>CP125975.1:382683818-383933818 GCA_030063025.1 Avena longiglumis | reverse complement strand
TTGCCTCTCTCATAGATTCATAAAAGGGAGCAAGAGGGCCTCTCGATGGGAGTGATTCCCGAAAAGAGATCGTTCCCAGCATCCTCGAGTTCGAGTCAAACTCACCTTCATCCACCTTTCATGGATGGCGGCAAGCGCCGATGTCCGGAGCAGGAGATGGAAGCTTGGGTTGAGGAGGCTATCAACGAGAATGGAATATTCGGATTCGTTTGATTTTGATTTTCTTTTTTTGTTGTGAGAGGTCCGAGTCCAAAATAAGGAAGCGGATGACAATTGAAGTAGGGTCTACCTCGTGGAAGCAAGAGTCTCATAGGGAAGGAGATCCTGCAGACCAATCCCAATCGGGAAGAGAGTCTTGTTGTCAATGAAAGCAATGAGACTATATCACATATCGCCTATCTCGTGTTGTGAGCTATAAAGTACCCACCAGGGGAAGGTGGACCAAGAAAGAGGCAGCGATTGGGTCCTTCCCATCCTCTGCGATGTCGATCTCTTTGTCATTCTTTCACCCTAAAAGTAGCAAAGTTTTTGACTCAAGATCCAATTCATCAATCATTTGAGTTGGTACGAACGTAGGAATCCAGACTCCTAAGATTCGATCTTGATTTCGACCTTCATCGATCGGAAAAGAAGAAGGACCCACTTATTCCACTCGGAGACCGAACCGAAGCAACAAAAGGTTGAAGGAAGTTCTCTTTCCATTCCAACTAAACTAAGTGAAAAAAGGGGGAGAGCAAAACAGGAACACAGGAACAAAGGAAACTATGTCCAAACCAACGATAAAGAATGTAACGGGAGTTGGGAGTTAGCCGTCTCATAGGAGTGATAGCTGGTTTTTTCACGGAGTTTCTTCGTACGATTGAAAAAAAAGAGTGCTCTAGGTCGGAGAAAACAAGAAGATTGTTTACCAGTCTGTCTCCCAACCTCTTTAAAGCATCTACCTACCGTGATCTGGTCTTGGGACAGCATTGGCACCCCCGTTTGCTGGATCTTCTAGGCACTCTAAAGCGCTTCCACAAGAGACACATGGACTTTGAGTTATAGACGGAGAAGAGCCGGATCAAGAGTGATTCCTCAATAAAACAAATGGGATTTTGAGGGAGGGCTGAACGCGATGTACTGAAGGGTTTGCTTTCTAAATCGGCGCTAGTCTTTCCTGCTGTGAATTTCCCAGGTCGGGAGGAAAAGGCCCGTATCACATTATCCTACTCTTTAAGGGGAGAAACTCAGATTCCTCATATATGAGGATCTTGTAGTGGATCTTGTCCAAGAAGAAGAATAATGTTCGAGATCATGGATTAGCGCACCTCGGGATATCATTATCATGATTGTTTTCCTAGGCTCAGGTCTATGACTTGAGCGATCACTCAATTGAGGGATCATAGTAGGGCCCCTTTATCTCTTCCTAATTCGAAGATTTGAAAGGAAAATCGAAAACAGAAACTCTACATTATAGAAAAAGGAAATAAACAATAAGACAATAAGAAATGGAAATATCTACTCTCAATTCAAATCATGAATCTAAACACATTCGTTTCAGTTCTATTCGAATTCATAGTCACAATCCTATTTTTAAGTAGGGACCCAACAAGTTGTCATGGGTAAAACACTTCACTTACAACACAACACACATATAAGTGCCAGCCATTCATGGTACATGACAACAGATATCTATGAAACATAAATCCAAGATATACATCCAAAATCCCAACTAGAAACAAAACTCGAATAAGAAAACAACACACATGAACCTATTGAAAACGAAACTATTACTTTCCTTCTTGCAATCTCACAAGGCGGAAATCAGAAACCAATTTCTCAACTTCAGTTTAGGTGTCAATTCCATAGAAGAAGACCCTTTCGAGTGTTTTTTCGATTCATCGAGTTGTGGTGATAACCAAACTCAAGCTAGGAAGGAGCCTTGGCCGCTATTACTTTTAGGCCTCATGGGTCGAGGTGGTGGTGGTAGTTCTTCTACCCCGGTAGAAATCAATATCCAATCTCTGGGTCTGGATAAAATACTGAATAATCTCTTAATTGGAAGTGAACGTGGTCTCACGTATTTCATATTTCAGAAATTCTATCAAAGCTCTCAATTCGTTGTTGATTATTTCTGGTTTCTCATACCTATCCTGTTTTTGTATTTGATGCATAAATACATAGTTTTCATCTACAATAGATATCGATTCACATTGCAATATAGAGCACCTTCAGACAGATTTTGTTATGTAGAGAATTTTGACTATCAAACTGAAAATCAAGGTATCATCATTTTGAGGGATTTCCTTGAGACAAAAACGGAATTTGTTGGCAGTAGTCAACCTAAAGTGCAATCCTCCAACTATATGAAGTATGCTATTCCAGCTTATTACAGATTACTCAAATTATGTGAGAGTTTCCGTTTAGGTCTTGTCTGTGTTAACAGGCTCAATCTAGTGTTTGACACGGTGCATCGTACATATGCTGGAGAAGGTTTGAAATTTATTATCGAAGGAATATACTCTTCGATTCTTGTGCAAATCAGAACAGTTGTGTATTCGCCTCAAGATAAGTGAAAAGTCTATATACTATTCAATATTCTAGTTATCGGAGGGATAGGAGTAGTAGTCCGGTATAAGTTTGTCAATCATTTCCCGGAACCTTTTCTCATCCCTAAGCCACATGGAAGGTTCTTGAACCCTACTGCTGTGGTTGAAGGTTACAAGAAAGTCACCTTCTGGATTACAGATGATCTCAATGCTATTGTGCTAAATGCTTTCCTCTGCGAGCCACCCTTTCGCGAGATAATTCCACTGAATCAATATTGGGGTTGCTAGGGTCCATCCATGATTGAAAAAGATCGAGTCACATATATAGGTTTAGCTATAATGATAGCAACCTTTAACACAACAGGGATACTAAAAACAGCTCACCCCGATGCTGGCGTGAAGCACCCTGCATACATAGGTAATAATGAAGAAAGAAAGTGGTTCAAGTTTCTAATAGTATACCATCAGCTTCCAAGTATAGGAATGCAATGAGAAAGACAGATAAGAGAAACACATAGCATCGTTTAAGATGCTAATAACTTCTAGACGAGAAGGATAATATAGGTTTGTCTTGCTTTGTCTTATAGTGATTGTGTGCCAGGGTCAGCTATTATACGGGACGCTATTGTCCCGGACTACTTGGACTAGTCTACTAGGACTCGGGGGAAGAGACTTGTTTCCTTTGTAACGAATAGCTTAGCTTTCCCGAAACCAGATACAGGAAATGCTGACCCGGAGGTCTCATATTCTATTGATCGATCAAGAGAGATCGGCTGTTGGCTAAGATTAGCCTAGGTTTGTTACACTCACTAGAGCCAGTCGACACGCTTTCTCCTCTGGCGCAACAAGAAACGGCTTGCACCTCAAGTGCGCCCCTATTAATTAATTAGTACTTTCTCGAGGCAAAAAGCGCGTCCATCTCTAGATCCGGTTCTTCTCTCTTTTCCAGATCGATAATCAAAGGACCGGGCTCATGTACTTATATATCATGTAACACAAGCGGCATCACCTTCACATGTACCATTCTCGGTCCATTACTTCAAAGAAGACCACTTTACTTTCCTTGGATTTATTCTCCTGCTTGCTTGATCGGAATCTATTCACATACAGAGGTTTAGCTCCACGAAAGATGGGTCTAGGGGGAATTGAAGGCAAACCAATACTGTTGTAAGTAGTCTTGCCGAGGTAGGAAGAAAAAGTGAAAAGAAGAACTGTTGATGTCATTATATCTTTCTCCAGAGTTCCAGATAACTGGTGCTCAATGCCGTGCTCTAGAAAAGATTTCTCTGTGTGAAGAGAACAATACCTATGAATAGCTGTAAATGGACAAGGGTCTCCTCCGAGATCCCGAGAGAGATTGCACAAGGATCCCTTTTTCCAGAAATAGGGGACTTTCTAAAAACCATAGTATCATAGCTTGTCGGAGGTACAAAAGGCGACTCCTCAGCAGAAGGAAGTGATAGAACAACCCCTTGCTGAGGATCATCTAAATTCACTTTCATCGCTGAGAGCATCATAGCGCTCCATCAATGCACTGTTTTGGTGCCTGCGGCTTCAACCACTACAACAGGTGGAAAGGAATGGGATTCCATGAAAGAAGACCGATTTCCCTTGCTGCTAGCTTTCTGGCAAAAGACATATCTCCGAGTTTCCAGAGACTGATGAGGCATAGGATGGAATGGATCCGCTTCAACCGTCATCCTTGCCCACTGTTCATTCTGTCTTTATCTCATTCGTTGGTGAGTTTTGAGCTCCTTATGAGATGTTTGAGATGTGATCTCATGCATCTTCTTGCTTTGGATCAATTCCTTTGACAGTGAGTGGTTCACCACGAGAAGCACGAGCGAGACGACCTGCGGGAAATGGTTTAGATCATTTAGAATGCGCTTTTCCTAAGCTAAGAATGTGGTGCCTAAGAAGGAAATAGCCTTGATTCCTATCTATGACCAAGACTATGAAGAGTCAAAAGATTCGGATAAGCTGACATAATAAATAGAGTACCAGATATGTTCGCTTCGGATCTGTCTATAGTGTGATGTGGCGCTCTTCTCCAATCGACTAACTCAGTAAGTTTCAAAAGTTTCCCCACCATCTTGTCGCCTTTACCTCCCCTCTTTCTTTCCCTATACACAGTGTAGAAACGGTTAGGAGCTTTCGATCCCTGTTTGCTCGACCCGATCCTGGAACAAAGTGACAAAAAAGAATGTTTAGTCCATTTGGAAAGAAACATGAGGATCTGCGGGTACCGCCGTTAGACGTGGACAAGGTCCGTTTTCTTTAACTAAATCGAATCTCACCTAGAAGTTGCGGCACAGGAGCATTTCTTTGAGTATATCTCTCAACTGGGGTTAGTTTTGAGCCATCTGTAGGACAAGATGGATCTCTAATTCATTCTATATATAGTGGAGTCTTTTATGAATCAAAAAAGAGTAGAATCAGGGCCCTACTATGTATATGCGTTTGACCTCACTATTACTTTCATTCCCAGATCCCAATCTTATGAAGTAGCGCAAAGGCAAACGAAGGATCATAAAAGCAAGGAAATCTTCATTCCTCTAGCCAAGTAACGAGGGAGGTCAGAGCTCTGATGTCGATCTGGTCGGGAAAAAAGACAAATCAAGTAGCAGGAATCGTTGAATTCATTACTCGAGCACTCTAATTTTCACACAAGTAGGATAACTAAGGGATTGATTCCATCGAAGAATAAGTACACTATTTTCGCTTTGATTCTTGCATTTTGGATTGCGAATAAGCAAGTGCACTAGCAGTTTTGATTGTGTTCTCCGCCTTTTTACCAGGAATGCAATGAGGAAAGACAGATAAACACATCGCCTCGTTTAAGACTTTCAAAGCATCAGTTGAATGACTATTCTGCTCCATTCGGAAATACGCAAAAGTATGTCCCTTATTTGAGATCTCTTAAGATCAGCTATTTGCTAATATGATAAAGGTGGACGATGTACTTGTGCAGCTCGAAAGTAAACTATGATGATTCACATTACTGGCTTGCTGCGGGAAAGCTAACAGGTGAACTTGCTCAACATAAAGTGGAAGGAAAGTGTAGTAGAGATATTACTCGCTGTATGAGAAGATCTACTTGAGACCTCTGAACCAACTTCATTCCATAGGAACGAAAGCAGAATGAAAGTACTCAAGCTTCAAACTCCTTGCTAACCGATAAAAGGAATCGAGCTTAAAGGACTATATGACTAGCTCTTCCACATCCTCGCCACCATTCATAAGGCTTTCAAGGAATATTGAGATATCTACAGAAAAGAGAAACAAACATTCTCAGTTGGTCCACTATTTGGCACGCCTAAAGTCTTATAGCACTTCACTTCAGTCTAGGAATAACACTAAATTACCCTAACTACATTCTTGTTCACGGAACATAGATCTCTAAAGAACAGTGCACAGGTACACGATATGATCTTAAGATAGTTGGAATGGCAATGATATTCTCCTCCTTAAAGCTTATGGGCTAACCGAGTGTGGATCTATCATTCTATCTCTGACTATCTTGAGATAGCAACCTTTCTATTCCCTTCCACTGCTTAGTTAGAATGATACAGAAGACTACATGATCAAATGCTGGATCAATCCGTGAATTCGATGATCTTCACAGAGCAGATCCGCAGTTTATCAAGGTCTTGAGAAACCATAAACGAGTGAAGGTTAGAGCCCTCATTCCTATTTCATTCACCGCTTGACTGACCACATACAGTAAGGCTCCTTATCAAATCTATAAGTAAGTAAATCCGATATCGCATTTCACTAAGCGACAGAGATAGGGTACCTCTCTTCTCAATCAGCTCCTCCCTCTCTGCCTAACCTGGGTATAGATAGAACGTTGGTCCGTGAGGAAAAGTATAGTACGCCCCTAGTTCTAGTTAAGTATGTCTTATTGACCGAAAGTAAGGATAAGCAGAAGAAGTAGGAACTTATCTTCCAAACCAGTAGCCCTTACTTTCCTACCATCCAATCTGATTGAACTGAATCTGAATCCTAAAAGGCAAGACCCAAACCACCGGTCGATCAACAGTTCTTCTTCCACTTCCATGTCTTGATACCAGTTTGGTTGCTTTTCTTACCACTGCTGTAGTGAACCGCATCTCTAAGCACCGGGAGTCGTGAACCGCGCACAAGGTCCTTCTTAAACTAGAAATAAGTGAAATAATTGTTCAGGGTCACCCTGGCAATGTTATTACTAGTAGCTGAGATGGTGAGTTAGAAGCTAAAGGCTGTAGAGCTTATTCGTATTGTCAGCTAGAAACTTGTTATCAGATCTATACGGGACACAATCTTGTGGTGAAAGACGCCATCAACATTCGCGTAGAGAGGTGCTTCCGAAAAATGGAGGGGAAAACGAGATGATTGCTTCGCCCAGTAAACTATGCTTGCTATAATGACCTGGCCTTTCTCCCGTTAAAAGGTGGGTACCTTTCCCTAAATCCTTATCCCGCTAGCCAGATCTCTACCGTCTTATTGATCGAAACCTAGGGATATTTATTTCTTTTCTTGATGATTGAAAAGCTAGTTTGAATTCGTTGATCTGCCGATACCTTTGATTTCAATGGCCAGTGAGCTTGTGTATTACTTTTGCAAATGATAGTGAACGGCAGCGTATCTTTATTTACTCATTGATGTCCCAAACTGCTTAGCGGTTAGTTAAGGATAGCCATGCTATTGTCCATTCCGTCTAGCCTCTATTGTCCAATTATAGTACAGTGTCAGTTAGGACGGGCCTGTCCCTGCTTGCTTCCTAGAGAGTAAGAGATGGATGTCCTAGAGAGGGGGACTATTTCTTCCGAGAAGTGCAATATGGGGAATAACCTATTGATATTGCTGACTCAAGATAGAAAGGAGCCTTATTTCTAGTTTAAACAAGCTAGGTTGATTGTTTTGGGCATAAAGCCTTGCTCTCCCCAATCATGGTATAATAGTTGGGCGGCTAGAAAGGCATGACTCAACCTTTCTTAGAAAAGAGAAGAGATTTGAAGTAGTGTAGCTTGCTGTTCACTATACTAGGTAGGCTCGAGTAATCTTAAAACAAGAGCTCGCTGTTCACTAGTAGCTGTCTCATAGACCCTGCCCTTTATGCTATACTCGTTTACTCTTCTATGAAAGACTTTTTCTATTACAGACTTGAGTACACTACCTCGTCGGTACAGCAATATAGAATATCCGAGCAAAACAACCTCAAGATGCTTGCTAACCAATTTCTTCCAGCTAGTACACCCCTCTTTCGGATACTCTTTTAGGAACACATGTAGCTTGCAAATTAGCAGCCACCACTCGACCTGTTCCTTAATTATGGGTAATAGTCCAGAGTGGTGCACAACAATGCCCCTCTGGATAATAATAAACATCTGATCTATAGCTAGCAAGTTCCTATCTTCTTCACTAAGGCACAGTATAGCGCTATGAAAGACCAGGTCTATGGCATCTTTCTCCTCTTACTAAAAGCTAGGACATGGACATGGCGTGGTGCTCACACTCCCTCTTGCTTCAAGCTTAATATTCTCACCGGTTGGAAGAGCCTCTCCATTTTCATCTATTTGTTTGTTCTTTTATTTCATAAACAACATTAGTGTGAATTATGGGTGCGTCATACATGAAGCAAAAAAGAGAGGCAGACATACAAAAACAAAACATACCTTGACAATCCGGTAGATGTAAGAATCACTACACTATAAGTTCGAGCAGCATCAACTCTGGCTGGTAGTTGAAAGTGGAATAATGGGTATTAGGCTTTGCCTTTTGGCTAGTTTGAAATCCTGAGCCTCAAAGTGTGACGGGTCAAATTCTTTTGGAAGACCGGGCCGGTCACTATTTAGCTCGTTTGGATGGAATCAGGGACATAGCTAGAATCTTCCTGAGAGGGCGGGGATAAAGGGGAAAGTGCTTTCTTGGATGGCAATCGCCATGGGTAGAGATCATGTTCGGTTGGCAGTTGTTCTTTCAACAGCTAGGAGTTGACAGACTTTTCGATTTTCAAAAGTCAATATCCCTTTTTGAGCTTGCCCTGTGAATCCAGGTGCTTTTTCGGTAATGAATTCCGTTTTCTCCGTTTTCCTCAAAAGCGTCTGATGAATAAGAAATGTGATGTTATCCACTTAAGAAGTTCTTTTAAAGTCAAGAGAATTCCTTGTGTGACCCGACGGAGAGGAATAAAGAAGTCTATACTATTCTCGAATCCGTCTTCTTTTTGAGGAATGTAAAACCGGTGCTATCGCCTATCATATAGTCGATCCAGGATTAGCGAACATTGCTTCCACTTTCATCAATATTGTCTAGAATGGGTTCAGCTGTATACTCTCTAGGTAGAAGATCCCCAATCATTAGCTCGTCAATCTTTCTAGAAAAAAAATTAGGGGCTTAGCCCGGTTATTTTATTATATAAAGAGTTATAATCAGACTTTTACGTTTAAGCAATAATCAATCATATTATTGCCGACTCCCAAAGGAGTCGGCCTTCTCCTACCTCCGTCGCCGCCAGCCCTAGCCGCCGCCCTCCTCGGCCTCCGCGACGGCGCCCTGCCGCGGGCGCCGCCCTTCTCTCCCCCGCTCGCAACACTTCCACCCCTACAACCTACGCCCCCGTTCCGGTAGAACCCTAGCCTCTACCAATTTGGTATCAGATAGCTTTGGTTCGATCATGTCTTCGGTCCACCCCACCACCACCGTTGCAGCCACCACCACGGCTGCGCCGACCACCTCCGGGCCGGCTGGCCCCGTCAACCTGGCTTCGGCCCTCGACCCGGGCGTCGTCCTCTCCCCAGCGCAGCTCACAGCGGCTGTCAACGATCTCACCCTGGCGATTGCTAATCTCCGGACGTTCCTGTGCACGGGCTGCCGGCCACCGTGACCGCTCCACCACCGCTGCCCCCGCCCACGCCACACGCGCCGCCTCCACCGGCCCCGGCCTCCACCCAGGGCGTCCCCATCACGAACATCAAGTGGTCGCCGTCGCCGTCCCAGCGGCCCTCATGGGTAGACACGCCGGTCTTCACACCGGCCCCTGCCCAGCCGGCCGTGCCCTCACCGGCTGCATACACCACGGCCTCCGCCTTCGGTGGCTTCAGCCACTGGCGATCCTTACGAGGCAGCGCTACTCGCCCCCGCCACAGAGGTTCAGACTTCGCGCCGCCCGTCCAGCAGCCGCCCCGCTACACCAAGTTGGAGTTCACCACCTATGATGGTGCCACCGACCCCCTCAATTGGCTCAACCAAAGGCGAGCAATTTTGCGGCAGGACACCGCGCCCCATCAGACATGGATCGCTTCCTACCACCTCTGAGGAGCCGCCCAGACGTGGTACTACGCTCTCGAGCAGGACGAGGGCAGGATGCCGCCGTGGGAGCGCTTCCGCGACCTGTGCCTCCTCTGGTTCGGACCCACGGTACGCGGGAGCCGCCTACCCGAGCTGGGGCGCCTGCAGTTCACCTCGTCGGTGCAGGACTTCGCCGATCGCTTCCAATCGTTGGCGTGCCATGCACCCGGCGTCACGGCTCGTCAGCGCGCCGAGCTCTTCGTGGGCGGCCTTCCCGACCACATCCAGGTCGACGTGGAGATGTGCGAGCTGCAGGACCTGCAGACCGCCATGTACTACGCTCGGGCGTACGAGCAGCGCACCCTCGCCATACAGCAGTCCTTCCATGGCCGGGGAGCCCGCCCTCCTTCATGCCCTGCCCAGACGACCCCGGCGCGCCCGGCGCTGCCGACTGCCCCTGCGACTCCTGCAGCGCCTACACAGCCTTTCCGTCGCCTGACGACGACCGAGCAACTCGAGCGGCGTCGCAAGGTCCTATGCTTCAACTGCGACGAGCCTTACGCACCGGGTCAAACGTGCGCTCGCATGTTCTATTTGGAGACGGTCAATGACGAGGACGGCGAGACCCTCACCCCGGAGCTCGACGCCGGGGCCGCTCCCGAGCCGGGCGCCACGACCTACGGGCCGGTCGACGCGACGGCTTTCGTCGTCTCCCTCCATGCGTTGGCAGGCATCAAGACGGCGAAGACCATGCTTCTGCCGGTGACGATCGACGGGGAGCGCCTCACCGCGCTTGTTGACACGGGCTCGACGCACAACTTCCTGTCCGGCGATGCCATGCGCCAGCTCGCACTGCAGCCGTCGGGAGCCGAGCACTTCAGCGTCACTGTCGCCAATGGGAACCGCCTAGCCTGCCAGGGCGTGGCTCGGAAGGTGCCCATCACCATCGGCGACGAGCACTTCTCCGTGGACTGCGTCGGCATCAACTTGGGCTGCTACGACTTCATCCTCGGCGTCGACTTCCTGTCCACTCTCGGGCCCATCCTCTGGGACTTTGACGCGCTGTCCCTCATCTTCTGGCGCGCGGGCGGCCGCCGCGTCCAGTGGACGGGCCTCGGCAGCTCCGGGCCAGCGGCGCCCCAGCTCGCGCTGATGGCTGCCGCCCTCGACGAGACGCATCCGCTCCTGGACGACCTTCTGCAGCAACATAGCGACATCTTCACTGAGCCACAGGGCCTACCTCCGGCGCGGGCCTGCGATCACCGCATCCACCTGCTGCCGGGTACGCCGTCTGTCGCAGTACGTCCGTACCGCTACCCCCAGCTGCAGAAGGACGAGCTCGAGCGCCAGGTGGCGGTCATGCTCTCCCAGGGTATCATCCGGATTTTGACATCACCCTTCTCGGCGCCGGTGCTCTTGGTGCGCAAGCCCGACGTCACGTGGCGTTTCTGCATCGACTATCGCGCGCTCAACGCAGTGACGTCCAAGGACAAGTTCCCCATCCCGGTCGTGGACGAGCTCTTGGACGAGCTACATGGGGCGCGTTTCTTCACCAAGGTCGACCTGCGCTCGGGCTACCACCAGGTGCGGATGCATCCGGATGATATCGCGCAGACGGCGTTCCGCACCCACCACGGCCACTTCGAGTTCCTGGTGATGCCGTTCGGCCTCTCCAATGCGCCGGCAACATTCCAGGCTTTGATGAATGACGTGCTCAGCCCCTATTTACGCCGTTTTGTGCTTGTTTTCTTTGATGATATTCTCATCTACAGTGCATCATGGGCAGAGCATCTACAGCACGTCGCCATCGTCTTCAACGAGCTTCATGCGCATCGTCTCCACCTCAAGCGCTCGAAGTGCTCGTTCGGCATGACCTCTGTCGCATACTTGGGACACGTGATCACGGCGGAGGGCGTCGTGATGGATGATGACAAGGTCATGGCGGTCGCTGCATGGTCAACGCCGCAGTCACCGCGGGCTCTTCGCGGCTTCTTGGGGCTCGCAGGCTACTATCGGAAGTACATCCGGTACTTTGGCCTCATCGCCGCGCCTCTGACCCGTCTCATTCGTCACGACGCCTTCGCCTGGGATGCGGAGGCAACGGAGGCCTTCCAGGCGCTTCAGCGAGCACTCACGACAAGGCTCGTGCTCCAGATGCCGGACTTCGACCGGCCATTCGTCGCGGACTGCGACGCCTCCGGCATCGGGTTCGGCGCCGTCCTCCATCAAGGGGAGGGGCCACTGGCCTTCTTCAGCCGGCCGTTCGCCACTCGCCATCTTAAGTACGCCGCGAGCTCATCGGGATGGTTCAGTCCGTGCGTCATTGGCGGCCCTACCTGTGGGGGCGAACTTTCCGTGTTCGCACGGATCATTACAGCCTGAAGTTCTTGCTCGATCAGCGCCTCTCCACCGTTCCGCAGCACCAGTGGATCAGCAAGCTCTTCGGGTTCGACTTCACCGTCGAGTACCGTCCGGGCCGCCTCAACACGGTCGTCGACGCGCTCTCTCACCGCGACACGGAGGAGCTTGCGGACTCCCTCGACGGCGTCGGCACGATCATGTGCATCCGCTCTGGACCATCTTTCGCCTTCATAGACGACATCCGTCGGGCCACGGTGAGCGCCGCGGATGCCCAGGCGCTGCGCCAGCGCCTCGACGCGGGGGAGCTAGCCGCACCATGGCGCCTAGCCGAGGGTATGATTCTCCACGGGCGCCGCATCTTCGTGCCCGATCAGGACGACCTTCGTCAACAGGCCTTGCTTATCGCGCACTCGGCAGGCCACGAGGGTGTGCAAAAGACGCTCAAGCGTCTTCGTGATGACTTCTACATTCCTGGTGATGGTGCGCTGGTCCGTGACTTGGTGGGGTCATGTGTGACGTGCCAGCGCAACAAGACGGAGACGTTACGGCCGATGGGGCTGCTTCAGCCGCTGGACGTTCCCTCGCAGGTGTGGGCGGATATCTCCATGGACTTCATCGAGGGCCTCCTGAAGGTGGGTGGCAAGTCCATCATCCTCACGGTGGTCGACCGCTTCTCCAAGTACGCCCACTTCATTCCGCTCGGCCATCCGTACACAGCCGCGTCCGTGGCACGGGCTTTCTTCGACGGCATCGTGCTCCTCCATGGGTTCCCGTCGTCCATTGTCAGTGACCGGGATCCCGTGTTCACAGGGCATGTGTGGCGCGATCTCTTTCGGTTGGCGGGTGTGAAGCTTCACATGAGCACGGCCTTCCATCCGCAGACAGACGGCCAGTCCGAGGTGGTTAACAAGATTATTGCCATGTATTTGCGTTGTGTTACAGGAGATCGTCCGCGCGCTTGGGTGGATTGGTTGGCATGGGCGGAATACTGCTACAACACCTCCTATCACTCCGTCCTGCACACCACTCCCTTTGAGGTGGTTTATGGGCGCCCACCAACGAGGATGCTGCCATATGAGTCGGTCTCGGCCCGTTTTGAGACCGCAGGCGATTTGCTACGGACCCGTGATGAGATTCTGGCTGAGGCGCGCCAGCGTCTTCTCCAGGCACAGCAGCTGGCGCGGAAGTATTACGACGCTCATCATCGCGACGCTGAGTTCGCCGTGGGCGATTGGGTCTGGCTGCGCCTACTTCACAGGACGGCGCAGTCCCTGGATCCGCGCGCCAAGCGCAAGTTGGGGCCTCGCTATGCCGGGCCCTTTCGCGTGCTGGAGCGTGTCGGCACGCTCGCCTACCGCTTGGAGTTGCCGGTGGGCTCCCGTATCCACGACGTCTTCCATGTGAGCTTGCTGAAGGCTCACAAGGGAGATCCTTCGGCCGAGGCGCCGGCACTTCCTCCTCATGATAATGGTCGCGTGCCCCCAGGTCCTGAGAAGGTGTTGAAGACGTTGCAGCGTCAGGGCGCTTGGCATGTACTGGTGTAGTGGGCTGGATTGGCTACGGAGGACGCTACATGGGAGAAGCTCGAGGAGTTCCAGCAGCAATTTCCTGATGTTCAGCTCGAGGACGAGCTGTTTGAGAAGGAGGGGAGAGATGTTATGGTCGGCATCTCTTATGCCAGGAAGAGGCCCAATAGTGGGCCAAATTAGGGGCTTAGCCCAGTTATTTTATTATATAAAGAGTTGTAATCAGACTTTTACGTTTAATCAATAATCAATCATATTATTGCCGACTCCCAGAGAAGTCGGCCTTCTCCTGCCTCCGCCGCCGCCAGCCCTAGCCGCTGCCCTCCTCAGCCTCCGCGATGGCGCCCTGCCGCCGGCGCCGCCCTTCTCTCCCCCGCTCGCAACACTTCCACCCTACAACCTACGCCCCCGTTCCGGTAGAACCCTAGCCTCTACCATAGGGATTGGAAGCCAAGGGAAACCTTACGGTCTAATTTTTATATTAAAGGGTTTAAAAAAGAGAGTACACAAGAGAAAATATCTACATGTCGAGGGAGGAAAAAAGAATGAAAATACAACCAGAAAAAGAAAATTTAGAAGAGGTCAATCCAATCATCCAGGGGCGATCTTCACTCTGCCAGTCGTGCCATTGCCAATTGCCATCGCAGTCAAAGAGATCTGCTGAACAGTTCCAAATTCTTCACACCTAAGCCTCCAAATTGTTTAGGAGAGCAAACTTGCTTCCAATTAACCAGGCATTTAGCTTCCGAGGCGATATTTTCACCACACCACAAGAAGCTCCTTCTAATTCTATCGATCTTCTTAATTATCCATTTTAGGGGATCATTTACTGTTAGAATATAGGTCAAGATGGCGGTTAGGACTGAGGTAACGAGGGCTAAACGGCCAGTTCTCGGCATGAGCTTCCCTTTCCATGGTCTGAGTCTGCTTGCAACCTTATCAATATAGGGTTGATACTCTATTTTCCTTAGTTTCCTGAAGCTGAGAGGAGGTCCCAGGTATGTGCAAGGTAAGGATCCTCTATTGCCACCCAAATCTCCAAGCAGCCCTTGCAGATCAACCTCTTCACATTGGATTGGGTAGGCTGTGCATTTGTTGACATTGAATCTGAGACCAGAAGTTTGCGCAAATAACTCAAGCAGGCTGAAGATTGCATTCACATCATCTTTTATTGGATTTAGAAAAACTGCCGCATCATCTGCATAGAAACTAGTCCTCATTTTTGCAGCTCTATTGGATAGAGCGGAGAGAATTTCCAGATCAGTTGCTCGAGTGAGAATTCACTGCAGAGGCTCAAGGGCGAAGATGAATAACATAGGAGCTAGAGGGTCGCCTTGCCTCAGTCCACACCGATGTTTCAGAGGACTTCCTGGGTCACCATCAAGCAAGATGCGCGAAGAGGCCGACAAGAGCATCATATCAATAATACTTCTCACCCCAAAGCCAAAAACTCTCAGCACCTCCACCAAATAGTGAACAGAATCAAAAGCTTTGGCAAAATCCAACTTTAAGAAAAGAAGAGTGCTTTTTTGTGTGTGCTTCTTTAATTACTTCAGCAGGGAGACGGCATCTTCTTTCTTTGGAATCAACACAATATTGGCATTGTTTAGCAAATGCCAGTTTCTTCCATGTAACATAGACTTGATTTACGGCAGCCATCAGATCCAAGCTAATTATATCCCAGCATTTCTTGTAGAAAATACCAATGAAGCCGTCATCATCTGCATAGAAACACTTGTATAACTCGTAAACAAACATTCCGCAGCAATGTATGATACCGATGATGAATAGAAGTAACATGAATGAGGTGATTAGAACCGACCGCTAGGCAACCAAAAAAAAGTGACTTGTGGGAAACACGAAGTGACCGAGCATATATCGATAGACTTCAAGACTTTTTGTGCATTGCAAGATGTGTGGAAAAGAATCACACAGCTCTAATGAAAATGTATCTTACTCAAACAAGAAAAATTTTCTGGTAATGGGAGCCAGGCAGGATTGGAAGGGAGACATACATGCAGTCGCTTTACGGAGGAGAAGGAACTTTAGGCTCTTTGTAACCACCGCACCACCACAGTTTGTGACATGTTCGTTCAAATTACTACTATGATACCCCGTACTTGTAGCGGGAACTTATAGCATTCATTTTTGTGTAGAGTAAAATTAGGAGACATGCAAATTTCTCAATAGGCACAAATATCACAAAATGGACGAGAGGTGTGTGAAATGAGTCGATTTATGTGGACAATGCGAACAAGATGTTTGGCCTGAAGAGTCCTTTGCAACTATAAACCTGCAAGATTTATACCCCAACCTCATTAACTTGAGTATGCTCTCGGCGCCGTTTACTGAAGAGGAAATAATAAGAGCGATAAAAGAGATCCCTAGAGATAAGAGCCCACCGCCGGACGGTTTCGGATCAGGATTCTACCAAGACTTTTGGCAGACTGTAAGGCAAGATATTTCAATCTTCTTTGATCAGTTTTACCGAGGTGAGCTCCAATTGGACAATATAAATAGATCATACATGATTCTCCTAAGGAAAAAGAAAACAACAGCACGCCTGGAAACTTTCTCCCAATATCTTTGTTGAACTGCTCTGTTAAATGGATCACAAAAGTTTTGGCTGCCCGGCTTCAAAAGTTAATCATGGAGATTGTTGATCCATATCAATCTGGGTTCATCAAAACTAGATGCATTGTAGACAACTTTATGTATGCCATGGACCTAATCCAAACCTGCAGGTTAAGAAAAAAGAAAGTAATGATTTTAAAACTAGATTTCAGCAAAGCCTTTGACAATTGACACGGTGTATTGGGATGCAATATCACGAAGGCTAGAGGGTTTAATGAAAGATGGATTATGTGGATGCAGTGTCTCTTATCGACTGCTAAAACTGCAATTCCTCTCAAGGCCATACCCGGAAACTGGATATATATTAAAAAGGGAATCGGGCAGGGTGATCCGCTTTCGCCACTACTGTTTAATGTGGTGGTTGACGTGTTGCAACATGCTTGCTTTGACAGGTTCTCTGCAACATCCTATTATTCAAGGGCAAGTCTGGTTTTGCAATACGGGGACGACACTTTGACCGTCATTAAAGGTGATGTAGAGCAAGCTAAGGCTCTGAAGAACATCCTCGATGACTTTGCCGCCACAACTGGGCTAAAGATCAACTACACTAAATCCACTTTTGTTCCTATTAATCTCTCCGATGATGAAGGTCAGAAGATTGCAGAGGTTTTGGAATCCGAAGTGGCAAAATTTCCCCAAACATACTTAGGCCTTCCGCTCTCGGATAAGAAATTGCCTAAGGAAGTGTTCTTACCATATATTGATGCAGTTGAACGGCGTATCAATTTCTCGCTGGGTTTTATCACTAGTGGCGGCAGCTTGACCAATCCAGTGCTATCATCACTGCCAGCCTACCTCATGTCCAGTATCATCTTGCCTAAACGGGTGATTGAGGAAATTGATAGGCTGAGAAGATCTTTTTTGGAAAGGAAAAACTAAGGCAAATGGCAGATTATGACTGCCTAGTGGCTTGGGACTCGGTCTGCAGAAATACAGAGGAAGGGGGTCTGGGAATTCAGAAACTTACAAATTCAGAACTCTTGCCTTCTAATGACCAACTGATTTCTGACTGCTCCGAATTCTCCATGGGCAAGGTAGATTATGTCTTCCCATCTGAAAGGAAAGGGCCTGGGTGATCAGCTAAAATTGCAAACTAGAACATGGGCATAAATCAACTCAATGTTTGATACTTAGAGGGACGTCACATGCTTCCAGATTGGCAATGGAGAATGCATTGCTCTGTGGAAAGATAAATGGACCAGTAATGGACCGCTTTCCATCCAATTCCCTGCCTTATTCTCCCATACTGACAGGTCAAACATCTCTGTTGCCGACTGTTGGAATGAGGGGCAATGGGTACTTCCTCTGAATCACATAACTTCGGATCAAGCTGAACGAGAGAAATTGGCTCTGATTACCTTCCTGAACACCTGCATCTTAAACCCACTCGTTCCAGACAAAAGAGCTTTGGGAAATGGATATTACTGAATCTTTTTCGGTCAAAAACATATGTACAGGCTAAGCAACTGGGGAGGGAGAGTTCAATCATGGGCTAACCCCATTTGGAAATGTGCTGCACTGAGAAAGGGAAAGATTTTTGCTTGGCTAATGATGCAGAGAAGATTAAATTGAGAACTGTTTTGTTTACTCAAATGATTGTAGACAACGAACTATGCCCCTTTGGATGTCAGGAAAAAGAATCGGTTCTGCATTTTGCGCTTCACTGTCAGTATACAAAAGGAGTCTTGCGCAGATTGGGTATTCAGCTAGTGGGAATCTCCGAGATGGGGGAGATCTTCACCAAAGCAAAGGAGAGAGTACCGTGCACAAAAGTTTTGGCGTGGGATCTGGTCATTTCCGCAGTCTACGGGACTATATGGTTGGCGAGAAACCGGAAAGTCTTTGATGATGTTGAGCTGCCGATTGAAGTGGTCGCTACACAGTGTGCAGCATTGGTCCAGCTCTGGACATTCAGAGCTAAAAAAAGTTAAAAAGAAGCAGCCAAGATTTGGACTGCCGAATGGCGGTCAATTGATTTGTAATCTTTTTTCTTGTGTTGCATTCGCATGTTCAACGCCTCTTCATTCCCCTCCCCCTTTATGTTCTGGTTCTGTAAGTCTTGGTGGCTCGTGTTCTGTTTTAATGAAAATTCAGGTAGGGGCTCCCCTCCCGACTTTGCTAAAAAAAATGTTTGGCCACAATAATTAAAATTCTTAGTACATGGAGAATCACAAAATATAATGAGTAATTCTTACTTTCCTGAGATGTGCAACCTAGCTTAGTACGAAAATTTTGGGAAATTCCATGATAATCAACCATGTCATGCTTAATAGTTCAAATGTACAAAAATGACTAATAATTGTATCTTAACATAGAAACTGCACATAATCATTGAGCTTATGGATAGAACTTGTTGAAATGCAAGAATCAAGCAAATAAGTTTTTCCACACAGAAGTGTGATCTGCTTCCATTCACCTAACAGCTCAGCTAGACCAAACAAAAAATCGCTAACTAATCATTAGTGTTGGATAGAGAAATAGTTTTTGCATAGCTGAAATGTGTCAAATTGATGCTTGTAGATTGAAAGTAAAAACGAATGTGCTGAATAGAACATCATAGTTGTTAGTGCACAATCTGCAAATCTTCTTAGATGTCATATACCTTCAAAGGAAAATCTCGAACATTGTATAGAAAAGGTAACTTAGGAGAGCTTTTGTAGAGCAATAAATAGTATGGTTCTAAAGCCAAATAAGTTGGCTGCAATGAAAAATGTGAACAATAGAAATGGATCATGTCTTCCCTGGAATGTAATCAGGAAAAGGGAAAGACATTGAGTAGCAAATCTGTAAAAAATTCTGGAACTAGAATCCGGTTGCACATGCTTACATTCAAATTACTTGGCCTGCTGCTCATGATGAGTTTAAGCCGAGAGCAACAAATTAATCACTTTGAAATAATAATACCACGGTAGTCAAGAAGGGGAACTCCAAAAGAATAAATCCTAGGTTGAATGGACTGGATAATAGCCGAATTCAAAAGCACCACCATCGGCAAAACGAAACGCGGAAAGTCCTGAATCCACGCATTGGTAGTTGACTGTACATTAGCTTGATGTCAGAAATTTTCCAAGCTGCTCATCCAAACAGATCATAAAATATGAGAACCAGAAACACATCGCCTAAACAATTTTTGCTCGAAAGCACTGTTAGTGCACACCTTGCGCCAGAATTCCTATTCTCCATGTCCTTCCTCTGCAAAGACCACGCCCCTGAAGCAGCTAGGAGAGTAGTACTGAAAGGATGAGCAGCGATGGAAAGAGGCACTCGAAACCATGGTATGCTACAGCCAAAAGCCAGAGAAGAGGCTCAATTCTAGAAGGATATGCAAGCTAGTGGAAACCCATTACTCGTTGTCATGCGATGCTTCTTCGAGTGTAATTACCCCCAATCGTGGAAATATATCCATCTTCCTGACTGCAAGTAGTTTACTTTTCAGATTATATTGATAAATGTAAAAATAGGCAGGTGCCTCCATGTCTGATGGGAGGATACTCTACAGAGATGATTGAAATAAAATCAAAACGGGTAGATGGGAAGTTTCAGGAAGAAATTGGAACGGAATAATATAGATTCATACAGAGGAAAATGTTCTCTATTGATGCAAATGCTGTACCTAGAGGATAGCGATAGATGAATAGGGGGAATCGAAATGAAATAAATAAAGAATAAAGCAAAAAAATAATTCGAAGATAGAAGATCCCAGATTCCAAATGAAGAAATGAAAACTCGAAAAGGATCCTTCTGATTCTCAAAGAATGAGGGGCAAAGGAAAATCCAAAAGTGATACTCCCTCCGATCCATAATAAGTGTCGCTCCCTCCGATCCAAAGGAAAAGGCAATACATTAAAAAAACAAAGAATTGAAATAAAAACTCGTCATGCAAAACAAAGTAAACCAATATCCTGCATTCAGGAATAGTGATTCCCTTAGTTGTTTGTTGTTAAATGGGGAAGTCGCAAGCCTTACGTATAGTAAGCCTGGTTTATCCTCGAAAAATGGCTATCAGACTTACTTCCAGCTACATAGATGCAAGAAAAAAACTAATCACAAAAACTACATAGATATGCCCTAACAAATTTTAGTTGTTTATCAACATATTCAGTATGCATCCTTCATCGCCGAAACCTAATCCCTACCAATAGTCTCCACAAGAACAAATTCCATCTTTGAAATGGTGGAACCTACTTGAATCTCTTACAATAATGTCTCTGTTCACAATCTTTGACATTATCTTGATGGCAGCATGGCAGTCTAGGCAGGCAGATAGATTCTTCATTACTCTAATTGGCGTCCCCGGTGGGGTGTTAATCAGCGCAAATGCAATGGCTAATCTCTCACTGTGGTATTTCAGCGACTCAAACTTCAGGTCATCGTCCACTTGATGCAAGGCACAGCTAGTGTCAGGCTTATATCCTTGTTTATCCATCTCTTTGTACAACCTCTCTAGCTCGTCTTTAATCTCAGCTATCATTGGGTTGGTTTGGTCATTCGAAGAAAAGCTATAGATTTTATGTCTGAATTCAACCCAACTGTAACCTGACTCTTTCCTAAGCCCTCGATCTCTCATGGTCTTCTTCACATGTGCTGCATCTTCCCATTTACCAGCTTTCGCATATATGTTGGACAGTATAACATACGGTGTGGCATCTGTTGGTCCCATACTGAACAACTTTTCAGCTGCCACTCTAGCTAAATCCTGGTTTCCATGGATCCTGCACGAGTGAAGAATAGAGCTCCAAATGATTGGATCATCTCCAAATGGCATCTCGCTCAGCATTTTCTGAACTTTATCAAAACGTCCCACCCGACCTAATGTATCGATAACACACGAGTAGTGTTCCTTCCAGGGTGATATGCCATATTCATTTTCCATCAATTCGAAGTATTTCATACATTCTTCTGCAAGACCGTTGTGACTGCAGGCTGACAGCACACTCAAGAAGGTGACTGAATCTGGCTTAAATCCATAACGAAGCATACTTTCGAACATCTTGATGGCATTCTTTGCCTGCCCATAGTGCGAGTAGGCTGAAATAACAGCGTTCCATGAGATGGAATTCCTCTTGGGCATCTCATCAAATGTTCGGAGCGCCTCATCCAAACAGCCACACTTTGCATACATGTCAAGAAGGGCACTTCCTGAGAACACGCTGGACATGGTGCCTGATCTTATGAGGTAAGAATGCAATTGCCTTCCTAACCCGACCATTGCCAGGCTGGACGAAGCCTTAATGATGCTTGAAAATGTCGCCCTGTCAGGACTCAGACCAGCCCTTCTCATGTCGCAGAACAACTGCAGTGCTTCTTCTTGCTGCCCATTCTGGACATGGCCAGTTATCATTGCTGTCCATGAAACAGCAGTCTTGTCATTTTTGCTAAGAAAACTGGTCTTTGCAGCATCAAGCATGCCACATTTCGAGTACATGTCAATGAGAGCGTTGCCCACAAGATCCTCTGAAGAAAGGCCAAGGAGGACCAGCTGAGCATGTATCTGCTTCCCGATCCCAATGTGAGGCAGTGAGCCAGCAACACTCAGCAACGTAGCATAAGGCAAGGCCTGCCTGTCGAAACCAAGCGCCTGCATCTCCCTGAACATCCGCAGCACCGTGCCAGCGCACTGGCTCCAAGCATAGCCCGTGATCATGACATTGTACGACACGTTGTCACGCTCCGGCATCCCATCGAACAGCTTCTCCATCTCGCCAATGCAGTCACATTTGGAGTAGAAATCCAGCAGCGAGTTGTTGACGAACACATTGTGCGCCGAGCTGGCTCTGGTGACGAGGCCATGGACCTGGTGCCCGAGACGGAGATCGCCGACAGCCGTGGCCACGGTGAGCATGCTAGAGAAGGTAAACTGGGTGGCGTTGAGGCCCGCGCGACGCATATCAGCAAACAGGTCCAGCGCCTCGCCGTGCAGCCCCTCCTTGGAGCACCCCATCATCATGGCGTTGTAGGTGACGGAGTCCCTGTGCGGCATCTCCTGGAACACCCTCCGGCCGGCAACGAGGAGGCCGTGCTTGCAGTAGGCGTCGAGCAGTGTGTTGCAGACGACGACACTGGAGTGGAGGAGGCCGAGCTTGACGGCGAAGGGGTGGAGCGACGCGGTGGTGCCGGAGGAGGCAGCAGGCACGTTGAGCACGGTGGACATGGTGACGCGGTCCAGGGCGACGCCCTCCCTGATCATGTCGCGGAAGAGGGACACGGCGTCGGCGGCGCGGCCGGGGGCAGCGGCCAGCGCGCCCATCATGACGGTCCAGGTGACGGCGTCGCGGAGGTGGGGCGGGGAGGAGAGGAAGAGGTGGTGCGCTTCGGCGAGCTGGCCGTACCTAGAGTAGCCGGAGAGCATGCGGTTGAGGGAGAAGGCGTTGCTCCGGTGGGGCGCCATTTGGTCGAACAGGGCCCGGGCCTGCGCGAGGCGGCCGGAGGAGATGAGCGAGTGGAGGTGAAGGTTGAGCCGGTAGGTGGCCGGGTCGAAGCCCGTCTTGACCATCCGGGCGTCCACCGGTGTGGCGGCGGCGGCGCCGCCTCCGCCGGCGACATTGGTGACGACGAGCGTGGGTCTGAATGGGAGGCGCATAGCGGGTGGACATGGGCTTGGTTTGTCGTAGGGTTTAGGGAGCATTAAAGCCCGAAGCCCAGGGCCTGGTCCACCTGAGTTCTGTCTCTGTTGCTTCCAACTCGGACAGGCTCATGGCGCCGCCGCCGATTCCGCCGGCGAGGGTTTAAGGCGAGCGGGCGTCTGGCCGTACTCCACGGCGGCAGCAAAACACCGCAAGTGGCAGTGTAACAAAACACCGATCCCCTCCACGGGGTTCCCTTTACTATGCGTTCATGGGATAATTCGTCAAAATCCTCCGGTTCTTTCGCTCACGCGTGTTCTTAAAAAACCCTCAAATCCCACTTTATAAATACCCGTTTTTGCTATAAATAGTCTCATTTTTACTACATATAGAAGAAAACGGTTCTTTTTAGAAAAAATACAAATAGACCAGACCTCGCCGAAGAGTTTGCCGAAAACCTCGTCGGCGACCTTATAGCAAAAATAATATTCTAATATAGCAAAATTGACTTCGTTGTAGACATCACCGGAGACTCTTGCTGGAAAAAACGTCGCCGGAGATCTCGTAGCTAAAAAATTACACTGTTGTAGCAAAAACACAAAACGGTTGTAGCAATTTTTTTTCTAATGTAGCAAAACCGACTTCGCCGGAGACATCACCGAAGACTCTCGCCGCAGACATCGTAGCAGAACCACAGAGAGATTCGGTTGTAGCAAATCAATTGTGTGAAAGTAGCAAAAAATACATGAATACTTAGCAAAAATAATATGCTAAAGTGGCAAAACGCTGATAGCAATGACGAATAAAAGTAGCAACACCGGTCAACTAAAAGTAGCAAACACTCTAAATTGTGGTAGCAACACCGAACACCGCATGTAGCAGAGGGTAATATTACAGTGTGTTGAAAATAAAAAAAACATCGGACGCAAAGCGTCGTCGGGATTGTGCTCGCAGCCGTGGTGGTTGCCTCCCCTAGAGAGGAGAGCCGGAGCTCGGTGGCGCGCGGCGGCGGCAGGAACCGGAGGCAGCAGGCGCATAGGAATGGAGGCGGCGGCCGTTCGCCTGCAGTGAGGAAGGAGAAGAAGGGAGAAGGAGGGATCACAACGAGGTCCAACGGTGATGTGGGGCAAGGAGCGGCACGACAAGAGATCCGACAGCAGCGATGGCGTGGCGGCGATGACACGGCCGAGGTGGCGCTTGCAATATCAAGCGTCAAAAAAGCAGCGCGGTCTGGAAGGAAGAAAAGCAGAGAAAGGAGAAAGATAGGGTCGGCCCCACCCACGTGTAACACCCTCCGAATCGGACCTATGCAAGTTTGAACAAAATTCGCCAAACCCGCATAGAAACGATTCAAAGGTGCCCACCAGGCACTTTCGTGCGGGTGGAAAACGAAGTAATAACGTTACACAACAGTCCTCGATGGGACCCACGAGATATATATATAACAATGACTCCAAGAGTCAAGAATACGATATGATATACAAGATCCAAATCACCTTGAAAACGGTAGAGCGTCCATTACGGACAAGAAGCAAATGGGGCTAAGAGCCACAAGAATAACCAATGGCGTCCATAACCGCCTGTGCCAAGCGGAAGGGTAACCACGCTAACGACGTCGATCTCAAAACCGCTTAAACAAAAGGGTGCCGGCAAAGGAAAAAGAAGGAGCGTCGATCGAGGCCAGTACACGGCGAGGCTAGAATTCGGCGGTCCTCGCCTACATAGGTATGGTGGACTGAAGCGGCAGCGGCAGCATGCACTAAACAACCTACAGAGACTCGATACAACTGGCGGTAAACAGAGAGGGGTGAGAATGACCTATCCGGTTCCAACCTGAAGCTATCACCAAACAAACCCATCCTGGCGTTTCCCCCTCGAGACCGAACGAGGAAGTCAACCGAGGAACTCACACGGTTGGCAGTTTTACTTATTCAGTTATAGTTGCGGCACTTTACTAGTCAAGTTTAGATAATCGTCCTGATAAAGTAAGCAGTGGGCACTTTTAGTTAACCATTCTGTGATAGTGGCAACACTTACTAGTCAGGTACATTTATCTTGAGACAACCCAAAAACCCAGCAATTGTTGATACTTTTATTCAGCCATTCCGTTGTAGTTGCAAGATTTACTAGTCAGGTACAATTGTCGCAAGCGACAACCAAACAAGCAATTGTGGGCAGTATTAATTAGCCATTCCATTATAGTGAAGCTGATTACTAGTCATTATAAGTCAAATTTATAGCAGTAAACTTTAGTTATGCTTGTCTATGATCGAGATACTGTGCTCCAAGTCGTCCATATCCGCGACACGGCCAGAAAGTTTTACCCGGCGGGTGCACCAATAGCAACACACGCCGATCAACCTCGGAAAACCAAAACAAAACCCAACGAGGCTTTCAGATGAACAATCACAGGATTCGAAATATTTGGGGCCACCCTTAAGTAGATTCCGAACGGTTAGCCGACTCGAGACGGCCTCAAGGTTTGGGTGGACGGCGGAAACGATCGGGAACCCGAAAGTGTGGCTGGGCTTGTCGATCACAGTAACGTGTCCCGATCCTAAAGATGCAGGTGCTCTCGCACAATCGTAAATAAAGCGAAGAAACATGGCATAAGTACAGGATCGTAAATAAAACCTCAAACTAGTTTGTGGCCCCAAGAAATAAGATGAATCAAGCTCGCTGGGGGTCCCATATACCTCCGGATGTGGATAGCGATAAATCAAGGAACAGGTATCAAGTACTCGGGGTCTTACGGGACACAAGTGGGCTCGAAACCAAATATTTTCTATCACCCACCGATGCCTCGCTTATTTCGATTTTAGTTGTTAAACAGAAATTAAAGTATCGATAAGTAAAACTAGAATCATCTCCAACATCAACATGCGGCAATACATCGAGAATCGTGGCATATGACGACACACAACAAGACTTGAGCAAGCAACTACGACGCAAAGTCCAACTATCTACCAAACAACGTGTAATAGGGTGTGTCCAAGGCAATATAGGGCTGCAAGGTATATCAGTGCACGGAAACTAAAGCATCGCAACACGTATAGCAATAGATCAACAGGAGGGAATAAAGACTATAAAAGTAAGATAGGTAGAAAGGGAGATGCTGCTTTGAAAACATGGTCGAAGGGTTCAACCGAAGATCGGGGCGGGGCTCACATCAACTCAACGGCCTTATCCGCGAAGAAGCAAAACACTAGAAGAAACACCGGATGCAATATTTAATACAACGGCAGAAGATCGGCATGATGCATGTATGATGGATGGCATGGCAAAGGTGCGATGCAATTAGGTCAGATTAGGCGGAACCGGGGTCCCGACAATTAATTAGGTGGTTCAAGTTATTTCGCTACCCCGCAATTTAAATGTTGTCTTAACATGGCAAAGGGATAGTACCGGGTTCGCTACACAAATTTAAATGAGGCCAATATGAGACTAGATTTGCCCGCCTATGGGCCCCATATTTAATTATTAGGTGAATCGGCATAAGGCCCCCAAACCACGTGATATGCATGTGAGATGACAATTAAATATGCGACAAGTGTATTATATTATAAAATAGGGTTTTGGAAAGGGGGTTCACACATTAGAGGGGGCTCGACGATCTTGGGGTTCCGGGGTCCGGGGTCGGTCTCAGGGTTCAGGGTTCGACGGCCTCGGCGGGATCGTCCTCGGACTCCGGGGGTTAGGGTCTTGTCGCATCCGGGTTCTCGGCGAGCTCGGCGTCCGGGAAAAAGAACTTGTCGCTCAGGGTCTCGGTGTCGGGGCGCATCGGTTCCTTCCGGGTCGACGCCGTTCTTGCTGTCGCGAAGGTCTTGTCGGGCCCGCGTAACGGGTCGGTCTTGGCGTTTCACGACGGAGATCTTGGTGTTCCGGTACTCGGCGTCTTCGGATCCGAGAGGAAGGTCTTGTCGATCCGCGATGAAGATCTTGGTGGTTCCGGCGAGTTCGGGGTTCAGTCTTCGGGGTCTGGCGTCGATCTTCGGGTACAGCAGGTTCCCGAAGGGTAGATCTGGTCGAGGTTGGCGTGAGTTGGGCTTGCAACAACACTGCACAGGCGGCGTGGCCATGTCGTCATGTGCTCGAACCGGTAGCAGCAACCGGACCACCAACGGTCATGGGGACGCCCGAGAACAGGGACGGATGTGCACGACGACGTACGCGCGCAGAGAGGGCACGACGGCGCTGCCTACTCGACAGAGGCGGACCGGCGGCTCTCAACGGCGGGGAGGTGCGGGGTCCGGTCTCGGGGCGGCAACACGGCGGCGCGCAGAGAGGTGGAGGGGCAGCCTCGGTCGTCGGCGACGTACGCGCGCAGAGAAGGCCACGGCGGTTCGGAGGGCGGGGTCCAGCGGCCGGAGGAGGGTCGGCGCCGACGCTGAGGCGCGACGCGGGCACGAGGTAGGGAGGCGGTGGCGGCTGGTGGAGCGCCGGAGGCTGCCAGCCCGTGCCATGCGAGGCCTGGAGAGGAGGCGAGCGAGCTCGGGCGCGGGACGAGCTGAGGCGCGGGCGGCAGCCGGGCGAGCTCGAGGGCGGGCAGCGGGATGCGCGAGGCGCTGGCCGAGGCGGCCGGCGGCGCACGGAGGAGCGGCGACGCGGAGAGGCCGGAGGTTGGCGGCGGAGGAGCGCAGCGACGGAAGGGGCCGCGTTGCGGGCTCCGGCGAGCGTGGGGAGGTCCGGGACCAGGCGGTGGCGGGGGTTGGCGGGAGCGGGCCGGCGAGGTCGGGGGTTGGCGGCGGAGGAGAGGTGCTCGGGGGCGCAGGGCGGACGCGAGATGGGGCGGCCGCGGGAGCAGGAAGGGAGAGGCTGCTCACGGCGAGAGGCGTGGCGGAACCGCCGAGGGAGGGCCTGGCGGCGAGCAGCAGTGATGGAAGGAAGGAGAGGGAGAACGCGAGGTAGGGGACGGGCACAGGCAGGGCGTGTGGGGGTTGGTGGCTGGGGCAGGCGCGGGCCCCGGTGTCGTGGTGGGGATGAGTGGTCATGTGCGTGCGTGCGTGCGGGTCGGGTGGCACCGCGCCAAGGAGAGGGCGGGCGACGGCGTGGCCAGCGTGGGGCGTGTGCGGGCTCGCGTGTAGGGCGTGTGGCCTGCGCGCGTGGCGGGTGGTGGTGTGGGTTTGTGTAGGTGCAGGAGAGAGATAGCTGAGAGAGAGGGAGTGGGACAAGTGGCAGAGTGTGAGTGGTTGAGGGAGAGGGAGGAGGTGAGGTGGCGCATGGGGATTGGGCAGGGTGATGTGGAGGGATTGGGTGGGTAGAATTCTGGGTAGGTTTAGGAAAAGGGGCGGACCGATTTAGTTTTTGGGGCGGTCGTTCGGGTCGGGTGGCCCGTTCGACTGCCCCTACTAAAATAAATAATTATTTTATTTGATTTAATCGGGCCGTCTGCAAACCGATAGCGGCCAAAACAAAATATTCCGGGGACCCGGTTTTGGCGTTTGAATAAAAGACGGGACGTTTTATAAAACAAAACGGGCTTGCGAAAACAGTTTTGGCAAACAATGCATGATGATGACGATGCAATGCACAAATTCAACGCGATTTTCTAGTAGTGGTTTTTGCGGGATGCCACACCACGTGTCGTCGTGACTCGTTCAGTATGATTCGGGGGATGAAAGCTAGCGATCACCCGGAGGATCCCTATCATTTTCCCCCTCCATGTCCATGTCCGGGGGAATGGGAAGTTGGGGAGTCCAAGGAGGCAAGTGGACCAGAATTTGAGTGTCGCATGCTTTACGTCCTATGGAATGTTTGGAGAGAAAGAAATAGAAGAATTTTTACGAATCAATGCCTTATCTTTGTGGAGGTTGTCGAGATTGTCCGGGAGGACATGCTCCAACGTGCGCGCTTTCGCGGCCTTTGGGCCTACCATTCCGGTAGAATCAGACCAGGTTTTTCCTATTTTTTGTCATAGACGGTGTTTTTGGGCATGTTTATACTATAATCAAAACATGCCCGACTTGTACTGAACGTTTGATTTTTTCCTTCTTCCTTAAAAAGGTAGAGCTCCTGTCGGTTGCTTAAAAAAATACACAACAAACTATATCAAAATCATCACAAGTAAATCTAAAACAAATCAAATACAAATAGTACTTAATTGTTACATCACGCACTATAGTTCATCAATTCTTACACAAATAGTTCATCAAAAAGCACACAAATAAATAGTCTATCACCACATATACGATGACTCATGGAGATGAAACCGGCAGTTTTGTTTGCCAAACCATGACCGCTAATACTAGATGAGATCTTTTTAAAGATTCCCGTGCACATTTGAATCTTGAATGACATGGTACAAATTAGGAAAACACATGACTTGGTGTTGCCTCCTTTACACATGCACGGGTTGTTCCATCAACTCGTAGAAGAAATATTGTAAACCTTTACCACACTCATTCTCACTGATCATATGGTGCAAGTGATCATGATATAACAAAGAATCTATTGATCCCGAAACCTAGTCGATCCTCTCATAATAGCAAATTAGACCTGCAAGATCTCCAAATGCTCTATTCAATCTTTTCTACTGTCGCTTGTGCATTATGAAAATCACGTTCTTTCTTACCTCTGAAGGTTTGAAGTGGCTTCACAAAAGTGGACCACTTCGGATAGATTCCATCTATGAGGTAGTAGCCATCTTGTATGTGTGACCTTTTTCTTGAAACTCCACCGGTGGTAACTCACCCATGTTTAACTTTCCAAAGAGTGGTGACCATTGGAAAACATTTGATATCATTGCAAGAACAGGGCTCCTAAAGAAAGCACGTAGAATCCATGTCTCGTGACCGGTCTCGGGTTTAAGAACAATATGGAATCCTTTTTGTGTCATTTGAAATGTACTTACCATGCTACAGGGTAGTTCTTCCACCTCTAATGCATGCAATCAATTAAGTCAGGTATATCTAAAAAACCCACGTGCTTTGTTATATTCCAAGATCCTAGACATATCTTGAGAATTAGGTGCTCTCATGTAGTCAGCACCGAAAACCCTCATCACCGCTATTGTAAAGCACTTGGCACACTTCATGACCTTACTATCACCCATTTCCAAGTGATAGCCAACAAGATCCACCGTGATACCATATAACATCATGCGCAATGCCGCATCCACCTTTTAGATGGTGCTATGTTAAAGTTCTCCAGCGCAATTCCTCTTTTGCTCAAAGAACCGGTCATGCTTTTTCATACACTCGTCAATGTGATTGCACAATTTGTTTTGCATCCTAAATGGACGCCGAAAGTAGCGCTCGCGATACACCGGATTAGGCACAAAGTAGTCCACATCAACCTGTTCTGCCCTACAATTCTCTCCCTCAGCGACCTCTCACAACCAAGAATGGAACCACCGTGATTCGGCCGCTTGTTCTTGTGCAAAATTAAAATCAAAGCAATATCCTCGTCTTCGAATATGTCCCATTCTTCATCGGAGGATGAATCATCATAAGAGGAACTCATTTACAAGACAATTTTTTTGGAAACTACTACAACCTGGCAACAAAAAATAAAAACAGAAAATGAAAGATATATAACTTTGGTAAATATTGTCAAACACCTTGTGTGAAAGGTGGTGCTCGTCGGCAGGTTGCGGATGGGGGCTAGCTACGGTCCGGGGATGAGGGGTATCGGGAGGCGGGCATGTCGTTGGTGTGCGGGTGCAGAGTTTGATTCATCGTGCCGGCAGGACTGGGCCGGCCATGGGAAGCTACGAGAACGAGCAGAAGAGGCGGGGCAACTCCGGGGAACAACGAAGGATCCGTGGTGGCGCTATTGGTGGTTGTTTGGTCACCGATGGCGGGCGGTGAAGAAGGTAGTGGCGATGGTGGTCGCACGCATGATTTTTTAGCATGGTCGTTGGGATACGCTCGTGTAACACCCTCAGAATCGACCCTATGCAAGTTTCAGCGATTCCCGCCAAACCCGCATAGAAACGATTCAAAGGTGCCCACCAGGCACTTTCGTGCGGGTGGAAAACGAAGTAATAACATTACACAACAGTCCTCGATGGGACCCACAGAACAGATATATATACAACAGCGACTCAACGAGTCAAGAATACAGATATAATATACAAAGATCCAAATCACCTTGAAAATGATAGAGCGTCCGACTACGGACAAGATCCAAGTAGGGCTAAGAGCCCTGAAGAATAACCAATGGCGTCCATAACCCTGCCCAGGCCAAGCCGGAAGGGTAACCCTGCTAACGACGTCGATCTCAAAACCTGCTTAAACAAAAGGGGTGCCGGCAAAGGGCAAAGGAAAAAGAGGAGCGTCGATCGAGGCCAAGACACGGCGAGGCTAGAATTCAAGGTCCTCGCCTACATAGGTATGGTGGATCAAGCGGCAAAAGATGCACTAAACAACCTATAGAGACTCGATAACACTGGCGGCTATCAGAGAGGGGTAAGAATGACCTATTCGGAACCAACCTGATACTACCATCAAACAAACCCATCCTGGTGTTTCCCCCTCGAGACCAAACGAGGAAGTCAACCGAGGAACTCACACAGTTGACAGTTTTATTTATTCAATTATCGTTGCAGCAATTACTAGTCAGGTATAGATAGTCATCCTGATAAAATAAGCAGTGGGCACTTTTATTTAACCATTCCATTGTAGTTGCAACACTTACTAGTCAGATACAATTAACATGAGATATTCCCCAAACCCAGCAGTTGTTGGTACTTTTATTTAGCCATTCCGTTGTAGTTGCAATATTTACTATTCAGGTACAATGGTCGCAAGCGACAAACCAAACAAGCAATTGTTGGCAGTTTTATTTAGCCATTCCATTATAGTGAAGCTGATTACTAGTCATTATAAAGTCATATTTATAGCACTACTTTAGTTATAGTTGTCTATGATCGTGATGCTGTGCTCCAAGTCGTCCATAACCGCGGACACGGCTTTCAGAAAGTTTTACCCGGCCGGGGTGCACCAATAGCAACACACACTCGATCAACCTCGGAAAAACCAAATCAAAACCCAACGAGGCTTTCACGACAAAGAAATCACAGGATTCAGTAATATTTCAGGGGGGCACCCCTTGGAGTACACCCGCAACGAAGTTAGCTAACTTCGAGACGGACCCGAGGTTTGTGGGGCCGGTATGGCGATCGGGAACCCAAACTGGGCTTGTCGATACAGCGTAAACGGTCACAATTAAACAAGATAAAGGTGCTCCTCGCATAATCGTAAATAAAGCAGTAGCATGGCATAAGTACAGGATAGTAAATAAAACCTCAAACTAGTTTGTGGCCCCAAGAAATAAGACTGAATCAAGCTCTGACTCAGGGGGTCCCATAATCCTCCCGGATGTGGATAGCACGATAAATCAAGGAACAGGTATCAAGTACTCGGGGTCCTACGGGACACAAGTGGACGGTTAACAACCAAATAACATCTATTGCCCACCTGTGCCTCTGCTTACTTATTTCAATTTTTAGTTGTTAAACAGGAATTAAAGTGAACGATAAGTATAGCCATGATCATCTCCAACATCAACATGCGGCAATACACCAACAACTGTGGCACTTGACGACACGCAGCAGCACTTGAGCAAGCGACTACGACGCGCAAGTCCAACTATCTACCAAACAACAGGTAATAGGATGTGTCCAAGGCAATATAAGGCTGCGAGGGATATCACGGGTACGAAAACTAGAGCATCGCAACACAGATAGCAATAGATCAACAGGAGGGAATAAATACTATAAAAGTAAGATAGGTAGAAAGGGGGAGATGCTCGCCTGAAAACATTGTCGAAGGTTCATCCGAAGATCGGGGCGAAGCTCACATCAACTCAACGGCCTTATCCGTGAAGAAGCAAAACACTAGCACAAACACCGGATGCACTATTTAATACAACGGCAGAAGATCGGGCATGATGCATGTATGATGAATGTCATGGCAAGAGTGCGATGCAATTAGGTCATATTAAGCGGAACCGGGGTCCCGACAATTAATTAATCGGTTCAAGTTGTTTAGGTACCCCGCAATTTAAATGTTGTTTTAACATGGCCAAATATAGCACCGGTTCGCTACATCAATTTAAATGAGGCTGATATGAGACTAGATTTGCCCGCATATGGGCCCCATATTTAATTAGAGGTGAATCGGCATAAGGCCCCCAAACCACACAATATGCATGCGAGATGAATGATTAATATGCAACAGGTTTTATATTTAGCATTTATAAAATAAGGGCTCGGGAAAAGGTTCACACACTAGGGTTGCGAAGGTCTTGATTCCGGGGGGGTTCGGGGTCCGGTCTCGGGGTTCAGGGTTCGACGGGATTGTTCTCGGACTCCGGGATCGTTCTAGGTCAACAGAGTAGATCTTGGCGTTCCTTGGTCTTCGGGTCATGACGACGGTCATGGCGTTGGACGGGTACTTGTCGCGCATCTACCTTCGGTTTGTTTCAATCGGGTCCATGACGGAGTACTTGATGTTCCGTGATGGAGTTCTTGGAAGTAGGCATCATTGTGTCGAAGGTCTCGGGTTCACCGTCGGCCTTCGGTTCTCTCGGTCTCTCGAAGGCACTGTAGATCTTGTCGCTTCGTCAGTGTTCTCCGCCTTGTTGGTATCGGCACAAAACAAAAAGGGTGCAGGGCATCTTGGACTAGAAGCTGAGCACAGAACCGAGGCGAGGCTCGGCGGCTGCTGTGGTCGACGGAGAGAACGGGACAGAGGAGCTCGACGGGAGACGGCCGGAAGACGGGCGGAAGGCGAGGCGAGGGCGGCTCCGGCGAGGCAGGGGGCGCCGGAGGAGCTCGGCGGCGCGGCCACGGCGGAGAGGAGGCCGTAGGGAGGCGGAGCCTGGCGACGTCTGGCGTGACGCGTGCAGAGGAGCGGGAAGAGGGACGCGGGGAGGCGAGCGGGCCGGAGGCAGCGAGGCGAGGAGGAGCTCCGGCGAGGGAGGCAGAGCTCGCCGGGCGGCGCTGGATGCGGTCTCCGGCGGCGGGGCGACCGGAGGAGGAGGCGGGGAAGACGGAAGCGCGGGCCGGGCAGCGGCGGGGAGGGAGGCAGGCGGCTCGCGTGGGGAGGTGGGAGCTCGGCCGGGTAGCGAGGCATGCGCTGGCCGAGGGCGGGAGGCCGGAGAGGGGGAAGGAGGGACGGGCGAGGGGGGCCGGGCGGGGCGGGGCGGGAGGCTCGAGGGGCCGCGGGTCGCGGAGGTGGCCTCGGCGGGCGCGGAGCGGGAGGCGAGCTTGAGCGGTGGCAAGGGAGAGGGAGGGGAGGCGGCGCTCGGAAGAGAGAGAGGATGGAGAGGAGCCCATGAGCGTGGTGGAGGCGAAGGCCAGCGGCAGTGGAGGAGGCGAGCCGAGAGGAGAGGAGGCCGAGGCGGTTGGGCGACGGGAGAAGGAGAGGAGGGAGGGAGAGGAGGAAGAAGAACAGGGGAGCGGGAGGAAGGAGACGGGTGGGGCGGTCAGCGTGGACAGCGCGTGCGGGTTAAGTGTCAGGGGTGGGGCCAGTGGGGGTGAGATAGGCGGTGGGGTGGGGCCGGGGACAACGGTGGGGTGGACCAGGTCCAGAGTGGGGTGGTGTGGGGCTGTGGGAGGAGAGGGTTGACCAGGGGAGAGAGAGGGAGGACTGCGGGATGGGGCCAGGCGCGGGTGGGGCCCAGGTGTAAGGGAGAGGGGGGGTAGGTAGGACTGGGTGAGAGAAGGAGTGGAGGGAAAAGAAGAGGATTGGTGAGGTGGCAAGGTGGGTAGGAATTGGGGGAGAGGGTGAGGTGGCACGCTGCGGTTGGTGGGTAGATAGGGACTAGGTAGATATAGGATTTAGAGTTTAGGTTTTATTAGTTTTGTAAATATGTGTTTGTTTTGTTTTGTTTATTTTAAAACAAGGCTACTTTGCAAATAGTTTATAGGTAAATAAAATATCCGATATGATCGGGGCTTTGCCTTTGAAACAAAGAGGGGTATTTGTACAAAACAAAACTAGGCTTTTAGCAAATTCTTTTAGGCAAACAGATGCATGCTGAGGTCATGATGATGCAATGCACAAAAACCACGCGATTTTCTAGTAGTGGTTTTGCGGGATGCCACAGCTCGCGGGTGGGAGAGTTGGATCTGCAGCAACTGGTTTCATGCTGCAAATATGAAAGAAGGAAAGACTCGTTTTTGGATCATGCCCAAAAATTTGGGGCACGAAATAGGATGGGACATCAGAGGGAGCAGTGTTCTTTCCTTCTTATGCCCTAAAAATCAGTTTTGGGGGCAGAAGTTTTGTTTTAGGGCATCTGTTGGAGATGCTCTAAGAAATTACGGTTGTGCAAATTCCGGTAAAACCACTACTAGAAAATATCATGTTGTTTTTATTGTGCATCATCGTGACATCATCGTGCATTAGTTTGCCTCTTAAATTATTTGCTAAACCCTATTTTGATTCTACACTACTTCCCTCTCTTTTGTTTATCTAATTTTTTTTGCAAAGGTACTTTAAAAGAAACCAAACAAAAGAATAAAATATTTTAGGGGAGGCAGCCAGCCAGGCCAGTGGCCCAGCCGGCCACCTACAACCCCTTTATCTGGTTGGAGCGACAGGTTATCCTTCCCGGATGCGATGACCACAGAACCCGATTCTGCGGAACGCCGAGGTTCTCTTCACAGACACCAAAATCCCGATCCCCCTGGCTGCCGAGACCCCGAACCAAGATCCGAAGACCGTTCTCACAAAACCCTCGGAACCAAGATTGTCGACCCCCATGTGTGACCCTATCCGAGACCCCTCATATTTTTATAATATATGACATGTACTTGTTGCATAAAAATCATTCATACTCGCATACATGTTGTGGTTTTAGGGCGTTATGCCGATTCACCTCATAATTAAATATGAAGACCATATGCGGGCTTTTCTAGTCTTATCTTGACTCTATTTAAATTTGTGTAGCGAATAGATGAGTTTTTTTTGCCTTGTTAATACGACATTTAAATTGTGGGGTATCTAAACAACATGAACTTAATAATTAAATGTCGGTACCCCGATTTCCCTTAATATTGCCTAATTGCACTACATATTTGCCATGTCATATATCATACATGCACCATATCTGGTCTTCTACCATAATATTAAATAGTGCATCCGGTATTTCTTTTAGTGCTTTGCTTCTTCACGGATTAGACCAAAGAGTTGATGCTAGTGTCGACCAGATCTCCGGTGTATCTTTGGCAGTGTTTCTCATGCGAGCATTCTCCCCACTTTCTACCTATTTTACATTTCTAGTCTTTACTTCCCCTGTTATCTATTGCTACCTGTGTTTGATGCTTTAGTCTTTTCGTACCCGTTATACCCCGTGCAGCACCTATATTTCCTTGAACACCTCCTATTGCATGTTGATTGGGTAGATAGTTGGCCTTGTGAGTCATAGTCGCTGGCTCAGATGCTGCTTTGCATCGTCGATGTTCCACTGATGTTGGGGGTTGGCTTATTCATAAAGGTGAAGATGGTCATGATTTTAATTACAGCTGGTTAATTAAATATTAAAATTAATATAACTAATGCACAGATAACGGTGGGTAATAGTTAAGATTTGGTTATTAACCTCCCACTTGTGTTCACCTAGGACCGAAATCAGGTGTCCATACTAGTTTGAAGTTTTCATGTCACGTTATGCCATGTTTATTACGCTCGATGAGCGTTTATTACTATTACGTAGGCACGACACTCTGTCACGGGAATATATTATCCATAACCTCTGCTCGCGTGACAAGTGTACGGAACCCTAGGGTCCGTACGAGGAGGATTAGCTATACTTCGTACGTGTAGCTCTTTCGGGTGGCCCTCATGTATTAATTTGGGTCTGGGAAAGCGTCGTGTCCTATACCCTGCCGACATACCGATGGGTGTATGTTAACTGATCTGGCAAAAAGGGTCGAAGTGCGTGTGAAAACTTTGGTGCACCCCTATAGGATTAAATCTTTTCGAAAAGTTGTGTCCGTGGTTATGGACGACTTGAAGCACAGTATCTCGATCATAGACAACTATAACTAAAGTTTACTGTTATAATTTGACTTGTATCTGATATTACTAGTAGGTTGGATAACCACCATGGAACGAATAAATAAAACTGCCAACCGTGTGAGTTTCCTTGGGTTGAATTTCTCGTCTGGTCTCGAGGGGAAAAGATCAGGATGGGTATGTTTGGTGATAGTATCAGGTTGGGTCCGAATAGGTATTTCTCATCTCTCTCTGATAGCCGACATTTGTTTCAAATCTCTATAGGTTGTTTAGTGCATGATACACTGTCGCTTCAGTCCACCATACCTATGTAGGCGAGAGCCGTCGAATTCTAAGTCTCGCCGTGTACTAGAATTAGTACTGACCGCTTTCTTTTTCCTTTGCCCTTTGTCGGCGTCTCTTTTGTTTTAAAAGGTTTGGGATCAACGTCGTTAGTAGGATTACCCTTTCGGCTTGGCCTGAACAGGTTATGGACGCCATTGGTTATTCTTCAGGGCTCTTAGTCCCATTTGTATCTTATCCGTACTCGGACGTTTTGTATCGTTTTCAAGGTGATTTGGATCTTTGTATTGTATATATGTATTCTTAACTCATGGATTCTTGTTGTATATATATATATATATATGTCTGGGTTTCATCATGGACTAATATGTAATGATATTACTTCGTTTTCCACTCGTACGAAAGTGTCTGGTGGGCACCTTTGAATCGTGTTTATGCGGGTTTGGCGGGAATCACTAAAACTTGCATAGGGCCGATCCGAGGGTGTTACACCGGTCCTTCTTCCGCTGCTTCATTTTCCATTCCTATAGAATAGGTTATTTAATTGTCAAAAAGAACGTGTCACTTGCTAATTAAAGAACTAATTCCTAGCCATTCCAGTTGGACGCCTCCAGACTCCCGCAAGTTTGGATCTGTCCCTTTTAGCGGTAGAGACAACGACGATGACTAGCCGAGGAGACTTCTTGGTGATAGCGCACATGAGGACGGCAAGGATGAACCGCATGTGAGCTAGCGATGGTGCATCCTGGCGTTGCAAAGAGATCGAGACGGAGCCGACGACAACACAACTCACTACGGCCGTGCGAGAGAAACTAAGAAAGAAAATTAGGGGTAGAAGGAGCGGGTGCAGTAGACTTTTCAACGATGGAGAACGGGGCTAGAGGGGTGGTCGAGGGGACGACTAACCAGCGGAGGCAATGGCTCATGCGAGGGAGAAGCGACATGGGAGTGATACTGGCCGTGGGTGGCGGAAGGGGGCGGTTGAGGCTAACAGCGCCGTGAGGGTCGACGAGCATTGCACTGGCCGCACGTGACTGCAAGGTGGTAGTGGCGGTGATGGGTGGTTAGTCGTGGTAGGCTTGGCCCGTGATGGGTTTCTTTGGGCTACGGTGTGCATCAGATGCTAAGACCAGCCACACTATGGGTTTGGTTCAAACAAAAAAGGTAAATTGTTTGAATTGGTGACCTCTTTGCTACATTGTGTGTATCGGTTCTATTAGAAAAGTAGGGGCCATGTTATAATAAAATATTCCCTCCGATCCAAAATAAGTGTCACGGTTTTGAACTAACTCTAGTTCAAAATGTGATTTTGTACTAGTATTTGCCTCTCCGCATGCAATGATTGGCTAGCAGCCAAGCTTTTCCTCTTGCACTAGAGAAAAAACAAATATTCTGGAGCCGAGAAGCGAACCAACATTTAGCTACCCTTCTCGTGTCAGATAGATTGAATGGGCTCGCTACATTGTATGGAACCGGTTGCAAGTCTTTTAGGAATCGCTTTTACACCATGGTGTGGCTGGTCTAAGAGTGTAAAATATGAGCGCATCCCATTTTACCATATGAGAAAGTCTGAGAACATTTTGAGCTCAACAATGAAATACCATCAAACTAGTACTTTTTCTATAGTTCTCTGGTTTTCATTTTTTTATATTTTTATAATTGTTTATGTTAATATGTACATGTTTATTGTATTTTTTCTAGATGATACTGTCGCGAGAGAGAGAGAGTCATCAGTACCACAAAAGAAGACATGCTTTGTCACCTAAATCTCAAAGGCTCTCGGTCTTTGCTCAAAGACTTTTGCTGCCACCATGTGATGTTATGTCATCTGCGTAACTTGATGGCTAACGGTACATGTAACCAAACAAGCCCTCCCTCCAAGGAAAAAATGAGCATACAGAAAGGAAGAAAGAATAGAAGTTTAAGCTTATATAACATCCACACTGAAAATTCAGTGTATGGTAGAGCGAGAACGAAGCTTGGACAAAAAACTAGGTAGCATAAACACAAAGTGGAGAAAGAAGTTCGAATTTTCAGTTATGATACTCAACCTGACAAGACAGCCAATGCCAAGATAGGTTAAGTTAGTTTAGTCCTGAGCGTTCTTAAAGTTTCTGTTCAGACTTTTTTTCTTTCGGTCAGTCTTTGGGAGTGTGGGAGTGTGTTCAAGCTTCTACGGTCGTTTGAACCTGGTGTCTGTATGTTTATTTTTCTCCTATCTAATATTTCACATGCAGTTCTCCTGCATGGTTCGGGAAAAATAGAAATAGATTAGCACAAAATGTAGGAAGACAAGTATTGACTCTAAAAATGCCTCTTCTCTCAAAGTATCCCATCACTACTGAATGAGATGAGCGGTAGGCAAGAAAAGCTCCAATACTGGCCAAACCCAGTTTGAACATCATCATCCAAACAGATCACTTCAAGCCAAAACACGAATATATATGCTTGATGTCCCAAACATTGCGGACACATTTATCAAAATATATATTTGTCCATTTAAATCTATGTTTGTCAAACTTATTTGATAATGCACTGTAAATTCAGAGAAATTTATCAACAATTGTCATCAGCGGATTGATATATATACTAGTAAATATGGCATATGCTTACACGATCTCTAATATTATTTGTTTAAAGTACCATTTTTTTTACAGTACAAGAAAAACTGAAGCAATGTGCAAAACAGAGCCACATGAACAATTGACAAACAAGGAAGCTATGTGTTAGAATTTTCGGTTACGATACTCATCGTAGCAGCGTCAATGCCAAGATAAGGAAATAAATTTCAATAATACAAATTTGTAATGGAAAACACCATGGCTCCTAAAGTAAATCATTCCAGTACAGATTGAAAGCTATCACCTTCAGCTATAGCTACACAACTTTGCTGAGAATTGTGCATGGCTACAAATTCCAGATTTATCAAACAGTATATCACAAAAATGAGAGCAGATCTCAGCTTGTTTAAAGGTCATGGAGTTCGAGGATAATACAAACAAGGAAGAGAACTACAAACACATGGACTAATCAAGTTTGGAGAAACTACAGCATGAGGTAGGCAAGACAGCGAGAATAAAATCTGAGAAGATGAAAGCCAGTTTCTACTGGGATAACCAAAAATATATACAAAGAAGCAAACCCAGTTTTAGCCTCTAGTATGTACGAAGGGGTCAGTTGGATCCCGGAGATGCTTGATATCCCAAGAATGATTAATACATGTACCAGTAATAAAATGAAATTGAGCACCTCTTGACGCCCTATTCTCCAGCTGAAGCTTCCTCGGAAGTTCTGCAATAGACACCTCACTACGGCCTAAAACCTCAAGTGTCATTGACTCTAGCAATTTCGCGTTCAGCACAAAGAATGTGGCAAAGTTAACTTGAGACTCAGTGCCCTGATAATTTTCCACCACAATTTTTTTGAGACAGATGTCGAAGCATCTGATAAGATCCCCGTGTTGACGGCGCAGCAAATTTTCTCCTTTTGTCGAACGTGACTGAAAAAAGAGCATGGACAAATGAAAAAACAACCACTTGAGACTTCAGAATAGATCAAAGAGCTGCTAAAAGTTATGAAGAATCGAGGAAGAAACATTCACCTGAAAGTTCACCGAAATGTACATCTTCTCCAAGCAGGGAAAGCATCTCATCAAGTCAATGACCATATCCAAACTAAGAGGATACATCTTGAATGCTAAAATCTTCACTGTGCTCACCACCGTTGCAAAGCTATCAACACGTAACCCCTTCATGCATCGACCATTGAGGACAACATTAAGCCATGTACATGCATGTGCAGATGGTATGTAAATTTCACCAAACACAGAAATGCAGATACAAGCCTCACAAAGAAATGGTACTGTATGTGTCAAGGCCAAATCTACCTGAATAACTGTGGAGCCAAAGGCGAGCCTGTGGTGATCCTGACCAGGAATCCAGCCTAAAGTCTCCAGTTTAGGCGCGGAGATCACCGATATATACTGGTTATCTAATCTATTATTATCGCAGAGCAACCTTTCAAGACAAGGGGCATTCTCGACGATGAGTTCTCTGGGCTGGAGCTCCTTCCGCATAATCGAAGTATAAATTACAGACAAGCTAATGCCTCTAAGTGTCAGGGAGTTGATCCGGACGGAATTGAAGCCGAAGCAGTGACGAAACAGCAGCCACTCTAGGGTCGGGCAGCCGGCAATCAAGCCCTGCAGCGAGCACTTTGAGATCTTGACTTGGTCAAGTGCCAGATCCGTAAGCCGGGGGAGGTGAAGTTCTTGCGTAATGCCGTCAGCGATGTGGCATCTTCCGACGGTGAGAGCTCGGAGTGTGGGCGAGAAGCGGAAGGCGGACACGGGCAGCTGAACCGGCGGCAGCCAGTAGGCATGGGAGTACCTGGAGGTTATCGATCGCGGTGGACTGGAGCCAGGCGTCCACGGCAGCGCTTTGGTCGCGAGGCCCGAGGTAGATCGCTTCGAGGCAGAAGCGGCGGCCAGGGCCCCGGTGGGAGGAGAGGATGTGTGATATGATACCGGCCAGTTCATCGCCGCAAACGTGGAGAACACGGCAGTTAAGGTTGAGAGGGGCGGAGCGCCAGAGCTGGCGCCACTTGGAAGAGAGGATTCCGGTGCGGGCGCCGTCCTTGGTGGGGAGGAGGGAGATGATCTCGCCCAGGATGGCGTCGGGGAGATCGCTGATGCGGTCGGCGCCTCCTCCATCTGCACCCACTGCGGGCGGGGGTTGCTGGTTGTGGGCGGATGGAGGTGACCTGGGATCGGGCGCTTCCACGGCCACCGGCGACGGCAACACTTCCCCCCGGAACGCCTCCAACTTCCTTCTCTTAGAACTACGACCGCTCGCGTCCATCGCTGGCGGCCTGACTACGGCACGGATGAAGGGGCCAGGGAGAGCACGTCGTCAAGACTCAAGACTCAAGAGGCCTGTCTTTTCAATCAGCATGTTTTTTTAGGAAGTGCCCGAGGACTGTCTAAGCAGATGACATCATTCTACTATTTGTAGGAATTTTCAGTTGTAACCTAGTTGCAACTTATATAATTTGTACTAATTTTAAGTTATAGTCTACTTGCAACTCATTAAAATCCTAATTACAACCTAGTTATAACTTAGGGAACTACGACCGCTCGCGTCCATCGCTGGCGGCCTACGGCACGGATGAAGGGGCCAGGGAGAGCACGTCGTCAAGACTCAAGACTCAAGAGGCCTGTCTTTTCAATCAGCATGTTTTTTTAGGAAGTGCCCGAGGACTGTCTAAGCAGATGACATCATTCTACTATTTGTAGGAATTTTCAGTTGTAACCTAGTTGCAACTTATATAATTTGTACTAATTTTAAGTTATAGTCTACTTGCAACTCATTAAAATCCTAATTACAACCTAGTTATAACTTAGGTGGAAGTCTCACGTTATACGAATCACGACGTAAATCTAATGGCGAGAGAGATGACTCATGAGAACTAGCAAATCCTTTTTAAGGATAAAGCCATGGCATATTTTATTTCATAGCCAACATAGTTACATCGGTGATTACATAAGGCAGTATGAATCCCGGTGGTTCACAATCCCAATCAATCATCATCATCAATCAATCTACTAATTTTGCTTAAGGTAGGTTCGTCCGCATCCAGATTTTCGTTCCGATTTTTCTGATTCCTGTTTTGTCCCTATCTGTTCGTTGTATTTACTAGACTTGCCACCGCCAAGTGACTTGTCCGTCCGGTTAAAGGAAAAAAAAACTCTACTTGTCTCTCCTCCCTGCCTTCGGGATGGTCAACTGATTACTTCCCTCACACCGCAGCCCGGAACCGACGGGATCCCAGTCTCCTCGCCGCAGCGGTTTTCGCGTGCAACCGATCTCGAGGGGAGCCGTGCCGGAGGTGAACTGGAGGGCCTATCTTCTACCTCCTTTCCCGATCCAAATCCCAGGAGAGCACCACCTCACCTACCCCCGTCTTCCCTGGTTCTCCCTCACCACACGGCCACACGCCCCTTCCTGCGGCGGCGGCGTTTGGTGTGGCAGCGCCAATCGGATTCTTCCCTCTTCCACGATGCCTCCTAGGCAGCTACAAGGGCTTGTGCTTGGAGGCCCAGGCTCGCCAGCGGGAGCGGGAATCTAATCAGCGGCGGCGTCTCGGCATACGGCTACCCCCGAGCGCCCGCCCTGGCTCCTGGCCTCTGATGTCGACCAAAAATTACCACCCTTACCTGCTACTCAGTCGCGTGCTCCCATCCTGCGTTGCACGAAATTCGTGGAGGCAAAATCGAAGCAAACTAGGAGCTGCAGAACAGTTAGCATATCGCGACAGGTAATCTCTCGAATACCACAAGAACTACGAGTTAGTTGGGTCCGATGTGTGTGTTTATTTTCATAACTTTGGTTCTTTGAAGGTAATTTTTCTATGGACATTGGATTTTGCAAATTTGGTACCAATGAGTTTAAATTGTTCATGGATGTGTTCTAGCTATTGTTCAGTTAGGCTAAGAGAGTTTTTGGGATCACGACTCATGAATTCATATAGATGAACTACAATGTACAAAAGGTTATTGTATCGAGGTTACTCACTACTGGGTTATTGTATTGAGGTTACTTAGTAACTAGATGAATAAGCGCTAACTAGATGGATAAGCGCGCTTCGCTGCGCCGCCTACAGCGTGGTTGGACATTGCATGGTAGACGGTGCTGGACTTTCATGTTTTCGCCTACAGTGTGGTTGGACATTACATGGTAGACGGTGCTGGACTTTCATGTTTTCACAAGGATCGCTGCTGGTCATACCACATCAAGTTTTTGTGTGTCTTCCATAAATTGAATAGATCAAATGTCATGCTTCACCACCCTAGTAATTCCTGGTATGTTTTTGGTGGTAGTGGCCTAATTACGTTTTCGGCTTTTTCTCAACACACTAGATCTTATTCATCTCAAGTGCATTTTAACACACGCATGAGGGGGTCACCCTAGATACAGATGGACGATGTCCTTGGCTGGGTAGTTGACTGAAGCAACAAAATTGTAAATACAAAGTAAAGCTGGAAAAGCTTGTTCGCTGCAACACAATTCACAACAGCACATATCAAGGTGTTGATACGAATACTACCTGAGTCCTAAAGTACCTTCAAGTACACGCTACATGCCCGATCCACATATACATACATAGACAAAACGCGACCAACAACGCAGATGTCTTCATCCCGAGCATCACACAAAACATGATGCCACCACCACATCACACTTAGCATATGGCCTGGGGGAAATGACAATACGTTCAGATCACATTCGTTTTCAAACTTCTTGGTCATGTGTTCTAATAAAGTAAAAACAAACTCTAATAAGCTGTCTAATGGGACCGAACAGAATGAGAACAAAAAACAACCTTTTCTTGGCCTCTTTTAGTACATCTGCTAGAGTGCAGCTCTGCATCATCAGCCATAGCTCCAAACTTCTCCTTACTTTTGGTGTCTCCTTAGTAAGCATTTCTTGACCAGGTGGGGTAGATAAGAAATTAAACCTCATGGTATTGTCAAAATAAACCAAACAACAGTATGTGGGGTATAAGATTGGCTGCATTAGCATCAAGCCTCTCATTTGGTTTTCCAATCGTCCTCGTGTCTAGCTAGTAAACCATAAGAACACGTTAACGATACTAAGAGAGAAGAATGGGTAGTTAACTGCATACATAAAAATCAACAGACTTTTCCCGAGATAGCAGCAGGTAAACTGAAATTCACACAAAAAAGCAATGTCTACAAAGAAATCCAAAACCGAGAAACAAAAAATTCATCTTGGCAAACAGAATAACGCAGATAGTCACATCAACAACTAATCTCCTCTTAAATAACCTAGAGAGTTTGACAGATAGATAGTAGAGCATAATATCTTGCCACTATTCCTAAGATGTGCCATTATAATTAAGAAGTACAGAGAAAACATGATCGTAAACCTCACTATCTTGTATAGCTTAAGGAAGAATGCATAGTTATCATGCTACTGCCAATCTGTAGTACAACATTCCTTCAAGGAAGCACTTGGTAGAAGAAAATTCTAAACTATTTGAGAAGATTAAAGCCCATGCGGTTTTTTCCCTTGAGTTAGCACATGCATTTTACTAATTTCATAGTAAGCAAAACGATTTTAGGATGATCTATGAATTTTTTGATTCAATAAAGGAAACTGTAATGATTGTACAATTTTGCTCATTTCAGGCAAAACCAAAAATAAGAAATAAAATATGCTCCCTCCATTTCATATTAAGTGCTTGTACTAAATCATGACACTTAATATGGAATGGAGGGAGTAATTTACTACCCCAAGTTAAACACCAAGAGATCAAACAATCATATGGATACAATAAAGAGTCATGCTTTTTAACTAAGGGTCATTTTTCTATCACTTACAGAAATAGAACTTTCAAGATCTACTGTATTCTCCATGATTGTCAAAGAATGGCATACATTAGAGGTGAATGTGTGTTATGGTAATACTATAGGTGACATTAAATCAAAACTCTAGATAGATTGGTCCAAAAACATTGGTTTGTCTTAATCCATGGCAGTGGTGATTGCTTCTGATTCATGTCAAACATTTAACACAAAATTCGAAGAATATAAGTGTCTTTTTATATTTGTATAGCATTGTCACATAAAAATATAAAATGCACGGTTCTTTCCAAATAAAATTATTACTCCCTCCAACCCGTATTAGTTGACTCAAATTTGTCTATATTTGGATGAATCTAGACCCTATTTAGCATATAGGTTCATCCAAATTTTGACAAATCCAAGTCAAATAATATGGGCCGGAGGGAGTAAAAAAAATCCTTGAAAGTAATATACTTGATCATTTTAAACTGAAAATAAGAAAATAGACATGTAGAGATATAGTTACTGCAGCAAGGCCAAGCTATAAATAACTACTATTTCTGGCTCTTTAGTTCGTCCGCTTTCTTATATTCTACGTATATTGCTTTCTTTTCTCTACATACTACTCTTTGATTGTAATTTCCACCTAGTGGTAAATTAAGAACATAGAGGATAAAATCATAGTGGATACGATGATAATTCAATAAGTGGAGCTAGCAAGAATGGATGTACGGAAGTACCTGTGATCTATAAGAACACTTGAGCAAGTCCTGCAGGTGTATTTGGTATGCTTGTTTGATCGACCTAAACTTGGGTACACCGCTAAAAATTAGTATTTAAGGGAAAAACATTAGTTCGTTACATTTGAACTTCTTAGTCCTTGTTAACAAAGTAACATGATTTTTTTTCAGAAAACTTATGAAAATTTATTTTAATGGATCCAAATATTTAAATTGCAACTATCTGGGAATAAGGCAGCTCAAATTGGTAGTAAAAAACAAAGTAGCTCCAATAGTCACTAATAGAAAATGCATTAACACATATATCCAATAAAATCTGAATCTACTACTAAGATATATGGAATCTACTTGATAGTTATTTATTCTAGTCTCTGATAGATTGGTTGAGAGTAGATGGTATACCTCTATCCTGATTTTCCCATATAAAAAAGTAAACAGAATCAATGAGCTAGTAATGATTGTTAGCCAAATGGAAACCACTAAGAACTAACGCGTGACTTATTCATTGTTGCATTTGCAATGTTTACACTAATATGAAGCCAAAATAAGCTGCTCGTTTTTCTCTATTGAATTATCTTTATCGGATCTATAAATCCTATCTTTCGTCTTTATCTTTTTTTAATAATCAAAACAAAATTTCGTAATTGTTGTTATTATAAAGGGTGACAACTTCCCAACTGGCTAGGATCTTTTTAAAACATATTGTCCTACCTAACGTGTACACACCAAGCACATGGTTCTCTATTGCAAAGAACAAACGACCGTAATTTTTCCATTAGCACTTGATCCTCAAATCTTTGATCTGAAAAAATTGTTGGATCCAGACCCCTCTGCACACAGAGTTCAGGAAGTTGCATTGTAGAGATGGATTTTAGAGGGGAGTTAACGGGAGACTCACGGAGCAGCAGCCACGGTGGGAGTGGTGGAGTATCAACTCGTAGATGTAAAATCTGGACCTCGAAGGCAAAAATTTTGATGAAGCGATACAACAGGCACTACACCAAAACGCCCAGCACCACATCCATCCCATGGGTTCTGGATTTTTTCCACAAAAAAGCCTTCTGAATTTTGCTTGCAACAACAGGTTCAGGCCGAGGAAAAAATGCAAAGAGGGGGCAGCACACACAACACTGGCCTCCTATGTGCGCTCAACTTGGGGATTCTGTAGTTCAGTATGAAGCCAACAACTTGGTAGTCGATGGACATAGCGCCATCGCATCGGACAAAATTTGGTCTCCTAACACTGATGTTTTCAGTGAGGTCGGATTAGGTAGCCGCCCAAGACATGAGCTTGCTTGTTGATGTAGACAGCGACATCCCCAGCTAGTGCAGCATAGGAGGTATCATCGCTGGCCATGGCCTGCAAAGAACAGGGTGGTAATCCATAAAGGAGGCCTCGCAACAACTCAGCAGACCTGACAGGAGGCACACAACATACAGAAACAACGATTTCTAAAGTGCGACGTGGGGAAACATATAGATCAAATACCACACCTCGGATTTGAAGGCGGTGGTAGAGGATGGAATGTGAGCGCGGTGGAGAGTGTTGACTCTCCGAACCAGTCCGATAGGTCCTGGTCCTCTCTCTCAAGACCTACCCGGTCTTCCCGTCGCATCTGGAAACGAATAGTGGCTTCCCAGTGACGGCGAGCATAACCATGATCTGGCGGGGCCATGGAGGATCGACATCGACTGGTGGTCGCCGTGTATCTTCCGACTGTGGCTGATGCAAATCTTCAGGCCATGACCGTCGCGTCGTGGCGAATCAACCGACCGTTGCCATCTGGATTTGGGAGCCGAGGAGGGCAAAGGGGGTTGAGATGATGGGGGATGGTCTCTAGAGGTCTGGAAGAGGAGGGTGGCGATTACTGCTTGGCGTGTGTTCCCGTTTCCTTGCCGCGCTTGACTTGCCTCGTTTGTTTCCTCATCATGCGAGAGGAAGAGATGTGCAGGGTGCGATTCCACACCAATTCTTGAGTAGGGGAGGCCAGACACCTTTCCCATGTCGGAGGCAGCGGAGCTAACCGGCGGCGGCATGTTCCCGGTGGTGGAAGAGACAAACCCTAGCCGTCTCTTCCTTTCTAGCATGGCGGCCCATCCTCGGTGTCAGAAAGGAGAGAGCGAGGAGAGAGGATGCGGAGAAAGAAACGAGGAAGCAGAGGTGAGAACCCGTGGACCGGTGTACCGGCTGCCGGTTCGTTGGTTTTTTTAGACTGCATTTACTGTAGCTGAGTGTCTGAGCCGGTGCTCAGCGCACAGGCTTTCCCTTGAGCGTAAGCTATAGAGTAATATGTTAGTGTCGTGAGTTACTCAGGAGTCAGGGTCAGATTTATTTGATCATATGAGATGATCCAATAGCATTATTAAATAGACTAGCACATCAGGATGAAACTTAGATGCAGCATAGCCAGTTATTCAACAAATCCGATATGATATATGAAGTGTAACACTACGGTTTTGAAAAGACCGTAGCTTCTATGTGACTTGCCAATCCCTGGATCGGTTCATTGGCACACAATAGAATAAAGATGAATAACATAGCAAATATACATGTATCATAAATAACGAAAGATCCAGAGTAAAATTATTACAATAAGGGCTTAGCTCAAGGCTAGCTCAGCTTATTCAAGTAGCAACATAAATAAAATAACTCCTCCATTTTTCAAATTGCCCACAAGTGAACAAGTGTCGAGTGGAGTACCGTGGCCTAAATCAATCACTCAGAATCTAAATATCCTGCAACATAAAACGTAGCACACCCGAAGGGTCAATACATGGAATGTATGGTTAGTAGAGGTATTAAAGGAGACAATATAACTAACATCTAGTGCATATTTGGAAAGTGGGGATGTGGCTAGCTCGCATTTGCAAACACCTTTGTCCTACTTTCTTAAACAGTTTTTGATTTTCTTTGAAAAGATCCCAATTAAGTTAATCCCATCCACATTAAAGCAATTAGGAAATTAGAATGAGCGAGAAACATGTCATGAACTCAATATCAAGCAACTAAGATGTCCATAACCGGGGATACGGCTAATCGATTAGTTTATACACCCTGCAGGGGTTAGTACACTTTACCCATATGACTTGGCCAGCCCAGCTCGTACCACCACTCTCATGTTGGGTGATAATAGGGAGAAGTCAAGAAGGGACCATTCGGGAAGTATCTCCACAAAGCCGACACGCACCGGTCCAACCTACCAAAATTCTACATCTCTGAATATGTGGGTTCGAGTTACCACAACCTATTGAGTTCGGCACATGGTTGTACACGTAAGCTGTAAAATAAAGAAGCCAATCATTTTCTCTTGATACCTGGGTGCCTTTCCGCAATGATACCACCGAAATTTTCAGTCCCATCACAACCAGGAGATTCATTGATTAAGTTGTTTTTAGTTTTCGCAAGCCAACACATTTAGAAACAACCTTCAGTGATGTAACCCATCCCTCGTTCATCATAGCATGGATAAGCACATCTACCAACGGTGGCTCATCTACAGGAAAACTCTACCACATAATAGGACATAGCATAGTGATAGTAATTTCCTACATATGCATCTACAAGATACACGCCAATGCATTAAAAATAGTAGGAAAAGATCATGAACAAAGTAGCATCTACTTGCCTTGGTTGTAGCGGTCGAACGAACAATCCTCACACGAGCAAGTGTTGCACTCGTCACAATCTACACGATACAATTGCAATCACACAAACAAACCAAACACAACCATATACAAACATAACAATGCAAGATGCATGCATGACAAGTTGAACAATGCTACAATAGCTTTCTATAACCTTATTCAGTATACCTACTGTATGCATGCATGGAAATCATTTTAAAAGTGTTGAAAACAAGTCATGCAATTTTAATTGGCCAAACAATTGAGCTATAACCCAATTATTAAGCCTCTACTATTTAAAAATTTGTAAAATCTTGGAAAAATAGCTACTGTGAAGGCAACCAAAAATAGAACCAGTACCAACTGGAATCACTCAAAAAGGATTTATAGAATTTCCTGAGTAATTAAAATACTCTAGTAAACCTTTTTATAGATTCTGCAATTTCCAGTCTACCCTTTTAATTCACTAACAGATTCCTCTTGTTCTACTGATTCCAGGGACATCTCATTTGCAATTTTTGGAGTTGTAGAACTTTTACTATGAATCTATTACTCTAAAAAGGACATTAAACTATTTAGTTAATCACGGCAAAACCTTGCTGCAAAAGTATGGAAAAATTGTACAGAAATATTCTACGTGAAAAACAGAATCTATCCATATCTTATTTGCAATTTTTGGCCTAGTAGAATAATTTATATAAATTTTACAAGTTTTGTCTATTTTCTGCCAAATTAAATCGAATTAAATTATCAGTCAAAGTCGACTGACTTTGACCACGCTGACGTGGCACGCGCTGACCAGTCAGCGGTCAAAGCACCGGTCCACGGTCCATCTGGACCGTTCGTCCATGATCGGAGGGCAGGGGTGGCGCGTGGGGGAGGGAGCTCACCGGCGGCGTCGGGTCGGCGGGGGGCGGCGTCTCCGACGAGGTACGACGGCGGCTGGGCGGCGTACGACGTGCGGGAGGTGGCAGCGAAGCTCATGGGGGCGACGGTGTTGGTTCCCGCGTCCGCGGGCGATGGTGGCGGCGGGCTGGAGCGGCATCGGCGGTTCGCGGCTCCGGCGAGCTCGCTGGGGCGCTCCGTGGCACGGTCTGCACGGGGAAACCACAACGGCGAGTAAGTAGACGATGGGAAAGCTCCCCAGGGAGAACGAGCTCTACCGAGATCAATGGCGCGACGGCATACTCCGTCGAGAGATTGCGCGTAGATGGCGGCGCCTTAGGCGAGAGTGTTGGGGGGTTTTGAAGAGGGGAGCGGTTGCTATAAGGTGGTGCTCGCGGTGCGCCGAGGGGCATCCGATTCTGCACAGAGTACGCCTTGGCGTCCGTGCCAGATGCGGCAGCGGCGGCGCCACGCTGGCGGGTGGGTCCTGCCTGGCAGTGGCCGCGGCTAGGTGGGGTGGCGGTGTAGCGCGCGCGTGCGGCACTTAGTGCGTGCCGCTCGGTCGGCTGGCGGGCTGCTGCTGGCTGCACGCTTCGCAGGCCCCGGCTGGGCCGCGGGCTGGCCGGCCGCGCAGGAGCATGCTGCTCATTTTTTTTCTTTTTCTTTTCTTTTTCCTGGAAATTTTCTTATCTGAATTTGTCTATCTGAAACTGTCTATAAATAAGGAAAAATTCAGATTGCTGTAGATTTTGCTCCGAAGCTCCGATTGAGGCGATTCAAAGTGCTACGGGTTTATGACGGAACCCTTTACGCATCTGCGCTAACCAAAATACTAAACTCAAGGTTTTTAGCAGGTGCAAGGTAGAATCCGAGCACTCTAGTGTAGGTGACAAAATACAAATGCAAGTGAGGGCTTTTGCCAAAAGCTTTTCAAACTGAATTTTTGCAATGATGTTCATGATGCAACGACATTTATGCTATGCAGTACCAAATCTAAAATTTGGGATGTGACAAGACTAACCCTCTTAAGATGAATCTCGTCCCCGAGATTCGGCGCGGCTAGCAAATAGGTGTGGGTGGTCCTCTCGGAGGTCATCCTCACGCTCCCAAGTGGCTTCCTCTTCGGTGTGGTGGCTCCATTGCACCTTGTAGAACCTGATTGTCTTGGTATGGGTAAACCTATCCGCTGTCTCCAGTATCTTGACCGGCTTCTCCTCATATGTCAAGTCACTCTCCAGCTGAACCTCCTCTAGTGGAACAGTGTCTCTCAATGGTGTATCCACCATCTCCGAATGACACTTCTTCAGCTGGGACACGTGGAACACATTATGGACGGCAGACAGAGCCTCTGGCAACTCCAACTGATATGCAACCTCTCCCTTGCGTGCTAAGACCCGGTATGGTCCTATAAACCGAGGTGTCAGCTTACCCTTGATTCCAAATCTCTTAATCCCACGCAGTGGCGACACTCTAAGGTACGCTCTATCACCGATCTCATACACCACTTCCTTGCACTTGGCGTCAGCGTAGCTCTTCTGTCTCGATTGTGCTACCTTCAGCCTGTCCCTAATCAAGGTGACCTTCTCCTCGGCATCCTTGATCAAATCAGGTCCAAATATTTGACGCTCTCCTACTCCATCCCATAGCAAGGGTGTCCGGCACCTTTTCCCATATAGCACATCAAACGACGACGTCTTGATGCTGGTTTGGTAGTTGTTGTTGTAGGAAAACTCGGCATACGGAAAATTCTCATCCCAACTAGAGCCATTAGCCAAAGCTCAAGCTCTCAACATATCCTCCAAAATCTGATTCACCCTCTCTATCTGTCCATCTGTCTAGGGGTGGAATGTTGTGCTAAACCCAACCTAGTTCCCAATGACTCGTGCAGCTGGCGCCAAAAGTGCAATGTAAATTGGGTGCCTCTATCTGATACAATGCTCTTGGAAACTCCATGTAGGCACACAATCATGTCCATATAAATCTTGGCTAACCTTGCACTCGTGTAGGTTGTCTTCACCGGTATAAAGTGGGATACCTTGGTCAAATGGTCGACCACTACCCAAATAGAGTCGTATCCCGACCTGGTCCTAGGCAACCATGTGATAAAATCCATTCCCACTCTATCCCACTTCCAATCCAGCACGGGTAATGGCTGTAGTAATCCTGCTGGTTTCTGGTGTTCCGCCTTCACTCGGCTGCATACATCACATAAGGCAATATGCTCGGCGATGTCTCCCTTCACGTTGCTCCACCAAAATCTGTCCTTTAGATCCCTATACATCTTTGTATTGCCTGGATGTATGGAATACGGCGAGTCATGAGCTTCTTGCAGAATTAGCTTCCTTATCTTCGGATCGTTGGAAACACACAAACGATCTCCATACCACAAGGTCCCTTGCTCATCCTCGCGGAATTCTTTTGCGCGATCCTCCTTCATCTTTTCCTTTATCTCCTCTATCTCCTTGTCTCCTAGTTGAGCCTTCCTAATCATGTCCTGTAGCGTTTTTTGGACTTCCATTGCTGCCAAATATCCCTCTGACACTACCTCCAGTTTAAGCTCCTTGAATTGCTTGCACAAATCCTCGGGCAATTCCCCAACAGTCAAACCATTGGCATAGACCTTCCGACTTAGAGCATCCGCTACTACACTGGCTTTTCCTGGGTGGTATTGCAAATTCATATCATAATCCTTGATAAGCTCCAACCATCTTCTTTGCCTCATGTTCAGCTCCTTCTGTGTAAATATGTACTTCAGGATCTTGTGGTCGGTGTACACATCGCAGTGTTTTCCCATCAGGTACTGCCTCCATACCTTGAGCGCATGTACAACCGATGCTAACTCCAAGTCGTGCGTGGGGTAATTCCTCTCATGGTGCTTAAGTTGCCGTGAGGCATACGACACCACTCTCCCATCTTGCATCAGCACACTTCCAAGTCCCTGTCGAGAAGCATCACAGTACACTTGAAAATCCTTCTGAAGATCAGGTAAACACAGAACAGGTGTGGTCACTAGGCGGCGCTTCAATTCCTGAAAGCTAGCTTCACACACATCTGTCCACTCAAACTTCTTCTCCTTCTTCAGCAGTTCCGTCATCGGCTTAGAAATCTTGGAGAAATTCTCTATGAATCTTATATAGTATCTAACAAGTCCCAAAAAGCTTCGAATATCGCCCACATTCTTAGGCGCTTCCCATTCAGTAACTGCCGTCACTTTGCTTGGGTCAACAACGACTCCTTCTCCTGACACCACGTGTCCAAGAAATCCAACAGTGTTAAGCCAGAATTCACACTTGCTGAATTTGGCATACAGCTTATGTTCCCTCAGCTTCTCCATAATCAGTCGCAGATGTCTCTCATGTTCAGCATCATCCTTGGAATATATCATTATGTCATCGATGAACACAACCATGAACTTGTCCAAGTACTCCATAAACACCTTGTTCATCATGGTCATGAAATATGCCGGAGCATTCGTTAGTCCAAAAGACATAACCGTATACTCATATAAACCATACCTAGTGGTGAAAGAAGTTTTTGGTATGTCCTCCTCTCGAATCTTCAATTGGAAATAACCCGATCGCAGATCAATTTTGCTAAACACCTTTGCTCCTTCCAGTTGATCGAACAAATCATTTATGTTCGGCAGGGGGTATTTGTTCTTGATGGTCACTTCATTCAGCAAGCGGTAGTCCACCACTAACCTCTTGCTACTGTCCTTCTTTTCCACAAACAGAACAGGCGCACCCCATGACGACGAACTGGGCTGAATAAATCCCTTGTCCAACTACTCCCTTAGTTGTTTCTTTAATTCCTTCAGCTCATCCACATCCATCTTGTATGGCCTCTTTGCTATAGTGTAAGAGCCCTCCCTTTTAAAGGTAAGGATCCCTGTGATTGCAATGCTAGTCCCTGGATCAATGCTAGCATCCACAGTTTAAGATGAAGTACACAGAAACAAAGGTCATTATTACATATCATTCTAGAGACAAACATAGTCTTTTACAACTCCATGGCCATAGGCCTAGTACAAGAGTTTAACCATAACAATATAAATAAGTCTTCATCTGCATGTGCCACAGGCAAGCATATTGAGTGTAGACTCATAACCCCATCATCAGAATAACCTACAACATCACAAGTTACAGCCACAGTGGGTAATATATTGGAATAGTATTGGAAAGTGATACCTTAGTAGAATATTAACATCTAAATACTATATGAATTTGGCTAAGTTTAGCTTAGGCTTGCTTTGCTCAAAATAGGTTTTACCTATTAGTTGAAAACACTAAGTTTTTCTTTGACAAAACTTTCCCAAGGAATCACCAATAGAAATTGGTGAACCTTCACCCTTATTCAACCACAAGTTTTTAACTTAGAAAATTGGGATGAGGAGATTCTTGATAGCTTCCATGTCTTGATGCTCAAGTTGTCCAATACCAGGGACATGGCTAAGTACTTAGATTCTTCCATCTGCAGAGGTTGTGCACTTTCCCCACAAGACTTGATTTTCACCAAGACATGACCTTTCAGAAGCCTTCCCTTAGACCAAATGGACGTGTTCCAACCGATCATCCCACTACCATCAACTGTCCAAATGGCTAAGTTATTGCAACCTATGTGATCCAAGCAGAGCCCATAATGCCATGTGGCTGCACTAGAAGCTTCTTAACATTTGGCATCTCAAATCCCTTTGTTCCTGGGTGGCTTTCCACAAGTGAGATACACAAGGTAAACCATAGAAATGGGCCTTGTGTAACCACTCAACACAAACCATTCTTTCCATTCCACCCAGGTGTTTCATTCACTTAGTTGTTTTATTAAGCAAAAGCACAAGTCAATGACTTGGAAATATTTCACATAGCATGAATATATAGTCCACCCTTGGTTGCTACTAGCTAGGCTAAGCATGGCAATATTAAGCATCTTAACTTAGAGGAAATTCTAACAATTCTACAACTACTAGGATTTCCCAAGCATAGCATATAGGTACTTAGAAAAATATTCATGCAAGTCCTATACAAAATATTTCTAATGCTTAGGTGAAAATATAGGGATAAAAGCATGAAGCACCACTTGCCTTGGTAGTTTGGGGAGTAGCAACAATCTTGACAACCACAATCACTATTAGCACCAAAATCTACACATAAAATAATGGCACCAAATCACATATCAAAAATATACAAACAAAAATATATGAATGCATGCAAATGCCATGTGATGATTTCTATACCAAACAAGGCTAGTAAACAGTACTGAAACATAAACAAGACTAAAACATACTAAATAAAATTTGTTTGATTTTTAAATCATTTTCCAAATCATTTCTATACCCAAAATAAGCCTACAAATGTTTCTGCAAAAACAACCATTTATACAGAGGCAAAACATTAAACACATTGCATAAACAGATAGGATTTTCTCTCCTGATTCCAATGATATAAAATTTGTAAAATTTAAACATGTGGATCAAAAGTTATGAATTTTGCAAGTTTGAATCACTAATAGATCAAATTTCTGTTTTAAATCTAAAATCAGGCCACGCGGCTTCTGATTCGCTGATACCGATTTGCACGGATCGATCGATGAGGGTCGTTGGATTAAAGTGACTGCGCACGTCCCAGATCTAATCATACCGCTTCGCTTAAGTCATCTATTGTATGCGTTGGATCTAGATCTAACGGCTACAGATCAAACGACCAAAGTTTGGCGGCGCCAGCGGCGGCGAGTGGTGGCGGCGGCTCTGTCAGAGAGGTTTCCGGCGATTTAGATCGCGCGGGAAGGAGTGGAGATGCTTACAGGATTCGTGTGGTCACTGTGGTGCTCGAGGTGGTCGAGGGAGAGACAGGGGCGCACGGACGCAGCGGCAGGACCTCGTCGGAGTTGCTGGCGGTGTCGGGTGTTTGCGGATGGAGTCGTTGCCGACGATGTAGACCGCCCTAGCATGAACTAGTGGTGTCAGAGGATGCACAAGGCTGTGGCGAACACGACAGTGTCAAAGAGGAAGCAAGGGTCACTCGGACATTACCGGTATTCCTCGTCGGAGTTGAGCGGCGGCTCTGTTGCTTGTAGGGGTGGACGGGAACGGCTACCTCGGTCAAGCGCGGCCAAACGAGAGGGGTCAGGAGGTGCACAAGGTTGAAAGGAACACGCTCGTTTGAATTAGAAGGGAAGGGGTGGTCTGGCTCACCAGAATTTTTTCGACGGAGCTCGTCGGTACAGCGGCGTTGCAACGTGAAATTGTGGCAGCCTGGTGGCGAGAAGAGGTGCTGAGTGAGGGGAAAGATGCGGGGTGAGGAGAGGGTTTTATAGCCGGAGCAGGGGTGAGGATCACGCGAGGAAACGCCGGCAATTAAGCCTGCTTCATTCGCGGCAGTGATGGAGGTAACGGCAGCGTCGACGGGGTTGTGGGGTGCGTGGTTTGGGGACGATGCTCGCGTGGCATTTGGGTCCACCAGTCAGCGAGCGCGGGGTAGGTCTGCGCTGCGTGAGAGAGAGAGAGAGAGAGAGAGAGAGAGAGAGAGAGAGAGAGAGAGAGATAGAGAGAGAGAAACCCTGGGTGGGCTTGCTGGGCTGAGTTCGCTGTTGGGCTGAAAAGCTGGCGCCGGCCTTTTTGCAATTATTTATTCTTTTTCTTTTTCTATTTGAATTTCCAGGAATCAAATTCAAATGAAATCAAATGTGTTTGATTTCAAACTTATTCTGTAATTTTGTAAAATGAAACCTGCATATTTTTAGTATAAAACCATGTTGTCTCATCAGACTTGCTTGGATCCTTTGAAATTTTAAAAATAAACAGTGCCTTAGCACAAGATTTAATAAAGATTTGAAAATGGTTTTAAAACCATATTTTGTTTTGGAAATGTTTGTCCAAGCTTTGGAACTCAACCAAACCAACTTATGAACAAACAAATCTTGGTTTGAAACAAGTATTCTCTCACTAGAGAGTAGCATTGGATCAATGCTTGTCTACATAAAATAATAAGCACACAATGCTTCTGTTTCTTGAAATGACTTGAAAATGATCCCTAAATGATTATGCATGCATGGATGATATGCAATCTTTGAAAACATGATTTTAGGGATGTTACATATAGGTCCTGTTCCCGGCATCAGATCGATGAGAAACTCCACATCCCTGTCAGGTGGCATCACTGGCAGCTCCTCCGGAAACACGTCGGGGTACTCCTTTATTACAGTAACTGTATCCATGCTAACCCCCTTAAGAGAATTCAGCTTACACCTTCCTAGTCGCACCGACGACTTCAACCTAATTCTCTTACCATGCGGGGTTTTGAGCGAAACCGCTCGCTGTGCACAATCTATGTGTCCCTCATGCATAGACATCCAATCCATGCCTAGTATTACATCTAAACCTTGTGACTACAATATTAACAAATGTGCAATAAAATTGTGTGCTCCAATTCTCACAGTTAAGTCGTGGCATCCCGCGCTAGCTATCATTTCCCCTCCAGGTGAGCTTACTCTAATAGACCATTTTAGAGACTCCATAGGTAGCTTATACTTATCCACAAATGCCCTTGATATGAATGAATGCGATGCACCAGTATCAAAAATAATAAGTGCAGGGTGAGTGTTGATTGGAAACTTACCAACCACAAGATCAGGCTCATTTGGGATCTCCTCCACATTCATGTGGTTCACTGTGGCCTTCTAGTTGTTGCCTGGCTTCAGTCCCTTCTTCTCCTGATAGTTATCTGCATAATTCCCTTTCTGGACGCACTTGAAACATGTCACCTCACTCAGGTCCTTCTTCACAAAGTTGCGATCACGGTTGCGGTCATGCCCATTGTGTCCTTCAGAATGGTGAGTGTGTCCTCCCTTGTGGATTTGGCGGTTGCTCTTGTGGCTTTCATGGCGATGTCCATCGCTTCCATGGCTGTGGTGGTCATGGCTTCCATGGCGCCCATAGTCACTTCTCCCATGCTTGGACTATCCATCATAAGAAGTGCGAGACTTGTGGTGAGATCCAGAGTGGTGATTGTTGTTCTTTCTCTTGCGGTTTTCCACCTGCTTGTGCTTCCCCTCCAAGATTCTGGCCTTGTCCATAAGTTCCTGGAAAGTGGGACAATAAACCACTAGTAGTTTTATCGAAAGCTCATCATTAAGGCCATCCAGGAACCTCTCTCTCCTTTTGGCATCAGTGTCAACATCCTCAGGGGCATAACGCGACAGGTTGTTGAACTCCTCTATATATTTAGCCACGGTGCGGTTGGTTTGGCGCAAGTTGTGAAACTCCTTCCTCTTCAGGCTCAGAACTCTTGAAGAAATGTGGTTGGTCCTGAAACCTTCCTCAAACATGGCCCAAGTTACAGTGTCCAGCGGGTGGGTGATCTGAAAAGTGTCCCACCATGAGGCGGCTGGTCCCTCCAGTAGGTGAGTAGCAAACCTCACCTTTTTAGCATCTGTGCATCCAACAGTTACCAGATCCTTATTCACTGAACGCAACCAATAGAGAGCAACCATAGGCTCATTTGCAGTAGAGAACTTCGATGCCTTATCCTCAGGAACCTTGTAAGTGCATCTCCATGGGTATGGTTGTTCCCATTGTTGTTGTTATTGTTGTTCTGAGATTCCATGAACTGGTTCATCACTTGGGTTAGCTGTGCCTGAGCTTCCATAAGTTGCTCCATCTCAGTAGGTTGATGGCGGGGAGGCATATGCGGTTCAACACGGGTAAGCTTAGAAAGAATCGATTACGAAATTAAGATTCTACACATGCATTATGATCAAACAATAACAAAGCAATCACAGACAATAGTGAGCAAGCAACACATTATCAAACAAGCGATCAAGCGATGTTCCAGGGTTATCCTAGTAGTATATATCTACTGAAATAGTTTTAGAAGCATTGGCAATAGTTATAAACATAAATAGTCCAACAAAGCATTAAAACAGGAATCTGCCAGAACAGTCCGACAGTGTTCACGAATTTTTCTACCTGATTTAAACTCGTCAGCAATTTTTGCCGATTTTTGTGTATACAGTACAGAGAGTTTCAAACCAGACCCTATTTTTTAAGATTTTTTCCAGTTACCCAACAAATATGAAAAAGCGTACAGTACAGCAGGGTCAGAATAAAACTGCATCAGGAAAAACTCGAATATCAACCAAAACCTTGCCATAAATCATTTATAAAATTCGCACAAATAATCCTGGAACTTTAGAGTATACATAGTAGCAACTTAACGTATTAAACTAACAGAAACTAAGTTTTACATTGATCGAGGCCTTAAGCTAACGATGTATCATGTATCCTAACGAAGACTAATTGGTGGCCATCTAACTACTTCATGAAGAGGTTGCAGTAGGTCCTTGCGTTCATGCGTTGGCGCTTCTGTCCATGGACCATCCATGGCGGTGGTGTATACACTTCTCTTGAATCATCCCTTGAAACCTCAAATTCCACCTCTTCTGGATCCTCCTCTTCTTCTTCATCCTCTGCTGCAGCAGCAACAACTTCATCTCCTCCACCATCGTCGTCTCCATCATCATCATCATCATCATCATCATCATCATCATCATCGTCTTCGTCCTCATCATCATCGTTCCCACCGTCATCATCATCATCGTTGCCATCATCTCAGGGGTGGATTCAATTGTGCTTGGAGAGCGGCAATCTGGGCTGCCATATCAACAATAGTCTGGTCCCTTTCCTGGACGGTCCCTTGCAGCTGCTCTATGGCTTGATTGTTTTTCTGGACGGTCCCATTCAGCTGTGTTATGGCTTGATTATTCTCCTGGACGGTCCCATTCAGCTGTGCTATGGTTGCGTCCCTGCCAATAAGTGCATGGTTCAGAACATCCACTGCTTCATGTAAAGTATCAATCTCCTATCCCTGGACCACCAGATCGTTGCTGGCAAAATCTGCTATCTCCTTTACCATCATCACCTTCTCATCTAGGGCTCCATTCTCCCTCTCCATATCCTCTATGTGCCTCCGACAGGGCGACATCTTGTCCCTGTTGCCCAGGGTAACCACTATGTTCCCGTTCTCATCACGCCTTCTGTAATCACGGTAAGGTGAGTCTTCTGGCAGCAGGTGTCGAACAAGATGGCACTGGCATGACAGGGCTTCATGCAAGGCCAAGTTTATTCCAAGCCCCCAGTTGCAATACGTTTGGTGTAGAACAGATGCATAGGGTTTGTCAAGGCGATATCCCTGAAGATGAAAGTGGTGATCTCCCAAGCGTCCTCGCCATATCCATAGGTGTATAGCCTTCTTCCCTTGAACATGGGCAGTGGCAATCCCAATGACTGTGAGAGTTGTGCCAACTGTCTTGCAAAGGGCCTTGGTGACTCCATCGTAGCATACTCAGTCCTGACTTCTCCCATCTATCAATTAAAAGAGGAAAGTGTGAGAATAGCATATGGTAGAGATTTACGAGAGTGAAAGGCATAAGATGAAAGACAGAGTTAATATAAGGTTTAGTAATTCTATGGCTTCCTAATCCAAACCTAGGTCACGATCATATAGTCGACACACGGGCTCTGATACCATCTTGTAACACTACGGTTCTGAAAAGATCGTAGCTTCTATGCGACTTGCCAATCCCTGGATCGGTTCATTGGTACACAATAGAATAAAGATGAATAACATAGCAAATAAACATGTATCATAAATAACGAAAGATCCAGAGTAACATTATTACAATAAGGGCTTAGCTCAAGGCTAGCTCAGTTTATTCAAGTAGCAACATATATAAAATAACTCCTCCATTCAAATTGCCCACAAGTGAACAAGTGTCGAGTGGAGTACCGTGGCCTAAATCAATCACTCAGAATCTAAATATCCTGCAACATGAAACGTAGCACACCCGAAGGGTCAATACATGGAATGTATGGTTAGTAGAGGTATTAAAGGAGACAATATAACTAACATCTACATGCATATTTGGAAAGTGGGGATGTGGCTAGCTCGCATTTGCAAACACCTTTGTCCTACTTTCTTAAACAGTTTTTGATTTTCTTTGAAAAGATCCCAATTAAGTTAATCCCATCCACATTAAAGCAATTAGGAAATTAGAATGAGCGAGAAACATGTCACGAACTCAATATCAAGAAACTAAGATGTCCATAACCGGAGATACGGCTAATCGATTAGTTTATACACCCTGCAGGGGTTAGTACACTTTACCCATGTGACTTGGCCAGCCCAGCTCGTACCATCACTCTCATTTTGGGTGATGATAGGGAGAAGTCAAAGAAGAGACTGTTCGGGAAGTAGCTCCCCAATCCCGACGCGCACCGGTCCAACCTACCAAAATTCTACATCTCTGGATACGCGGGTTCGGGTTACCACAACCTACTAAGTCCAACCAACCGCCCATTTCATTATTGGCACATGGTTGTACACGTAAGCTACCAAATACATAAGCCAATCAATTTCTCTAGATACCTGGGTGCCTTTCCGCAATGAAACCACCAAAAATTATCAATACCATCACACCCAGGAGATTCATTGATTAAGTTGTTTTAGTTTTTGCAAACCAACAAACAACCTTCAGTGATGTAACCCAGCCCTCGTTCATCATAGCATGGCTAAGAACATCTACCAACGGTGGCTCATCTACAGGAAAACCCTACCACATAATAGGACATAGCATAGCAATAGTAATTTCCTACACATGCATCTACAAAATACACGACAATGCATTGAAAATAATAGGACAATATCATGAACAAAGTAACATCTACTTGCCTTGGCTGTAGCGGTCGAAAGAACAATCCTCACACGAGCAAGCGTTGCACTCGTCACAATCTACATGATACAATTATAATTACATAAACAAACCAAACACAACCATATAAAAACATAACAATGCAACATGCATGCATGAAAAGTTGAACAATGCTACAATAGCTTTCTATAACCTTATTCAGTATACCTACTGTATGCATGCATGGAAATCATTTTAAAAGTGTTGAAAACAAGTCATGCAATTTTAATTGGCCAAACAATTGAGCTATAACCCAATTATTAAGTCACTGTTATTGAACAGTTTGTAAAATCTTGGAAAAATATCTACTGTGTAGGCAACCTAAAATAGAACCAGTATCAACTAGAATCACTCAAAAAGGATTTATAGAATTTCCTGAGTAATTAAAATACTCCAGTAAGCCTTTGTATAGATTCTACAATTTCCAGTACTGTAAGTCTACCCTTTTAATTCAGTAACAGATTCCTCTTGTTCTACCGATTCCAGGGAAATCTCATTTGCAATTTTTGGAGTTGTAAAACTTTTACTATGAATTTATTACTCTAAAAAAGACAATAAACTATTTAATTAATCACGGCATAACCTTACTTCAAAAGTATGAAACAATTGTACAGTAATAGTATACGCGAAAAACAGAATCCATACATATCTTATTTGCAATTTTTGGCCTAGTAGATTAATTTATATGAATTTTACAAGTTTTACCTATTTTCTGCCAAATTAAATCAAATTAAATTATCAGTCAAAGTCGACTGACTTTGACCACGCTGATGTGGCAGCGGTGACCAGTCAGCGGTCAAAGCACCGGTCCATGGTCTATATGGACCGTTCGTCCACGATCGGAGGGCAGGGGTGGCGCGTGGGGGAGGGAGCTCACCGGCGGCGGTGGGTCGGCGGGGGGCGGCGTCTCCGGCGAGGTACGGTGGCGGCTGGGCGGCGTAAGGCGTGCAGGAGGTGGCGGCGAAGCTCGTGGGGGCGACGGCGTTGGTTCCCACGTCCGCGGGCGATGGTGGCGGCGGGCTGGAGCGGGGAAACTACTGCGGCGAGCTCGCGTGGGCGCTCCGGGGCACGGTCTGCTCGGGGAAACTACTGCGGCGAGTAAGTAGACGATGGGGAAGCTCCCGAGGGAGAAATCGGGGTGAGGGGCGCTCGAAAACGAGCTCTACCGAGAGCAATGGCGCGGCGGCGGCGGTGTACTCCGGCGAGAGATTGCGCGTAGATGGCGGCGCCTTAGGCGAGGGTGATTGGGGGGTTTGAAAGAAGGGAGCGGGGGCTATAAGGTGGTGCTCGCGGTGCGCGTAGGGACGTCCGATTCTGCGCCGAGTATGCCTCGGCGTCCGTGCCAAACGCGGCAGCGGCGACGCCACGCTGGCGGGTGGGTCCTGCCTAGCAGTGGCCGCGGCTAGGTGGGCTGGCGGTGTAGCGCGTGCGCGTGCGGCACTTAGTGCGTGCCGTCCGGTTGGTTGGCGGGCTGCTGCTGGCTGCACACTTCGCAGGCCCCGGCTGGGCCGCGGGCTAGCCGGCCGCGCTGGAGCGCGCTGCTTTTTTTTCTTTTTTTTTTTCTGAACATTTTCTTATCTAAATTTGTCTGTCTGAAACTGTCTATAAATAAGCAAAAATTCAGGTTGATGTAGATTTTGCTCCGAAGCTCGGATTGAGACGATTCAAAGTTCTACGGGTTCGTGACGGAACCCTCTACGCATCTGCGCTAACCAAAATACTAAACTCAAGTTTTTTAGCAGGTGCAAGGTAGAATCCGAACACTCTAGTGTAGGTGACAAAATGCAAATGCAAGTGAGGGCTTTTGCCAAAAGATTTTCAAACTGAATTTTTACAATGATGTTCATGATGCAACGACATGTATGCTATGCAGTACCAAATCTAAAATTTAGGATGTGATATGAAGCTAGAATCTGCAGTTGACCAGCGAATCTGATATGATATATGAAGCATAGTCGCTCATAAACCTGCTAGAACGACCCACTAGTATCTACCCATCGCATGGATGGTGTATCTCCATTATATTCACCGGTATCTTTCCAACTTGCCACTTACACAAAAATACTTTGGATAAGAATTTTTTATGTGGATTATTAAGGTGTATCTTTCATGCAAGTGAGTGTGTACATGCAAGAACAGCAGCGAGAGGCGTGTTCTTATTCATATAGAGAATTCTAAGAAAATCATCAATTTGTTTTCGATGAAAAATTAAATGTATCCCAATATTAAATATTCTATCGCAAGAATTTGTGTATTCAATAACATGCCTCTCACGCCCTCCTCCTCATGTATATTGGTTCATTTGGTTGATTTATGCAGTAACATCAGCGTCTAGGTATTGAGCTTTTCAACACAGCTATCAGTGACATCAGCGCTAGGTATTGAGCAACAATGACATGGTCTCGCGGATGCACATCACAATAGGTAATCTCCCAAATGTAATGTTATACTAATTTGTGATATGAACCTTCCGAGAGCACCATCCCTCCAGCATGGCAAATAGCCTTTACAAGATGTTTTGATGTTAAGTACACAACTTCACAGATCATATTAAACGTATCCCAATATAAAATGTTCTATCGCAAGAATTTATGTATTCGATAACATGCCGCACGCTCTCCTCCACAGGTATATTTGTTCATTTGGTTGATTTATGCAGTAACATCAGCGACTAGGTATTGAGAAACACTGACATTAGTGACATCAGCGGCTGGATAAGATGCATTTGATCCTTTAAGTTTCATGTGCTAAATACTCTTTTGTTCCTCCTGGATTGTCTCAATACTTTGCCTTCGTTTGGTAAATGACTAGCTGGATGTTATCATTGAACCAAGTTCTAGATAACCAAAGATGTAATATTTGTTCCCTAAAATCTGCACAATACTGATTTTTATATTTGTCAATCTATTTAACTAAAAATCATACTGTCTGGATGCCGTGTAAAAATGTGTGAATGATCTACTCCCTCTGTTCCATCATATAAGCCTTCTTTGCTAGATGTTTTAGCTTGCTAAAAGTCTTATATTGTTGAAGAGAAAGGGTATTAATTAATCTTGAAAAAGTCAGTTCTGTACGAACGGGTCAAAACAAATAAAGAGTAAGATCGGCATTTTTTTAAAAATTTAGTGGGAAGTTCGAAATTCCATAGGCTTATGCATCCCGTTGCACTGAATTTGTTTGATTTGATGCTGCCAATAAAGTAATGGTGTTAGTGTATGTGTTCCTTCTACCATGCGTAATTACCCAACCGCTGAATTTTTCGTGATAGAGAAGGTGATTTGACTTATTCTTGATGATTATGTTGTTGCAAGATTGATACTAGGGAACCAAACAAGCTTTGAGAAAACTGGTATGAACAATGCCATCGATGATGTACAATTATTCTCTCCTTGAATGATGTGAAATAGATCAAGATGACCAGCGAGGAAACAATACTGGTAGGCAAAATAAGGGTGAATCTGACGTGATGTTTGGAATAGGGGAAACCTAGGTACTCGTTGGAGTACATGTTAAACAAAAAATGTGTGTATTCGATATATTTCAAATGTTGTCTCCCCTTCTTGAAAGACTACTTTAGCAACACAAAATGTAATAATCTTGCATAGTGTTTTGTTTCTTCAAATGAAATCACCAAATGTTTTTGTGCATTAGCCAAATATTTTAGAAATTTACCAAGATTTGTTATGTTAGTGATCTTACATTTAATTTACCAACGTTGTCATAGTGATTTTGTTGCCGATTCATAAGTATTTATGATAATTTTATTATCTTAGGATATCCTTGATATCTAAACATATAAGATCTATCAATTTCTAAGTTTGGACCCGTTACAACGCACGAGAACTTTGCTAGTTCACTATAGATTTAGATGAATATGTAAACTTGGCTAATTGGTGCGCCACTTTATTTTTGTCTCTTCGGCAAATATTTGAACTCAATAGATTCATAATTGGCTGCCATTATGAAACAATCACCCAAAACTGCAGAATAGGGGCTCCAGACTTCGATGATAGCATTGCATGCATGGATTAGTTCTAGTAAGTCCGATTCAATGACCACTTTTGAAACTCCCAATCCTTCCAAGAATTGTAAGCCCTTCTTCAACGCTAAAGCCTCAGTCATGGAGGCATTTAGTACTCGATCCAACGGTCACGAGTGCCCCGCCACTGCATCTCCACGGTCATTTCGGAGAACCACACCCACAACCCCCATGCCATCCACATGAAAAGCAGCGTCAATATCCAGTTTAAGATAGCCCGGCGCTGGCTTCTCCCATAGTACTTCTTTTTCAACTAAATTTGTTGATGTCGTAGGTATGAAATTTGTCGTTAAAGCATTGATTGCACAGGTCGTTCGGGTCGGATCAAAAACTTTCTCCCCTTTGGCAATATCTCTTTGCTGCCACCATATATACCAACAAGCCACTGCAACGATCCCCGTGGTTCAAGCATACCCAGAACATGCCGACTTTGATTCGAACTACTGATCAAGTCCTCTAGCATTGATGATCCCGAGAATTCGGCTGTTGTCAACACCCGTAATTTTAATCCCAGATGCCTGTTATGCCATATATCACAATCCCAGGATTACCATTTTGCGAGACATAACAGATTGGATATCACAGTACATCATCCATTACAAACCATACATAAGGTCTTACAACAAATAAAGGATCTCATGATCCATTCTTAATACAATCAAGCAGCGGAATAATGTAATAATAATGGTAGTGTGGGCTAAGATCCATCTTCATGGTCACAGGCAATGCTGACGATGGGAGATGATCCTAGTTGTCATAAACTTCCTGTGGTCCGTCCTCCTGATAGTCCTCTTTATAGTCTGGCCACGGGAATATCCAGAGACAAAGCCATGAGTACTCTTTAAGTACTCGCAAACTAATACTAACAAGTGAAGTGGTTTTTGAGTAGGAAGTACTAGGCTCTAGGTTGTTTTCCAAAAATCCAGATTTATCTCTACTGAGTTCAGAAGCAAAGAAAGCTAGTTGAAAGTTTTATAACACCTAAGTGGGAACTTGAATTTTATAACACAACCCTGTTGTCATCAAGTCAAAGTCATGATTCATTTCACAAGTCATTTTGAAAACATCTGACGATAGAACATTATGGCCACTCCAATTGTCCATAACTGCGGACGCGGCTATTCAAATAGTTTGACACTTTGCAGAGGTGGTACACTTTCACCACAATATTCGATACATCCGTCAGGAACAATCCTGAATTCACCATACTCAGTATGCGGATAATCAATCCTAACCTTTCAATTACACGTCCTAGTATAGGCACCTGTCCTATGAGTTTGGCCTCCCAACCATGACCAACTGTCATCTTGGGAACTACACAGGTGGACAATCTTTACAAGGTAGCCTCAGCTCAAACCTTGGCCGCAAGGGAACCCATACTAAGGTATATAAATTTCCAATTAAGCCCTACCCAAATTTCAGGTATTGTGGTTGTACGGTAAAATTGGAATGGTATCGCATCCAGACAACCATCAGTTTTAAAAAGGGCTAAGGCTCATGCCTCAACATTTTCATCATCAAAATCATCTGGTGTTCAGAAACACATGTCAAAACATTTCAGTAGAATGACTCATCATTCTAAGGTTTTCATAACCATTTTCACCAAGTATTCCCATCTAAAGTAATCAAGTTTTATGCTTAGCACTAGCATCTACAGGTGGGGTTAAACACTAATGAGGGGTAGTAAACAAGTGGGAATGAGCTAAGTTCAATCTCATGCCTCAGGATGACATCAAGATTTATCTAACTTAGGTCAAGTTTTATGATCTTTATGCTACCTTCAGATATCTTTCTAAAGTCTACAAGTCACTAAGTAAACCAAACTAAGGATCTTTGATAAAGAAATAAAATAGCTAAGCTTGCAATTAAAACTGGGATTGGATATAATCCAATTTATCTAACCAAGCATGCTTAATGCATTGCATAGGTTATCTAACTTTCATAGTTGCAAGTGTTAGCTTGCCTTGTGCAGAGCAGTGGTTGAAGTTCTCCTCGGCTTCTTCCTCGTAGTAGTCTCCTTCCTCCTCGTATCCTTGGTCGGTACTATCGTCTATAAATAAATACGAGGTACACAATCACCAAACGATACTTAACTACTTTTATTTATCACACCAAGGTTTTCACTAGATGATCTAGCATCATCACAAACATTACAATCATTAAGGCAAGGTTTGGATTATTTTATTTTAGAAAAGTAATTTCTACTCATTGAAAAACTACTTAAGATTTAATATTCTCCAACTCAAACATGGGATCATGTTGAAACATGTCATCACCACATATTTCAGTACATGGGAATGTGATTTAAAGTGGTGTCACAATTTAATAAGGTTTAACCCTTTTATTTTAATTAATTAAAGTGACTAGAAATGCCTATGGGGCATTCTTTTATTACTTATTCATTATTACTACAATTAAACCTAGATATTTTATATATTCAGAAAGGTCTTGTTAAATGTGATTTTTGAGAGTTTGAATCAACTCCAAAGATTTTGTGGTTGATTTTGAAAAATGTTTGAATGCAGAAAAGCTTCTCCCTTGTTATTTTTACTATAAGTGATCTACACTTCTAAAGGGTTTGAATCCAACGGGCTTGGATTAAGAATTTCAGTACCTTTCTAACAAAATTGGTTTCATGCAATTTGGTTCAGTGAATCGACCTGGGTTGATTTTTGAATCTAGGTACAGAACTAAGTTTGAACTAAATTGGAAAAACCTAAATTCAAACTACTGGGTTGCGCTGGAGTGTAACTGGGATGGCCCACGGTGCATAGCGCACGCGGGTGGGTTTAAGTGGATGTCCCCAATAGTCAGTGAGACAGGGGGTGGGAAGGGGTACGGGGCAATCTAAACCACATGATCAACTTCTAATCGAACGACTATGACTTATCATCTTCGTTGGGCAATGCCGGCGAGACAAAACCCTAGCGCGACCAGTGGGGGTCTACCGAGGCTCAGGCGAGGGTCGATGATGGGGGCGAATGACGAAGTCGACGATGGCGAACCTCCTAGTACTGGTGGATTCTCCAGGGGTGGCTCCAATCAACGACGCCTCTCCTCCTCTGCAGCGGCGGACTCCGGTGAAATTCCGGCGATGTGCTGCTCGCCTTGCTCTGGGGGTGAGGTGAGGTGGTTCTGAGGGAGAGGGGAGTGTGTTGGTGTGAAGAAATCAAACGGGGGTGGCCTCTATTTATAGTGCCAAGAGGGGACCTAAGGGCGCGGGTGGAGCTCGTCGTGGTCATCGTCACTGTGGGCTGATGGCATGGGAGATGGTAGGGGCGGTGCTGTGCTCCCTGGCGAAGCTCAATGGCATGGTTACGCGGCGTGGGGCAGTGCGAGACGGCCGGAACACTGCGGTGCTCTGGTCAGGTCCGACGGAAAGTTTAATGGCGCACGGGCTCTCCCGGTCACGCGACGACGAACAGGTGTGTCTGGGGTGTTGCTGGGGTGGTGGTGATCATGCACGCAAGCAGCTGATACGTCAGAAACGTATCTATAATTTTTGATGCTCTATGCTTGTTTAGTATCTACTTCGCTTTGCTTTTTCTACACTTTGAGGTGCTTTTGACATGTTTTCTAGTACTAACCTATTAACAAATTGCCACAGTGTCAGTTGCCTGTTTTCTACTGTTTTTCGTTCCAGAAAAGCTAGTAAAGAAATATTCTCGGAATTGGACAGGATAAACAATAAGTCAATAACTTCCCGTGGGGAACAAGAAGTCCAGAGGGGAGACGGAGAGGCGTGCCAGGGCGCTCAGACCCCCCCTAGGCAGGGTGTGGGGCCCCTGGCCACCGCCTCGGCCTCCCCCTTCGCCTATAAAAATCCCCCGATGCAGAAACCCTAAGTACCCGATCAATATTCGACGAAACCTTCTGTAGCCGCCTCCACCATCGTCCCTAGATCGGGGGGATCTAAAGTTCTTCCCGGCACCCTGTCGGAGGGGAGATCATCCCGGAGGTCTTCTCTCCGGTATGATGTGTGAGTAATTCCACCTTGGACTATGGGTCCATGTAGTAGCTAGATGGTTGTATCTCCTCCTTGTGCTTTCATGTATAGATCTTGTGAGCTCCGTTCATGATCAATATCTAATCTATTTGTAATCATGCATGTTGTGTTTGCGGGGATCCGATGGATATTGAGATTATTATGTTGGTTTGACTAATGGTTCTATCATTATGATTCTATCATGTCTGTGTTGTTTGTGATATTGCATGCTCTCCGTTGCTAGTGGTTATCTTGGCCAAGTAGTTGCTAGTGACTCCAAGAGGGAGTATTTATGCTCGATAGTGGGTTCATGCCTCTAGTTTCCAAGGGAAGTGACAGAAATCTCTTCGGTTGTAGATGTGTTGTTGCTACTAGGGAGAAAACAACAGTCTCTTGTTCATGGAACGTGTGGTATGTTTACCTTACACACTTTGCTTAAAGCAGTTGTCTGTTGCTTGCAACTTAATACTGGAGGGGGTTCGGATGATAACCTGAAGGTGGACTTCTAGTCATAGATGCAGTTAGATTACGGTCTATGTATATCGTTGTATTTCCCAATCAACTTCATAGGATCTTTCTGACTAGTAATTGCATTGTTATGCCTTGATCAGTTACTGTCAATTGCCCCGCTGTAATTTGTTTACCCTTCATGCCATGTTGTTTATCTAAGGAGAGCACCTCTAGTGAACTATGGACCCCGGTCCAATCTTTACCATTGATACATCTTCCACTTCTACTTGTTTACTTGCTACAAACCATTACCTTCCACACCATACGTTTAATCCTTTGTTACAGCAAACCAGTGAGCTTGACAACCTCACTGATTCATTGGGGCAAAGTCTTGAGTTTGTGTTGTGCAGGTCTCCGCGTTGCTTGAAAAACCTATGTGACGTTTCCTTCCTCCTACTGGTTCGATAACCTCGGTTTTTACTGAGGGAAAACTTGTTGTTGTGCTGCTTCACACCTTACTCTTAGGGTTCCCAACAAAGTGCTCCTACATCAACTCAGCGCTGCATCAAGCTTTTTTGGCGCCGTTGCCGGGGAGGCTAAGGACGTCTTCACTAGGGGAGTCCTCCACTTCCTTTCTCTTTACTTTGTTTTTAGTTTGCTTTGTTTCTTTTGCTTGGTTTTGTTTGCCTCTTTTCAAAAAACCCAAAAAAATTAGTTTAGTTTGGTTTGCTTTCTTTATTCAAAAACAGAAAAAATTAGTTCCTACTCTAGTTGCCACCTTGTTCTAGCTCACCATGTTGCTCCCCAAGTTCACCCTGAAGGACCTTTCTATAGGTAGTGGCTCCATAATTAGGAAAGATAATATTGGAGAATTCTTTAATTATGTTAGAAAGCATTAGCATATTGAGGATAAATCTATAGCAGAGCTTGCTCCTAATGACGAGATTGCTTCAGCTTCTTTAGTTCATATGCTGGAGGCTAGGTTTGTTAGCCTTAACCCCATGATGCAAATTTTGTTCCTAAAACTAAAAGAAGAAAAGAATGTTGAAAAGAGAGAATTTATTCTTGAAACTTTACTCAAAGAGTTCCATGATGTTTCTAGGGAAGCCAAAAAGGTCTTTGAGTGTTTTAATATGCTAGTCTCTTGTGTAGATGTTGTGGGTACTTCAGATAAAATAAAGCCTAGAGATGAATTTAAGATACCCATACCCTTTAAGCTTGTTGGGTTGCATGAGGCCTTTGAAAATAATTTTGATTGGATTGTTCCTAAAAATCCTTTTAATGAAAGTAAGAAACCAAAGAGAAATGATAGGGGATCCTCCAAAACCCATTTGGATGAGATACCCTTCATAGTTGAAGATTTTGCAAGTATGGATGTTAATGCCTCTTCTTTTGAAAACACTTGATTCTTCTTGCTTCTTGTGCCTAACTTAAAGGCGTTAAAGAAAAGTACTTGTTGGGAGATAACCCAAGAGTTTCCTTGAGTCTTGGAAGTTATTACTTCATTAATGACTTCTCCTTATCCTTTTTTTTTGCTTTTTGTGCCAATAATGACCTCTAATGAGAGGGAAGTAAGATTTGGGGAGTTGCTGTCCCGAAACAGATTTCTGTCCTCCACCATAAACATTCGTGAGGGGTCTCTGTAACTCGGATTAAGCTCAAACTTTACTAATAAATCCCCCAGTATGTTAGCTAACTTTAGTTAGATCAACACTTTTTTATTTGAGCAACAGAAGATGTTCGAAAAAATCGGTTTCTACCTGCTGGTTTATTTTGACAGATTTCTGCCATTATTTGCATTTGCTTCTTATTGATTCCTTTTTGAGTTCTCTTTAGGGGAATTGAGATTTTTGAAGGAGTTACTACAGTAGCTTGTGTTTTTAGTGAATAGCCTTGCTGTTCCAAAGCTTTGCCAGAGGTCTAATATTTTTTGAATACACTAATGTTGCTAATGAAGATTGTGTGAAGTTTTGTATGAAGGAAAAATTTCAGGTGTAGAGAGAGAATGATGCAATGAGATGAAGAATTGACAAAAGATCAAGCTTGGGGATGCCACCATGGTGTCACCCCAAGAAATATCCAAGAGGTACAAGCGTCAATGTTTGGGGATGCCCAAGGCATCCCCTTCTTCATCAATAAAAAGCTCAGGTTTGTATAGACACTTCGTTTTTTATTGTTTCATGCCAAGTTGTGTTGTTCTTAGAGCGTCTTAGTTTTCGTTTGCTTTGCTTAGTTTGTTTGAGTAGTTTGGACCCCCGTTCTCGCTGCGTTGTTTTGCAAATAAGTTTCTTGGTGTTGGAAAGGAGTAGTAAGTTCTTGCTTGAAAGTGCAAGAGGAGCTTGCATTGACTGTGACTTAGACTTTAGCATGAAATGATAGGTGTTGTTTTGACCTTATGCTTAGTGATTATTGCTGTAGAATGTCTTGATCCAAGTCATTGGGATTGCTTAGTGTGCCTTGAAGAAATTATGCGTTTTTTAGCATGAAAAAGCATAGTATTGTGGTATTCTCCTTTGAGATTTGTTTGGGATGACTTGGCACATGCTCACACCATGTTATGACTATGAACAAGTCACCATAGCCTCTATGATCATTTAGTACTTGACTTGTAGTACCACTGTATGCTTTGATTAGTAATGCTTTGTTGCTCTGCATGATTATGGCCTTTAAGCTCTCTTATTTGGTTGCTCCCAGTCTTTTGCTAGCCTCCACTTGTATGAGTAATCTCTACTCATGCTTCCAACTCCCAAGAAACCAAGTTATTCCAAAGTGTACACTATAAACTCATATGCATGGTGTGTTACACCATTCCAAGTATATTCTTGTTTTCATCTATCTTCCAATTAAAAGCTATTTTGTTATGTGAAAACTTAGTGATTAAAGCCCTCACAAACTTGATGGCACACTTTATTTTCTTTGCCCCTAATAAACTGGAACCATTGTGTCATCTATGTTGTATATGCTTGCACTTATACGTTGGAATTAGGAGAACCGTGCTGTCACGGGGAACGTTTTCAACATTGCACTTGTACTTTGTACTCAGTTGATATCATGCTATTTTTTCTATGGATGTCATCGGTGTGAAATAAAGAGGGAACTTGTAAGTCCATGGAGTTTGTATTCTGTGTTAGATAAACGCCTGGGCCGCTAGCCTAATCCATGCCTAATCATGGTGGAAACTTGTAGCATCACCATAGTGAGCTATCTATGAAGCATCCTCAATAAAAATCTATGCATATGGTAAATAAAAAGATTGATGAGATGCTCATTGTCTGCTTGCCTTGTCATTTTGGTTATGGGAAATCTCCTGTACCATATGCAAGGGGTACCCCGTTGGCAATTCTCTATGATATGCAAATACTTACAATGACAAGAACTTACATGTGACTGAAGTTGAGTAGCATGATGTGTGGCCCTCGTATTCAAGGGACTTGAGATTGCCAACTTATACTTCGTCAAGCATATACTCCATAGTTTGTTCACTTTAACCTTAATCACTTCAAGATGCTTATGATAGGGGAAATGAGGGCTGAAAGCTAACAAGTACCATAATTTTTGGAAGCTCTTTTTGAAACTTGAAATCCCTACTTCCTTTATAAAAGGCCTTTCTTCCACCACTATTGAGTCTCCACCTTCTACCTTCAGGCACCATTAAGAGAGCATAGTTTCCATTCTGGGTGCAGTGTTCCAAAGCGTATTGATTGATGCATATTTTGATATTACTTGTTCTTGTGCTATTTGTTTCTAGTCACCCTTGTGAACTTTGAAGGTGTCCTATGCATATATTTTCTAATCTATGAGGGACAAGCTGATTGCCACCATGCTATGTTTTCTGTATGTGAAATAAACAAACGTTTTCAATGCATGTTATTCATGATCTTTGTTTGTAGCATTTCATGTTACATGCATAGTTACTATGTCCTATTGTTAGAACTCCATCTTTCATGCACATGTTTAGATTTCTTTGATCCCAGCTTTCAATGCTTGCAAATGGTTTGATATTTATTGTGAGGGTGCATGTCACCTTAAAAATTATTCTTTTTATCACTTACCTACTCGAGGACGAGCAGGAGTTAAGCTTGGGGATGCTTGATACGTCGGAAATGTATCTATAATTTTTGATGCTCCATGCTTGTTTAGTATCTACTTTTCTTTGCTTTGTCTATACTTTGAGGTGATTTTTACATGTTTTCTGGTACTAACCTATTAACAAATTGCCACAGTGCCAGTTGCCTGTTTTCTGCTATTTTTGGTTCTAGAAAATCTAGTAAAGATATATTCTCGGAATTGGACGGGACAAACGTCAAAGTCAATAACTTTCCGTGGGGAGCAAGAAGTCCAGAGGGGAGACGGAGAGGCGTGCCAGGGCGCCTAGACCCCTAGGCGCGGGTGGGCCCTGTCCCGCGCCTAGGCAGGGTGTGGGGCCCCTGGCCATCGCTTCGGCCTCCCCCTTCGCCTATAAGAAGCCCCCGATGCAGAAACCCTAAGTAACCGATCAATATTCCACGAAACCTTCTATAGCCGTCACCGTCGTCCCTAGATTGGGGGGATCTGAAGTTCTTCCCGGCACCCTGCCGGAGGGGAGATCATCCCGGAGGTCTTCTCTCCGGTATGATGCGTGGGTAGTTCCACCTTGGACTATGGGTCCATGTAGTAGCTACATGGTTGTATCTCCTCCTTGTGCTTTCATGTATAGATCTTGTGAGCTCCGTTCATGATCAAGATATAATCTATTTGTAATCATGCATGTTGTGTTTGCGGGGATCTGATAGATATTGAGATTATTATGTTGGTTTGATTAATGGTTTTGTCTTTATGATTCTATCATGTCTGTGTTGTTTGTGATCTTGCATGCTCTCCGTTGTTAGTAGCTATCTTGGCCGAGTAGTTGCTAGTGACTCCAACAGGGGGTATTTATGCTCGATAGTGGGTTCATGCCTCTAGTTTCCAAGGGAAGTGACAAAAATATCTTCGGTTGTAGATGTGTTGTTGCTACTAGGGATAAAACAACGGTCTCTTGTTCATGGAACATGTGGACTGTTTACCTTACACACTTTGCTTAAAGCAGTTGTGTGTTGCTTGCAACTTAATTCTGGAGGGGGTTCGGATGATAACCTGAAGGTGGACTTCTAGTCATAGATGCAGTTGGATGGAGGTCTATGTATCTTGTTGTATTGCCTAATCGAATCTCATAGGATCTTTCTGACTAGTAATTGCATTGTTATGCCTTGCTCAGTTCCTGTCAATTGCCCTGCTGTAATTTGTTTACCCTTCATGCCATGTTGTTTATCTAAGGAGACCACCTCTAGTGAACTATGGACCCTTGTCCAATCTTTACCATTGATACATCTTCCATTGTTACTTGTTTACTTGCTGCAAACCATTACCTTCCACAAAATACGTTTAAGCTTTTGTTATAGCAACCAGTGAGATTGACAACCTCACTGTTAGTTGGGGCAAAGTCTTGAGTTTGTGTTGTGTAGGTCTCCGCGTTGCATGCAACACCTATGTGACGTTTCCTTCCTCCTAATGGTTCGATAACCTCGGTTTCTTACTGAGGGAAAACTTGCTGTTGTGCTGCTTCACACCTTACTCTTGGGGTTCCCAACGAAGCGCTCCTACATCAACTCAGCGCTGCATCAGCGGCGAGGGAAGCGCACGGTCTATGGTCACGTGTCGAGTGCGGCGCTCTAGCGCGCTCTCTGCATGGCACAGAGGCATAGGGCGTGGCGGTTGTAGAGTGGTCCAGGGGTTGGCTGAGCATTGGCGTTGGATAGAGGGTGGCGGTGGATGGTGTTCAATGTCCCAAACAAGCTTGGCGAGGCTAGAGCTTCTCCTAGCTGGCTATCGACAATGGGGTGGCAAGGTGAGGCTCGGCATGCTCACCATTGATGGCAGTGGAAAGCTCATAGTGAGCTAAAGCTTGTTAACTAAGCTAGATGATCTACTAATAGCATGTTGTGAGCTAGTGAGGGAACAAGGTTGGCCGAATCACTGCTCACTATAGTGCTTTGTGTTTGTTTGTTTCCTGTTTGCAAGGTGTTTGATGAAATGCCCGAAAGAGATTTGAATTTGAATGTTTGGTTCAAACTTGGTGGGTGTACTAGTCACATACTAGGTAGTCTCTGGTTAGTTGGTATTGTTAAGGTGCATTGGTTTGGTTGGTTTTTCAGAAATGGGTGATCTTCACATATGAACTAGATTCAATTTTGAATTGTCATTTGAATCGAGTTGCCAAATGTTTCTGTAAGTTTGAAAGGTGGGCTTTGGTTCACTTTTACTTGGTCTAGCAAGGGGTGAAAATAAATTGAATTGTTTATGTTTGAAATCTTGTACTAGAAACACTCAAAGTGGCCTAGTGAGCAAGATTGGCAAAAATGACCATTTGCTTTATTTGGCTTGTTTTTGAATTTCCTTTGATTTGTTTCTTCTTGGATTTGATTTACATGGTATTGTTTTCATCTTTAAACCAATCCTTGCTAATAACAACAATCACACAAGTCCATTCATGCATTCATACAATCATCACATACGCACATGCAATCATAATGATTTTAATTAACAAAGTTTTTGTTAACCCTAATTTTGGTGATTGGAATTGATAATCATTGTTCAATATTTTTGGGATGTTACAAACCTTCCCTCCTTAAACAAAATCTCGTCCCGAGATTTGTGAAAGAAGAAAAATAAAACTAGGATTTAAAGAGATCGGGAAACTCCGTCTTCATGTAATCTTCCCGCTCCCAGGTAGCTTCTTCTTCAGTGTGGTTACTCCACTTGATGTTGAGAAACTTGATGCTTCGGGTCCTGGTGGTTCTTAAAGCTTCCTCCAAAATACGGATGGGTACTTCGGGATATGTCAGGTCATTGTTGATCTCTATGGTGCGGTGATCAATGTTCTTGAAAACTTCAGTCTTCTCCGGGACTTCTAGGCATTTGAGAAGGAACGATATATGGAACACATTATGCACTGCGGACATCTCCTCTGGTAGTTCCAGTTGATACGATACTTTTCCTCGATGTTTCAGAATCTTGAAAGGTCTGATATATTTGGGGGCTAACTTTCCTTTGATCTGGAAACGTTGCATTCCCTTCAAAGGCAACACTTTGAGATACACAAAATCTTTGATATTGAAAGCAAGGTCTCGACGTATCTTGTCGGCATAACTCTTCTGTCGGGATTGGGCGGTCTTGAGGTGCTCACGGATCTTGTGAACTTTCTCTTCTACTTCTCGTAGGATGTCGGGTCCAAAAATCTGACTCTCTCCTACTTTCGACCAATTCAAAGGGGTACGACACTTCCTTCCGTACATGAATTCAAATGGGGCCATTTGCAAGCTGGCTTGATAACTGTTGTTGTAAGAAAATTCTGCGAAAGGCAGACAGTCTTCCCATTTAGATCCGTACTCTAGCACACAGGCTCTCAACATATCTTCGAGTATTTGATTTACTCGCTCCGTTTGTCCATCTGTCTGAGGGTGATACGCGGTGCTGAAATCCAATCTTGTTCCTAATCCTTCTTGGACTTTCTTCCCAAAATCTCGAGGTAAACTGAGTTCCTCAATCCGACACAATTTTCTTGGGGACTCCATGCAAAACTGACGATTCTATCTATGTACAACTCTGCTAGTTTCGAACTTTGGTAGGTGGTCTTGACTGGTAAGAAATGGGCGACTTTGGACAATCTATCAACTATGACCCAAATAGAGTCATTTCCCCTACTAGAAGTAGGCAATCCGGTGATAAAGTCCATTCCAATAGAACCCCACTTCCATTCTGGAATCTGCAATGGTTGCAACAGTCCTGCGGGTCTCTGATGTCCCGCCTTAACCCTCTGGAAATTATCACACTTGGCGATATAGCTTCCGATTTCTCTCTTCATCTTATGCCACCAAATTGCTCCTTCAAATCCTGATACATCTTCGTTCTTCCGGAGTGGATAGAATAAAGGGTATCATGGGCTTCTTTCAAAATGGCCTCCTTCAACTTTGAGTCTTCTGGTACACAGATGCGTCCTTTGTACCACAGAACTCCTTCTTCATCCTCGGTGAATCCGGGTACTTTGCCTGTACCGATGCGACATTTGATTCTGTCGATACTAGCATTTCCTTTCTGCGCCTCTTGATCTGACTGATCAAAGTGGGTTGAATTTCTATGTTAGCCAAAAATCTTTCACTTACTAATTCCATTCTAAAGTCTTCCATCTCCTTGTGCAAACTTGGTTGCTCCTTCAGAATCATGGAATTCAAGCGACACGGCAATCGGCTAAGGGCATCTGCTACCACATTGGCTTTACCGGGGTGATAGTGAATGTCCAGGTCATAGTCCTTGATTAGCTCTATCCATCTTCTCTGCCTCATATTCAGCTAATTCTGAGTGAAAATATATTTCAGACTCTTCTGATCTGAATAAATCTCACAACAGTTTCCCATAAGGTAATGCCTCCATGTCTTTAGGGCTAGAACTACCGCTGCTAGATCAAGGTCATGGGTAGGAGAATTTTGCTCATGTTGCTTCAGTTGTCAGGATAGATAAGATATAACTTTGCCTTCTTGCATTAGCACACATCCGAGACCGATCTTGGATGCATCACAATACACATCAAACGGCTTCGTAATATCCGGCATGATCAAGATTGGGGCTAAAATCATTCTCCACTTGAGTTCTTGAAAAATCGCTTCACATTTGTCCGTCCATTCAAACTACATATCCTTCTTCAGCAATTGGGTCATGGGTCTTGCGATACTCGAGAATCCTTCTACGAACTTGCGGTAATATCCCGCCAATCCGAGAAATGCACAAACTTGGGTTTGGGTGGTTGGGGCTTGCCAATCTTCGACATCTTTCACTTTTGCAGGGTCAACGGCAATTCCTCCGGCTGATACAATATGTCCGAGGAATCCTACCTCTTGTAACCAGAATTCACATTTGCTAAACTTTGCATACAACTGATGCTCCATAAGGGTTCCAAGGATGGTCCTTAGGTGTAGCTCATGTTCTTCTTATAATTTGGAATAGATCAGAATGTCATCGATGAATACAATGAAAAACTTGTCCAGGAAGTCCATAAAAATCTTATTCATGAGGTTCATGAAATAAGCGGGGGCATTGGTTAATCCAAAAGACATGACGGTGTACTCGTATAATCCATATCTGGTGGTAAAGGCAGTCTTTGGAATATCCTCTGCGTGAATCTTGAGTTGATGACAACCAGTTCTAAGATCAATCTTAGAAAACACTTTGGCACCAGTCAACTGGTCAAACAGGTCTTCTATCTTTGGCAATGGGTACTTGTTCTTGATGGTGACATCATTCAACTTCGGATAATCCGTACATAAACAGTTACCTCCATATTTCTTATCTACAAACAAGACAGGTGATCTCCATGGTGACACACTTGGTTGAATCAGTCCTATCTCCAGCATAGCATCCAGTTGCTTCTTCAGCTCTACTAGTTCAGATGGGTTCATACTATATGGTCTCTGGGCTATGGGTCCGGTTCTAGGGATTAGTTCAATGATAAAATCGATATCCCGATCTATGGGCATACCGGGCAAAACATCTGGAAATACATCGGGGTATTCACAGACTACTCTGACTTGGTCAATGGTTGGCTGGGCTAGACTCTTGTTTCACTTGAATTGTCGGGGCAAAGGTTTCAGATACATGCTCTACTGATATCCCGGCTGTACTGGTCATGGTTATGGCTTTCTTGGCACAGTCGATTAATCCTTTATGTTTCGACATCCAATCCATTCCTAGTACTACTTCCAAACCTTTAGTTCCAACTACTATTAGATTAGCATAAAAATCTATGACATGGATTCAGATAGGAATGGCCTTGCAAATTTGTCTAGCTTTGGTGATTGAACCAGGTATTTGAACTATCATAACATGCTTCCATTTTGTTGGTTGAATCTTACTGGTGCATGCAAATTCTTCGGTAACAAACGAGTGTGATGCTCCAGAATCAAACTGTTGGAATTATGCCCTAGAGGCAATAATAAAGATGTTATTATTATAATTCTTGTTCATTATAATGTTTATATTCCATGCTAGAATTGTATTAAGCGGAAACTTTAATACTTGTGTGGTTTGTGAACAACACCGTGTCCCTAGTACGCCTCTATGGACTAGCTCATTGATTAATGATGGTTAAGGTTTCCTAACCATAGACATGAGTTGTCGATTAATAATGAGATCATATCATTGGGAGAATGATATGGTGGACAGACCCAAACTAAGCGAAGAAATTAGATCGTGTCATCGTGTTCGTCTTTGCGAAGCTTTTCTTATGTGAAATATTGTATTCCTTAGACCATGAGATAATACAACTCCCTGGTATCGGAAGAAAGCTTTGAGGTCATCAAACGTCATCCTATGAGAGGGTGATCATAAAGGTGTCTCTCAGGTGATCGGAAAGTATCTGTTGGGTTGTATGTATCGAGATGGGATTTGTCCCTCCCAAGTCGGAGAGATATACTTCGGGCCCACTCGGTAATCGATATCAACACCGCTTGCAAGCATGTGGTTAAGGAGTTAATCACAAAGTGATATCGGATTACGGAACGAGTAAAGTACTTGCCGTGAGCGAGATTGAACTAGGTATGACTGCATCAGCGATCGAATCTCGGGCAAGTAAAATATCGCGAGACGAAGGGAATATATATATGGGATTGATTGAATCCTGGCATCGTGGTTCATCTGATATGATCATCGATGAATGTGTGGGAGTCAATATGGGTTTCCAGACCCCGCTGTTGATTATTGATAGAAGATCATGTCTGCATATTCTCGAACCTGCAGGGTCACACACTTAACGTGTCTCGACGCTAGGATAGGTTGGATAATTGGTTTATGAGGTTTTGTTCGGAATCTCGGATGGGATCCGGGACATCACGAGAGGTTCCGGAGTGGTCCGGAGAATAAGATTCATATAAGGCAGTGCAGTTTTTGGAGTTCGGAATTGTTCCGGTTAATCGGTATTGTACCGGAAGCTTCTAGAACCTTCCGGAAGGGGACCAACGTGGCCCCACCTTCCGGCAGGGGTTATGGTCCTATGAGGGAGTGCCCTGGCTGCATTGGGCCAGGGGCACAAGGCCCCATAGGGCCCAGCCGACCAAAGAGGGTTTAAACTCTAGATAGAGCTTCTAGAAGGGGGGGTTTCCTTGCCCCCCACTCCTCCTCCTTTGGGGCCGCCGGTTTGGACTTGGGGGAGGGGCTAGGGCTGCGCCCCACCCCTCTATATAAAGAGGGCTGGGGGCGCACCACCCCCCACACCTTCCCCTCCAACCCTAGCCGCCCTGCTGCCATTCCTCTCCCTCCATTTGTTTGTAGGCGAAGCCCTGCTGCAGAAACTCTCCACCACATACACCACGCCGTCGTGTTGTAGATCCAACCCATCTCTCCACCATACTTGCTGGACCAAGGAAGGAGGAGACGTCGAGGTGCTGCACGTGTGCATCTCACGGAGGCACCGCCACTTGTGGTGCTAGATCGGATCGGATCGCGAGGAGGAGAAGCGAGTACGACTACATCACCCACGTTCCGACGAACGTTCTGCTGTGTGAATCTTCAAGGGTATGAAGATCTAATCCAATCTCTCTCGTTGTTTGCATCTCCTAGATTAGATCTTGGCTTTCCCTCTGTTCGCATCCGTAGAAAATTTTGATTTACTATGCCGCGAAACCCTTCACAAACAACACTCTTGCAAGTACTAAGTTAACAGAAAACATACCCAGCACGACATCTGGCGCTTCTTGGGCTTCTTCAGCATGCATGAGAAAGATACGGCCGTTGCGGTTGAGCGAGTTCCCTGGGGCAAACCTTCTTTCGGGATGAACACGACGTTGTTGCTGAGCTGGGGCATTTGCATTGGGGGTTGTGGCAATCTTCTTGGGGCACTCATTGGAATAGTGACCCTTGGTTCCACATTCATAACAAGTCACCTGAGACTTGTCCTTTGCTGCAATAGGCACAACATTGCTGCCAATTCTCGGGGCAGTGTTGGTGTTGGTGCCGACATTGTTGTTGTTGAACTTGGGTGGTGCACGGTTGAAATTGATGGGGTTGCCGGGGTTGTTGTTGTGGTTTCCTCTGGGCCTTGGGTTTCCATGGTTGGGATAGGTTGAACGGTTCATCTGGGGTCTATTGGTTCTTGGGTAAATTCCTGGAAATGGGTTGGGGCGATACTTTGGTGTATGATGGGTTCCTGGTTGATGCATCATGCGACGCTTGCGGTTCTCATTAGCTTGGTTGATCTTGCCTTCCATCTGAATGCCAGAGTCCACTAAGGCTTCAATATCAGCAAATGGAATATTGACAAACACTGTCTGCATCTCGTCATGCAGACCATTCAGGAATCTCTCCTTCTTCTTGGCTTCAGTGTCGATCTCATCTGGTGCATACCTAGCCAATGATAGAAATTTGTCACGGTACTCAACTACTGTCATCCTTCCTTGCTTCAATTCTCTGAATTCATCTCTCATCCTCTTGATCAAACCCGGTGGCACATGGGTTCTGCTAAACTTGACTTTGAATTCATCCCAAGTCATCATATGTCCTCTATTCATGGCACGAATGCTATTCCACCATGCTCTTGCATCTCCAGCCAGGTAGTGGGTGGCAAACAGTACCTTCTCGTTGGCTTCCACTCCAGCGACTTCCAAGTTGTTTTCCATGGTTTGCAGCCAATCATTGGCATTTAGGGGCTCTTCAGACTTAGTAAATATGAGTGGATTGGTGTTCTAGAAGTTCTTGAGCTTTGATCCATGGTTGTCCTGGTTTCCATGGCCTTGGTTGTTGTTGTTGGCCATCTGAGCTATGTGCTGAAGGGTGGCTAAGTTGGCTTGATGTTCGGACCTTTCAGCTTCACGGTCAGAAACCAACATTTGCAAGATTTGCAACATCGGGTCCGGGGATGAAATGCTTCCTCCGCGAGGCATCTGAAGATTGAGATAGATCATGAGAAAAGAGGGAAATTTCTAAGGTTCTGGGTTTTTGAAAAGTTTTTTGAAGTTTGACTCAGATTTTCATAGCAACTTGCTTTTCATTCATTCGTTCATAGCACACGATACAAACACACACCACAATAAGGAAAAACATATGGTTTTAAGAACCAGTTCTAGAAAACTACGATACAAGGGGACCAGATACAACTTTCTTAACGCGAGTGCTCAAGTGCTACTACTCCTCGGAATCGGTGGCTTCATCGTCCTCATCATCATCAATGAAGGCAAAGTCATCCTCATCGATGAAGAAGTCCATGGCCTGATCCTCCAGAAAGTCATCATCGTCATTGAGGTAAGAATACGGGTCTCCACAAAGGTCTTCCCCTGCATTCTCACTCTCCTCAATATGCATGTCCCTCTCGTCGATGGTCTCCTCCAAATCTGTGATCCTGTGACGAAGGTGAGCAATAATGCGCTCCTTCTTGTCAATATGACGGCGACGAGACTTGCGATCCTTCACTAGCATGGCAATGGTCTGGTCCTTCTTGAGAGCGATGGCATGCTTGTGGTTGGCATAGGCGCGGGCATTGTCCAACTCCTTCTGACAGTCATACATCATGAAGGTGAGGTGGTCCAATTGAGTCTTCAGCTCATGGTGATATGGTGCCTCCAGTGGCTGTCCCATAACATCACGCCTTGGATAGAATTCAAAGCGGGTACCCTTGATCTGATTGGAGCTTTGCCCACGAAGATGGGCAAGAGCTTCCTGCATGGCCCTGGCAAGTCCATCAAGCTACTTGTTCTCTCTGATGGTAAACTGAATTCCCTCTGAGGTGGGGGCTTCAATCTTTCCTGGGAGACTTGCAACAATCATCCATTGCAATTCCTCTCCTTCCTGATTTTTGAGCTGAGCTCCAAAGAACTCGGGGTGCGGATGCTCCAGAAGTTCCGAAAGCTGGTCCAAGTCACGCTCAAAGATGAGGTCTCCTCCATTCCCCAACTGACAGAACTTGCTATAATTCACGTCCATCTATAAGAATATAGGATGAGTAAGTTAGTAGAGTGATCAAGTGTGTCAAATTTTATTTAAGTTTGCAAGAATTTTTGAGGAACGTGAATTTTCATGAAAGAGTCTAAGTGATAAGAGTGAGAATAGGTTTTCATAAATACTCACTTCCTTGGTTTTGAAACTAAGTTTTTGATTCAAACGTCCATTCTAAACTAGGGTCTCCTATTGTCAGGATGGCTCTGATACCAACTTGTCAACACCCAGATTTTTAATCCCAGATGCCTGTTATGCCATACATCGCAATCCCATGATTACTATTTTTGCGAGACACAACAGATTGGATATCACATTACATCATCCATTACAAACCATACATAAGATCTTACAACAAATAAAGGATCTCATGATCCAGTATTAATACAATCAAGCAGCGGAATAACGTAATAATAACGGTAGCGTGGGCCAAGCTCCATCTTCCTGGTTGTAACTACCTCGGTGAATTACGCTCCTAGATACAAGCCTGGATGAGTGGTAGTGGTTGAAATAGTACGGTGGGGCCCCAAAAGCCACTCACTAGTAGTCCTTTCAGACGTCCCAACCACTACCCTCTCAACGGGACCTGTACGGGCGGCGTAATCGGCAGGCGAAGGGATCAACTACGTACACAAGTGGGTATGTACGCAAGCCACCATACAAGAGTACATCAGAGCCATACCATCTATAAAGAAAGGAAATATAGCAACGCCATACGGCAAGATTCAAATGACCTAGATAGATCTATATTTTAGGATAACTCCTCATACAACACACATCAGAGTATCATGCGGAAGCGGCAAACAAAATCCGAGTACGGATAAGAAGCAAATCGGCATAAGATGCCATAGAAATAAGCACATCCCAACTACAGGTCTCACGGATCCCCGTTCCCGGAATCTCTACACCGAATGATCGTTGCCCATGTCCTCGGCTTCTTCCACCCAGTATCCGTCCTGTGGAGGTACCTGTCCATCTGAACCAATAATTTATCGTGTGAGACCCTAAGGGTACTCAGCAAGTCTTAATGCCTCTAAAGGGGACACAACCTGGGGTGACGCAATTGCAGCGAAAGATAAACCCTAGCAATTCTACAGATAAACGCTAACCATCCGCCTAACCAATGATAGACGGATGTCCGTGAATTAAGAACAACAGTTATAATGGTAATCTCATCAGATCCATCCTCCTCCCTGCTTACCAACAAGGAAGCGGACGAACAACCCCCCACCCGTTGGCAATTTTATTAACCATTCCATGAGTGTTGCACTATTTACCAGTCAAGTTACTTAGTCAGATTAAGGCGGTACTTTAGTTATGCTTGTCTATGATCGAGAAACTATGCTCCAAGTCGTCCATATCCGCGGACACGGCTTTCAGAAAGTTTTACCCGGCCGGGGTGCACCAATAGCAACACACGCTCGATCAACCTCGGAAAAAACCAAATCAAAACCCAACGAGGCTTTCACGACTGAACAATCACAAGATTCAGAAATATTTCAGGGGGCCACCCCTTGAAGTACACCCGCAACGAAGTAAGCAAGCTCCGAGACGGACTCAAGGTTTGGGTGGACGGCCAGGAACGATCGGGAACCCAAAAGCGGGCTTGTCGACACCCGGAATCGTGTCCCGATCCTAACAGATGCAGTGTGCTCCTCGCACAATTTAAATACGAAAGTAGCATGGCATAAGTGGATAGTAAATAAAACCGAAACTAGTTTGTGGCCCCAAGAAATAAGACGGAATCAAGCTCGGCTCAGGGGTCCCATATACCTCCGGATGTGGATAGCGCGATAAATCAAGGAACAGGAATCAAGTACTCGGGGTCTTACGGACACAAGTGAGCGTAAAAACCAAATAGCAGATGTTGCTCACCGGTGCCACTTTATTTAGTTATCCCAGAACTACTCAGGTTAAGTTGTTTAGGTACCACATTATCCAACAGACGCTCACATACCCTACACATGCTGTTCTACGACTCGCATGGCTCAAACAACTCCTACAGAATGGCTCATGGGGTGGGGAACAAGCTTGGTGGGTTTAAAAGTAAAGGCTATGCATACTTGGGATTCAATTTAATGCATTCACGACTCAATGATGCAAGAGTAAGATAGAGGCAATAGGTCTTGTATGTATGCAAGCATGTGGAAGTGCTTACGATATCTCATTGAAGCAAGGGACGGATCTGGTAGTGCTCCTGGTTCTCTTGATATAACCCCGCTCGGTTCAACCGAGAAAACCAAACAAACAAGGCCAACATGAATATAGAGCACAAGCATATGAATAAGATGCGTCAAGCAAACAATCATGCCATGATGAATGATGCACAATTTACATGGCAAGTAAGGTAGCATGGCATAGTGAGGTGTGGAAGACAAGTAATAACATTTTAATGGGGTTTTGGAATCACATTTGTTGCCATAACAGTTGTTGTTCACTATATATTTATATGATGCATGCTGCAATTGAAGTTATGGATAGCATAAACAGAAAGGTCTCGTCGAGCTGATCATTTTAGACATATCATTTGCCAAATTTGGAATTATAAAACGAAAGTTATTGATTATTTAAATTCTAGTGGCAATTAGTGTAATTTAAATAAACTTGGAATTTTAATTGTGCAAAAGGCAATATGGATGGCATATTTGGAATCCTCTCATTTTTCTGATCTCAAAACATATATCATTTGCATTATTTGGTTTTATACATGAAAAGTTATTTAAATACTGGTTTGAATTTGAATTTGAATTATTCAAACTAGATTTGATTTTAAACAGGCTCAGAAAACCTTTTATACACAGACTACATATGCCCTCAGACACTTACAGGTGGGGCCAAGGATCTGCGGTCCCACGCGCCAGCGGCTGAGGGAGAAAGGGACCGCGGGTTGATGAAGGGGTTTCCTCAGGGGGTTTTGCATAAAACGACAAGAGGCTGGCGGGTGGGGTCTGGCAGGACCGCGGGTGGAGCTGCCAGAAGCTGGAGGGCCTAACTAGAAAAACGTCCAGGGTTGGTTGATTAACTGACGAAACTGAAATTGTGCTCGCAGAAACGTCTAGCTGATCGCAAACTTCGGGCGACGATGGCGAGCAAACCGTTGGAAATTTTGGGACGCGGTAAAAACCGAAGTTGTAGAAGGAACATAGCCCTACGAGTTTTGTGTTAAGGTTTTCTCCAACGGAGGACTCTACGAGTCAGGAATCAACGAAGAACAGAGGCCAGAATAGATGGCGAAAACCGATTTTCTGCACCCGAAAACTGCTAGATCAGTCATACTTTCGAGGATGATTCCCAGGTCTGTGGTGCACTAAAACGGGCATGTAGGTACTCGTTTTGAAGAGGGAAGATGGGGCTTCAACTTTCGTTAAACATGCTTTTTGGGATAAGGACTATAGAGGCAGGTATCTTGCGATGAACTGGGAAGAAAACCACTGATAAACTGAACCTAACGGAGGTGTGCTCGCGACTGAAACTCGACAGAGCAGCAATGCGGCGAGCTACCTTGTGAGCAAGCTTGCGAGCGCTGCAGGGCTTCGATCGGGGCAGGGTTGGGTGCGTCGGAAAGAGGGATGAACCGAGATTACTGGGATGTGAAGAGAGGCATCAGAGGAGGTCTGGGCTCGTAGGGAAAAAAGGGGAAAAAGGGGGTCGTGGAGCTGCTGCTGCTGCGCGGCGGTGACGGTGGCGAACTGCGGAACGCACGCAGGGCGCTCGATGAGCAGCGGCGGCGATGCAGAAGGACAGGGAGGTGGAGAGCATGTCTAGCGAGTAGAGGGGGCTCACCAGGAGTTGATGATGGAGTTGGTTCGGGCAGCGACGCTGGCGATCGACGACGACGCAGAGGCCGAGCGTAGACAGGTTCCTGGCGAGACGCGTCGGCGTGCAGGGTACAGGGGACCGTCTCCTCCTCGATGGCGCGGTCCAGGCGAAGGAGAGGAAGCAGACCAGGCCTCGGGCACCACTAGTTCTTCCTCGAGGTCACCAGATCGAAGAAGGACAGAGGGCGAGGGTTTAGGTGGCCATGGCCAAGGAAGGCTGGGGAGAGGAAGATAAGGGAGGAGAGGGATGGGCGTCTCCTGGATAGGCTCTGGGGTGGAGGGTTAGCTGGTGGAGGTAGAGAGGGGAGGGAGGAGCACATGGGCACCTTTAAGCAAAGAGAGGAGGGGTAGCTTCGGTGGGGCAGGCCAGGCATCCTCCTTGCCTCCTTCTTGTCCTGAAGCTGAGAGAGGGAAGGGAGGGACCACGAGAGGAGAGGAGCCCGTGGTTGGGAACAGGATAGGTAGAGAGAGAGAACAAGAGAGAGAGGAGAGGGGGTGGGGCTAGGCTCGGGTAGGGCTTATAGCTAGGGTTGGAGAGAGGAGAGGTGAGCACATGAGGAGGCTCGGTTAGGGTGTAGAGGCTTAGGTTTTATCTAGGTTAACTTGGGGTTAGGCTCGGCATGGAGAGGGAAGATAAGGGAGAGAAGGTTTAGGGTTAGATTAGGGTTTGATGGGGTAAGGTTTAGAGAGGGGAAAGATGAGAGGAGGGGCATGGTAACCATGTGGCATGCAAGATAGGTCTAGGGGTGGATGGTTGGAGTGGATAGGGAAAGGGGTGCTTTGGGTTGAGATTAGCAAGGGTGTAGTTTAGGTTTTGTTTAGGATGGGTATGGCATGGGGTAGATTTTAGGGTTTTAGCTAAGATGGGTAAGAAAGAGGTGGGGTACTCCACTTGATCAAGCATGCTTCATACAAGCCCCAACAAGATCAAGGCAAGAAAAAGAGGAAGAGGGAGAGAGAGATGATCATGATGATGGAGTGTTTCTTATGCTCACACATGATCACATGTGTATGCATGGAGATGGGGATAGAGGTTTAGATGATTAGATTTAAAGATTAGCTAGGGAGGTAGAGAGAGAGGGGTGAGCTAGGGTTTTAAACTACCCAAAACAAGATCAAGCAAGGAAGGAGTGATCCACTTAGAATTCAAGTAAAAACCAAATACTAGAAAAGGTGGCACTTGCATGGCCCATGCAAAATAATTAATGCCAAATTTATCCTTGTGAAAACAATAATATTAACAAGGCATTATTCATATGCATTCCCAAAAGGTGGGCAAGGCCAAGCAAAGATTATGGGTGGATTCCAACCAACCAACATGAGCTAGAGATAACCCAATTAAAATGCCAAGCTCATATTAATTGGATGGTGGAATTATAAGGTGGTGAAAGAAAAGGTGGTGGAGGCAATAAGAGAGATGCCCTCAACTCAACTTGGGCATTTAACAATATATCAAGAGCCAAATACAATATCAAGAGGCAACTACAATTAATCATGCACATGAGATAAGAACCAAACAAGAAAGGGTTTTATATGATGCTCAAATGCAAGGTGACATGATGACATGAGCATGATATGATAATGATGCAACAATTATATGTTGTAATTGGCCCTTTTTATTATTATAACATGTAGCATTACAGGAGTTAGACAACTGGGATGCTACACTGGTCACAGGCAATGCTGACGATGGGAGATGATCCTAGTTGTCGTAACCTTCCTACGGTCCGTCCTCCTGATATTCCTCTTCATAGTATGGCCACGGGAATAGCCAGGGACAAAGCCATGAGTACTCTTTAAGTACTCGCAAACTAATACTAACAAATGAAGTGGTTTTTGAGTAGGAAGTACTAGGCTCTAGGTTGTTTTGCAAAAAGTCTGATTTATCTCTACTGAGTTCAGAAGCAAAGAAAGCTAGTTGAAAGTTTTATAACACCCAAGTAGGAACTTGAATTTCATAACACAACCCTGTTGTGGTCAAGTCGAAGTCATGATTCATTTCACAAGTCATTTTGAAAACATCTGACGACGGAACAGTATGGCCACTCCAACTGTCCATAACCGCGGACGCAGCTATTCGAATAGTTTGACACTCTGTAGAGGTGGTACACTTACACCACAATATTCGATACATCCATCAGGAACAATCCTGAATTCACCATACTCAGTATGCGGATAATCAATCTTAACCTTTAAATTACACGCCTAGTATAGGCACCTCTCCTATGAGTTTGGCCTCCCAACCATGACCAACTGTCATCTTGGGAACTGTATAGGTGGACAATCTTCACAAGGTAGCCTCAGCTCAAACCTTGGCCGCAAGGAACCCATACTAAGGTATGTAAATTTCCAGTCAAGCCCTACCCAAATTTCAGGCATTGTAGTTGTACGGTAAAATTGGAATCTCATCGCATCCAGACAACCATCAATTTTAAAAAGGGCTAAGGCTCATGCCTCAACATTTTCATCATCAAAATCATCTGGTGTTCATAAACACATGTCAAAACATTTCAGTAGAATGACTCGTCATTCTAAGGTTTTCATAACCATTTTCACCAAGTATTCCCATCTAAAGTAATCAAGTTTTATGCTTAGCACTAGCATCTATAGGTGGGGTTAAACACTAATGCAGGGTAGTAAACAAGTGGGAATGAGATAAGTTCAATCTCATGCCTCAGGATGACATCAAGTTTTATCTAACTTAGGTAAAGTTTTATGCTCTTTATGCTACCTTCAGATATCTTTCTAAAGTCTACAAGTCACTAAGTAAACCAAACTAAGGACCTTTGATAAAGAAATAAAATAGCTAAGCTTGCAATTAAAACTAGGATTGGGTATAATCCAATTTATCTAACCAAGCATGCTTAATGCATTGCATAGGTTATCTAACTTTCATAGTTGCAAGTTTTAGCTTGCCTTGTGCATAGGAGTGGTTGAAGTTATCCTCGGCTTCTTCCTCGTAGTAGACTCCTTCCTCCTCGTATCCTTGGACGGTACTATCGTCTATAAATAAATACGAGGTACACAATCACGTAACAATACTTAACTACTTTTATTTATCACACCAAGGTTTTCACTAGATGATCTAGCATCATCACAAACATTACAATCATTAAGGCAAGGTTTGGATTATTTTATTTTAGAAAAGTAATTTCTACTCATTGAAAAACTACTTAAGATTTAATATTCTCCAACTCAAACATGGGATCATGTTGACACATGTCATCACCACGTATTTCAGTACATGGGAATGTGATTTAAATTGGTGTCACAATTTAATAAGGTTTAACCCTTTTATTTTAATTAATTAAAGTGACTAGAAATGCCTATGGGGCATTCTTTTATTACTTGTTCATTATTACTGCAAGTAAACCTAGATATTTTTTATATATTCAGAAAGTTCTTGTTAAATGTGATTTTTGAGAGTTGGAATCAACTCAAAAGCTTTTGTGGTTGAATTTTGAAAAATGTTTGAATGTAGAAAAGCTTCTGCCTTGTTATTTTTACTATAGGTGATCTACACTTCTAAAGGGTTTGAATCCAACAGGCTTGGATTAAGAATTTCAGTACCTTTCTAACAAAATTGGTTCAGTGAATCGACCTGGGTTGATTTTTGAATCTAGGTACAGAACTAAGTTTGAACTAAATTGGAAAAACCTAAATTCAAACTCTCAAGCGCTGAGTGTAATCGATGGCCACAGTGCAGGCGTGCGGGTGGGTTTAAGTGGATGTACCCACCAGTCAGCGAGACAGGGGGTGCGAAGGGGTACGGGGCAATCTAAACCACACGATCAACTTCTAATCGAACGGCTGTGACTTATCGTCTCCGTCGGGCAATGCTGGCGAGACAAAACCCTAGCGCGGCCAGTGGGGGTCTACGGGGGCTCACTGGGGCTCAGGCAAGGGTCGGCGATGGGGGTGAACGATGAAGTAGACGACGGCGAACCTCCTAGTACCGGTGGATTCATCTGGGGCGGCTCCAATCAACAGCGCCTCTCCTCCTCTACAACGGCGGACTCCAATAAATTCCGGCGATGTGCTGCTTGCCTTGCTCCGGGGGTGAGGTGAGGTGGTTCTGAGGTAGAGGGGAGTGTGTTGGTGTGAAGAAATCGAACGGGGGTGGCCTCTATTTATAGTACCAAGAGGGGACCGATGGGAGCGGGTGGAGCTCGTCGTGGTCATCGTCACCATGGGCTAATGGCATGGGCGACGGTAAGGGGCGGTGATGTGCTCCCTGGTGAAGCTCAACGACATAGTTACGCGGCTTGGGGCGGTGCGAGATGGTCAGAATGCTGCGGTGCTTTGGGCGGGTCCGATAGAAAGTTTAATGGCGCACGGGCTCTCCTGGTCGCGCGGTGACAAACGGGCATGTCTGCGGGGTTGTTGGGGTCGTAGTGATCACGCACGCAAGCGGCGAGGGCGGCGCGCGGTTTGTGGTCACGTGTCGAGTGCGGCGCTCTGGCGCGCTCTCGGCATGGCACAAAGGCATAGGGCGCGACGGTTCTAGAGTGGTCCAGGGGTTGTCTAAGCGTTGGCATTGGACAGAGGGTGGCGATGGACGGTGGTCAATGTCCCAGACAAGGTTGGCGAGGCTAGAGCTTCTCCCAGTTGGCTGTCGACAATGGGGTGTCAATGTGAGGCTCGGCATGCTCACCATTGATGGCAGTGGCAAGCTCATAGTGAGCTAAAGCTTGTTAACTAAGCTAGACTATCTACTAATAGCATGTTGTGAGCTAGTGAGGGAACAAGGTTGGCCAAATCACTGCTCACTATAGTGATTTGTGTGTCATGGTATTGCCGAGGAGTACGCCTTGGAGGGGTCCTCACAGTGCGTGTTTAGAGATGTAGAGGAAGGCGGACGGTTGACGGGTATGAGGTAACATAGCTTACCCAGGTTCAGATCCCACAACGGTGGCGGATTCCTACTCCTGCTATAAATTACTATAAGGACAATACACCGAGTTACAGGGATTGGTTCTCTATACGAGGTGTATGCTAATCGATACTAGGGTGTGCCCTATAGGCTCCCGTAGGCCCGACTTATATAGTCGCCAGGTCCTAGGGTTACAGGGAAAAGTCCTAGATGGACAGGTTACAGAGTTCTACACTGCTTACAACTAGTCTAGCGTGTCTTGCACTCCAAGGCTCTGGGTACGTTGGTGACTCCTCCATAGACTTCCTTTATCCGGCATGGGCCACCCTTCTGGATCCATCTAACTGGTCCGCCCAGCAGGCCATGGGCCATGCTACCAATTGTGGGCCACCCGGGTTATCCGGATGAGAGACATGCTATGAGGATACCCATATAGCATATCCCCAACAGTAGCCCCGGAGAACTCCGATATCTTGCGTCGTCTTGCCTCTTCAGGATGAATGCTCCGTCTAGATGGATGTCGGCAAATCGTCAAGGAATATCTTGTAGTCCTCCCAAAGGACCCTGCAAGGTGTTCTCCATCTTCAACTGGTAAGTCGGAGAATTGTTGAATCTTCTATCATACTCATCCGTAGCCGAACTGGATCCTTCCATGCCGAAATATTCTGATGTGATGGTTCACCTGCTAGTGACATCTAGGGCGACGTAGACATAGGTTAGCAACACCTCGTAACTCACACATGCAGAGAACACAATCGTGTCCTTTTTTCCCGCGCGAGTGATACGAACCATTGGCGGCGACGGTTGGAAACGTGGCGAAATTTCCGCACACGCGCCCGCACACGTCGCCCGTGCGTCAACCATTCAATCGTCTTACACGAATCTTGACGCCAGAGGTTATAAATTGTAACTGCGGTGGGATTTTTACTTTTCACCTAATTCTCCTCCTGCGGCGTCTTCTTCCTCCAGCAAGCGCCTCCTCGAGCTCTCCGCGCGTTTTGCAAAAAAACCTAGACCTTCAATCCTTCCAGTCACCACCTCCCCTCTTCCAATGGCAAGAAGCAGATCTGCTCCCTCCGTGGCGGCGTCATGCGATGCTGTGGCGAAGCCGGCGAGCACCGTTCTCGTGCCTCTAGAGGGCCTGGTGATCCCCAAGTCTGCGGTGGTCGAATCCACCGGCGGCGACCACAATCCAGCGGCGTTGGAGCTGCTGGAAGAGGAAAACGACTCCCACAAAGGGGATTGGCGTGGCTCGGACATTACGGCCCGCGACATCAAGGAGCTGCTCGTCGAGGGATACCTCCCTGCGACGGAGGGGCTCGCCTGGCGGGCAGCGCCAGTCGGCGAGGTCAATCCTTCTCCCCAAGCCGGAGAGAAGGTGTACCTCAAAGCCCAATTGGTACGCGGCATTTCCTTGCCCATCTCCAATTTCTTCCTAGTTGTCCTTAGCCATTACCGAGTACAGCCTCAGAACCTCTCCCCCAATAGCATCCTCGCGCTTAGCAACTACGTGGCGCTCTGTGAGGGTTACTTAGGGATTAGGCCTAGGCTAGATCTCTTTATTTACTTCTTCACCGTCAAGCGGGAAGACGGAGCCGGCAAGGATGAGCTTAGGAACTACGGGACAATTAGCTTTAAGATCCGGCCTGGCCAGTGCTTCCTCGACATCGTCGCCATGAATATTGCAAGAACTGGCAACGAACGTACTTCTACGGCCCTGATATCCCTCTGTTTGTCCGAGAAGAAACGTATCCGGACTTTGTCGATGGAGCTGCCACTGAAGCCCCGACATGGATGTCCCAAGCCACCCTTCCCTCCGACGACGAAGCCTCCCGTGCCATTAGGCGGATAGAGTGGTTCGTAGACACGGGTCTGACCGGGTTGGACCTAGCCATGTGCTGGTTCATCAGGCGGATCCAGCCTCTGCAGCACCGCTCGAAGCTGATGCATGAGTACACCAAGGATAGGAAGGATAGCGTCCACATCTCCGAGGACAATTTCTTGAGTGACTCCGTCAAGCTCCGCCTCAAGGACATCGTCAAGGTGAAGGATAGGAAGCGTGGCTTCACCATAACCTATGACATGTTCGTTGACGGCACGTGTCCAGAGGTATGATGTTTATTTTCCGTGTATGACATATACTCCAGTTCTTCTGTCTAACCATTACCATCTTCATCTAACACTTGTGGGATTTCACTTAACAGCTCAGCAGTCTAGATGAGGATAGCATGGCTGTCCAAATCTATGACCCAAAGATGAAGGAAGTCACCGTCGTGTCCGACGACGATGTCCAGCTGGCGGGAAAGCGGAAGAGCTCCACCTCTGACGCTGCCGACGGAGGCAAGAAGAAGAAGACGGAGAGTGGAGTCTCCAAAAAGTCCACTGCCACCCTGGAGGCGGAGAGAAGAAAGGTTATCGGGATCCCTTTTGCCAAAGCACCCCCTGTCGTGTAAGCTTCTTTCTCTCCGACATTTGTCCATTGCTTGTATTATTCCTGTACTTATACTTTTTGCATGTTTTAGAAAAAGGCCACTACTAGTTTGAAGAAGACCTCCAAAACTTTGGGGGCTTCTAGAAATATTAAAGATATGTTGCACCGTGACGTGTCTCCCCACGCATCTCCCGCCATTGCCCCTGTTACTCCCAGCGTCCAGCCTACGTCTGCTCCGACAAGCTCACAGGCCAAAGATGCATCTGGCCCTTCCGCCATGGAAGTGGATTCAGGTGCCTCCGCGGAGCTTGCCGTTATCGGCGTACAGGCAACACAAGAGAGTACCGCAACTCAAATGGCTGAAGCTCCGTCTAAGGATGCCATCGGTAGCGGCAAGGAGGTGGTGGTGGGTGGAACGTCTATCGAAGGCGGCGCCTCCGCACCTAGGACAACCGTAGAATTTCCGAAGACAGTCTACCCGGCACTTACGCCGAGTAGCTCCGCTTTGGTTCCTGGTGCGGCACCGACATCTCCAACCTTCGGTCTTGAGGAGCTTCTCCGGCAAGCATAAATCTTGCAAGGAAATAGTCTGTCCTTCGGCAAGTTGCTTGCTGAGAGTGCTACGAACCTCAAGATCATTGCACTTGTAAGTTTCATTTGCCTTTTGCATTTTATATGAGTATCCCACTGTAGCCCCCGAGGATTTAGACGGAATACCATAGGTATTTGCATCTGAATGCTATAAGAGTGATTAAGATATAAAACTTCTCACTGTATCCCCCAAGTATATAGTTTGAATAAAATATTCCGACTAGATACTGTCAGAGTAGCATACGTAGTGTTTGTAAATTTCTCTACTGTATCCCCCAAGCTTCTAGTTGAAAACTGAATTAGTTCCGACTAGATGCTTAAAGAAAGACTAAGCATATGACTGAGTTAAAAAACTTTACACTGTAGCCCCCAAGCTTCTAATTGAAAACTCAATCAGTTTCGACTAGATGCTTAAAGAAAGACCAATCATATTGCCAAGTTAAAAACTCTCACTATAGCCCCCAAGCCTCTAGGTGGATAGTTATCCGGCTTGATGCTCCAAGTAGACTCAACAGTGTTAAATTTTCTTTCCACAGAATCAGAATGCTCGGAGAGGCGTGGCCAACGAGAAGTACCAGAAGATGCGTGCGGACTTGGAAGCCAAAAAGGGTAAAACTGCCTTCTTGAAGGAACAAATCATCAAGAGCAAGAGTCTATTTTCCTTTCATTTTTGTATTCCGACTTGGTCTTGTGCCAACTTTCTCCGAGTACTCATTGTGTACTGTTCTTTCTACGACATGCAGAAGCCATTGACAAGGCCAAGGACATTGTGGAGAAATCCAAGCATATTCAGCAGCTGGAGAGCGAAAACAAGATCCTTAAGCAGGAGAGGAAGGATATGTTGAAGATGCACGAAGACTCCATGAAAGTCCTGCAAGAGTCTGCCAACATGGAGATGAACCGCTTGAAGGAGGAGATCGTGATGGTGAAAGAGCAAAAGAAAGCTCCCGATGAGCAAAATTAGCACAATATCGAAGCATACAAGATCCTCCGACAAGAACAGGACTCCATGGCGGAAACTCTCCAGCAGGATGAGATTAGCATCTTCAGTAAGTGATTCTCCGCCTTGCTCTTTTGTAAGTTAGATACTCTGAACTTTTTTGTGTTATTGAACTCATGCATTCCTTTGTCAGAATTTGTAGCTCCTATTGGGTTGACCCAGTCGCCTCCTCCGCCAAAAGAATGCATGGTCCTTGCCGGCAACTTTATCAACACCGCCATTAAGCAGACCAAGGATATAGCCAAGCCCCTCCAGATTAACATCAAAGCGGTGGATTCCGTGGCAAAATTCTCGGAGATCTTGCACCGAGCCCCCGAGAGTATTGTAAGCTGGAAAGCTTCATGTACCCGGGCCGGCGCGAGGATGGCGCTGTCAATGGTCAAGGCACACTATGAAAACACTGACATCGACACGGTGACCTCCGGTATCTCCGACGTGAACGATGATGGCCAGAAAATAGATCATACAGCTATATTGGCGTTGCTCGTGGGTTTTGATACCAGAGTTGCCGAGTTGGTCAACCCTAACATCTTCGTGCCCATGGAAACCATTGACGGCGACAACCAAAGCTCCTCCGGGCCCCTCAACACCGCCGAATTCGAGGAGGATGACTCTCCTCCTGCTGCTGATGATGCTGCATCCAAGTCGCCTGCGCCAGAGGAATGAAAAAACAATATTTAACATTTGTTTCCTCTGGAATTTGTTTGCAGAAAAAACTACTTGTTAACTTAAGGCGGAAAAAAATGGTTGTTATTTCCTGCTACTCAAGAACGGGTTCCAACATGTATATATTTTTTAAGCAAGTGCTGGCTTATCCATTACTCTGGTTTTTATTCTTGACTTTTCGTGAGTTGGAAGACTCGTTGTCAGAACTATGCGCTCAGGCGATGATGCCCAATGGCACCGTCAATAACCTAAGCACAAAATCGCCGACAATAAGTGCCAAAATTCACTACTCCAGAATCCACATAAAAACGACAAAGAACGTGTAGACCAGAAAACTTAAGCTAACGGCCATAGGCGGAATTTTCACAAGTGCAATCGCAAAGCTTGTGCATAAAGGTTGTATACGATCGAAAAATGAACACTAAAGGAGGTAAAAGACTCAGAAATATGAGTGAACCAGAGAGCTTTATTTCATTGATCATATAAGAGGTACACAATAGATAAAAAATGCTAAGTGTAGAAAGGACGTAGCTGTGCTATGTTCCATGGCCGATCAAGCTTCAGGTAGTCATTATTCGGGTCATGTCGCTTACGCTTATGATCCTTGTTGGGTATATCCTCCAGTTTACGATTGTCAACGAGGTAGTAAGACCCATTGAGCAGCGCCTTGCTTATGATGAACGGTCCTTCCCATGGAGGGGATAATTTGTGTGACTTCTTCTGCTTAAGTCAGAGCAACAGGCCCCACTCTTTAAATAAGCGATGCCGAACGCGGCGACTATGGTAGCTGCGTAGCTTCTGCTGGTAGATGGCGGATCTTTGGCATGCCAATACTCGCTCCTCCTCGAGAAGGTCCACATCTAGGCGTCTGGATTCTTCAGTGTCATCTTCGTCATAGGCGGCAACTCTTGGAGAATCGTGAAGGATGTCGGAAGGAAGGATGGCTTCTTCTCCATATACCATGAAGTAAGGGGTGTAGCCGGTGGATCTGTTGGGTGTAGTTAGTAAACTCCACAGCACAGATTGTAATTCCTCCGCCCAGGCTCCAGCAGATCTATGCAACGGTGCTTCCAGACGTGGCTTGATTATCTGCAGAATTAATCCATTGGCCCGCTCAACCTGACCATTGGACTGTGGATGTGCCACAGATGCAAGGTCAAGTCGGATGCCCTTCTCCCAACAATAAGCTTCCACTTTTCTGAGTGAAAAGTTGTTGCCGTTGTCGGTGATAATGCTATGTGGGAGACCAAATCTCACCACTAGATCCCGGACAAACCTAAGGGCAGTTGCCCCATCGAGCTTTCTAATGGGTTTAGCTTCTATCCATTTGGTGAATTTGTCAACTGCTACTAGCAGATGCGTAAACCCACATGGTGTCGTCTATAACGGTCCAACCATGTACAGCCCCTAGAATGCAAACGGCCAAGTTATTGGTATTGTTCGCAATTTTTCAGCAGGAACATGTGGTTGTCGGGCATAATACTTGCATCCTATGCATGTATCAACCAGCTTGTCGGTGTCCGCTTTCGCGGTCAGCCAGTAGAATCCTTGCTGGAAGGCTTTAGCGACCAACGATCGAGGAGCGGCGTGATGCCCACAATCTCCGAGATGGATTTCGCTGAGGATTTCAATACCTTCTTGCTGGGAAACACACTTAAGGTATACACCGGTAGTGCTTCTTTTGTAGAGCTATCCATTGATTATGGTATATCCCTTTGCTCGACGTACTATTTGTCGTCTTTCGACCTTGTCATCAGGCAAAGTTCCGTGTACGAGATATTCCATGAACAGTTTTGTCCAAGCCGGAAGGATCTTTGTCACCATGTGAACGAAAGAGTCAAATCTGTCCGGGTTGTCTATGTCTGCTCCCTTCACGGATGGTGTCCATAAATGCTCCAGGAAAACTCTAGGCGGAATTCGTTTGCGCCCTGATCCAATCTTAGACAGCAGATCAGCCGCCTCGTTTTGCTTCCTAGGTACATACTTGACCTCGTAACCCAAGAAGCTCTTGGCTATATCGTCCACTTCGTCTCGATATGCCGCCATCATAGGGTTCCGCGTGTTCTAGGTGCCAGCCGTCTGCTGGGCAACCAAGTCGGAGTCTCCACAGCAAACTATGCGCTTGATGCCAATATCCTTGTCTACGCGTAGTCCATGAATGAGTGCTTCATACTTCTCCATGTTATTCGTAGCCACGAAGTGGATCTGCATAACGTAGTGCAGATTTTCCCCGGTTGGTGACTGCAGCAGTACACTAGCCCCCGAGCCGTTGAGTAGCTTTGATCCGTCAAAGTGCATTACCCAATATTCTGGCTCCGGCATTGGGGTAGCATCTGGCATCTCCGTCCAATCTGCGATAAAATCCGCCAAGACTTGTGATTTGATAGCGTCGCGTCTCTTGTAGGTGATCTCGAAGGCGGCAAGTTCAATGCCCCACTTCGCGACCCTTTCTGCAGCATCGATGTTGTTGATGATGTCGGATAGTGGAGCTTTGCTCACAACTGTGATAGGGTGCTCCTGGAAGTAGTGCCTCAGCTTTCGAGAAGCAAGGAACACTCCATAAGCTATCTTCTAGTAGTGCGGGTAACGCTGCTTGGACTCCTTCAAGACCACGCTTACATAGTAAAATGGCCATTGAACTCTGTACTCATGCCCTGGTTCTTTCCGCTTTACCACGACGATGATGCTGATTACCCGGTTGGTGGCCGCCATGTAAATTAACATGGGCTCCCCAGGCTCGGGTGCTGCAAGGATAGGCGTTGAGGAAAGTATCTCCTTGAGCTGCTTCAATGTTGCATCTGCCTCGTCCGTCCATGTGAATTTGTCCGCCTTCTTCAGCAACTTTTATATCAGTGGAGCCTTCTCTCCAAGTCGGCTGACGAATCGACTAACTGCTGCAACGCAACCTGTTAGCTATTATATGTACTTTAGGCATGTCGGACGATTTATGTCTAAGATGGCCTTGATTTTCTCCGGGTTGACCTCGATTCCACGCTGGGAAACGATGAAGTCCAACAATTTTCTGGCTGGAACCCCGAAGACGCACTTCTTAGGGTTAAGCATCATGTTATATTTCTGGAGATTATCAAAGGTTTCTTTTAAGTCGGAGATTAAGTCGTTTGATTTTTTAGACATCACCGCTATATCTTCCACATAGGCGTGAACGTTCCGACCAATTTGATCATGTAAGCAACGTTGCATTGTTCGCTGGTACGTAGCACCCGCGTTTTTTAGCCCAAAGGGCATCGTGACATAGCAAAACGTGTCGTATGGTGTAGTGAACGTAGTGGCCAATTGGTCCGAATTCCTCATCTTGATCTGGTGGTATCCTGAGTATGCATCGAGAAAACACAAAAGCTTCGAGCCAACCGTCGAGTCAATGACTTGGTCAATGCGAGGCAAAGCAAACGGATCTTTGGGACATGCCTTGTTCAAGCCGGTGTAATCAACGTACATTCTTAATTCTTTGGTTCCCTTTTTGGGGACAAGTACAGGATTGGCCACCCATCGGGTGTGAAGGACTTCTCGGATAAAACTAGCCTTAAGTAACCTAGCTATCTATTTGCCTATGGCCCGTCTCTTCTCGTCTCCGAAGCGTCGTAGAGGTTGTTTCACTGGTTTACATTTTGGATCAATATTCAAGATGTGCTCGGCAAGTTACCTAGGTACACCTTTCATGTCGGCAGGTTGCCAGGCAAAGATGTCCCTGTTCTCACGGAGGAACTCGACGAGCGCGCTTACCTATTTAGGGTCCAGGTTCGTCCCAATGGCGGTGGTCTTTGAGGCATCGCCTACCACAATTTCCACCGGCTTGGTCTCGATGGCGGCCTTGAATGCTGGGGCAGAGTCAGAAATCTGTTTCTTCGATGGGGGCATCTCTGAGGCATCGACCTTGCTCTGGATCTCCTTGAATTCTTCGCTGTAGAGGACAGCTTCTAGATAGGCTGCTTCTCCAATCTCGCAGTCCCTTGCTTTGGTAAAGCTTCCGGATACAGTGATGACACCATTTGGTCTGGGTATCTTGAGCTTGTTGTAGACGAAGCATGGATTGGCCATGAAGGTGTGGAATATGTCGCGGCCAAATATGACGTGGTACACGCTCTTGAAGGGGACCACCTAAAAGGTCATGCATTCTTGGCGGTAATTATTGACATCACCAAAAGCGACCTGAAGTGTGATACACCCAAGGGACCGAGCCTCCCGACCAGGAACTACGCCATGGAAGATGGTATTGGTACGCCTTAGGTTTGCCTTCGTCAAGTTCATCTTCTGCAGTGTATCCAGGTACATGATGTTGATGCTGCTTCCACTATCCACCATACATTTGGTGAACTCGTTGTCGTCAATCAGGGGGTTGATGACCATGGCGTATTGGTTCTCCGTAGGTATGAGGTCTGGGTGATCCTTCTTGTCCCAAGTAATTGGAATCTCCGACCAGCGCAGGAACTGGGGGTAGAGTAGCCATCAGTATCCTGATGGAGGTCTTCTATTGTCGGACGGTGGGGGTGCCAAGGAAAGTGTGGAAAACTGCCTCCTTCTTCTCGAAGGTTTTTTTGCCCTTGTCGTCGCTCTTGGCGGCGTGCTTGAGGTCAACATCCTCGTCCATGTCACTTGAATCCTTGGACTCCTCCTCCTTCTTCTTCTTCCCCTTGCCTCATGGTCTGTTCTTCCGACTTTGCTTGTAGCCGGGGTCCTCCTTCAGGTTGTTAACGAACTTGCAGTGGCGATTGGTGTGGGTGGCCTTGCCGTTGGCGTCGAGGTGTACGAGGCACGACACATCGCGGTACTACTCGTAGGTTTGGGGAACACGGAGCGCTGCCGAGGTAGTTTCACTGCCTCGCTGCTGCCCACAACCAGCTCCCCGCCCTCGGCCACGTTGTCCGCCATCACCTCGTCCTGCAAAAGTCATAGCGACCATGTCGGAGGTTTGCTTTTCTTCTGGCGCGGTTTTCCACTTGGTGCTGTTGTTTTCCGAGCTTGAGTTGGAACGACCGTTGCCGGCAGAGAGCCGCGAGCATCGTCGTCAGCAGTCGTGAACTCACTAGCCAACTGAATCATCTGGTTCAAGTCTAGATGGTGATTGTCCTGCAAGCGCTTCATCTTATGTCGGAGCAACGTGCCCCTTTCCAACCCATCGATGAAGGCGGCCATGGCGGTCTGAGCGTGCACTCCTGCGCAGGAATTCTTCATATCCAGCCAGCGGGAGAGGTAGGCGCGAGATGTCTCATTTTTCTCTTGCACGCACCGTTCTAGATCGCCAATAGTGCAGGGATGTTTGTATGTACCTTCGAAGTTCTTGGTGAACGCCTCTTGAATGTCCAACTAATTGGAGATGGATCTTTCTGGCAAGTCATCAATCCATTGGCGGGCCGTGCCCGCCAACATCAATGGGAGGTACTTGATGGCGACGTTGGGGTTACCCCCGGCGATTTCCACCGCGTTGTCGTAGTCCTGCAACCATGTAGCTGTCTTGGCGGTGCCGTCATAGGGTTTGATGGTCTTGTTAATCCAGAAAATTTTGGGGTAAATTGCGGACCGTATCACAGGTCCAACGCAACATGGTCCCAGGTATGGTCCTTCCCGGGCCTCGTGGATCTTGTTCAGACGTGAACATGCATCGTATGGATCCGGGCTTCTTTTATTGTTCTTGCCATCAGGGGATGGGCTGCGTGAATGACGCGGGCCTCCTTCGCCATGGTGGCTGCTAGGTGGCGACGGAGGCGGAGGTGGCGGTGGGTTAGCCTTCTTGTTGTTACCCTCCTACGACGCCTCATGATTGTCGCGGTTGCTTGTCGGACGCAGAGGATCGTGGCGCGACCTGTTCTTGTGTCCTTGGTTGCGCTCTCCGTCATGACAGGTCTGCTATGCGTTGTCGCGGATGACGATGCCGCTCTGCCTTGGCGGAGGCATATCTGTACGGCGGTGAGCCTTGGTATCTTTGCGATGTCGGGGGGAACGAGGCGGTGGCGATGGGCGCCGAGGTTGGGCCTTTCCTCCATGGTCGGAGGATATGGGGATAGCATCCTTCCTATTGTGCACATCCCTCTGTCTTTGTTCTGACGAACCCGTCTAAGACCCGACATCAAGAGGAGATCTGTCCCTTGGTGGCTTATGCTGGCTAGACTAGCAAAAAACTGGGTCGGACTCAAGCCTCTGAGAGGTGGCATATTCCCGTTGTTTCACCGCCTTGGCCACTAGGTTATAGACCTGATTCACCGCTTCGGGTGATCTATCCTACTCTAGAAGGGTCTTGGCGATGGCGAGGTTGAGGAGAGGAGTGGGCATCACCTGCCTGCCTTCACTGTCAATATATGGCTTGGACTATGCCGGCTTCGAGGGAGCCCATCCTAGGTTTCGCCGTACACCAGGATCGTTGATGATGCGAGATGGAGCTTTCTTGGCCTTCTGCTACTGCAGCAGAGTCTTGTACTCGGCCTCCATTGCTCTAGCTTTCTCTATTGACTTCTGCGCGTTGACCAAATCTTGTTCTAGCTTCGGCCTTGCTCCGCGATGGCTTGCGCTTCCTCTAGCAGATGTTGGCGCTTCTCGTCGAGCTGGACTACATTGCGAATATGAGCCACGGTCATAGGCTCGACGAGGAGATTTTCGTACATCACTCTATCAGCTGGAGTGACTTGGGTAGCAGCAGACGTAGATGCCGGAGGCGGCGGGTTTGCGGTGTTGTTGTTGCTCGGACCGGTGCTGAGTTCCTGCGGCTGCTGCACTGGGTTAGGCGGAGGGGGCATGTCCTTTGCATGATCATTGTCGGCAGCAACAGGTGGTCCCTTCCCTATGTCCAGTGCTGTAGGCGGAGCTCGCCCGGGTTGATCTTCATCCATCGCCGTCCCAATGGCGACGAACACCCCTCGGGATGTGACGGCTTTGTTGGCCTACTCGTCGCGCTTGTAATCCTCCTCCATCTCCTGCATGGCAGAGTCTAGCTCCTCCGGGCTGAAGTCTATCTCCTCTGAATCTGCGCTGAAGTCGGCGTAGAGCGCGTCAATCACGGAGGTCGGAGGGTGCCGAGGCTTCCTCGATGACGGGGTGTGGAGGTGCAACATCAGCGACGATGACTGGGGGCGGTGGCGCAGCTGCGGCAACGATGACCGGAGGCGGAGGCGGTGGTGGCTGAGGCGGAGGGGCTCCGTCAATGAGCGCGAGGGCTGTCTGAGATGCCTCCTTAGCCTCCGTGTAGTGGTTGACGGTGTTCACCATGCTTTCGAAGGTGAGGCGTCCTGAAGCCTGCTGCCACCTTAGCGAATGACGGAGAAGCGTACCTTGGTCCAGTCCTTCCACAAAGTGATACATGGCATCATCATTGGGGTAATGCACCAGATCGGCCCATATACGGAGCCACCTGGCAAGGTAATCGCGGGCGTTTTCACCCACTCTCTGAATGCAACGCGCCAGATCAAAGATGGTCACCACTCCGACGAACTTGGATCTCTGTTGTCCAGACGCACGAACGAAGCCGGCGGACTTGCAGCGATCTTCCACCGTTATATCCTACACAGGGGCGGTTTGGGTGGGCCTTGAGTTTTTTCGATCTTTGCCGGCAAACTCCGAGGAGAGATCCGACATTGATCCTTCCGTGAACGTATCCTGCCCGTAGGCGGTCCGTGCGGGTCTTGATGCTCCTCCGACTCCCAGGGAACTAGTGCCCGAGTCGGTTTTGCCGATGAAGAGATGGATATCTCCGATGGGGACAATCGAGCATAGCGTAGGGTTCATCTTCGTCGGGATCCAGAACTCCTCGGGAGGGACGATCGGAACGTTGCCGGAGAAGATAACGCGACCGATGTCTATGGTTTTGCCGATTCCCGTGAAGATCTTGGTCCTCGCCCGCTGAAGAGCCTGAAGCGCCTCTTGCCCCACGGTGGGCGCCAACTGTCGTGGTATTGCCGACGAGTACGCCATGGAGGGTTCCTCATAGTGCGTGTTTAGAGACGTGGGGGAAGGCGGACGGTTGACGGGTACGAGGTAACACAACTTACCAAGGTTCAGATCCCACAACGGTGGCGGAATCCTACTCCTGCTATAAATCACTATAAGGGCAATACGCCGAGTTACAGGGATTGGTTCGCTGTGCGAGGTGTATGTACTAGGGTGTGCCCTAAAGGCTCCCATAGGCCCGACTTATATATTCGCTAGGTCCTAGGGTTACAGGGAAAAGTCCTAGCCGGACAGGTTACAAATTTCTACACTGCTTACAACTATTCTAGCGTGTCTTGCACTCCAAGGCTCCGGGTACGTTGGTGACTCCTCTGTAGCCTTCCTTTATCCGGCATGGGACTCCCTTCTGGATCTATCTAACTGGGCCGCCCAGGAGGCCATGGGCCATGCTACCAACTGGGGGCCACCCGAGTTATCTGGATAAGAGACATGCTATGAGGATACCCATATAGCATATCCCCAACATTGTGTTTGTTATTTTCCTGTTTGCAAGGTGTTTGATGAAATGGATGAAAGAGATTTGAATTTGAATTTTTGGTTCAAACTTGGTGGGTGTACTAGTCACTTACTAGGTAGTCTCTGGTTAGTTGGTTTTGTCAAGGTGCATTGGTTTGGTTGGTTTTTGAGAAATGGGTGATCTTTGTTGGAATTATGCCCTAGAGGCAATAATAAAGATGTTATTATTATAATTCTTGTTCATGATAAAGTTTATGTTCCATGCTAGAATTGTATTAAGCGGAAACTTTAATACTTGTGTGGTTTGTAAACAACACCGTGTCCCTAGTACGCCTCTATGGACTAGCTCATTGATCAATGATGGTTAAGGTTTCCTAACCATAGACATGAGTTGTCAATTGATAATAAGATCATATCATTGGGAGAATGATATGATGGACAGACCCAAACTAAGCGAAGCAATTAGATCGTTTCATCGTGTTCATCTTTGCGAAGCTTTTCCTATGTCAAATATTGTATTCCTTACACCATGAGATAATGCAACTCCTGTACCGAAGAAAGCTTTGAGGTCATCAAACGTCATCCTATGAGAGGGTGATCATAAAGGTGTCTCGGTGATCGGAAAGTATCTTGGGTTGTATGTATCGAGATGGCATTTGTCCCTCCCAAGTCGGAGAGATATACTTGCCCACTCGTAATCGATATCAACACCGCTTGCAAGCATGTGGTTAAGGAGTTAATCACAAAGTGATATCGGATTACGAACAGTAAAGTACTTGCCGTGAACGAGATTGAACTAGGTATGACGGCACCGATGATCGAATCTCGCAAGTAAAATATAGCGAGACGAAGGAATATATATATGGGATTGATTGAATCCTGGCATCGTGGTTCATCCGATATGATCATCGATGAATGTGTGGTAGTCAATATGGGTGCCTGCACTCGCCGTTGATTATTGATAGAAGATCATGTGTCCGCATATTCTCGAACCCGCAGGTCACACACTTAACGTATCTCGGCGCTAGGATAGATTGGATAATTGGTTTATGAATTTTTGTTCGAGTCTCGATGGGATCCGGATATCACGAGGTTCCTAATGGTCCGGAGAATAAGATTCATATAAGGCAGTGCAGTTTTTGGAGTTCGGAATTGTTCCGGGTTAATCGGTATTGTACCGAAAGCTTCTAGAACCTTCCGGAAGGGGACCAACGTGGCCCCACCTTCCGGGAGAGGGCATGGGCCTATGACGGAGTGTCCTGGCCGTATTGGGCCAGGGGCACAAGGCCCCATAGGGCCCAGCCGATCCTAGATAAGTTTAAACTCGTTTAAACTAGAGATAGGATTTCTAGATAAGGGAGAGTTTAAATCGTTTAAACTAGAGATAGGATTTCTAGATAAGGGAGAGTTTAAATTGTTTAAACTAGAGATAGGCTTGGAGGAGGGCAAGGGCCGCCCCTCTATATATAGAGGGGTGCGCCCCCTACTACACCTTCCTCCAAGCCCTAGCAGCCTTGCTACCTTCCTCTCTCCCTCCCGACTGTTTGTAGGCGAAGCCCTGCAGCAGAAATTCTCCACCATATACACCACGCCGTCGTGTTGTAGATCCAATCTATCTCTCCACCATACTCGCTGGTCCGAGGAAGGAGGAGACGTCGAGGTGCTTGTAACACCCTCAGAATCGGACCTATGCAAGTTTTAGCGAAACCCGCCAAACCCGCATAGAAACGATTCAAAGGTGCCCACCAGGCACTTTCATGCGGGTGGAAAACGAAGTAATAACATTACACAACAGTCCTCGATGGGACCCATAGAACAGATATATATCACAGCGACTCCATGAGTCAAGAATACAGATATAATATACAAAGATCCAAATCACCTTGAAAACGATAGCGCGTCCGACTACGGACAAGATGCAAATGGGGCTAAGAGCCCTGAAGAATAACCAATGGCGTCCATAACCCTGCCCAGGCCAAGCCGGAAGGGTAACCCTGCTAACGACGTCGATCTCAAAACCTGCTTAAACAAAAGGGGTGCCGACAAAGGGCAAAGAAAAAGAAGGAGGCCAAGATCGAGGCTAGTACACGGCGAGGCTAGAATTCGGCGGTCCTCGCCTACATAGGTATGGTGGACTGAAGCGGCAGCGGCATCATACACTAAACAACCTATAGAGACTCGATACAACTGGCGGCAATCAGAGAGGGGTAAGAAGGACCTATTCGGATCCAACCTGGTTCTACTATCAAACAAACCCATCCTGGCGTTTCCCCCTCGAGACCAGACGAGGAAGTCAACCGAGGAACTCACCCAGTTGGCAGTTTTACTTATTCAGTTATAGTTGCGGCACTTTACTAGTCAGGTTTAGATAATCATCTTGATAAAGTAAGCAGTGGGTACTTTTAGTTAACCATTCCGTTATAGTGGCAACACTTACTAGTCAGATACAATTAGCATGAGATAACCCAAAACCCAGCAGTTGTTGGTACTTTTATTCAGCCATTCCGTTATAGTTGCAATACTTACTAGTCAGGTACAATGGCCAGAAGCGACAATCCAAAATAGCAATTGTGGGCAGTATTATTTAGTCATTCCGTTATAGTGAAGCTGATTACTAGTCATTATAAAGTCAAATTTATAGCAATAAACTTTAGTTATGCTTGTCTATGGTCGAGATACTGTGCTCCAAGTCGTCCATATCCGCGGACACGGCTTCGAAAAGTTTTACCCGGCCGGTGCACCAATAGCAACACACGCCGATCGACCTCGGAAAAACCAAATCAAAACCCAACGAGGCTTTCACGGTGAACAATCACAGATTCAGAAATATTTCGGGGCCACCCCATTGAGTAGACCATAGCAAGTAAGCAAGCTTCAGACGGACTCAAGGTTTGCGTCAATGGTCATGGCTTTAGGGAACCCGAAGTGTGGCTGGGCTTGTCGATACCGCTGAAAACACTCCGCTTACCTAAAGACAAAGGTGCTCCTCGCACAATTTAAATACGAAGTAGCATGGCATAAGTACAGATAGTAAATAAAACCTCAAACTAGTTTGTGGCCCTAGAAATAAGATGAATCAAGCTCGCTCAGGGGTCCCATATACCTCCGGATGTGGATAGCGCGATAAATCAAGGAACAGGTATCAAGTACTCGGGGTCCTACGGGACACAAGTGGGCGTTCGGAAACCAAATATTTTCTATCACCCACCGATGCCTCTGCTTACTTCAATTTTAGTTGTTAAACAGGAATTAAAGTGAACGATAAGTAAAACTATGATCATCTCCAACATCAACATGCGGCAATACATCAACAACTGTGGCACTTGACGACACGCAACAGCACTTGAGCAAGCGACTACGACGCGCAAGTCCAACTATCTACCAAACAACAGGTAATAGGATGTGTCCAAGGCAATATAGGGCTGCACGGTATATCACAGGTACGGAAACTAAAGCATCGCAACACAGATAGCAATAGATCAACAGGAGGGAATAAATACTATAAAAGTAAGATAGGTAGAAAGGGGGAGATGCTCGCCTGAAAACATTGTCGAAGGTTCAACCGAAGATCGGGGCGAAGCTCACATCAACTCAACGGCCTTATCCGCGAAGAAGCAAAACACTAGAAGAAACACCGGATGCGCTATTTAATACAACGGCAGAAGATCGGCATGATGCATGTATGATGTATGGCATGGCAAGGTGCGATGCGATTAGGTCATATTAAGCGGAACCGGGGTCCCGACACTTAATTAAATGGTTCATGTTGTTTAGAACCCCCCGCAATTTAAATGTTGTTTTAACATGGCAAAATAAGTTACCGGTTCGCTACACAAATTTAAATGAGGCCAATATAAGGCTAGATTTGCCCGCATATGGGCCCCATATTTAATTATGAGGTGAATCGGCATAAGGCCCCCAAACCACATGACAAAAGATGCATGCATGGACAATTCAATATGCAACAATTGTTATTATATTATAAGATAGGGTTCTCGGATAAGAGGTTCACACATTAGGGTCTCGACGGACTTGGGGTTCCGGGGTTCGGGGTCGGTCTCAGGGTTCAGGGTTCGACGGGTCGTTCTCGGATTACTGGGGTAGATCTTGGTGCATCCGGGAAGCAGGACTTGGTTCGGCGCCGGGGCGCATCGGGTTCGTTCTGGTCGGTGCCGATCTTGTCGTCGCCGTGGTCTTCGGTTCATGTCGACGGTTATGGCGTTCGGGATGAAGCACTTGGCGTCCGAGAGACGATCTTGGGGGTTCGGTCCGGACTCGCATCCGTGAAGAAGACCTTGACATCCCGGATCGGTCTTCGGTTCCCGGGAATGATCTTGCGGTATGGTGTCGTGGTCTTCGGGGAGCACCTTGTACATTCTTCGGCATCCCGCCGGTCTTGTCGGTCTTGGGGCCTCAGAATTTGAACCGCTCCGAGAAGATCTTGTAGGTATTGTTCGGCAGCAGTACCATTGCTTGTATAGCCCAGGGACACACTAATACACGAATCGGACGACAGACATCGAGAGCATCACACAGGCCTGTGGGAGGCGGCTTCCGGGAACATGCGCGAAGCAGCAGCCAAGGTTGGTGGAAGCAGACGAGGCGGCCAAGGGACGAGGAGCACCCGGCCAGCGGTTGGAGCTATCTTGGCGGAGGCGAGAGCCAGGAGCCACGGCGCCATGCGACGCAAGCGGGCGAGCAAAGGGGTCGAGGCGGGGGTCGGCGTCATGCGAGGCGGGCGAGCGCTGGGGAACGGGCGGCGACGATCGGGCGGCTGCTGGCGCCGGGCGAAGGAGGCGGGCTCTGGCGGAAGGGCGGCCGGGCGAGCAGAGGTCGCGAGGGTCGGTCGACGGCGGTGTTGACGGAGGCGTGGTGGGCGCCGAGAGGAGGGCCGGGTCGCCGGCGGTGTTGACGGAGGCGGTAGTGGGCGCCGGAGAGGGAGGGCTCGGGGTGGCGTGGCACGCGAGCTGGGCGGCGGGGGGGACTCCGTCGGCGGCGGAGCGGTGGAGAGCAGACGGGGGCGGCGGCGTGAGCGAGCGAGGGGAGGGCGACGCGGCTGGGCCGGAGGGCACCGGGAGGCGGGGAAGAGGAGGAGCGGAGGCGGCGGTTGGGAAGATGCGGGCGCAGCTCATGGGAGGCGCGACGCTGGGGACGGCAGCCAGCAGGCCGTCGGAGGAGGGTGTTGGGGTCGCGGGCGCTGGGCGGTGGGCCTGGGTCGCCGAGGCAGAGGCGGCTGGGTCATGCGCCAAGGGTGATGGAGGCGTGGGCCAGAGGAGGCTGAGGGAGGTTGCAGGTGGGAGGGAGAGGTCGCGGGGCACGCGGGCAGGTGGGTGGTGGGCCAGGTGGGGCCAAGGTGGGGCGCGGCAGGGGAGGGCCATGCGGGGCAGGGCGTGGGCCAGGGGAGGCCGGCTGAGTGAGTGGGTGTGGGACCGGGGCAGAGAGAGAGGAGAGGGAGGGTAGATAGGAGCTAGGGTGAGAAAAGGAGAGGGGGAAAAGGTAAGGATTGCTGAGGTGGCAGAGTGGGTAGGAAGAAGGGGAAGGGGTGAGGTGGCAGCCAGGGATTGGTGGGTAGGAATAGATTGGGTGGGACTAGGATTTAGGGGGGGGGGCTGTGTTAGTATTTGTGTTTGTTTGGTCCTGTTCAAATTAAAACAAAGCCACTTTGCAAAATAGTTTTTAGGGAAACAAAATATCCGATACGCTCGGGGTTTTGTCTTTAAACTAAAAGGGGTATTTGTACAAATCAAAACCAGGCTTTTCAAAATAATGCAGACCAACAATGCATGATGATGACGATGCAATGCACAAATTCAACGCGATTTTCTAGTAGTGGTTTTGCGGGATGCCACAGTGCTGCACGTGTGCATCTCACGGAGGCACCGCCACTTGTGGTGCTAGATCAGATCGGATCGCGAGGAGGAGAAGCGAGTACGACTACATCACCCACGCCCGATTTAACGCTCATCGTAATCTTCAAGGGTATGAAGATCTAATCCAATCTCTCTCGTTGATTGCATCTCCTAGATTAGATCTTGGCTTTCCTCTGCTCGCATCCGTAGAAAATTTTGATTTACTATGACGCCAAACCCTTCAAAGGGTATCGAGCTAGATATATGCGATGTGTTTCACGAGTAGAACGCAACATGGTTGTTGCGGGCGCTGATGTTTTCTGTTGCAAGCCTCTTGTTTGTGTTCTTCTTATGACGCGATAGTGAGATTGAAGCGTCCAGGCCAACCTTACGCGACGCCGTCATGAGACCGGCTCGCACTTGACGGTGGCTTGTACCACATGCGGCCTGGTGGATGTCAGTTTCTCTCACTATAGTTGTCATGGGATTAACACCGGAGTTTGGCAACCATAATATCACCGTTGTGGCTTTCCGTAGGTAAGAATCATTCTTAGCATCTACTCCCATAAGCCACGTAAAACATGCAACAACAAAGTAGAGGCATCTAACTTGTTTTTGCAGGGAGTGTTTTCTGTGATATGGTATGGCCCAAGATGTGATGTGTATATTGTATGCGATGATCATGTTTTGTAATGTTTCACGACTTGCATGTCGATGAGTACACAACCGGCAGGAGCCATATGGTTGTCTTTATAATTGTGTATGACCAGCGAGTCAACTTCTTATACGCCATGTAATAGCTTTACTTTATCGCTAAGTAGTTAGCAATAGTTGTAGTTGCTATTCGTGGTGGAGGCAATCATGGTGGAGTGATGGAGATCATGCCGGAACGCACAAGATGGAGATCATTGCGTGAAGATTGGCTATACCATGTCACATAAAGTTATATGCATATGATGTTTATCCCTTTTATGTATCTTATTATGCTTAGATCGCGACGGTAGCATTATAAGATGATTCCTCACTTAAAGATCAAGATAAAAACTGTGTTCTCCCCAAGTATGCACCGCTATGAAGTTCGTCGTGTCCAAGCATCACGTGATGATCGGGTGCTATAAACTCTACGCCACATACAACGGGTGCAAGCCAGTTTTGCACGCCGGAAATACTTGGTCTAACTTGACGAGCCTAGCATGTACGCATGGCCTCGGAACACAAGAACCGAAAGGTTAAGCATGAGTCATATGAATGATATGATCGACACTTTGTTGTCCACCATTGAAACCACATCTCTTCTCGTGATGATCGGATTAGGTGTGGTGAATTTGGATCGTGTTCACTAAACAACTTGAGGGATGTTGAATTTAGTGGGAGTTCATCTAGTAATTTGATTAAGTTGAACTATTTATCATGAACATAGTCTAAATTGTACTTGCAACATCAGAGATCCAATGGCCAAGTCCAACTTCAACTTCAACGCTTTTGAGAAAGAAAAGCTTAGAAACAATGGGTCTAACTTCACCAACTGGTTCCGCAATCTAAGAATCATTACGTCATGGACAAAAGGACTATGTCCTTGGTAAAGCGTTAGGTGACCCTCAGCAATCAAGCTACCGATGAGAAAGCTGTCTATCACAAGAAAGATGATTATGGTGTGATTAAGAGCACCATGTTGTTTGCTATGGAACCGAGCTTCAAAATCGCTTTGAAACCTATCCCGGCCCTTTGAGATTCTCGAGGAGCCAAAACCATGTTTCGACTCAAGCCCGCTCGAGAGATATGAGATCTCCGAGAAGTTCTTTAACCGCAAGATGGAGGAAGGAGTTCCGTTAGTGAGCACGCCATAAAGATGTCGGCTACACTCAACGCTTTGAGCAACCGGAATGCACGATTCGAGGAGCTCAAGATTGACAGGTTCGCAATCACTCCTCCCGCCTACAAAAGTTTTGTAGTGACTCATAATCGATTGGTTCCATCGACGATCACCGAGCTCTTCGCAAAGTCAAGGCTGCGGAAGTGGACATCAAGAAGGATAATCATGTGTTGATGGTCAACAAGCCCTCCTTTAAGAAAGGTAAGGAGCAAAGAACCCTTCAAGAAGGGCGGCAAGCGCAATGCCTCGCCGAGAAGAAGCTCGTGTCTGGTCCTAAGCGGACATCGAGTGCTTCTATTGCAAGGACAGGGTCATCGAAGCGCAAATCGTCCAAGTACTTAGCGGACAAGAAGGCTGGCACCATCAAAGGTATATTTGATATACATGTTATTGATGTTTTCCTTACTAGCCCTCGTTGTAGTGCCCGGGTATTTCATACCGTTCGCTAATATTTGTAACTCAAACAGAGCTACGGAATAGACGGCGGCGAGGGATGAGGTGACGATGCGTGTTGGCAACGGATCAAGAGTTGATGTGATGGCCGCACGCTCTCCTTAGTTTTACCTTCGGATTAGTTTTAAACCTTAATAAATGTTATTATGTGCTGCTGAGCATGAACCTTATTTCCGGATCATGTTTATTGCAAGACGGTTATTCATTTAAATCGGAGAATAATGGTTGTTCTATTTATATGAGTAACATCTTTTATGGTCATGCACCTCTTGTGAATGGTTTATTTCTTCTAAATCTCGAAAGGGATGAAACACACATCCATAACATTGAGGCTAAGAGATGCCAAGTAGATAGTGATAATACTACTTATTTGTGGCAATCGCTGCCTAGGTCATATTGGTGTAAAGCGCATGAAGAAACTCCATTCGATGGACTTTTGGATTCTCTTGATTTTGAATCATTTGACACATGCGAACCATGCCTCATGGGCAAGATGATCAAAACCCGTTCTCCCAGATGATGGAGCGAGCAATGACTTGTTGGAAATCATACATACCGATGTATGCGGACCGATGAGTGTTTCGACGCGCGGTGGATATCGCTATTTTCTCACTTTTACCGATGACTTAAGTAGATATGGGTATATCTATTTAATGAAACATAAATCTGAAACGTTTGAAAAGTTCAAAGAATTTCAGAATGAAGTGGAGAACCATCATAACAGAAAGATTAAGTTTCTACGATCCGATCGTGGAGGTGAATATTTGATTTATGATTTTCTCACGCATCTTAAAGCAAGTGGAATCATTTCACAACTCACGCCACCCGGATCACCACAGCGCAATGGTGTGTCTGAACGCCGGAATCGAACCCTATTAGATATGGTCCGATCAATGATGTCTCTTACTGATTTGCCGTTATCATTTTGGGGTTATGCATTAGAAACCGCTGCATTCACTTTAAATAAGGCTCCATCTAAATCCGTTGAGACGACACCGTATGAACTGTGGTTTGGTGCTAAACCTAAGTTGTCGTTTCTTAAAGTTTGGGGATGCGAATCTTACGTCAAGAAGTTGATGCCGGACAAGCTCGAACCTAAAGCGGAGAAATGCGTCTTCATAGGATACCCTAAGGAAACCATTGGGTATACCTTCTATCACAGAACCGAAGGCAAAGTGTTTGTCGCAAAGAACGGTTCCTTTCTTGAGAAGGAGTTTCTCGAAAGAAGTGAGTGGGAGGAAAGTAGAGCTAGACGAGGTTATTGAACCTTCTCTTGAATTGGAGAGTAGCGCAGCACCTAAAATTGTTCCAAAGGTCACTGCACCAACAATAGAGGAAGCTAATGACAAGGATCATGAAGCTTCGGACGATGTGCCATCGAACGTCAGCAGTCGACAAGGTCGCGTGCCCCTCCCGAGTGGTACGGCAACCTGTCTTGACCGTCTTGTTGGTAGAAGAGTGAACCTCACGAACTATGAGGAAGCGATGATGAGCCCAGACTGAGAAATGGTGGAAGCCATGAACCGAATTGGGATCCATGAGCGAAAACCAAGTATGGACTTTGGTGGATCCTCCTAGCGACCGAAAGGCCGTTGAGTGCAAATGGATATTCAAGAAGAAAACGGACGTGGATGGTAATGTTACCGTCTATAAAGCACGGCTTGTTGCAAAAGGTTTTCGACAAGTTCAAGGTGTTGACTACGATGAGACTTTCTCTCCCGTAGCGATGTTTAAGTCCATTCGGATTTTATTAGCAATTGCTGCGTTTCATGATTATGAAATATGGCAGATGGATGTTAAGACTGCTTTCCTCAATGGGAACATTGATGAAGAGTTGTATATGATGCAACCCGAAGGTTTTGTCGATCCTAAGGATGCTAGTAAAGTATGCCAACTTCAGCGTTCCATTTATGGACTGAATCAAGCATCTCGGAGTTGGAACCTTCGTTTTGATCAAGTGATCAAGAGCTTTGGATTTGTTCCAAATTGCTACGAAGCTTGTATCTACAAGAAAGTGAGTGGGAGCTCGGTGACGTTTCTGGTACTATATGTGGATGACATATTGATTATTGGAAATGACATCAACATGCTTAACAATGTGAAGAGTTATTTGAACAAGTGTTTTTCAATGAAAGACCTAGGTGAAGCTGCTTATATATTGGGCATCAAAATCTATAGAGATAGACAAAGACGCCTGATAGCTTTAAGCCAGAGTACATACCTAGACAAAGTTCAAAAGGTTCGTAATGGATAAGGCAAAGAAAGGTTCAAGGCCTATGTTGTCGTGTAAGATATTGAGCAAGGCTCGGTCCAAATACCAGAAATGATAGGGAAGCTATGAGCAAAGTGCCTTATGCCTCGCCATAGGTTCCATCATGTATGCCATCTTGTGTACTAGACCGATGTGTCCAATGCTCTTAGTTTGACGAGCAGATATCAAAGTGATCCAGAGTGGAACATCGACAGCCGTGAAGAACATCCTAAAGTACCTAAATAGAACTAAAGAAATGTTCTTAGTCTATGGGGTGATGAACATTGTCGTAAAAGGTTACGTCGATGCTAGTTTCGACACCGACAAGGATGATTCCAAATCTCGCATGTGATACGCTTATATTTTGAATGGAGGAGCTGTGAGTCGAGAAGTCGCAAGCAAAGCGTGATCGCGGGATCTACAAAGGAAGCGGAATACATGGCTGCCGCAGGTTGCCAAGTGAAGGAGTTTGGATCGAAACTTCATCATCGAGCTTGGCGTGTTTCCAAGTGCATTGGACCCATTGAGATATTGTGTGACAACACCGCGCCATAGCACTCGCTAAGGAACCAAGATATCATCCAAAGACCAAGCATATCAACTGCAAGTTTCATATAATCCGAGATTATATAGCGATGGAGATCCAAGATTAGCAAAGTACATACGGATCTGAATGTCGCAGATCCACCGACTAAACCTCTTCCACGTGTAAACATGATCAACACCTCGATTGCCATGGGTGTGAGATTGTTTCAGATGTAAACTAGATTATTGACTCTAGTGCAAGTGGGAGACTGTTGGAATTATGCCCTAGAGGCAATAATAAAGATGTTATTATTATAATTCTTGTTCATGATAAAGTTTATGTTCCATGCTAGAATTGTATTAAGCGGAAACTTTAATACTTGTGTGGTTTGTAAACAACACCGTGTCCCTAGTACGCCTCTATGGACTAGCTCATTGATCAATGATGGTTAAGGTTTCCTAACCATAGACATGAGTTGTCAATTGATAATGAGATCATATCATTGGGAGAATGATATGATGGATGTACAAACTAAGCGAAGCAATTAGATCGTTTCATCATGTTCATCTTTGCGAAGCTTTTCCTATGTAAAATATTGTATTCCTTAGACCATGAGATAATGCAACTCCCTGGTATCGGAAGAAAGCTTTGAGGTCATCAAACGTCATCCTATGAGAGGGTGATCATAAAGGTGTCTCTCAGGTGATCGGAAAGTATCTGTTGGGTTGTATGTATCGAGATGGAATTTGTCCCTCCCAAGTCGGAGAGATATACTTCGGGCCCACTCGGTAATCGATATCAACACCGCTTGCAAGCATGTGGTTAAGGAGTTAATCACAAAGTGATATCGGATTACGGAACGAGTAAAGTACTTGATGTGAACGAGATTGAACTAGGTATGACGGTACCGACGATCGAATCTCGGGCAAGTAAAATATAGCGAGACGAAGGGAATATATATATATATGGGATTGATTGAATCCTGGCATCGTGGTTCATCCGATATGATCATCGATGAATGTGTGGGAGTCAATATGGGTGCCTGCAGCTGTTGATTATTGATAGAAGATCATGTCTCATATTCTCTAACCCGCAGGTCACACACTTAACGATCTCGACGCTAGGATAGATTGGATAATTGGTTTATGAATTTTGTTCGAGTCTCGATGGGATCCGGATATCACGAGAGGTTCCAGAATGGTCCGGAGAATAAGATTCATATAAGGCAGTGCAGTTTTTGGAGTTCGGAATTGTTCCGGGTTAATCGGTATTGTACCGAAAGCTTCTAGAACCTTCCGGAAGGGGACCAACGTGGCCCCACCTTCCGGGAGAGGGCATGGGCCTATGACGGAGTGTCCTGGCCAGACAATAGGCACAAGGCCCCATAGGGCCCAGCCGATCCTAGATAAGTTTAAACTCGTTTAAACTAGAGATAGGATTTCTAGATAAGGGAGAGTTTAAATCGTTTAAACTAGAGATAGGATTTCTAGATAAGGGAGAGTTTAAATTGTTTAAACTAGAGATAGGCTTGGAGGAGGGGCAAGGTCTGGCCGCCCCCCCCCCTCCATATATAGAGGGGTGGTGCGCCCCCTCCCCCTACTACACCTTCCTCCAAACCCTAGCAGCCTTGCTACCTTCCTCTCTCCCTCCCGACTGTTTGTAGGCGAAGCCCTGCAGCAGAAATTCTCCACCATATACACCACGCCGTCGTGTTGTAGATCCAATCTATCTCTCCACCATACTCGCTGGTCCGAGGAAGGAGGAGACGTCGAGGTGCTGCACGTGTGCATCCCACGGAGGCACCGCCACTTGTGGTGCTAGATCGGATCGGATCGCGAGGAGGAGAAGCGAGTACGACTACATCACCCACGTTCCGACGAACGTTCCGCTGTGTGAATCTTCAAGGGTATGAAGATCTAATCCAATCTCTCTCGTTGATTGCATCTCCTAGATTAGATCTTGGCTTTCCCTCTGTTCGCATCCGTAGAAAATTTTGATTTACTATGCCGCGAAACCCTTCAATCTTCACATATGAACTAGATTTAATTTTGAATTGTCATTTGAATCCAGTTGCCTAATGTTTCTGTAAGTTTAAAAGGTGGGATTTGGTTCACTTTTACTTGGTCTAGCAAGGGGTGAAAAGAAATGGAATTGTTTCTGTTTGAAATCTTAGACTAGAAACACTCAAAGTGGCCTAGTGAGCAAGATTAGCAAAAATGACCATTTGCTTTATTTGGTTTGTTTTTTAATTTCTTTTGATTTGTTTCTGCTTGGATTTGATTTAAATGATGTTGTTTTCATCTTTAAACCAATCCTTGCTAATCACAACAATCACGCAAGTCCATTCATGCATTCATACAATCATCACATACACACATGCAATCATAATGATTTTAATTAACAAAGTTTTTGTTAACCCTAATTTTGGTGATTGGAATTGATAATCATTATTCAATATTTTTGAGATGTTACAGCTGTCAAACCTTGTTCAATAAAAATGTTGAGACCGAAGGCTTTCCAAACTTTGCGAGCATGTCGGCAAGTGAAAAGTAGGTGTCGAACATCATCCTCCCCCCAGCTGGCATACCGGACACTGTGCAGATACATTCATATGCTTAGAGGCAAGAATAGCCATCCCTGGCATGACCCCATGTAAAGCCCTTCATATAACAATCTTGATCTTTCACGGGACTTGAAGTTTCCAGACTCTCTTCCAGATTTTATTATTCCCTGTCGAACCATGCCCATCTACTCTCCTTATTCTAGATCCAAACTGGTGTTTCCACTCGGTATAATAAGCTAATCAGACAGAGAACGTAAAAGATTTAGTTTTATGACAGGCTAAAAAGTCCTGATTGGTGTTCGCTCAACGGTAACCCCAAAATTCTTTCGGCATCCACTTGAAAAAAAAATTATCGTATATTATATTCATCCCATTCTCCAATCATAGGATCAATTACCTCATTAACAGTACGTATAACGCATTGTTCCCTCGTAGTATAAACCTTTCTCGTGTGACTATTAAGAATTCAATGATCCTCCTAGATGTTTATCTTCTCTCCTGAGCCATCCCTCCATATATGACCATGTCTGAAAGTTTGTAGGTCTGCAACGATACTTTTCCAAGTGAACGAAGAACCCTTCTTCGGCCCTGCCTTGAGGATATTCCCATCTGGGAAATACTTTGACCTCAGAACCTGAGCACATAGCAAATCAGTTCTAGTGATCAAGCACCACACTTTTTTTAGCTAACATGGCAAGATTAAAGGAATGCAGGTCTCAAAATCCCATTCCTCTCATTCTCTTGGGTATGCACATTCTCCACCAAGACATCCAATGGATCTTCTTCTGCTCATCTGAATCGCCCCACCAAAAGGCTGACATAACATCATTAATTTCCATGCATAAGTTTTTTGGCAACTTGAAAACACCCATAGCAAACACAGGAATTGATTGGATAATTGCCTTTAGCAAGATTTCCTTACCCTCCATTGATAATAGTTTCTCCTTCCATCCTTGCAACCTTTGAATGATCCTCTCCAAGAGATAAATAAAACTATCACTTCTGTCTAAGCCAACCATACTCGATAAGCCCAAGTATTTCTCAGACATTGCCTCCGTCATAATATTAAGCTTGGTTCAAACTTGAGCTTTCACCTCAACAACAACATTTGGACTAAAGAATATACTGCACTTTGACTCACTAATCTTTGGTCAGATTCCAAAAAAAGGAACGTAAGAACTCCCGAGGCATCCCACTCCGAGCAAGTTTTCTCATCCAGTGTAGGTATGTGTAATCTATCTCCCGTGACTTCACCACTTGATATTCTACACGTGGAGTGAGGGGTTATGGCCGTCGGGAGGGGCGTCTCGGGAGAATCGGCTGGGATGGCTGATGACCGGAATTCTGGCTCGCCGGAGTCCCTCTTGCCATCGTACCGGCATGGGAAATTCTGGGCTCTGGCCTCATCCAACGATGAGTCATTGGAGGACGAGTGCGGCCTGGTATCATAGGAGAATTCGATGCGATACCTATGTCGTACTCCGACACCGAACCTGCATAGGGATCTGCATCTCTCATCGAGGATGACCAGGAGAGCGGCTAAATGAATGGAGCGCCAGAAACGGCAGCGAGCATCGGCTGCGATTCTGTCTTCGACGTCGCAGGTATGTCTGTTTTTAGCAGATCTTAGTTCTGGTTCTGTTTCGAGTAAACCAAGCTCTATGAGCTCACCGCGGAGATCGATGACAGTCCCTGAGGCCTCTGTCTTTTCCATCGGAGGAGAACGATGACTCAGGCTGGACGTTGGTCTGCCGTCGGCGACGATGGCTAGAGAAGAAAGTCAGGTCGAGGGGTTGTTGCGATCCGCAATTGGTGCGATTTTCAAATTTCCGGGCCCTAGGCCCTGTGGGTGGCATACGTGTGCAAGGGATAGGCCGCACTGGACCTAGGGTTAATGAAAGGTAAGGCCGGGTCCATCACACGGTATCACCACACGGTTTTTCACCTCTGATCGCGCAGCGACAATCCCATCTTACGCGAATCTGGTTGCTGGTTGCACTTTCAAACACCTGCTAGGGTTGACTTGGAGAAACATTAGGGACTGCGTTGGGCGGCGGCTGGTAAAGTCCACGATGAACAATGGTCGTGGGGGTGCCGGCTCTGGCCGGGGTGGTGCAGGTCTGGGCCGTGGTCGTGCTTCTGCCAGCGGTGCACCTCCTGGCCATGGCGCGCCTGGGCGTGGAGGAGACGGCTTCGTCCCTCGCGGGCAGCCCCGCATGTTTTACAATGCGAGTCCAGCAACCAGGCAGGGCATCATGCAAACCATGATGGTCGTGTTGGTGGACAAGGGAATTTCCATCAGGGAAACTTTAACAATGCTCGGGGCATCAATAACGGTTCTTCGTCTAATCAGGTGATCAACAATAACTCTGCCTGTTTCAACAATCTGGGGGAAAATTTTAATAGGTCCAACAATGAAGTTCGGAGTGATTGTGGGTATCAACCGAATTTCAGAGCTGGATACTCTAACAGTTCTGGTCCTGGACAAGGAGGCTATAGGTATATCAACAGGAGCAATGGTATTGGGGGGAGTGCGGTGGAGTCAAACACAATTGATAAGGTATTGCTACAGGAGATGGTTAATGTTGCTCTTGCAGCTGTGACGACTAATACGCAAAAGATTACTGAGACGGTAGTTCCTCGGGGTGCGATGGAGGGTCCGACATCGGTGGTGGGACAACCTGATCAACCTGTGGTACCCTTGGCAGCCCAGGTTCAGCAGACAACACCATCAGCGCCTAAGGTGACTCATGACGCTGTAGAGGGCAGTGGTGCTCGTGCTCATTCAAAAAATACAAGAAGTCTGATAAGGTTAGTTGTTTTATATGCAAGCAACAAGGGCACGTGATTGAGGATTGTCCAGCTCCTATATATGATTATTGTGAGTCGGTCAACCATTTATCTGAGGCTTGTCACTTGTTGAAGGCTCCTAAACCATCAACTGTTCTATATGGGTTGGCTAATGAGGGCCTCATGTTTTTTGAGATGCCAACCACGGGGACCTTCCGTCTTAAGGTGGAAAATGTTAAGTTGGTGAAGATGACAGTTGAGGGAAATCTGATGTCGATTCCAGAAATTATTGAACACTTAAAGAGAATTGTACCAATTCCGAACTTTCATTGGGAGGTGTTCCAATTCCAAAATAATGTGTTTTGGGTTAAGTTCCCAAATAAAATGAGGTTGATAGAGCCATTGCTTTCAGAGTTTACCAAGTTCCTAAACGTGACACCGATCTCACTTTTGATGTTTGGTTGGCGGCAGAGGAACCATTGTATATGTTACCGGAGGTTTGGGTGCAAGATAAAGGTATACCGTCTGATGTCATCAGCGATTTCCTAGCTCTTTGGGGGCTTGGAACTCTCTTTGGGAAGACAAAGGCAGTGGATATGGTTTATACTAGAAAGAACAAGATTCTTCGTTTTCAGATTGGTTGTGTAAACTCCTCTCTTATTCCAAGCTCAATGGAAGTATACATCAAGAGAGGTTTTTTCATGCTAGACATTGAAGTCGAGAAAGTGGTAGCGATGCAGGAGAAAATATGATGGATGTGCAGCAAGAAAATGACCGAAGATATGATGAAGACGGTGCAAATAAGGAAAATGGAAGTGACATGGGTTTAGATAAAATAGCACACCAAGCTAAACAACTTAACCTTGGTTCTGATGCTACTTCAACACCAGCAGAACCTGATGGGGGTAGGACCCAGGGGAATCAGCTTAGTGTCTCTCCAATTAAATTTGGATCAATTGAGTATCCTTTAGCAAGTAAAGACCACGACGTGGTCGTTACCTCGGTTTTGACCCCAGCTGATTCGGGTTTTCCTGGCAATGTAACTGAGGCATCTGAATCTGTGCCGTTTTCTCCTCTGTCGCACGTACATCAGTTGTTGTACAAACCTCTCGTCACTGGCGCGTGTGACACGGAAATTACCGCCGTTGCACTGGCAGATACGGGGCAAGAAAAATCTCCATGCGACACCACATGTGCGATTACGGGAAGGAGCTTGCACCTGGGAAGTTATAACATGCAAAAGATGGAATTTTGTGTTGGTGTGAAGCCCGCGCTGGTCGGCTCTTGCACTGTTTCACCCTCATTTGCTAGAGGTAGTGAGGCTGGCTCTGGTACGTGTCTTCAGGTGCTAAATGATGCAGCTAATGAGCATATTTTGACCACCAAAAAATCTGTTGATTATAAGGCAAATAAAGGTACCGACGGTATGTCTGTCTGCCCTTTTGCTAATGTACATATTGCACCAGTTGTTGACACTTACTATGTTTCAGGGGATGTCTCGAATTTTCCGTTCTCTATGGAAAAGGGGTGTTGCGAAACGGTCAAACAATCTGGTAATTTTATTGATTCTTTTTGTTCTGATTGCGATGAGCTAAAGGAGACTAGTAAACCTGATTCTATTGTAATCATATCAGAAATGGTGGAACATAATACAGGAGCGGCAACACCCCAGAAGCATACACCGACTTTGGAAGAGGTTATTGCATTCGGAGGTATACCTTTGACGGCTACGACACAAGTACGAGCCAGCTCATGTATCCACTTACAGCCCAATGTAGATGCTAAGCAAATGGAGAGGGCCGTGATGAATACACAGAATCGACATATGTTTGGTGGCTCAGGTAAAAAATCACCATTGAAACTTCCAATTCTGTCGATTGATAATAATGAAATTGTAGACAGAGCAAATAGAATTGGGGTTTCTTTGGGAGCGTCGAGGCAATAATCTCTTGAATCTTTTAGAAATATCAAGGTTTTAGAGGAGGAGAGAACGTTAACATTTCTATAAAAAAATATTCATGATTCCGTAGATGGGGATATTGGCCCTTCTGATCTAATGGTTTCAAAAGTATCAAATTTGTGTGAAGATTTGGTTTCTGACGGGGAGGAAAACACTAACTTTGATGATAAATTGGATCATCTAATTCAGGACGTGAATCCTAAAAAAACCCTTCAAAGTAAGGTTTATGATGTCTCTAATGTATGAAGAAGCACAAGGAAAAGAATCAAAAAAACATTTACATAATGCAGAATTTGAAAGGATTGACTTGGAACAGTGAGGGGTTTAAAGACCCAGCAAAACAGCTCTTTGTAAAAGAATCTATTCGGGAACATCGCCTAGACTTTATTGCTTTGTTGGAGACAGGAAGATCTAATTTCTTAATTCCATTTTTAAAACAACTTGCTACTGGATTGGATTTCAATTGGTTTTGTTTACCGCCTCATGGAAGATCTGGTGGCATTCTGGTTGGGGTTAACAGTGATACTCTCCAGGTGCTCAAGGTGAGTACTGGCGAATATTGTGTTAAGCTACATATTAAATGCAAGAGAGACAGTTTTCAATGGGTTTTTGTGCCCGTATATGGGGCTGCTCAGGAGTCACATAAAGCGGAATTCCTTGCTGAAATGGTTCGTATGTGTGAATCAGAACATTTATCAATGTTGGTTGGTGGGGATTTTAACATCATACGTTCTAAAGAGGAAAAACAATGATAATTTCAATGCTCATTGGCCTTTTGTCTTTAATGCTATTATTGAAAGTCTGGATTTATGGGAAGTTGTTCTATCTGGTAGGCAGTTTACGTGGGCTAACTGTAGGGATACACCCACTTTTGAAAAACTTGGCCGCATTCTGGCCAGCACTGAATGGAAACAGAAATTTCCCCTTGTTACTATCCGTGCTCCTACTCGTTTTGGGTCCGATCACACTCTGATTCTTATTGATTCCGGGGTGAAAGCTCATCTAGGAAATAAGCCACGTTTTTCTTTTGAATTGCATTGGTTAAGGAAGGAGGGTTTCTATGATATGGTGGCAAAGGAATGGAACCACATGAATGTTGGGAAAAAATCGATGGAAAGATGGCTAAATAAGATACGCCATTTGAGACGATTCTTAAAAGGTTGGGCTAAAAACTTAAGTGGGAATTACTTTCGATCATTGATGATCTTGATTTGAAGGCGGAGGTAGGACCTTTGAGTATGGGCGAGCGTCATACTCTTAGGGATGCTAATGATTGCATCACAAGCCTTCGGCGAGATGAGGAGACTAAGTGGGCACAGCGTGCTAAATTTAAACGTGTCCAAGAAGGAGGAAATAACACAAGATACTTTCACTTGATCGCAGATGGCAAACACCGGAAGAAAAAGATCTTCCAACTTAAACAAGATGAAGGAACCATTGTGGGAGAAGATAACTTGAAAACATATATTACTGAATACTATAAAAACTTGTTCGGGTCGCCATCACCGTCGAATATTTCGATGATGGAGGACCATACTCATGATATACCGCAGCTTACCGTTGATGAGAATAGCATTCTTACCAATACATTTACCGAGAAAGAAGTGTATGATGCTATCTCTCAAATGAAGCTTAATAAAGTGCCCGGCCCGAATGGTTTCCCGACGGAGTTTTATCAGAAGTTTTGGGAAGTAATCAAAAGTGATCTTGTGGCACTCTTTAATCAACTTTATTCAGGGAATTTGGCCTTGTTTAAATTAAATTTTGGAGTCATCACTTTAATTCCCAAAAAATAAAATGCGGTACAGATACAACAATATAGACCCATTTGTCTACTAAATGTCATTTTCAAAATATTTACCAAAGTAGGGACTAATCGTATCACGGAGATTGCCCCAAAGGTAATTAGACCTAGTCAATCCGCTTTCATGCCAGGGAGACATATTCTTGAAGGAGTTGTTGTCCTTCATGAAACAATCCATGAGGTTCACCGGAAGAAAATGGATGGTATTCTATTTAAAATTGATTTTGAAAAGGCATATGACAAAGTTAAATGGTCTTTTCTTCAAAAAACCTTGCGCATGAAAGGTTTTGCCCTGGAATGGTGTAATTTGATTGACCAATTTGTTCAGAGAGGGAGTGTATGCATAAGGGTCAATGATGATATTGGGAATTTTTTCCAAACTAGGAAGGGCTTAAGGCAAGGCGATCCTTTATCCCCCATACTTTTTAATATCATTGTAGGTATGCTAGCCATCCTAATTGCACGGGCAAGGAAGGATGGTCAAGTAGGAGGACTCATTCCACATCTGGTTGATGGAGGGGTTTCAATTCAACAATATGCAGATGATACTATTCTTTTTATGGAATATGACCTACAGAAGGCCGTGAACATGAAATTAATATTATGCATCTTTGAACAACTATCAGGGCTAAAGATAAATTTCCATAAAAGTGAGATTTTCTGTTTTGGTAAAACAAAAGATGAGGAATCGCGGTACAAACAAATATTGGGTGTGAGGCTGGATGTCTTCCCTTCAGATATCTCGGCATACCTATCCATTATAGAAAACTTAAAAATTCAGATTGGTATCCAGTAGAAACTCGATGCGAAGGAAAATTGAGTTGCTGGAAGGGCAAACTATTATCTTATGGTGATAGATTAGTGCTAATCAATTCTTATTAACAAGTTTACCGATGTTTATGCTATCATTTCTTGAAATATTTAAGGGGGTAAGGAAACGATTAGATTTCTATAGGTCCCGCTTTTTCTGGCAAAGTGATGAGAATAAAAGAAAATACAGACTATCAAAATGGAACATTATTTATAGACCTAAAGATCAAGGTGGTTTAGGCATTGAGGTGTTGGAAATTAAAAATAGATGTTTGTTAAGTAAATGGTTATTCAAATTGACGAATGAAGGTGTTTGGCAAGAATTGATTAAAAATAAATATCTAAGTCAAAAAAAATTGGCTGAAGTCCAAGCAAAACCAACCGATTCTCAGTTTTGAAAAGGACTTATGCGGGTAAAGAATAAGTTCTTTGCTAGAAGTCATTTCAAAATTGGGAATGGTAGTACTACTAGGTTTTAGGAGGATATATGGTTAGGAGAAACACCTCTAGCTCAACAATATCCATCCTTATATAATATTGTACAACGATCTAATATGAGCATGGCGCAGGTTCTAGCTCATGTACCGCATAACATTAGATTTCGACGAGTACTTTTTGGTAGTAAGTGGACCGCTTGGTTACACTTATGCCAATGATTAATGATGGTACAGCTGTCGGATGAACAACATAAGTTTATACGGAACTTAACTTTATCTGGGGTGTTCTCAGTAAAATCCATGTATGAAGACCTTATGAACGATTATACGGTTTTCCTTCAGAAATATCTGTGGGAACTAAAAATTCCGCTTAAGAGTAAGATTTTCATGTGGTTCCTTCATAATAAAGTTTTACTTACTAAGGATAACATGATTAAGATAAATTGGGTAGGATGTATCAATTTTTGTTTTTTTGGATCGCCAGAAACCATTGAACATTTGTTTATTTCCTGCCCTTTTGCGCGTTTATTATGGCGCATTGTCAATTTTGCTTACGATGTTCTCCCTCCAACTAATATCACAAATATGTTTGGGAATTGGTTGGATGGAGTGGACAAAGCAACTAAGGCTAGAATTCGCATCGGGTTTCTGTCTTGTGTTGGTCTATTTGGAGATGCAGAAATTACATAATCTTTAATAAATCAAAAACTTTTAATATTTTACAGGTTATCCATATGGTGGCTCATTGGGTCCAGCTTTGGGCATGTCTGCTCCCGCCAGACCAGCAGGATATTATAGCTACTGGGTGCAGCCATTTGCAGATGGTCGCCCACCATATATTCGGCCAGTCATACTGGCAGCCGCATAGTCGACTTCGGGATTTCTAGAGATCCTCTTTTTCGTATATTTTTCGCTGGTTGATACATGTATCAACTTTAAGCAATCCTTGATGTGTAATATTTACTATATATTGGATGTTGGATGATGCTTTTTATTAATAAAGGTTGTGTGCATCTACCGATGCAGAGGCCGGGGTTATAATCCCTTTTTTGAAAAAAAAATCTACCCAGTTTTTTTATTTTGAAAAATCTCTATCCAGTTATATTATATTAACCATCTGGTGCGAAAATTGTTCATTGGAATGATGCATAGTACTACATGGTGGCGGCGCATATTTTACAACCCTTGCAGCTGCCGCTAGTGCCTAGCAGTGTCCCCCTGACCGAGTAGCGCGCTCAAAACCGAAAAACGTGTCGCTGCTCCTTACCGTTACGCCAGCTAGCAAAACACGTCCCAGCGACGGGCAGGAAAACATGTACGTACCTCCTTATAGCGACATGCAGTATTGCTTAATACAAACTGACCTACTCAAAGTATTCAGCTACAATGCTATTGTAGTACAGTAACCCATATCTTTGTCCATGATTTTAACCTTTTGCATGTCCAGCGGTACTACTATTCGTACGTGTTGTCTAGATAAAACAACTATTAGAATTTCTATCATATTCTCTAAATAAAATTATGATGTTTTTAATTAGAAACAAATCCTACATTTTCCAAAAATGAATTATGATTTTTTTTAAAATAACTTTCATATTTTCCTAGAAAAATAGCTGCTAGGTTATCCAGATGTACCAACCAGTTTTTTAGAATAATTTTTAAGTTTCTCTATGTAGCTGTTAGGTTTTCTGAAAACAACTATCGGTGTGTCAAAATAAAAAAACTACCAAGTTCTCCAAATTTATCTATTGGGTTGTTCAGAAACACCTACCAGGTTTTTAGATGTAGCTACCATGTTTTAAAAATGGAAACACGTGTTGTTTAGAAACACCTGCCAGGTTTCCCCTATACAGACACCCTTTTTTTTTCTAAAACATCTACCAAGTTATGAAAACATAGCTATGAGGTTATTTAGAAATTGATGTCATACTTTCTTAATAAAGCTACTAGGTTTTTGAAATGTGAATGAAGCTTGTTCAGAAGCACCTGCAGATTTACCCTATATAACTGCTAGTTTTTTCTTGAACAACTACCAAGTTCCCGATATGTAACTACCAGATTGTTTAGGAACACCAACAGGTTTAGCGAAAACAGTTTACCAGGTTCTCAAAATGTAAATAAAGGTTGTTTAGAAACACCTGCCGGCCAGGTTTATCCTATACAGTTGCCGACTTTTTCGTAAATGACTACCAAATTGTCAAAATGCAACTACCAGGTTATTTAGGAATAGCTGTCAGGTTTTGCAAATATAGCTATTGGGTTTTTCAAATGTAAATAAAGGTTGTTTAAAAACACCTCACAAGTTTCCGCTATACAATGGCTAGTTTTTTCGTGAACAACTACCAAGTTCTTGAAATGTGACTATCAGATTGTTTAGAAACATCTACCAGATTTTTAGATGCAACTACCATGTTTAAAAAATGAAAATACATGTTGTTTAGAAGCACCTGTGTCGAGGGAATGACCACGGCAGATGCTGCAATCGGCAGCGAGTAGTAGAACGAAGGGCAAGGGCGGCCAGCCATCTGCGGTGCGAGATGAGGGCGGAGACTCGGGGTTTTACCTGTGTTCGGCCCCGGAGGTAAAGACCTACTCACGCTAGATTGTATTATGGAGGTGTTTACAATGGGCGAACTCAAGGCTAGGCGGCGAGTTGCTTGGGTGTATGAGGGCGTCTCAACTCACCCCTTAGGGAGGTTTATATAGGCCTACCTCCCTAGGGTTTACATATCTCAACCGATTCGTTACAACTTTGTTAATCATTTAACTTTCGGACCGGGCCTATCTACTCGCTTTGGGCCTTGACCTCCATCGCTGGTACCTGATGGGCCTTGATCCATTCGCCGTTCTGAGCCCACTCGCCAACCTTTGGGCGGTCGGAAACGTCCGGCGAGATACCCGGTAGGCATATCCCCATCAGTAGTCCCGAGGCCGCCGTTGATTAGGCGCGGGTGGCTGCCGGATCGAGTATCTGGCTTCAAGTTGGCATCGGTCGAATCGTCGGCGGGCTCTGTACAAAGGAAAAAATCCGGCGAACCGAGTCGCGTCTCGGGCGACCACGAACCAACGGTCGCAACCTCGTGAGTAACTTAGCGAGCCGAGTGCCGAGGACCGTCGGGTGGTCAAACTAGCGTTAAGGTAACTTAACGGTAACTTTCGGCGTAATCATCGCGCGTAACGGCCCCTAATTTGGCGGGCAGCTCTCGCTATATAAGGGAATGGTTGGCCATCGGAAGCCAACCGCCCACCATTTCTTCCGAGTACGCACATCTTTCGCTGATCTCGCGACCCAATCCTCCGACCTCCAAGCAAATCCTCACCATGGCCTTTTCCACGAACCTTGGGGATCCAAGTGCACCAGGGCGCAACGCCTCCTTCGAGGAGGCCGGAATCTCTGCGGCCGGTTGGCGAATCCGCAGCCGGAAACGATCCGAACCAGCGAGAGAGTTCATCTGCTTCACTAGTCACCTCGAGCGGGGTTTAGGGTTTCCCACCTCTCTGTTCTTCCGGCGCTTCTGCGCCTACTACGGGATCCAGCCCTCAGATCTGGGTCCCCATAGTATCGAGCAGCTCGCCATCTTTGTGGCGTTCTGCGAGTGCTACTTGGGCTGCCGGCCCTATTTTCCCTTGTGGCAAGATCTGTTCCATGGACGGATCAGCGAGCGAGGCGGACCCAATGCTAGCCGCGCGGCTTAACCTTCAGTGAAATCCAAAGCCTCCTTCTTGACCTTATGCTTTGCCAAAGCAGCGAGCGACTGGAAAAAGTCTTGGTTTTACGTGACCGAGGCGACCCCAGAAGATGAGGCGGCGATCCCACGATACTCGGCCGACCGCCCCGAGCCGCGCAATCTCCAGGTCGCCAAGCTACCCGACGACCAGCGGATGGTCGTCGACGAGATGCTCCAGGCCATTCGCGGTCTGAAGAAGAAGGGGCTCCAGACGGTGAACCTGTACAACTGCTGGCTTGGGCGGCGTCTTGTTCCACTCGCCCAGCGCGAGCATTATATGTACCAAGACATCGGGCGAAGACTCGATGAAGGCCTGCCTCGCCGAGTGGAAGCTGGAGGACTATCTCCTGGCGTTGAAGAGGATCACCCAGGCGGCATACACGGATGCGCAGGCCGGGCTCCCTCCATACACCACGAAGCGTCCGGCTCCAACGGTAATAATCTGATCCCATTCGCAGTCGCAGCATATGCAGTCGCGGTAGTTCTAACTTTCTTTCATGTTTAACGCAGTTATTTCAAGTGGTGGAAGGGTGGCTCCCACCCGCCGATGACGAGTTCAGGCCATCCGCCCAGACATAGCGAAGTCGCCTCCCGAAGGCAACGAGGGCAACGAAGACGAATCCGAAGAAGAGATCGCCCACGATCCGAAGACCCGTGGGCAACGTCACGCGAGCTCGAGGCGAGCAAGAGCCTCGGCGTCATGATGATGACGAAGAACTCCGGAGACCACCTCGCTCGTCAAGCCACTCCCGCAAAGAAGAAGAAGGAGAAAGAGGCGAGGGCCCCGAGGAGGAGGACGGCCGCCGAGGATGGTCTCACCGCCGCGGCAAGCGGCTCCGATGCCCATAGCTCGGCCGACGACGGGCGGCTCCGGCAACAGCTGGATGCGCCATCCATGGGCGCCGCTGCTTCACTACCTCCGCCCTTCGCGCCGGTCTCCGGGCTAGGAGCGGCTCCGGCCGAGGCGGCTTCGCCTCGCGAGGAGGTCCCGAGCGTGGCGGTCTCGCCTCGCAAGGAGGCTCCGGCCGCGGCAGCTCCACTTCACGAGGGGGCCTCCGTCGAAGGTGTTCCGGAGGCACCAACCGCTACCTCAACGTCAAAGAAGCCCTCCGTATCTTGGGCCCCTGGCGTCCTGGACCTGGGGCTTAGTCGCCGACTGGGCCCTGAGCTGGAGAAACCGGCCGGCCTCCGTACTGGGCTGCGCTTCATTCCAGTTGCCAAGTAAGTGCACTCGGCCTTCATCTTCCTCTCTTAGTATTTAAATTGTTTCGACTGAGTTGTCTCGATACATAGGACCGGAGTGAAGAAGATGGGCCACCCGACGGTGGCCAAGGTGCCCTCCGCCGCTAGCGAGGAGGACCCTTCGTAAGAGGAAGGCGGACGAAGTCGCCGCCGCCACGAGGGCAGCAAGAAGGCCAAGCGGCGACATTGTCGTCGTCTCACGATGACACCGCTCGGCTGGGCCTGTGGAAGCGACCGCATCCACGAAGGGGGGCATTTCGTTGCCGAGGCCGGAGGAGGCGAGCTCCCTTGGAGCGGGCGCGTCAGTCGCTACCTTCCCCCGCTTCATGACCTAGGCGGCCACGGCGAGTGCGGCTGCGACTGCGAGCCCTACTCCAGAGATCGCCGGCGCCGAGATTGACCAACGTCGCGGACACACACCGGCGTTGCTTGCGTCTGTGGACGCGGCGCAACTGCACAACATGCTTGGCGCGGCCATCCAGGTACCTCCAGTCCCCGAGGATCAGGTCGTTGTTTTGCAACGGCTTGATTCTTTTTAATTTCCTGTTTTGCGCGTTGAGTCCAGTCCCGAGTGCGCATCGCTAAATTTAGCGGGTGGGCACTTAGGATTTTTTTTTTTTTTTTTAAAACCGTCAGTCCCCGAGTGCACACTCGCTAAATTTTAGCGGGTGGGCACTTAGGAATTTTTTCAACCGCGGTCCCAGTGCGCGCACTTAAATTTTAGCGGGTGGGCACTTTAGGAATTTTTTTCAACCGCCCGGTCCCGAAAGTGCTTTTCGCTAAATTTTAGCGGGTGGGCACTTTAGGAATTTTTTCAACCGCCAGTCCCCGAGTGCGCACTCGCTAAATTTTAGCGGGTGGGCACTTTAGGAATTTTTTCAACCGCCAGTCCCCGAGTGCGCACTCGCTAAATTTTAGCGGGTGGGCACTTTAGGAATTTTTTCAACCGCCAGTCCCCGAGTGCGCACTCGCTAAATTTTAGCGGGTGGGCACTTAAGAACTTTCATGTGTGCTAACTTTGACGATGTACAGGGTCTGCAGCTGGAGTCGGCAGAGCGATTGGCTGCGTCTTTGAAGGAACCGCTGCTGCTCTCCAGAAGCGAACAAGGAACTTCAGGTTGTGGCTGCAGCGGAGGTGGCTCGCCAAGGGCTTGTCCCACTGAGAGCTGGAAGCGGCGTCTGCATTGGGCACCGCCGAACAAAAGATCGCCGACCTCGGCGCGAGCTTAAGGAGGCGAAGAAGAAGCGAGTTCGTGACAGGCGGCGAAGGCTGCCGTTGTGGCGCGGAGGACGATCGAAGGCGTCTGAAGCCATCATTGTTGGGCTTGAGCGACCATACATCGCTTCAAGGTTTCATCACGGGCTCGCCGCCCTTTGATTGGTGAGTCGTCTTCCTTGCGATTGTACTGTTTGTGGGTTCCATTGTACTCATAGTTGTCTCCTTCGCAGGCCGTATGATTGATAGCCATGAAGCGAGTTCTCTTGATGCGAGGTGCGTGAGCATGCTCGTCGATTCGGCGACGCTGTCGGCGACTTGCATCCGCGCCTACCTTCAAGAGATGTCGCCCACGGAGGTTATTCCCAATGACCTCATTGAGGTGTGGGAGTACTTGGAGAAGGCGCCCGTCGTGGAGTTCATGGCGGTCGGCTTTTCGGCGTGGGCGTCGACGGCTCGAGTCAGGACTCGCCCACTTCCCGAAGATTTCGACCTCGGCACGTGGAGTGGTTATCCTTCATCGTCCGCCCTGTGGATCTGTCCGAGGTTCTTAAGCTGAGGCGTCTTGCGCGTACTCGGAGCGTGTTTGGGCGATGGGCGACCTTCTTCCGTACCAGGAAACGGTCGTCGCGCCGAACGACGCCGAGCCGCCGCATCGCGACTTCAAGGTCGAGCAGCCCTTCCGCGCGGCGATGGCGGGCCAGCTGACGACTTATCCATCGAACCCGTATACTGTATTCGTCCGGAAGCGCCGGGACGCTGGTGCATCATCGTCGAAGCCTGCGGAGTAGTGTTAGTAACAATTCTGCCGAGTAGGCATATTTTGTAATGTAAGACAATGCGATATGCGATTTGAATGGAACGTTGTGTTCATTTTGCTATTTGTTTGCGTGTTTTGGATTGATTTTGGGTGAGTCCCCGAGCGCGTCCGCCCTTTTGCGGGTTTCACCTTAAATATGATGTTTTGTTGTTTATCATGTGTGTTGTTGGTTGAGTCGACTCGCCCGAGCTCGGAGAGCCAGTCGCAAGGCGACTCCCTCGAGTGCTCTGTACTTTACCGTTTTCCCGTACGCGAACGGTGCCGGGTGGCCGAGTCCCCGAGCGTGGTACTTGGCCGTTCGAGGCGCCGCCAGGGAGGTTGAGGACTGGAGCGTTTGTGTTAGCGTCGCTCTGCCTGGCCCGTGGGTCGATGCGTGGCGAGTCCTGGGCACGCTCTCTTACTTGGCGTTTTCCCTGTCCGATCGAGACGAACTGGTATCCAGTCCCCGAGCGTGGTACTTAGCCGTTCGAGTCGCTCTGCCAAGGATGCGGAGGACCAGGGTCGCTGTGGGAAGCGAGGACAGATGTCTTGGTTCGTAAAACCAGTCGAGCTAGGCGACTCCGATGGGGCTCCGGATTGGCGTTTTTCGTGGACGATGCAAGACCTGAAATGACTCAGTGCTCTTACATCGCACTACTTAGCCGTGCCGGTCGCTGTACCAAGGGTTGACTTCTGTATTTTAGCATGACGCTGTTAATTACGAGTGCGAGTGGCACAAGGAATGGAGAGTAGACGAATTTTTGCGGTAACCGTTTCTTTTATTCATAGCGACTGGAGAGTACACATGTGGGGTTCTAGGTATAGAACTTCCGGAGGAGATTTACATTCCACGGCCTTTTGACGTCGAGTTCACCGTCCCCGGACGTCGGCAGGTAGTAAGCGTCATTGCCGTCTGCGCCCGATAGCGAACGGCCTTCCATGGAGGAGAGCTTGTGCATGCCCTTCTTGTCTGGATGAGGCGTAGCACCAAGTCGCCTTCTGGAAGGTGCGGGTTTTCACCCGTCGGCTGTGGTAGCGACGGAGCCTTCTTGATAGATATCGGTGCGCGATCGGGCGAGGTCGCGCCCGTCGAGTTGGTCGAGCCCATCTTGGCGGGCCAGTTCGTTTGCGGCCTCCGTATAGTGGACGATCCGCGAGTCGTGTTCGAGGTCGGTTGGCATGACGGCTTCGCGCGTAGACCATGAAGAAGGGTAAATCCGGTCGACCTGTTGACCGAGGTGCGATTCCCGGATGACGGAGGAAGCTCTTGACCCAGCACCGGCGGTGCGCTCGAGTGGTACTTGGAGTCGGCTTCAGCCGTGGAGGATGCTTTGGTTGGCTCGTTCACTGGCCGTTGGATTCGGGTGTCGACGCGAGGTCGAGCGGATGTGGTGCTCCTCGCAGAACTCGCCATTGCTCCCTTGGCGAAGTTTGTGCCGTTGTCCGTGATGATGCTGTTGGGGAAGCCGTGGCGGTATATGAGCTCGCGTAGGAACTTAGTGGCGATCTTCCGTCGCATTTCGGACTGGCTTGGCCTCTATCCACTTTGTGAATTTGTCGACGCGACCAGCGGTGGGTGTAGCAGAGGGGCCTTCTTGAAGGGACCGACCATGTCCATGCCCCACACGGCGAATGGCCAGGTGATGGGTATTGTTTTGAGCACCGAACTTGAACGCGTGCGGTTGGCGTATGCCGGCACCCGGCGCATCGCTGGGCGATATCGACAGCGTCGGCGTGTCGGTGGGCGATAGAAGCCGTGTCGCATGGCTTTGGCGACCGAGGGGCCAGCGGCGTGGTGGCCGCAGTCGCCTGAGTGGATGTCGTGTAGGATTTTGCGTCCTTCAGCTGGTTGGACGCAGCGTTGGAACACGCCGGTGACGCTGCGCTTGTGTAGCTCGCCGTCGACGATGGTGTAGGACTTGCATCGGCGAACAATCATTCGGGCGCTTGTCTCATCTGCGGGCAGGTTGCCCGTCTCCAGGTAGGCGATGTAGGGCTTGGTCCAGTCGTCTGGTTCGGTGACGAGTGCGACCAAGGTTGCCTCTGGTTGGAGCGGGACTCCAATGTCGATCTCCTTCGGAGGAGAGACTGATGGCGTGAAGATGGTGTCGAGGAACACGCCGGCGGGTGGTGCGGATCGTGCCGACCCGATGCGAGAGAGGGCGTCGGCCTCCTCGTTTTTCCTCCTGTCGATCCACTCGACCGAGTAGCCGGTGAAGTGGCCGCCCACCTTGTCCACCTCTTGGCGGTACGCCGCCATGGTAGGGGAGACGGCGTCGCAGGTGCGGCGACTTGACCCAACGAGGTCGGAGTCTCCGTAGCATCAAGGCGATTGGCGCTCATCTCCTTGCGGCTCGCATGTCAGAGTAGGGCCTCGTATTCAGCCATGTTGTTGGTGCAGGCGTGAATTCGGCGGAGTATGTAGCGGAGCTTGTCGCCTTTGGAGAGGTCAGCACTATCCCGCTCTGCGCCGTCCGCGTTCTTGGACCCGTCAAGTACAGGCTCGATAATGGAGGTCAGCGGCTTCTCTGGGCTGGGCCTCCTCCCGGTCGGCGAGGAAGTCGGCCGATGCATGACTTAATCGCCTGCGTGTCGTACTTAATGTTGTGGGACGCCGATCTCGACGGCCCACTTGGCGACCCGCCTCGCGATTGCGGATGATGTCTTGTAGTGGAGCGGAGGAGACGACCGTGATGGGGTGCTCCTGAAAGTAGTGCGGCAGGCGCCGCTGAGCTCTGAAGACCGCATATACCAGCTTTTGGTACTGTGGGTATCGCTGGCGCGACTCGGTTAAGACCTCGCTGATGTAGTATACGGCCGCTGGATGGCGCTCTTTCCTTCCTCCGTCGTTCGACGACCATTACAGCAATGACGGCGCTCGGAAGCCGCGACGTAAACCAGCATGGGCTCCTTGTCGACGGGTGCGGCGCGAGTAGTGGTGCGGCGGTAGCACCTTTTGAGGTCGAGCGCGTCGTCCGCCTCCTTGTCCCACTGGAAGGTGGGATTCTTGCGCATCAGGCGGTATAGGGGCATCGCCTTTTCGCCCAGGCGGGGGATGAAGCGACTGAGAGCCGCTACCCGCCCGGCCAGCTTCTGGACGTCGCGCAGGCACTCGGGTTTGCCGAGCCGGGCGATCGTGTCGATCTTCGTTGGGTTTGCCTCGATCCCACGTTTGGAGACGACGTACCCTAGTAATTGCCCGGCGGGTACACCGAAGGTGCACTTGCCTGGGTTGAGCTTTATCTTGTACCTCCGCAGGTTGGCGAAGGTCTCTGCGAGATCGGCGAGTAGGTCGCCTTGGCGAGCGGATTTTACGACCACGTCGTCGATGTAGACGTGGATGTTGCGGCCAATTTGGCTCGCGAGGCATTCTTGCATGCACCGTTGGTACGTTGCTCCGGCGTTCTTGAGGCCGAAGGTCATGGCGGTGTAGCAGAAGGCTCCGAATGGCGTGATGAACGCCGTCTTCTCCTCGTCCTCGACAGCCATTTTGATCTGGTTATACCCAGAGTAGGCGTCGAGGAAACAGCGACTCGAGCCAGCGGTGGAGTCGATGATCTGATCGATCAGCGGGACGAATCGCTCCTTTGGGCAAAGGCTGTTCAGTTGTGTAGTCGATACACATTCTCCGTGTCCGTTTTCTTTTCGACCGGGACTGGGTTTGCCAGCCACTTGGAGTATTTGATTGGCGAATGAAGCCGGCAGTAGATGCTGCACTTCCTCGGCGATTGCCGACGGCGTTCTTCGTTGAATGGCCGTAGCGGCTTGACCGGTCGCACTTTGGGGTCGGCGTTTAATTTGTGCTCAGCGAGCTCCCTAGGGACACCGGGCATGTCGGAGGGTTTCCATGCGAAGATGTCCCTGTTCTCACGGAGGAACTCGATGAGCGCCTTCCTATGCTGGGCTCATGCCTGTCCGATCGTCACCGTCTGGGTCGCTGGGACCAGCTCGGCATGCGGGTGTCGTCGTGGCCTCAAAGGTTGAGGTGTTTGTGCCCTCGAGTTGGGCTTCTTGAGTATTGTGGGGTCGTCGTTGTTGACCCGCCGCGTGTTGGCGAGCTCATCGGTGACTAGCTTCCGCCGCGATCACGCGGCGTCGCGAAGTTCGGCTCCTTTGGCCTCGCATTGGCGGCCATGTCGTGGTCGCCGTTGATGGTGATGACGCCGCCGCGGCGGGAGCTTCATCGCGTTGCAGCGTGGTGGTGCCGCCATGAATTTGGCGAACGCTGGCGCCCAGGACGCAATGGTAGGGCTGTCGAAGGGCACCAGCTCGAAGACGATCCGCTCGGTGCGGAAGTTCGCGGAGTGCGAAGGTGACGGGTAGCGTGACCTTGCCGATCGGGTACGCCTTCCGGGGCGATGCCGTGGAACGTGGTGTGGGTTGTCTCGATCATCGGCGGGAGCCGCAGATCGCTGAGGTGTCGGTAGAGGATGTTGATGGAGCTGCCGCCGTCCATCGAGTCTTGGGGAGCGATGATCGCCGACCTTGGGCTTGACCACCAGGCGACTCGTCACGGGTACTCGATCGCGGCGAGTGGTCTTTGCGGCTCGGTGATAGGCTGCTCCGACCAGTTTAGGAACGGGGGCGTCTGTCTGGCCACCGCGTTGGCGGCGCAGCGGGCGATGACCTTCTTCTCGCCGTGTTGAAGCGGTGAAGGTGTGGAGCGAGCGCCACTTTGCCGAATTTTCCGCCATTTTGCGGGTCGTTGTCGGTGTCCTCCCGCGCGTGCCGTGCCTTCTCGATCTCCCTGAGGGTGTGGCAGTCGGCGGTGGTGTGCGTGGCGGGCTTTCCTTCTCTGCTGTGAAACGCACATGGTTGGTTAAGGAGGGCCGCGGGATCGAACCTTGGCTTGTTCTTGTAGTTCCCGCCGTCGCGTCGTTGCCCTCCGTCGCGGCGGTAGCTCTTGGGGTCGCGTTGTGCGTGCCCAGCATTAGCGGCAATCGACTCGCCCATCGTTCTGGCGCTTGCTGTGAGGCGAAAGTGCGCTGTAGCGTAGGTCTACTCGGCGGCCGCCGTCGCCTGCCGCGTCGTTGTCCGCCGGACTCGTCGTCGACGTCTTGATTGGGATCTTCCTCGGCGTATCGTTTGGCGATCTCGAGGAGGTCGGGATGTTGTCGAGTGTGCGGGCGTGTCGCTTGAGCTTGGCGACTAGAGGCTCAGAGCGCACGAGGTCTTGAAGCAATGGATGGCGGTGTCCGGGTGGATGCCGACCGCTGTACAAAGCTCTTGCCACCGTTGGACCCAGTGCGGTCGACTCAGGGGTCCCTGGACGCATCGTTCCGTGTCCTCGATGGTGGTGGCGCGGGTGTAGGAGCACTCGAAGTGCTTCGACGGCGTCGCATTTCCTCCTGTGAGTCGATATCGCCCGGGAGCGTGTTGATCCATTGCCTGCACGTCCCTCCATCATCGATTGGGAGGTAACAGGCGTAGTAGGTCGGTGTGACCCGCGATCCCCATTGCCATGAGGTATGTGTCAAGCCGCATCCGGGTCGTCGAGGAGTCGATTTTTCGATCTCCTTCGCGCCTTGAAGGGTGGGTACTTTTCGCCTCGGATCATTGGTCCGAAGCACTTGGGCCCTAGTCGATCGAAGCGACCCCAGGCTCGCCATCGCGGCGAGTGGTTAGGTGTGCCGCAGTCGTCGGGCTGGCGTCTTGGCCAGCCTGGGCGGCGATATGAGTGAGAGCGTCGATTGGCTCTCCATTGGCGGCGACGAGGTTGGTCGCCGCCTGGGATCGTTGTGGAGAGTGCCGCATTCGGGTCGCCGTTGAGCTGCAGCGGCTCGGGCGGCAATTGAGGGTGTTTGCCACCGCTGGACGGCCGCTTGAGGCCGCCATGCTTCCGGAGGAGCGCGAGTACACTCGCCCCTGCGAGTCGGCGCCTGCTTTCTGCTGTTCCACGGCCTTCGCGAGTAGGGCCCTGACGTACTGGATCTGTAAGGCACCGCCGCCGCCGCCGTGATCTTTGTCGGCCGCGGCTCGGCCTGCCACGAGGTTGTCCATCGGGGTGGAGAACAGTGGAAGGCCGTTCGCGTCGCGCTCTCGTGAGGAGACGACTATCCGCGGCTGGTCCCTGGGAGGGGTGCGGTTGGGTGGTGGGGCACCCATCGCCGTTGATCTGGCGAGGCGGTTGCTTCCTCCTGGTGGCGCGTTCTCGCAGATCGCGCGCTAGGCTATGCGAGCCGGGTCGTTCTCGTCGTCGAAGTTCAGGGCGCGCCCCTGAACGGTGGGGTTCAGGCGTGACCTGATCCGCTGCTGGTGGTAGCGCGACAGTTCTCGCTGTCACCGCCGAGGCGAAATTTTTCGCGCCGCCTGCTCCTTGCGCATCGCCTCCGCCGCCAGCGGAGTTCCTCGACCTCCGTCGCCGTGGCGTTAGGAGGATCGGGTGGAGAAAGGGTCCGGCGGATCGGTGCCGGTGGCCATGTAGGCCGCGTGGCGATCGGCACCGTCGTGGAGGTCGGCGGAGTTCTCCGCCCCGGAGTCGGAGTCGAAGATCCCGAGGATGGAGGGGTCTTCGAAATCTCCCGCGTTGGAGACCTGAGCGATGGAGCCCGCGGATGAGGCCACGGTGATGGATCCGGCGAGTGACGCCGGGGTCGCCGAGTCGGCGTCGTCGGTGAGGGTCGCGTCTTCCACGGCCGCTGAATTCTCGCCACGCGTGGGCCGAGTCGTACTCGGAGGCGAGGCGGTGGATCGTGCGGATCTGGCTCTCGGAAAGCCGATCGCGTGGTGGCGACTCGCGGATGCGAGCCGAGTCCTCCGAGGTGATAACGTCGGTGAAGCCGACGAAGAGGCTGATCGTGCCGACTGGCAGGATCACGCTGTGCGTGACGGGTCGCGCCGCCGGGACGTAGCTGCTCGGCAAGATCTGGAGCATCTCGCCGATTGCTATCATGCGGCCGGTGGCGACCGTCTCGTTGATGGGCAGATTGGATCTCGCCGCAGAACACCGGCCAGACCGGCCAGGCCCCACGGTGGGCGCCACTGTCGAGGGAATGACCACGGCAGATGCTGCAATCGGCAGCGAGTAGTAGAACGAAGGGCAAGGGCGGCCAGCCATCTGCGGTGCGAGATGAGGGCGGAGACTCAGGGTTTTACCCAGGTTCGGCCCCCCGGAGGGTAAAGACCTACTCCTGCTAGATTGTATTATGGAGGTGTTTACAATGGGCGAACTCGGCGGCTAGGCGGCGAGTTGCTTGGGTGTATGAGGGAACGTCCTCTACTCACCCCTTAGGGAGGTTTATATAGGCCTACCTCCCCTAGGGTTTACATATCTCAACCGATTCGGTTACAACTTTGTTAATCATTTAACTTTCAGACCATTGGGCCTATCTACTGCCTGGGCCTTCGACCTCCGATGCCTGGTACCCTGATGGGCCTTGATCCATTCGCCGTTCTGCAGGCCCACTCGCCAACCTTTGGGCCAGTCGGAAACGTCCCGCTGAGGATACCCCAGTAGGCATATCCCCATCAACCTGCTAGGTTTCCCCTATATAACCATCCTTTTTTAAACAACTACCAAGTTATGAAAATGTAGTTATGGGGTTATTTATAAATAGTTGACAAATTTTCCCATATAGCTACTAGGTTTGCCGAAAACACCTATCAACTTTTCAAAATGTAACTACTAAGTTGTTAACAAACAATTCCAAAACAAATGATAAATTATTTTACAGAATATTCGTCAAGACTATAAATTTGTATGGTCCTAATTTTGCTATGTAATATGCTAACACTCGAGCCGTTGAGGATCAAGCAAAAAAATTCTTGTGGCTCTCTAGCTCTTTGGGTTAGATATTTTTTCTGTGGCATCAGTATAAAAGTACTAGAGAATTCAAAAGTATTAGACCCATGCATTTTTTTGGCAATGTATTATGTTTTCTTTTGTCCACTCGTCAAAATTAGAAACATTTTTGTTAGAACACCTAGTGGTCTCCTCATGTAAGTGTCACATGACTAAGAGATATTGAGGTGCATGCAGACAACACTGCAGCGGTTCTGCACTATGACATGTATATGCATGTGAACTGTAGCGCTTCTTACTTGCAAGTCGCAATGCATAGTAGATGCCACTCGCAAGCAGAGTAGTTTAGTCCGCAAAGGAAGCGAGCGGGGTCGCAGAGCTGCGCAGTGGGCGTGCCATACCGACGCGTGTGCGGCGCCTTAGAGCAGATTTTCCCTTAAATGATTATACAGTAACTCAAATATAGCCCATGTTTTTGCATTATATACTCCGTGAGTCCTGATTTGTCTAGATTCACATATATCTAGACATACTATATATAGATAAATATATATAAATTAATACATACTTTAATATATAGATAAATATATGTGAATCTAGATAAAATCTACGACATGTAATTCACGCAGAGTGAGTATATTTGCACAATCTATTTATGATAGGTTTGAGAAAGGACATGACAAAATAAGGAGACATAAGTAGCGATTAGACAACATTCGTTTCCTCCCACAAAAAAAGAAAGGTGGCGATCTAAGGTACTACCATAGTCGTCATCGCCATCTACCTCATCTCCACCGTCTTTTAACGTGAACCGATAGGTTTCTGCCTTCTCTGCTTGCCACTCTAGTGGCGGGAAGGGGTGATGACCTAGGGTGTTGCGGTGACCCAGCATACCACTTCATGTGTAGTATACTATAGTTGTTGACATGTTATCTACAGAACACCGTTCCGTAAATATCATATGAAGGAAATATGCCCTAGAGGCAATCATAGATATGATGATATTTCATAAGTATCCATGAGTTATTGTAATGTTCCTTGAATATCCATATCAGGCAACTTGTACTGATTGGCAATTACGTGAATTGTTTGTGAAACTCTATACTTGTATGGTTATTTAAGAGTTGTCCCTAGTCGGAGTTCATGTAAGGACACACGTGAATATTAGACTAGCACATCGATTGGTTGATGACAATGTTTCGCAAGTCATAGGCATGGAGATGTCAAACCAATGATGTGGACACATGTTATGAACATGGGGTTGGACTTTCCCAACTTGAGACTGGCAATTAGTTGCAGCTCTCTCTCTCTACACATCGTGTACGTTTTGTCCTTAGACCTGAGATTGTCGCATGTACTTGAGATGTGGATCGACCTACTTTGGGGCTATCAAACGCTGCACCGTAACTGGGTAGTTATAAAGGTAGCTTTCGGGTTTGTCCTGAAGCATGCTGCAAGACATGGTCAATCAAGATGGGATTTGCCCCTCTCTACTTGAGAGAGATATCTCTAGGCCCCTCGAGTGATCGGATCCAGAAATGCATGGCCGTGCTACCTATGGTTAAGAGTTAACCTAGTAAAGGGATTCCGAATCACGGTATCGAGAAAGGGAGGTCAGCTTGGAGCTAGACCAAATATCGTGAGGCAAAGGGAAAGACATATACTAAACCTTGTGATGGTTCGTCTGATATGATCTTTGTATGCGTTTAGAAGTTGGCACGTCTTGCTAGAGGCCGCTACCAACTATTGACAGAATAAGTGTATTCGTGTCATGTCTATACGCATATGAACCTATAGGGTCACACACTTAAGGGGCTGGAAGCCTAATGAGGATTGGATCCTAATTAGACCAAGCTTAGGCTACTAATGAGCTGCTAATGTAGAAGCCCACTAGAGACGCCTATATAAGAGAGGGTGGGGCGAGCTGACCGTGGTGAGACCTCAGATCATTCTCAGCCGCCACTCCTCACGCCTGTGTTGCACGCACGGACCTAGCAGTCCGGCGTCTGACGCTTCCACCCTGTACGTGTGGATACCTCGGAGGCGCTGCATCTGTAGCGCTTGGACGAGCCGCGCAAGGGGAGCTGCTCGTGGGACGAGGACAAGGAGGAGACGTGGAACGTCTGCACTGCCTCGACGCGCTTCATGAATTCCACAACTGCGCGTCTAGTGGTAATCCCGTGATCTATGACAACAGTAATCCTGGTATACGCGGTAGAAAAATTTTGATTTGCGCTAGTGTAGCCTACCCGTATCCCTACAGTGGTATCAGAGCCGATGCTGTTCAGTTATAGGTTCGAGATGTTTGCATATGGTGATATGCAGATTGATATGAATGATGTGATCGTTTATATGGCGGTGGTTCAGGATTGATCTATGATCTTGCTTTCCGTGATCGTAATTCTGAGGTTGTCGAATGACTTACCCCTACCGGTCGGTTTCCGCCATCGGGGTAGACAGTGACACATAAATCCTATTAAATCACGCGAAGATCAATATGATTGATCGAATCGGAACCTATATCTAAAATCGATGTACCGTGATCAAAGGAGTTTGATTGAATCGGGACAGGAGTCAGTTTATGATAAATTTGATTTGCTGATCAAAATCCTTAAAGAAAATTGTGAAGATACCGCGAGGGGCGCTGCCCCTTCGAACCCCGCAGGGGGAGACCCCCTAGACCCCCCTTAATCGTAGCCCCTTTTGTATCTCGTTAAGGTAACTAGGTGCTTCAATGTCACATGATCCGGTAGAATGCGATTCTATGCATAACTTGTTTTTGCAGGATGTATGTGATCAGTATGGCCCATATGTGTATGTGATGCATGTATGAAATTTATCATGACCTGCGTGTCGTGAGTAGGGCAACACAGCTGGAGCCATGTGTGTTGTCAATTATTGTAATGGTCTGCGTGCCAACTTGTGATGATCCAAATTCTATGTAATTTTGATTACTAGCTGTTAGGAGTAATAGCTTGTATTAGTTCTTGGAGGACTCATCACTTGGAGGATGGCTCACATGGAACATGAAGATGGAGATCATCATGGTGGACAGGTTCTATGGCGATGGAGATCACCATGAGAAAATGGGCCATACTGTGTCACATCTATGTGAATGTTATTCTTATGCGTTTTACTACTATGCATGCTTAGATGATAGAAGTAGAACGATCCCTCACAAAGTTTAAGTTAAACCATGCCCTCCCAACCAAACCTTGCAACATCCTATGCCCTGTACAATCGTTGGTAGGCCTATAAAATTAGGGTGCCGCGGTTTTCCTTGGCTGGATGGGTTTGTATCGGATACCTACACGCATAAGGGTTGGTGAACTTGACAAGGTCATCTTAACAGTTAAGGACCTTGGGGCATAAAGGTTGGGCGCCTAGTTTTGACATAGAGATGTCACCCAACAACAAGAGTCATATGTGAAATGATTAGCAAGTGTTGCTTACCGATTTACCTTGTCTTCTAGCAGTGATGCTAAAGCTCACTAGTTGACTTGTTAATTGTCGATCTTGAATCACTTAGTTGTTGGAATTATGCCCTAGAGGCAATAATAAAGATGTTATTATTATAATTCTTGTTCATGATAATGTTTATATTCCATGCTAGAATTGTATTAAGCGGAAAATTTAATACTTGTGTGGTTTGTGAACAACACCGTGTCCCTAGTACGCCTCTATGGACTAGCTCATTGATCAATGATGGTTAAGGTTTCCTAACCATAGACATGAGTTGTCAATTGATAATGAGATCATATCATTGGGAGAATGATATGATGGACAGACACAAACTAAGCGAAGCAATTAGATCGTGTCATCGTGTTCGTCTTTGCGAAGCTTTTCTTATGTCAAATATTGTATTCCTTAGACCATGAGGTCATCAAACGTCATCCTATGAGAGGGTGATCATAAAGGTGTCTCTCAGGTGATCGGAAAGTATCTGTTGGGTTGTATGTATCGAGATGGGATTTGTCCCTCCCACGTCGGAGAGATATACTTCGGGCCCACTCGGTAATCGATATCAACACCGCTTGCAAGCATGTGGTTAAGGAGTTAATCACAAAGTGATATCGGATTACGGAACGAGTAAAGTACTTGTTGTGAACGAGATTGAACTAGGTATGATGCACCGAGCGATCAAATCTCGGGCAAGTAAAATATCGCGAGACGAAGGGAATATAAATATGGGATTGATTGAATCCGGCATCGTGGTTCATCCGATATGATCATCGATGAATGTGTGGAGTCAATATGGGTGTCGAGACCCCACTGTTGATTATTGATAGAAGATCATGTCGCATATTCTCGAACCGCAGGTCACACACTTAACGTGTCTCGGCTAGGATAGATTGGATAATTGGTTTATGAGTTTTTGTTGAGTCTCGGATGGGATCCGGGACATCACGAGAGGTTCGGAGTGGTCCGGAGAATAAGATTCATATAAAGGCGGTGCAGTTTTGGAGTTGAATTGTTCCGGTTAATCGATATTGTACCGGAAGCTTTTAGAACCTTCCGGAAGGGGACCAACGTGGCCCCACCTTCCGGGAGGGGGCATGGGCCTATGAGGGAGTGCCCTGGCCGCATTGGGCCAGGGGCACAAGGCCCCATAGGGCCCAGCCGGCCTAGAGAGGTTTAAACTCGAGATAGACCTTCTAGAAGGGGGGTTTCCTTGCCCCCCACTCCTCCTCCTTGGGGCCGCCGGTTTGGGCTTGGGGGAGGGGCTAGGGCTGTGCCCCCCTCTATATAAAGAGGGGTGGGGGCGCACCACCCCCCTACACCTTCCCCTCCAACCCTAGCTGCCCTGCTGCCCTTCCTCTCTCCCTCCCGACTGCTTGTAGGCGAAGCCCTGCTGCAGAAATTCTCCACCATATACACCACGCCGTCGTGTTGTAGATCCAATCCGTCTCTCCACCATATTTTCTGGTCCGAGGAAGGAGGAGACGTCGAGGAGCTGCACGTGTGCATCTCACGGAGGCACCTCCACTTGTGGTGCTAGATCGGATCGGATCGCGAGGAGGAGAAGCGAGTACGACTACATCACCCACGTTCCGACAAACGTTCCGCTGTGCGAATCTTCAAGGGTATGAAGATCTAATCCAATCTCTCTCGTTGTTTGCATCTTCTAGATTAGATCTTGGCTTTCCCTCTGTTCGCATCCATAGAAAATTTTGATTTACTATGCATAAAACCCTTGATGGTATCAGAGCTAGATCTATGCGTAGATGTGTTTCACGAGTAGAACGCAACATGGTTGTTGCGGGCGTTGATGTTTTCTGTTGCAATCCTCTTGTTTGTGTTCTTCTTATGACGCGGGATAGTGAGATTGAAGCGGTCCAGGCTAACCTTACGCGACGTCGTTCGCGAGACCGGCTCCGCACTTGACGTGTGGCTTGTTCCACACATGCGGCTGGTGGATGTCAGTTTCTCTCACTATAGTTGTCATGGGATTAACACCGGAGTTTGGCAACCATAATATCACCGTTGTGGCTTTCCGTAGGTAAGAATCATTCTTAGCAACTACTCCCATAAGCCACGTAAAACATGCAACAACAAAGTAGAGGCGTCTAACTTGTTTTTGCAGGGAGTGTTTTCTGTGATATGGTATGGCCCAAGATGTGATGTGTATATTGTATGTGATGATCATGTTTTGTAATGTTTCACGACTTGCATGTCGATGAGTACACAACCGGCAGGAGCCATATGGTTGTCTTTATAATTGTGTATGACCTGCGAGTCAACTTCTTATACGTCATGTAATAGCTTTACTTTATTGCTAAGTAGTTAGCAATAGTTGTAGTTGCTATTCGTGGTGGAGGCAATCATGGTGGAGTGATGGAGATCATGCCGGAACGCACAAGATGGAGATCATTGCGCGAAGATTAGTTATACCATGTCACATAAAGTTATATGCATGTGATGTTTATCCTTTTATGTATCTTATTATGCTTAGATCGCGACGGTAGCATTATAAGATGATTCCTCACTTAAAGATCAAGATAAAAACTGTGTTCTCCCCATGTATGCACCGTTGCGAAAGTTAAATCGTGTCCAAGCATCACGTGATGATCGGGTGCTATAGACTCTACGCTCACATACAACGGGTGCAAGCCAGTTTTGCACACGCGGAAATACTTGGGTCTAACTTGACGAGCCTAGCATGTACAGACATGGCCTCGGAACACATGAACCGAAAGGTTAAGCATGAGTCATATGAATGATATGATCGACACTTCATTGTCCACCATTGAAACCACATCTCTTCTCGTGAAGATCGGCTTAGGTGTGGTGAATTTGGATCGTGTTCACTAAACAACTTGAGGGATGTTGAATTTAGTGGGAGTTCATCTAGTAATTTGATTAAGTTGAACTAGTTATCATGAACATAGTCTAAATTGTACTTGCAAATACTATAGATCACATGGCCAAGTCCAACTTCAACTTCAACGTTTTTGTTGAGATAGAAAAGCTTAGAAACAATGGGTCTAACTTCACCAAATGGTTTCGCATTCTGAGAATCATTCTCGCTGGCGGACAAAAGGACTATGTCCTTGAGAAAGCGCTAGGTGACGCCCCTGCTAAAGATGCGCCGGTTGATGAAAAAGTTGTTTATCAGTCGCGCAAGGATGATTATGATTTGATTAAGATCGCCATGTTGTATGATATGGAATCGGATCTTCAAAATCGTTTTGAGGAGTTCGCCGGGCCCTTTGAGATTCTCGAGGAGCTGAAAAACATGTTTCAGACTCAAGCCCGTTCTGAGAGATATGAGATCTCTAAGAAATTCTTTAACTACAAGATGGAGGAAGGGAGTTCCGTTAGTGAGCACGCCATTGAGATGACGGGCTACACTCAACGCCTTGAGCAACTGGACTGCAAGATTCCAGAGGAGCTCAAGATTGACACTCCTAGCTACAAAAGTTTTGTAGTTGATCACAATCAGATTGGTTCCGATATGATCAGAGCTCTTTGTTAAGATGAAAGTAGCGGAGGTGAACATCAAAAAGAATAATCATGTGTTGATGGTCAACAAGCCCCCCACCTTCAAGAAAGTTAAGGGTGCAAGGAATCCCTTCAAGAAAGGCGGCGGCAAGCGCGTTGCCCTCGAGAAGAAGCTCAGTGGTCCTAAGCGGGACACCGAGTGCTTCTATTATTGCAAGGACAAGGGTCATTGAAAGCGCATCCGAAGTACTTAGCGGACAAGAAGGCTAGCACCATCAAAGGTATATTTGATATACATGTTATTGATGTTTTCCTTACTAGCCCTCGTTGTAGTGCACAGGTATTTGATACGGTTCGGTTGCTAATATTTGTAACTCGAAACAAGAGCTACGAAATAGACGGCGCTTTGCGAGGATGAGGTGACGATCTTGGCGTTGGCAATGGATCAAAAGTTGATGTGATGGCGTCGGCACGCTCTCCTTAGTTTTACCTTGGGATTAGTTTTAAACCTTAATAAATGTTATTATGTGCTGCGTTGAGCATGAACATTATTTCGGATCGTGTTTATTGCAAGACGGTTATTCATTTAAATCGGAGAATAATGGTTGTTCTATTTATATGAGTAAAATCTTTTATGGTCATGCACCTCTTGTGAATGGTTTATTTCTTCTAAATCTCGAATGGGATGAAACACACATCCATAACATTGAGGCTAAGAGATGCAAAGTAGATAGTGATAATACTACTTATTTGTGGCATCTGTCTAGGTCATATTGGTGTAAAGCGCATGAAGAAACTCCATTCTGATGGACTTTTGGAGTCTCTTAATTTTGAATCATTTGACACATGCAAACCATGCCTCATGGGCAAGATGATCAAAACCCGTTCTCGGTATGATGGAGCGAGCAACGGACTTGTTGGAAATCATACATACCCGATGTATGCGGACCGATGAGTGTTTGACGCGGTGGATATCGCTATTTTCTCAATTTTACCGATGACTTAAGTAGATATGGGTATATCTATTTAATGAAACATAAATCTGAAACGTTTGAAAAGTTCAAAGAATTTCAGAATGAAGTGGAGAACCATCGTATGAAAGATTAAGTTTCTACGATCCGATCGTGGAGGTGAATATTTGAGTTATGATTTTCTCACGCATCGTAAAGCAAGTGGAATCGTTTCACAACTCCATACACGGAACACCAGCGCAATGGTGTGTCCGAGCATGGAACCGAACCTATTAGATATGGTCCGATCAATGATGTCTCTTCTTGATTTGCCGTTATCATTTTGGGGTTATGCATTAGAAACCGTTGCATTCACTTTAAATAGGGCTCCATCTAAATCCGTTGAGGCGACACCGTATGAACTGTGGTTTGGTGCTAAACCTAAGTTGTCGTTTCTTAAAGTTTGGGGATGCGAATCTTACGTCAAGAAGTTGATGCGACAAGCTCGAACCCAAAGCGGAGAAATGCGTCTTCATAGGATACCCTAAGGAAACTATTGGGTATACCTTCTATCACGACCGAAAGCAAAGTGTTTGTGCAAAGAACGGTTCCTTTGTTGAGAAGGAGTTTCTCTCGAAAGAAGTGAGTGGGAGGAAAGTAGAGCTAGGCGAGGTTATTGAACCTTCTCTTGAATTGGAGAGTAGCGCAGACCTAAAATTGTTCGGTCACTGCACCAACAATAGAGGAAGCTAATGACAAGGATCATGAAGCTTGGACGATCTTGCTCTTGAGCGTCGCAGTCGACAAGGTCACGTGCCCCTCCTTAGTGTGCAGCAACCTGTCTTGTTGTCTTGTTAGTAGAAGACAGTGAACCTACGAACTATGAGGAAGCGATGATGAGCCCAGACTCTGAGAAATGGCTAGAAGCCATGAAATCCGAATTGGGATCCATGAGCGAAAACCAAGTATGGACTTTGGTGGACCCTCCTAGCAACCGAAAGGCCGTTGAGTGCAAATGGATCTTCAAGAAGAAAACGGACGCGGATGGTAATGTTACCATCTATAAAGCACGGCTTGTCGCGAAAGGTTTTTGACAAGTTCAAGGTGTTGACTACGATGAGACTTTCTCTCCCGTAACGATGTTTAAGTCCATTCGGATTTTATTAGCAATTGTTGCGTTTCATGATTATGAAATATGGAAGATGGATGTCAAGACTGCGTTCCTCAATGGCAACATTGATGAAGAGTTGTATATGATGCAACCCGAAGGTTTTTTCGATCCTAAGGATGCTGATAAAGTATGCAAACTTCAGCGTTCTATTTATGGACTGAAGCAAGCATCTCGGAGTTGGAACCTTCGTTTTGATCAAGTGATCAAGAGCTTTGGATTTGTTCCAAATTGCTACGAAGCTTGTATCTACAAGAAAGTGAGTGGGAGCTCGATGACGTTTCTGGTACTATATGTGGATGACATATTGATTATCGGAAATGACATCAACATGCTTAACGATGTGAAGAGTTATTTGAACAAGTGTTTTTCAATGAAAGACCTAGGTGAAGCTGCTTATATATTGGGCATCAAAATCTATAGAGATAGACAAAGACGCCTGATAGCTTTAAGCCAGAGTACATACCTAGACAAAGTTCTGAAAAGGTTCAGAATGGATAAGGCAAAGAAAGGTTCAGTGCCTATGTTGTCAGGTAAGATATTGAGCAAGGCTCAGTGTCCAGCTATGGTAAATGATAGGGAAGCTATGAGCAAAGTGCCTTATGCCTCGGCCATAGGTTCTATCATGTATGCCATGTTGTGTACTAGACCGGATGTGTCCAATGCTCTTAGTTTGACGAGCAGATATCAAAGTGATCCAGGAGTTGAACACTGGACAGCCGTGAAGAACATCCTAAAGTACCTAAATAGGACTAAAGAAATGTTCTTAGTCTATGGGGGTGATGAACAACTTGTCGTAAAAGGTTACGTCGACGCTAGTTTTGACACCGACAAGGATGATTCTAAATCTCAGACAGGATACGTGTATATTTTGAATGGAGGAGCTGTGAGCTGGAGAAGCTGCAAGCAAAGCGTGATCGCGGGATCTACAGTAGAAGCAGAATACATGGCTGCTGTAGAAGCGTCAAGTGAAGGAGTTTGGATCAGGAACTTCATCACTGAGCTTGGCGTGGTTCCAAGTGCATTGGACCCACTGAGAGATATTGTGTGACAACACTAGCGCCATAGCACTCGCTAAGGAACCAAGATATCATCCAAAGACCAAGCATATCAACCGCAAGTTTCATATAATCCGAGATTATATAGCAGATGGAGATCCGAAGATTAGCAAAGTACATACATATCTGAATGTCGTAGATCCATTGACTAAACCTCTTCCACGTGTAAAACATGATCAGCACCTTAGTGCCATGGGTGTGAGATTGTTGCCAGATGTAAACTAGATTAATGACTCTAGTGCAAGTGGGAGACTGTTGGAATTATGCCCTAGAGGCAATAATAAAGATGTTATTATTATAATTCTTGTTCATGATAATGTTTATATTCCATGCTAGAATTGTATTAAGCGGAAACTTTAATACTTGTGTGGTTTGTGAACAACACCGTGTCCCTAGTACGCCTCTATGGCCTAGCTCATTGATCAATGATGGTTAAGGTTTCCTAACCATAGACATGAGTTGTCAATTGATAATGAGATCATATCATTGGGAGAATGATATGATGGACAGACCCAAACTAAGCGAAGCAATTAGATCGTGTCATCGTGTTCGTCTTTGCGAAGCTTTTCTTATGTCAAATATTGTATTCCTTAGACCATGAGATAATACAACTTCCTGGTATCGGAAGAAAGCTTTGAGGTCATCAAACGTCATCCTATGAGAGGGTGATCATAAAGGTGTCTCTCAGGTGATCGGAAAGTATCTGTTGGGTTGTATGTAACGAGATGGGATTTGTCCCTCCCACGTCGGAGAGATATACTTCGGGCCCACTCGGTAATCGATATCAACACCGCTTGCAAGCATGTGGTTAAGGAGTTAATCACAAAGTGATATCGGATTACGGAACGAGTAAAGTACTTGTTGTGAACGAGATTGAACTAGGTATGACGGCAAGCGATCAAATCTCGGGCAAGTAAAATATCGCGAGAAGAAGGGAATATAAATATGGGATTGATTGAATCCTGGCATCGTGGTTCATCCGATATTATCATCGATGAATGTGTGGGAGTCAATATGGGTGTCCAGACCCTGCTGTTGATTATTGATAGAAGATCATGTCTGCATATTCTCAAACCCGCAGGGTCACACACTTAACGTGTCTCGACGCTAGGATAGATTGGATAATTGGTTTATGAGTTTTTGTTCGGAGTATCGGATGGGATCCGGGACATCACGAGAGGTTCCGGAGTGGTCCGGAGAATAAGAATCATATAAGGCAGTGCAGTTTTCGGAGTTCGGAATTGTTCCGGGTTAATCGGTATTGTACCGGAAGCTTTTAGAACCTTCCGGAAGGGGACCAACGTGGCCCCACCTTCCGGGAGGGGGCATGGGCCTATGAGGGAGTGCCCTGGCCGCATTGGGCTAGGGGCACAAGGCCCCATAGGGCCCAGCCGGCCTAGAGAGGTTTAAACTCGAGATAGACCTTCTAGAAGGGGGGTTTCCTTGCCCCCCACTCCTCCTCCTTGGGGCCGCCGGTTTGGGCTTGGGGGAGGGGCTAGGGCTGTGCCCCCCTCTATATAAAGAGGGGTGGGGGCGCACCACCCCCTACACTTTCCCCTCCAACCCTAGATGCCCTGCTGCCCTTCCTCTCTCCCTCCCGACTGCTTGTAGGCGAAGCCCTGCTGCAGAAATTCTCCACCATATACACCATGCCGTCGTGTTGTAGATCCAATCCGTCTCTCCACCATACTTGCTGGTCCGAGGAAGGAGGAGACGTCGAGGTGCTGCACGTGTGCATCTCATGGAGGCACCGCCACTTGTGGTGCTAGATCGGATCGGATCGCGAGGAGGAGAAGCGAGTACGACTACATCACCCACGTTCCGACGAACGTTCCGCTGTGCGAATCTTCAAGGGTATGAAGATCTAATCCAATCTCTCTCGTTGTTTGCATCTTCTAGATTAGATCTTGGCTTTCCCTCTGTTCGCATCCGTAGAAAATTTTGATTTACTATGTCGCGAAACCCTTCATTAGTATCAATAGAGGGATATTGATTTAAGTGGGAGTATATGCTATTAAATTGTTTAATATGTTTTACTCTTTCATGATTACATGGCTTAGTATTTTGCATGTTTTCTGTTGTAGATCAATGGCACCGAACACTACATCACCTTTCTCTTTGCGTTCGATTCTTGACAAAGATAAACTAAATGGAACAAACTATTCGGACTGGGTCCGTAACCTGAGAATTGTTCTCGTGTCGATAAAAGGAAACGGTTCTCGATACCCCAATCCTGATGAACCGCCGATAATGCATCTGCCCTAAAGAACGCCTACAAGAGAGCATGTGATGATTCTCTTGAGGTTAGCTTTTATGCTTGCATGCATGGAACCTGAACTCCAAAAGAAGTTTGAGGATCGGGATGCCTACGATATGATCGCGCTTAAGGACATGTTCCAAGATCAGGCAAGGACTGAGAGGTACAATGTTGCCAAGTCCTTTGTCGAATGCAAGCTAGAAGAGGGAGCAGCTGTAGGCCCCCATGTAATCAAAATGGTTGGTTACAGTCAGACTTTGGAAAAGCTTGGTTTTCCACTAGGCCAAGAGTTGGCCACTGACTTCATTTTGGCGTCTCTTCCATCCAGCTATGGGCAGTTCATTTCGAACTACCATATGCATGGGGTGTAGAAGGGCCTTAATGAATTATGTGGGATGCTTAAAACAGCAGAAAGTGACATGAAGAAGTGTGCAGGGCATAGCCATGTGATGGATGTGCAGAACAAGCCTAACTTCAAGAAAAAGGGTACTTCTTGGAAGAAGAAGGGCAAGGCTAAGGATACGATCCCTAAGTATGAACCCAAGCAAAAGGCTGGACCTGTAGAAGACACTGAGTGCTTCTTTTGTCATGAACATGGCCACTGGAAGAGAAACCGCAGCAAGTACCAGGCTTCTTTGAAGAAGAGTGGAAGTAAGAGCACTTCCCACTCAGGTACGCTTGTTGTAAATGTTGTGGACATTCTTCTCGCCGATTCCTATGTTAACTCTTGGGTATTTGATACCGGATCGGTTGCTCATATTTGCAATTCGATGCAGGGGCTAATAAGGACTAGAGAAGTGCAGAAAGGCGAAGTGGATTTTCGCGTCGGAAATAAAGCAAGGGTTGATGCATTGTTCGTCGGTGTCATGCAACTTCACCTTCCTTCAGGATTTATTATGGAGTTGAATAATTGTTATTACATTCCAAGTATGGGTCGAAACATTTTATCACCTTCATGTTTGATGAGGGATGGTTATTCATTCGCGAGTGCAAACAATGGTTGTGTAATCTCTAAGAATGATATGTTTATGGCTAATGCTCCCATTGTGAATGGGTTATTTATTTTAAATCTTGATGATGCATCTTTTTACAATGTTAGTGCTAAAAGGCTTTGGCCTAATGATTTGAGTCCTACCTATTTATGGCATTCTCGTTTGGGGCATATAAGTGAAAAGCGCAAGAAGAAGCTCCATGGTGATGGTCTTCTAACTTCGTTTGATTTTGAATCATACGAGACATGCCAGGCTTGTTTACTTGGAAAGATGACCAAGTCACCTTTTTTGGGTTTACCCGAGAGAGCGACAGACTTGTTGGAACTCATACATACTGATGTGTGTGGACGAATGAGCACGACAGCCAGAGGAGGATATCACTACTTCATCACTTTCGCTGATGATTTTAGTAGATATGGTTATGTCTACTTGATGAGGCATAAGTCTGAAACTTTTGAAAAGTTCAAAGAGTTTCAGAGTGAAGTAGAGAATCAACGGGGCAAGAAAATAAAGGCCTTGCGATCTGATCGTGGAGGTGAATATTTGAGTCACAAATTTAGCGATCATCTTAAGAGTTGCGGAATTGTTCCACAACTTACGCCGCCCGGAACGCCTCAAAGAAACGGGGTCTCCGAATGGCGTAATCGAACTTTGTTGGACATGGTTCGATCTATGATGAGCCAGTCGGATTTACCATTATCATTTTGGGGTTACGCTCTAGAAACGGCAGCTTTCACGCTTAATAGGGTACCATCCAAATCCGTAGTCAAGACACCATATGAGATGTGGACTGGAAAGAATCCCAGTTTGTCTTTTCTAAAGATTTGGGGTTGTGATGCATTTGTCAAGCGACTTCAATCGGACAAGCTAACACCCAAATCGGATAAGTGCATTTTCATGGGATATCCGAGGGAAACCTTAGGGTATTACTTCTACAACCGAGAGGAGGGCAAAGTGTTTGTCGCTCGTAGCGGTGTTTTCCTAGAGAAAGAGTTTCTCACAAAGGGAACAAGTGGAAGGTCGGTGCGACATGAAGAAGTTCAATATGAGCCAATTGGGGATGCTTCTACGAGTGATTCTATTATAGTAGAACAAGTTGAGGAACCCGTGGCAACAGAAGCACCACAACCACGAAGGTCAGCGAGGCTCCGCGAAGCGCGGGAATTATTATTGTTAGACAATGATGAGCCTGCGACCTATGCATAAGCGATGGTGGACCCAGACTCTGAGAAATGGCTGATCACGATGAGATTCGAGATAGAGTCCATGGGAGACAATCAAGTTTGGAACTTGGTTGACCTGCCTAATGGTTTTAAAGCCATCGAGTGCAAATGGATCTATAAGAAGAAGATTCATATGGATGGAAATGTTCACATCCATAAAGCTCGACTTGTTGCAAAAGGTTTTCGACAAGTTCAAGGAGTTGATGTGGCATCCCGCAAAACCACTACTAGAAAATCGCGTTGATTTTGTGCATCGCATCATCATAATCGCATGTCTTGTCTTGGTGCATCAGCATAACATCAGCATGCATCTATTTGATTGAAACCATTTTGCTAAAAACCCTAATTTTGTTTTCTATATTAAACGCCCCGTCTTTATTCAAAACCCCAAAACCCGGGCTTGTCCGGATTATTTATTTTGTCTAGTATCGGTTTGCAAACACTTTGTTTGAAATACATAAAATATTTATTTATTTTAGTAGGGGCAGTCGAACGGGCCAACCCGACCACCCCCGTATACAACAATCGGTCCACCCTGCCAACCCTACGAATCCTATAGTTACCAACTAGTCTACCGCACCTAGCAGCCACATCACCCCACCCAATCCGGACGCCACCTCATCTCTCCCTCTTCCTAACCACTCCTAGCTGCCATGTGGCCTAGCCTACCTCACCACCAACCCCCCCAGAGCCCCACACCTGGTTTCCCCACGCACACACCTCGCACGCACTCGACAAGACGCAACACACCGCCACAGCCGAGCCAACCCCATGGGCCCTCAGGACCCACCACCCCACCGCTGCCTGTTCCTCTTCTTCCTCCCAACCTCTCTCTCTCTCTCGGCCTCGCCCCTCCCTACGCCCTCACGCTCAGCGCCTCCCTTGCTCGCCAGACCTCGCCTCAACCTCTACCTCCCCGCTGCCCTCCCTCACCTCCGCCTGGCGCCGCCATGACCGAGGCCGAGCACGCCTCCACCCGAGCCTCCTCGCCGCTCTCCTCCTCTCGGACGGCCTCCCGTCGCCGCCTCTGCAGAAGCCGTGCCGGCCCTCAATCGCCGCCTCTGGAGCTCCTCCGCCGCCTGGCCTCCAAGCCCCGTCGCCATGCGCCCGCCCGCCTCCCGCCGTCCGTCACCCCAAGCCACCGCGATCGCCTCCGCGGATCCCCGCACCCCGCAGGCCCGCCTCGCCTGCCGCCTCCGCCGCTCACTGGGCTCGTCGCCGAGCCTGCGTGAACCGCCCGCCACGCCGCCAGCCCGCCGCCACCGCCCGCTGGCGCCCTCGACCCGCTGCCCCGGCCTTGGCCGAGCCCTCCAGCCTCCTCACAACCATCTCTGCTCCGGCGCCACCGCCGTGGACTCGCCCGAGCCGACACGTGGACCCTCCGCCCGACCCCAAGCGTGTGGCCGTTCGATGCCCCGTGACGTGGTGATGGATTGATGACGCGCATGCGAAGTCGCTGCTCCATGGCGATACCAAGTCCCCGAGAGGAGAACTACGTACCGTGGACCGTCCAACATCGCCAAGATCTTCGGGCTCGATCGCGAAGCCCAACATCGCCCGTCAATATCGCAACCAACAACGGTACTACAAGGTCTACCTCACGAAACCCCGAAGACCCGGTGACGATCCCCAAGTTCGCCACGAGGATCAAGAGGGTACCCAAGGTCTCCATCGACCGAGAACCGGATGCCCAGATCCTCGACTCGAGATGCCGGAAACACCAAGTTTGTCGAGACCACAAGACCGTTCCGAGGCGAAGGCGAACCCGACGCCAACCAAGTACTCCTCGCTGGACCCTCAAGTTCTCCGTCCGACACCAAGAACTGCATCCCGAACGCCAAGACACCGACGTGCAGATCGACAAGAGCCTCGAACGACAAGACCGACGACCCGACAAGATCCCAATGACGACAAGAACGGCACCGACCAAACGAACCCGATGCGTCCGGCAAGACCAAGTCCAGCTTCCGGACGCGCCAAGACCTACCGGGCCGAGCGTTAGTCAGAACCCTGGACCCGACCGACCCGAACCGAAGCTCAAGAGCGTCGAGAACCCTCAATGTGTGAACCCCTTCCCGAAAACCCTATTTTATAACATCATAACAACTTGTTGCATGTTTAATTGTCATCTCGCATGCATATCTGTGGTTTGGGGCCTTAGCCGATTCACCTAATAATTAAATATGGGGCCCATATGCGGGCAAATCTAGCCTTATCTTGGCCTCATTTAAATTTGTGTAGCGAACCGGTGCTATCCTCGACATGATAAACCACATTTAAATTGCGGGTAATTAAATCACATGAACCACCTAAGTAATTGTCGGACCTGGTTCCGCTTAATATGACCTAATTGCATCGCACCTTGCCATGCCATGCATCACACATGCATCATGCCGATCTTCCGCTGTTGTATTAAGTAGTGCATCCGTGTTTCCTCTAGTGTTTTGGTTCTTCGCGGATAAGGCCGTCGAGTTGATGTGAGCTTACCGATCTTGGTTGAACCCTTCGACAATGTTTTCAAAGAGCATCTCCCCTTTCTACCTATCTTACTTTTATAGTAATTTACTCCTTCTGTTGATCTATTGCTATCGTGTTGCGATGCTCTAGTTTTCGCATTCGTGAAATCCCTTGCAGCCCTATATTGCCTTGGACACATCCTATTACCGTTGTTTGGTAGATAGTTGGACCTGCGTCGTAGTTGCTTGCTCAAGTCTTGATGTGTGTCGTCATATGCCACAGCTTGTGATGTATTGCCGCATGTTGATGTTGGAGATGATCCTAGTTTTACTTATTGTTCACTTTACTTTCTGTTTAACAACTAAAATTGAAATAAGCAGAGGCATCGGTGGGTGATAGATAATATTTGGTTTCCGAACGCCCACTTGTGTCCTGAAGACCCCGAGTACTTGATACTGTTCTTGATTTATCGCGCTATCCACATCCGGAGGTATATGGGACCCCCTGAGCGAGCTTGATTCAAGATTATTTCTTGGGGCCACAAACTAGTTTGAGGTGTTTTACTATCCTGTACTTATGCCATGCTACTTTCGTATTTAAATTGTGCGAGGAGCACACTGCATCGTTAGGATTTGTGACCCGTTACGTGGTATCGATCCCGCTTGGGGATCTGCCATTACCGCCCCACAAACCTTGGGTCCGTCTCAAGCTTGCTTACTTCTAGGTGTACTACAAGGTGGCCTGAAATATTTCAATCCTGATTGTTCAATCGTGAAAGCCTCGTTGGGTTTTGATTTGGTTTTTCCGAGGTTGATCGAGCGTGTGTTGCTATTGGTGCACCCCGCCGGTAAAACTTTCTCAAAGCCGTGTCCATGGATATGGACGACTTGGAGCACAAGATTCTCGATCATAGACAAGCATAACTAAAGTTTATCGCTATAAATTTGACTTATAATGACTAGTAATCAGCTTCACTATAATGGAATGAGTAATTAATACTGCCCACCATTGCTTGTTTGGAGTGTAAACACGCTATACCATTGTACTGACTAGTAAGTATCGCAACTAACGGAATGGCTGAATAAAAGTACCAACAACTGCTGGGTTTTGGGACTATATCATGCTATCTCAGATCAATAGTAATTGCAACTATAACGGAATGGTCAACTAAAAGTGCCCATCGTTTACTTTATCGTGACGATTATCTAAACCTGACTAGTAAAGTGCCGCAACTATAATCGAATAAATAAACGCCAATCGTGTGAGTTCCTCGGTTGACTTCCTCGTTTGGTCTCGAGGGTAACGCCAGATTGGTTTGTTTGATGATAGAATCAGTTGGTTCCGATAGGTCCTACTTATCCTCTCTCGATATCCGCCATTGTTTCGAGTCTCTATAGGTTGTTTAGTGCATCTTGCCGCCTTCATCCACCATACCTATGTAGGCGAGGACCGCCGAATTCTAGCCTCGCTGCATCGCCTCGATCGACGCCTCTTTTTCCTTTGCCCTTTGTCGGCACCCTTTGTTAAGCAGGTTTTGGGATCGATGTCGTTAGCGGGGTTACCCTTCCCTTGGCCTCAAGGTGGTTATGGACGCCATTGGTTATTCTTCGGCTCCTAGCCCCATTTGCATCTTGTCCGTAGTCGACGCCTATCATTTTCAAGGTGATTTGGATCTTTGTACCAGATATCTGTATTCTTGACTCATGGAGTCGTGTATATATATCTCTGTGGGTCCCATCGAGGACTGTTGTGTAATGTTATTACTTCGTTTTCCACCCGCAAAAGTGCTGGTGGCACCTTTGAATCGTTTCTATGCGGGTTTGGATTTCGCTAACACTTGCATAGGTCCGATTCTAAGGGTGTTACTGAGTGGTATCGAGCTCATAGCCAGTGATACCCCACAAGTCCAGCCTGTAGGATAACCTAGCTAACGGCCGAAGTAGAGTGTCAAAACTATTTCTGCAAAAACGGTTGGATAGTTCTGATTAGGTCTGATTTTATTCCTTACCCTCTGCTATTCTCCTCTTACCCCTACGTGTTTTGAATCCGCTCTCGTCTTTTTCTTCGAGTCCAGGAATTCTCGTGGTTGGGTTCCGTCGTACCTTCCGGGTTTCGATTCCTCTTTTGGAAACGGCGTTGCTACATCTGGTCTTCATGCTATTCGAGGAATCCTTCGTCTGTGGTACCATCCTTTGTTCCTTGTTTGTGCCTTCCGGTGTTTTCCGACGCGACGACCTCCTCTACGCCAGATCCGATGTAGAGCCTGCATCACTCCTTTGTTCCGAACCTCGCTTGTCGAGATCTTCAGTCTAATTCCGAAAGTTGGTTGCATAATCCGCCTATTCGTGTGCAGAGTAATGGTTTGGGTGCGCGATGGACTGATCACCATCCGACTACTCTTATCATTCGCTCTCGTACATCGAATCAGTGGATCCAGCGGTTTTACTCCGTTCACGGAAGCTAGAGGTGGCTTTATTGTGGATACCTCTACCTTCGACCTTTTGTTTCCGGAGTGTTCTCTCGACGATCACGGACAACGACCTCTTGTTAGTGGTGTCGCAGAGATCTACACGATGTGAGAAGATTCGGATCGCCGACCTTCCTTCCGGTACCATGAGGCGGATCTCGAGGGCGAGATCCCTTGTTAGTGGTGTCGAATTGTGGCATCCCGCAAAACCACTACTAGAAAATCGCGTTGATTTTGTGCATCGCATCATCATAATCGCATGTCTTGTCTCGGTGCATCAGCATAACATCAGCATGCATCTATTTGATTGAAACCATTTTGCTAAAAACCCTAATTTTGTTTTCTATATTAAACGCCCCGTCTTTATTCAAAACCCCAAAACCCGGGCTTGTCCGGATTATTTATTTTGTCTAGTATCGGTTTGCAAACACTTTGTTTGAAATACATAAAATATTTATTTATTTTAGTAGGGGCAGTCGAACGGGCCAACCCGACCCGAACGACCACCCCCGTATACAACAATCGGTCCACCCTGCCAGCCCTACCTGAATCCTATAGTTACCAACTAGTCTACCCGCACCTAGCAGCCACATCACCCCACCCAATCCCTGGACGCCACCTCATCTCTCCCCTCTTCCCTAACCACTCCCTAGCTGCCATGTGGCCTAGCCTACCTCACCACCAACCCCCCCAGCAGCCCCACACCTGGTTTCCCCCCACACGCACACACACCTCGCGCCTGACGACGCAACACACCGCCACACAGCCTGCCCCCTGGCCCCCATGGACCCACCACCCCCCACCTGCCGCGCGCTGTTCCTCTTCTTCCTCCCAACCTCTCTCTCTCTCTGGCCGCTCCCCTCCCGACGCCCACTCCGCTCAAGCGCCTCTCGCCCGCTCAACCTCTACCTCCTCCCCGCTGCCTCCTCCGCCTGCGCCGCCTCACTGGGCCAGCGCGAGGCCGAGCACGCCTCCACCCGAGCCTCCTGCGCTCTCCTCCTCTCCGACGGCGCCGCCGCCCTGTCAGCTTCTGGCCGAAGCTCACCCGGCCCTCAATCGCCACAGCCTTCCGAGCTCCTCCCGCCGCCTGCCTCCTCCAAGCCCCGCTTATGCGCCATGCGCCTCGCCGCTGCTCCATGGCGATACCCAAGTCCGTCCCGAGGAGAACTACGTACCCAGGGACCGTTCCAACATCGCCAAGATCTTCCGGACTCGTACCGATGCGAAGCCCAGAACATCGCGCCCCGTCAATATCGCAACCAACAACGGTACTACAAGGTCTACCTCACGGAACCCCCGGAAGACCCCGGTGACGAGCCCCAAGTTCGCCGCTGAGGATCAAGAGGGTACCCAAGGTCTCCATCAGACCGAGAACCCGGATGCCCAGATCCTCGACTCGGAGATGCCGGAAACACCAAGTTTGTCGAGACCCTGAAGACCGTTCCCGGAGGCGAAGGCCGAACCCGACGCCGAACCAAGTACTCCCTCGCTGGACCCTCAAGTTCTCCGTCCTGGACACCAAGAACTGCATCCCGAACGCCAAGACCGACCGGTACGCGGTACTGACAAGAGCCTCGCAACGACAAGACCGACGACCCGACAAGATCCCCGCGACGACAAGAACGGCACCGACCAAAACGAACCCGATGCGTCCCGGCACCGAACCAAGTCCAGCTTCCCGGACGCGCCAAGACCTACCCCGGAGCCCGAGAACGTTCCGTCGAACCCTGGACCCGAGACCGACCCCGAACCCCGAACCCCGGAAGCTCAAGAGCGTCGAGAACCCTCAATGTGTGAACCCCTTCCCGAAAACCCTATTTTATAACATCATAACAACTTGTTGCATGTTTAATTGTCATCTCGCATGCATATCTGTGGTTTGGGGGCCTTAGGCCGATTCACCTAATAATTAAATATGGGGCCCATATGCGGGCAAATCTAGCCTTATCTTGGCCTCATTTAAATTTGTGTAGCGAACCCGGTGCTATCCTCTGTCATGATAAACCACATTTAAATTGCGGGGTAATTAAATCACATGAACCACCTAAGTAATTGTCGGGACCCCGGTTCCGCTTAATATGACCTAATTGCATCGCACCTTGCCATGCCATGCATCACACATGCATCATGCCGATCTTCTGCTGTTGTATTAAGTAGTGCATCCGGTGTTTCCTCTAGTGTTTTGGTTCTTCGCGGATAAGGCCGTCGAGTTGATGTGAGCTTCGCCCCGATCTTCGGTTGAACCCTTCGACAATGTTTTCAGGCGAGCATCTCCCCCCTTTCTACCTATCTTACTTTTATAGTAATTTACTCCTTCCTGTTGATCTATTGCTATCTGTGTTGCGATGCTCTAGTTTTCGTACCCGTGAAATCCCTTGCAGCCCTATATTGCCTTGGACACATCCTATTACCTGTTGTTTGGTAGATAGTTGGACCTGCGCGTCGTAGTTGCTTGCTCAAGTGCTGATGTGTGTCGTCATATGCCACAGTTGCTGATGTATTGCCGCATGTTGATGTTGGAGATGATCCTAGTTTTACTTATTGTTCACTTTACTTTCTGTTTAACAACTAAAATTGAAATAAGCAGAGGCATCGGTGGGTGATAGATAATATTTGGTTTCCGAACGCCCACTTGTGTCCCGTAAGACCCCGAGTACTTGATACATGTTCCTTGATTTATCGCGCTATCCACATCCGGGAGGTATATGGGACCCCGAGCGAGCTTGATTCAAGATATTTCTTGGGGCCACAAACTAGTTTGAGGTGTTTTTACTATCCTACTTATGCCATGCTACTTTCTGTATTTAAATTGTGCGAGGCACACCGTCTGCTTAGGATTTGTGACCCGTTACGTGGTATCGATCCCGTTTGGGGATCTGTTGCCATTCCGCCCCACAAACCTTGGGTCCGTCTCAAGCTTGCTTACTTGCTATGGTGTACTACAAGGTGGCCCTGAAATATTTCAATCCTGTGATTGTTCACCGTGAAAGCCTCGTTGGGTTTTGATTTGGTTTTTCCGAGGTTGATCGAGCGTGTGTTGCTATTGGTGCACCCCGGCTGGGTAAAACTTTCTGAAAGCCGTGTCCGCGGATATGGACGACTTGGAGCACAGTATCTCGATCATAGACAAGCATAACTAAAGTTTACTGCTATAAATTTGACTTATAATGACTAGTAATCAGCTTCACTATAATGGAATGAGTAATTAATACTGCCCACCATTGCTTGTTTGGAGTGTCGCTTGCGACCATTGTACCTGACTAGTAAGTATCGCAACTACAACGGAATGGCTGAATAAAAGTACCAACAACTGCTGGGTTTTGGGACTATATCATGCTATCTGTATCTGAATAGTAATTGCTGCAACTATAACGGAATGGTCAACTAAAAGTGCCCACTGTTTACTTTATCAGGACGATTATCTAAACCTGACTAGTAAAGTGCCGCAACTATAACTGAATAAATAAAACGGCCAACTGTGTGAGTTCCTCGGTTGACTTCCTCGTTTGGTCTCGAGGGGGAAACGCCAGGATGGGTTTGTTTGATGATAGAATCAGGTTGGTTCCGCATAGGTCCTACTTATCCCTCTCTGATATCCGCCAGTTGTTTCGAGTCTCTATAGGTTGTTTAGTGCATGCTGCCGCTGCCGCTTCAGTCCACCATACCTATGTAGGCGAGGACCGCCGAATTCTAGCCTCGCCGTGTACTGGCCTCAGTACTGACGCTCCTCTTTTTCCTTTGCCCTTTGTCGGCACCCCTTTTGTTAAGCAGGTTTTGGGATCGATGTCGTTAGCAGGGTTACCCTTCCGCTTGGCTCAAGGGGTTATGGACGCCATTGGTTATTCTTCAGGGCTCCTAGCCCCATTTGCATCTTGTCCGTAGTCGGACGCCCTATCATTTTCAAGGTGATTTGGATATTTGTACCGTATATCTGTATTCTTGACTCATGGAGTCGTGTTGTATATATTTCTGTTCTGTGGGTCCCATCGAGGACTGTTGTGTAATGTTATTACTTCGTTTTCCACCCGCACGAAAGTGCCTGGTGGGCACCTTTGAATCGTTTCTATGCGGGTTTGGCGGATTTCGCTAACACTTGCATAGGTCCGATTCTGAGGGTGTTACAGTTGACTACGACGAGACTTTCTCACCCGTAGCGATGCTTAAATCTATACAGATAATTTTAGCTATTGCTGCACATTTCGAGTATGAAATATGGCAGATGGATGTCAAGACGGCTTTCCTAAATGGAATCCTAACTGAGGACATGTATATGATGCAGCCCGAAGGTTTTGTCGATCCAAACAATGCTGGAAAGGTATGCAAACTTCTGAAGTCCATTTATGGGCTGAAGCAAGCATCTCGGAGTTGGAATATTCGATTTGATGAAGTTGTAAAGGAGTTTGGCTTCATCAAAAACGAACAAGAACCTTGTGTTTACAAGAAGGAAAGTGGGAGAGCGCTGGTATTTCTAATCTTATATGAGATGATATATTGCTGATTGGAAATGACATTCCTATGCTCGAGTCTGTTAAGACCTCATTGAAAAATAGTTTTTCGATGAAGGACTTGGAAGAAGCGGAATATATTCTAGGCATCAAGATCTATAGAGATAGATCAAGGAGGCTAATTGGATTAAGCTAGAGTACATACATTGACAAAGCGTTGAAACGGTTCAGCATGGAAGAGGCTAAGAAGGGGTTCTTGCCCATGTCTCATGGCATAAAACTCAGCAAGACTCAGTGTCCTTCGACTACTGATGAGCGTGAGCGCATGAGTAGGGTTCCATATGCTTCGGCTATTGGATCCATCATGTATGCAATGATATGTACTCGCCCAGATGTTTCCTATGCTCTAAGTGTTACGAGCAGATACCAGGCTGATCCAGGTGAAGGTCACTGGACAGCGGTAAAGAACATCCTTAAGTACTTGAAAAGGACTAAGGATGTGTTCCTAGTTTATGGAGGTGAGGATGAACTCAGTGTAAAGGGTTACACAGATACGAGTTACCTTAACGACTCAGATGATTTGAAATCGCAATCAGGTTATGTGTTTCTCATGAATGGTGGTGCTGTGAGCTGGAAAAGTTTCAAGCAAGATACGGTGACCTCCTCTTCAACAGAAGTTGAATATATTGCTGCCTCGCATGCGTTACCATCAGATTCAAGAGTTCGTTGAGGATGGTAGTGTCATGATATGCAAAATACATATGGACTCAAATGTTGCTGATCCCTTGACTAAGCCTCTCCTGCAGTCTGCGCATGAAGTGCACTCAAGAGCAATTGGTATTAGATACATTTTAGATTGACTCTAGTGCAAGTGGGAGACTGAAGGAAATATGCCCTACAGGCAATCATAGAGATGATGATATTTCATAAGTATCCATGAGTTATTGTAATGTTCCTTGAATATCCATATCAGGCAACTTGTATTGATTGGAAATTACGTGAATTGTTTGTGAAACTCTATACTTGTATGGTTATTTAAGAGTTGTCCCTAGTCAGAGTTCATGTAAGGACACACGTGAATATTAGACTAGAACATCGATTGGTTGATGACAATGTTTCGCAAGTCATAGGCATGGAGATGTCAAACCAATGATGTGGACACACGTTATGAACATGGGGTTGGACTGACCCAACTTGAGACTGGCAATTAGTTGCATCTCTCTTTCTCTACACATCGTGTACGTTTTTTCCTTAGACCTGAGATTGTCGCATGTACTTGAGATGTGGATCGACCTACTTTGGGGCTATCAAACGCTGCACCATAACTGGGTAGTTATAAAGGTAGCTTTCGGGTTTGTCCTAAAGCATGCTGCAAGACATGGTCAATCAAGATGGGATTTGCCCCTATCTACTTGAGAGAGATATCTCTGGGTCCCTCAAGTGATCGGATCCAGAAATGCATGGCCGTGCTACCTATGGTTAAGAGTTAACCTAGTAAAGGGATTCCGAATCACGGTATCGAGAAAGGGAGGTCAGCTTGGAGCTAGACCAAATATCGTGAGGCAAAGGGAAAGACATGTACTAAACCTTGTGATGGTTCGTCCGATATGATCTTTGTATGCGTTTAGGAGTTGGCACGTCTTGCTAGAGGACGCTACCAACTATTGACAGAATAAGTGTATTCGTGTCATGTCTATACGCATATGAACCTATAGGGTCACACACTTAAGGGGCTGGAAGCCAAATGAGGATTGGATCCTAATTAGACCAAGCTTAGGCTACTAATGGGCTGCTAATGTAGAAGCCCACTAGAGACGCCTATATAAGAGAGGGTGGGGCGAACTGACCGTGGTGAGACCTCAGATCATTCTCAGCCGCCACTCCTCACACCTGTGTTGCACGCACGGACCTAGCAGTCCGGTGTCTGACGCTTCCACCCTGTACGTGTGGATACCTCGGAGGCGCTGCATCTGTAGCGCTTGGACGATCCGTGCAAGGGGAGCTGCTCGTGGGACGAGGACAAGGAGGATACGTGAAACGTCTGCACTGCCTCGACGCGCTTCATCAATTCCGTAACTGCGCGTCTAGTGGTAATCCCGTGATCTATGACAACAGTAATCCTGGTATACGCGGTAGAAAAAATTTGATTTGCGCTAGTGTAGCCTACCCGTATCCCTACATCACATTCCTCAGAGTGGTACAACTGAAACATTGTGGGACCATATTATAAACATACACACATCATTACTATTACAATACCATAAGTTCGGAATTTAACGTGATTCAAACTTACAGACCAAACTTAAGAAGTTTCAGCAGAAGATTCAAAGTTTCAAAATTATACTCCGAGTTGAGCTCAACAACTTATTATATAAAGTTTATGCTGCTCGGCTTAATTGGTTTACTAATAACTAAGGCAACTACTCGGACTCGTTGCCCTCCACTCCATAGAGTATCTCATAATCCACCCCTTCCACTCCTCCGGACAGGTCTAGCTCCTCGTAGTACACATCCTCTTGGCCTTTAGTTGCATGCATTCGAGTTTCTTCTGGCTCCTTAGAGTCTAAGCAGGGGATCAAAGGAAAGAGTGAGTATCAGCGTTACCCGGCAAGTTCATTATATGCAAGGTGGGAACTTTGATGCACTATCTACCACCTCGGACTATTAGTCCTTGGCACTATGTATATTTCATAAATATTTCTTCAAAGATTGATTTTTATTATCAAAAACTATGTCCATCAGTCTTCACAGGTTGACCAGAACTTCATGGAGTTCCTTTCCTGCCGCGTTCGCAGTTTCTTTCTGGAACAGGGAATAACAAGTTATAGTTTTTTACGCTCTGCAGAGGTACGTTGCTTTACCCATGAGAGATTAACTCCTTGTTGCACAACCGAACGTATTTTCCCGTCCACAATTCCGTGATGTGGGGCCCAGTAGCTGATCCAAGCCAGTCACTGCCCCCTTTGCGACCCCGCATGTCTCCTTGGTGTATACCATGCCCACATATTAAATTACGGCAATGATTAGTACAGATCATTTAGATGCTAGAAATATCGTGGAACATTGAGGGTTCCTACCCATATGCTACATATCCTTTATGAATTACCAACTAATGCACGCTACAAGAATAACAGCCACGACCCGCACATCCGGCTGCATGCGAGAGGAAGAAGATACAGTTGACTTATCTATCTCATTCTAAATCTCATGATTAATGCGTAATATACAACGCTAGAATCACTGATGTCATTGGTTTTTAAATCCTAAGTGATTAATATCATTGCAAATGGAAACCTAAGTTCCATTGCCCACTTTATCCATATCACCACTTAGGGTGATATCACAATTTGTTTGTTTTGAGAAAATAATAATTTTCTTTCTCCGGAACATAGATGATAACCCACAATTTTGCAATTACTTTGATAAAGACTCATCAAAGGACATGAGCAGGTGATGAGCTTGCCTTGTGATTGTAAGGTAGTGAAGTCGGATGCTTGCACTCGACCTTGAGATTTTATTTATACAAAACACCATTATTGTCTGGTAAGGACAATATTTAAAGAAGCAAAATGATTATGCACAGTAATGCAATGCATCATTTTATTATTTGTTTTCTTTGAGTGTTTTACCCATTATTTTAATTTCTTAAATTTCTTTATGCAATAAAGAAAGTTATTTAAAGAATAATTCTTAACATTTTGCAAATATTATATTTAATATTTTTGTAACATAGTATATCAATAGAGGAGCTTAAAACTTATTTTTATTTATTTTTAACTCCTAATATTATTTTCTTAATATTCTTTTTGATAATAAGTGTTTTAATTTATAAGATATTATTTTTCTATCTTAAATAGCAATCTAATTAAGAATGATAAGGGTAATTTTTATTTATTTTTAGGTATTTTTTTATTTTTATAAAAATCCATAAGGAATATATATTATAAAAATCTTTAACCTAAATTTTATTCTATTAAAAATAGAATTCTTAATTTTATTGGATAGTTTATATTTTTATGAAATTATAGATACATTATTTGTATATTTAGGATTTTTATTTTATTTCTTAGGACTTATTAATTCCTAGGGGTATTTTGGTCTTTTATAAAATTATTTTGGATTTTTATTTGAAATCTGGACCTAGCCCATTGGGCTGGCCCAGCCCTGACCTGGCCCATTTGGGCTGTTCAACCCACCCACTGGAGTGGTACTAGACCATATCGGCCCAGTACGCACCCATCTCTCTCTCGCTCACACTCGCTCTTCCTCCTCGCTCTCGACCCGCTGCGGCGTGATGCCACCGATGCCGTCACCGCTTGATTTCCGCCTCCCTGGGCCTTCCCGTCCGCCACCACCATGGTGCATGCCGAGGTATTCGACGTTGCTACGTCGACTGGCCCTGCTCGATTCGTCTTTTGACCTCTCTCCTAGCCAAACTAGCACCAACCCAAACCCTAGGGTTCGCTGCTTCGTTGGCGATGTGTGCTCTGCTGCTTCCGGTGGTGCTATGCTCCTGGTGGCTCTATGGTCCTGCTAGGACGTTTGTGTGGTTGTGGCCGTCGTACCATGGCTTGATGCGGGTTGCAGAGCCCTTGGGTGCTCCCCGTGTCGTCGTGTGCACTCGTCGGTCGTTCTGCTTCTGAAACATCATAAACGTATCTATAATTTTTGATGGCTTTATGCTAATATTATGCTTTTGACACTTATTTTTATATAAAGTTTTTGGTTTATTTGGAATAACCTACTAATAGTTGCAAAAGTGCATAATATTCTTGTTTTATACTTTTATGTGTAGGAATTACCAAGAATACAAGAGGAAACCTTGTTGGAGTCAAATCGAGACTTTCAAGAAATCTGTCCCAGAATCTTTTTCGAAGATGGTCACATTAAGGGTCGAATATGGAATCAAACGAAAAACTCTCCAACTACAAAGTTGTTAGAAATTTCACGACGAACATTTTAGACATAAAATTTAACTTATTCCAAGTCCAGATGGCCTAGATAAGCCCGATTTACTGCAACCCTAGATTGAGTGATGGAAATCCAAGAAGCTATATAAAGGGAGGAAACCTAACTCGTGGGGGACTCCACCACCCACGAATTGCATCCGCCAAAAGACACGTTTTTGCCTCCCCCATGGATCCCATCTCCATGGGGGAGGGCTTCCAAGGATCCATGAAGGGAGGGGGCTAAGGGGCGGCGCTCCCCCATGATGTCGGCGGCAGGGAAGGAGCTTCCGATGTCGGCGCCACCGCCGCCCTGCACCTCTCGTTGTCCCCTTCATCGTATTCACCGCCATCTCCATCACCAACTCCTCCTTGTATATATTGGTTCATCCTCCCACACACCTCTGTACCGTCCTATGTAAACATGATGTTCGATGCTATAATTTATAATCCTATGATCTATGTCCTGTGTGTGTAGTTTATTTGTCTTTTGATTGCTTGGTTGAATGTCTTTGGTTCATTAGAGTTGTATGTTGATATGGTACAGTATTTTGGTGTCTATTATATTTGTGCGCGCATGGATTAAACATCATATGGTTTGTAGTATGTGTAAGAGGAAAGGGGAAATTCTGCCGGAGTGACAGAAACCCGAGGACGTGAACCGGAATGTTGCACGTATGGGAGTAAGAGGACCATTAAATTAAGGCTACGGTTAGGGAAACGTTAATGCATTGTTAGTATTTGCGGATGCTTGCTAACAATCCAATCATATAGTACTTGTAATTCCATGTAGTGAAGTGCATGTATATTTAGCCTCTCCCACATAGAAAACTGCATCAAAGACAATGAACCCGATTTATTCGCTAATTAAACTTGGACAAAGCAACCACAATTACCACCACTTTGGCACACTCATGTTACTGTCAGTTTATGGTTACTTAGTACATTTTATTGTTGCAACACTAACAATTACTTTCTTGTATTTATGATCTTGCAAAGCTATCTCTCATACCCATATTGTTGCTCTAGTTTTATTTCCTAGATAATGCAAACATTTAGTATGCGTAGAGTTGTATCAGCGGTTGATAGAACTTGAGAAAACATTTTATCCTACTTTTAGCTCCTCGTTGGGTTCGACACTCTTACTTATCAAAAAGGCTACACACGACCCCCTATACTTGTGGGATATCAAGACCTTTTCTAGCGCCGTTGCCAGTGAGCAATAGCGTGTGGGTGAATATTCTTATGTGCACTTATTTGCTTTATCTCTAAGTAGTTTTTACTTACAGTTTTAAGTTGTTCTATATCTTAGTATGGATAGGGAATGCGAATTACAAAAAAATTGTTGTACTTTTTACCTAAAAACGTTTTCAAAAAGGAAAGTGATTGGAAAGATGAGTAATGGTTAAGTGGGGGTTGACCTTGAACACTTGTGTTCATGCCTATGAAACCAAAACAAATCTTTCCATGGAAGCTTTTCAGTTAAAAACTTGTACAAATCTGTACCATAAAATTAAAGCGATAATTGTAGTTTCTAGTTACTTGGAAGTTGATAGTTTTGCTTTGCTGTCCAGAAGCAGATTTTCTATGCTTCACCGTATAAAATGTTTAAAATCACCAGAATCGTGATATTGATCTGAAATTTCTTGAGTGCAAAGTAATGCTTATTATCATTCTTTCATTAGATTAACTTTTCCTGATTTGAGTTATGGAGCTGTCTCAAAAAATTCGATATTTACCGATTGTTCAGTTTAGACAGATTTCTCTGTTTCACTGTAAAAAATTGTGAAAAATCCCAGTACATCGGATTGAGCTGAAATTTTTGTGTTTGCATGCCCCTGTTATTCACCCAACTTTCGTTAGTTTTGCACTTTTCAATTTGAGCAAGAAGATTTGCGAAAAAAATCGGTCTTTACCTGCTGGTTTGTTTTGACATATTTCTGTCATTATTTGCATTTGCCTCTTAATCGGTTTATTTTTTAGTTCTTTGATCACTTGAGCTTTTAAGAGGAGTTTCTACAATATCCTATGTTTTAATGGATGATTTATTTGAGTTGAAACTGAACCCCAAAGGTTTATTATCTTGCATACACTAATGTTGCTAATGAAGATTGTGTGAAGTTTTGTGTATGAAGGAAATTTTTAAGTGTAGAGGAAGAATGATGTGATGAGATGAAGTATGGAAAAATCTCAAGCTTAGGGATTCCACCCATGTCACCCCAAGAAATATTCAAAAGGTACATGCGTCAAAGCTTGGGGGTGGGCATCCCCTTCTTCATCAATAAAATCCCAAGTCTTCTTTCAAGACACTTCATTTTTATTGTTTCATGCACTATGTGTTGTTCTTGAAGCGTCTTTGTTTTTGTTTTTAGTTTTATTTTGCTGCAGTAAGTTGGTTGGACCCCAACACACCTATTTTGGAGAAGTCACACCTAGTCCTTCATTGCCTAGAACACTCTAGTTTTCACTCTTATTATTCTATGAGTGTCTCTTTTGTTAGCACTGCGTTTAGCTTTAGTTCTCTTATTCTTTTTGCTTAGAACTTTTTAGTTCTTCTTTGTAGTTAGGAGAGACAAACTCTCTGATCTTTATTGATTATTATATTTGTGAGTTGTTTCAAATAAGTCGATTGTTGTTGGAAAAGAGTAGAAAGTTTCATGCTTATAGTGGTACAAAAGGAAGCTTGTTTTGACTATGATTTAGACTTTATCATGTCATGTTAGATGTTGCTCTGAAGATATGCTTAGTAATTATTGTTGTAGCATGACTTGTTTCAAACAATTGAGATTGCTTAATGTGCCTTGAAAGAATCATCGTTGTTTTAGCATACAAAAGCATAATATTGTGGTATTCTCCTTTGATGCTTTATTTGGGTTAACTTGGCACATGCTTACACCATGTTAAGACTATGAACCAGTCACCTTAGCCTCTATGATCATTTAGTTTCTGACTTGTGATATCACTTTATGCTTTAATTAATAATGTTTTATCGCTTTGCGTGATTATGGCCATTATTGCTCTCTTAGTTGGTCGCTCCAGTCTTTTGCTAGCCTCCACTTGTACTGAGTATGAGCTATTGAAAGGGCATGTATGCCCCCATGTGTGGTTTTGGTAATTAATGACAATCTCTATGGACTAATGTGTAAATTGAGTTTCACTTGTAGGTTTTTCCATTGGCATCGCTTGGGCCATGCGTTGGTCTCAAGGTTGGAAGATGAAGAAATGTCCAAGGGCATTGTGCCCATTGGAATCATGAAGAAAGAAGGAGCTTGAAGGTCGATCAAGGCATGTGCAAAGAGTTACATCAAGATGGATCAACCTCAAGTAAGGATGAAGAAGGACGAGCTCAAGATGCGCCATCTCTAGAAGATCTCATGCTTGAAGCTTGCCATCCTCGTGCTCATGGAATGATGAAGACAATTTCAAAGAAGAGGTTTCCCCATGGAGTATGGGGGAGCATTTTGCAAGTCTTCATCAAGCAAGAGCGAGCAAGAGCAAACAAGAAAGGTGTTCCCACTATAGAAGAACAAGACGGTCTACATCAAGTTCAAGTGGGACGCTCAAGGCAAAGGTATGTTGATAGGGCTTCTCTTTTGCCGGTCTCGTGTTGTTAGTTGGGAGACCGGGTTTAGGATAGATAGCCGTACTGTCAAGAGGGGCTCTCAAGCGGGTGTCTCGTTTGCATCGTTCGGAGAGAGCTCAAACCTTTGCATTCATATCATCATCTTTCTTGGTTATTATTTGGTTCTTGTCCATGAGAGGATCTAGAGCTTGTGGTCACGATCATAATAAGCTCTAGCTCATCATCTAAGGATTTCACTTGCATATCTTATTGCGGTTTTTGATCTTGCGAGTTTTCCGGCTCCACACCTTGGGGGATACTTCACATATATATTCATAGTATTTCCCTGGTTTCTGGATGCAAAAGTTATTGCGTTTCTTGTTTTCTGGTTTCTGGAATTTCCCTGACCGGAAGTTCCGGCTTCCCACCGGAAGTTCCGCTAGGGCATCTTTGCCGCCGAAAGTTCCGGTGGAAGTTCCAGGTCTTCTTCCGCTCACGCCAAGAACCTTCGTTTGAAGCGTTCTATTTGCGGAACTTTGTCGGAACTTGCATCGGAAGTTCACCGGAACTTCCGTCTGTTTTGACCGAACTTCCGCGCTCGAGCGGGCCAACGGTCCGATGACCGTTGGAGCCGGTGGCGGAACTTCCGCCCGAGCCGGAAGTTCCGCCATGATTCGTTTTTTTCTCGCTCCCGATTTTCGACCAATGGCTGGGTGCCACCGGAACTTCCGGCCTCCCACCGGAAGTTCCGGCCAGGTGTCGCGAATGCCCATAACGGGCAGATCTGGGAGCCCCTTAAAAGGTGCTCCTCTTCCCCTTCGTGGGCACTAGCTTTTCTTCTTGGTTCTTGGCTTTCTCTCTCTCCTCCATTGTCAACCTTGAAGAAGCTTTCCCTCTCCGTTTCCCCTCCTATGATTCTTGCATCTTTTTGAGGGATTTGATAGAGGAGATCTAGATCTACAATCCCCCCAAGTAAAATCCCTTCTTTGTGAAGGAATCATTGGGATCTAGATCGTAGAGAGTTTTGTGTTCTCCTCTTGTGTTCTTCCTCCCTTATTCCCCCAATAGCTTTTGTAACTTTATTGGAATTTGGGAGAGAAGGACTTGCCCTTGCATTTGGTGCATAGGTTTGAGTTCTACTCTTGTGTTCTTCCTCCCTTATTCCCCCAATAGCTTTTGTAGCTTTGTTGGAATTTGGGGGAGAAGGACTTGCCCTTTCATTTGGTGCATAGGTTTGAGTTCTCCTCGGAGATTCGGCGAGTTCAAGCTTGTGGCTTGTTTCTCTTGGGTTCCTTGGAACCCAAGACGGTTGTGTGGTTGGATTGTTGACCTTTTGTGGTCTTGTTGACCTTTTGTGGTCTTGTAGCCTTTTGTGGCGTTGTTGGCCTTTTGTGGCATTGCTGGACTTTTGTGGCTTTGTTGTTGGGAGCCTCCAATTGAGTTGTGGAGTTAGCCCCAATCTTGTACGGGTTCGGTGACCGCCCTCAAGCGTCCCATAGTGGAGCAAGTGCCCGCCTTTTGTGGTGCGCACTTGGGAGAATAGGGTGAGCCTTTTGTGGCATCGGTGTAACACCCTCAGAATCGGACCTATGCAAGTTTGAGAAAAATTCGCCAAAACCCGCATAGAAACGATTCAAAGGTGCCCACCAGGCACTTTCGTGCGGGTGGAAAACGAAGTAATAACATTACACAACAGTCCTCGATGGGACCCACGACAGAGATATATATATAAATGACTCAAAGAGTCAAGAATACGATATATTATACAAAGATCCAAATCACCTTGAAAATGATAGAGCGTCCAGCTACGGACAAGATGCAAATGGGGCTAAGAGCCACGAAGAATAACCAATGGCGTCCATAACCCTTGAGCCAAGCCGGAAGGGTAACCCTGCTAACGGCGTCGATCTCAAAACCTGCTTAAACAAAGGGGTGCCGACAAAGGGCAAAGCAGAAAAACAAAGAAGGAGCGTCAGTACTGAGGCCAGTACACGGCGAGGCTAGAATTCGGCGGTCCTCGCCTACATAGGTATGGTGGACTGAGCGGCAACGGCAGCATGCACTAAACAACCTATAGAGACTCGATACAACTGGCGATTATCAGAGAGGGGTAAGATAGACCTATCCGGATCCAACCTGAAGCTAGCACCAAACAAACCCATCCTGGTGTTTCCCCCTCGAGACCAAACGAGGAAGTCAACCGAGGAACTCACACAGTTGGCAGTTTTACTTATTCAGTTATAGTGGTGGCACTTTACTAGTCAAGTTTAGATAATCGTCCTGATAAAGTAAGCGCAAGCACTTTTATTTAATCTTTCCGTGGTAGTTGCAACAATTACTAATCAGATACAGATAGCATGAGATAAACCCAAAACCCAGCAGTTGTTGGTACTTTTATTCAGCCATTTCGTTGTAGTTGCAATACTTACTAGTCAGGTACAATGGTCGCAAGCGACACTCCCAAACAAGCAATTGTGGGCAGTATTAATTAGCCATTCCATTATAGTGAAGCTGATTACTAGTCAGTATAAGTCAAATTTAGAGCAGTAAACTTTAGTTATGCTTGTCTATGATCGAGATACTGTGCTCCAAGTCGTCCATAACCACGGACACGGCTTTCAGAAAGTTTTAACCCGGCCGGGGTGCACCAATAGCAACACACACACGATCAACCTCGGAAAAACCAAATCAAAACCCAACGAGGTCTCACGACAGAGCAATCACAAGATTCAGAAATATTTCAGGGGGCCACCCCATTAAGCTACCATAGCAACGGTAAGCTAGCTCCGAGACGGACTCAAGGTCTGCGTCGATGGTCAGAACGACAGAGATCCCCAATCGGGATCGCCGATACCGTAAAACATCCCGCTTCCAAATAGTTCGAGCAGTGACCTCGCACAATCGTAAATAAAGCGATAAAGCATGGCATAAGTACAGGATAGTAATAAAGCCCCAAACTAGTTGTGGCCCCAAGAAATAAGACGGAATCAAGCTCGGCTAGGGGGCCCATACTCCCCATATGTGGATAGCGATAAATCAAGGAATGTATCAAGTACTCGGGGTCTTACGGACACAAGTGGGCTCGGAAACCAAATATTTTCTATCACCCACCGATGCCTCTGCTTATTCAATTTTAGTTGTTAAACAGAAATTAAAGTGACGATAAGTAAAACTAGAATCATCTCCAACATCAACATGCGGCAATACATCAGCAACTGTGGCATATGACGACACACATCAGCACTTGAGCAAGCCACTACGACGCGCAAGTCCAACTATCTACCAAACAACAGGTAATAGGGTGTGTCCAAGGCGATATAAGGCTGGGGATATCGAATGGAAACTAGAGCATCGCAACACAGATAGCAATAGATCAACAGGAGGGAATAAAGACTATAAAAGTAAGATAGGTAGAAAGGGGGAGATGCTCGCCCGAAAACATTGCCGAAGGTTCAACCCGAAGGTCGGGGCGAAGCTCACATCAACTCAACGGCCTTATCCGCGGAGGAGCAAAACACTAGAATAAACACCGGATGCACTATTTAATACTACGGCAAAAGATCGGCATGATGCATGTATGATGTATGGCATGGCAAAGGTGCAACGCAATTAGGTCATATTAAGTGGAACCGGGGTCCCGACAATTAATATATGGTTCAAGTTGTTTAAACCCCCGCATATTAAATGTTGTTTAGCAAGGCAAGATAAGATACCGGTTCGCTACACAAGTTTAAATGAGGCCAATATAAGGATAGATTTGCCCGCATATGGGCCCCATGTTTAATTATCAGGTGAATCGGCCTAAGGCCCCCAAACCAATGATATGCATGCGAGATGACAGTTTAATGTGCAACAAATTGATATGTTATAAAATAGGGTTCGAGGAAAAGGGGTCACACATCAGAGTTCTCGACGATCTTGGGTTCCGGGGTTCGGGGTCGGCCTCAGGGTCCAGGGTTCGACGGGTTCGGCGAGAACGTTCTCGGAAAGGGGGGGGGTAGATCTCGGGGTTCAGGGTTCGACGAACTTGACGGGATCGTTCTCGGACATCGAGGTAGGTCTTGGCGCTTCCGGGGTCTTCGGGTCATGTCGACGGTCGTGGCGTTCAGGGGGAAGGGCTTGGTTCCGTGCCGGGGCGCATCGGGGTTTGGGGTTCGCGTCCGTGACGGAGAACTCGTCGTATCCAGGGAGATCTTGATGTAGGGACGGTCCTTGTCGGCGATTCCTCGGGTCTTATGCTCGGTTAGAAGTGATTGTCGTTCTCGCATCGGCGACATTGGCGTTCGGGTTCGCGACGAACTTGGCGTCCTGCATCGGTGCTTGTCGCACCGGGGTCTTGGTTGGGTCGCCGGTAGGTCTTGACGATTCCATGTAGAAGTGCTCGGTGATCCATGAGGAAGGGCTTGGCGACAGTTGTTCTTGTTGACCTTTGTCCGATTGTCATAACCACCCAGAGATCATGCTGGCCTTGCAGCTCGACGGGTTCAAACTCTTCTGGTACTGGCAGGGTGGAACAGGTGGCCCCACGCTTGGTATGTGCCATGAGGGCACGCGGGACCGACGGCGAGGAACGGCCCGGCGCTGGCCGGACGGGAGCGAGCACGCGGGGAGGCGGTCTGGGACGGCTCGGGGGCGACACGGAGGGCAGGCAGCGGCCCGGGGCGACACGGTCTGGGCGGTGGCGGGGCGCCGGCGCCGCGTCGGCCGGAGAACGGCGGACGGACTCGAAGGCGGCGAAGGGTCCGAGGCGGCGACGGGCGCTCCGCGAGACTAGCACGGGCCGGAGTCGGGCCTCTGGGCGACCAGGAGCGCTGGCGAAGCTCGAAGGGCGGCGGCGGAAGCGGGGATGAGGGAGGCGGTTGCGGTGCTGGGGTCGGGGAGGGGCGAGGCCGCGCGGAGATGCTCGGGTAGGGGGGGGAGAGGCGCAGCTTGGGGGAAGGTCCGGCGAAGACGGAGCGGAGGAGGCGCACGGGGGCCGGACGGCGACGGGCGGGGCCGGGAGAAGGGAGGACGGAGGCGGCAGAGGCGGGAGAGGAGCTCGGCTGGGCGGACGGCGAGGCAGCCGGGCTCGGCGGAGGTGGAGGGATGCGTCCGGGCGGGGTCTGGGGAGCTCCAGGCGAGGCGGCCAGGAGGAGACCGTGGCCCAAGGCGTGGGAGGTGGGCGAGGTTGCGCGAGAGGAGAGAAGGTGGGGTGATGCGGAGGAGGACGGCGGGCCAGGGCGGGCGGCGGCGAGTGTGCGGGAAGAAAGGCGGGAGAGAGAGAGGGCGGGCAGTGGGTCATGTGGTGTGGAGCGCGCTGTGGGAGGGATCTGGGTGCGTTGCGTGCGGTATCGTGTGTGTGGGTCTGCGGGGGTGCGTGAGTGTGTTGTGGGATTGGGTGGGTGGTGTGCTGGCAGGTGAGAGAGTGGGGGGAAAAGGAGAGAGGGGGTGGGGTGGACCAAGTGGCAAGCTAGGATTGGTAGGGAGCTGGGGGGTGGCTGATGTGGAGGGCTAGGATAGGTGGGGGTGAGGTGGAGGTTGGTTTGGGGTAGGTTAGTTGGTGAACCTAGGAATTAGGGTGGACCGTTTTAAAATAAACAGGGGTGGTCGTTCGGGTCAATCGGCCCATTCGACTGCCCCGCAAAAATAAATATATATTTTATTTGTTTTAACAACACTATTTGCAAACCGGTAGCAACAAACAAAAATAATTCCGGAGGCCCGGTGTTTGGCGTTTGAATAAAAGTCGGGGCGTTTAGAAACAAAACGGCTTTGCGAAAAAATAGTTTTGGCAAACAATGCATGATGATGACGATGCAATGCACAAATTCAACGCGATTTTCTAGTAGTGGTTTTGCGGGATGCCACAATCGGTGAGTTGCGTGCTTCCGCATCCGGGGTGAGGTCTCGTGTGGCGTTGGGTGAGCATCGAGCCACCACACCTCGAGGTGAGCCATTTGTGGCGTTCGGAGAGCATTGCGCCATCGCACCTCTCCAACGGAGACGTAGCTTCTTTGGAAGTGAACTTCGGGAAACAAATCTTCGTCTCCGCGTCCATCGGTTATCTCTCAACCGAACCCTTTACTTATGCACTTTACATTGTGATAGCCATCGTGCTTGAAGTATTTATACCTTGCTATCACCTTGTTGCTTGTATTGCTTAGCATAGGTTGTTGGTTCACCTAGGTGAACTTAGTGGCTAGGTTTTGTGCTCAATAAATTAAACGTTGGTTTTATTCCGCATTTACTTGAGCCTAAACCGTAATAATTTTAAAATCCTATTCACCCCCCCCCCTCTAGGCGACTTCCTTTGTACTTTCATCTATACTCATGCATCCAACTCCCAAGAAACCAAGTTATTACAAAGAGTCCACTATAAATTCCTGCATGGTGTGTTATACCATTCCAAGTATATTCATGTTTTTATCTATCTTCCAAATTAAATTTTTGTTATGTGAAAATTAGTGATTAAAGCTCTCACGAACTTGATGGCACACTTTATTTTCTTGCACTTAATAAACTTGAACCATTGTGCCCATCTATGTGCTTATATGCTTGCAAGTTATAAGTTGGGCGTTAGCAGAACCATGCTGTCATGGGGAACGCTTTCAACATTTGTACATATCTATTCAGTTGATATCATATTCTTTTGTTTATGGATGTCAGCGGTGTGAAATAGAAGGGATCTTGTAAGCTCAAGAAGTTTATATATGTGTTAGAGAAACGCCTGGGCGGCTAGCCTAAGCCATGTCTAATCATGGTGGAAACTTGCAGCATAACCATAATGAGCATTCTATGAAGCATCTTCAGAAAAAAAAAGATAAAAAAGCACCATGCTCGTGGTAAATAAAAAGATCGCTGAGATGCTCATTGTCTGTTGCCTTGTCATTTTGATATGGTATAGATCATGTGTCATGGGTAAAGGGGTACCCCGTTGGCGGTTTTTTATGATACACATATACTTACAATGACAAGAATTTGCTTGTGACTAAAGTTGAGTAGCATGAGGAATGACCCTCATACTCAAGGGGCATGAGATTTTCAAATTGTGATTTGTAAAGCATATAACTCATATTTGTCTCACTTTAACCTTAATCACTTCAAGATTCTTATGATAGGGGCAATGGGAGCTCAAAGCTAGTAAGTACCATAATTTTTGGAAGCTCTTTATAAAACTTGAAATCCCTATTTCCCTCTGTGAAGGGATTTTATTTTTAATTTTTGTTGAGTCTCCATCTTCTATCTTTATGCACAAATTAAGAGAGCATAGTTGTCATTCTTAGTTCAATGTGCATTGTCCCAAAACTTGTTGATTGAATCATAATTATGGTATTGCTTGTTCTTAAATTATTTGTATCTAGTCACCCTTATAAACTTTGAAGGTGTCCTATGCATTTATGCTTTGCTAGTCCATGAAGGACAAGCCGATTACCACTCTTGATATGGTTTCTATATGTGAAACAAACAAATCTCTTTCAATGTATTGTTATTCATGATCTTTTGTTGTGTTGCCTTTCATGTTGCAACATAGTTGCTATGTCTTATTCTTAGAAATATATCTTTCATGCTTGTGTTAGAGTACTTTGATCCTAGCTATCAATGCTTTACAATAACTTGATCAAGATTGTGATGGTGCATGTCACCTCAAAAATTATTCTTTTTATCACTTACCTACTCGAGGACGAGCATGAGTTAAACTTGGGGATTTTTGATACGTCGTAAACGTATCTATAATTTTTTATGGATTTATGCTAATACTATGCTTTTGACACTTGCTTTTATATAAAGTTTATGATTTATTTGTACTAACCTACTAATGTTGCAAAAGAGCACAATGTTCTTGTTTTACACTTTGACGTGTAGGAATTACCAAGAATACAAGAGAAACCTTGTTGGAGTCAAATCGGGACTTTTAAGAAATCTGTCTCAAAACCTTTTGGAAGATGGTCACATTACGGGTCGAATACGGCATCAAACGGAAAACTCCTCTACTACAAAGTTGTTAGAAATTTCGTGAGGAACGTTCTAGACATAAAATTTAACTTATTCCGAGTCCGGACGGCCAAGATAAGCCCGATTTACTGTAACCCTAGATTAAGTGACGGAAATCCGAGAAGCTATGTAAAGGGAGGAAACCTAACTCATGGGGGACTCCTACACGCACGAATTGCAGCCGCCAAAAGCCACGTTTTTGCCTCCCCCATGGATCTCATCTCCATGGGGGAGGGCTCCCAAGAAGTCATAAAGGAAGGGGGCTAAGGGCGGCGCTCCCCCATGATGCCGATAGCAGGGAAGGAGCTCCCGGTGCCGCCCCCGCTGCCCTGCACCTCTCGTTGTCCCCTCCATCGTCTTCACCACCATCCCCATCACCAACTCCTCCTTGTATACAGTGGTTCATCCTCCTACACACCTTTGTATCGTCCTATGTAAACATGGTGTTCGATGCTATAAGTTATAATCCTACGATCTATGTCATGTTTGCGTAGTTTGTTTGTCTTTTGATTGCTTGGTTGAATGTCTTTGGTTCATTAGAGTTGTATGTTGATATGGTACAGTCCTTTGGTGTCCATTATATTTGTGCGCGCATGGATAAAACATCATATGGTTTGTAGTATGTGTAAGAGGAAGGGGGAAGTTCTGCCGGAGTGATAGAAACCCGAGGACGCGAACCGGAACATTGCACGTATGGGAGTAAGAGGACCATTAACTTAAGACTATGGTTAGGGAAACCTTAATGCATTGTTGGTATTTGCGGATGCTTGCTAACAATCTAATCATATAGTACTTGTAATTCCAAGTAGTGAAGTACATGTATATTTAGTCTCTCCCACATAGAAAACTGCATCGAAAACAATGAACCCGATTTATTCGCTAATTAAACTTGGACAAATCCACCACAATTACCACCACTTTTCCATACTCATGGTACTGTTAGTTTATGGTTACTTTAGTATTTTTTTTCTGCAACACTAACAATTATTTTCTTGTATTTATTATCTTGCAAAGCTATCTCTCATGCCCATATTGTTGCTCTAGTTTTATTTCCTAGATAATGCAAATGTTTAGTGTGCGTAGAGTTGTATCAGCGGTTGATAGAACTTGAGAGAACATTTTATCCTACCTTTAACTCCTCATTGGGTTCGACACTCTTACTTATCTAAAAGGCTACACACGATCCCCTATACTTTTGGGATATCAGCTTCCTCTTCTAGACTCCAGCGAGGACCACAAGTAAGTTCTTTTATTTCCCCCTTCTTATTTTCCCTCTGCCTCTCTTGTTAGCCTTTGTGAGCTTCAGTGAGAAATCCTAATTAGGGTTCATCTGTGCTATTAGGGTTATACCCTTTTTGGTGTTGATCATTGGAGGTAATGAACTACTTAGGATTAATTGTGGTGGTTATACTATTAGTCAAATTTTTATCTGATATTAAATGTTGTCATTGTACAAGTGATGATGTTGTGGTTCTGATCTATTCTGATGTTTAGTGGTTGGTGATGATTGGCTATTTTCAGTACTGGAACATGCATTTGGCTTTCTGGCAAAAACTATTAAAGCCTTTGGTGATTGTTCCTTTAAACAAAACAATATGATTCCTAATTAGGAATATGATTGGATTTTTCTGCAAGAGTTTGATGATGAAATATCTATGTAGGATTTGCTTGGTTAAAATAACTCTTTGTGACACCTTCCTTGGACTGGTACACAAGAGTGTATTTTGGTACTGGGCTTTTCATATCTATGTTCTAGAGTGGCTTGGTGTTATTAAAAGTTGAAAATCCCTACTGATTATATTAGCCCATGATGCTTATGATTTTCCTTTAGCCTGTGATGCTGGTTTGAGGCATGGCTATGTAAAAACATTTGTTTTTATCTGTTGCCTCACTTATTTAGTAATCTATGGTGGATTATCACCAAGTATCATTACCATAGTACTTGGAAACCAAGTTGATAGTCCCTTGGAATGATCAGATACTAGATCCTTATTGTTTGAGATGGATTCTTATGGTGAAATAATTTATGAGGTGTTACTCTTCCAAAATATGTGCCCAAAATTATTCATTTAGGACTGCTTATATATTTGATTGGGAAAATAGAGATTATTGTCCAAGATCGGTGATGCATAAGCTGAGATCTTAGTAATGTTTGCAAAGATTGATGGTCGGCTTAGTTTAATTTCTTCTATGATGGATACACCCCACTTGGATGTTTTTCTGAGAAGATCTCATATAAAACAACACATGCTTTGATAATCTAGATAAGATTTATCATGTGATGGTTTTATGTGGACTCACCACACAACTTGCTTGTTGGTGATGATTTTGTGTGTTGTTTGATCTTGCTCTACACCCCCTGGTACCGCTCCTCCTAGATCCTGTGATCTTGTACTTGGCCTTGATATCCACCTACACCACCCCTCCTTATGTCACCATCTTGAGGATGATTGGATAATTTGTTGTGTTTCTTGGCTGGTGGCTTTGTTTGGGAATTTGGCAGTTTCAGTGTGTTCTTGGATGTGTGCTTGGGAAGATAAAATGAGTTCCTTGGTAGCAGTGCTACGGCAGGGTGTTCTCTTTTGATTGCTTGTAATGCTGCTACTGTTTTGACAGCACATTGCATGCATTTAGGTGACTAAGCTGCCTTAATGTTTGGACTGGTTCTGGATTAGATCAAGTGAAATGAGTTTTCACTTTTATCCTTTTGCTAGTTACTAACCTGGTGAAACTTGCCCCTTTTAGTGTGCTCATGATGTTGATCTGAAGCTATTAGTTTGAAAATAACAGATGCTATATATATTGGTGAAAATTGACCCTTTTATCTACTCAATGAGATAATATGAACAGTGTTCTCCACTGACAGTAAAATTAACCAACTAACTTTTATTTCCTTTTTGAGTTTTATTTATTTATTTTTACAGGAACAGAATCTAGATGCTCAAGATGTAGTATTGGAATATATAGGTTTTATAGATTTTTGTTGTAATCTCCTTTTCATTATTTTGTAAAGAATCTTATAATAATATTCTTATAATTTAATAAAGTTTCATTTCCTTGTAGTTCACTTCATGTAATGTTTTCCTTTTATTTGTTGTATCTATCTCACTTTGTAATATTGTTATGGAATAAAGAGAACAAATAAGAATTCATTTCTTATTTAAATTTCCTTGTCTTAAATTCTTATTATTGTTTTAATATATCTTTAATAATCAAACAATATTACTAAATCATTTTGGGAAACAACTTAATATTATTAACTTCTAATTTTCAAATATTTTCCAAATGATTTAAATTTCAAATTTGAATTCAAATTATCCCCCCCCCCCCCCAAACTCATTAATTACTAAAGTTCATGTCAAAAATTTATAGCAATCACTATAAAGAGCTATTTCTACCGCTAGATAGTGAAAGGAACTCTGATCCTTCTTGGTTTTGTTTGGTGAAAAAAATCCCAGATTTTGCAGATGAATGCATACACATGCTCAGATTCCTATTTGTATCCTTCGTTGGTTCCTAAATGTTGGGTGTTACAGGTGTCTACGAATGCGTCGTGCCGGACAAGAATAAGCTTACCCGCCTCCTTGTCCACCTCGTCGGTGGCGATCTTGTCGGTGGCTTTGAGGAGGTTGGGGAATCATCCGGTCGCTTGCTCCCATGGAGTGGTGGTCTCATTCAGTGTAAGTGCATTACAATTTTGGTGTTAGAATTTCATATCAGTTCAGTGATTCAATGGCGATGACTTCGGCTATGTAGCGCTAGTTCTTAAGAACATGTGCATGGGGATTTTCCGGTTGTCATCAACAATGTCATGCTGGCTCCAGTAGGGAAGTAGCAACAATGACGCGTCGGCAGCTTGTACTGTGAGACAATGAAGGTTGAGTAGTCATATACCTAGGCATGCAGATTTAGTACTTCCATCGTCTCAAATTAGTTGTCTTAGATTTGTTCAGATTTTTGATAAATTTGAAATAACTAATTTAAAACGGAGGGATAGTTTATAAGACATCTACTATATACCGGTAATTGATAATTTCTACCGTCTGTTTCAAACTAGTGAGAACCTCTTTGTTCTTTCCTGGGCATAGAAATGGTGTATGGAAAAATAAAAGATAGGAATCACACAATTTCTTGGAATTCTAGCAAGAACAAATGATCAATTCCTACTTCTTTATTGTCATGCAAATAAATGTCTCAAAGAGCACGCATCCATGAAACATGCAAATGTAAATGCCCACAACATACAAAAATACTACTACAATTTGTGAACTCGAATTATTCAGTCGAATGAAAAAAAACAGCTATTTATTTCCACAAGCTGCTACAAGGCACAACAACAGGGATCATGAAAGATAAGTTTTTTTTGGCAATTTTTCACAATAAGCTGGGTAAGAAGTGATATATACCTCAAAACAAAATCATATTCACATAGAGTGTAGAGTCTCCCTTGCCAGTATGTAGAGTAGTACAAATAATTGAGGGATTTGGAAGCTACTTCCATATCGACAACCGTCCCAGCGACATCCCCTTCCTGGATAAGCGACCTCTCCTTCCACCACCCCGTCATTGACGAGAAGGCATTGATGATATATGTCGATGGTGGCCATTCCATTGTAGAGGCGGATTCATCATCATCATAAGTATGCTTTGAAATGTGTCCAGCCGGAAACACGCTTGGAATCTAAGGGATCAAAACACCTCATAACGCGGGGATGCGGTGGGATCACGAACAGATTAAGTCCGTAGAATTCTGATAAAGTAGCAATGTTTGAGGGGAGCCCGCCGCACACCCTCCGCCACAGACCCATGTAACGTGGTAATGTCGAGTATGCCTATCATGAATAAAATCAATGTTACCGAAATATATATAAAAATCTTGCTAGTGTTGGTTTAGCTTGTGTTTGTCGGCCCATGTAGCACCGGGAGGTGGAGGAAACCCTGAATCCACATTTACATTGTTGACGCATCCAAGGTGATGGCATGTTCTTGTGTTAGTGGTGACTTATGTTTTCCATAGTGGAAGCAGCAAGGCATGAAATAAAAGTCTCGGGACTATAAACTCGTCGTCGAGTCGAAGCCACTAACACGTGGGCTTGCGGAGTTCTTTTCTTGCAGACGCCGATGGTCTGGAGTATGAGCCTTTGGCGAGTTTTGATGGTGGTGGAGAGTGGAGACAATGGTAGTCTGAGGACCTCGACTCGGACCTTGACCTCGACGCCGGCAGCAGCGAGAGGTAGTGTAATTATCTCTGCAGAAGCAGCAGCTGCGGTCTTCCACCTTGTGATCAGTCTTCCACCAGCGGAGATGGTCTAGACCTGATGGGCCTCCACAAAGGATTGCGTTCAGGCTACAGCTTTAGTCTAAATTTGGTGTTGCTACTGATTGTGTAGATTGTGTTGTGTTTCCACTGCGGCAGATTGTGTAGTATGCGTTGTGTAAGAAAATGTATCGGCGTTTTCCGTTGTCGATAAAACAGAGTATTTTCCTGAAATCGATGGATCTTTAGAACAGTGGTGTGTTGCATGTGTATCATGAACATGCGAGTGATCTGTGCCAACTGCAACAGAATTTCTCTGTCAGCCCTGAAATTCTAACTTCTGTGCTCATTTCTACTGAAGACCATGACTTCAAGGCACTACATATATGTACTCTGTTACCGGAGTTGTCAGCTACGTGAACACTGAACATGTCAAAATTGAACAGTGTATTGACTACCCCATCCTGCATTAAGCAGGGGGAACATATACACATCAACTGTACATGGTGAGCCTGGAGACAAAGCATCCAGAACAAGCATCAGTCTACAAGCCAGTCCAGGTTGTAACACTCTTCTGCTACCTGCACACGGAGGTCCGGGATGACCTGCTCGGCCTCCCGCCACAACATCGCCGCTTCCTCATCGCACACGACGTGCCCGAGGGACTTGAGCGACGAGGAGGACCTCGGGAGGCTCCTCAACCGCGAGCACTCCCGCATGTCGATCTTCTCTAGGTTAGTCAGGTGACCCAGCTCGTCCGGGAGGTCCGTCAGGTTGATGCACTGGGATATGTCCAGGTATTTCAGCCTCTTCAGGCTGCATACCGACGGCGGAAGCTTCCACAGCGCCGGGCAGGCATACACGCGCAGGATGCTCAGGCTGTGCAGCTTGCCCAGCTCATGTGGCAGCTCCGTCAGGTCATGGCAGTTGGAGATCGAGATGCTCTCGAGAGAGCTGATCTCGCATATACTGGGTGGCAGCTCCTTGAGATCTACGCAGTGGTCGATGGTGAGGTTGGATAGGCGAGGGAAAGTCATCGAGAGGTCCATCGTGGATCCTCTTAGACTGTTGTTTAGCTCACAGCTGACGAGGGAGATCTTGCGCAGGCTCTTTAGTGGGATGGTGCTTTTTGGCAGTGGCGGGAGTGTAATTTTCTCCAGCCAGAGGCTCCTCAGGTCACTGAGCGTGGTGAAGGCAGACAGATGGTCAAGGGCCGCGCTGGTGGTACCATAGTTGATCAGCACCAGGGCCTTCAGGTTCTGCATAGTTGCGATGAACGGCGGGAGGTAGTACACACTTGAGGCGAAGTTGAGGATAAGAACTTCTGCCTTGGGGAAGCTCATCTGGAACCAGTCAGACTCTTTCATCTCACCTGAAGTTTGAAATCAATTGGTCAGTTCATTTTGTACTTCTATTAGAACACAATGAGGGGAAGACAAGAAAAACATGAATAGCATGTTACTGTAATACTTAAACATTTTTTTCTGTGAAGAAATAATACTGAAGTAAAATGGTATAGTACTAGTCAGAACAACTTTTGGAATGGATGCAGAGAAGATATGGTATGGCAAATAACATGCAAGAACCAACCAAGTTGGCAACAAGGAGTGATCAGATATATCACCTGTATGAATAGAAACTATCTGAGCTTCAAAAGGAACATCCTTATTCCTCTGCCAATCTCTAGGAAGTGATTCTTCTCTTCTCGGCATTACTAGCCGCCCCCGTTTATTCAGAGAATCACGACCGCTCATGTGAAGTGCCAGATCCCGCAACACATCATGCTGTGTCACAGAGTAGTCATGGTAGCTACTGTATAAATCCCCAGCTTTGTTCCTGTATACATAAAGAGCATAAAAGAGTCAAAAGCTATTCTTGCAGTTTATGAATTCTTAAATTATTTCAAGAGCATATGTGGGTACGTACTGTGCATCATTAACCAGAGTAAGCAGGTTCTTGTTCGATAGCTCCATTAGGATGGCGAAAGCATCTGGCTCATCAAGATCATGTATCTCCATCCAAATGTTGATCAACACATCAAGAGGGATCTTCTTATCCTCTGGGAAGCAACCCAGATCAAGGAAACATTCTCTAACCTTTCCTGACAAGCACTCAACGCTTGCTGCCATTCTCTCCAGGAGTTTGGTCTCATGTGAGTCAGATATAGACTCTCCTCGTGACAAGCGGTTCTTGGCGCTTAACCAAATCATAGGAGGCTGATCACGCAAAGATGCACCAATAACCTTCAGAGCTAGCGGAAGCCCTCTGCACTCCGCAGCTACCTGCTTAACCAGTTTCTTGTCAGCAGTCTGAGGAATACAATCCTGATCGAAGGCAGCACTGCAGAAAACAGACAAAGCCTCCTCTTCGCCGAGTAATTTCATTTCATAAGTCCGGCTGACTATCGTAGGGAACTTCAACCTTGATACGACAAGAGTCTTGCAGCCAGGGAACTTGAAGACGAGCTCCTCGAGCTGTGAGAGAGACCAGACATCATCAAGTATAACAAGGACTGGTCCTTTGTCCCTTGGCCCTAACTTGAGCTGCCATTCCGGGATCTGGTTATATGCACCAAGCACGATGTTGCTGCTGATCTGCTCCCACAGCTTCATCTTGATGGTCTCCAAATTTGCGGATTGCGAGACCGTCTCAAAGAAGATCCTATTGTTGAAGTAGCCTGTAAACAAAGAAACAAATATTAGCACCCCGTAGATAAGAATGATCACCAAATTCAGAGACCAGCTATGAAAAGATAAAGAGGATTAGCTTCGCAACAATCACTAGTAATTCCGAGTCCCTTTGTAATTATAGATGGTAATATCAGATTGTATTACACCATGACCAAATTAATTTGGATTTAACAATTGATCTCAAACAATTGGAACGATAAGAAGAGGGGTATGTTACTTGGATCTGAACCAGTATCATTAAGTTATTTAGGGGCCTGCACTAATTAAATAGATCTGTCTAGAGCAGTTGAATAAGTGGTAATTATATTTTGATTCAAAACAAAAATGTTACTATCATGATCGCACAAGATATTCACAATATCTGCCGAGTTTGGCAGCCGGAGGGTGGTTGTAGTGCTCCCATCAGCAACCCAATCCCATGAGAGCCATACGCACGCTGTGCACTAAGCCGGTCAAAGCGCCAATTTTGACCAAATAAGTGGCGAGGAGGAAAACGTAACAATCAGCCTCAACTTTACCTAATAAAATCAATCATGTGACGACACGGCAATCAAGCACCAAAGATTCCCCAAAATTTTCAATCTTTGTTATCCCGTAATAATAATTCAACGAGAGATACAGAGAACCGGATGATAAACTTTTGTATGCAAGAAGCGAACAAAAAGAATTTAAGGAAGAATTTGTATGATGAGATCGACAAGATGGGTGGGATTTGATCCTTTTTTACCTTGGACCTTTGGATCCTTGTAGATCTCCATGGCGAGCGTGGTCTTGCCGCTGCCGCCCATGCCGCAGATGCCGACGACCTCCCAGCCGCCGCCGCTGCCGCTCATCACCATCTCCTTCACCTTCTCCTTGCCTACCTTGATGCCGCTTCCGAGCACCCCGAGGCCCTTGTCCTGCTCCTCCGGGAGCTCTAAATCCATGGGCATGGGCATGGGCATGCACATGCCCTTGGACGGCAGCGCCACCTCCATGCCCTTGGACGGCGGAGCCACCTCCATGGCCATCGCCATGCCCTTGGACGGCGGCATCGCGACGGGGAGTGACATGGCGGGCGGGATCCCGGCGTTGAAGGGGCCCTGCATCGCGGCGACCTCCTCGACGCGGCGCTCGAGGCGGCCCATGCGCGCGTCGTTCTCGTCGCGGAGGCGGCGCACGCCGTCGAGCACGTTGATCGGCGCGTGGCGCGCCAGCCAGCGCGCGATGCCCTGGTCGGCGGCCTCCATCCTGCGCGCGAGCTGCGCGGCGCGGTAGACGTTCCAGCGCGGGGACGCCGCGGCGCGGCGCGCGAGGTCGAGCGCCTCCCGGAGCTGCGCGGCGAGCTCCCCCAGCTCGGCGTTGCTCCGGAGCGCGTGGCGGCCGCCCTGCTGCACGAGGGGCAGCAGCGGCTCGACGGTCCGGCGCAGGCGCTCGGCGGTGGAGCGGCAGAGGAAGGTGCCCGTCACCGCCCGCAGAAGCTCCTTCACCGCGTCGCCGGCGAGCTGGTCGAAGAGGATCCGCCCTGGGTCCATGGCTCCCGCTCGGATGATGGATCGATCGGTCGGCCGGCTGCTTCAGCGTGCGCGCCTCGCTTCCTTATCTTCTTGACTTGTTGGGCTGGGCCGGCTGGGTGCGTGCTTGCGTGAGCTCGGTTGTCTGGTTAGTCGGGCAAGTGAGAGGTCGCCATCGCCATGGGGGGAGTGGAGGAGGAGGAGGAGGAGGGGAGGGGAGGCGGCGTTTGGTCGCGGAGGCGGAGGAGGTGGGGATGGGTTTATAGGGGGCGGGAGAGTGCGGCACGGCAGCTAGGTGGGAGTGGAGGAGGGTCAACCGTTTGCGGTGAGGGGTCGCCGGTCACTCCGTCCGGTGGCTCACTGACACCTCCGGTTCACAGGCGGGGTCCACGGACTCCGCCGTGTCTACACGAGGACGATATAGCAGCAGTGGGTAGTCACACAGAGTAGACCAGAGCCTCGCGCAACAAGTAGACCTGGATCACCTGACCTGACCCAACTATGCATGTCGGGTCTGGAACAGCATCACACGCTGGCTTTGACATTTTGGCAAGCTCAACAGGGCAAACGTGCTTAACATATGTGTACACATTTTCGAGAGATAGGTGTACATGCATAACAAATAGATAAATCTAAAATTTGCATATTTTGCAATGCACAAAATAACAAACTAAATAAACATGTACGAGTTCTTACTTAAAGCGTATAGTCTGTTCCGGAATACGAACTGAAGTTGTCAAATAGAATTTAGCTACCAGTTTCTATTTCACGGGAATTGGAAAAAAAAAATAAGATCAACCACATATTTCATTAATTGAAAATTAAGTTACACGAAGTACACATATGAACACTAAAAGGGATAAAATAATTATTCTAAAAACACTGCAAATAAAAAGATTAAGTGATTGAGAAATACAAAACGACCCTAGATTTTACTGTAACCACCGAATCTAGCGGCCGCCGCCAAACTTCAGTGCCGCCAAGACGAACGCCGAAAGAGACGTCGAGCCTCCACCATTGCAAGATCCAAGAAAGCACCATCGCCAACGAGGCTTTGTGAGTCGATGAACAGGCATGTTGCACGCAGCGAGGCACATGTCGCTGTGGCACGTCGACTGGGGAACATCCCCGTGCTGTCTTGGACCAAGATCCGTCGCCTCCTGTCGACGAAGTCGAAGGAGAAAGGCAGATCCACCACCTCCGGATCAACATCCTTGCTCTAGAGAAACCACCTCGTCCCGGCCGCCAGCGCCATCACGGATAACGACGAGCGCCAGCGACACAACGAGAAACAAATCTCGCCAGATTTGAAGAACGACGAGAAGACCAAGCTGCTGATCTGAAAGACCAAACAGCAAACGTTGCCATCACCTCCGAGGCACAACCATGAAGATCAGCGCCGGTGTGGGAGTAGAGATGAGACAGATTTATTCGTCTGGACGCCGCTCCCACCACCCCAACGGCGCACCAGGACAAAATACCCTAACCCTAACTACTAGACAAACGAACAAGGTTCCCTCTTCCTCCAGCCGCCGGAGCGGCAAGCGAAGGGAGAGAGAACCAGTCCGATCGCCGGCTGAGATCTGGGGAGGGAGTTGGGTTGACCGCCGCCGCATGTGGTGTGCGTGTTCCCGTGTCTCGCAACCTCTTGTCTAAGTGCCTTGGAATTGGAATTATTGATCAATTACAATTCAGCTCAATAGAGTTGGAGATTTTTGTTAGTACTAATGCCAATTCCAATTTTTATTTGGTTCAACACTTTGAAGAATTTACAACATATATGCAAACATACTCGTATAATCGAATATGCAATATCCGTCGTTCTATTTGGCACCTAGAGTGATGAGTAATTATTCTTCACCCCATATTTCTTGCAACTATACCTAGAGTCTGCCTTACATCGGAAACCAAGTAGAGCGTAAGAAATATACACATCACCCCGTGCCGCAGATCTCACACTACTCTCGACCTCACACTACTCTCCTCTACCTCTCAATCAAGCCCAGAAGCAAGGCTCTAGCCAATTTGGCAAGAGGCCTCTCCGATGTTCGAGAGCCACTGCGCTGGAGTTGGAGAATAGGCCCAAGGTAGAGAACTCCCCCGGTGAAGCTCTGCCCCTTTATGGAAGCTCCAATAAATCTAGAAGCTGATGCCCTGGTCAATTTTGACGCAGGGGCACCAGAGCTTGGAGCATGACGAGGTGTCGCGCCGCGCCAGAGCAGAAGAAGATGAAGTTGATCCCGTGGACACCATGTTGGTCGTCCTCGACCTCACCACCAATTCCTAGATCCCCATAGCCATAGAGGATGACCCGTAGGTGAGTCATCTGCCGCCAGTAGCTTAGCATCACCCGATCGTGGTCGTCGACGATAGGATCTAATCATGGCCGTCGATCGTTAGAGCAGTGACCCGTAACTCCTCGCTTAGTTATCTAATCCTAGCCGCCAAGATCAAATCCAATGGCAACCGGTTCACTTAAGTTGACCCGCTGAAGTGTGGGTCTAGGCCCTTCCTATAAGGATTTTCAACATTATCGACTCAATGTTCCGAAATTCAATTGTACTGACCACTTCAAATGCACGTAACTTTTGATCTAAGAACCCAAAAGAGGTGAAACCAATTTTGTTGGATAAAAAATTCAAATACCTTTCCAATAACATTGGCCTTATATTTTTAGGATTTTGCTAGAATTTTCGGTAAATAAATTACTGCCGCATCCATTAATTGAATTAGGAAAATCATATCTTTTGTTCTGTTATTAAAAAATGGTAAATCCAATTGTGTTAGATTCCTAAAAATCATGTCCATATACCATTATCACATTTTCATGCTAATAACCTAAGGATGAGAAAATTTGTGCAAACCTAATTGCTTTAAATACTTAAATGCATGAAAATTATGAAAATAAAACCTTAGATAGATGGTTAGTACTATTGTTAAGCGTCACCTCCACCTTGCCTGCTAGTAAAAGTGAGTACTGGCTTTTTGATAGCCATTTAATACCATTAACTTGCATTGCTTCATGAAACTATTAGAATCCTAAATTTAATATTTAACTTGGCCCTTGTTTGGTTTTTCTCAAACCTCTTCTAATCTAAAACAATACCAACAAAAACATCTCTAAAAAGATTGATTGTACTGTTTGACAACTTGTTGGTGTCAGATGGTTGTGATAATTGAGATGTGTGTATCTTCCTTTTTATGTAAATGAGCAGACAATACCGTTTACTAGCTCGAGGAAGGAGAGTACGCTGAGCAATACCAAGGCCATGAACAAGCAGCTGACCAAGTCAAGTCATCCTTGCAAAATACCCTCTTTATCCTACTATTTTTAAATTGCATTGTTTAAGAATTTTTTTAATTACATCTATATTTGCTAGTTTAGGTTGACACCTATTCATCCAAAATTGGGAAATTTTAGGACAACCTACTCCAACTATACATACACCCCACTCCCCACCATTATACTTATCCTATTTAGGGTTCACCTAGAATTTCTTGTTCACTTAAACATGCCTAGAACCAAACCATAGATGTGTAAAACTTGGTAAACCTCCCTTTACTCTTAAGTTGGAAAATAATGTGATCACTTGGGAGTCATTTTTCCCCAAGTGTGTTGATGATGGAGTAAAATTGGAGGATCTCGTGGTTTGATTCCTACATGCATCGCATTTGTATGTTGGGTACCCGAACAACAACATAGTGCAACCATATTCTGGTTGTATGGGAAGGGGCATAATCGTATATTTTGTTTAGGTTAGTGTTAGAGTTCTCACTTACTATGAGGAGTTGTTGACCTCGAAGCCAGCTCCCTCGCAAAGGGAGATAATTTTTATAAATCAGCATCATGATGATCACGGTGAAACTCTCATCAAACATGTGGGAAGCTTAGCGAAACTTCGGATTGTTGGGGAGGCCCGTCTTAGCGGAACTCCTTGACATAAGGGGCGGTAGTTGGATTAGCAGAACTCCACAATGTCGGGGGCTGCTTACACATCTGGTTGTCGGCCTGGGTTTGAGTTGGGTTCACTAGGAGAAATCTTATACTAGCCTAAGACATATGAAAGGTTATGGTCAAGCATTCAAGACTCACATACCATCGTATGGCGACTCGTGGCTGGTCACGACAAATGTTTTGGCACTTGTGGGTAAAGTGTATAGTCTCTGGAGAGCCAAACTAAACCTGGTTATGGACAGTTGGGAAGCACGTCTCCTAGTCGGTAAATGTTGTGAATCTATATCCTTGTCATATACCGAGGTGTATGACTCTTGAGAAAAGTAAATGATGACAATCTTAGTATATGGGAGTAAAAACTTGCCACTTTCAACGACTTGTTTTTGGTTTTACTAAGAGCTTTCACATGCTATATCTACAAGAGAAATTTAGTTTCATTCCTTTACAATTCCACTATACTTGTTTATACGGTTTGCGAGTACACTTAAAGTACTCACTGACGTTGTCCCTGGCTACCAACATGGTCAAACTTTGTAGAAGAGTGCTTGGATGATGGTGTCGACTTTGCAAACTAAGAGTGTTTTCCTCGGCCAGCTTGCCTATGGGAGTTTAGTGATGTGTCGTGATGGCAGCAATGCCATCCTTATCTAGCTTCTATTGCAATGAACTCTAGTTAAGCCTGACGTGGCTATATTGTAAGACTATGGCCTAATGATAAATTTGATGTAATGTTGCGATGTAATGGTGATACGTCCAAAACGTATCTACTTTCCCGAACACTTTTGCTATTGTTTCTCCTCTAAACTTGTGAGATTTGGATACAACTAACACGAACTGACGCTGTTTTCAGCAGAATTACCTTGGTGTCTAGTTTTTGTGCAGAAAATCAACTATTAGGAAAAATCCCGGAAAATATGCCAAAAATTATATTTCGCCAGAATATCCATGGAGCCAGAAGACGAAACGGAGTGGAGGCCTGGGGGGCACACCCCTGCCAGGCACGGGTGGGCCCAGCCCGCGCCTAGGGGGTACGGACACCCCAGGCACCCCCTCGGGCTCCCTCTACGCCTATAAGTTACCCCTTGATCTAAAAATCGAGGGGGTTTCGACGTTTTTTCAGAAAGTGTTCCGCTACGCCGCCACCACCATAAGCCGCGATTCGGATCTAGAAACTCTGTTCTGGCACCCTGTCAGGACGGGGAATTTGGAGAGGATCATCGTCATCACCAACACCTCTCCATCAACCATCGATGTTTCCCTCATCCATGAGTGAGTAATCCCCCGCTGTAGGCTATGTGGGATGGTAGGGATTGGATGAGTTCTATCATGTAATCGAATAAGATTGTTAGAGAATAGTGCCTAGTGACATGGTTATACCCTACAGGTACACGATATCAGCATACCTGGTCCAGCCCAAGGAAGGCCCATGAAAATATACATGTCCCATGAAGACTTTCGGGTGGCCCAAGCCCATGACGTCTTCGGATCCTTGGAGAGCAAGTCTAGATTAGATAGAATATTCAAAGGGGCAAACCCTAAACCTGTAACCGACTCGATCTATGCCCGGGACCTGCCTACCTCTATATAAAGGCTAGGAGGGCACCTCGCATACCACCGCATACACACCTCCACGCCAAATTGCATCTGCGCACCCCTGTAACTTTCGGTTCCACTGTAATCAAGAGTAGACAAGCAGGAGTAGGGTTTTCCCTCCGGGGGCCTGAACGTGTCCCCTGGTTACTTGTCTGTTAACCGTTCCATGATCTCCAGCACCCCCATCTTCTCCAAAACCCAAGCTCGTAACAATGGGCATTGAAGAGATTAAACCTCGTCAATTGGCGCAATCTGTGGGAACTGGGGGCACTGATTGAGCGATCGTGACGGTCCCAACAAAGGGATCTACAACTCCTCGGCGACAGAGAGCCATCTCCTCTTCGGCGCTTTCGACTTCACCGCCCACTCGCCAGCCACCCTGAAGGACGTCGAGCCCGTTGGCGACAGGCTCGAGATCCTGTTCGGGAGCTTCTGCTTCTAGGTGGGCCAGACCGGCCCTCTCCGCCTCCCATAGCGGGTGCCCCTTCCATCTATCAGGCCCGCCTTGTGGGCCCCGCATCCCGTGCTACGCACATCGCCATCGACAGATGAGTCATATGACAGCAGCAGGTGCAACTCAGATCTATGCGATCCACCGTCGGATGATGGGACCTATAGTTCCGGATCCGAAAGCTGCGGCAACAGCGATCCAACCTACGGACGCTACCAGTGCGCCGCAGTCATCCAAAGCGACGTGGAGCAACCACCAGAATCAGGTACACACGCGCCACCGCCTAACCCACAGGGTAGAAACGACGAAAACAGGAGGAACTAATCCCCCCGCCCAACGGGGACGATACCGATGACAATCAGTAATTCACCTCAGCAAGGAGGTATGGAACCAAGCACGCGAATCCGTGGCGGGCAACAAGATACTGCCTGTGGGTGCCTCACGGGACCTACTGATGGCATACCACCCGCTCCTCATTGAAGAGCACAAAAAGCAAGTGAAGATGCAAGAGGTGCTTGACAAACGCAAGAAAGCAGCCTCGGAGTCCAGCGCACGGCGAGATGCGCTCTCTGCCGTCGGTGGCTCCAGCTCGCACGGCAACCACGACAACAAGAACCGTTCTCGCGTAGAGAACATGGACCCCGCCGCACGTCGTGAGGTGACCCGAACCCTCAACACATCCTTCATGGAGATGGATGCCAACGACAACGTCATCCCAAAGACGCCGCAAGCTGCGATCATGGCAGCCACCACATATCTCGCGTCCCATCCACCTCCGTTGGGGGACCCGAAGAGGCCCATGCACAATTCCGCATTAGACAGACTCGGACTCGTTGGAGCTGCACTCCACGGGAAAGCTCCCGAGGAGCCGAAGAAGAAGGTTGCGGTTAGATTCAACCGCAGTCCCACACCCTCATCGGACAATGAAGAACATGACCTACCTCGACGGCACAAGAGCTCACGGCGTCACAGCCGTGACTACGATGCTCGAAGCGAGCTCACCCAACGCAAGATCGACAAGGCACGCGCCAAGCGCGTATGCTCGTCCGAATCCGAAGAGGACGACGACGAAGGAGAACTCTACGGAGCTCGATGCTTCAGCAGATCCGTTCGGCGGACGCGGATGCCGCAGAACTTCAAGCTTCCTTCGGACACTCCGAAGTTTGATGGCATGCAGGACCCTAAGGCGTGGCTCAGCGACCACCTGTCGTCCGTCAAGCTGCATGGTGGAAACAAAAACACCGCCCTGCAATGCCTTCAGCTGCAGCTGACAGGTGCAGCCCGGATCTGGCTCAGCAGCCTATCCTCGGGATCCATCCGAAGCTGGAAGGAACTGGCATACAATTTCATCTGAAACTTCAAGGATACCAGCAAGAGGCCAACCTCGATCGAAGAGCTGAGAGCCTGCATGTAACATCCCAGCATATAGGACCTAACGAAGGGTAGATTTAGGATTATGTATTGTTGCATGCATTCATTTGAGAAAATGTGGGTAAATTTTTTTGCCAAATAAAAAAACTTGAGTGATCAATGTTTCTTCTTACTTTGAGAGTAGGTTTAGTCTTAAAGGAGGATTGCTATAAACTTTGATATGATCTTAAAGGAATTATGTGTGTTTTGAAATGAGTTTGGATTTGTAAAACTTAAGTGTTTTATAATTTAAATGATTTTGATATAAGATATGAATCTTAAATTTATTAAGAAAAAGGTATTATAACTTAAATCTTATCTAAAAACAATATTGTATATGAAATTCATTTTATATACATAAATAAGTTACAAAGAATAAATTACTGAAGTTATTCCAAACCTCACAATTCACACAAGAGTAGAGAATAAAATATTCTTTATTAATAAATATATAATCTTTACAACAAATGAACCACATAAAGATTATAAGTATTATAAAAGAAAAATTACAAAAGATTAAGAAAATTACATTTATATCTCTACTAACTATCCTATATCTAAAACTACACTAAATCTTCATCTTTATCTTTGTACCTGCAAAACAAAGATTAAATAGAAAATAAAACAAGATTAGTGTTAGTATATATTTCTCTAAGATATGTCAGTGAGGTGCACTTGACAATCTCATCATTGAGAAATGTTAAAAAGGGGCAAGTTTCACCAATATGAAAGATTTCATCTTTCATAAATTCAAGATGGAATGCAAATGACAGCCAAAAGGGACCAATTCACCAGCCAAGGTAAAAGTAGATTGGTAATAGTAAGTTCAAATTTTCTGAACCTATCCATATGTGCATAGCAGGCACACAGGCTGCACACACCCAAGCATGCAGATGGTGTGCTGTCGACCACACAAGCACAGCCAGGATCACAAAACCACAGCACAGCCGTGGAGAAGCACCTCAGTGCATCACTCCACTACACCATACCACAGCACAACCACGGTGAACAACAAGCAAACCAAGAACATCAGCCAAACCAACCACCCAGATCAACCCAAACATCACCAGGATGGTGACATAAGGAGGGGGATGGATCTGGTGGACAGCAAGGTCAAGCCCAGGAGCTAGGAGGAGCAGGAAAGCTCAAGAGCAAGCTCAGGAGCCCAGCGAAAGCAGATCAAGATCCAGACCAAGATCAAGATCATCATCAATCTACTACACCAACATCAAATCTTGTGTTGAGTCTCATAAAACCATCACATGATTTCATCAGAATATCTAAACAAAAGCATGTGTTGCTTTATGTAATGATCTCTCAATATGCACCCAAGAGGGGTGAATCTATCCTAGATATTTCAAGTATAAGGATAAGGAATCAAGCTCAACCACATACACTAAACCCTCAGACCAGCATCACTAGGTTCAGTGTTATTTTTTTACAACTTAGATCATTTCATTTGATCCTAACAGACCAGGGCACATCTCTCAGAGAGAGAGAGTAGCACCTCTAAATCTATAAGTTTCAAACAAACTATTGCCCAACTAACTAGGAATTACATCCTAGAGCCTCAGACCAACATCATAGGCAGGTAAGATAATAAAAGCTTCCATATCATCTTATCAGTTTTAATCACAAGCATAATCAAGCTAAGCCCAGAAATAAAAACCCAATCACTTGTGTGCCAGAACACAGTGGTATCACAATGACAAGTTCTTAATGAGCTAACCAATCTTTACTTAGCTTCCATAGATAAAAAGGGACAACCACTACATATTATTTTCCTGAAGCCAAGTGCCAGGAATCAACCTTAAATTCATTTATACATCCACAGAAATCATTGCAAGCAATGATTTGATTCAATGAGTATAATCTTAGACAAGCCAACAGTATAATTGCAATAAGCAACTACTGTCAGTATAAGCAATCTGACAAGTAGAGTAAACTCTTAGATCAACAACATAATCCAATCAAGGATTTCATTGATACACTAGCATGAATCATGGTGGATTACCACTAGAATAAATCTGGCAGGCAATTAGCAGCAACAAAGCTACTATTAATCATCAATCACAACAAACAATATTTTCCCATGATCAAATATGATCAACACTAGATCTAAAGCATCATAGATATGATCAACAAGAGATTATGAACCCTAATCAGAGCAAGAACTCTAATCTAGAGATGAACTCAACCAGCACATAGTCACTCGACATGAAAGCCACTAGATACACAGAGAGAATCATGGCAGTAGCATAGACAAACACCACAAAGATAACTTACCCGAGGTCCTCGCTGATGAATCGAAGAGGAAGCAGAGGGGCCGATGAACCGCGGCGGCACAGGGAGCACCCAGAGGGGCGGTGCAACCTGTACTTTCCACGATGGCGGCCGCAGCAGCGCACGAGACCAGCACACCACCGCAGGCGGGATCGCGGCGGCAGCGACATCATCTTTTCCGAACCCTAGGGTTCGGGAATGGGGTGGAACTGACCACAGGGAAGCCCTAGAGTCAAATCCACGTGGATAGAACGAACGAGCATCATCGACAACCCCAACTCGCACCACGGCGGCGGCCAGAACGGCCGACGATGGCGAGAATCGACGGTGGCGGCATCGCCGGCCACGGGGGCGAGTTAGAGGAGGAGGAGATAAGGTCGAGAGAGAGAGAGGAGGTAGAGTGGGCTGGGTGGGCCAAAACCCTTCGCGGTAGTCATTTGACCCTGCCCTATTGGGCCACCTTGGCCCAATAAGCGCAAGGGGCCAGCCCAGGATATTTAATAGATCTTTTGATCAATTGGAAAAGACCAAAATACCCCTGGCCTCAATAAAATTATGGAAAATAAAATAATAGTCCAAAAAATTATAAATAAAATATTTTTGGATTCATAATAATTCACTCTGTCCAAGTAAAATAAGATATCAAATTTTGGACATTCAAATTTTTATAAGAATTTTGTAATTTAAATATTCCTTATGGAATTTTACAAAATTATTGAAAGGTGATAAAAATAAATAAAAATCACTTTCATTATTTATTAATATTATAGTATTTTTGAAAAATACTAAATAAATATTTAGTAATAAAATTAATGTATATCAATAAAAGTCAAATAAAGGGAAAGAAAATAAAATAACTCAATACATGTTATAAATATTAAAAATAAATATTTATAAATCCTTTATTACTCAAAAAGGAACTTTTTGGGGTAAATGCATATAAATTTAAATAATGCATCACATTACTTGCATAATCATTTTGCTTCTTTAAATATTGTCCTTACCGGGCAATAATGATGTTTTTGTAGAACTAGAAGCTCAAGGTCCAGTGCAAGCATCAAACTTCACTACCTTGCCATCACAAGGCAAGTTCATCACTTGATCATGTCCTTTGAAGAGTCTTTATCAAAGTATTTGCAAATTGTGTGTTATCATATATGCTATAAAAGAAAGAAAATATTATTTTCATAAACAAAGAAATCATAGATATCATCCTAAGTGGTGATATAATGGAGCAATAGAACTTAGAGTTCTAATTGCAACAATGATGATCAAATAGGGACTTAACAACCCCTGACATCAGTGATTCTAGCGTTGTATATTACGCGTTAGCCATGAGATTTGGAATGGGACAGAGAAGTCAGCTGTATCTTCTTCCTCTCGCATGAAGCCGGATGTGCAGGTCGTGGATGGTATCCTCGTAGCGTGCATATAAATTGGTAATTCGTAGAGGATATGCAGCATATGGGTGGGAACCCTCAACGTCCCACGATAGTTCTGGCATCTAACGGTTTGTACAAACCATTGTCGTAATTCATTATGTGGGCATGGTGTACACCAAGGAGGCATGCGGGTCGAAGGGGCAAAGATTGGCTTGGACCAACCATCGGGCCCCACATCATGGAATTGTGGACGGGAAAGTACGCCCGGTTGTGCAACAAGGAGTTGATCTCTCATGGGTAAAGTAATGCACCTCTGCAGAGTGTAAGAACTATAACTTGTTACTACCTGTTCCGGGAAGGAGCTACGAACGCGACAGGAAAGGAACTCCATGAAAGTTCTGGTCAACCCGTGAAGGCTGATTGTCATAGTTTTTTTAGAATAAAATCAATCTTTGAAGAAAGATTTACAAAAACTGCATAGTGCCAAGGATTTATAATCCGAGGTGGTAGTTAGAGAATCAAACTTCCCACCTGCATATAATGAACTTGTTGGGTAACGTTGTTACTCATTCTTTCCTTTGATCCCTTGCTTAGACTCTGAGGATTCCGGAGACGTGCCAATGTATGCAGCCGAATGCCAAGAAGACGTGTTCTACGAGGAACCTGATCTATCCGGGAGAGTTGAAGGTGTGGACTACGAGATCCATTACGGTGTCAATGAGGACGAGTCCACTTAAGTGTCTAGTTAGTAGTAACTAACGAGCCGAGCATCATAAACTCTATAGAATAAGATGTTGAGCCCCACTCCTAGTCGGAGTTGCTACTTTTAAATTCCAGTTGAACACTTTATATTTTGGTTTGTAAGTTGGATATTTTGGAAGGCTTGAACTTCCAGTATTGTAATAATAATAAAGTGTGTACTTTTGTAATATGGACCCGCAATGTTTCTGTTGTACCACTCCGAGGGATGTGATATTTACGGAACGGTGTTCTGTAAATGTCATGTCAACGACTATAGTGTACTACACATGCAGTGGTATGCTGGGTCACCGCAGTTGGTATCAGATAAAATTGCTTTGACCTTAGGTTGGAAACCTAGTAAAGGGTATTACTTGTAGGAGATTTGGCAACGATAAAGAATTCTCTAAAAGTAATATAATGGGTATTCAAATGAGAATATTCCATTATATATTTTAGTGCGATAATTCTTTGTTATGATGCAATATGCCATTGGATATCAAAATTATTTTTCTGATATATAGAGATATGGCACCAAAATTTCCAAAACAGACTTTGGTAAGGAAAGAAGAGACTCTTGATGATTATCAAGGATCATTTACAGACCAACTTCGTCAACTTTTAAAGCTCTTTAATTGTCCAACTAGAATTCCAGTGAACACTATCACTTACCTTGATGGCCGGATGTTATCCAAGTATCGTGTGAGTATCCAACTTCTAGAGAAGCTTGGATTATATCACGATCTACCCATAGGAGAAGGTAGGAGTCATTTAGCAGCCTATCATGTTGCTGTTGTGGAGGCGATAGCTAATATCCGGGAGAAGAAAACTAAGGAGTTAGAAGGTAGCACATTCTCTATGATACCTCATGATTCTATAGACTCGGAGCCTATACCGGATCATCTTACTTTGGTTAAGAAGCATCCTAAGTTATCTTCCAAGTTTACGGATAGATACTGAACACTCGTTGCGTCTTTTTATAAGACTCATCAAGTGATTGTCGAAGACAAAAATGATATGTTAGAGGATCTAACTAATCCGGAAAGGAGGAAGCAGTTAGCATTCCAGCTGGAGAAAGAAGCAGGTAGTAGTGCAACACCTATTTTTAAAGATATACCGATAGATCCGGAATCTTTTATACCATATCCATATTCACCAAGACCTGAACCTACACATGATCCTACTATCGATATGCGGTATGCAGTACCACATGGCTCAGAGGATGGTTCTGATTCAGAACTTCCTATTGAGAACTCGGATGGATGGAGAATGGGATCATATAATGGATCTCATGAACACCAGATATCCACAGATGGTTCTGACAGAAATGTTGGACAATCCAGTTGGATGGGTGCAAGAATGAATCGTAATAACATGAGTAGAAATACCATGTCAATAGATGATCGGGATGAAGAAGAGGATCCTAAGGAGAGAGTGTTTGAATCATCAACATCTTCTCAAAACCCAGGTAATATACATTATCCAGTATTCGATTATCTTGTCCACGAGAGCACCTGGGAAGCAGTAGGATCTGCGTATTCTGTTGACAATTCAAGGAATGCAGCTCAAGAGATGCAGGCTGGAGATAATGTTGAATATGTTTCTGAAGACTTTTCAGCTGAGCTGGAGGGAGTCGATGCGCTCAGGTTGAGTAATGACTCAAGTTCTGACACTTCAGATACAGAGTATGTTCCTTCTGTAAGGCCATTTGTTCCACAAACTATGCGACGGACAACACGTCATCACGGTTGGACATCAGACATGTATGATGAGCGTAGTTACTACTAGAAGGAGAGAACTAATTAGTACTATCAAGCACTGTGTATTGTACTCCAAGGAATAATGTAGTGAGATGAATATGGTAGTTTTGTGAATATACCTATATGGTATATGTTGTAAGAACTTTGTATCATTATGATATTATGTATAATGTGTGAAATGCATATTTGGATTTTTTTTGGATCTTCATTGTGTGACTAGTTCTGCGCGTAAAGTCGAGCTCAGAACACATGTGCATGATGTAATTATGAGTATTCGCTTTATGTTGCAGGACTAGGGGGTCATGGATACGGGTGTAGAAATGGAAAATGAGCAGCAGCGGATGGAGCATGAGGCCAAGGAAAAGGCCGATGCCGATATAGAAAATCAAGGCACATTACCACCACCACCAATGAGGCCGTTAATGGAGAAGAACTATATGCAATGCATGCAAATGATGCAAGAGAACCAAAACAAGTTCATGGAAGAGTTGCTGGGGCGAGCAAATCAGAGGGCACCTGAAGGAGGAGGAGTGAGTCTATCTGATTTCCAGAATGCAAGACCGTTACCTTTTGCATCATCTCCTGAACACAATGGATGCAGAAGATTGGCTCGTAGATACTGAAAGGAAGCTGAAAACTGTGGGTTGCAATGATGAGGAAAAATTGAGGTATGCAACTCATCTGCTGACTGGACCTGCAGCATCTTGGTGGGAAAATCAGTTAGCCATGCAATAACCAGGTAGGGAGTTTACCTGGGCAGAGATTCCGTGAATATCATGTTCCGGAGAGTGTGATGGAATTGAAACAGAGAGAATTTGAGGAGCTTCAGCAAGGATATACTAGTGTCATGAAGTACATCCGGGAGTTTAGCCAACTGTCTCGTTATGCTAAGGAGAATGTTAACACTGAAGAGAAGCGGAAGAAGTGTTTCCTGCATGGATTAAATCCGTTTGTGAGGATGCAGCTAAGGCTAGCCAATAAGCAAACTTATCAGCGGTTGTTGGATGCAGCCATTACTTTTGAAGATGACTACAAGAATGTCCAAGAGGATCGGAGGAAGAGAGCCAAGAAGGAAACCAAGAGAATTCAGGCAAGCAAACCAAAACCTAACCTGGAGTTTAAACCTCGGAATAGAAATTATGGCAACAACAACAATAACAATAACAAGGGCAGTGGTGGAAATCAATCTAATCCGTGGAGGAATGTTATCTGCAACAATTGTGGAACTCCAGGGCATTTCCAGAGGGAGTGCAAAAATCCTGTAGTGATCTGTTACGGTTGTGGCCAGAAGGGGCATATCAAGCTAGATTGTCCGAGCAAACCACCAGGAGGATGGCCTACCAAGGGAGGATGGCAAGCTAGTGGAGGAAATGGATAGCCCAATAAAGGGGGAAACAATGGCAAGAACAACAATGGCAAGAGAAACCGCAATAGCAGCAAGATCTACATCATGGTGATGTAGCCGCACGAGGGAAAGCGCGGCCTTCACCCCCGCAACCAACTGATGCCGCACCAGCTCCCTGACATGATGCACATCTCGAAACTTCGCTAGCAAGCCCCAGAGAGTCAATGACGCTTCATCCAGGGGAAACATTACGTGCAGAATTGACGCCAAGGAAGTCTTCACTTGCCGCAGCACCCGTGACACCTGGTGAACATGATCATGCACAGTCGCAAGGACCATGGCACGATCGCGGTCCATCCAGAAAAAGCCACCGACTTCCATATCTTGCTATGTAAAGCAATTGATCCGAACAGCAACGCGCTCCTTTTCCTCCCTAGGAACAAGATTAGCACCTGCAACACCTACAAAGTCAGATGATAAGCCAACAGGCGCATCCAAAAATGAGCAGAAGCTCGAAGAAACTTACACTAAAGCTGTTCAGCCAAACGTCGCAACCCCCCCATCAGATACTCCTCTCTAGCGGCGCCTCGCTCCGCCTTCGACTTCCAAACATCCGCGTGGCCTCGGATGCCAAGCGACTCCTTCTCAAGACTACGGACGCGGTCACGAAGAAATACAAGCTGTGACGCATCATCCAAGGATGGTCGCAGCTGCGGAGCATACGAAGTATCGACGGGATCATCACCCGAAGGTCCCTAGAGGAAAAGAGACAAGGATATGAACAAACACACGAATGGGCAACAGCTCGAAGATTCATTATATACAACAAAAGCCACTGCGTGGCACAAACAGTGTTTGTAAATATATTACAACAAAAGCAGACGAAAACTATCCTATAACTACAAGGCCTAAGCAGCTGCATCCTGAGTGGCCTCGGAGCCAGATTGCCTGCCCTTGGCCTCTCCCTGCTGCCTCACCATGTACTCCGCCAGCAGGTCAATCAGCTTCGGCCCATAGCGTTTACAGCGGGCAGCATAGAGGGAAAAAGCTACCTCGGATCCGTCGGGAGCCGTTGGCATCTAGGAGGTGACCTAATGAAGATCCAGCTCCGCTCTAGATGCCATGGCCATCGCCAGCCCCATGGATGCGCCAATGCCCTTCTGCTTGCGCTTGTACGCCGCGGGCGCCTCGGCTAACAGTGCATCCGCCAAACAAGTCGACATCCTCAAGGGCAACGCCCTTGGGGACGAGCTCCTTGTAGAAGCGCCCGAGAACTTCCTTGGCTTTGGCAAGAGAGCCAACCACAGTGCTGCATCGGTCTTCGACCGCCGCAGTAGCATCATCCAGAGCACTTCCGTGCTCTAGAGCACTACGGTCGAACTCAATGCCAGCGACATTTAGATAAACGGAAAAAACAAAGTGAGAATCAAACAAAACCAGAGACAAGGCAGCCGAAATGGAACAAGTACAGAAGAAATTACTCACCCGAAATAGCCTTGGCAGCAGCCATCAGCTTGTCAGCTACCTCCTTCTCGCGCAAAGCTGTGGCGGTGGCGAGCTGCTCCTCACGGTCCGTAGCCTCCTGCTGCAGGCGCTCCTTGGCCGCAGCTGCGTCAGCTAGCTCCCGCTCGAGGTGCTCCTTCGCACCAACAGCATCCTCGGCCTTCTTCTCCGCTCGCCCGAGGCTTTTTTGAGAGCATCAAGCTCGCGGAGGGAGGTGTTATTTTCATCTACAAAAGGCAACAAGAGCATGTGTGAGCTTTGTAAACTAGCAAGTAGACGAAGAAGTAGAAGACCTAGTTAAGGATGTACCTTGAAGCCACTGCAGGCTGGCCTCCAATGCCAGATGCTGCTTCACCAGCTGGTTGGCGCCTTGCACAAAAGGCTGCGAGAAGAAGCAACTTATCAGGAAAAGGGCTCGGGGGCTACACCCAAGAAGCAAGCAAAACAAAATCAAGAACACAAAAAAGCGCTCGGGGGCTCCCCCCGAGACATGAACAAAACAGAAACACTGATCAGTAGATCATACGAAAAGCACTCGGGGGCTCCCTCCACGGCACGAACGGAAACACTTACATGATCAGACGGAGACTGAGAAGTTCTGGCTGTAGTCTTCTGGGAGACGATCACCCGAGCCTCCTATGAAGAGGGGTTCGGAGCAATGCCCCCAGAGGTGGCCACCGCCTGAGAAGGAGGAGGCGTAATCTTCGACTCCCCCACCATCCCCTGAGTGCCTCGCTAAACGAGCCATCAGAGGAGTGGCTGCAACGGAAATCAAGGACAAGCAAGCAACAATGAAAGATAACAAAAGTCAACCGAAGGTACTTACGAGTCCATATTGCTCAAGTTGAAGACAGGCAAGGTCCTCTTGCCCTTCTTCTCTTCCTTCTTCCGCTTCGCCGGCGGCTGCGGCGCTACAGCCTGCACAGGCACGGCCGGAATAGGGGAGGAAGAACCACCATCACCTTCACCATGACGCACAAGGCATGGCGGGTTACTAGGCATCGGTGGAGTCGAAGCATCCGACGATTTGCTCGAGCTCCGTGCCCGCTTTCGGGTCTACTCCTCGCTCGACTCAAAGGTTTCTTCAACCGGTGATCGCATCGAGGGAAGCTCAGACATGGAGTCCACTACCTCATTGTCCGGCGCATCCGGAAAACGTTCGGGTAGTGGAGGAAACATGCCAGGTACCTTGAACTCCTGCACAAAGGAAACAAACTTTCAAAACAAAGAAGTACAAGAAAACGCAGTCAGAAAAAGCGGGAGCTAGCAGAAGGGCATCCACTGTGGAATCGTTCAACACCTCTGTTCAATGCCTCTCGACCGGTGCCTGCACAAAGCAAAGTTTTGCCCATCCACTGCGGAATCACGGATATAAAACCACCTCCTCCGCCAGTATTGGACGGACTCAGACATCGAAAAGGAAAAGAAGAGAAAATTGGATCGAAGGGAAATAATGCAGCAGCTGATCGGATAAACTCCGTCGGAGCCGGATTGCCTCTTCACGGAATAGAGCTTCCGGAAGACACCAAAGTGCGGATCGATACCGAGCCAGCACTCGCAGAAGGTGATGAAACAGGCGATGTGGAGAAGAGAATTTGGAGAGAGATGATGGAGTTGGATGCCATAGAAAAAAAGCAGTCCACGGAGAAAATCGTGGACTGGGAGAGAGAGGCCCCGAACGACAAAAGCAACAAACGTGACCCAAAACCCTGCGGGTGGACGAGGAATTACCTCGTCGCCGGGAATCTTGACAGCCTCCTTGTCCCGCGGGATCAGACCCCACTCATGAAGCTTGCACAGGTCGCCCTTGCGCGTCTCCGTCCGTCGCCACCCACCATCGGTGACACGAGTGGCGGCGGTGCCCTTTTTGCCACCGGCAGCAGCGTTGGTGCCCACCGTGGTGGAGGCCTTCTTCGGCTTCCCCATTGCAGTACGGATATGGCGGCGGTGTGAGAGCAGAAAAGAGGATGGGAAGGATCGAAGAACTTCCAGCGTGCAGCGAGAAAAACTCAAGAAAGTGGAAGTAGTGAAAAGCAAATGGCTGCGGTGAAAACAAACAAATCCCCCCCACAGTTATAAGGATGAAGACGACGGACAGGGACCGTCCATCGGGAAGCCCTAGAGCCAGCATCAAATCCAACCGTCCACGTGTCAGCACAACAGCGAACCGTTGCTCGCATGCCGTCCACTATGCACGGAAACCGAGGAGACACCGTAATTATAACCAAGTCGTCAAGACCAGTCAACTCCAAATCAGAAAGTGGGACCTACGTTCGTCTAGTCACGTCACCTCTAACGCTGCATACGCTTGAGGTCACCGATCGTCAGCACTGACGTCATCCAAGCTATACTAGCAACGGTTACAAATTTTCGGCTCAACAGATAAAGTACTCACTCGAATCTACGATTCGAGCAACTACTCGGGGGCTACTCCTATCAGGAGCGCTAGCCGCGCACCCGAAGAATGAATAGTGTACTACGCCAATGATCTATTTTTCTTTGAGTCGTACGTCGGGTCTATGACTCCACTATGGACTCGAGGGTTACTCCCATAGGGAGGATTAATTCAAGCATCCGAAAAAATTGTATCCTACGGACCTGAATCAAACAATGGCTAAACTAAAGTCTCTTATCGAGTCTTCGACTCAAACAGACACTCGGGGGCTACTCCCATAGGGAGCGCTGGTCGCGCACCCTATGAATTCTTCAACTGCAATCCTTCATATCAGCATACAAAAACTTTTCGGCAACTTTGCCCCAGCCAACTCTAAGTGAGTGAACATCCTCCTTGGCCACCCTAAACACCTCCGCGGAGATAAAATTTCGGATGTTGTGTCTGCGACGCAAAGATAAGACCTACAGATACCATCTGATGGCCTGGCAACGCACACGACTGTGCTCTGCTAGTAATAATCCATGCCAACAGGCGCGATGAAAATCCTGACGGACGTGTTGGGTACATCATTCGAAAATTACTGGAATTCTACTCCTGTAAGTCCTCAACGGCCTGAGTTGAATTACGCCAGCATTTGTTCTGGGTTTGAGTCGAGGGACTCGAATCTGAAGAAGATCGTGTTGTTTTGTCCTAAGATAGTTAACTAGCCCTAATCCGTCGGGAGAGTCAGGCGCACGCATCAACAATCCCTACACACTAAAATCATTCTCTGATGAACAGAAAAAAGTTGCACCCGAAAGATTGAAGAGTCCTCAGCCGAATCTACGATTCGATTGAACACTCGGGGGCTACTGACATGGTTATACCCTACGGGTACACGATATCAGCATACCTGGTCCAGCCCAAGGAAGGCCCATGAAAATATACGCGGCCCATGAAGACTTTCGGGTGGCCCAAGCCCATGACGTCTTCGGATCCTTGGAGAGCAAGACTAGATTAGATAGAATATTCAAAGGGGCAAACTCTAAACCTGTAACAGACTCGATCTGTGCCCGGGACCTGCCTACCTCTATATAAAGGCTAGGAGGGCACGACGAGGAGGGAACCTCGCATACCACCGCATACGCACCTCCACGCCAGATTGCATCTACGCACCCCTGTAACTTTCGGTTCCGTCGTAATCAAGAGCAGACAATCAGGAGTAGGGTTTTCCCTCCGGGGGCCTGAACCTGGGTAAATCTCGTGTCCCCTGGTTGCTTGTCTGTTAACCATTCCGTGATCTCCAGCACCCCCATCTTATCCAAAACCCAAGCTCATAACAATGGGCATTGACGAGATTAAACCTCGTGACCTAGTATCTCTATTAGTGCTATTTGACTTTGTTGCAACTTGTTCTGCTTAATGCTTGTCACTAGGGCCCGAGTGCCATGATCTCAGATCTGAACTTATTATTGAATCATTATGATAGTATTATTTGTGATCTTATCTGCAAGTTGTGTACACATATCATTGGGACAACCGGAGGGGATGGCTGTGGTGTGAGGATCACATGTGTTCATGGAGTGTTAATGCTTTGATCCGATGCTCTATTAAAAGGAGCACCTTAATTGCCAGTAGTTCCCTAGAGGCCCCGCTACCACGGGCTGGCTAGACAGAAGATGTTGTGCAAGTTTTCATTGCGAGCACGTATGACTATATATGGAGCACATGCCTATGATTGTTTAGTACTTGGATGCTTATTCTTATTTATCTGCAATGCCCTAGATCTTGAAGTTACATGTTTAGACTCGTCCATGCAACTCCCGTCCATCCATCCCTATGCCTACCGCGCTCGTATCCTACTGTTTGCTACTACTGTTACTATTGCTCTTGTTTTGCTGCTGTTGTTGCTTTGTTGTTGCTACTGCAAACTGTTTCTACTGATAAACTTCTATGAGCAAGAACTATTTATAGGTGCAGCTGAATTGACAACTCATTTGTTAAGACTTGCAACTATTCTTTGGCTCCCCTTGTGTCGAATCAATAAATTGGGTAATACTACCCGTGAAGACTGTTGCGATCCCCTATACTTGTGGGTCATCAAGACTATTTTCTGGCGCTGTTTCCGGGGAGCATAGATTTATTTGTAAGTTCACTTGGATCTACTATTGTTCACTGCTACTCCGTTCATCATGGATAAGTCTCGTGATGGAAAATTCCCTATTTTACCATCCACTACAAGAAGAGGTACAGTCCTAAACACCTCTGTTACTCTTGATTCACCGTCTGTTATAAGTAAGCTTGTTACACCACCACGACATACTCATGCTACAAACACTGCTACTACTTCTAAATCTGAAACTGCTTTTGATGCTCATGATGTTACTTCTACTGTGCTTGACGCGGGTGGTTCATTAGGTCCTTTCCTAGATGATACTATGGCTAGTCTAGGAAATACTAAAACTCCTAGTGAAGACACTATTACACCTGTTAGCTCACCTGAGTCTAGAGAGAGTTATGATATTAATGATGGTTACATTGAGTTCACTGATGAATTTGTTGAAGACTGCCAAAACACACATGGTACTAGTGCTATTAAGAGTCTCCTTGCTAGATGTACCATTATTCCTAAACTGTCCTCTGATCCAAAGTTTGCCACCTCTCCCATTGATATTAAAGATAAAGATTATGATTTCTCACTTGATTTATCCTATTTGGACATTGTTGAGAAAGAACCTTTTTTTGGGACTGAAAGTGAGAGTGATGTGGCTCATATGAATGAGCTTTCTACTATGAGTGCTTTATTCTCTGATGATTTTAAGATGCACAAGTATTTTGTTACAAAGATCTTCCCTTTTTCACTAAAAGGAGAAGCTAGGGCTCGGTTTAATAGATTACCTCCTGGTTCCATTGATAGCCCTGATTGTTTGATTGCTTCTTTCTTCTAGAAATATTTTCCTCCCAGTGCTAGACATGCTGCTTTGCAGAGACTTTTTGATTTTAAACAGGGAGAAGAAGAGAAATTGCCTGAGTCATGGACAAGGTTCTGTGCCTTGATTCATGCACATCCCAGATGTCCATTGCCTAAGAATGAGCTTCTTGATATTTATTATAATGGACTAACTCATGATTCTAGGACATACCTAGATAGCTTTGCTGATTGTGTTTTCAGGAAAAGAACTCCTATAGATGTTGAAGAATTAATGGCTAAGATAAGAAAGAATTATGATGATTGGACTTCAACTAGGTTAAATACACCTGAGCCTATTACTCCTGAACCAGTTGTGCCTGAACCAGTTCCAATACCAACACCAAAGAAGAGGGGAGTTATTGCATTAAATGATCAAGTGATGAAGGAAGCTAAGAAATGTCTAAAGGAGAAAGGTATTTGAGCTGAAGATGTGAAGAATCTACCTCCTATAGAAGAACTATGTAAGCCAATTCCCCACTCATCTACTATTGAGGTACACTCTCTCCAACACTTTGATGAAGGGGATATTCCTTATGGTAAGCCTCCTAATCAATGTTTAGAGGAACTTGACATTTTTATTGTTAAACAAGGTAATTTTAATAAACAAGTCCAAAATCATTTATTGGAAAACTCTAGAGATATTACTGAGTTGAAAGATATTGTGGAAAGAAATTCTAATGATATTAAAATGCTTTGTAAACACTTTCAAATGGTTCAAACCCAACTTGATCAACTTGCTAAGGTACAAAATGATATGCTAGTTAATGCCTTAGGAGATAAACACACTTATGGAATTAGAACTATGAGTGGTATAGCTACTCAAGATCCTTTATATCCTGAAGGACACCCTAAAAGAATTGAGCAGGATTATCAACAAGGTGAAAGTAGTGGTAGTCCTCGTAAGAAAAAGAAAAAGAAACATAATATATTTGAGGAACCACTTGAACCTGCTGTAGATCCTAATAGTATATCTATCTCTAATGCTGAAACTGAGAGTGGTAATGGTAATAATGATGCTCCTGATAAGGAGGAAGGTGAGGAAGAACCTGAGAAGAACAGTAAGAACACTAGGTACACTAAGGAAGACTTTATTGCTAATAAACATGGTAAAGAGAGAGAACCTTGGGTGCCGAAACCTATGCCTTTTTCAGGTATGAAACACAAGTCAAAGGAGGAAGAACACTACAACAAGTTTTGTGAGTGGATGAAACCTTTATTTTTGCAAATTCCTTTGAATGATGCTATTAAGTTGTCTCCTTATTAAAAGTATATGAAGGATATTGTCTCTAATAAAAGGAAGATTCCTAATGAGGAGATTTCTACTTTGCTTGCTAATTTTCCTTCAATGGTAAGGTTCCAAAGAAACTTGGTGACCCAGGTATACCAACTATTCCTTGCTCTATTAAGAACAATTATGTTAGAATTGCTTTATGTGATTTGGGAGCTGGAGTTAGTGTTATGCCTTTCTCTCTCTACAAGAGACTCTAGCTAGAAAAGTTGATACCAACTCATATATCTTTGCAAATGGCTGATAAGTCAACTACTATTCTTGTTGGTATATGTGAGGATGTTCCTGTTCAAGTGGCTCATAATTGCTTGGTTTTAACGGATTTTGTTGTGCTTGAAATGCCTGGAGATGATAATATGTCTATTATTCTTGGGAGAACTTTTCTTAATACTGTAGGTGCTGTCATCAATTGCAATCAAGGAAAAGTAACATTCAATATTAATGACAAAGAGCATACTGTCTGTTTCCCCAAGAAGGTTGCTAGAAGCTATTGCCTGAATTCCATTGAAAATATTGAGAGCATCAAGGTTGGATAAATATATTGTCCCATTCCCGAGTAAAATTTTGAAACTATTATGATTGGGACCATTACTATCAAGTATGAGGTAACATAATCACCTTGTGGAATGCAAAGTTTTGTTTCATATAAGATTGTTTTGGTAACAAGACTTTATCAACCTTGTTAACAAAATGATTTTTATGAACAAAATAATGTTTTCACTGTGGTTATACTTGCTTTCTTTTACTTTTCTCCTTCCTAGTCTTTGCCTTTATTTTGATAGCTTTGGTTTTGTTAGTTGTTTGGTTGTTAGAGTGTCTTAGAGCTTCTGCAGTTTGGCTTTTGGTTTGATTTTGCCTCTTCTAAAAAAACTGTTTCTGCGAGAAAATCAATTTTCATACCCTGAAAATTGGCCAAAAATAAAGTTTCCCGAAAAATCCCAGAAAATTCAAAATATTTTTTTCCTCGAAAAAGGGGCAGAGGGACACCTGGAGTGACCCAGGGGGCCACCCCAGGCACCCACACCCATGGTGGGCGCGGCCTACCTACAGGTGCCGCCTGGGGGGTGTGGTCCACCTAGGCGCCTCCAAAGTGTATCCTCGCAGCCATCTTCTTTCTCTCTCCCGAAAAACACCGGAAAACTTGATCAAGCTCGAGTTCCTGCTATTCTTGCTCAGCTCCTCTTTGCTGTTGATTTTTGGAGGGATTGCTCATTGGTATGTGCCTCCTCCACTTGTCAAATTATATTTGTGATTGATAGATTGTATCTTGAGTATTTTGCTACAATAGGTGGCAGGTTGTGTGAGCTTGCATACTTATTCTATGCTTAGAGATTTTATTTTGATGCATGTGTAGCCCTCTAGCAAGTTTCTCATCATTTATCAACTTGGAAATCACTTGGTTTGATGTTTGTCTAAAAATTTCAGAAAAGAAGATGAGTGCATACACACTGACTCAATATGACTTGATGGTTCCTGAGCCAATGAAAGTTCATCGTGAGGAAGGAATCTTTCCTTCCATATATCCATGCCATGAATTTATGAGAACTGCGAGAATCCTCCAGGATTTTCAAACTATGATTACCAATGCAGGGTTGGAACACTTTGTTGAAGGTGAACCCTTTCATTATGTTAAGCTAACCATGGCTGTTGTGCAGGACTTCCGGTTTACTTGGCCTTCATCTAATCCAATGGTCCATTATAAAATATACAATATAGCCGTCGACCTGCCGTTTGTTGATTTCTGTGCAGCAATTAGAGTACCTCAGTGGGGATCTTGTGAGAAGATCAAGGAGAGACCCAAGTCACTTATGGATTTATATGTTGAGATTTGCCAAGGTTTTGACTTCTCCAAGGAAAGTGGTAAAATTCGTAACATTCAGTTCCCAGCCATTAGATATTTTGCCTATTTCATTACCAAGTGTGTTCTTGCTAGAAAGATTGCTAGTAAGTTATCTTCTTTTGATCGGGATTTTGTCGCAACTGCTTTGAATAGAAATAGATCTTATAACCTGGGTGCTTTGATAACTTATCGTCTCACCACCAACTGCGAGAAGGGTGGAATTTGTGGAGGTCTCATTGCTTCTAGGTTGCTAACTTTCCATGGTTTAGAGCCTCACCATTCAGATTATCGGTTCCCCATAGAGAGGCTTGATCTTGAATCCATGATTCAACATAGTTTTGTTTCCTTGGGGATAATGTGAGAAGTTTACCGTATGAATTATCTTTTGCACATCGAGGTTGGAGAAGGGTTAGGACTGAGAAAATGGTTTATTTGCCTGCACCTGCTTTGTTTAATTTTGATAACAGACAAGGATGGTCGCTCACGGAAGAGGAGTTTGACACATATGTGGCGGAGATCTCTCAGCAACAGGAGAATGTTGGAGAGGATGCCGAAGATAATTCAGTTCATCACTCCAACTTGGGAGAGTCTTCATACCGGCAACCCTTATTTGATTGGGGCGCGTCTTCTTCTTCTTCGCAAGTGCCACTATGATCATTCCTATGATGACCCACCAGCTTGGGGTTACTACCCGTGCTATTGAGCCCCACTTAGGCCAAAATCCTAAGCTTAGGGTGGGGGGTATACCGACATTACACTCATCTATATATCATAATCGGTCGGTTCTTTGTATATCCATTGTTTCGCTTTCTTTTTGGTTTTTGCCGCCGCTTTCTCAAAAACACAAAAATACCAAAAAAAAATCGTTATTTCTCTTGGTTTGTTTCTTTGCTTTTTAGCTTTGGTTTGTCTTAAAGAAAAATCCAAAAAGATTTTGCTTTGTTTGGTTTGTTTTTGCTTTGTTTGTTTTTACTTTGTTGGCTTGCTTTAAAAAATCAAAAACACCAAAATTATTTGTTGTTCTTCTTTGGTTTTGTGAGTTCTTTGCAGATTTCAGCCGTCCTCTGCGGATTTTTGGTTTCATGTTATTATTCAAGTCACACAAGTGAAGGTCAATAATGAAGATTAAGACAACTTGAGGTGTGGTAAGAGGCTGGTAACGAACTCTATTTGTTTTCATTTTTGTACATATACTCATCATTGTGAGCATGCTTAGTCTGTTCATGTAAGGAGTATATTACTGATGCATGCTTAGTAGTTCTTTCTTGTCTATGATTAGCTCCACTTACTAATAGTTTGTAGCATGTCATATGAATGTTTGCTTGCATTTTTTATTCATATTTTGGTATGATATTATGGTATCCTCTTCTGAATGTTTCATGTGAATCGACTTGGCACATGCATGCATATGACTAAACAATAGTCAGTAAGCCTCGATGATTTATTTTGCCTCAGAGTTCTTGTATCACTTTCATGCCACAATTAGTTCTGTTTTGTTGCAAGCATGATTATGATAGTTATTGCTCTCTCGTTTGTCACTCCCTCTTTATTTCTAGCCTTCACTTGCACTGAGTATGAGCTCTACTTGTGCTTCCAACTCCCCAAAACCATTATTGTCAAATGTGTCCACCATACCTACCTATTAGCATCATTTGCTATTTCAGTACATATTCTTTATGCCTTGTTTTATTCCAAATAAAATGTTTGTCTGTTTGAGAAAGTTAGTTAGTAAAGCTCTCACAAACTTGATGGCACACTTTATTCCTTGCACTTAATAATCCTGAACCATTGTGACATGTCCATGAAAGTTATATGCTTGCAAATTATATGCTGGGAGTTAGCAGAACCGTGCTATCATGGGGAACGCTTTCAACACTTATGGATACATATCCAGTTGATACCTCGCTCTTTTGTTTGCGGATGTTGACGATGTGAAATAAAAGGGTAGCTTGTGAGTTCATGGAGTATATAAATATGTGTTAGAGAAATGCCTGGGCCGCTAGCCTAAGCCATGCCTAATCATGGTGGAAACTTGCAGCACCACAATAATGAGCATTCCGTGAAGCATCCTCAATAAAATGCTATGCACATAGTAAATAAAAAGATCGCTGAGATGCTCATTGTATGCTTGCCTTATCATTTTGATCACGGGATAGCTCCTGTATCATGTGCAAGGGGTACCCCGTTGGCGGTTCTCTATGATATGCATGTATGTACAATGAAAAGAACTTGAAGGTAAACAAAGTTGAGTAGCATGCGGAGCGTCCCTCGTACTCAAGGGACTTGGGATTTCCAGTTTATGGTCTTTCAAGCATATAACTCAGATTGAACCTCACTTTCACCTTAACCATATAAAGATGCCTATGGTAGGGGCAATGAGAGCTCAAAGCTAGTGAGTACCTTACTTTCAGAATTTGGAAGCCTTTCAAACTTTTCAAAACCTTTTTCACTCCCTTGTTGAGTCATCACTTATTCTATGAGCACCTTCTTGAGAGCATAGTTGTCATTCTTGTGTTTGTCTCAAAACTTGGTTAATTAAGTCATGACTTTTATGCTTGTATCTCTGATATCTTTACTTCTAGTTTTCATGTGAACTTCAGAGGTGCCTTGGCATTTATAATGTGCTCTACAAACAAAGGCAAGCGAGATACCACTCTATCATACCTTACTATGAGCATTGCAATGTTGCTTATGTTTATGTTTCATGCTACTTATTATTATTGAGTTGGTTTCTCTTCATAGCTTGCAATGACTATTAAGTAGACATGGTTGCATACTTCTTATTATGAATGGTTTAAGTATCTACTCCTGTGCTGAGAAGATATACATCATATGAAGCAACTGTGTTCGTGAAAGTTCTTTTATCGCACTCAGTTTTCAACTGAATTGCTTGAGAACAAGCAATAAGCTAAGATTGGGGGAGTTGATACGTCCAAAATGTATCTACTTTTCCGAACACTTTTGCTATTGTTTCTCCTCTAAACTTGTGTGATTTGGATACAACTAACACGTACTGACGCTGTTTTCAGCAGAATTACCTTGGTGTCTAATTTTTGTGCAGAAAAACAACTATCAGAAAAAATCCCGGAAAATATGCCAAAATTTATATTTCGCCAGAAGATCCATGGAGCCGAGACGAAGCGGGTGGAGGCACTGGGGACCACACCTGCCGGTAGCAGTGGGCCCAGCCCACGCCTAGGGGGTGCGGCCACCCCAGGCACCCCCTTAGGCTCCCTCTGTGCCTATAAGTTACCCCTTGACCTAAAAACCGAGGGGGGTTCGACATTTTTCGAGAAAGAGTTCCGCTGCGCCGCCACCACCAGAAGCCGCGATTCGGATCCAAAAACTCCGTTCTGGCACCCTGCCGGGACGGGGAATTTGGGGAGGATCATCGCCATCGTCATCACCAACGCCTCTCCATCAACCATCGATATTTCCCTCATTCATGAGTGAGTAATCCCCCGCTGTAGGCTATAGGGATGGTAGGGATTGAATGATTTCAATCATGTAATCAAATAAGATTGTTAGGGCATAGTGCCTAGTATCTCTATTAGTGCTATTTGACTTTGTTGCAACTTGTTGTGCTTAATGCTTGTCACTAGGGCCCGAGTGCCATGGTCTCAGATCTGAACTTATTATTGAATCATTATGATAGTATTGTTTGTGATCTTATCTGCAAGTTATGTACACATATCATTGTCCGGATCCAAAGGCCCCGAAGTGACATAAATTGGGACAACCGGAGGGGATGGCTGTGGTGTGAGGATCACATGTGTTCAGGGAGTGTTAATGCTTTGCTCCAATGCTCTATTAAAAGGAGCACCTTAATTTCCAGTTGTTCCCTAGAGGCCCCGCTGCCATGGGCTGACTGGACAGAAGATGTTGTACAAGTTCTCATTGTGAGCACGTATGACTATATATGGAGCACATGCCTATGATTGTTTAGTACTTGGATGCTTATTCTTATGTATCTGCAATGCCCTAGATCTTGAAGTTACATATTTAGACTCGTCCATGCAACGCCCGTCCATCCATCCCTATGCCTATCGCGCTTGTATCCTACTGTTTGCCACTACTGTTACTATTGCTCTTGTTTTGCTGCTGCTGTTGCTTTGCTGTTGCTACTACAAAATGTTGCTACTGATAAACTTCTGTGAGCAAGAACTATTTCCAGGTGCACCTGAATTGACAACTCAGTTGTTAAGACTTGCAAGTATTCTTTGGCTCCCCTTGTGTCGAATCAATAAATTGGGTAATACTACCCGTGAAGACTATTGCGATCCTCTATACTTGTGGGTCATCAAATGGATGTTGTATTTTGATACCGGTCAAATTATGCTCCATGCATACTGATCATGGGATTATGGATGTATGCATAATGGGCACCTCATGCATCTAGTCCGGGTCCCAAGAGGGTGTACATGTGATTATTTATTCTCTACTCCTAAACTTCATGTGAAAGATTATTCCTCTTGTTCAGAAAACTATTGGAGCCAGAGACCAGTCTTTAGATGAGCATGAAGCCATAATATCTATAAGAATAGAGATCTTGATCTATTATTCTTATTGAATTGACATCTCCTAGACGTCTAGGCGTTATTTTTGAGAATCCATCTCGTGGATACACCATGAGTGGTTGGGCTAGTTTGCAATGTTTTTGTTTGTAACTTTTTATTCATAATGTTTATGAAATTATACAATAGTATAGATTTTTATGTATGCACATACAAGTGGATATGTATTGGGATATACATATGAACTTTTCTTTGAACATGAAGAGGGGTCTAGAAGGACACTAACTGCTGCATCAATTCATCATTGGCGGGTACAAAATTACATCAGGGTCCTTACCGAAATACAACAGTACATAACCGTGCCCTAGGAATTTGCACAAAAGACCTTAAGAAAAACTAGAAAACATAATCGGGTCTCTAGTCCTATCCACCAAGAAAGAGACTCCACCGCCAACCACCTTGACTTCTCCAAGGACGAACCACTTGGCGTCGAGAAGGTGAGGAGCTCCGACGATAATCTCCACAAAGTTCCTCCCTCGAGGAGGTTGAAGAAATGTGTAACTACCTCGGTAAATTACGCTCCTAGTTACAAGCCTGGATGAGCGGAAATGGTTGAAATAGTACGGTGGGGCCCAAATGCCACTCACAGGTAGACCTTTCGGCCGTCCCAACCATTTCCAAACATCGGGACAAGAACAGGCGCGTGTCGGCAGGCAAAGGGATCAACTACATACACAAATGAGTATGTATGCAAGCCACCATACAACAGTACATCAGAGCCATTCCATCTAAAAGAAATAGAAATATTGCAACGACATACGGCAAGATCCAAATATCCTAGATAGATATAATAGTTTAGGATATATCCCCATACATCAAACATCAGAGTATCAGGCGGAAGCGGCAAACAAGATACGAGTACGGATAAGAAGCAAATCGGCATAAGATGCCCCATAAATAAACACATCCCGCCCACAGATCTCACGGATCCCCGTTCCCGGAATCTCTACACCGAATGATCGTTGCCCACATCGTCTGTATCCTCCACCCAGTATCCATCTTGTGAGTGTACCTGTTCATCTGAATCAAATAATTTATCGTGTGAGACCCTAGGGGTACTCAGCATGTCTTTATGCCTCTAAAGGGACACACAGGGTGACGAATTGCAGCAAAAGATAATACCTAGCAATTCTATAGATATGCGCTAACCATCCGCCTAACCAAAGATAGAGCGGATGTCGTGAATTAATGACAACGATTATAACAAGAATATTGAGATCCATCCTCCTCCTAAACACCAGCGAGGCGGACGAACAACCCCCAATCCGTTGGCGGTTTTATTATCCATTCCATGAGTGTTGCACTATTTACTAGTTACTTAGTCAAATTTAAAAGCGGTACTTTAGTTATGCTTGTCTATGATCAAGAAAGCGTGCCAAGTCGTCCATAACATGGACACGACTTTTGAAAGTTTTACCTGCAGGGGTGCACAAATAGCAACACACACTCGATCAACCTCGGAAAAACCAAATCAAAACCCCGAGGCATTCACGACAAAGCAATCACAGTTCAGAAATATTTCAGGGGCCACCCATTAAGCTACCATAGCAGTTAATGACTCGAGACGGACTCAAGGTTTGGGTGGGCGGTATGCATCGGGAACCGAAAGTGTGACTGGGCTTGTCGATACCGCAACGTGTCCCGATCCTAAGCAGTCAGTGCTCCTCGCACAATCGTAAATAAAGCGATAAAGCATGGCATAAGTACAAGATAGTAAATAAAACCTCAAACTAGTTTGTGGCCCCAAGAAATAAGAATTAATCAAGCTCGCTCGGGGGTCCCATAATCCTCCGGATGTGGATAGCGAATATTCAAGGAACAGGAATCAAGTACTCGGGGTCCTCACGGACACAAGTGAGCATGAAAACCAAATAGCAGATATTTCTCACCGTGCCACTTTCATTAGTTATCCCATACTACTCGAGTTAAGTTGTTTAGGTACCTCGTTATCCATCGGACACTCACATACCCTACACATGTTGTTCTCACGACCATGGCTCAAACAACTCCTGTAGTAATGGCTCATGGGATGGAGGAACAAGCTTTGGTGGGGTTTAAAAGTAAAGGCTATGCAATACTTGGGATTCAGTTTAATGCAATCGCGACTCAATGATGCAAGAATAAGATAGAGGCAATAGGTACTATATGTATGCAAGCATGTGGTAGTGCTTGCCTGGCAGCTCAGTTGAAGCGAGAGAAGGATCTGGGTAGTGCTCCTGGGTTTCTTGATATATTCCCTGCTCAGCGTCTATTCGAAGAAGAACCAAACAAACAAGGGCCAACATAAATAAAGTGCACAAGCATAGGAACAAAATGCGACAAGCAAACAATCATGCCATGATGAATGATGCACAATTTGCATGGCAATAAAGTAGCATGGCATGGGTGAGATGTGGAATACAAGATTAAAGCCTTTTATTGAGTTTTTGGTCACATTTTAACCTCATATTAGTTGTTGTATACTTTATATTTATATGATGAATGCTGCAATTCAGAACATGGACTGCATAGATAGAATGGGCTCGTTGCGCTGATCGATTTAGACATATTATTTGTCAAATTTGGAGTTATAAAACAAAAGTTATTAATTAATTAAGGAAAAGGGCATTTTATTGTAATTTTAATTAACTTGGAAATTAAAGTGTCCAAAATATATTTTAAAGGGCATATTTGAAATCCTCACATTTTTCTGATTCAAAAACATATATTACATGTTGAATTTGGATTTATATTTTAAAAGGTATTTTAAAACAGATTTGAATTTGAAATTTAAACATTTACTGAAAACATTTTTATTTAACAGAAATTTGCCAGGACTTCTTACACCCAGGTGAATTGGACCCAATCCACTGACGGGTGGACCACTGCTGACAGGGCACACGCGCACAGGGAAAAACTTTCGCTACCGTGGCTCTGGCTAGCCCACACGGATGACAAGCGGGCCCAGTGGTTGCAGGCCACGTGGCCGAGAGAGGAGGGTCGGCCACGCGCTCGGTGAGGAGTGCGGTTACTGACGAGAAGCAGAGGGCTTTTCTGCAAACGCTAGGCGGTGACATGCGGGGTAGTGGACCGGGTTCAGCGGAAAAAGCGGTGTTTTCGGAAGCGTCGACGCCGGACCGCTCTGTGCCGTCTGCAGAGAACAGGGATCGGCGGAGTTCGGACGATGATGGCGACCAACGGCGAATCTCGCCAAAAAACAAAAAACGAAGAGGGGACAACGGGCTACAACTTTCGTTCATAGATCTTGCACGGAGGTGGTCTACGGTAGCGGGCAGGTGAGAGAGCAGGCGGAGGATGTTGCGGGCTGTTCGCCTGCCCGGCGCGCGGCGGCGGTGCACGAAGGCTGCTCGACGGAGCGTGGCGGCGCTACGGTGCGAGATAAGGTAGGGGGCATGTCTAGGGGGTTGAGAGGCTCACCGTGGGGTCGCCGGCGTGGTAGTTCGTGCGGAGGTGGAGGGGATCTGGCGCCGGGCTTGGTGGCAACGACGACAGACCAGCTCGGGCGCGGCGGCGGCGAGGCTTCTCCGGCGCGCTCCGGGGCAGCTCCTGGTGCAAGGTGACGGTGACAACGGCGTAGAAGAGCTTCCCGACGACCTCCACCTCTGGGCACCTCTTCTCCACCGGCTAACAACCGAGGCCGAGGCTAGGGTTTAGGAGAACCATGGCCATGGCCAGGATGTGGTGGGGAGGAAGGAGAGGGATCCGGCTTCGCCCAGATGGGATCTGAGAGGAGGCAGAGGGGTTGTGGGGCGGAGGCAAGGCAGAGAGGGAGAGGAAGATGCCGTGGGGAGGTGGTGAAGGGAAAAAGGTGGCTCGGGTGCCACCTTTCCCTCTCCTCTTCACGTGCTCGAGCTGGCTCGTCTAGGGCAGGTAGGCAGCTGGCAGGTGGGGCAAGGTGAGGCCAGGGAGGGTAGAGAGGCTGCGGGGTGGGGCCGGCGTGAGGAAGAGAGGAGAGGGGGGCTAGCTCGGTTAGGTTAGATGGTGGCCTCGGGTTAGGTAGAGGGTAGTCTTGGGTTAGGGTTTTGGAGAGAGGGGTAAGGAGGCTAGATGGGACCAACATGGTATAGAGAGGAGAGATGAGAGAGGGGGGGGCTTGGTTAGGGTTTTGGTTTAGAACTAGGGTTAGAAGAAAGAGAGGCAACTAGGGTTAGGGTTTTGGAGAGAGGATAAGAGAGAGGATGATGTGGTGGTTGCTTTTGGCAAGACCAAACTAGATCAAGCAAAAGGAGTGGTAGAGAGGGATAGAGGATGATTCACTCAAAAACCAAAGAAAGACCAAAAGAGATCAAATGGGGGTGATGGTTGCATGGCCCATGCAAGTATTTAATGCCATGTGTTAATCTTCTGAAAACAAAATAAAATCTCATGGCATTTATTTATGTGCATCCTCAAAAGATGGAGTAAGGGCCAAGCTAAGGATTGAAGGAATGTTCTATGTGGAGTGAAAGGGGATGACCATATTTGAATAAAAATGGGCCATGCTAGTGTGTATGTGCCACTAGGTATTTAGTAAGCCCAAAAATATCCCAACAGGATAATAACCCCAAAACGGCCCATATGGAAGCTAGAAAAGGGTCCCACTCACAAGGCATGCAAAGGTGGCCATGTGGCTCTCATAAACCAATAATGTGGAAACAATATGGTGCATATATGAGAGCATGTGGAGATTGAATTGGATCCATCCCAACCCACATGAGCTAGAGGTAAAACCAAATAAGTTGCAATGCTCATATATGGTGGAATGGTGGAATGATGGGGTGATGACAAGAAAGGTGGTGGAGTGGAATAAAAGATATGCCCCCAACTCAACTTGGGCATTTAAACAATATATCAATAACCAAATACAATATCAAGAGGCAAAATACAATTTACAATGCATATGAGACAAGAACCAAAACAAAAAGGGTTTTATATGATGCTCAAATGCAATGTGGCATGATGACATGAGCATGATATACTTATGATGCAACAATTATATGTAGGAGGTAGCATTTATATAGACTAGGATAGTAGCATTGCAATTGTTAGACAATTGGGTTGCTACAACTCTCCCCCACTAAACAAGAATCTCGCCCCGAGATTCCTAGGAAAAAGAAAACAACACAAGGAGAGGTGGGTGTTCGAACGAAGGTGACCCTCACGTTCCCAAGTTGATGAACAACAGAATGGTGCAACCACTACACCTTGCAAAACTTGCTAGACTTGTTGCGAGTCTTGCGTTTTGCTTGAGAAACAACGGGTTAGAAAAGTTGAAGGATTGTCGTGAGACAAGAAGGATAGGATGGGCATAGCTCCGGTTTTCCCAAGAATCATGATAAAAGAATATAACCACTTGTGAAAGAAAAGGAGAAGATGATGTATCATGGATAAATAAAGACACACCATTAAGATTAAATATTTACTGATACGAGAGAGGATGAATCTTTATCTCGCCGGAAGAAAAAGAGCTAGATTGGAGAGGTTTGAACCACTATGACCATAGCATCGTATCTTCTCTCGGATTTGAGAAAAGAAGTTCGGAAACAATATTGCCTTCAAACAATAGAGTCCTTGATAACAACAGAAAGATTTAGTTAGACATCGTCGGATTAGATTCTTCTTGCGCCGGTAAGAACCAAGGATCACGCAATTTAGGTGCGCAGATATAACTTCCAGAGATGGATGTGAAGCCAGATCATGGTGGAATCCCGAGAAGCAAAGAATATGGAGGATCTGGAGTTTATTGTAGAGATACTTATTGCTTTCTTTAGCCTTGAGGCTAACGCAATAGATTTGGTGATGGCATCAACCATAATTGGCTTTACCACGGAAAAGAATTGATGAAACAAAGAGAGAGATAGTTTCCTTTAATCTTGTTTGGGGATATCGAGCATCGGTAGAAAGACGAGGATAGAAAAAGGTTTGCGTTTGTTTCCACCAGATAATTGAGGATTTTGCTTCGTGTAGAAAGGGTGAGATCACCAACAAGAGATTATTGATTACTTCCTTCGAAAGAGCACTCCGGAAAAACAAGGACGAAAGTAAAAGTATCAAGGGATAAAGGCCACTTCTAACTTCCGTGGAATGAGTGAAATCACATTAATTCACCAATTCAATGTACAAGAGTGAATGATAAGAGTAGTGGTATGGTAGCTACTCCATCCCGCACTCAAAGCATTACTCCGCACATGAATAATAAAATCATGCAACCCAACTACCGAAACAGACTGAAGGTGTTGGCAAAAACTCATAGAACTCCGTTAGAAAACAAGGATAGATGCAAACGATTCTCCGGATTCATAGATAGATAAAATGATGATGTTGTCGTCATGTCGGAAGTACCAAGCCACCGGAAAGATATAAAGGAAGATCACGGAGACAACTGCAAAATTTCACAGATAAAGAAAAAGATAGCACCACTTGAACAGAAGGAATACAAGATCTGGAAGGTCTTCATGGCCTCCGGTGGATTGAGCATGCATTTATAGAGCGAGAGGGTTTCAAGAGATTACTTAACGAGATTGAGGTGAAAGAACTCCATGTTCTTCTTGAAATGATTGAGAGAGATTTAGCAGCCTTGAGGAAATCTTCAGCGGAACGACGATGATAACTTGCCAACAAGGAACAACTCTGGATTGGTTGAAGATGGAGGATGGAATTAACAATGAACTTGCTGATTCTAGAATTGAAGCGATCTATTTAGCAGAAGGACATGGCCGAGATAGGTGACTTCAAGAAGCCAGAATTTCCACTTTGGGACTTTGCACACAGGCAGTGCTCATGAAGCTTGAGAGAAAGAGACATAGATGATCTTCCATGTCCTTCCATAGATATCGAATGGGCAAGCATATTATCAACATATACCACCATGGATTAACAAGATATTCCCAGAATATCAAGTTTAAAAGGCGAGAGAAACGAACAAATGCTCGAAACACTTTCTGAGCTCAACGCTCTTTTAAAGATCAACGTTATGAGTAAGGATTCCTGTTGAAGAAGATGCGCTGACAGAATAGGTTAACTGGTCCTTCGGAAGAAAAAGAGATGTCACCTGGTTCACATTGTCGATCGGATCACCGGTTACAAAGATAAAGAGATCTTGGATAAGAACCGATGATAGCTCATACCTTAAGCAAAGCTATCAGAGACGAAAAGATGCAATTCCCTCGTATCCAGGAGAATTGTGCAGATATGGGGTTCAAAAGGATGTGCAGCATGATGGGATGATGATTGATTTGCGTAGTGCTTGGAGAAACTGGATTGCCAAAGATGCTTGGATATGCATAGATATGATCGCGGTGTACTCAAAATCATAGGAGATAACCGTCACCATTTGGAGGATAGTGGTGATTGCATTTTCCATATTCCACTCAAGATAAGTGTCATATAGCTATGCCGAGAACCAAATTACAATCACCAAAGATCGGATCGACACATGTTATGTAATTAGCCCAAGAGAATTGGAGATGAAATGAAACTCCGTGATTAAGCGCGGTGACAAAGAATGAGTTAGCATGGACATCTTGCCGATAAAAGGAGATAGATAATGTTTCACACACGGTGAAAAGGTGTGGAAGCTACAGAATGTATCAAAGAAAATTCTTCCGCATTCTCGCATTAAAATACCAATAGATGCGCAAAAACACTTATCAGGTAGCGATTAGCAACTGATGGTTTCACAGAATGTGGAGTTGCTAGAAGGAAGGACACCCTTAAGAAGATGGCACCGGTTAACAAGGAGTCAGATAGATCGCGCCGGTATTCAAAAGCCTGTCAGTATGGAATGTACCAACAGTTGATAACCAAAGGCAGATAAAGATAACATGTTGGATGCAACAGATAGACAAGGAATTACACACACACACACACACATTCTATGGTACTAAGGAAACCCAGAACACGTGAATCCTAGTTTGAATTTTAAGAAGAGGATTGAAAACGTTACACTTCCTTACCAGAAAAGGGTGGGTGGGTGGTTAAGAAGAAAAGTGGAAGCAGTCCTACTCTCGCGTTTTGTTTTCCCTAGTATACATAGCTACCAAAAATATTTGCTAGACAGACAACGACCATTTGGCTGAGACCCTGAAGGGCGGAATGGCTCTGATACCAATTGTAACTACCTCGGTAAATTACACTCCTAGTTAAAGCCTGGATGAGCGGAAATGGTTGAAATAGTACGGTGGGGCCCAAATGCCACTCACAGGTAGACCTTTCGGCCGTCCCAACCATTTCCAAACATCAGGACAAGAACGGGCGTAATGTCGGCGAAGGGATCAACTACATACACAAATGAGTATGTATGCAAGCCACCATACAAGACATCGAGCCATTCCATCTAAAAGAAATAAAAATATTGCAATGCCATACGGCAAGATCCAAATATCCTAGATAGATATAATAGTTTAGGATATCTCCCCATACATCAAACATCAGAGTATCAGGTGGCCGCGGAACACAAGATCCGCGTCCGGATAAGAAGAAAATAGGCATAAGATGCCCCATAAATAAACACATCCATACAGATCTCACGGATCCCGTTCCGGAATCTCTACACCGAATGATCGTTGCCCACATCGTCGTCTCCTCCACCCAAGAACCATCTTGTGAGTGTACCTGTTCATCGAATCAAATAATTTATCGTGTGAGACCCTAGGGTACTCGAAGTCTTTATGCCTCTAAAGGGGACACAACAGGTGACGAATTGCAGCAAAAGATAATACCTAGCAATTCTATAGATACTTGCTAACCATCCGCCTAACCAAAGATGAGCGGATGTCCGTGAATTAATGACAACAGTTATAACAAGAATATTAATGATCCATCCTCCTCGCTACCAACGAGGAAGCGGACGAACAACCCCCATCCGTTGGCGGTTTATTATCCATTCCATGAGTGTTGCACTATTTACTAGTCGATTACTTAGTCAAATTTAAAAGCGGTACTTTAGTTATGCTTGTCTATGATCAAGAAACTGTATCCAAGTCGTCCATAACCGCGGACACGGCTTTGAAAGTTTTACCTGAGGTGCACAAATAGCAACACACACTCGATCAACCTCGGAAAAACCAAATCAAAACCCAACGAGGCATTCACGACAAAGAAATCACCAGATTCGAAATATTTGAGGCCACCCCATTAAGCTACCATAGCGAAGTTAGGCGACTCGAGACGGACTCAAGGTTTGGGTGGACGGTACGATTGGGAACCCGAAGTGTGGGGGCTTGTCGATACCGCGAAAACGTGTCCCGATCCTAAACAGTACAGGTGATCCTCGCACAATCGTAAATAAAGCAGTAAAGCATGGCATAAGTACAGGATAGTAAATAAAACCTCAAACTAGTTTGTGGCCCCAAGAAATAATAATGAATCAAGCTCTGGCTCAGGGGGTCCCATAATCCTCCCGGATGTGGATAGTGCGAATATTCAAGGAACAGGAATCAAGTACTCGGGGTCCTACGGGACACAAGTGAGCATGAAAAACCAAATAGCAGATATTGCTCATCGGTGCCACTTTCATTAGTTATCCCATAATACTCAGGTTAAGTTGTTTAGGTACCTCGTTATCCATCAGACACTCACATACCCTACACATGCTGTTCTACGACTCGCATGGCTCAAACAACTCCTGTAGTAATGGCTCATGGGATGGAGGAACAAGCTTTGGTGGGGTTTAAAAGTAAAGGCTATGCAATACTTGGGATTCAGTTTAATGCAATCGCGACTCAATGATGCAAGAATAAGATAGAGGCAATAGGTACTATATGTATGCAAGCATGTGGTAGTGCTTGCCTGGCAGCTCAGTTGAAGCGAGAGAAGGATCTGGGTAGTGCTCCTGGGTTTCTTGATATATTCCCTGCTCAGCGTCTATTCGAAGAAGAACCAAACAAACAAGGGCCAACATAAATAAAGTGCACAAGCATAGTAACAAAATGCGACAAGCAAACAATCATGTCATGATGAATGATGCACAATTTGCATGGCAATAAAGTAGCATGGCATGGGTGAGATGTGGAATACAAGATTAAAGCCTTTTATTGAGTTTTTGGTCACATTTTAACCTCATATTAGTTGCTGTATACTTTATATTTATATGATGCATGCTGCAATTCAGAACATGGACTGCATAGATAGAACGGGCTCGTCGCGCTGATCGATTTAGACATATTATTTGTCAAATTTGGAGTTATAAAACAAAAGTTATTAATTAATTAAGGAAAAGGGCATTTTATTGTAATTTTAATTAACTTGGAAATTAAAGTGTCCAAAATATATTTTAAAGGGCATATTTGAAATCCTCACATTTTTCTGATTCAAAAACATATATTACATGTTGAATTTGGATTTATATTTTAAAAGGTATTTTAAAACAGATTTGAATTTGAAATTTAAACATTTACTGAAAACATTTTTATTTAACAGAAATTTGCCAGGACTTCTTACACCCAGGTGAATTGGACCCAAGCCACTGACGGGTGGGCCACTGCTGACAGGGCACACGCGCACAGGGAAAAACTTTCGCTACCGTGGCTCTGGCTAGCCCACACGGATGACAAGCGGGCCCAGTGGTTGCGGGCCCACGTGACAGCGAGAGGGGAGGGTCGGCCACGCGGCTCGGTGAGGGAGTGCGGGTTACGGCCCGAGGAAACAGAGGGGCTTTTCTGCAAAACGCTAGGGCGGCTGACATGCGGGGTAGGCTGGACCGCGGGTTCAGGCGGGAAAAAGGGAAGGGTGTTTTCTGGAAAAGCGTCGCCGACGCCGGACTGTCTACTGCACGCCGTCTGCAGAGAACAGGGGATCGACCGGAGTTCGGACGACGATGGCGACCAAACGACGGCGAATCTCGCCAAGCCGCAAAAACGAAAAACGAAGAGGGGACAACGGGCTACAACTTTCGTTCATAGATCTTGCACGGAGGTGGTCTACGGTAGCAAGGGGTGAGGAAACGAGGCGGACGTATCTGCGGCTGCTGTCTGCCCGGCCTTGCCGAGCGGTGCACGAAGGCTGCTCGACGGAGCGCGGCGGCGCTACGGTGCGAGATAAGGTAGGGGGGCATGTCTAGGGGGTTGAGAGGCTCACCGTGGGGTCGCCGGCGTGGTAGTTCGTGCGGAGGTGGAGGGGATCTGGCGCCGGGCTTGGTGGCAACGGCGACAGACCAGCTCGGGCGCGGCGGCGGCGAGGCTTCTCCGGCGCGCTCCGGGGCAGCTCCTGGTGCAAGGTGACGGTGAGAACGGCGTAGAAGAGCTTCCCGACGACCTCCACCTCTGGGCACCTCTTCTCCACCGGCTAACAACCGAGGCCGAGGCTAGGGTTTAGGAGAACCATGGCCATGGCCAGGATGTGGTGGGGAGGAATGAGAGGGATCCGGCTTCGCCCAGATGGGATCTGAGAGGAGGCAAAGGGGTTGTGGGGCGGAGGCAAGGCAGAGAGGGAGAGGAAGATGCCGTGGGGAGGTGGTGAAGGGAAAAAGGTGGCTCGGGTGCCACCTTTCCCTCTCCTCTTCACGTGCTCGAGCTGGCTCGTCTAGGGCAGGTAGGTAGCTGGCAGGTGGGGCAAGGTGAGGCCAGGGAGGGTAGAGAGGCTGCGGGGTGGGGCCAAGTGAGGAAGAGGAGGGGGCTAGCTCGGTTAGGTTAGATGGTGGCCTCGGGTTAGGTAGAGGGTAGTCTTGGGTTAGGGTTTTGGAGAGAGGGGTAAGGAGGCTAGATGGGACCAGCATGGTATAGAGAGGAGAGATGAGAGAGGGGGGGCTTGGTTAGGGTTTTGGTTTAGAACTAGGGTTAGAAGAAAGAGAGGCAACTAGGGTTAGGGTTTTGGAGAGAGGATAAGAGAGAGAGGATGATGTGGTGGTGGCTTTTGGCAAGACCAAACTAGATCAAGCAAAAGGAGTGGTAGAGAGGGATAGAGGATGATTCACTCAAAAACCAAAGAAAGACCAAAAGAGATCAAATGGGGGTGATGGTTGCATGGCCCATGCAAGTATTTAATGCCATGTGTTAATCTTCTGAAAACAAAATAAAATCTCATGGCATTTATTTATGTGCATCCTCAAAAGATGGAGTAAGGGCCAAGCTAAGGATTGAAGGAATGTTCTATGTGGAGTGAAAGGGGATGACCATATTTGAATAAAAATGGGCCATGCTAGTGTGTATGTGCCACTAGGTATTTAGTAAGCCCAAAAATATCCCAACAGGATAATAACCCCAAAACGGCCCATATGGAAGCTAGAAAAGGGTCCCACTCACAAGGCATGCAAAGGTGGCCATGTGGCTCTCATAAACCAATATTGTGGAAACAATATGGTGCATATATGAGAGCATGTGGAGATTGAATTGGATCCATCCCAACCCACATGAGCTAGAGGTAAAACCAAATAAGTTGCAATGCTCATATATGGTGGAATGGTGGAATGATGGGGTGATGGCAAGAAAGGTGGTGGAGTGGAATAAAAGATATGCCCCCAACTCAACTTGGGCATTTAAACAATATATCAATAACCAAATACAATATCAAGAGGCAAAATACAATTTACAATGCATATGAGAGAAGAACCAAAACAAAAAGGGTTTTATATGTGCTCAAATGCAACGTGGCATGATGACATGAGCATGATATACTTATGATGCAACAATTATATGTAGGAGGTAGCATTTATATAGACTAGGCTACTAGCATTGCAATTGTTAGACAATTGGGATGCTACAAAATGCCATGTAGGCATCTAGAGAGGTTGATGTTGTAGTCATAGATCACGACGGAGGACATGGCTATCATGTGGTACTCTCCAAGATGTAGCAAGAACCTTCCACACCATCCTCTAGTTGCCGATCCCGACAAACCAATCCGCTTCATCCCGTCTCCACTGAGGCCGGACGGAGAACGCTTCCCAGCGCCAGAAACACCACTTATAGGGACTGCACCAAACCACCATGACCTTATTCTCAGATACGATGGATCTCCCCTTCGCTTCCAGCTCCGACCAATGGAACATTAAAGCAATAGATGAACAACCCTAAAAGGCTCCAAATCTGGTCGCCACGATCCATATCCCCGCTCGAAACTACATGCATAATCCCACAACCGGCATCCAACCGAGTACCCTAAATCTACTATGTACAACCTGAATCAGCCTGCCATGTACACGGCGGACGGCAATGCCCCCGTGGAGGAGGGGCAGAAGCGGAGGATATGAGACGACTCTCAAGAAAGAAGATTGGAGAGAGAAACCAGGGGAAATGAATCTCCTATATGTATGAACTGGGATGTTACTCTCTCCGTCTCAAAATAGATGTCGGGGGTTTGTCAAATTTTGAATGAATCTATATACTAAATAGTGTCTAGATTTATCTAAATTTTTACAAATCTGTGACATCTATTTTGAGATGGAGGGAGTACTATTTTAATCATATACCACTTCACTTTATACGTGAGCTATAATGCTAATTTTGATCTCTTGTGCAGCATAACCACAAATATTTATGGATAGATGTCGATTTCAAGAATTTGGTCTATATTTTATGATTTATTTAACTCTTCAACTGAAATGTATTTCTTTTCTTTTCACATGTTTCAATGAACTCAAATTTAAACAAGCAGTGACAATAAATTCTTCTCAAGACATTCTTCATGTTGAGTGTTGACACATATATGTTCGCATGACCAGATATTTAATCATCCTTTATTTTTACAAAAATTACCAAGAATTAAAAAGTGATGTGAGGAGTGTGGAAGAGTTTTCAACCAATTTTTTGAAACAACAAGAAGAATGAAAAATGTCCACAAAGAAAATTTTAACACGAACCAAACATTACCCTCATAGGTGACGTGCCGATAGTGTCACTCCGTATTTGAGTTTTGGAGTGTGTATGCCACACTTGTTACAATAACAAAGACACTATATTCTCAAGTTCTGATTGAGAAGTGACTCCAATGACCCAAAAACACATAAAACTCTAAGAAACCTGAAGCTACATACACTTTAGGGAAGATCCTGCCATGACGCTTGTTTCCAACAAAATGTTTATGAATCCTTCACATGCTCTTTGATGAAACAAAATCTGTTTTAATATTGAGTGAGGATGTACTTGTTGATCCATGCAATCATTGAAAAGTTGATGTCCAATTCAACGCGTGGAACTTACAACATCATGGACATATGTATATGCTTTCGGTTGAAGTCTAAATGTTCTAGTGAACTATTGAGTTTAGCTTATAAATTTTGACGCTAAAATATAAGGTAATGGAAATTTCGTTGGATATCATTATTTAAAAAGTTCCCTTTGGGTCGTCTCATGGAAATTTTGGCAGGGAAATACAAAAACTATTTTAAAAATAAACACCTTTTTGGGTATCAATGGTCTATTAGAGAGTGGGCAAAACTTGGGATTTGATTAGTCCACAAATTCTCAATGCTTGAATGTTTACTACACGTCCTATATTAGTTCAGATATACTACCTAGGTTTGAATATGCAATGCTCATTACAATGCGCCCACAATGTTTAATACAATTGTAATAGTGAACTATAGAAGCCAAAAATAGAAGAAACGTGTGTTAGAAAATTGCTAGCAACATAAGGGATCCTAATGCCTTCCAACTCTACCATAGAGAATGTACTGACGTCCTCCATGAGTTTTTTCATCTCTCAAATTACTGAATTTTTGAATGCTCTCCTTGCTCTTTTATGGACCAAATATTAGAATACCGAGTGAGGATGTGCTAGTTGATATATACATGCAAATATTGAGAAGTCCTATTTAATGTGGAACTTACAACATTATCAACATGCATACATCCTTAAAGTTGAAGAAGTAAATGGAGAAGGCCATTGGGTAATCAACTACTCATCCCAAGTTTCAAATTTTGACACTGAAGTGGAAGGTAGATGATAAATATATCCTTGTATCATTCTTACAAAATTTCCATTTGGATAGTTTATTTAATGGAAATTGGTAGTAGGGAAAACACCGAACTTTTTTTGCAAGATTGTCTTTTTTCTATTTTTATTTTTTACCTATAGATATACTTCTTACTGACTGATTATGGCTTCCTGAACTAGAGAAGGAAATATACAGAGAAAACAGTGATGATAGGACGACCTGAATTCTGGAGATGAGTGCTTATCGTATTCCCTCAATGAAAGCAGAGGCCCTTGTGGAAAGACAAAAGAAAATGAAAAGCACATCCGCCTCTACCTAGAGAAAATATGATTTGCCGGTTTTATCACCAGATTCATCATAATCAGCTTTAAGGTCCTGATTCTCCGATTGGATATCTCTTTCGTTCACAAGAATTGCATATTATGTATGATACGTAATTCGAAATTATCTCTATTTACTATTTCATGGAATTCATGAATGAGTAGATCAAAGAAAATAAAGCAGATCATTCACTCCTAAACTATAAAGAACTAATCAACCGATCTAGCCTCTAGCTATGTGTCAATGCAGGTATGCGCGATAACTCAGATCAAATTACATTAATTCCTAGTCTCTAGACAAAGTAAGCAACTAAACTACCACCACTCATGTTGTGATGAGAGGCAAGAGGCTAGAATATTACAGGCTAACATTTTTTTTCCCAAAGCAAATTTAAACACAAACAAAACAACGCCCTTACAATTACCATATTTTTTCCTGAAGGTGTCACACTCGTCCTAAGTTTTACAGCGCACCAGCCGCAGTTGCTACCGGCAACGAAGAGAACACGAGACCATGGTTGTGTGTTAAGTGTAGGGTGATAGTGCTTTACCATTTGAATGAGCGTCAACAAACTGGTCTCCTATGCATTATGACCGAGTTATCTATGAGAGCTGCTACTAGTTAATGGCAATGCCTTCATGAATACGTACGCACATGTTATATCTTGTACTGTACTATTGTGTTATGATACTAACTAAGGCGTCCAGAGTCGCTGCACCGCCCACTCCATCTTATATTTTTCTTGTTGTTGTTGTTGTTGTTGTTGAGTCGTCCCAACGCTCATCTATACCCGTCGAATATACATGCTACCGCTGAGAAATGGGGAGTGGATGGGTCGTACAGTGAGGGACGGCGACCAGGTGGTTCAGGTGTTACCGATGGCCAACATCAATCTCACGGAGCATGGGTACTGGAAAGAGAAAGCGATGAATCAATGTATTTTTTCAAAATCAATGCAAAACCAAGGAATTCTACCTATTTCTATAATACGGTGCCTTCCACTATTAGAAAGTGGTGTCCAACTTAAAATGAAGGATGAGTAAGTTGCTGGAATAATCACTTTGTTGACTAATGAAAAATAAATGATAAGTAACTTGCTGGAATAATCTCTCTTGCTCTGGATTATGATCTTTGGGATACAATAGAGGAGTACGAGAAAATCATGTGTGCATAGAAAATAGAAAATATGGACCCATTTGATGTGGGTTCATTAATTTGCCGCAAAGAGTAGTGGGTGGCATTCTCTTATATGAAGTAATAGAAGATTGGTGGCATTCTATTATTTTTTGCTTAAGCAACTTTGGTTTTTGTGTTTCCATGGCTAATCTTTGTAGCCACTTTGGGTGATCAATGGTTGTAATATTCTTATACTTTCATACTCTGTTTGGAGACTTTAAAATTATGCAATAAATTAGGCTGTGTGCATCATTTGACAGAGGCCGGGACTATTCCCTATTTCGAAAAAAAGAAGATTGGTGTGGGAAAATACCAGCATATTTTAAAAAGAAATACTTTTTAGGTGTTATTGTCTCTACTTATAAAGTGAGCAAGTTTTGTGATAAAACTTTTTTTTGAATCATGCAAGCGTTATATTAGAAGAGGAAAAGCCATAGAGATAGCTAAATTCTTACAGAAAACACAAAAGGGGCAACACAACCTAAAGAGAAAGAAAGAATAGATCGCAACACCAAACGACCTACAAAGGAACATATTAAACTAACAAAAAACTGAGACAAGAAGGCTATTTTCCTAGGAGTTGTAAACGACCTGAGCTCGCGAACGACCAGAGTTCCGTTTCAGCCTTGATTTGGTCGATAAGTACGTTGATCGGCTTGAAGCGATGCTCAATTTTTTCGTGTTTCTTTCTCTCCACAAAACTTCTGGACTAATTTTGTGCTAAAATGACTCCATAAGTTCCGAGCTCCTGACTACGTCTACTCGTATTAGTTTCAGATGAGCTCCATGTGATTGAAGATACAACAGTAAATGTTATGCCCTAGAATATATTGAAATGTTTAGTGAGGATGTACTGGTTGACCCATGCAACTATTTGAGCCCAATTGGATGAGAAACTTACGACACATGGACGCATAAATACCCTTTCGGTTGATTGAAGTAATAGTAGTAAATGTTCTAACCTACTCTCAATACAGCTTTTAAATTTCACTGAAGTGGAAGGTACTACTAGATGACAAATGTCTTTGGGTATCCTTATTCAACTGCTTCCTTTGGGTGTGATCAATAGACACCAACGTTATTTAAAAAAAAACGACTATAAGGTATCGCGCTCTGAATCCATTAAAAGATTGAACAAAGTCGAGATCAAATAGTCCAAAGGTTACAGTCAGTCCGTAAAGTAAGGAACAAAATTGCCACATCACTCATGTACAGATGGCACTTGCCTATGCAACCAAATTGCTAGGTTCATTGAACATATTCCGTTTGGCTGGAACAACAATAATAACGTGAATGTGAGGAGAGCTAGCGGAAAACTTTTGATCGGTAACAATTTACCATTTCGCAAAGCCAAAAGTATCATCCTTACGAATACATGTAACCAAACATTACCGTAAAGCCAAATTTTTTTCCGCGGACCAAATTTAAACACGGACCAAATGATACATTCATGAATACCTTTAAGTTTTCGCCGCACGGCCGGTGTCACGCTCCGCCTGAGGTTTACAGCGCGTCCGCCGCAACAAGAACAGCATGCATGGGACCGCGGGGTGTGTGTCAACTGTCGAGCGATACCACACTGCTTTGTCAGTTAAATGCGCGCCAAAAAAGCTGATGATCTAGAGGTTTGACCGAGTAAGAGGAGGGAGCACGAATTAATGGCGATGAGCCCATGGATATGTATGTACCGGTTACATCTTCAATTATCGTGCTATGACATTGAGAATTGATGTCCAGAGAGGCTGCACCGCCCGTTCTATCATGTCCTTTTCTTCCCCAATAATTGAATGATGTTTGGTTCAGATCTACGGTGCTCCCTCCGTCTGCAAATAAGTATATTTTTAGCTTTTACCTAAGTCAAACATAATCAAATTTAACTAACTTTATAGAGAAATATAGTAACATATATTACATCAAATTAACATATTATAAAACTAAAAAAGTGGCTCACCCCCGCGTCCCTCCTAGAGGCGACATGGGGGAACGCTTCACGTGACCGGCCTCACGGTGGCAATCTCTCCCGCCGCCAAGAGGCTCCGTCGGGCAAAGCCTGGGCGGGGATGGCGGTGGCGGGGCCTTTCCCCTGGCTGGTGGCTCCCCTGCAGGCGGTGACAACGACGGCGTGTTCTCCCACCTCGATCTGGCGGCGTGGAGCTGCGGGATGGCGGCGGTGCGTCCCGACAACGTCGGAGGTAGGGGATCTAGCCCCGCTCGGTGGTGGTGCCTCTGCACCCGTGGATGGCAGTTTCGGGCTCGGTCGTGGGCCTCTGGGCTCGGACGGGCCTGTGGGGCTGGGTCCATGGCTGCGAGAGGCATGGCTGCGCCTGGCAGCTCCGGCATTGTGGTGGTGCCGGTGTCCGGCCGGGTAGCGACGGCGGGCTGGACCTCCACTGCCCAGTCCGTCCGGTGGTGGTTGTGGAACGGTGATCAGTGCGTCCCCGTCAACCACATCGAGGTTCGGCTCTTCTCTCGACTGCGGTGTGTCCAAGTGTGGCTAAAGTCACTCCTTTTCCGGCGGTTTGGGGCTGACGGATGTGCCAGGGCGAAAGCCCTGCTTGAAGCTGACGACGTCGACGCTGCGGGCGCCATTTCCTCCTTGGGGGCGTTGTCATGGCACTGCCCGTGTTGCCCCATCTCGAGCGCTGGGGAAAACCCTTGATTCGGCTTGCCGGGTCGGACAGCGGCGACACCACGGTGTCGTCCCCTTCTTGGAGGCGCTGTCTAGGCTACTCGTAGAATCCCGGAGAGGCTTGATGAAGTCCAGGTTGGCGACCTCTTAGAGTGCGGGCTTTCGGGGCGCAATGTACATCGTCGGCGGCGCTTCTCTGGCGGCTTCTACCGGTTGGTCCAGTTCCGCCGCTCACTCGTCGTTCTTAGGCGCTTGAGGGTGGACGGTGCGTTGGTTGTGCCATCCTTGGTATTCAGTCTCCTGGAGTTTCCTCCTTCGGTTGTGACGCGGTCCAGGAGCTCAGTGTATCCCTGTCCCCACCATTCTTGGAGGGGGACGGTGCTTGGAGAGTCCTCGTTGTTTGGTTGTCGTGGGTTGTGTTGTAAACCGTGTGGTGTCGAGTTTGTATCGTGTAGCCTTCGTGGCGTTGTGCTGGCCATCTTGGCCTTTCTTCTATGAAACCGATACACCTTCCAGGGTGTATCCTTGAAAAAAAACTAAATTTAAAAATAAATCTAATGATTTCAATTTAGTATCATAAATATTGTTACATTTTTCTAAAAAGTTAGTCAAACTTTACTAAGTATGACTTAAGACAAGGCTAGCATAGTACGAGATCGTGTAATCCCTTGAAATTTGTTCAATTATAGTTTTGTAATCTTCGCTCCAGACGCCCACATAGAGCTAGTTGATCCATTGATCTCTATTTTTTGAACACTGCAGGTGTGGCAACTTACTTCAGTTGGTTATCTTGTTATCTCTCATGTATTTATTTTTTGCGAAATTCCGCCGATTTATTAATAATCATTAACAACAGTACAAAGAGTCTTAAAAAAATAAAAATTACAAGTAGTTCATTGGTCCACTTGGCGACGACTACTTTAGCCGAAGGCGCGCCCCGTCATCGCCCCTCCATCATTGGAGGCTGTCAAATCTTGTCATAGTAGAACTTGTTATATTGAACAGACGGAAATTCGTTGTGTGACATGATCCGAAGAGATCCACTGGACACATGACTCCACGCGTCGTCTGCTAACACTAGATACACAACCGAAACAAGGATATAGCGGGAGGACATTATTCTGACTTCCAGATGTAGCCGTCACCTTAACATCTCAAAAAAGACACTGAAAAAATAACATAAAAAGGAACGAGAACCCTCCCGCCGGCGAGCAATCATGGTTCGCCACGCCTCCATGGAGCCAAAAAGCCAACAGAGACAGAGCTGACTGTAACACCCTCAGAATCGGCCCTATGCAAGTTTTAGCAAAATTCGCCAAACCCGCATAGAAACGATTCGACGGTGCCCACCAGGCACTTTCGTGCGGGTGGAGAAACAAAGTAATAACATTACACAACAGTCCTCGATGGGGCCCACAGAACAGATATATATACAACAGCGACTCAAAGAGTCAAGAATACAAAAAAAATACGGTACAACGATCCAAATCACCTTGAAAACGATGGGGCGTCCGACTACGGACAAGATGCAAATGGGGCTAAGAGCCCTGAAGAATAACCAATGGCGTCCATAACCCTGCCCAGGCCAAGCCGGAAGGGTAACCCTGCTAACGGCGTCGATCTCAAACCTGCTTAACAAAAGGGGTGCCGACAAGGGCAAAGCAGAAAACAAGAAGGAGCGTCGATCTTGAGGCCGATTACGGCGAGGCTAGAATTCGGCGGTCCTCGCCTACATAGGTATGGTGGACTGAGCGGCAGCGGCAGCATGAACTAAACAACCTATAGAGACTCGATACAACTGGCGGATATCAGAGAGGGATAAGAAAGGCCTATTCGGATCCAACCTGAAGCTAACACCAAACAAACCCATCCTGGTGTTTCCCCCTCGAGCCCAAACGAGGAAGTCAACCAAGGAACTCACACGGTTGGCAGTTTTACTTATTCAGTTATAGTTGTGGCACTTTACTAGTCAGGTTTAGATAATCATCCTGGTAAAGTAAGCAGTGGGCACTTTTATTTAATCATTCAGTTGTAGTTGCAATAATTACTAATCAGATACAGATAGCATGAGATAAACCCGAAACCCAGCAGTTGTTGGTACTTTTATTCAGCCATTTCGTTGTAGTTGCAATACTTACTAGTCAGATACAATTGTCGCGAGCGACAACCAAACAAGCAATTGTGGGCAGTATTAATTAACAATTCCGTTGTAGTGGAGCTGATTACTAGTCATTATAAGTCAAATTTATAGCAGTAAACTTTAGTTATGCTTGTCTATGATCGAGATACTGTGCTCCAAGTCGTCCATAACCGCGGACACGGCTTTCAGAAAGATTTACCCGGCCGGGGTGCACCAATAGCAACACACACTCGATCAACCTCGGAAAAACCAAATCAAAACCCAACGAGGCTTTCACGGTGAACAATCACGAGATTGAAATATTTCGGGGCCACCCTTAAGTAGAATCCATAGCGAGTAAGCAAGCTCGAGACGGCCTCAAGGTCTGGGTAATACGGTGAGCAGGGAACCCCAAACGGGGCTTGTCGACACCGCGGAATCGTGTCCCGATCCTAAACAGTACAGTGTGCAGTACCTCGCACAATCGTAAATAAAGCAGTAAAGCATGGCATAAGTACAGGATCGTAAATAAAACCTCAAACTAGTTTGTGGCCCCGAGAAATAAGACTGAATCAAGCTCTGGCTCGGGGGTCCCATATACCTCCGGATGTGGATAGCGCAAAATCAAGGAGCAGGTATCAAGTACTCGGGTCTTACGGGACACAAGTGGCGTTCGAAACCAAATATTATCTATCACCCACCGATGCCTCTGCTTATTCAATTTTAGTTGTTAAACGAAAGTAGAGTGACGATAAGTAAAACTAGAAACATCTCCAACATCAACATGCGGCAATACATCAACAAGCGTGGCATTGACAACACGCGACAACACTTGAGCAAGCGACTACGACACGCAAGTCCAACTAGCTACCAAACAACGGTAATAGGATGTGTCCAAGGCAATATACGGTGCAGGGATATCAAAGATGCGAAAACTAGAGCATCGCAACACGTATAGCAATAGATCGGCGGAGGAATAAAGACTATAAAATTAAGATAGGTAGAAAGGGAGATGCTCGCTGAAAACATTGTCGAGCGGTTCATCCGAAGATCGGCGACTCACATCAACTCAACGGTCCAATCCGCGAAGCAAAACACTAGAAGAAACACGGATGCGTTATTTAATAAAGCACGGAAGATCGGCATGATGCATGTATGATGGATGACATGGCAAAGGTGCGATGCAATTAGGTCATATTAAGCGGAACCGGGGTCCCGGCAATTAATTAGGTGGTTCAAGTTATTTAGCTACCCCGCATATTAAATGTTGTTTGAACAAAGCAATATAAGATACCGGTTCGCTACACAAGTTTAAACGAGGCCGATATGAGACTAGATTTGCCTGCATATGGGCCCCATATTTAATTATTAGGTGAATCGGCATAAGGCCCCCAAACCACATGACAAGCATGCATGCAAGATGACAATTAGATATGCAACAGGTTGATATTATGTTATAAAATAGGGTTCGAGGAAAGGGGTCACACATCAGAGGGGGCTCGACGATCTTGGGTTCCGGGGTTCGGGGTTCGACAGGGTCCAGGGTCCGGTCTCGGGGTCCAGGGTTCGACGGCCTTGGCGGGATCGTTCTCGGACTCAGGGGTAGGTCTTGGCGCATCCGGGTGCGGGCCTTGGGGTCATGTCGACGGTCATGGCGTTCAGGGGGAAGTTCCCGGTGTCCGGGTGAAGCACTCGGCGTCCTCGAGGGAGTCCTTGTCGCACATGTGTCCTTCGGGTTCTATGTCGATGATCTTGTCGTCGAGAAGGTCTTGCCGGGTCCCACGGGGTCGGTCTTGGCGTTCGGGATGCAGAACTCGGTGTCCGGGACGGGGTACTTGGTTCGGCGTCGGGTTCGGCCTTCGCCTTCGGGAACGGTCTTCAGGGTCTCGACAAACTTGGTGTTTTCGGCATCTCCGAGTCGAGGATCTGGGCATCCGGGTTCTCGGTCTGATGGAGACCTTGGGTACCATCTTGATCCTCAGCGGCGAACCTGGGGCTCGTCACCGGGGTCTTCCGGGGGTTCCGTGAGGTAGACCTTGTCGCGTCCGGTCCTCGGGGTTCGACGGTTGTGAAGGGGAACTTGACATCCATGTGGGCGACCTTGGTGCTCCGTGACGAAGGCACACGGGGACAGGGCCTCGGTGAACTTGGCGTTCCGTTTAACGTCCTTGGCGTTCTTGTCGGAGTGCCCGCGTGACGCCGTCGGTCTTGGTTTAAGGCGCCGGTGGTCCTTGGCGATCCCAGGCGAAAGTCCCAACGTTCGAGATCGGTCTCCGGTTCCGTGTGGTAGACTTGGTGTGCCGTGGTTCCCTTGTCGACCTGCATAAACCCAACAACAGGTAGTCCTTGGCGGGGACAACCGTGTCGTGGCGCCTCGTGGCGGCGCCGTTCCACAGTTCTTGCGTGGCGAGCACGAGGCACATCCGGCGTCGGACAGGGAAGGCGGGTCGGCGAGAATGGTTCGCGTGGCGGCTTCTGGCGGCGGGGCTCGGGCTGCCGATGGGGTCGAGAAGGTGGCTCGGCGGCGGCGAGGCGAGCGGCGGCGAACTTCGCAGCGGCGATGGCTGGCGGAGGTGGCGAAGCGGCGTGTGAAAGCGGCGGCGTCATGCCGCGGAGCTAAACTTAGCGGCGCGGCCAAGAGCGGCGAGCGGCTCAGCGGCGGCGAGGAGGAACTCCGGCTGGCTGGCGGCGCTTGGCGGCGAGCAGGGCGGCGTGGCCAGCAGGCGGCGCGCGGGCGAGGTCAAGCTCACGGCGCGCTCGGCAACTCCGGCCGCGAGCACGCCGCCATGCTCTGTTCCCGGCTAGCCCGCCTCCGCCCGAGCTCCCGGCCCGCCAGCTCTCTCTCCGCCTCCTCCAGCCGGCTTCGCCTCGGCCTCGACCTCGCCGCCAGCGCACCGCCGTCTGCGCCGCTGCCGCCTCACCCAGTCGCCCCAGCGCCAATGAGCCACCGGAGTTCCTCCCCGCCCGATGCTGAGCCGCTCTGCCTCGCCCTCTCCGCCCGCCGCGCCCGCCAAACCCTAGCCCCTCGTGGCGGCGCCGCGCCGCGCTGCCACACGTCGCCCTCGCCACCTCCGGCCAGCCATCGTCGCCAGCGGCTGCCTGCCTCCGCGTCGTCGCCCGGAGCCACCTTCTCGACCCGGCAGGCCAGGCCTGCCGCCCGAGCCGCCGCCATGAACCATTCCTCGCCGACCCGCCCGTCTCCTGTCCGACGCCGAGGATGTGCCCTGCTCGCTCACGCAGAATCCGTGGAACGGCGCCGCCCGGAGGCCGCCTCACGACGAAGTTGTCACATCAAGGACTACTCACATTGTTGGGTTTATGCAGGTCGACAAGGGAACCACGGCACACCAAGTCTACCACACGGAACCGGAGACCGATCTCGAACGTTGGGACTTTACTTTGGGATCGCCAAGGACCACCGCGCCTTAAACCAAGACCGACGCCACGCGTCAGGCGCTCGACAAGAACGCCAAGGGCGTTAAGCGCCAAGTTCACCGAGGCCTGTCCCGTGTGCCTTCGTCACGGAGCACCAAGGTCGCCACATGGATGTCAAGTTCCCTTCACAACCGTCGAACCCGAGGACCGGACGCGACAAGGTCTACCTCACGGAACCCGGAAGACCCGGTGGCGAGCCCCAGTTCGCCGAGGATCAAGATGGTACCCAAGGTCTCCATCGATCGAGAACCGGATGCCCGGATCCTCGACTCGGAGATGCGAAAACACCAAGTTTGTCGAGACCACGACCGTTCCGGAAGGCGAACCCGACGCCGAACCAAGTACCCGTCCGGACACCGAAGTTCGCATCCGAACGCCAAGACCGACCCGTGGGACCGGCAAGACCTTCTCGACAAGATCATCGACATAGAACCGAAGGACACATGTGCGACAAGGACTCCCTCGAGGACGCCGAGTGCTTCACCGGACACCGAACTTCCCCTAACGCCATGACCGTCGACATGACCCTGGGCCGAGACCGGACCTGGACCTGTCGAACCCGAACCCGGAACCCAAGATCGTCGAGCCCCTCGATGTGACCCTTTCCTCGAACCCTATTTTATAACATAATATCAACCTGTTGCATATCTAATTGTCATCTTGCATGCATGCTTGTCATGTGGTTTGGGGGCCTTATGCCGATTCACCTAATAATTAAATATGGGGCCCATATGCAGGCAAATCTAGTCTCATATCGGCCTCGTTTAAACTTGTGTAGCGAACCGGTATCTTATATTGCTTTGTTCAAACAACATTTAATATGCGGGGTAGCTAAATAACTTGAACCACCTAATTAATTGCCGGGACCCCGGTTCCGCTTAATATGACCTAATTGCATCGCACCTTTGCCATGTCATCCATCATACATGCATCATGCCGATCTTCTGTCGTTTTATTAAATAACGCATCCGGTGTTTCTTCTAGTGTTTTGCTTCTTCGCGGATTGGACTGTTGAGTTGATGTGAGCTTCGCCCCGATCTTCGGATGAACCGTTCGACAATGTTTTCAGGCGAGCATCTCCCCCTTTCTACCTATCTTAATTTTATAGTCTTTATTCCCTCCTGTCGATCTATTGCTATCTGTGTTGCGATGCTCTAGTTTTCGTACCCTTTGATATCCCCTACCGTATATTGCCTTGGACACATCCTATTACCTGTTGTTTGGTAGCTAGTTGGACTTGCGTGTCGTAGTCGCTTGCTCAAGTGTTGTCGCGTGTTGTCAATGCCACAGTTGTTGATGTATTGCCGCATGTTGATGTTGGAGATGTTTCTAGTTTTACTTATCGTCACTCTACTTTCTGTTTAACAACTAAAATTGAATAAGCAGAGGCATCGGTGGGTGATAGATAATATTTGGTTTCCGAACGCCCACTTGTGTCCCGTAAGACCCCGAGTACTTGATACCTGTTCCTTGATTTTCTTGCGCTATCCACATCCGGAGGTATATGGGACCCACGAGCGAGCTTGATTCATTCTTATTTCTCGGGCCACAAACTAGTTTGAGGTTTTATTTACGATCATGTACTTATGCCATGCTTTCTTCGCTTTATTTACGATTGTGCGAGTCACCTTGTCTTGTTAGGATCGGGACACGATTCCGCGGTGTCGACAAGCCCGTTTGGGGTTCCCGATCGTTCACACCGTATTACCAGACCTTGAGGCCGTCGAGCTTGCTTACTCCGTTGCGGATTCTACTTAAGTGGCCCTCAAATATTTCAATCCTATGATTGTTCATCGTGAAAGCCTCGTTGGGTTTTGATTTGGTTTTCCGAGGTTGATCGAGTGTGTGTTGCTATTGGTGCACCCGCCGGGTAAATCTTTCAAAGCCGTGTCCGGTTATGGACGACTTGGAGCACGATTCGATCATAGACAAGCATAACTAAAGTTTACTGCTATAAATTTGACTTATAATGACTAGTAATCAGCTCCACTACAACGGAATGGTTAATTAATACTGCCCACAATTGCTTGTTTGGTTGTCGCTCGCGACAATTTTATCTGACTAGTAAGTATTGCAACTACAACGAAATGGCTGAATAAAAGTACCAACAACTGCTGGGTTTCGGGTTTATCTCATGCTATCTGTATCTGATTAGTAATTATTGCAACTACAACTGAATGATTAAATAAAAGTGCCCACTGCTTACTTTACCAGGATGATTATCTAAACCTGACTAGTAAAGTGCCACAACTATAACTGAATAAGTAAAACTGCCAACCGTGTGAGTTCCTTGGTTGACTTCCTCGTTTGGGCTCGAGGGGGAAACACCAGGATGGGTTTGTTTGGTGTTAGCTTCAGGTTGGATCCGAATAGGCCTTTCTTATCCCTCTCTGATATCCGCCAGTTGTATCGAGTCTCTATAGGTTGTTTAGTTCATCTGCCGCTGCGCCACCCACCATACCTATGTAGGCGGACCGCCGAATTCTAGCCTCGCTGTCTTGGCCTCGATCGACGCTCCTTCTTTGTTTTCTGCTTTGCCCTTGTCGGCACCCTTTTGTTAAGGTGTTTGAGATCGACGCCGTTAGCGTGGTTACCCTTCCGGCTTGGCAGGCAGGGTTATGGACGCCATTGGTTATTCTTCGGGCTCTTAGCCCCATTTGCATCTTGTCCGTAGTCGGACCCCATCGCTTTCAAGGTGATTTGGATCGTTGTACCGTATTTTTTGTATTCTTGACTCTTTGAGTCATTGTATATATATCTCCCCATCGGGGCCCATCGACTGTTGTGTAATGTTATTACTTTGTTTCTCCACCCGCACGAAAGTGCCTGGTGGGCACCGTCGAATCGTTTCTATGCGGGTTTGGCGAATTTTGCTAAAACTTGCATAGGGCCGATTCTGAGGGTGTTACACTGACCAACGGCGTTGCCAACGAGGGGACGGAACTCTAGATAGGTTTAGAGTCGCTGCCCACAATCGCCTGTGTGGTTCCTTTCGTACCATGTCTCATGTATTTTTAATGGTGCTTGGTTTTCTTGGCCAAGCTCCTAGCAATGAAATCCATCAATAGAATTTCCCAATGTAAACAATACAAAGCTTTTAGACATGGACTTAACTGTTAAGTTCATGTCTTTCCAAGTTTCCACTTAAGCTAGTATAAGATAGTTGAATACAAATTATCCTAGCTCCACTCTCTTAAATGTGCGTGACTGTGTCAAGCTCAAGGCAAGCCTGACACGGTTCAGTGAGATGTTGTTCAGAACCGATAAGACGAGACGAAGGTGGCTTCTAGCAAAGCTTGCTGGCTACGAAATACATATGAGTCCTTCGGTGTGATATTCGATTGCAAATATACTATCTATTTTTTAGATTGACACCAAAGAGTTGAGATTATAGCCATATTTTTGACATTGTTTGTTACTATCTTCGAGTTTATATATTTAAACAACTTTAGTCATTTTATCTTTGGGTTGTTATTTATTGGAGTACCTCTCATTTTATAAGAAAAAGGAGAACTTCCATTAGACAACTCATTTCAGCAATTCCTATGGTTTATATCCCGTCAAGTTTAGCTTTTTTTGCAAGGTAATGGTATTTTTCTAAATGGACAACATGGGACCGCGGGCGTATGTCAACTGTGTCGAGCTATACCACACTGAATGGGCGCCAACAAACTGGTCTCCTATGCGGTTTGACCGAGCAATCTGAGCTGCTACGAATCAGTAACGGTGATGACCCCACGCATAGATATGTACGTACTACGGGTTACATCTTCAATTATCAGGCTAATATAAGTATGATATTGAGATGTCCAGGGACGCTGCACCTCCCGTTCCATCCTGTCCCTTTCTTCCTCAATAATTGAATATAATTGTTTGCTTCAGATCTACGGGGTAATCGTACAAAAGCTCGTGTAATAATCCCTTGAAATTGGGTCAACTAGTTTTGTAATCTTCGCTCCTGACACCCACATAGACCAAGCACGCGTACTCCGTCTCCATGTGCCGTGGCTGCGCGATCCCGGCCATTCGGGCAGCATGTGGGATCGGGATACTCGGAATGTGGACGTCCTCACATCGAGATGGATCGCATCTTGATTTTTTTACAAATACTGTAGTGGTAAATACCAGTAGTACTTCCTTATTTTGTAATTTTTCTCACCACATGATCGATCCTCACACACACGGACAGGGTCAACGTAAGAGTACGCAATTCATCAATCTATAATCCGTGAACCAGAAAAGAAGAGTAGTAATGTAGCAAAGAAAAACCGATCTAGAGACGAGATGAAAACAAACATAATGTACACTACTAGTATGACAATTCGGGCGAATCATAGCCAACTGAGCGTCTCCATGTGCCACGGCTGCGCGCCGGTGGCCATCCGGGCAGCGTCACGGGACAGGCCAAATAGTCGTGCCGCTGTTTACCCTATCAGGTATGTGAAAGCATGGCCTGGATGAGCACATGCTAGATATGCCACTGGGATTAGAATATGCCGTCCGCCCACTGAAGCATCTACTACCGCCATCCAAAACCCTCCATCCCTTTCGACGCGCGAGCAGGACGATTTGTTTTATTTCACGATGGTGAGCCTACGTGTTGGCGCATGCAGATTTCCATGGATCAGGACGGTCCCCTTTCAATGAACCTGGTCAACAATTTGGACTGGCGACCCGAGCGCCTCGGCCGGTAGCTAGCTAGCTAGCGCCTTGACCCTTGACCCTTGACCCAAAAGTATGTATTTATGCTCCAAATCGACATCGTGTCCACGGAACGCAAGGAGATGTAGTAACACGGATCACAGTGGGTAACAGTAGTATCATGTGAATGATATTGTTGTACTCCCTCTCAAAATAGATGTCATGAAAAATTGTTTAAGTCTATAAATGTATCTATAGACTATTTTTTTTAGACAAAGAACATATATTAATATTGTAAATATATTAATTATATCCAGCCGCTACAACAACACATTGCCTATTGGCACTATGAATGCATATATATCAGAAAAATAAAGAATCATAATTATAAAAAAGAAAAATCCATCTATAATGATTTATTCCTTATAACGACAATACTAAAACCACTAAGATAACACTAGAAGCACAACTTTTCCAAAAGCGACGCATCCAAGAAGAAAACGGTACACAAACATCGTTGTTATCGAATCATAGATCTTAGGTTCTCACTCTGGAGAAAGTTCTCGCTCCAAAAACAATGTGTTTAATAAGAGCATTGCCAGACATAGCCAATTAAGACCAGACATTGGATTTTCACACTGAAAGTTAGGACTTTGGACTTCTTCTGTGTTGTCGCCTCCACTTACGATGCACTAGTCCAAGTCAGAAATCACCAAGCCAATTCATCATCGCAACAAAGATTTGAATCACCATTGCTAGTCCCCGGATAACGGCTTCCATGACCTTCTCCGCAAGTTAACTTCATCATGGAACGAGAAAGAATAACCATGATGGTAAGATCCAGTGGAGCTTCGCAGCACTTCATGTGAAACCAAACGGCCAGATAAAAAATATGGGTGCGCACGACCGAATTTCATCTGATCCAATAATCTCCAAACAATATGTGCTCATGCGCACGAAGCCTTCTGGAACACGACACTCCTGCCAGATCGATGGGGACCGGCATCCGGCAGATCTTCATCTTGGCACGAGATGAATCCTAGGACCACCTCCATTATCCGAGCACACAAGCAACCCCCACGCTACCAGATGGAGCAGAAAAGGAGGAGGCAGCCGCACAAGAAGTTCATCCATGGCGGTTGGCAAGACGAAGATTTGACCCTAAGGCCAAGATCCATGGCACTGTTGCGCTGCCGATGGAAGTGACACGTCGTCCGTCACCAAATCTATGCCCCGGAGTCCAGGCCCCAGCCATATCACGCCGTCAAGGAGCTGCTGCCGCCCCATCATCGCCCTTTGAGCCGCCTCCAAGAACCCCTTTCCCCCCTTCGTCATTTGCCAAGAGGGGGCCGCCATCACCACCGGTGCGGGCGGCGACGCCGACCAGGGTCTGCTGAGGGGAGGAGGACCGGCGGCGAGATCGTGGGTTGCCTCTGGAGTTGCTCTGGCGAGAGCGACCCAGGGTTTTTTTTGTCATACACTATTTATGTAGACAGAGTGGTGACATCTATTTTGAGACCAAGGAAGTTCTAGGTACATTCGGATCTAAAAAGATCCGAGTTCATTAATTTGGATCAGAGGTAGTACTATTTTGGTAGTGCATGGTGTCATGATTAGTATCATAATCTTATTATATTTATTGATATGTAGAATTTCAATGCAAAATTTTGTTCAAGATTTATTTGACAACAATTTATCTTGATCCTTTTTAATAATGGGTGATTTATTAGTTAAATCGTTAAGCATTACACCATCCTCTGTGTAACTAGGATGTACACATGGGTAAAAAGTTTGTATCCGATGAAACAGAGAGTAAACAAGGCAAAATAGAAGAAATCATCCGAAAATGTAAATCACCTAAGGAGATGGAGGACAGATCATCATGCTTTCATCCATGTATTTATTTTTTCCTTTAAGCATGTACAAGCCTCCGTATACAGATTGTGAGACTCCACACAATATAGAGTAACCATAAACAGCGTGTAGCGGTGCATCAGTTTGTCTATGATACTGTATCTGATATCACCATGATGTTTCTCATTATTAATTACAGTGACACTTCAGCTTTTTGAATGATCTATGATACCTCTATTATGAGTAGTCTAATACACTGTCTCGGTCTATAAATTCCAAATGTCGGCAAGAATGAACATGTACTTCCTCCTTCATAAAAAGCATGTCTCGGTTTTGTCTAAATTTAAATACATCTGGACAGTATTTAGTATATTGATTCATCTAAATTTTGAACAAATTTATATCCTCTTTTGGACTGCGGGAGTACCAAGCTGTGTTGTTTAGGTTCTGTGTTTCCATTATCAGCCCAAAATTCTTATTGCAAAGTATTCCTTGATTATTAAAGTTTAGACTACACATTCCTACAGTTTTGATGAAGAACGTGCAAGACGAATAGAAATCAAATTCAAGCTCTTGGGATGATAGGTACGTAGTGTCCGCGACATCGCCGTCTTTCCTTTGTTCCTCCACTGTTGTTGCCCTCGATTGGCCTCCATCATGGCTTTGTCTACATCAATTATTTCCTACTCCCCCAGGGTTGACGTGATTAAACTCTCTTGTATTATTGTGTATGGAAGCTGGCAGTTGGCACGTACACAAATTATGTCCATAAAGAGCACACACAGTACCTGTGCTGTTGTGTTGCTTCCTCTCATCGATGAGCTAAAACTTATCGGTTCAGAAAAAACAGTTCGTTTGCCCACAAATTCAAGTCAAAGATGATTCATGTGCTCACAAACATTGCACAAATTTAGATGATGGCCATGCTAGGGAATATATAGAAATCATATTCCAAGCTCTTCAGATAGGTCAACAAGCAGGACGACTCTGGTTTCTTCCTTGACTGTTGTTGCCCTCACTTGGCCTCCATCGTAGCTTTGTCGTCCTGGATGGATGATAGGATCCAATCGTTGCTTTTGGCCGCTATTATTTCCCCATCCTCCTCAGGTTGACGTGATTAGTTTGATATGTATGTATTGTGCGCTAGCACTCGGCAGCATAGCGTACAAGGCAGTGAACAGGGAAAGATTTTCCTCCTTAAAAAATCTTGAAAAAAAAAGAACATTCCATACCTATGTCAAACTTGGAGGTTGAACACTCCACCCTCCTTGCCATCCAACCGCTGATTGGTTCTCTCCCAAATAAATTTCTCATTTTCATGTTAATTAATCCATTGGAGATTCGGAACAAAATGGTCGTTGGTTTTCACCGGATCATGTTGCCCATCACGTGATTGGCTCCTCATATTCGTGACGGGTGGTGTGGAGCATTCGATCGCCAATCGAGCCATGTGGAGGTCACCATGTCGACGAATTAATCGACAAAAACTGCCCGAGGTGAAGCTAATGTCTTTCTCAAAAGAGATGGCCATCATATATAGCCAGAAATATGGTTCTTCATAGCTGTAGTGTGGTTTTGTGGTTCATGGCATGCCACTTTTTCCCTGTAAATTTCGGTAACCATCTTGTTTTCGTGCAGTTCTATAGCAAATTGTGCAACCATGAGTGGATGTTTCAGCAGGAGGGTGTCAACTTTAGGATCAGTGTGCTTCTACTACTCAGTTGAAGGTTGTTTTGTCTTTTGAGCCATAAAAGTGCTTTATGTTTCAAACTAACCACTTGCACTCACAGTGGACATGTTAAATCACACACATGCTATGTCCAAGTTTCAATCAATTCTTGTGTGCCTAGTCAAATCTTTTACTCGTCTAGTACTAGATGGTTTTTATTAACAACTTTGCAAATATAATGTACTCCTTCTGTCCTAAAAATGTGTGTCAAAGATTTTTCTAGATATGGATTCATGTAAACACGTTTTAGTGGATAGAGATACATGCGAATCTAGACAAATCTTCGACATACTTTTCGGGACGGAGAGAGTATTAGCCTTGAGTGGTTGCTTTAAAGGGTAGAGGGAGATATGCAGTAAATTATTTCTATAAGTGGTGATGTGTCGCATCTTATAGTTCTAGTTAAATGTTTGGCCATGGATACTCAAACAAAGAAGGATTTTGCTTGCAGCATTCTCCCGCACAAGTTGGTGCTCATGCATGACGAGATATGGATCAAAAGATTCCGAACTCTGTGGTGTAAATGATCTAGATTATCAATTAAGCATTTTATGCCAGAGTGCCCACTGTCATCCATGATCTTTTGGGACAATGGCACGAGTGACCTATGTTGAAATTGGAGAAGAAAAACAATGATCAGTGCTTAATTGAGTGGACACTAAACACATGCTTCAATGACCATGAGAAAGAAGATGTTCAAAGAAAATACCATGAGAAGTAAAGATGCACAAAGATTAATTTATAATAGTTTGAAAGATAACAGTATAAAACTGCTTTCAATAGTTTATTGAGATCTTAACCTACCAAAATGACCCGATCAATCAATATGTCTACCACACAAAGAAATTATAACCCTACTCTTTACCCGACCAATGTGGATGTCATCGATAAATTTGTAATTGTTGCGAAAAGATAGCAAGGCTAGCCTTGAAAAGTTCTACCCATTTTGTCGATGAATGATCATGTGAACAAAGATATTCAGAGAAAATACCATGAGAAAGAAAGATGCCTAAAGATAAATCTATTAGAGTCTGAAAGATAACTGGAAAACCTGATTCCACTAGTTTCTTGAGATCTGGACTTACCGAAATGCTTTGATCATCAATATGTCTAACATACAAAGAAATTGTAACCCTACTATTTATCCGACCAATGTGAATACCACTGATAAATTTGTAAATCTTGCAAAAATCTAGCAAGGACGGTCCTAAAAAGTTATATATGTTTCGTTTCGCCAATGAATTACCAATAGAAAAAAGATGTTCAAAGAAAATACTTTGAGAAAGAAGATGTTCAAAGAAAATACCATGAGAAATAAATATGTTCAAAGATAACTTTAAAATAGTTTAAAAGATAACTGAAAAATATACTTCCACTAGTTTATAGCAATCCGAGGAGACCGAAATGCTCAACATACTTTTTCTGTTATAGAAAATGGCGGCTTTCCTTACTCCAGGTCTTTGCATAGTAAATGCATATATAGCCCAATTTTATTATAAATTGTCTCCATAAAAAATCAAGGTTAATAAAAAGATGGAACATGCCACAGAAAAACATCATCAACAACTAATCAATAAGTGTGTCAGGATATATCAAACCACCTTGCATCAAGCACTAAAATGTCTATGCGACACAGCCAACCAAAACTAGGACATAAATCTCCTGGTAATACATTCTGGATTAATGGTTCCAAGATTCATCTTTTCTTGGTGTTGTGAACTTTGTAGGATAGCCCACAACTATAGCCTATTAATACACAAAATACCATCTATGAAAAAGATACTAATTTCTTTGTATAGAAAAAAAATCCTTTCAATAAAGTTATACTAACTAAAACAACGATGATGTTCCTACAAGAATAAGAGAGTGAAGAGACTTCTCAACAACACATATGACCAAAAATTTGTGACATGCTGCAAGGAGGATTACTATCAAAAGCTAATACAATGTCATGCTACCCCGGTAAAAGGACAATCAAAATGATGGGGATACGCCTATTGGGGTATACCCAGCGGGACGTTTCCGACTGGTCCAAGGGCTGGCGAGTGGGCCTGCAGAACGGCGAGTGGATCGAAGCCCAGCAAGGTATCAGGCGACTGGAGGTTGAAGGCCCAGGCGAGCAGATAGGCCCAGTCGGTCTAGGTTAAATGATTACCGAAGATGTAACCGAATCGGTTGAGATATGTAAACCCTAGGGGAGGTGACCCTATATAAACCTCCCCATGGGGTGAGTAGAGACACGTTCCCTCATACACCCAAGCAACTCGCCGCCTAGTCGCCGAGTTCGCCCATTGTAAACACCTCCATAATACAATCTAGCAGGAGTAGGTCTTTACCCTCCGGGGGGCCGAACCTGGGTAAAACCCTGTGTCTTTGCCCTCATCTCGCACCGCAGATGGCTGGCCGCCCTTGCCCCTCGTTCTACTACTCGCTGCCGATTGCAGCATCTGCCGTGGTCATTCCCACGACAGTGGCGCCCACCGTGGGGCCTGGCCGGTCTGGCCGGTGTTCTGCAGCGAGATCCAATCTGCCCATCAACGAGACGGTCGCCACCGGCCGCATGATAGCGATCGGCGAGATGCTCCAGATCTTGCCGAGCAGCTACGTCCCGGCGGCGCGACCCGTCACACAGCGTGATCCTGCCTATCGGCACGATCAGCCTCTTCGTCGGCCTCACCGACGCCATCGCCGAGGACTCGGCTCGCATCCGCGAAGTCGCCACCACGTGATCGGCTCTCCGAGCCAGATCCGCACGATCCACCGCCTCGCCTCCGGTACAACTCGGCCCACAAAGAACGTGGCGAGAACTCGGCCGCAGAAGACGCGGCCCTCACCGACGACGCCGACTGGCGACCCGGCGTCACTCGCCGGATCCATCACCATGACCTCATCCGCGGGCTCCATCGTCGTGTCTCCAACGCGGGAGATTTCGAGGACCCTCCATCCTCGGGATCTTGAATTCGACTCGGGTCGGAAAATTCGCCGACCTCCACGACGGAGCCGATCGCCATGCCGCGACCTACATGGCCACCGCACCGATCCGCCGGAGACCCTTTCTCCACCCGATCCTCCTAACGCCACGGCGACGGAGGTCGAGGAACTCCGCTTGAAGTTGGCGGGCGATGCGCAAGAGCGAGCGAGCGAAAAATTTCGCCTCGGCGGTGGCAACGAGCATCACGCTACCACCAGCAGCCGGATCAGGTCACGCTGAACCCCACCGTTCAGGGCGCCCTGAACTTCGGCGAAAACGACCCGGCGCGCAGCGGCGCGCGATCTGCGCCACCGAGGAAGCAACCGCCCCGCCAGATCGGCGATGGGTGCCCCACCGCCACCCAACCGCACCCTCCTGAGGACCCAGCGGATAGTCGTCTCCTCACGGGAGCGAGACGCTAACGCCCTCCCATCGCTCTCCACCGATGGACAACCTCGTGGCGAGCAGCGGCCGATAGCATCACGGCCACCGCGATGGCGCCTTACAAATCCATGACGTCAGGCCCTACTCGCGAAGGCCGTGGAACAGCAAAGAGCGCCGACTTCGCAAGGGCGAGTATACTCGCTCCTCGGGAAGCGGGCCTCAGCGGCCCGGTGTGGCAAACACCCTCAATTGCCCGCCACCGAGCCACCGCAGCTCAACGCCGACCCGCGAATGCGGCCTCTCCACCAACGATCCCGGCCAGCGACCAACCGTCGCCGCTAACGGAGAACCAATCGACGCCGCACCACATCATCAACAACCAAAAGCGGCGCCACGCCACCGACGACTGCGGCACACCTAACTACTCGCGCGATGGCGAGCCTATGGGGTCGCCAATGACTAGGGCCTAAGTGCGGACCAATGAACCGAGGCGAAAAGTACCCACCAAACTTCAAGGCGCCAAAGGAGATCGAAAATACGACTCCTCGACGACCCATGATGCCTCGACACATACCTCATGGCAATGGGGATCGCGGGTCACACCGACCTACTCGCCGCCCGTTACCTCCCACGATGATGGAGGGCGTGCGGGCAATGGATCAACACACTCCCCGTGATGCTCGACTCACGGGAGGAAATGCGAGCACGCCGTCGGGCACTTCGAGTGCTCTTACACTCGCGCCACCACCATCGAGGATGGAGCGATCGTCCGGGGACCCGCGAGTCGACCAAGCGGGTCCAACGGTGGCAAGAGATCTGGTACAACGGTCGGCATCCACCGGACACCGCGATCCATTGCTTCAAGGCCTCGTGCGCTCGAGCCTCTAGTCGCCAAGCTCAAGCGACACGCCCGCACTCGACAACATCCCGACCTCCTCGAGATCGCCAAACGACGCCGAGGAGGATCCCAACCAAGACGCGTCGACGACGAGTCCGGAGGGCAACGCCGCACGGGCGGCAACGATGGTGGCCGCCGACCGACCTCGCTGGCGGCACTTCGCCTCACGAGCAAGCGCCGAACGACGGGCGAGTCGACTTGCTGTTAACGCTGGCACGCATAACGCGACCCAAGAGCTACCGCCGTGACGGAGGGCAACGAGCGATGGCGGAACTACAAGAACAAGCCAAGGTTCGATCCGGCCTCCTCAACCAACCATGTGCGTTTCACACGGGGAAGGAAAGCCCGCCACGCACACCACCGCCCGCCACACCCTCGGGGAGATCGAGAAGGCACGGCAGCGCGGAAGACCGACAACGACCCGCCAAATAGCGGAAAATTCGGCAAAGTAGCGGCTCGCTCCATACCTTCAGCTTCAACACGGCGCGAGAAGAAGGTCATCGCCCGTTGCCGCCGTCAACGCGGTGGCCCAAACAGACGTCCCCAGTTCCTCAACTGGTCGGAACAGCCCATCACCGGAGCGGCAAGACCACTCGCCACGCATCGCCAGTACCGGGGCGAGTCGCCTTGGTGGTCAAGCCCAAGGTTGGCGACTCGGCTCCCAAAACACCGATGGACGGCGGCAGCTCCATCAACATCCTCTACCTCGACACCTTCATTTGCGGCTCCGCAATCGATGATCGACCACCAACACCACGTTCCACGGCATCGTCCCGGTCGGAAGGCGTACCCGATCGGCAAGGTCACGCTACCGTCACCTTCGGTACTCCAGCGAACTTCCGCACCGAGCGGATCGTCTTGAGATGGTGCCATTCGACAGCCTTACCATCTGCGTCCTAGGGCGCCAGCGTTCGCCAAATTCATGGCGGCGCCCCCACTACGCATGACGCGATGAAGCTCCCGGGCCATGCGGAGTCATCACCATCAACGGCGACCCGACATGGCGCCGAATGCGAGCCAAAGGAGCCGAACTCGCCCGACGCCGTCGCCAGCGGCGAAACTAATCACGCCGACGAGCTCGCCAAATACACGGCGGGGTTAACAGCGACCCCACGATACTCAAGAAGCCAAACTCGAGGCGCAAACACCTCAACCTTTGAGGCTACGACGCACTCGCACGTTGAGCTGGTCCCAGCGACTCCAGGACGGTGACGATCGGGACAGGCATGAGCCCAGCATAGGAAGGCGCGCTCATCGAGTTCCTCCGTGAGAACAGGGACATCTTCGCATGGAAACCCTCCGACATGCCTGGTGTCCCTAGGGAGCTCGCTGAGCACAAATTTGAAGGGAATATGCCCTGAGAGGCAATAATAAATTGTTTATTATGTGTATTCCAAGTATATGATAGATGTTTATTTTGCATGCTATAATTGTATTAATACGGAAACGTTAATACATGTGTGTTTAATAAACAAACAGAAAAGTTCCTAGTTAAGCCTCTCTCATAAACTAGCTCGTTGATTAACAAGATGATCAAGGTTTCCTGATCATGGACATTGGATGTTGTTAATAACGGGATCACAACATTAGTGTAATGATGTGATGAACATTCATCCGAAGTATAGCATTACGATCAAAGTCTTTGAGTTTATATTGCTATAACAACTTACGAAGTGATCCTAATCCTTAGACCATGAGATCATGTCAATCACTAACACCGGAAGAGTTTCTTGATAACATCAAACGTCACACCGTAATGAGGTGATTATAAAGATGGGTTCGAACTAATAAAGTGTTATGTTGAGGCTCATGGATCGAGAGTGGAATTTGTTCATCCCGATGACGGATAGATATACTCTGGGCCCTCTTCGGTGATATCACATTGATTAGCTTGCAAGCAAGTGATTTGATCACTAGAATGTTATATCACAGGAACGAGAAAAGAGTGCATGTCGGTAACGAGATCAAACTAGGTATGGAGATACCGATGATCGAATCTCGGACATGTAATATATCGTGAAACAAAGGGATTAAGATACTAGCATAAAAGGTTCCGACGATCACAAGAAAGTCATCGTTGAATGTGTGGGAGTCAGTATGGGTCTCCAGATCCCGCTTCTGATTATTGATCTGAGAGGGGTCTCGATCATGTCCGCATTATTCACGAACCGTAGGGTGACACACTTAAGAGACATCGACATCCAATTGGAGCAAAAGTTTCATGCCGAAAGAATTAACAAGCGCAGGAATTTATTTCACTAGATACCGAAACAGGTTTTCGGGTGAAATTGCGTAAAGTGGTTATGCATGTGAAATAGAATTCTAGCAAGGGGTTATTTGTGAATGTTTGTCATTAAAGTAATTGACAAAATTCTGAATAAAATAAAAAGTTTTTATTTAATGAGAGTTTGCATTAAATTTGGTGGAAATTTAATGGGATCTTTGAGTGGGATTTTGAGTGGAGGAATTTGGAGGAGTTTTGTGAGTGGAGTGTCCACCCACATGAAGAGGGGAGGGCAAGGGGGCAGCCCCCATGCGCCGGCCACCCCCTTGGGGTTCCCCCCTCCTCCTATAAAAGGAGCCCTCCTCACTTCTCACTCACACCTCCTCGTGAAGGATCTCTCCCTCTAGAATTTATCCCCATGGTCTCGGACTAGCGAGATACATGTTCCCGGTGGCTATTCGGCAAGAAAGAGTTGTGCTTCGCTGCATCGCTGGAGCGAGGAGGCGGAGGTTGCTCGGTGCCTCGAACGTGTGCGAGCACGGATGCGCTGATTTGGCGCTAGGACTTCCTCTCGATCTTGAGATCGGCAAGAGATCGTCTACATCAACCACGAGTGGGACTCGTTAAACTTTGTCGGTCTTCAAGGGTATGTTCTCTACGGATATACATCCGCCCGTTGTTTGTATCTAGTATAAATAGATCTTGGTATATAGTTCACATCGAGGAAAATTTTTGTTATGTCATGCGAACCCTTCAAAGGGTATCGAGCCGGATCTATGCGTATATACTTTACACGGGGAGTACACATATGAATATGTGGGCGATGATGATCATGTTGTTGCTCCTTTCTTGTGATTTTGGATATGGGTGGCATAGTGGGATGAAGCGCCCGACAAACTTTACATGTCCTCGCACATGAGACCTGTTCCACGCTTGACATGCAACTAGTTTGCATAAGTGGCTAGCGGGTGTCTGTCTCTCCTACTATAGTCAATATCTATTTTGCAAGCGAGTTGTCAACAATTTGATTATCCTCGTTGTGGTTCATGTTCGTAGGTAAGAACGGTTCTATCTCAAAAGCCCTCACCACGTAAAACTTGCAATGGATAAATTAGAGGCGTCTAGTTTAGATTGTTCTTTGGGCTAGTGTTATGATATGGTAGTGTTGTAAGTAGAAGTATGAGATGATACTCTTAACACACATAGCGTGTAAAATCCATAGATTGTGGATTTACATATAGGTATGATAGTGATCATACCACGATGCACATGATAGAGATCATCTGCGGGAACCATATAATTTCACTAATAAACATATGATGTTTGATTGCATCTTATATTGCTTGTTTAGCGCTTTGTTAAGCATAATAAGATGATCCTCATTTAAATATCAAGATAAGAATGTGTTCTTCCTTTAGTATGCACCGATTATGTTTTCGCTCCAAGACATCACGTGATGATCGGGTGTACTTGGATCCTCGACCATACTTGGTGTAAAACAACACACGCAAAATACTAAGGTTCTAACTTGGCGAGCCTAGCATGTATGCATACGGCCTAACACGACCGAAAGGTTAAGCATGAGTCATATAGTTGATATGATGCCCATTTGATGCTCGCTTTGAAGCTATACCGACTCACGTGATGATCGGACTTGGTGTAGTGGATTTGGTTCATGTAATCACCAAAAGGACACGAGGGATGTCGCTTTTGAGTGGGAGTTCATTCGTAATATAGATTAGTTGAACTCAATCTATCATACACTTAGTCTAAACTTTACAAATTCGTTGTAGATGGCACCACCGCTTTTAATTTCAATGTTCATGGAGAAAGAGAAACTAGCAACGAACGTAGCAACTTTACCGAATGGGCCATGAATTTGAGGATTCTCCTCTCACGCACAAAAGCAATATGTGCTAGAAGTGCCGTTAGGCCCCCACCTTTTGACGATGCCCCGACGAGGAGAAGAATGTCTATCGACTCGTCAGAGGACCACAACTTAGTTCATTGCGGCATATTGTATGGGCTAGAGCCGAACTTCAAAGCGTTTCAAAACGGCAATGCTTTTGATACAATGGGTGAGTTGAAAATGATTTTCGACACACATGCTGAGAGAGCTACAATGCTTGTAAAAGTTCTTTAGCTGCATGATGGAAGAGAACATTCGTAAGTGAGCATGTACTCAAGATGTCGTTACGCCGATAAGCTTGTGTCCTTGGGAATAACGATTCCCATTGACTTAGGCATCCATCGTGTTACAGCCTCTACCACCTAGCTATAAGAGCTTCGTGATGAACTATAATATGCAAGGCATGAAGAAGTCTCCCCGAGCTTACACAATGCTTAAACTGCAGAAGTGGAGATCAAAAGGAACATCAAGTGTTGATGATCAATAGGAACACTGGTTTCAAGAAAGACAAGAAGGGAAAACGGAAGGAAGTAAGGCGGCAAGCCTGTTGCCGCGAAAAGAAACCCCGAGTTGGACCTAAGTCCGATACGAGTGCTACTATTGTAAGGGATCGCCACTAGAAGCAATCGCCCCAAGTATCCGCGACAAGAAGGCCGGCAAGGCAAACAAAGGTATATATGATATACATGTTATTGATGTGTACTTGACTAGTGCTCGCAGAGCACCGGGTATTTGATACCGGTTCGGTTGCTAATATTTGTAACTCGAATCGTGGTGCGGAACAAAGCACCGCTAGCAAGGGGTGAGGTCAAGATGCGGTCGGCAATGGATCAAGTGTTGATGTGATCGCCGTCAACACTACCTCTCCACTTACCGCGGATTAGTTATAAACTTAAATAATGTTATTTGGTGCTCGTGACCGAGCATGAACATTGTATCTGGATCATGTTTGATGCAAAGTGGTTTTCATTCAAATCGAGAACAATGGTTGTTCCATTTATATGAATGAAATCTTTTATGGTCATGCACCAATGTTGAATGGTTTATTTCGTTGGATCTCGATGATAATGTTACACATATTCATAATGTTGATGCTAAAAGGATTAAACTTGATGATGATATATCCGCATATATGTGGTAATCGCTGCCTAGGTCATATTGGCATTAAACGATGAAGAAGCTCCATTCGATGGACTTTTGGAATCACTTGATTATGAATCATTTGATACATGTGAGCCATGCCTTATGGGCAAGATGACTAGAACGCTTTTCCGGTTCAATGGAACGGCGATGATTTATTGGAAATCATACATTCGATGTATGTGGTCCAATGAGTGTGTTTGCCGAGGTGGATATCGTTATTTTGTTACTTTCACGGATGATTTGAGTAGATACGGTTATATCTACTTGATGAAACACAAGTCCGAAACCTTTGAAAAGTTCAAGGAATTTCGAATGAAGTTGAAAATCATCGTAATAGAAAGATCAAATTTCTACGGTCCGACCGTGGAGGTGAGTATCTAAGTTACGAGTTTAGCACTCACATGAAAGAGTGTGGAATTGTTTCACAACTCACACCTGCCGAACACCACAATGAAATGGTGTGTCGAACGTCAGAATCGTACTTTATTAGATATGGTTCGATCTATGATGTCTCGACGGACTTGCCGTTGTTATTTTGGGGTTATGCACTAGAAACTGCTGCATTCACTTTAAATCGGGCACCATCTAAATCCGTTGAAACGACACCAGATGAATTGTGGTTTGGAAACAAACCTAAGTCATTATTCTTAAAGTTTGGGGATGCGATGTTTATGTGAAGAAACTTCAACCGGATAAACTCGAACCCAAAGCGGAAAAATGCGTCTTCATAGGATACCCTAAGGAAACTATTGGGTACTCCTTCTATCACAGATCCGAGGGCAAGGTTTTTGTTGCTAAGAATGGATCCTTTCTAGAGAAAGAGTTTCTCGCGAAAGGTGTGAGTAGTCGGAAGGTAGAACTCAAAGAGGTCATTGAACCTTCTCTTCAAAGTATGGCGAGTAGCGCAGTGGAAGTCGCTCCGAGTTGGCTCCACCGCTGAAGAGGGAACTAATGATAATGATCATGAAACTCCGAAGAGAGTACTACCGAACCTCGCAGGTCAACAGACGCTGCGCAGCTCCCGAGTCAGACGGAAATCCTGTCATAAATTTCATGGTTGATGAATATAATGACCTGCGACGTATGAAGAAGCGATGATGAGCCCGGATTCCAACAAATGGTTAGAAGCCATGAACCGAGATGGAATCCATGTATGAAAATCAAGTTTGGAACTTGGTGGAATTACCTCACGACCGAAAGGCCGAGAGAACAAATGGATTTTCAAAAGGAAAACTGCCGATGGTAATGTGACCATCTATAAAGCTCGACTTGTCGCAAAGGGTTTCGACAAATTCAAGGAGTTGACTACGATGAGACTTTCTCTCCCGTAGCGATGCTAAAGTTAGGATTATGTTAGCAATTGCTGCATATTTCGATTATGAAATATGGCGGTATGGATGTCAAAACCGCTTCTCAATGGTAATATTGAAGAAGAGTTGTATATGATACAACCAAAGGGTTTTGTCGATCCTAAGGATGCTAACAAGGTGTGCAAGCTTCAACGATCCATCTATGGATTGAAGCAAGCATCACGGTTGGAATCTCCGCTTTGATGAGGTGATCAAAGAGTTTGGATTTGTCCAAACTTATGGAGAAGCTTGTATTTACAAGAAAGTGAGTGGGAGCAATGTGGCATTTCGATATTATATGTGGATGACATATTATTGATCGAATGATATAGAACTTTAAACAGTGTTAAAAGTTATCTAAACAAGAAATTTTCAATGAAGGACCTAGGTGAAGCCATACATATTAGGCATAAAGATCTATAGAGATAGATCTAGGCGCCTAATAGGGCTATCGCAAAGTACATACCTTGATAAGATTTTAAAGAAGTTTAAAATGGACGGAAGTAAGAAGGGTTCTTACCTATGTTGCAAGGCAAGAAATTGAGTAAGACTCAAAGTCCGGCCTTGGAAGAAAGAGAGATAATGGACAAAATCCCTATGCTTCACCATAGGCTCTATTATGTACGCCATGCTATGTACAAGACCGGATGTGGCACACGCTATTAGTTTGACTAGTAGGTACCAATCGGATCCGTGTTTGGAACATCGATAGCGGTCAAGAATATCCTTAAGTACTTACGAAGAACTAAGGATATGTTTCTTGTATATGGAGGTGAAGAAGAGCTCGCTAAGTGTTATGTCGACGCTTAGCTTTGACACCGATCCGGATGACTCTAAGTCTCAATCCGGATACGATTTCTCATGAATGGCGGAGCGGTTAGTTGGAGGAGCTCCAAACAACCTGTGGTAGCGGGATCAACAACGGAGGCGAATATGTTGCCGCTTGAAGCGCTCAGAAGCGCTTTGATGAAGGAGTTCATATCCAACTAGGAGTTGTGGCAAGCGTTGGACCCAATGGTGATCTATTGTGACAACAATGGTGCCATTGCCAATGCCAAAGAGCCAAGGTCTCACAAGCATTCCAAGCATAAGCGCGGGTTTCACTCCATCCGCGAGCATGTCAAGGATGGAGATATAAAGATTTGTAAAGTACATACGGATCTCAATGTAGCATCCGTTGACTAAAACTCTCCCTAGAGCAAAACATGATCAACACCGTAACTCAATGGGTGTTAGATATATCACTATGTAACTAGATTATTGTCTCTAGTGCAAGTGGGAGATCAAGGGAATATGCCCGAGAGGCAATAATAAATTGTTTATTATGTGTATTCCAAGTATATGATAGATGTTTATTTTGCATGCTATAATTGTATTAATACGAAACGTTAATACATGTGTGTTTAATAAACAAAATGTAAAAGTTTCTAGTTAAGCCTCTCTCATAAACTAGCTCGTTGATTAACAAGATGATCAAGGTTTCGATCATGGACATTGGATGTTGTTAATAACGGGATCACAACATTAGTGTAATGATGTGATGAACATTCATCCAAGTATAGCATTACGATCAAAGTCTTTGAGTTTATATTGCTATAACAACTTACGGTGATCCTAATCCTTAGACCATGAGATCATGTCAATCACTAACACCTAAGAGTTTCTTGATAACATCAAACGTCACACCGTAATGGGTGATTATAAAGATGGGTTCGTAACTAATAAAGTGTTATGTAGAGGCTCATGGATCGAGAGTGGAATTTGTTCATCCCGATGACGGATAGATATACTGGGCCCTCTCGGTGATATCACATTGATTAGCTTGCAAGCAAGTGATTTGATCACTAGAATGTTATATCACAGGAACGAGAAAAGAGTGCATGTCGGTAACGAGATCAAACTAGGTATGGAGATACCGATGATCGAATCTCGGACATGTAATATATCGTGAAACAAAGGGATTAAGATACTAGCGTAAAAGGTTCCGACGATCACAAGAAAGTCATCGTTGAATGTGTGGGAGTCAGTATGGGTCTCCAGATCCCGCTTCTGATTATTGATCTGAGAGGGGTCTCGATCATGTCCGCATTATTCACGAACCGTAGGGTGACACACTTAAGATACACCGACATCCAATTGGAGCAAAAGTTTCATGCCGAAAGAATTAACAAGCGCAGGAATTTATTTCACTAGATACCGAAACAGGTTTTCGGGTGAAATTGCGTAAAGTGGTTATGCATGTGAAATAGAATTCTAGCAAGGGGTTATTTGTGAATGTTTGTCATTAAAGTAATTGACAAAATTCTGAATAAAATAAAAGAGTTTTTATTTAATGAGAGTTTGCATTAAATTTGGTGGAAATTTAATGGGATCTTTGAGTGGGATTTTGAGTGGAGGAATTTGGAGGAGTTTTGTGAGTGGAGTGTCCACCCACATGAAGAGGGAGGCAAGGCAGCCCCATGCGCTGCCACCCCTTGGGGTTCCTCCTCCTATAAAAGGATCCCCTCCTCTCACTTCTCACTCACACCTCCTCGTGAAGGATCTCTCTCCCCCTCTAGAATTTATCCCCCATGGTCTCGGACTAGCGAGATACATGTTCCCGGTGGCTATTCGGCAAGAAAGAGTTGTGCTTCCACTGCATCGCTGGAGCGAGGAGGCGGAGGTTGCTCGGTGCCTCGAACGTGTGTGCGAGCACGGATGCGCTGCTGATTTGCGGCGCTAGGACTTCCTCTCGATCTTGAGATCGGCAAGAGATCGTCTACATCAACCACGAGTGGGACTCGTTAAACTTTGTCGGTCTTCAAGGGTATGTTCTCTACGGATATACATCCGCCCGTTGTTTGTATCTAGTATAAATAGATCTTGGTATATAGTTCACATCGTAGGAAAATTTTTGTTTTCTATGCTGCGAACCCTTCAAAATTAAACGCCGACCCCAAAGTGCGACCAGTCAAGCAGTTGCTACGGCCCTTCAACGAAGAATGCCGTCTGGCAATCGCCGAGGAAGTGCAGCGTCTACTCGCTGCCAGCTTCATCCGGCCAATTAAATACTCCAAGTGGCTGGCAAACCCAGTCCTGGTCGAGAAGAAGAACGGGACCTGGAGAATGTGTATCGACTACACAAACTCGAACAGCTTTGCCCAAAGGAGTAGTCCTCCCGGATCGATCGATAATCGATTCCACCGCGGTTCGAGTCGCTGTGTTTCCTCGACGCCTACTCGGGTATAACCAGATCAAAATGGTCGAGGACGAGGAGAAGACGTTCATCACGCCATTCGAGCCTTCGCTACACCGCCATGACCTTCGGCCTCAAGAACGCCGGAGCAACCTACCAGCGGTGCATGCAAGAATGCCTCGCGAGCCAAATTGCCGCAACATCCACGCTCACATCGACGACGTGGTCGAACTGGCCGCCAAGGCGACCTACCGCCGACCTAGCAGAGACCTTCGCCAATCTGCGAAGGTACAAGATAAAGCTCAATCCAAACAAGTGCACCTTCGGTGTACCCGCCGGGCAACTACCGGGATACGTCGTCTCCAAACGAGGGATCGAGGCAAACCCAACGAAGATCGACACGATCGCCCGGCTCGGCAAACCCGAGTACGCGCGACGCCCGTGGCTGGCCGGGCGGTAGCGGCTCTCGGCCGTTTCATCCTCGCCACGAAAAGGCGATGCCCCTATACCTTTGACGCAAGAACCCCACATTCCAAAGGGGACAAGGAGGCGGACGACGCTCGCGACCTCAAAAGGTGCTACTCGCCGCACCACTACTCGCCGCACCGGTGACAAAGAGCCCATGCTGGTTTACGTCGCGGCGTCGAAGGCCAGAATGGTCGCCGAACGACCAGAGGAAGGAAAGGAGCGCCCGTCCAGCGGCCGTGTACTACATCAGAGGTCCTCACCGAGTCGCGCCAGCGATACCCACAGCACCAAAACTGGTATACGCGGTCTTGAGGCTCGCCGCGCTGCCAGACTACTTCCAGAGCACCCGATCACGGTCGCCTCAAGACCACTACAAGATATCATCCGCAATCGCGAGGCGACCGGGCGGTCGCCAAGTGGGCCGCCGAGATCGGCGTCCACAACATTAAATACGAGCCACGGCGGCGATTAAGTCGCAGTGCAGCATTTCGCCGACCGGGAGGAGGCCCAGCACGAGAAGCCGCCGTACCTCCATTACGGAGCTGCACTTCGACGGGTCCAAGAACGCGACGGCGCAGAGCGGGATAGTGCCGACCTCACCAAAGGCGACAAGCTCCGCTACATCCTCCGCCGAATTCACGCCCGCACCAACAACATGGCTGAATACGAGGCCCTACTCCACAAAGATGCGAGCCGCAAGGAGATGAGCGTCAATCGCCTCGATGCTACGGAGACTCCGACCTCGTTGCGGGCAAGTTGCCGCACTTTCGCCGCCTCCCCACCATGGCAGCGCATCGCCAAGAGGTGGACAAGGTGGCCACTTCATCGCTACGCCGAGTGGATCGACAGAGGAAAACGAGGAGGCCGACGCCTCTCGCATTGGGTCGGCTCGACCGCACCACCCGCGTGTTCCTCGACACAATCTTCACGCCATCGCCTCCCGGCGAGATCGACATCGAGTCCCGCCCAACCAGAGGCAGCCTTGGTCGCACTCATCACCGAGCCGACGATTGGACCAAGCCCTACATCGCTTACCGAAACGGCACCTTGCCGCAGACAAACAAATGCTCGAATGATCGCCGCCGATGCAAGTCTTACACCATCATCGACGGCGAGCTACACAAGCGCAGTCACCGGAGTTCCAACGTTGGCCCAACCTGAAGGACGCAAAATCCTCCACGACATCCACTCAGCGATCGCGGCCATCACGCCGCCGCCGCTTCCCTGGTCGCCAAGGCCATGCGACACGGCTTCTATTGGCCCATCAGACACGCCGACGCCGACATCGCCCAGCGATGCGCCGGATGCCGGCACGCCAATCGACGACGCATCGAGCTCGGCGCCAAAACAATCCCCATCACCGCCATTCGCCGTGGGGCATGGACATGGTAGGCCCTTCAAGAAGGCCCTCCGTTACACCCACCTGCTGGTCGCGTCGACAAATTCACGAAGTGGGTAGAGGCCAAGCCGGTCCGGAAATGCGACGGAAGACCGCCACTAAGTTTCTCACGAGCTCATATACCGCCACGGGTTCCCCAACAGCATCATCACGGACAACGGCACAAACTTCGCCAAGGGAGCAATGGCCGAATTTTGCGAAGAACACCACATCCGCTCGACCTCGCGGTCGCACATCCGAATCCAATGGCCAGCGGAACGGGCCAACCAGCATCCTCCACGGCCTGACTCCAAAGTACCACTCGAGCGCACCGGATGCTGGTCGACGAGCCCTCCGTCATCCGGGAATCCGCACCGTCAGTGTCGACGGGATTCACCCTTCTTCATGGTCTACGGCCAAGCGGTCATGCCCACCGACCTCGAACACGACTCGCCGCGGGTCGTCCACTATACGGAGGCCGAAAACGAGCTGGCCCGCCAAGACGGGCTCGACCAACTCGACGAAGCACGCGACCTCGCCCGATCGCGCACCGCCATCTATCAGCAAGGACTCCGCCGCTACCACAGCCGACGGGTGAAAACCCGCACCTTCCAGGAAGGCGACCTGGTGTTACGCCTCATCCAGGACAAGAAGGGCATGCACAAGCTCTCCCCTCCGTGGGAAGGCCCGTTCGCTATTACGCCAGACGGCAACGATGCCTACTACCTGCCGACGTCTGGGGGACGGAACTCGACGCTCAGCGGCCATGGAATGTAAATCTCCTCCGGAAGTTCTATTCCTAGAACCCCACATATGTACTCTCCAACGCTATGAATAAAAGAAACGGTTACGCAAAATTGCCTACTCTCCATGCCTTGTGCCACTCGCACTGTAATTAACAGCCATGCTAAAATACGAAGTCAACCCTTGGTACAGCGACCGACACGGCTAAGTAGTGCGATGTAAGAGCACCGAGTCATTTCAGGTCTTGCATCGCCGTCCCAAAACGCCAATCCGAGCCCCATCGAGTCGCCTAGCTCGACTGGTTTTACGAACCAAGACATTTGTCCTCGCTTCCCAGCGACCCTGGTCCTCCGCATCCTCGGCATAGCGACTCGAACGGCTAAGTACCACGCCGGGACTGAATACCAGTTCGTCTCGATCGACAGGAAAACGCCAAGTAAGAGAGCATGCCTAGGACTCGCCACGCGACCCACTGGCGGGAGCAGTGGCCACGCTCACCAACGCGTTCAGTCCTCAACCACCCTCGAGTCGCGCCTTGAACTACCAAGTACCACGCTCGGGGACTCGGCCACCCGGCCCCGTTCGCGTACGGGAAAACGGTAAAGTACAGAGCACTCATGGGAGTCGCCTTGCGACTGGCTCTCCGAGCTCGGGCGAGTCGACTAAACCAACAACACACATGATAAACAACAAAACATCATATATGAGGTGAACCCCACAAAAGGGCGGACGCGCTCGGGGACTCACCCAACACAAAACACACAAACAAATAGCAAAATGAACTCAACATCCCATTCAATCGCATATCGCATTGTCTTACATTACAAAATATGCCTACTCGGCCGAACTGCTGCTAACACATCTAGGCAAACTACACTATTCTGCAGGCTTCGACGACGAGGCGCCAGCATCTCGGCGCCTACGGATGAACGCGGTGTACGGGTTTGACGGATACGTCGTCAGCTCACCCGCCATCGCCGAGCGGAAAGGTTGCTCAACCTTGAAGTCGCGATGCGGCTCGGGTCGCTTTGGCGCGACGACCGCTTCTGGTAGGAAGGAGGTCGCCCATCGCCAGATGCGCTCTGAGTACGCGGACGCGTTCTGCAGCTTGAGAACCTCGGACAGATCCACCGCGCCACGGCGAAGGGTACCCACTCGTCACATCGTCGAGATCAAGTCCTCGGGAAGTGGGCGAGTCCAAGGCTCATAGGCTGTCGACGCTCATGACAACGCCGACCGCCATGAACTCTACCGCGGGCGCCTTCTCCAAGTACTCCACACCTCAACGAGGTCACTCGAATAACCTCGGTGGCGACATCTCTTGGAGGTAGGCGCGGATGCGGTCGCCGACAATACGCCGAGTCGACGAGCATGCTTACGCTCCCTCGCGTCAGAGAGTTCGCTTCTTCTTGGCAGCCAATAACACGACCTGCGAGAAGAAGACAAGTATGAGTACCATGGAAACCACAAACAATACAATCAAAAGATAGGAAGACGACTCACCAGCAATGGGCGGCGAGTCCGTGATGAAACTTTGAAGCGATGTATGATCGTCACGAAGCCCAACAATGAGGGCTTCAGACGCCTTCGTCATCTTCCGCGCGCAATGGCGGCCTTCGCCGCCTGTCACGAGCTTGCTTCTTCTTTTGCCTCGCAGTTCGCGCCGAGGTCGGCGATCTTACGCTTTCGTGCCCTAACGAACCGCACCGCCTCCAGTTCTCCAAATAGGACAAGCTCCTGGCGAGCCACCTCCGCCTGCGCAGCAACAACCTGAAGCTCCTTGTTTGCTTCCTGGAGAGCGGCCAGTTCCTTCTCAGCACGCTGCTTCGCAGCCAATCGCTCTGCCGACTCCAGCTGCAGACCCTGTACATCTTCAAAGTCAGCACACACGAAAATTCCTCAGTGCCCACCCGCTAAAATTTAGCGGGTGCGCACTCGGGGACTGGCGATCACGAAAATTCCTCAGTGCCCACCCGCTAAAATTTAGCGGGTGCGCACTCGGGGACTGGCGATCACGAAAATTCCTCAGTGCATACCCGCTAAAATTTAGCGCATATGCACTCGGGGACTGGATTTGAAAGTACAAAACAAGTAATTATAAGAATCAAGCCGCTGCTAAGCACCGACCTGATCCTCGGGGACTGGAGGTACCTGGATGGCCGCACCAAGCATGCCGTGAAGTTGTACCGTCCCACAGACGCAAGCAGCGCCGGCGTGTGCCCGCGACGTTGGTCGGTTTCAGCGTCGGTGGTCCCTGGAGCGGGGCTCGGGGTCGCAGCCCCACTCGCCGTGGCCGCCTTGGTCACGAAACGGGGGAAGGTAGCAACCGAGGCGCCCGCCCCAAAGGAAGTCGCTTCCTCCGGTCGGGGCAAGGAAATGCCCCCCTTCGTGGACGCGGTTGCCTCCACTGCCGGTCCAGGTATAGCCGCCGCGTCATCGAGACGGCGATGTCGTCGCCTTGGCCTTCTTGCTGCCTTCCGCTGAGGCGGCGACCTCGCCACTTTTCCTCTTGCGGAAGGGTCTTCCGCCCGGTGAGAGGATACCTTGGCCACGTCGGGTGACCCATCTTTTCACTCCGGTCCGCACATTGAATCAAATCAATAAAAGACAATCAAAGTACTAAAGGAAAATAAGGAATGCCGAATGCACTCACTTGGCGATCGAATGAAGCGCAACCTGCTGAAGGCCGGGTTTTTCCAGATTCAGGCCTAATCGACTAAGCCCCAGCTCCGGGGCGTCGGGGCCCAGGATCTGACGGCTTCTTTGATGTTGACGTAGCGGTTGGCGCCTCGGGCGCCTTGGCGGAGCCTCCTCGTGAGTTGGGGCCACCGCGGCGGAACTTCCTTGCGGGCGAGGCCACCGCTCGGGACCTCCTTGCGGCGAAGTCGCCACGACCGAGCCTTCCTAGCCGAAACCGACGCGAATGGCGGAGGCATTGAGGCCAGCGAGCTTCAGAGGCGCATCTAGCGCGGTTGTCGCCGGGGCTGGCGTCACCGGCCGAGCTCTGAGCATCAGAGCTGCTCGTCGAGTGTGGCGGTGAAGCCACCTTCGGCGGCTTCATCTTCCTTCTCAGGGGGGCCCTCGCCTCCTTCTTCTTCTTCTTCTTCTTCGCGGGAGTGGCCTGACGGCGCGAGGTGGTCTCTGGGAGTTCGTCGTCATCGTCATGACGCTCGAGGCTCCTGCTCGCTTCGATCTACCACGCGTTGCCGGGTCTTCGGACCATGGGGCAATCTCCTCGGACTCGTCTTCGTCCTCGTTACCCTTGGCGGGTGGCGACTCGCTTGTGTCCTGGGCGGATGGCTCGGGGCTCTCGTCGTCGGCGGGTGGTAACCACCCTTCCACCACTTGGAACAGCTGCGTCAAACACGAAACAGAGTTAGAGTTACCGCGATCGCACACGCCATGCGCGAACAAGATAAAGGATTACCGTCGGGCGGACGCCGCGGTGTAGGAGGCACCCGGCTGCGCGTCCGCGTATGTCGCTTGGGTGATCTTCTTCAGCGCTGAGAGGTAGTCCTCCAGCTTCCACTTGGCGAGGCAGGCTTTCGTCGGGTCTCCCCGGCCCGTGTACTGGTACATGTAATGAGTCGCGTTAGGCGGAACGAGCCGTCGCCCGCCAACAATTGTACAGGTTTACCGTCTGAGCCCTTCTTCTTCAGGCCGCGGATGGTGGAGCATCGTCGACGACCATCCGCTGGTCGTCGGGGAGCTTGCCGACCGGAGATGGCGTGGCTCGAACGATTAGCCGAAATACCGGGATCGCCGCTTCCTCGAGTCGCCTCGGTCACGTAGAACCATGACTTTTTCGATCGCTTCTTTGCTGGCGGCAGATCGGTCGAAGAAGGAGGCTTTGGATTTGAGTTGGAAAGTCAAGCCGCCCGCGGCTAGCATTGGGCCGCCGCCTCCTCGCGGCTGATACGTCCATGGAACAGATCTTGCCACAGGGAAAATAGGGCGGCAGCCAGTAGCACTCGCGAGCATACGAAGATGGCGAAATGCTCGATACTATGGGGACCCGGATCCGAGGGCTGGATCTCGTGGTAAGTAGCGAAGCGCCGGAAGAACAAGGATGTGGGGAACCCTAACCCCCGCTCGAGGTGGCTAGTGAAGCAGACGAACTCTCTCTCTCGCGGGTTGGGGGTGGTTTCCCCGGCTGCGGGGATACGCCAGCAGCCGGCCCGTAGGATTCCGGCCTCCTCGAAGGAGGCCAGCTGCGCCCTGGTGCATTTGGATCTACCCCAAGGTTCGGTGGAGAGGGCCATGGCTGAGGATCTGTTCGGAGGTCGGAAGATTGCGGGTCGATTGGATCGCGGAATCAAAGGAAGGAAGATGTGCGTACTCGGAGAAAATGGTGGGCGGTTGGCTTTACGATAGCCTACCATTCCTCTTATATAGTGGGAGTTGCCCGCCAAGTCAGGGGGCCGTTACCGCGCGATGATTACGCCAGAAGTTACCGTTGGGTTACCTTAACGGCTAGTTTGACCACGCCTGACGGTCCAACTCTAGCCACTCGGCTCGTTGAGTCACTCGCCGAGACCGCGTCCCGTTGGATCGACTCGTCCAAGACGCGACTCGGTTCACCGGATTTTTCCTTTATACAGGAGCCCGCCGACGATTCGACTGGATGCCAACTTGAAGCCGTATACTCCGACTGCCAGCAGCCACTCACGCCTAATCAACGACGGCCTCGGGGACTACTGATGGGGATACGCCTATTGGGGTATACCCAGCGGGACGTTTCCGACTGGTCCAAGGGCTGGCGAGTGGGCCTGCAGAACGGCGAGTGGATCGAAGCCCAGCAAGGTATCAGGCGACTGGAGGTTGAAAGCCCAGGCGAGCAGATAGGCCCAGTCGGTCTAGGTTAAATGATTACCGAAGATGTAACCGAATCAGTTGAGATATGTAAACCCTAGGGGAGGTGACCCTATATAAACCTCCCATGGGGTGAGTAGAGACACGTTCCTCATACACCCAAGCAACTCGCCGCCTAGTCGCCGAGTTCGCCCGTAAACACCTCCATAATACAATCTAGCGAGTAGGTCTTTTACCTCCGGGCGAACCAGGTAAAACCCTGTGTCTTTGCCCTCATCTCGCACCGCAGATGGCTGGCCGCCCTTGCCCCTCGTTCTACTACTCGCTGCCGATTGCAGCATCTGCCGAGAAAAAGAGTACAAACTCATTAAAGTATTTTTTTAGTGATAACCCTCAACATCGCTAAAAGGCTCATATATACTTATTGTATGATGTTCTTGCCCCATGGCTCAAACACTCGGTACAATGTACCAGGGTTCACAATTCACAAGAAAACACTCTCTCTCTCTCTCTCTCTCTCTCTCTCTCTCTCTCTCTCTCTATTGGCTAATGATGGGCCTTACGCCACCCAGAAAACTTGTTTATCACCACCATCATCACAGTATGTTGGCGGGATGCCACAAACACATCCATGATGTTTAAGACAAATTTTATCTGAAACATATGAATTCCAAACATAAAAGCTTCGAGATTTAGTTTTGCAATACAAGAACTCATAGTGCCTTCCAACCCCGCCATAGCAAAAGCATTGAATTGCCTTCCATGAATAGTCCATCTCCCTAACTTGAAGCATATATATGAATCCTTCACCTACTCTTTTATGGACCGAAATAGATCGCACAATTGAATCAGGATGTACTAGTTAGTTAATATGTCTACCACACAAAGAAATTAAAACGGAAGATTCAGGGCTTTACAGTATAAAAGCTCTAGATAGTCAATTAATCCTTTTTGTGCCAGCATGCCTGCCATCCTGCTTGATGGTGATATGCAGTATTGCAGATAACAACATGATCTTTTTGGACAATGACATGAGCGACCTGTGTCGAAACTGGAGCGAATAACAACGTCAGTGCTTAAAAAGTGGACCTAGGAACACATATGGTTCAATTACCATGAGAAAGAAAAGAATTCAAAAAGTGTAATACTACCTCCGTTTCACATAATAAGGCCTATATTTTTTTTGAAAAATTAAACCGTGCAAAGTTTGGCCAAACATAGAGAAAAAACTATCAACAACTTTAATGTTATATAGATATCATATGAAAATATATTTATGATGTATCAAATGATATTATTCTATATAATACTTATTAGTAATCATTCTAAAAACTTGGTAAAACTTTTCATAGTTTGACTTTTTCAAAAAATGTAAGCCTTGTTCTCGGAGGTAGTAATAGCATGCCATGATACCCGAGTAATAAAACATCCAAAAAACATATGTTGTATAATTTTATGTTGAAAAAGATACCCATGACAATTTTATTTAGATAAATTATCCTTAGTGAGAATAAACAATGGCATAAAATAGGTACACCTTAATCTTGTATGACACCTTAAGACTCCATAACTTTCTAGCACCATTTTTTTTGCAAAAATTCCACCAATCTATTAATAACCATCAACATAGTACAAAAGCCCTAAAAGTAAAAAAAATATGAATAGGTCACCAGACCACCTATAATGATGACTACAGACACTAGCGTGAATCAAAGTCACGCCATTGTCTTCGCCCCTGCATCACCTTCGCCGAGCAATAGTTGTCGTAGTAAAGTGTTTTATAGTAGACATATGAGAAGTCGTGGTGCTAAGGTCCCAAAGCACTAGTGCACCAGAGCCGCAACCATCGCTAATGATGAGAACCGTTGATCGGAAGAGACTATCCAAAAACCATACCAATGAACACAAAAAACTGACCGGATCCCAGTAGATCCATCAGACACACGACTCCACACACTCTCTACCGATGCTAAACGCACCACAAGAGCGAGGGTAGGGCGAAGATGACCTTATTGTGACTTCAAGATGTAGTCACCTCCTCACCATTTCAAAGAAGGCATTAAAAAAATAATCTAAACAAAGAACAAGAACTCTCCAGCCAACAAGGGACCATGGTGCACCACACCTCCAAGGGTCGAAGGCCTCTGGAGGAGGAGCGGACCGATGGCGTCGCCGATGAGGGGGACGGAACCCTAGATGGTTTTTTTAGATTACCGCCGCCTGATGTCTCTCTCCCTCATCGTACCGGTTCACGTTTTGTAGAATCAAAACTTAGTTGAGAATCAAATAAATCAAAATACATACTACCAATAGTAAAACGTCCTATAATATTTAGGCCCCATATATAAATTTATTTAAATAACAACCCTCATAGCGCTAAAAGGCTCGTCTATACCATATAATATTGTATGGTGTTGTGGCCCCATGGATCAAATGCTCCGTACATTGCACCAGGGTTCACAATTCACACGAAAAAACAGACGGGCTCTCCCTGCTGACGGTGGGCTCCACATCACTCGGAAGTATAGCCGAACTTGTCTAGCGTGCCTCCAGACCCATCAACACCATCATCGCAAGAAGATGGCAACCCGCGGCAAGTTCATCCGTGATGTTTAAGATAATTTTTATCCAAAACATACGAATTCCAAACATAAATGGTTCGAGATTGTGTTTTGCGACACAAGAACTCCCTGTGCCTTCCAACCCCACCATCGCAAAAGCATTGAATTGACTTCGGATCCATGAATGGTTCATCTCTCAACTTGAAGCATTTCCAAATCCTTCATCTGCTCTTTTATGCACCGAAATAGAATCGTACTATTAAACCAGGATGTACTAGTTGATCCGGTGCAATTATTCACTATCTTAAAGTTGTACAGTCAAAAGTTCGGCCATGGCACCAGCATGGCTACTAAAAAAAGGGATTTTCCTTGATGCATTCCCCACACAAGCTGGTTCTCATGCATGAAGAAAATTGGATCAAAAGATTCAGAGCTTTGTGGTGTAAATTGTAAAAGCTCCTAGTGTTAAGCCTTTTTGTGCCAGCATGACTACCGTCCTGCTTCATGATGATATGCAGTAATGCAGACAATATATGCCACAAGTGACCTGTGTTGAAACAGGAGCAGATAACAACGCCCGCTTAAAAAGAGTGGACACACAAACACACATGCTTCAAGTACCACGAGAAAGATAGGATTTCAAAGATAACCTGAGATTTTCAAAGATAGCACGAAAAGGTAGCAAAGCCGGTCTTGAAAAGGTCTACCTGTTTCCTCCATGAATTGACATGCAAAAGCTTTGGTGCCTTCAGAAAAAAAGTTGTGCACGAATTTCCTGGGTTCTCCACATGATTTCGCATGAAACCTCGATTCAGGAATATGATAATAGTGGGAGTGTCATGAAGATCGCTTCAACGGAGATTGTTAGACAGTCGACTAGTCGCCTCTAAGACGTGCAGTTGAGATTATAAAATACATCGTAAGATCACAAACTCCAGGTCTTAACTATTATGTCAATAAGCAGGACGAGTCTGATCTCTCGTCTCATCTAATATCTTCCCCAACATCGCTTTTGCTGCTGTTGCGGTGTTGCCGATCATCACTTAATTTGCATCTATCTGTCACAGCCATGTCCCGGTCGGTCCAAACGCAGAAGGCACAAGAGGTCTCCACCATTGCAAGGTCACCGACGTGATCACTCTCTCATGCCGTGTGTATGCAGCAGATACCTCAGGGCGGTGAGCAGGACACGGTTCGTATAGGAATCGGAGGTCGACCATGACAAGCAATCAGAACTCGCCTTCTTGTGTGGGAAGCCAGAACCAAATGATCATCCAGCTAGGGTTTAGGCGTGGTGTGGCGTGGAGGACTTGCTTGTAAAGCGATGGCCACCTTGCCGGGGCCAACGACGATGGGTGGGAATTCATGACTTGATGTCGTGGGGTGGTGCGTGGTGTGTCATATTTCGGGTGACCGCTACGATTACGAGATTCGTGGCGGACGGTCTACAACGAACCCTGTAGCTGCGAGTGCTTGCTTTTCTTCCGGAAGAAAAGGGCGTGTCCCCTTGGAGATCTTGGCGTTTTATTCAACTAGCTTGAAGGTTGTTTTGTCTTTTTGGGTCACGGTCGACGGGCTTTCGTAAATTCCATTATGTAGTCGAACTAGCCCCTGACCACTTTAGGTTTCAGACTGCACAGTGGACTTGTTACATCCGGTACTACAGATCATATTTTTTTGCCAAGGGAACATAATAGTGCGAACAGATCATGTCCACTCACTTTTGTGCAAGTGCAATTAGCTGGTGGTTGATTAGTAGGAGATTTGCAATAAAATCTTTGCACTAGTGGTAATTTGAAGTTCAGACGTGACACCAGTATGGCTACTCATACCAAAAATGACACTAATAAGTCAGTGATGCGTTGTCCACACAAGTTTTTTAACCCTTGATATCTCCACACTAGGTGGTGCTCATGCGTGACAATTAAATGGATCGGAAGATTTTACAACTATGTGGTGTAAAACTTCCGGATTGTCAATGAAGCCTTCAGTCCTCGACAGCACGATCTTCAATTCTGGACACTGGACAGTGCCACGAGTGATCTCCGTTGAAACTAGAGCAGATAACAACGCACGCCAGTAGTCCAAAGACACGCTTCAATTACCATGCATGAGAATGAAAGTTGTTGAAAGGTGACTGAAAAAAATATGCTTCCACTAGTTTCCAGGGATCTGAACCTTGCAACGTCACTCTGCATCATGGCAGAAAAAAGAAACACCCATGGTAGCTGCTCCCTTCGTTTCAAAATATAAGATGTTTTAGGTTTACGTACAAAATGAATCTAAACTTTTTTTAGTACGTAGATTCATTCCAAAATTAAGTGAACCTACGTACTAAAACAAGTCTAGATTTATTTTTTTTACAAACCTAAAACGTCTTATATTTTGAAACGGAGGGAGTAGATCTTACCAGCAGTTGTATCTGTACCATGTACTCCGACAGCACATGTTCATTTCTCATATAGTCACATGCATCATCGATTGAACTAGCTAGAGGACACCATGACATGTGTAGCCTACCAGTATTAGACACCACCTACATGATCCATTGCACCTGATCCTAATTCTGTCGAAAAGTGACGCCATTATCCAGCTCGGCCAAGCAACGTCTATAGAACCTCACGTGCTGAATTCCTGAATGCACACAAAAAGGAGACAATGAGAGGTGGCCACACATCTCTCGCAATTCTCCAATTGATTTTTGCCAGCGACACCAACCGACAGCAGCATCTGTTGCCTCGGCCTAGCTCCCCCAAAGCTTCTGTTCTCAAGTCAACAGTTGCAAATGGCATCAAGCGCGAAAATATAAATATAAAGATGATCGAAAATGGGAGCTGGATAGCATCAGGGTAGCCCCAAGCCTTCTCGTTCAGACATACATGTGGGTGTATCGGCAGCAGGAAAAAAATGAAAAGAAAAATCTTGCTTGCTGAATTTTGCCGCTCCCGGTCGACATGGCGAAAACCCGCGAGATTGGTGGAAGAATTCGGTGGTTATATAAAAAAATTATACTTAGTTATTATTTTGGGTGAAACTATTTTTCTGTGACCTGCGCACCATAGGTGACAACTTTCGTGACATTTGTCAGCAACAAGCGGGTCCACAGGTGCACGGTTTTAATGGTCCCGTGCTCAAGTGTTAATAAATTTAATGTGACGAAGATGGTTCTCAACGAAAGAGCACCTTGGTGTTCAAAATTTTGTGAGTTACGTTGCTCTCACTCATTTGGCATATCTGAAATACTAGTTTGCTAAGTATTTTGTTACACTCCTGATGTTGATGCCATGGGCCCCTCCTCACAGATGCCTGAGGGTGATGTCCATTGGGTTCAAGATATATATCACCACGTTCAAATAATTAGGTAACACTTTTTGTCACTACCATATCTGTACAACTGCCGGTCTACCATCGCTTAAGGTCTCTGAAGTTCACAAAAAAAGGGCCGTCTCTCGAGTTCATCTAAAAAAAAGGGTCTCTAAAGTTCAGAGTTATCTAGACCCTAATATGATGGAGTGGTAATATGAGGTGTCCGGTCTTGGCGGTGACGCGGTTTTGAGCCTCTATGCCTCGTCTCTCTGTCTTTGTGGCTAGAGGTTGGGCAAGGCAAGTCATCGTCGTGTAGCTTGGTGGGAGTGTGTTGTAAACCGTTGCTCGGAGTGTGGCTTGGGGGGTGCGTGCGTGGAGTGGTAGCCATTCGGTGGCTTTGTATCAAATCTTTCTATATTTTTAATACAGAAAACACGCAGCTTGGGTGTTCTTAAAAGAAAATTGATGGAGGGGTTGATGCGACTTGTACACGTACAAAACTGGGCAAGCACGTAAAGTTTATGCCTTGACATATAAGTATTTTTTTGTGTCCCTTCAATGTTTAGAAAGCTACATTATTATTTACTTCATTGTCTATTGGTAACTAGTACAAAGCTCTTAGAAATAGTAGATAACAAGCCACACGATTTTACTTAGTTTGAATGTGTTGGAATTTTATTCTAAAACTCATGAAAAAATTGATAAAGGATGCTTTATTATTTAAAATGTTTAAGGATTACACATGGATTCTGTATAACTAGGATACATATAACCACAACACGTCCCGAACAAACAAAAAGGAAAAAAGACAAAATACATGTAATCATCAAGAAACTGTGTAACGCCTAGCTAGACAGAGGAACGATGTGTAGATCACAGTGGGATCCACGAATTTACTTAAAGAATACGCAGCTGCCTCTAGCAAACCAAAACATTCATCTAAGCTACACTAAACCGAAGAACTGACCTTACCACATGTTTCTGTCATCTGCCTAGACTATGTTGTGCATCAAGGTTTGCAGAAAAGGACCGTTGTGACCGCACCACATGTCCTTTCCGGCGTCTATCACACGGCCAAAAAGAATCGGAACAAAGTGGATATCAGTTTTGGCCAAAATAATCTAACGCTATTATTTACTCTGATTATGGGCTACACAAATTTTGATAAAATTTAGAGATACAAAACTTTGCATACTGGGATCCACATTTTTGTTATTATTATGTAGCTCATAATATATAAAAAATTAAAATCAATAATTTGCACATTTGTGGGATACATCAGTAGCTACATCCGGAGTTTATATTAGAATATTTAGAAAACAGGATCACTGGTACCCAAGTACACCAAATCTCCGCTCATGTATAGTGTAGCCACAAGAATAGAAGTTATTATGGAGTGCGGACATTTGCGTCTCGGGAGCAATGGAGCCCCTTTTTTGAACCTTTAGAAATTTTGTATTTTAAAGTTTTAAAAAATTCTAGATGTAGGAAATAATATGCTCTACAACTGTGAAAAAGTCTCAACTCGAAACACCCAGTATTTTGGGATGCACAAAAATGTCAAAGTCTGACATGTAAAGTAGTGAATGGTGTCAATTTTTAAAACCACCAAATTCTGTGAGATTTTGTTGAGACCAAAATATAAAGTATTTCGGGTTGAGGTGTTTAGCAGAGCACATCATTATCTACGTGCAATAGTTTTTTCACAATTTTTTGATACTTTAAAATCAACTTTGCAACTTCAAAAAATATGTATCTCCATGTAGCTCGGGATCCAAAACGATTTTTTGGTTATAATGCTGTCTTTTGGCACCGAAGCAGATAGATTATCCGCCAAGAAGACGAACCATGTGGACTGGGATCCCTTTTAACAGGTGAGAAAATACAATAATTTGAAGCATTGTGTCACGCTCCACCTGAGTTTTGCAGTGCGTCCGCAGCAGTTGCAATACTAGCAACGAGGACAGCATTGGACCCGCGGCCGTGTGTCAACTGTCGAGCTATACCACAGTGCTCTACCAATTGAATACGCGCCAACAAACTGATCTGCGATGTTTGACCGAGTAATTATCGGAGTAACGGTGATGACCCCATGGATATGTATGTGTGGATTACATCTTCAATAAGTATTCGGTGCTATATGATATTGAGATGTTCATTCCTGTCCTTTTCCTCCCCAATAATTCAATAATTGTTTGCTTCAGATCTACGGGTAATCGTTCATGGCTGCGTAATAATCCCTTAAAATATGGTCAACTAGTTTTGTAATCTCCGCTCCCGACCACCCACATAGCTATTTGTCGTTTTTATTAGACCTAGCACGTACCCCCACACACACACACACACACACACACACACACACACACACACACACACCGTCTCCGTGTGCTGTGGCTGCGCGATCGCAGCCATCGGGCAGCATCAGGGATCCGGATGGTCACATCGAGATCCCATCTTGTTTTTTTATGAACTAGTATTGGCCTTCGTAAATGTGAGGGCATCATCTTATTTTTCTTAGAAAGATGAGCATTGTTTTTAAATAGTGTCAAAATTAATCGGAAAATAGATTTATTGATTTTGTGTGCATTCACATTATTTGATGGAAAATAATAATATAGTTATAGCCAATATGTTTAATATATATATCACCTATGTAGAGAGCATCTCTTTATTCATCTTTCTTGTAAACGATTATTAGGATATTTTTAAAGATAGTAGATTGAGTTGATGTGTCATTTTTCCACGACATTATATTTCTATGTACAATTAAAATTTTAGATTTTTTAGCTAGTTGGTAAGGTCAGCAATCAGTTTCTCAAATAATTAGGGGATTCTTGAGCAATGATCATGTCATGTTTAGATAACTTGAGCAATGATGTACTCCCTCCGTCCTAAAATAGTTGTCTTAGATTTGTCAAAATTTGAATGAATCTATATAAATAGTGTCTAGATTCATCTAAATTTTAGCAAATCTGAGATATCTATTTTGGGACCGAGGGAGTATTATGTTTGGACCATTCCGACTAGGAAATAATATTGGTGAATGAAGTAAAGATTAATATATCCCAGATAGTAAGAATCTTTCTTTTTATATTATGTTTTCCATTTATTGAGTAATTGATAAATGCACAAATCTGTAGATTGTGGTAGATTATGTAAGCTTTTTATGGGCTTTCTATAAGAATATCACCATGCGTAGTACTATGAATAGTTTCTTGATATAAGATACATATACTTTGAGGAGTTTGTATTACCATTAGAGTTTGTAAGTACATTTTTTTCTTCTTAAGTTAGTGTGGAATTTCTGAGTTTTGGAAGAATTTCTAGGGAGTAGTTTAGGTATGTTAGATTAGTGTGCTATTTGCAACAATCGGAGATTGTGCCATGTAGAATGACGGTATGTTGGCTCTATCTAGATCTCGATGCTCCTATATGGCACATTTATCGTGCAATAATCCACAGATCTAGTGGGTTCCCGTCGTCCCTTTTCCTTGTCAGTTGGCAAATTTGGGAACTTTGGCATATGTCTAGTGAGAAGCATGTCACTCGCATTCTCGCAATCTTGTGTTCGTTGATATTAGGGTCCTACACTATTTAAATTTTACTTCTATAATATTTGATAACTTGCGAGATAAATTGAACCTTCCAGTGCTACGTTTTTATTAATTTTATATACCGTATAGTCCTATAGACGCATGCATCAGCTAATTTTTGGAGCCTCTAATATATTTCTCTTGCCACCATCCGTTTTCTAAATACCACCATGTCCTGGGACAGTAGCTCTTTATATGTCCTAATATACATCTTGACACGTTACTGTGAGTCAAACATCAATGCCATGAGCCTTGATTTCCCCATCAATCATATATAGGAGTCTAAGATAAACTAAAAGGATAATGTTTCCAATGCTCAAAAAATACATGCCACCAATTTTCAATCCAACTATAATTGTCTAGAAGACATTTGTCAAGAGGACGCACGTAGATAGTCCTATAGACATATGAATGAGTTAATTTTTGGAGCCTCTAATATATGTTTCTTGCTACCATATCCGTTTTCTAAATACCACCATGTCTTAGGGTAGTAGCACTTTGTATGTCCTGAAAATTTATCTTGAAATGTTAACGCCATGAGCCTTGATTTCCCTGTCAGACATGTATGGGAGTCTAAGATATATTAAAAAGATAATATTTCCAATGCTCAAAAATGCATGACACCAATTTTCAATCCAACTATAATTGGCTAGAAGACATTGATTGTTAAGAGGATGCATTGATGCCACATAAAAAAGAATAACCAATTTGCATTTTGATGTCACACACAAAAATGTAGAGATTATTAGATTAGATTACTTGACTTCTAGACATACTAATAAATGTTGGATTAAGGCTACAAGAAGTTCAGATATGATCAGTCCACATCGCTATCTCGACTTGACCAAATGCATGTCAAGAAAAAATTATATATTGATGATGTAGTCTTCTAGATTTGATCAATCTACATCGTCATCTTGACTTAAATAAATAATGTTCTAAAACTTAGATCTCGGATACCCATCTGTGTTGCTAGGTTGAGTCCATAATTCATGTTAGGTTTTAGAATCAACTCGGAAGACGACGATCGATTATGGAGAAAAGTAGTTTAGGCACATGTAATGTATTTTTTCTATGGAAGTTTGTGTTTTTACGATCTTCATCATTTGCTAAAGTACAATAGGGTTTGCTCTTATCTTATTGCATAGAAGTATGTTTTTTTATTAGAGACTATCCGTGACATAGGGGTTTCAGTATATTTACTTGTAAAGATTTACTGTCGATTCGGTACAAATCAGTTTTGGAGAATTTGAGTTTGAATGACATTACAAACTCCTATATATTTTTAATCTTGACAATGAAGGATATCCTAAATAGTTAGCCATACATATGTGTTTTAGACAAAGAAAACTGTATACAATTGAACAGGTTGACATGGCATAATAAAATATATATGCTAAATGCAATGCTTTAAACTGATGTGCTTTTTTTTAGTACAGTACATGGATGTATGGGCCTGGTCTGACTTGGTAGGGGAAAAAAAATAAAAACTGTGCATGGCCTGGACCTGCGTGCATGGAACGGGACCCCCTCGGTCGAACTATTTCTTTACATGCAACTTCGGTCGATTCTACAAAGCACATGGTTGGCGCTAGCCGGCATGACACCGGCTCGTGGTTGTGATTAACGTGTCATACAATATTACACGGTTACGTAACTATTAATTTTTTATTAAATCGCAGCTATAGATTTTAGTCTAATTATTAAAATAATTTAGGTGATGTAGATCAACCATGCGATCTTAAAAAAACACTCATATATTATTTTTAATATATAATAGATAGATAGTAAATACTGAACTAACTTGATTTGTAAATTACGAGACCAAGAGAGAGGTTCTCCCAAGAGGCGGCGGCAAAAACCATCTAGGGTTCCTTCCCTCCGTCAGCGACGCCATCGGTCTGTCCCGTCTTTGGCGTCCATAGGGCCTTGGAGACGTGACGGACCACGGTCCTTCGTCGGCGGGAGGTCTCAGTGTTTTGTTTAGACTATTTTCAGTGTCTTTTTCAGAATGTTGAGGCGGCGGCTACGTCCTAAAGTCAGAATAAGGTATTTCCCGTTCTATCCTCGCTCTGGTGGTGCGTCTAGCATCGACGGAGGGCGCGTGGAGTCGTGTGTCCGACGGATCCCTTAGAATCTGGTCATTTTTCGTTGGCATATTTTAAGGTCAGTCTCTTCTGATCTATGTTGGTCATCTTCGGCGATGGTTGTTGTTCTGGTGCGTTGTTCCTTTGGGGCCTTGGCACGATGATTTTCCGTCTGTCTACTATAATAAGCTCTACTAAGACAAGCTTTGCCCGACTCCGGTGTTGGAAGGGCGAGAACGGCGACGCGCCTTCAGCTCGTGCCAGTGTTTGTAGTCGTTGCTAGGTGGTCCATTGAACTATTTGTAATTTTTATTACTTTTAGGACTCTCTGTACTGTCGTTGATGATTATTAATAGATCGGTGGAATTTCACAAAAAAAACTTAATTTATAAATTTCAGAATACGCAATTTAATCTATAATCGGTGAACCAGAAAAGAAGAACCAACTAAACGACTATAGGAAAGGAAAAAGGTATAAAGATAGAAAAACATACTCTCTCCGCTTCAAAATATAAGATGTTTTAGCTTTGTGAAACAAATATATCTAGACTTCTTTTAATGCATAGGTTTATTCAAGTTTAGAGTAAATTAATCTACACACTAAAACAAGTCGAGATACATCGAACCTAAAATATTTTATAATTTAAAACAGAGGAAATAGTATACACATATACTGTGAAAATTCGGGCAAATAATATCCAACTGACCGACTCCATGTGGCACGGCTGCGCGCTGGGGCCATCCCGGGCAGCGTCACGGGCAGGCCAAATAGCCGTGCCGATGTTTACCCTACTCCAGTGAGTGGTATTAGAATATGCCATTCGTCCACCGAAGCATCTACCACACCATCCAAAACCGTCCATCCCTTTCGCGCGCGAGCAGGACGATTTTTGTTTGTTTTATTATTTCATGATGATGATGAGCTTACGTGTAGATAGCGTGTATGCAGATTTCAATCGCTTGGGACGATCCCCTTCCCTTCAGTGAACCTGGTCAAATTTTTGGACCGGCGACCCGCCTGGCCGGTAGCTAGCACCTTGACCCTTGATCCGAATGTATGTACTCACTACAGGAGAAGCTCGGTATGCCGAGGGCATATTGCCGTCGGCGTAGCCAGGAAAACCCTCGGCGTACGCTACGCCGATGGCTGCCCTCGGCGTACCGTCCTCGGCGGACCTCTCCCGGAAGCGGCGCGCCGTCGGCGTAGGACAAGACCGTCGGCGTGGGTCAACGCCGACGGCTGACGACGCCCGTCGGCATAGAGACCGTCGGCGAACGTCGACCGCCGTCACCACGGCCGATTAACGGCAGCGTCGGCTGGCGACGGCCTCACTCGGCGTACTAAGCCACGTGGAGGCTGGTGGGCGTCTGGCGCATGCTTCTGACGGCCTCTCGGCGTCGCTGCCACGGAGGCAGCGCGGCTTTGGCCTTGTTGCTACGCCCGACGGCCTCCGGCGTACTCACGCCACGTGGAGGCGGCTTTAGCGGCAATGGCTGGCCCTCGCCGAGGCCTTGCCGTCGTAGCCTTGACCATTTGGTCACGCTTACCTCCACGCCGAGGCAAGGCGGCGTATCAAATGCTGCAGATTTTTTTGATTTTTTTTGCAGCAGCAGCAGCACTCACAGCAGCCATACATCCATACATCATCATCCATACATCCACACATCATCCATACATCCATGCAATATATATTCCACACCAATTGAAACAAGATCACATATGCCATACATGTATCAACATCAGTCATACAAGATCATCCATACATTAGTCATACAAGATCATCGACATCATCACACATCCCTACAACTCTGGAGGAGACGGGGTGTACCCGCGATCTCCCCTGGTGAAAAGTGGCGACCTCTGCCGAGGGTTGCGTCCAGTAGAAGCAGCAGAAGAGCCACCTGGCGAGGGAGTAGGAGAAGTGTGAAGCTCGGGAGAACCACCTGCAGAATGGCCAGGAGATGGACCATCGTCATGAAGCGGTGTGATCGGCGCCCATCCGCGAGGCGTGGCCAAAGTGCCGGTTCCCAGAAGCTCCCGTTCCCTACATGTTGCCTACATGTTAGCAACTTGCGAGGCAAAGTAAAGCGATAACCAGTGGGTTCGCAAAGAACTTACCGATGTCGATGCGTAGTAGGTCCTAGCGAAGCTTTCCTTCGATTGCCAAAATGGCATCGGACACTGCATGGGAGGCACGGGCCCTAAATCTCTATTCGGCAGTTTGAATATTCACCATCATGGCCGCAAGATAGTTTAGAAGTCAGCCGTAGTACAACAAAGCGGGGAAGTGGGACTTGTATCTTTTGCAAAAAATAAAGGTTCGGACTTACATTTACGTATTGCATGTAGATCGCATTCGCCTCGATGCTGCCGAAGGCCACGATATTCCTCATAAGCGGCATCGTGGCGCGTCTAACTCGAACTACAATTTCAAATACAAGGAATCTCGTCAAGTTAGCCATGCAGGAACAAAAGTCATAAAGATGATGAAAGCGAGAAAACTTACATCCTCGGCGAGCGGCGAGGCTGGCCCTGGCGGGATAGGGGGCCGTCGGCGGGTAGGTAGCCTTGAGACGGTGAAGCTTCGTCTTGAGGGTAGGCTTGACCTTCTTATTCAGAATCTTGAGGCGTCCATGCTGCAATCCGTGCCCGACAGACCAACGACTCCTCGTCGATCTCCGTGAATGGGGTCATCCACATGGGGTGACGAGCCTTCACCATCGTCTCAGTAGTTCCCCAAGTCGTTACAGGCGGTCTTAAGTACACGAACGAGGGTTGAGGCTCGAGTAATTGGGCTTCTTTTCCGCATCATCTCATAGACGGCAACGCGTCATGAATCACCTCCCGGGTTGTGCCTCGGCCACTGTATCGCGAAAAGAAAATATTATGCATATGAAGTACAAACATAAGCGAAATGCACGCAGGTCGTTCCATGTATATCGTACCACCTTCCCTTGAAGCGGTCAAAGTTGCGGTTTCCGTAGCGGCGTTCCACCATCGCCTCGGTTATCCGCGTTCGACAAGGCTGCAAACTCCTCGTCTTCTCGAGCCACCTCGTCCTAACCAGCTCCTCCCATGCGAGTCGATGCGGCTCGGTCGAGGATAACCGAAAATGCAATACTTAACTCCGCACAATGCAATGGCAACTTAGAAGCAATGTAGAATCTCATTGACATTTTACTCACCGACATGTACTCTTCAAGGCGTCATCGAGTACTCGGGATTAGGGTTCCTACCGACAATGTCTTCCTTCCCGACCCTCACGCCTGTCAGCCCGAAGTGGCTAGCCGTGACCTTCGGTTGTACCACACAGGGGTCAACTTCACACAAGCCCAAGCAAAGTCCTCTGCGCCTTCTCCAGTCCTCCTCGGCCACGGTAAAAGCACTTCAATCATGCATAAGAGTCATGAGTTAGCGGTGGGGTCATCAAGTATGAACATAACTCGAGAAATATGCCTTACCCAAAACTTGGTGATGACATCAAGATTGTCGGAAAGCCGGGACACAGTGTAGTGGTAGTCCGCCCAAGTGGTAGCTAGCTTCCGTCACCCTCGTGGGTAATGTGATAGCCCAGAACTTCCTAATCGAGCTCCAACAAGGCTGTTAGGAAGGCGAGGCTTCGTCCCGGAGGAAATGTCCAATTGTGCACAATAATAAACGTTAGTACACAATAATTATTTATGACCAACATGAAATAAAATGTTTAAATTGCCAAATTAGTACACTTACTCAAGGCCATCTGGAATAATAAGGGCTTTCTCCACAGTCCTAGGCTCAAACTTCTCGTCGAGGACTCCGATTCCCCACGATTCCGCAATTTCTTGGCCCCACCAACTCGCGGCTAGTGTCGCCTCCGTGTCGGTCCCCGCCTCCCTCTCGGTCCTCGCCTCCCTCTCGGACTGCCTCTCGGACTCGCCTCCTCTCGGCCCTGAAAGGCTGCTCTGTCAGGAACAACTCAGGAGCCACGTCGCCAGAAGCAGAGGGTGGTGGGTCAAAGTCCACGCCTCCTCCCGTGGCACCTCGTCCTCGTCCTCCTCGACCTCGTCCTCGAACCCGTCCTCCGCCAGCAGGAGCAAGATCGAGAATGTAGCGGATTGGGATTTGCTGTCTCCACTCCGTGTAGCACTTTTCTTGTTGCTTCAGCGCATTAAGCAAGGGCGAACTGGTTGCCTTGCGCTGCTCATATTGTTCAATCACCGCATTAAGTAAGAAAACAGTTAAGCACAAAGACATAATAAAATGTATACACAAAGAATAAAGGCATAATGCAATTAAGAAAACAGTTAATCACAAAGACAAAATAAAATGCATTAAAAAATAAATACTCACTATCATTTTCATTCTCATTCTCATTCTCATTCACATTCTCATTCTCATTCTCACTATCACTATCTTTTGAGTAGAAATCTGGATTCTCATCGAAGGGTGTAGGCTCATCATCGTTGTCATTCTCGGTATGGAGCTTCTCAAGCATACTTATGTCATGTAGATTCACCACTGACTCACCCCGAGTTTCTATATCATTCCCAAGATCCTCAAGATCAACCGGTTCTAAATCAAAGTGTCCGAAGTCCTCTTGCTCTTGATAGAAAATTCCCTCGTACGTTAAAGGGTTAATGTTGTTGTAATCGTCCTCGGAGGGAATCGGTAGGTTACCATGTGGCGATACACGGAACACGACTTCCCAGCCACAGGTTCCGCTTTACGGCATGGGTAGGGCAAATAATAAACTTGGTTGGCTTGGTGAGAAACAACAAAGACATCGGCTCCGCTATAGGTGGTTGAAGGCCTAACTTCAACTAACCCAATGGAAGGGTACTTCTCGGTCCACCCTTGGGTCAAACCAGTGGCACTTGAACACAACAAGATTGAGTTCGACATTAAATGCGATTGAAGGTCAGCTCTTATACATTCTCTAACCTTCCGTAGTAATCAAGGGAATCGGCTCCTTTGGTGAACACCCGGTATTTACCGTTTTGCATTGATTCGCCCTTTACAGTGCGTCTCGTATGGAAGCGAAACCCATTCACATCATACTTCTCATACTTCATGACGACCTTGTTACAACCTTGGGAAACACATTTCAGCTCATCGACATCTCAACGTTGGGATCAGCTCCCTACAGTACAAGAGGAATTTGTTGCGTTCGGAGTTACGTGGAATAAGAGCGACAAGTCACATATTGCAAGGTATGAGGGACGGTTAGAAATTACTTTTTCCATAAACCAGACACAAAGTTTTTTTTTCGGGAGCACCCTCTTTCAAGAGAGTGTCCAACTCCATGGGAGAGGGATCACCGGTCCGACCCTTTGTTCATCCGTGAAATCGCTAAGAAGGAGAAAATAAGCATTAGACGGAGACCGAGTTACTAGCTGCATAGAGAAATAGGGTGTTCACCATTTTACCTAATGAAATCGACCACTTCCTTCATGTTCATAAGCACATAGAGCATTATGCAATCCTTCTCTTCCTTCGGCAACCTATATTTTAGTCCTTTACCGGCCTTGCCACCGGGAAATTGGAATAGTTCGAGATTGGGGTCATTCTTGGGCAGGTCGACATTGTAACGAGAGATCGGGTTATGCATAGTGGGAACATCATCGGGCCAGTAGGTTGTCGCGGCGTCTGCCATCTCCCGAAGGCATGTTGCTTCAGCTATGCATGCTTCAATCTTGGCTTTGTTTCCATTTATCTTTCGAATATACTTAAACTCTCTCTCAATACAAAATTGCCAACGAAATTGAACCGCCCCCCAATAGTGCCTCGTTCGCGAGGTGCACAATGAGATGTGCCATCGGAGTAAAGAAGCCTGGCGGAAAGATCATCTCCAAATTGCATAGCAACTCCGGCACCTGAACTTGCAGCTTCTCAATCACCAGAGGACATATCTGCTTAGCACAGAGGGTGCGGAAGAAATGGCTCAACTCATGGCTTTTCGCCATACTTTCTCGGGGAGATACCCTCGAACCATCACCGGCATCAGCCGCTCAATCCATATATGATAGTCGTGACTCTTGAGCCCGTTGACTTGTCCCGTCAAAAGATTGACTCCCTTACTTATATTCGAACAATAACCGTCAGGGAACATCACGATGTATTTGAGCCACCTAAATGACTCCTTCTTTTGGACATTATCAAGGCAGTAGTAGGCATGCGGCTTGAACCAATTCTTTCGACGGACAGTAGGAGGCTGCATGTGTAATCTCTTCCTATCACAAAGCTTCTCAACATCAACTCTAGCCTTGACATTATCCTTTGACTTCCGTGAATGTTGGATCGTGTGAAAAAGGACTCCCGACATTCTTTTCTGTGCATCACATCGATGTTATGGGAAGTTCGAGGTCCTTGTAATACACGAGATTAAAGGCTGCCACGTGAGTCCAATTATCGTTACACCATATCCCGCAAATTGATGGCAGTTCGGCGCCAGCACGAGAGCACGTATCTCGGCATCAACAATCACCCTCGAACTTTGGTACCTCTTTTACTTCATGCACAACTTTGCCCTTCTTGAAGTTCTTTCTATCTTCTCTCGACGAATGATTTCTTTTGAATCGTCGATTTGTGTCAAACGCAACATATTTGCGACCCGACTTTAGCCAAAGGAACTCAAGTCGGTGCTGCACCTGGGCATGGCCACTTACCAGTACACCATCCGCACGTTAGGCGTGCGAACATGTCATGCATAGTATATTGTAACCAAACTTTCATCAAAAAGTTTCTCTTTGATGCTCGGTCGTATGTCAACGTCCCGTGTATCCAAGAGTGGTTCAAATCATCCACAATCGGCTGCATGTAGACACTCAAGTTCTTCCCCGGATACTCAGGTCCTGGAATTATCAGCGACAAAAACATGGTCTTCCGTTGCATTAATACTCCGGGAGGGAGATTGAGCGGAATAACATACACCGGCCAACAGCTGTACGAGGCCGTCGACATGCCATATGGGTTGAAGCCATCTGTTGCTATCGCAATTCTAACATTCCGAGCCTCTTATGCCCACCGGGGGTATTTGTCATCGAATTTCTTCCATGCCTTACCATCAGATGGATGTCCCATCTTCTTCCGTCCGTGACCGTCCTCGTATCTTTTCCCCTTCTTGTGCCACGTCATTTGTTTGGCAGTCTCCTCGCTCAAGTAAAGCCGCTGGATTCTTTTTATGAATGGGAGATACCGAAGTATCTTCTTAGCGACCTTCGACTGCCTCACCTGACCATCCTTCCCCTTTATCTCTTCATATCTAGAGGCCTTACAAATGGAGCAGTACTTATCACCCTCAAACTGTTTCCAAAACAAAAGGCAGCCTTTTGGACAACAATCTATCTTTTCATAATCCATGTTGAGCTTCTTCATGAGTTTCTTCGTTTCGTGAAAGGTTTTGGGCAGACAATGCCCTTCGGGCAACATGTTACCACATGTTCTCAGATTAGCTTCAAAGTGAGAATGGGTGGCGGAGTACTGGCACTTGTCGGCTAGACACTGAGAGATGGCATCGAGCTGAGAAATCTTTGCACCCTAAATGAGAGGCCTCTTAGCCCGCGACCATCATATCAAGGAAGGCCTTCGGTTGGCTCGGTTCCTCCGGTTCTAGCGGTTCCTCCGGTTACTGATTCCTCCCGTGGAGGTGGCGAATTCGGCTGGTCGGCATCGATAAGATCATCTAGCATGTTTCTAATCCCATCGTGCTCATTGACATTGAGCCGCTGACGCATCACCTCACCTCTATCACGTTCGTACCGAGCAAAGTCGACTTGCGTGACATAGTTAGACATGTACCCATATTGCAGAAGGTGTTTGTACATGTCATCCTTTCCTGACGATGACGCTTAGTGCAATGGCCGAGGACAAAGTGCCCGAACAATTGCCTTGAACCACGCGCTAACTCATTCACTAACAAATGGGTGTTCCGTACCCAATAAATACATTTTATTAGTCGCACTAATACGGCCACCGTACATCCACCCATTATCAGCCATCCTCTTACGCTTTGTTGGGAGACAAACAACAAATATAACATTTTATATCAAGCAGAGATTAAATGCTTCATATTTTACGCATTCATCAACCTACATGTCCAATAGGAAAAGGGTCCTAACCAGCGGATCGTAGATTGGGTAAGTTCTCCTGGTTCTACCCGATCCAGCGAAATTTGGCGGCACCTCCCGCTGCTCTCCGATACACGTCTCGACAAAAGCCAAGAGGATGTGCATCCGGAGAACAACAACGAGAGGCGCCACGAAATCTGTCTCGAATCGAGGTAGAGCCGGGGAGAACAAACCCAACTCTGAATCCGCCCGCCGATAAAAGCCATAAGCGTTACGGTCCAAAATATGCGAGACCACTAATGCATATTAAGTCACGTAACGCTTACGGTCGGGATGACGCCTAGGTGACGCGACAGACTTGGTGATCTAGACACGAAAATAAACCTAGGTACAAGAGAGGCGAACATATTCTCACCCTCGAAGCGTGATCAAATCGTCAAAGATGATCTGGGACCCCGCCATCGAAACACTCCCCCCGCTCACCCTCCGGTAACTGCAAACAACATACCATATGCAACATCTATTTAGCAAATTTCATCCATTTTTTACTAAACATGAACTATTGTTTTGCATAGTACAAACTACAAACTACCTCTAGATACTACAAACTACAACCTACTACTACAAACTACTAGTACATAACATAAACTACACACTACAAACTATAAACTACTACTACAAACTAAAACTACAAACTACAAACTACTACTACAAACTAAAATTACAAACTATAATTAGTACAAACTAAAAATAAAACTAGAAACTACTACAAACTACAAACTACTACAATCTACAAACTAAAATAAAAAAGAACAAATTTTAAAAAACTAACCAAGGGGGATGGTGAGCTCGGTGGAGGGGTGGGGCAATGGGGGAGGCGGTGGCGGAGTGGAGGAGGCAGCGGGGGGGCAGTGGGGGAGGCGGCGGAGGCGGTGGGGTGGAGGAGGCGGGGTGGTGGGGGGTGGCGGAGGTGGGGAGGCAGGCGTGAGGCGGTGGGGATGGGGAGCGGTGGAAGGCGGTGGGGTGGGAGGGGGCGGGCGGTGGGGAGTGGGCGTGTGAGGGGAGGGGGCTGGTGGAGGGGAGGCAGGGGAGGGGGGGCGGAGGAGGTGGCGGGAGGAGGGGGAGGCCGGGGAGGAGGGAGGCGGCCTTCGGGGAGGAGGAGGAGGAAGGAGGGCGGCGCTCGGGGAGGAGGAGGAGGAGGAGGAGGGAAGGCGCTCGGGCGGGTGGTCGAGGCAGGCTCGGGGCGTGAGGTCGCAGCCAGCGGGGTCGCGGCGGGTGGCTCTAGTGCAGGGTAGCGGGGTGGGGAAAGTGGGGTGTGGGTGAGTGGCCCGGGTGGGCCGTGGGGCAAGTAAGAGGATAAAGCTACTGAAGGCAGGCGTCTGTAGGGCAGCCGTCGGCGTAGCTAGGTTTTTTTCCAGGCCCCCTATACGCCGACGGCCAGGCATACGCCGAGGGCAGCAGTCGGCGTATCTAGGGCAATTTTTTTTATTAAATGAACATATATCTAGAGACTAAAACATATCAAAAAAAATAATAAATTCATTTAGATACATGTGTAGGACCTAGTGTATAGATACATGTAAAATCTAGCCAGCCAAAATTTCGATTAGGCGGTTTCACCTAAGCGGGAGATTCCACCCTTATCTGGTCTGAACCTTCGCCTCTAGGTTAGAGCGCATGCATGCGAGGGGACACATGCAAGCACCTATATATACCAACCTCTAACCACACCACACACACATATGCTAGGAGCACATGCAAGTTTTCATCTCATTCCGATGTTCTCGTGGTCTTCCTCGTGAAACCACGATCTCTGTGCACACTGGATCGTCTACCCCCTAGACGTTCCTCACGAGGGTAGCCAGCGTAGCTCTCTCTTGTTTTGTGTTTGTTTAGGTCATAGGGTGATGTCAAACCATGTTGGCTCACAAGTTGGGGCACTATCCTACCCAGTTTCACCTCGGCGGGAGATTCCACCCTCATCTGGTCCTAACCTTCGCCTCTAGGTTAGAGCGCATGCATGCGAGGGGACACATGCAAGCACCTATACCAACCTCTCACCACACCCACACACATATGCTAGGGGCACATGCAAGTTTTCATCTCATTCCAATGTTCTCGTGGTCTTCCTCGTGAAACCACGATCTCTATGCACACTCGGATCGTCACCCCCTAGGCGTTCCTCGACAGGTAGCCCGCGTAGCTCTCTCTTGTTTTGTGTTTGTTTAGGTCATAGGGTGATGCCAAACCATGTTGGTTCACAAGTTGGGGCACTATCCTACCGGTTTCACCTCGACGGGAGATTCCACCCTTATCTGGGCGGAACCTTCGCCTCTAGGTTAGGCGCATGCATGCGAGGGGACACATGCAAGCACCTATATATACCAACCTCTAACCACACACACACACATATGCTAGGGGCACATGCAAGTTTTCATCTCATTCCGATGTTCTCGTGGTCTTCCTCGTGAAACCACGATCTCTGCACACTCGGATCGTCTACCCCCTAGGCGTTCCTCGGCGAGTAGCCGGCATAGCTCTCTTGTTTTGTGTTTGTTTAGGTCATATGGTGATGTCAAACCATGTTGGCTCACAAGTTGGGGCACTATCCTGCGGTTTCACCTCGACGGGAGATTCCACCCTCATCTGGTCCGAACCTTCGACTCTAGGTTAGAGCGCATGCATGCGAGGGGACACATGCAAGCACCTATACCAACCTCTCACCACACCCACACACATATGCTAGGGGCACATGCAAGTTTTCATCTCATTCCAATGTTCTCGTGGTCTTCCTCCGTGAAACCACGATCTCTGTGCACACTCGGATCGTCTACCCCCTAGGCGTTCCTCGGCAGGGTAGCCCGGCGTAGCTCTCTCTTGTTTTGTGTTTGTTTAGGTCATAGGGTGATGTCAAACCATGTTGGTTCACAAGTTGGGGCACTATCCTACCGGTTTCACCTCGGCGGGAGATTCCACCTTATCTGGCCGGAACCTTCGCCTCTAGGTTAGGCGCATGCATGCGAGAGGGACATGCAAGCACCTATATATACCAACCTCTAACCACACCCACACACATATGCTAGGGGCACATGCAAGTTTTCATCTCATTCCGATGTTCTCGTGGTCTTCCCGTGAAACGATCTCTGTGCACACTCGGATCGTCTACCCCTAGGCGTTCCTCGGCGAGGTAGCCGGCGTAGCTCTCTCTTGTTTTGTGTTTGTTTAGGTCATAGGGTGATGTCAAACCATGTTGGCTCACAAGTTGGGGCACTATCCTACCGGTTTCACCTCGATGGGAGATTCCACCCTCATCTGGTCAGAACCTTCGCCTCTAGGTTAGGCGCATGCATGCGAGGGGACACATGCAATCACCTATACCAACCTCGCACCACACCCACACACATATGCTAGGGGCACATGCAAGTTTTCATCTCATTCCAATGTTCTCGTGGTCTTCCTCCGTGAAACCACGATCTCTGCACACTCGGATCGTCTACCCCTAGGCGTTCCTCGGCGAGTAGCCCGTAGCTCTCTCTTGTTTTGTGTTTGTTTAGGTCATAGGGTGATGTCAAACCATGTTGGTTCACAAGTTGGGGCACTATCCTACCGGTTTCACCTCGACGGGAGATTCCACCCTATACGGGCCGAACTTTCGCCTCTAGGTTAGGCGCATGCATGCGAGGGGACACATGCAAGCACCTATATACCAACCTCTAACCACACCCACACACACATATGCTAGGGGCACATGCAAGTTTTCATCTCATTTCAATGTTCGTGGTCTTCCTCGTGAAACCACGATCTCTGTGCACTCGGATCGTCTACCCCTAGGCGTTCCTCGCGAGGGTAGCCCGTAGCTCTCTCTTGTTTTGTGTTTGTTTAGGTCATAGGGTGATGTCAAACCATGTTGGCTCTGAGTTGGGGCACTATCCTACCGGTTTCACCTCGGCGGAGATTCCACCTCACACGGGTCCGAACCTTCGCCTCTAGGTTAGGCGCATGCATGCGAGGGGGACACATGCAAGCACCTATACCAACCTCTCACCACACACACACATATGCTAGGGGCACATGCAAGTTTTCATCTCATTCCAAAGTTCTCGTGGTCTTCCTCGTGAAACCACGATCTCTGTGCACTCGGATCGTCTACCCCCTAGGCGTTCCTCTGACAGGGGTAGCCCGGCATAGCTCTCTCTTGTTTTGTGTTTGTTTAGGTCATAGGGTGATGTCAAACCATGTTGGCTCACAAGTTGGGGCACTATCCTACCCGGTTTCACCTCGACGGGGAGATTCCACCCTCATACAGGTCCGGAACCTTCGCCTCTAGGTTAGAGCGCATGCATGCGAGGGGGGACACATGCAAGCACCTATACCAACCTCTCACCACACCCACACACATATGCTAGGGGCACATGCAAGTTTTCATCTCATTCCAATGTTCTCGTGGTCTTCCTCCGGCGAAACCCTGATCTCTGTGCACACTCGGATCGTCTACCCCCCTAGACGTTCCTCTGAAAGGGGTAGCCCGGCGTAGCTCTCTCTTGTTTTGTGTTTGTTTAGGTCATAGGGTGATGTCAAACCATGTTGGCTCACAAGTTGGGGCACTATCCTACCCGGTTTCAACTCGACGGGGAGATTCCACCCTCATACGGGTCCGGAACCTTCGCCTCTAGGTTAGAGCGCATGCATGCGAGGGGGGACACATGCAAACACCTATACCAACCTCTCACCACACCCACACACATATGCTAGGGGCACATGCAAGTTTTCATCTCATTCCAAAGTTCTCGTGGTCTTCCTCCGGCGAAACCCTGATCTCTGTGCACACTCGGATCGTCTACCCCCTAGACGTTCCTCGGCGAGGTAGCCCGGCATATCTCTCTCTTGTTTTGTGTTTGTTTAGGTCATAGGGTGATGTAAAACCATGTTGGCTCACAAGTTGGGGCACTATCCTACCCGGTTTCACCTCGACGGGGAGATTCCACCCTCATACGGGTCCGGAACCTTCGCCTCTAGGTTAGAGCGCATGCATGCGAGGGGGACACATGAAAGCACCTATACCAACCTCTCACCACACCCACACACATATGCTAGGGGCACATGCAAGTTTTTATCTCATTCCAATGTTCTCGTGGTCTTCCTCCCGTGAAACCACGATCTGTGCACACTCGGATCGTCACCCCCTAGGCGTTCCTCGGCGAGGTAGCCAGGCGTAGCTCTCTCTTGTTTTGTGTTTGTTTAGGTCATAGGGTGATGTCAAACCATGTTGGTTCACAAGTTGGGGCACTATCCTGCGGTTTCACCTCGTGGGAGATTCCACCCTTATATCTGAACGGAACCTTCGCCTCTAGGTTAGAGCACATGCATGCGAGGGGGACACATGCAAGCACCTATATATACCAACCTCTAACCACACCCACACACACATATGCTAGGGGCACATGCAAGTTTTCATCTCATTCCGATGTTCTCGTGGTCTTCCTCGTGAAACCACGATCTCTGTGCACACTCGGATCGTCTACCCCTAGGCGTTCCTCGGCGAGGTAGCCAGCGTAGCTCTCTCTTGTTTTGTGTTTGTTTAGGTCATAGGGTGATGTCAAACCATGTTGGCTCACAAGTTGGGGCACTATCCTACCGGTTTCACCTCGTGGAGATTCCACCCTCATCTGGTCCGGAACCTTCGCCTCTAGGTTAGGCGCATGCATGCGAGGGGACACATGCAAGCACCTATACCAACCTCTCACCACACCCACACACATATGCTAGGGGCACATGCAAGTTTTCATCTCATTCCAATGTTCTCGTGGTCTTCCTCGTGAAACCACGATCTCTGTGCACACTCGGATCGTCTACCCCCTAGACGTTCCTCGGCGAGGTAGCCCGCGTAGCTCTCTCTTGTTTTGTGTTTTTTAGGTCATAGGGTGATGTCAAACCATGTTGGTTCACAAGTTGGGGCACTATCCTACCGGTTTCACCTCGGACGGGAGATTCCACCCTTATCTGGGCCGGAACCTTCGCCTCTAGGTTAGGCGCATGCATGCGAGGGGGGCCACATGCCAGCACCTATATACCAACCTCTAACCACACCCACACACACATATGCTAGGGTCACATGCAAGTTTTCATCTCATTTCGATGTTCTCGTGGTCTTCCTCCGGCGAAACCCTGATCTCTGTGCACACTCGGATCGTCTACCCCCTAGGCGTTCCTCGGCAGGAGTAGCCGGCGTAGCTCTCTCTTGTTTTGTGTTTTTTTAGGTCATAGGGTGATGTCAAACCATGTTGGTTCACAAGTTGGGGCACTATCCTACCCGGTTTCACCTCGACGGGGAGATTCCACCCTTATACGGGCCCGGAACCTTTGCCTCTAGGTTAGAGCGCATGCATGCGAGGGGGGACACATGCAAGCACCTATATATACCAACCTCTAACCACAACCACACACACATATGCTAGGGGCACATGCAAGTTTTCATCTCATTCCGATGTTCTCGTGGTCTTCCTCGTGAAACCACGATCTCTGTGCACTCGGATCGCTTACCCCCTAGGCGTTCCTCGGAGGTAGCCAGCGTAGCTCTCTCTTGTTTTGTGTTTGTTTAGGTCATAGGGTGATGTCAAACCATGTTGGCTCACAAGTTGGGGCACTATCCTACCGGTTTCACCTCGACGGGAGATTCCACCTCATCTGGTCCGAACCTTCGCCTCTAGGTTAGAGTGCATGCATGCGAGGGGGACACATGCAAGCACCTATACCAACCTCTCACCACACCACACACATATGCTAGGGGCACATGCAAGTTTTATCTCATTCCAATGTTCTCGTGGTCTTCCTCGTGAAACCACGATCTCTGTGCACACTCGGATCGTCTACCCCTAGGCGTTCCTCCGAGGTAGCCAGCGTAGCTCTCTCTTGTTTTGTGTTTGTTTAGGTCATAGGGTGATGTCAAACCATGTTGGTTCACAAGTTGGGGCACTATCCTACTCGGTTTCACCTCGACGGGGAGATTCCACCCTTATAATGGCCCGGAACCTTCGCCTCTAGGTTAGAGCACATGCATGCGAGGGGGGACACATGCAAGCACCTATATATACCAACCTCTAACCACACCCACACACACATATGCTAGGGGCACATGCAAGTTTTCATCTCATTCCAATGTTCTCGTGGTCTTCCTCCGTGAAACCACGATCTCTGTGCACACTCGGATCGTCCCCCCCTAGGCGTTCCTCGGTGAGGTAGCCGGCGTAGCTCTCTCTTGTTTTGTGTTTGTTTAGGTCATAGGGTGATGTCAAACCATGTTGGCTCACAAGTTGCGGCACTATCCTGCGGTTTCACCTCGGGGAGATTCCACCCTCATCTGGTCCGAACCTTCGCCTCTAGGTTAGGCGCATGCATGCGAGGGGACACATGCAAGCACCTATACCAACCTCTCACCACACACACACATATGCTAGGGGCACATGCAAGTTTTCATCTCATTCCAATGTTCTCGTGGTCTTCCGTGAAACCACGATCTCTGTGCACACTCGGATCATCTACCCCCTAGGCGTTCCTCGGCGGGGTAGCCAGGCGTAGCTCTCTCTTGTTTTGTGTTTTTTAGGTCATAGGGTGATGTCAAACCATGTTGGTTCACAAGTTGGGGCACTATCCTACCGGTTTCACCTCGACGGGAGATTCCACCCTTATACTGGCGGAACCTTCGCCTCTAGGTTAGGCGCATGCATGCGAGGGGACACATGCAAGCACCTATATACCAACCTCTAACCACACACACACACATATGCTAGGGTCACATGCAAGTTTTCATCTCATTTCGATGTTCTCGTGGTCTTCCTCGTGAAACCACGATCTCTGCACACTCGGATCGTCTACCCCTAGGCGTTCCTCGGCGAAGGTAGCCAGTAGCTCTCTCTTGTTTTGTGTTTTTTAGGTCATAGGGTGATGTCAAACCATGTTGGTTCACAAGTTGGGGCACTATCCTGCACCGGTTTCACCTCGACGGGAGATTCCACCCTTATACTGGGCCCGAACCTTTGCCTCTAGGTTAGGCGCATGCATGCGAGGGGACACATGCAAGCACCTATATACCAACCTCTAACCACACCCACACACACATATGCTAGGGGCACATGCAAGTTTTCATCTCATTCCGATGTTCTCGTGGTCTTCCTCCCGTGAAACCACGATCTCTGTGCACACTCGGATCGTCTACCCCCTAGACGTTCCTCGGCAGGTAGCCAGCGTAGCTCTCTCTTGTTTTGTGTTTGTTTAGGTCATATGGTGATGTCAAACCATGTTGGCTCACAAGTTGGGGCACTATCCTACCGGTTTCACCTCGGCGGGAGATTCCACCTCATCTGGTCCGAACCTTCGCCTCTAGGTTAGGCGCATGCATGCGAGGGGACACATGCAAGCACCTATACCAACCTCTCACCACACCACACACATATGCTAGGGGCACATGCAAGTTTTCATCTCATTCCAATGTTCTCGTGGTCTTCCTCCGTGAAACCACGATCTCATGCACACTCGGATCGTCTACCCCCTAGGCGTTCCTCACAGAGAGTAGCCGGCGTAGCTCTCTCTTGTTTTGTGTTTGTTTAGGTCATAGGGTGATGTCAAACCATGTTGGTTCACAAGTTGGGGCACTATCCTACCGGTTTCACCTCGACGGGAGATTCCACCCTATATCTGGGCCGGAACCTTCGCCTCTAGGTTAGGCGCATGCATGCGAGAGGGACACATGCAAGCACCTATATACCAACCTCTAACCACACCCACACACACATATGCTAGGGGCACATGCAAGTTTTCATCTCATTCCGATGTTCTCGTGGTCTTCCTCCGTGAAACCACGATCTCTGTGCACACTCGGATCGTCTACCCCTAGGCGTTCCTCCGGCGAGTAGCCAGTATCTCTCGCTTGTTTTGTGTTTGTTTAGGTCATAGGGTGATGTCAAACCATGTTGGATCACAAGTTGGGGCACTATCCTACCCGGTTTCACCTCGATGGGGAGATTCCACCCTCATCGGGTCCGAACCTTCGCCTCTAGGTTAGGCGCATGCATGCGAGGGGACACATGCAATCACCTATACCAACCTCTCACCACACCACACACATATGCTAGGGGCACATGCAAGTTTTCATCTCATTCCAATGTTCTCGTGGTCTTCCTCCCGTGAAACCACGATCTCTGTGCACACTCGGATCGTCTACCCCCTAGGCGTTCCTCGGCGAGGTAGCCCGGCGTAGCTCTCTCTTGTTTTGTGTTTGTTTAGGTCATAGGGTGATGTCAAACCATGTTGGTTCACAAGTTGGGGCACTATCCTGCGGTTTCACCTCGGCGGGAGATTCCACCTTATACTCTGAACGGAACTTTCGCCTCTAGGTTAGGCGCATGCATGCGAGGGGACACATGCAAGCACCTATATATACCAACCTCTAACCACACCCACACACACATATGCTAGGGGCACATGCAAGTTTTCATCTCATTTCAATGTTCTCGTGGTCTTCCTCCGGCGAAACCCTGATCTCTGTGCACACTCGGATCGTCTACCCCCTAGGCGTTCCTCCCGGGGGTAGCCGGCGTAGCTCTCTCTTGTTTTGTGTTTGTTTAGGTCATAGGGTGATGTCAAACCATGTTGGCTCACAAGTTGGGGCACTATCCTACCCGGTTTCACCTCGTGGGAGATTCCACCCTCATCTGGTCCGAACCTTCGCCTCTAGGTTAGGCGCATGCATGCGAGGGGGGACACATGCAAACACCTATACCAACCTCTCACCACACCCACACACATATGCTAGGGGCACATGCAAGTTTTCATCTCATTCCAAAGTTCTCGTGGTCTTCCTCCGGCGAAACCCTGATCTCTGTGCACACTCGGATCGTCTACCCCCTAGACGTTCCTCTGACAGGGGTAGCCCGGCATATCTCTCTCTTGTTTTGTGTTTGTTTAGGTCATAGGGTGATGTAAAACCATGTTGGCTCACAAGTTGGGGCACTATCCTACCCGGTTTCACCTCGACGGGGAGATTCCACCCTCATCTGGTCCCGAACCTTCGCCTCTAGGTTAGGCGCATGCATGCGAGGGGGACACATGCAAGCACCTATACCAACCTCTCACCACACCCACACACATATGCTAGGGGCACATGCAAGTTTTCATCTCATTCCAATGTTCTCGTGGTCTTCCTCGTGAAACCACGATCTCTGTGCACACTCGGATCGTCTACCCCCTAGGCGTTCCTCACGAGGGTAGCCAGTAGCTCTCTCTTGTTTTGTGTTTGTTTAGGTCATAGGGTGATGTCAAACCATGTTGGCTCACAAGTTGGGGCACTATCCTACCCGGTTTCAACTCGTGGGAGATTCCACCCTCATCTGGTCCGAACCTTCGCCTCTAGGTTAGAGCGCATGCATGCGAGGGGGGACACATGCAAACACCTATACCAACCTCTCACCACACCCACACACATATGCTAGGGGCACATGCAAGTTTTCATCTCATTCCAAAGTTCTCGTGGTCTTCCTCCGGCGAAACCCTGATCTCTGTGCACACTCGGATCGTCTAGCCCCTAGACGTTCCTCTGACAGGGGTAGCCCGGCATATCTCTCTCTTGTTTTGTGTTTGTTTAGGTCATAGGGTGATGTAAAACCATGTTGGCTCACAAGTTGGGGCACTATCCTACCCGGTTTCACCTCGACGGGGAGATTACACCCTCATCTGGTCGGAACCTTCGCCTCTAGGTTAGGCGCATGCATGCGAGGGGACACATGCAAGCACCTATACCAACCTCTCACCACACCACACACATATTCTAGGGGCACATGCAAGTTTTATCTCATTCCAATGTTCTCGTGGTCTTCTCCCGTGAAACCACGATCTCTGTGCACTCGGATCGTCTGCCCCCTAGGCGTTCCTCGGCGAGGTAGCCCGCGTAGCTCTCTCTTGTTTTGTGTTTGTTTAGGTCATAGGGTGATGTCAAACCATGTTGGTTCACAAGTTGGGGCACTATCCTACCGGTTTCACCTCGACGGGAGATTCCACCCTTATCTGGCGGAACCTTCGCCTCTAGGTTAGAGCACATTCATGCGAGGGGACACATGCAAGCACCTATATACCAACCTCTAACCACACCCACACACACATATGCTAGGGGCACATGCAAGTTTTCATCTCATTCCGATGTTCTCGTGGTCTTCCTCCGTGAAACCACGATCTCTGTGCACACTCGGATCGTCTACCCCCTAGGCGTTCCTCGGCAGGGGTAGCCAGCGTAGCTCTCTCTTGTTTTGTGTTTGTTTAGGTCATAGGGTGATGTCAAACCATGTTGGCTCACAAGTTGGGGCACTATCCTACCGGTTTCACCTCGACGGGAGATTCCACCCTCATCTGGTCAGGAACCTTCGCCTCTAGGTTAGGCGCATGCATGCGAGGGGACACATGCAAGCACCTATACCAACCTCTCACCACACCCACACACATATTCTAGGGGCACATGCAAGTTTTCATCTCATTCCAATGTTCTCGTGGTCTTCCTCGTGAAACCACGATCTCTGTGCACACTCGGATCGTCTACCCCTAGGCGTTCCTCTGAAAGGAGTAGCCGGCGTAGCTCTCTCTTGTTTTGTGTTTGTTTAGGTCATAGGGTGATGTCAAACCATGTTGGCTCACAAGTTGGGGCACTATCCTACCGGTTTCAACTCGACGGGAGATTCCACCCTCATCTGGTCCGAACCTTCGCCTCTAGGTTAGGCGCATGCATGCGAGGGGACACATGCAAACACCTATACCAACCTCTCACCACACCCACACACATATGCTAGGGGCACATGCAAGTTTTCATCTCATTCCAAAGTTCTCGTGGTCTTCCTCCCGTGAAACCACGATCTGTGCACACTCGGATCGTCTACCCCTAGACGTTCCTCGGCGAGGTAGCCGGCATATCTCTCTCTTGTTTTGTGTTTGTTTAGGTCATAGGGTGATGTAAAACCATGTTGGCTCACAAGTTGGGGCACTATCCTACCGGTTTCACCTCGACGGGAGATTCCACCCTCATCTGGTCGGAACCTTCGCCTCTAGGTTAGGCGCATGCATGCGAGGGGACACATGCAAGCACCTATACCAACCTCTCACCACACACACACATATTCTAGGGGCACATGCAAGTTTTATCTCATTCCAATGTTCTCGTGGTCTTCCTCGTGAAACCACGATCTCTGTGCACTCGGATCGTCTGCCCCCTAGGCGTTCCTCGGCAGGGTAGCCAGCGTAGCTCTCTCTTGTTTTGTGTTTGTTTAGGTCATAGGGTGATGTCAAACCATGTTGGTTCACAAGTTGGGGCACTATCCTACCGGTTTCACCTCGGCGGAGATTCCACCCTTATCTGGCCGGAACCTTCGCCTCTAGGTTAGAGCACATGCATGCGAGGGGACACATGCAAGCACCTATATATACCAACCTCTAACCACACCACACACACATATGCTAGGGGCACATGCAAGTTTTCATCTCATTCCGATGTTCTCGTGGTCTTCCCGTGAAACCACGATCTCTGTGCACACTCGGATCGTCTACCCCCTAGGCGTTCCTCGACAGGTAGCCGGCGTAGCTCTCTCTTGTTTTGTGTTTGTTTAGGTCATAGGGTGATGTCAAACCATGTTGGCTCACAAGTTGGGGCACTATCCTACCGGTTTCACCTCGACGGGAGATTCCACCTCATCTGGTCCGAACCTTCGCCTCTAGGTTAGAGCGCATGCATGCGAGGGGACACATGCAAGCACCTATACCAACCTCTCACCACACCACACACATATGCTAGGGGCACATGCAAGTTTTCATCTCATTCCAATGTTCTCGTGGTCTTCCTCGTGAAACCACGATCTCTGTGCACACTCGGATCGTCTACCCCCTAGGCGTTCCTCACAGGGGTAGCCCGGCGTAGCTCTCTCTTGTTTTGTGTTTTTTAGGTCATAGGGTGATGTCAAACCATGTTGGTTCACAAGTTGGGGCACTATCCTACCCGGTTTCACCTCGACGGGGAGATTCCACCCTTATACGGGCCCGGAACCTTCGCCTCTAGGTTAGAGCGCATGCATGCGAGGGGGGACACATGCAAGCACCTATATACCAACCTCTAACCACACCCACACACACATATGCTAGGGTCACATGCAAGTTTTCATCTCATTTCGATGTTCTCGTGGTCTTCCTCCGGCGAAACCCTGATCTCTGTGCACACTCGGATCGTCTACCCCCCTAGACGTTCCTCTGACAGGGGTAGCCCGGCGTAGCTCTCTCTTGTTTTGTGTTTTTTTAGGTCATAGGGTGATGTCAAACCATGTTGGTTCACAAGTTGGGGCACTATCCTACCCGGTTTCACCTCGACGGGGAGATTCCACCCTTATACGGGCCCGGAACCTTTGCCTCTAGGTTAGAGCGCATGCATGCGAGGGGGGACACATGCAAGCACCTATATATACCAACCTCTAACCACACCCACACACACATATGCTAGGGGCACATGCAAGTTTTCATCTCATTCCGATGTTCTCGTGGTCTTCCTCGTGAAACCACGATCTCTGTGCACACTCGGATCGTCACCCCCTAGGCGTTCATCGGCAGGGTAGCCCGGCGTAGCTCTCTCTTGTTTTGTGTTTGTTTAGGTCATAGGGTGATGTCAAACCATGTTGGCTCACAAGTTGGGGCACTATCCTACCGGTTTCACCTCGGCGGGAGATTCCACCTCATCTGGTCCGGAACCTTCGCCTCTAGGTTAGGCGCATGCATGCGAGGGGACACACAAGCACCTATACCAACCTCTCACCACCCACACACATATGCTAGGGGCACATGCAAGTTTTCATCTCATTCCAATGTTCTCGTGGTCTTCCTCGTGAAACCCACGATCTCTGTGCACACTCGGATCGTCTACCCCTAGGCGTTCCTCCGGGGAGCAGCCGGCGTAGCTCTCTCTTGTTTTGTGTTTGTTTAGGTCATAGGGTGATGTCAAACCATGTTGGTTCACAAGTTGGGGCACTATCCTACCGGTTTCACCTCGACGGGGAGATTCCACCCTTATCACAGCCCAAAACCTTCGCCTCTAGGTTAGGCGCATGCATGCGAGGGGACACATGCAAGCACCTATATACCAACCTCTAACCACACCACACACACATATTCTAGGGGCACATGCAAGTTTTCATCTCATTCCGATGTTCTCGTGGTCTTCCTCCGTGAAACCACGATCTCTGTGCACACTCGGTTCGTCTACCCCCTAGGCGTTCCTCCGGCGGGGTAGCCAGGCGTAGCTCTCTCTTGTTTTGTGTTTGTTTAGGTCATAGGGTGATGTCAAACCATGTTGGTTCACAAGTTGGGGCACTATGCTACGGTTTCACCTCGACGGGAGATTCCACCCTTATCTGAGGCGGAACCTTCGCCTCTAGGTTAGAGCGCATGCATGCGAGGGGACACATGCAAGCACTTCATGTCGTGGTGAGTGCTATTGAGAACCCCATGCGATAATAACACTTACAAACATATAGAAATTTCTCGGGGTGTGAGAAGATTCAATGACATTTCATGTGGATGTAGACTGCTATTCGGAGGGTACAAAATTATCCAATTAATAAAAAATATATAAATAATTGATGCAAATACAAAATATATGAAAAATAGAAGGCTACCGATGGTGACCGTCGGCGTCGTTTCTGCACGCGAGGTGGCGTGGCGTATGCTATCTTAGGGTCGCCGTCGGTCTAACCCACGGCACTGCGTCGTCCGTGCTGCCGGTATGTGCCACGCGTCCGCTAGCTACGCCGAGGGCCGCCACTACGCCGAGGGTGACCGTCGGTGTAGTGTATGCTACGCCGACGGCTTTGCTACGCCGAGGGCTGACCAGTTGGGCTGGCCTGGTGCGGTGCTACGCCGTAGCCGACGGCCGTCGGCGCATCTGGCCATTCCCGTAGTGACTCCCTCCGAATTTAAAATAAATGTTAGAGATGTACTACAAACTTTATATTATAATAATACTAAATAACCGATATTTATTATGGATCGAAGCGAGTACTATTTATGCTCCAAATCGACATTGATACAGTAATAATACACCGTCTCATGCTACAAAGTCCAAATGTCGACAGGAATGAACATGTAGCAAGCTGTGCTGTTTAGCTTCTGCCTTTCCATTACCAGCGCAAAATGCTTATCACGAATTATTTGGATACAGTTTTGATGAAGAACATGCTAGAACATAGAAATTAAATTCAAGCTCTTAAAATATATATATGTAAGTAAATAAGATGGGTCTCATCTCAAATCTCATATGGGCCTCAATTATTTCCTACTCTCACAGTGTTGACGTGATTAAACTCTGCTGTGTGTATGTAAGCTGGCAGTTGGAACGTATACACCTTGTAAATGTCCACAAAAGAGTACACACACAGTAATTGTGCTGTCGATCGTGTTTCTCCCTGTCCATTCCCTCGATGAACATCCACGCTTGAAAATCTTATCGGTTAAAAAACAGAACAGTTCGTCTGCCCACAAATTTCTAGTCAAAGATTATTCCTGTGCTCACAAATATGGGATTTGCCAAAAAAATGTTAAAAGGGTAGAACGAGATATGCAATAAATTCTTTCTACAAGTGACGATGTCTCGTATCTTGATTCAGTAAAAGGGATTTTCCTTGAGACCTTGATGCATTCTCCATACAAGTTGGTGCTCATGCGTGACGAAAAATGGATCAAACCGATTCTGAGCTTTGTGGTGTAAGAGCTCCGGATTGTCAATTAAGCCTTTTGTGCCAAAGTACTTACTGTCCTTGATGATGATACACAGTATTTCAGATAACAACATGATCTTTTGGGACAATGCCATGAGTGTCCCACGTTTGAAACTGGAGGAGAATAACAACGTCAGTGCTCAAAAGAGTGGACACACTCGAGCACATGCTTCAATTACCATGAGAAAAAAGATATTCAAAGAAAACACGATGAGAAAGAACCATGCCATACACACACGACGGATCTTGTCCGATATCCGTACTAGTACAAAGCAAGGGAGCCATCCATCAAGCTCGGTGCATGCAACATCATCATTGGATCAATCAAATTGGATAGCTATTCATTCATCATACTTTATAAGTGTTTGAAAGATAACTAGAAAAAACTGCTTCCACTAGTTTCTTGACGAATGTACAGAAATGATCCGATCAATCAATATGTCTACCACACAAACAAACTGTAGCCCTACTATATTACTATTAATTATCCGACCAGGGATGTCACCGATAAATTTGTAAATGTTGCAGAAAGCTAGCAAGGCCGATCTTGAAAGGTTCCACACGTTTCTTTGATGAATTACCATGAGAAAAAAGATGTTAAAAGAAAATACCATGAGAAATAAAGATGTTCAAAGACAACTTAAAAATAGTTTAAAAGATAACTGGAAAATATGCTTCCACTAGTTTTTTCAATTATCTGAGCAGACCGAAGTGCTCAATATTCTTTATTTAGGAAAATGGACGCCTTTCTCCTCGAATCAGACTCGCGCCCCGCTTTATAAATAAAGCAAAATTCCAAGTACAAAGTCAGACAACCATCACACACCGCTGGGGCCACAGCACATCACAACCTAAGAAAAAAAAGAAAAACAAAAGGAGGGCGCACGGCAGGCGATCAGGACGACGCTGGCGGCGACGACGGGGGGGGGGGGGGGGAGGGCGCCGAGAAGGGGTATGCCGCCGACCTCAGAGCCTAGAGGGAGGACTCGAAGGCCGGCCGGTCACGCTGCCGCACCAAGGGGGACCACTGCTGCAAGAAAGCGAGTAAAGTGAAAATAGAGTCAGATGCCCGCGTGGGGAACACACGTTCAATCACCATCTTATTGCGGATATTCCAGAGAGACCAAGACAGAGCCGCAAAGAGGAGCCAAAAGAGCCGCCGGCCCCCGCCCGCCCGGGAGGCCTGGGCTGCAGGAACTCCCCCAGTTCCTGCGCCTGCCAACCCGGACCTAGAGCTTCGCACATAAAACTCCACAAAAACTGCGCCGCCGAGCAGGAAAACATAATGTGGGCGCATGTCTCCGGAGTCCCACATAGGGGACACCGGCCCGTACCAGGGCCATTACGTTTGGCTACCTCCGTGCCCGAGGGGAGGCGGTCCCGAAGGAGCTGCCAAACAAAAATCCGGATACTAAGAGGGAGTGGGGCCTTCCAAAGAGGGGCCACCCACCTCCGCTCCTGGCCCTGGAAGAGGGCCCTATAAGCCGAGCCCACGGAGAACTCGCCCGAGGGAAGAAGCTGCCAGGAGGCCACGTCCGGCGCCTCAGAGAGCGATGCCGGAAGGGACTCCAAGAGAACCCGGAATTCCCCCGCCTCCACCTCATTAAAAGTGCGGCGGAAGGGAACGTCCCACTGGTCCTCCAGGAAGTGGTCAGCCACGAGCGAGTCAGGGGACGCGGCAATGGCGAACAAGGTAGGGAACTGCACGCCCAGGGGGACGGGGGAGAGCCAGGCATCGATCCAGAAGCGGGAGCCCCTGCCATTGCCCGCCACGAAATAAAGACCCCGGCCAATGTAGTGCTTAATGTCCTTGATCGACCTCCAGAACTGCGAACCCTCCCGGCGTTCGCACGCCAAGAGGGGGCGGCCCCGGAGGTATTTGGCTTTGATAAGCTGCAGCCAGAGGCCCCCGTCCTCCCTTAGAATACGCCAGACCCATTTCAACATCAGGGCCACGTTGAAGCGGCGCGAGTCAAGGATACCTATGCCCCCAAATTCTTTGGGGGCGCAAACGTCCGCCCACTTCACCATGTGGTATTTTTGGTGGCCATCCCTAGCCATCCAGAAGAATCGAGACAACTCCTTGGCGAAGTCGGCATGGATTCCTTCAGGTAACAGGTACAGCCCCATCTGATACATGGGAAGGCTCGAGAGACAGGAGTTGATCAGTACCGTTTTGCTCCCCTTAGTCGTGAGTTTCGCACGCCAGGGCTCGGCCCGTGTGCGTACCCTCGTGACTAGGGGTGCAAGGTCCCTGATCAAAACTCTCGTATATCGAATGGGCATCCCTAGATAAGTAATGGGGAACTCCGCCAACTTGCAGTTGAGGTTGTCGGCAATACGGTGCCGATCGGCCTCGTCGAAACCGAGCACTATGACTTCACTCTTGTCGAAGTTGATCTTGAGCCCAGACATCTCCTCGAAGCAAAGAAGGAGGAATTTCAGATTCCTAATGTCTGCCTCCGAGCCCTGCACCATTATCATGGTATCATCGGCGTACAGGAGATGGGAACCCCCCCCTCCCGGGATGAGATGCCCTACCAGACCCGAGATGTGGCCAGCGGCTGTGGCTCTATCCAGGATCTCAGCAAGGGAATCCACCGCGGCATTGAAGAGGAGGGGGGAGATCGGGTCTCCTTGCCTAACCCCACAAGATGGGGAGAAATAGGGGCCAATCACACCATTGATGTGGATCGCCGTCCTACCACTCATCACGAACTGCATGATCCAGCAAATCACCCGGTCATCGAAGCCCCTTCTTTCTAGAACTAGCCTCAAGAAAGCCCAGTCCAGACGGTCATAGGCTTTCTGAAAGTCCAGTTTCAGGAAAACCCCTTTCCGATGGTGTGACTTGACCTCATGAATAATCTCATGAAGGGCCAGGACATCATCATGAATGAGGCGACCCTTAAGGAAAGCAAACTGGAGGGGGTGCGTGAGACGATCCATGACCGGGGCCAAACGGAGCGCACAGACTGTAACACCCTCAGAATCGGACCTATGCAAGTTTGAGCAAAATTCGCCAAACCCGCATAGAAACGATTCAAAGGTGCCCACCAGGCACTTTCGTGCGGGTGGAAAACGAAGTAATAACATTACACAACAGTCCTCGATGGGACCCACAGAACATATATATATAACAGCGACTCAAAGAGTCAAGAATACAGATATAATATACAAAGATCCAAATCACCTTGAAAAGATACAGCGTCCGTCTACGGACAAGAAGCAAATGGGGCTAAGAGCCCTGAAGAATAACCAATGGCGTCCATAACCCTGCCCAGGACAAGCCGGAAGGGTAACCCTGCTAACGACGTCGACCTCAACCTGCTTAAACAAAAGGGGTGCCGACAAAGGGCAAAGGAAAAAGAGGAGCGTCGATCGAGGCCAGATGCAGCGAGGCTAGAATTCGGTCCTCGCCTACATAGGTATGGTGGATCAGCGGCGGTATGCAATGAACAACCTATAGAGACTCGATACAATGGCGGTTATCGGAGAGGGATAAGAGTGACCTATCCGGATCCAACTGAAGCTAACACCAAACAAACCCATCTGGTGTTTCTCGAGACCAAACGAGGAAGTCAACCGAGGAACCCACACAGTTGGCAGTTTTACTTATTCAGTTATCGTTGCAGCAATTACTAGTCAGGTTTAGTTAATCGTCCTGATAAAATAAGCAGTGGGCCCTTTTAATTAACCATTCCGTTATAGTTGTATCACTTACTAATCAGGTATGAATAGCATGAGATAAACCCAAAACCCAGCAGTTGTTGGTACTTTTATTCAGCCATTTCGTTGTAGTTGCAATACTTACTAGTCAGGTACAATGGTCGCAAGCGACACTCCAAACAAGCAGTTGTGGGCAGTATTAATTAGCCATTCCATTATAGTGAAGCTGATTACTAGTCATTATAAGTCAAATTTATAGCAATAAACTTTAGTTATGCTTGTCTATGATCGAGATACTGTGCTCCAAGTCGTCCATATCCATGGACACGGCTTTCGAAAGTTTTACCGGCCGGGTGCACCAATAGCAACACACGCCGATCAACCTCGGAAAAACCAAATCAAAACCCAACGAGGCTTTCACGATGAACAATCATAGGATTCAGAAATATTTCAGGGGCCACCTTGGAGTCTACCCTAGCAAGTAAGCAAGCTCGAGACGGACTCAAGGTTTGGGTATCTGTTGTGAACGATTGGGAACCCGAAAGTGTGGCTGGGCTTGTCGACACAGCGGAATCGTGTCCGATCCTAACAATGATGGTGTGCTCCTCGCACAATTTAAATACAGAAAGTAGCATGGCATAAGTACAGGATCGTAAATAAAACCTCAAACTAGTTTGTGGCCCCAAGAAATAAGATGAATCAAGCTACGCTCGGGGGTCCCATATACCTCCGGATGTGGATAGCGATAAATCAAGGAACAGTATCAAGTACTCGGGGTCTTACGGGACACAAGTGGGCGTTCGGAAACCAAATATTTTCTATCACCCACCGATGCCTCTGCTTATTTCAATTTTAGTTGTTAAACAGAAATTAAAGTGACGATAAGTAAAACTAGAATCATCTCCAACATCAACATGCGGCAATACATCAACAACTGTGGCACTTGACGACACGCAACCGCACTTGAGCAAGCGACTACGACGCGCAATTCCAACTATCTACCAAACAACAGGTAATAGGATGTGTCCAAGGCAATATAGGGCTGCACGGTATATCACAGGTGCGGAAACTAAAGCATCGCAACACAGATAGCAATAGATCAACAGGAGGGAAGTAAATACTATAAAAGTAAGATAGGTAGAAAGGGGGAGATGCTCGCCTGAAAACATTGTCGAAGGGTTCAACCGATGATCGGGGCGAAGCTCACATCAACTCAACGGCCTTATCCGCGAAGAAGCAAAACACTAGAACAACACCGGATGCAATATTTAATACAACGGCAGAAGATCGGCATGATGCATGCATGATGTATGACATGGCAAAGGTGCAATGCAATTAGGTCATATTAAGCGGAACCGGGGTCCCGACAATTAATTAGGTGGTGCAAGTTATTTAGATCCCCCGCAATTAAATGTTGTTAAAACAAGGCAAGATAAGATACCGGTTCGCTACACAAGTTTAAATGAGGCCAATATAAAGCTAGATTTGCCCGCATATGGGCCCCATATCTAATTATTAGGTGAATCGGCGTAAGGCCCCCAAACCAATGATATGCATGCGGAAAATGACAATTTAGGATGCAACAAGTTATATAGATGGCATTTATAAAAATAGGGTTCGGGAAAAGGTTCACACATTAGGGTCTCGACGTTCTTGAGGTTCCGGGGTTCGGGGTCCGGTCTCAGGGTTCGGGGTTCGACGGAAGCGTTCTCGGACTCCGGGATCGTTCTCAGATTACTAGGGAGATCTTGGTGCATCTGTGGTCTTCGGTCAGGTCGAGGGTCCAGGCGTTCGGGATGCAGTACTTGGTTCAGTGTCGGGGCGTATCGGGTTCTTCCGGTTCGGTGTCGTTCTTGTCGCATTCGCGGTCTTCGGGTCATGTTGACGATCCTGGCGTTCTGAAAGAAGTACTCGGCGTTTCGTGAAGGAGAACTTGAGGGTCCAGCGTCTCGGTGTCCTCGGATCTGAGCGGAAGAACTTGTCGGGCCGGGTCCGGTCTTCGGGGTTCGGGAGGGAGAACTTGGCGTTCGGGTCGCGGCGTCCTCGGTCCGTGTAGACGATCATGGCGTTCCGAGGAGAAGATCTCGTCACTCCAGGAGATCTTGGGGTTCCTCGTCGGCCTTGAGTGCAGGTTTTGGCGGTGTTCGGGTTCGGATCCGCAACGAAGACCTTGGGGCACCATGTACATGTACATCCTTCGCATCCATCGGCATCGAGCCGGTCTTGCCGGTGAACTACCGTGTACGAAGATCTTGATTTTTCCGTGGGTTCTGGCGTCCCTCTTGAGCATCGAGGATGTTGTCCCGGTACACTGTCGCCATACTCGTCAGATCTGGAGCTGGACCTGCCCACGGAGAGAGCAGGACACGCATGAAGGAGGTGTCGACGAAGACCGGGCCGACCGCGGGGTTCGGGAGGAAGCGGAGGACGCGACAGCGGCACCACGGCTGTGATGCGGGCTCGCCGGGAGGCGGAGGGCGGCGGTGGCTTGCGGGCAGAGCGAGCAGGCGGCGCGGACGCCGGGGAGGTAGGCGAGGCGAGCACGGACCGGGCGAGGGCGGTGAGGGGGGCCGAGCTGAACAGGGAGGCGGGCGCGGAAGGAGGCGGGACGCGTCGAAGCGTGCTCGAGGCCTTGGCGCTGGGCGAGTGGCGCGGAGGCGGTCCGGCTGCCGATGCAGGCCGGGCGTCACGAGGCGGCAGGCGGTGACTGGCGCCCGGCAGCGGAGGCGGACTGAGGGCCTTGAGGGGCAGGCGGAGGGGTCGAGGCGGCGGGAGTTAGCCGAGGGAGGCCGGCAGCAGCGACGGAGCGGCAGGCGCAGCGCGCAGTGGCGGAGGCGGGGCGGCGGGCTGCGAGCAGCCAGTGGGGCGGCAGCGCGCATGGGGAGGCAGGGCTTGGCGGCGCCCGGGGGAGGTGAGGCTCGGCGCGGAGAGGTCGAGGTGGCTCAGCGGCGCGGCCGGGACGGAGGGCGGCCGCCGAGGTCGGGGCGGCGTTGCTTCACCTGGCACGGGCAGGGTGGATGGCGAGTGGGAGGAAGAAGACGGGGAAGGGGAGAGGCGTGGGTGGAGGGGCCGACAGGGTGGGACCCGCGTGGGGGTGGCGTGGGGAAGGAAAGGCTGGTGGTTCGGTTGGGGCCCAGGCGTGTGTGCGTGTAGTGTGCGTCGTGTGTGGTGTGCGTTTGTGTGGTTGAGAGAGAGAGGTGGAGAGAGGGAGTGGGGGTGAGGGGGTGACGTGGCGACGCGGGATTGGTGGGGGAGAGAGGAGAGGTGAGGTGTCAAACAGGGATTGGAGGGGGTGAGGTGGCCAGGGGGTGTGGGTAGGTTAGTTGGTAGGTTTAGAAAAATAAGGGGTGGACCGATTAGTTTCTGGGGGTGGTCGTTCGGGTCGATTTGGCCCGTTCGACTGCCCCCACTAAAATAATTTAATATTTTATTTATTTTCAAATAGCTTTTATAACTAGTTCTAGACAAACAAAATATCCGGAACATCCGGGGGTTTGGCGTTTAAATAAAAGACGGGGCGTTTGGAAAACAAATCGGGGTTTGCGAAAATAGTTTTATGCAAACAATGCATGATGATGACGATGCAATGCACAAATTCAACGCGATTTTCTAGTAGTGGTTTTGCGGGATGCCACACAGACCTTCGCAAAGAGCCGTTGGACCACATTGATGACTGTGATGGGACGGAACTGGCGGATATCAGTGGCCCCAACTACTTTGGGAATCAGAGATATCACACCAAAGTTCAAACACGCCATAACCAAGGTCCCAGTGTAGAATTCCTGGAACATCATCAAGATCACCGGGCTCAACTGCTCCCGAAAGGTCTGAAGGAAAACTACTGGCAGCCCGTCAGGGCCCGGGGCCGACCCCGGCTTCATGGACTTCAGGGCCGCGGAAATCTCCTCTGCGAGGAACGGCCGAGTGAGGTCCGCGTTCTCAGTAGGGGAGACCTTCCCCCCTGACGGCCAGAAGTCCGTGGCGAGGGAGATGCCAGAGGGCTCCGCGGCCGAGAAAAGGGACTTGTAGAAGCTGTAAATATGGGAGGAGAGATCCTGAGGGGATTCCAGCAGGGACTCACCCTCCCAGAGGCAGGGAATCGAGCACTTCCTCCTACGGCCATTCACAATGGCATGGAAGTAGGCCGTGTTCGACTCCCCCTGAACCGTCCAGTTCTGATGGCTCTGCTGCCGCCAGAAGGCCTCCTCGCCCCGAAAGATCTCCATAAGGGAGGCCTCAAGGGAATATCTATGAGACCAGGCATCCTCCGAGAGGCCAGTAGCGTCAGCCTCTCGATCTAACGCCTGAATCTCCTGCAGGATAGAGCCCTTCCGGGCCCGGAGTTCCGCCCCCAGGTTTGCACCCCAACCACGCATAAACTGGTGGGAGACCTTGGCACAGTGGTGCCAAATGTCAACTGCCGAGAATACACGGGGGAGGGATGTGGCTGCCTCGAGCCACCTGGACCGAACATCCTCCACGAATCCTCGACTCTAAAGCCAGAAGGATTCAAAATGGAAACGGTTCAGTCTCGGCGGAGGCCCCCCACCTGAGGAGAGGAGAAGCGGAGTGTGGTCCGAGCCAATCCGGGTGACAGTCCGCAGAGAACAAAGGGGGAACATCACTTCCCAGTCAACTGAGACAAAGGCCCGATCTAGGACGTTGCGGATCGGGGCCAGCTGCTTATTGGTCCAGGTAAATCTAGCCCCCACACGTGACACCTCCCGGAGCGCCAGGTCCGCAATGCAGTCATTGAACAAACGCATCCTAGGGAGGTCCACGCTAGCCGAGCTCTTGTCCTCCGCCGAGCGGATCAGGTTAAAGTCCCCGACGACCACCACCGGGGTCTCCGACCGTTCCACTTTCAGCTTAAGCTCGAGCAGGAACTCGGGGGACCTCCTATGGTCCGCGGGACCGTAGACGATGATAATCTCCCATTTGAAACGGGATTGTCTACGGGTGAGGGCCATGCTCACGAAAAACTTCCCGCGGTCCATATCATCCACCTCAAAGGTGTCTTCCTTGACACCAAGGAGAATGCCCCCAGAGTGACCAAGCGCCGGGAGCCAGGACCAACAGAATTTGCAGCGACTAAGACCCTCAAGCTCGGAGATGGAAAAATCATGGCGAATCGTCTCCTGGATGCCGACAATATCCGGCGCTTCAGTGCGGAGGTACTCCTTTATCTGGCGGCGACGACCCACGTGCCCGAACCCACGGATGTTCCAGATGAACACCCGGAAGGCCCGGCTGAGATCCATAGGGGAACTCATTCCTCCAGGGTCCCCTTGGCGGGGACCGAGAGGGCACGAACGGTACGAGGGCGGCCGGCAGCAGCAGCCTTGGGAGGCCTTCCCCGCAGCCTACCCCAAGGGACGGGCTCCGGGGCTACCTCCCTCCCATCAGGTGTCGGAGGGGGATCCTCGCTGGGACCAGGTCCTGCCGGTGAGGATCTGGGCGCGTCCCCGCTCTCGGGCATCCCTAGCCCGAGCAGCCGCGATCGCACCCGCATACCCCTCGCGCGCCTTAATGGCGGCAATCTGCTCAAGCCGCGGACCCTTCTCGCCATGGAAGACGATACCACAATCATCGGCCACCTCGCCTAGGTGAGCCAATGAAACCTCGGACAAAACGCAGAACGGAGAACCAGGGAGACCTGAGGGAACAGGAGCAGAAGGAGGAGAGCTAGAAGCGGGGGAAGTACCTGGGAACTCATCACGAGCCGCGACACGGAGAGCAGCCCGCTCCTCCACCGTCGGCTCCGGCCCGGAGCGACCCACCCTCGCTCCCGCGAGACGGACACTGTGGCGGGAGGGTTTCTTACTCCGGGTCTTTGCATCGTAGATGCGTATATGCCAAATTCATTATAACTTGTCTTCATAAAAAAATTCTAATAAAACATCATCAATGACTAATCAATAAGTGTGTCATGATATATGAAACCACCTTGTATCAAGCACTAAGAGGTCTACGCGACTCACACAACCAAAGCCAGGTCATAAATCTCCGGGTAAGGTACTCTAAATTATTTACGACAAGTCCATTGCTCCTAGTGTTGTGAACGTTGTAGGATAGCTCACAAACGTAGCCTATTATAATACATAAAAAGACCATCTATGAAAAAGAAACAACTTTCTTCATATCAAAAACCAAATATTTTCAATAAAGTTATATCTACCAAAACAACGATGATGTTCTCACAAGAATAGGAGAATGAAGAGACCTGTGAACACCACATATGACCAAAATATATGTGACATGCTGCAAGGGGGATTACTATTAGAAGTGTAATAAATAGCATGCCATGCTACCGAGTAATAGGACAATCAAAAAAAATGTTGCATGATTTTTTGCTGAAAAAGATACCCTTGCCAATTTCATTTAGGTAAATTATCTTTAGTGAAACACAATGGCATAAAAAAGGAACACCTTAATCTTGAATGACTCCTTGAGTCTCCATAACTTTCTCGCACCAAAACTTAGTTATTTTTTGTGAAAATTCCACCGATCTTTTAGTGATCATCAACATCAACACAAAAAGCCCTAAAAGTAAAAAATACAAATAGGTAACTAAAGCACCAATAGCGACGACTACAGACACTAGTAGTAGTCAAAGGCATGCCACTGTCCTTGCACCTCCATCACCGAAACTGAGCGAAGGTTGCCATAGTAGAGTTTTCTGTAGTAGACATACGAGAAGTCGTGGTGCTAAGGCCCCAAAGGACTAACGCATCAGAGAAGCAACCACCGCCAATGATGAAAACCGTAGATCGGAAGAGACTAGCCTGAGACAACACCAATGAACATGAAAAACCGACTGGGTCCTAGTAGAGAGGATCTTATTCTGACTTCAAGATGTAGCCACCTCTTCACCATCTTGAACAAGACACTGAAATACAATCTAAACAAAGAACAAGAACCCTTCCGTCGACGAGGGACCATGGTCCACCACACCTCCAAGGGCTGAAGGCCTCTAGAGGAGGAGCGGACTGATGGCGTCGCCGACGAGGGGGCGGAACCCTAGATGAGTTATTAAGATTGTCGTCGGCTGATGCCTCTCTCCCTCACATATCGGTTCATGTTTTGGAGCACCAAAACTTAGTTGAGAATCAAATAAAAATCAAAATATGTACTATCAATAGTAAAGCATCCCATAATATTTAGGTCCCATATATAAATTATTTCAACGACAACCCTCGACAGCGATAAAAGGCTCGTATATATCATCTAACATTATATGGTTTTGTGGTCCCATGGCTCAAACGCTCGGTACATTGCACCAGGGTTCCCGGTTTACACAAAAACATGCACACACTCTCATGATTAATGGTGGGCCCCATGCCACCCAGAACTATAGCCCTACTTGTTTGTCACTCCCCCATATCCATTGGCACCATCGTCGCAAGAAGAAGGAGATATGTTAAAGACATTTTTTATCCAAAACATATGAATCCAAATGTAAATTGTTCAAGATTGTGTTTTGCAACACAAGAACTCCCGGTGTCTTCCAACCCACCATCGCAAAAGCATTGAATTGCCCTCCAATCCATGAATGGTTCATCTCTCAACTTGAAGCATTTCAGAATCATTCACCTGCTGACTTCACCATTCTGTTGAGAAGTGCATGGACATGAAAAGCGGAGTGCAATTCTATTGAAAAGTGTATGGACATGAAAAGCGGAGTACAATTCCATGGTGCTGGGCAAAAGAATGGAGTTGGGAAATATCAAACTCGCGACCGTTGTTACACTGAATAGCCTGCAAGCGCATACTAAACTTGGTGAGTGCAAGAGCGTGAAGGGACGACAAGTGATAGAAAACTTCTGACTTAGCCCGAAGAGGATAGACCCATGCATACTGAGTAAAATCATCGAGACACACAAGATAATACTTAAAGCCAGAAATACTCTCAACAGGAGATGTCCACAAATCACAGTGAATTATATGAAACAGAGTAGTAGTTACACGATTGGTAGAAGAAAAAGGAAAACGAACATGATGACCTAACTGACACGCATGACACAAGCTACTTTTATTCTTTTCCCTAGGAATAATAGAAGAGCGAGCTAAGGTATCCATGACTGGCCGCCTAGGATGCCCAAGCCGACGGTGCCAAAGTGCAGGATCTACGACGAGGAAGGCAGATGGCTGGTTGGTGGATGAAGGATAGATGGAGTAGAGAGGTCCGAAGATATTGCAGCGAAGAATCTCGGTCCTGGTTAGAAGGTCCTTCACAGAAAAACCAAGAGAGTCAAATTCAACAAATACCCGATTATCAATAGAGAGCTGACGAACAGACAAAAGGTTTTTAACAATGGTAGGAGCAACTAAGACATTACGAAGGTAAAGAGGACGCAATGAAGTAGAGATAGGGAGACATGCATGCCCGGTACCGGTGATCGGAAGGGTGGAACCGTTACCGACAACGATAGCACGTAGATAGGATGGAGGAGACATGGAGGTAAGCATACCGGAAACGGAGGCGAAGTGAGAGGAAGCGCCGGTGTCCATCACCCACTCCCTGGGTGCTTGCAGTCCCATGGTCTGGAACTAGTTCATCAGCACGGCCTGATCCCACGAGGCCGTCGAAGGTGCCGGAGACGCCGGGGCACCGAGTCCATGGGAGGGCCGCGGGGGCGAATACCCGTAGTTGTAGGCGTAGGGGGGGGGGGGGGGGACGCCGTACGGGTTCTGAGTGTAGAACTCCTGCGGCGCCTGAGCGTGCCTCGGCATGTAGCTGGGAGGCGGGGCGTAGGCGGGCTGCTGCCTACCGAGCACGGCACCCTGGTCGTACGGTCACATCTAGATGGCACTGTTCCAGGAATGTTGCGGGGACGGCCAAGAAGGAGGGGCGGCGGTCGGCGCAGCTGGGGGCGCATGTGCCTGTGGGGGCGCGACGTCCTTGTCGGCGTCGGTGGCGTTCTTCTTCTTCTTCTTCTTCTTCTTGTTGTTGTTGTTGTTGTTGTTGTTGTTGTTGTTGTTGTTGTTGTTGTTGTTGTTGTTGTTGTTCTTGCCCTTGCCGGTGCTCTTGCCAGAGTTGCCAGCTTTGGCAAAGAGGGCCGTGTCGGTGTTGTAGGCGCGGCGATTCTTCCGCTTCATATCCAGAAGCGAGAGCAACGAGCGGCACTGCGCGAAACTAATCCCAAGCATGAGGGAGATCAGATCGGCGGCGGACTCATACTGCTCGGAGAGGCCGTTGAGGCAGTGGATCACCATCTCAGCATCATCAATAGGGGAACAAAGATCCGCCAGTCCCTCAAAGAGTCATGCTCATCTCGCCCATCTTGACATCGCCTAGCTCGGCCGTGAGGTGGAGTTGGCGATTGATTTTGTGGTCGTTGAAGAGGCCGTTGATGCGGGTCCATAGCTCGACAAAGAGGGGATCGTCGCCAGGTGTCATGACGGCGTCGAGGATACTAAGCAAGACAGATCCATAGAGCCATGAGACGACCGTGGCTTCTAGGAGAGACCAATCCGTGGTCGGCGCAACAGGGGCGTCGACGTCGAGGTGATCCAGTAGGGCGTACTTGCGGCACGCGTCGCGAAAGAAGGTGCGCCACTGACGATGGACGCCGGTGTCAAGCGCGAGCTCGACGGGGACGTGCCCCTTGATCGAGGAGAGACCGACAGCCTAGGCATGCAGCGAGGTCAGGGAGAAAGACCCCACACTCGACTCGGAGCCGGATGCGTTGGCGGCGGAGAGGAGGGCGAGCTTGGCCTTCTCGGCCGTGGCGTCCTTCTCGGCGGCAGCGACCTTCTCGGCGTCAGGTGCGTCCTCGGTCCCCTTGGCCGTAACGAGGGCCTTGGAGACCTGATCTCCATCAGAGCGAGACATTAGAGGGGGGGCGATGACGGCGCGCTAGGGCGGTGATATCGCGCTAGGGCGCTGGCCGCGGCGGCGCGCGGTGGTGGCTTCGGCGGCGGCGGAAGGAGGGTGTCGGCGCAGGTCTAGGGTTTAGGGTTTTGCGTCTGATACCATGTAAGATAGAGAAACCACACATTATGGTGCCTTGTATTGCTCATTATATAGACTTACAAGGCTTTTTTTGAAATGGGGTTAAAACTCCCCGGCCTCTGCATCAATTGATACACACAGCCATTTATTAAGCCAACGTGAAAAGTTATAGAAGCTAGAGTTTGTACCGTATAATATACAGACAGTTATACATAGACTACACATATACAATACAAATACAATATGGTCTAACGGTATGCACCAAAATAGAATCACACTATTGAGTCGGGACGTACTAGTTGATCCGATGCAATTATTCACCATCTTAATGTTCTACAGCTAAGGGCTTGTTTGATTCATAGGATAGGAAAAGTATAGGAATAGGAAAAACATAGGATTGAGATATCATGCCAATGTGAATCCTATAGAAAGAGGGATTTTATTTGATGTGGCAAAGGAATTTTTCTATGAGGTGTGATCTAATGTTGTTTTCCTATAGGAATTGCACTACAAGATTCCTATAGGATTAATTCCTATGGGATGTGTTCCTATGAATCAAACACTAACATAGAAAAAAATCCCATAGGATTCAAATCCTACACAATTCCTATGTAATTCCTATGAATTAAACAAGCCCTAAATGTTCGGCCACGGTACCTGCATGGCCACTTGAAAGAAATAAAAAGAATTTCCATGAGGCATTCTCCACGCAAGTTGGGGCTCATGTATGCATGACGAAAGTTTCAGAGCTTTGTGGTGTAAAAGCTCCGGATTGTCAATTAAGCCTTTTGTGCCAGCATACCTACCGTCCTGCTTAAGTATTGCAGACAACAACGTCAGTGGTTAAAAAGAGTGACCTGTGTTTGAAACAGGAGCAGATAACAACGTCAGTGCTTAAAAAGAGTGGACACACAAACACACATACTTCAATTACCACGAGAAAGTTAGGAATTCAAAGATAACCTGAGATTTTCAAAGATAGCACGAAAAGGTAGCAAAGCATGTCTTGAAAAGGTCTACCCGTTTAATCCATGAATTGACAAGCAAAAGCTTTCGTGCCTTCACAAAAAAAGTTGTGCACGAATTTCCTGGGTTCTCCACAGATTTCGCATGAAACCTCGATTCAGCGGAATCTGATAATAGTGGACGTGTCATGAAGATTGAAGATTGTTAGACAGTCGATTAATCGCCTCTTAGGTCTCTGCATCGTAAGATGGACAGTTAAGATTATCAAAAACATTGTAAAATCACTGACTCCAGATCTTAAACTATTATGTCAATAAGCAGGACGAGTGTGATCTCTCGTCTCATCTAATATCTTCCCCAACATCGCCGTCGTTCTTTCTTTTTCTTTGCTGCTGTTGCGGTGTTGCCGATCATCACTTAATTTGCATCTTTATGTCACAGCCATGTCCGGGTCGGTCCAAACGCAGAAGGCACAAGAGGTCTCCACCATCGCAAGGTCGCTGATGTGATCACTCTCTTGTATCGTCTGGTGAAGGAGACGCATGATCGACGGCGATGGGAATCGGAGGTCGACCATGACAAGCAATCATAACTCGCCTTCTCGTGTGGCAAGCGAGAGCCAAATGATCATCCAGCTAGGCTTTAGGCGTGGCGTGGCGTGGAGCACTTGCTTGTAAAGCGATGGCCACCTTGCTGGGGCCAACAGCGACGGGAGGGAATTCATGGCTTTGATGCCGTGGGGTGGTGTGTGGTGTGTCATATTTTGGCCGGGTGACCGCTACGACTACGAGATTCGTGGCAGTCGGTCCATAGGTTGCTTTTCTTCCAGAAGAAAAGGGCGTGTTCCCTTCGGGGTCTTCGCCATTTTTATGACGATATTTTCAACTCGCTTGAAGGTTGTTTTGGCTTTAAGTGAGTCACCATCACTTTAGGTTTCAGGCTGCACAGTGGACTTGTTACATCTGATACTACGGAACTTTTTTTTTTGCCAAGGGAATATAATAGTGCGAACAGATCATGTCCACTCACTTTTGTGCAAGTGCAATTAGCTGGCGGTTGATTAGCCAAGACCTCGAGTAAGTCCAGTAGTAGGAGATTTGCTATAAAATCTTCGCACTAGTGGTAATTTGAAGTTGAGACGTGACACCAGTATGGCCACTCATACCAAAAATGACACAAGTCAGTTATGCGTTCTCCACAAAAGGTTTTTGACCCCTGATATCTCCACACAAGGTGTTGCAGCTCATGCGTGACAAGGAAATGGATCGAAATATTCACAGCCATGTGGTGTAAAACCTCCGGATTGTCAATGAAGTCTTCTATGCGAGCGTGCCTACCGTCCTCGACGACGATGGTATGCAGCATCTCAGACTCAGATGACAGCACGATCTTCAATTCTGGACAGTGCCACGAGTGATCTCCGTTCAAACCAGAGCAGATAACAACGCACGCTAGTGGTCCAAAGACCGGACACACCAATTAATACATGCTTCAATTGCCATGACAAGGAAATATGTTGAAAGATAACTGACGAAGAATTTCGAAGGTAACTGGAAAAAGGAATATGCTTCCACTAGTTTTCAGGGATCTACACCTTGCAAGTTTAGTCTGCATCATGGAAGAAAAAACACACACACTCATGCTTGCTATATCTACAAGCAGTCGTACCATGTTCATTTCGCACATGCTCATGTCGATGCTACTAGAGGACACCATGACGTGTGTTTGCCTACCAGTATTAAACACCACCTAAAAGATCCATTGCACCTGATCCTAATTCTGTCGAAAAGTGACGCCATTTCCCCACTACAAAAAAAGATGCAATATGTTTGTGCACACAGCATTCAGATAGGAACTGGAGCTCCTGCACTAGTGTATATATGTGGTCTTCAGAAGAGGCCAGCTCGGCCAAGCAACGTCTAGAACCTCACGTGCTGAATTGCCGAATGCGCACAAAAGGTGATAAGGAGAGGTGACCACACATCTCACAATTCTCCAATTGATTCTTGGCAGCGACATCAACCAAAATCAGCTCTTACCTCCCCCCCAAACTTCTATTCTCTAGTCAACAATTGCAAATGGCATCAAGCGCGAAAATATAAATATCCAGATGATCGAAACCGAGAGCTGGATAGCATCAGGATAGCATTCTCAATTAGACATCTCTTGATGACATGTGGGTGTATCTGCAGCAGGAAAATGAAAAACATCATGCTTCCTGAATTTTGCAGCTCCCAGTCGACATAGCTAAAACCCACGAGATCGGTGGAAAAAATTCGGTGGTATTATCTATTGTTATTTTTTGGGTGAAACTATTTTGTCTGACCTGCACACCATAAGTGTCATTTTCCGTGAAAGAGATATTTTCATGAAGTTTGAGAGCAAGCGGGTCCACACGTGCCCCGGTTTCAATGGTCCCGCTTTTTGAGTGTTAACAAATTTAATGTGACGAGGATTGTTTTCAACGAAAGAGCATCTTGGTGTTCAATTTTTGGGAGTCATGTTGCTCTCACTCATTTGCCCCCTCCGAAATACTGCTATTTTGCTAATTATTTTGCTAAACTCCTGATGTTAATGCAATGGGCCCCTCCTCACAGATGGCTGAAGAGGGTGCCATTGGCTTCAAGATATCACCACCAGATAAGCATCTAAATTAGGCAACACTTTTTGTCACCAACTTATGTACAACTGACGTCTGCCATCTCATAAGGTCTCTAAAGTTCATCTAAGAAAAGGGTCGTCTCTGTAGTTCATCTAAAAAAAAGGGTCTCTAAAGTTCAGAGTTATCTAGACCCTATTCTGATGGAGTGCTTCATGCGACTTGTGCACGTATCACAGCGCCAACACGTAATTTTATGCCTTGACTCATAAGTAACTATTTTTGTGTCCCTTCAAAGTTCAGAAAACTGCATTTTTAAGTGCTTCATTGTCTATTGTAACTAGTACAAATCTCTTAAAATGTCATGGACGTTAGGTTCGTGGAGATATTACAGAAAAAAACACAAGTTTTGGTTTGTTTGGAGGTGTTGGAATTTTATTGTGAAACTTACATAGATAAATCACTTAAATCTTCTTGGTTGATAAAAAGGCACATGCCTCTAGCGAAGACACTTATTTTTAGGTCTAGTCAGATTTCAGGTTGGGGGAAGACACTCATTTGTTCCTTTTTTTTCTTTCTTGAAAGAAACGGTCAAAGAATACAGAACTGCCTCTAGCGAACGAAAATATTCATCAAACTACACTAAACTGAAAGACCTGATCTTGCCACATGTATTCCGTCGTCAGCCTACATTATGTTCTACATTCGCCATCGTGTTGTCTAAGTATGCGCAAAGGGGCCGCATGATGAGAACCAGACGAACTAGGGCATGCAGGCGGAGTGTACAACATCTCACGAGACTTCACACGCGCCCTCCAGAATGACTATCTGCCCCCACAACAGTCTAGCAGGACATGTTTTGCTCGCCTTGCCGAGCTTTGCCTCAATGCCCACAATGTTTAAGATTACTTTTATCAGGAACTTCAGCAGTCAAAGCGTCCAAATACAAGAACTTCCCGTGCCTTACAAGCCTATCGGAGCAAAAGAACTGGATTTTTTTCCCTGGATGGTTCATCACTCCGTTTGAAGCATTTCTGAATCCATCATCTGCCCTTTTATGGACCAAAATAGATGGCGGTATGGAGTGAGGATGTACTGGCTAGTTGATCCGATGCAATGACTGGATACCGTAGTTCAATTCAATGTGAAACTTACCATGCCAGGGCAACATGCCTAGCTCCTCACATGCCAGACCTTCATTGGCTCAACTCCGCAAATATTGCTCTCATTCTAAAAATAAGAAGGCACCAAAAATATCTCCAACTTTAGACCCATAAGCCTTATCCATGCGATAACAAAGCTCATATAAATAATGATGGCAACACGCCTAGCTCCTCACATAAACAAGTTGGTCTCGAGTGCCCAAAGTGCATTTGTCAAACAAAGAAGTATTCATGAAAACTTTCTATATGTTAGGAATCTTGCAAGAAAGCTCCATAAAACAAGAGCACTGACACTACTATTCAAGCTTGACATCAAGAAGGCCTTTGATTCACTTAGATGGGATTGTTTGTTGGGTGCATTACAATATTTGGGCTTCCCTACCAAGTTTAGAGATTGGATATCGGTGCTCCTCTCCACTTATTCATCTTGGGTACTCTTAAATGGCATTGTCGGAGAGCCGCAAGGTCGCGGGCTTCGTCAAGGGGATCCTCTATCCCCACTCCTTTTTGTGTTGTCCATGGATCCCCTACATCATATCCTTCGCAAGGCCACCAGCCAAGGTCTCCTTCATAGGATTCGTGGGAGAGCCCCCACGGTGCGTATCTCCCTCTACGCCGCGATGATGCCACCATCTTTGTGACCGCAAGCAAAACCGACATTGACTTCTTGGCCTCTACATTGGAAAGTTCTGGTAATACAACCGACCTCGTTACAAATTGTGCTAGAAGCAAAGTGGTCCCGATTAGATGTGAATATATTGATCTTGAAGACATTCTTGAAGCTTTCCCGGCTAGGTGTGTCAACTTCTCTATGAAGTATCTTGGATTACCCTGGTCCGTCACACGCCTCAAGATAATTCACTTCCAACCCTTAGAGCACAAGGTAGCTGCCAATATTTTCCTATGGATTGGAAAGCATGTAACCATGGTCGGATGCGCAACCCTTGTGAAGATGGTGCTCACTAACATTGTTATCTATTTCATCACCGTTCTTGAGATTCCTATTGAAGTGCTCATGAAGATCGATAGTTTGTGATAAGACTACTTATCTGCGGCTTGTGATAAAGTTACCGGGGGAAAGTGCAAAGTGAACTGGTACTTGGTGTGCAAACCAAAATGTAAAGACGATTTTGGGATCCTCAACCTCTCAAAAGTTTCCTCCGCGCTTCGTATGAGATGTCTTTGGCAAAATTGATAGATGATTCCAAACCTTGGGTCAGTCTTGGGAACCCTTGCAACAGCCAAGACCGAAACCTTTTTGCGGTGCCTACAATTCTGAGAGTTGGAAACGGGAAAAGTCTCTTTTTTGGGAGGACGCTTGGCTTAAGGGCACGAGACAAAAAGATATTGCTCCCCTCATTTTTTACATTTCAAGAAAGAAGAAATTCATGGTTCAAAAGCTTTGGACAATGATTTTTGGGTCTCACAAATCGATTTAGAACATGGTCTCACCGCTCAACACATTGCACAATTTGTCAAGCTATGGGAAATGTTTACTACCATACAACTTGATCATGCCTCCAATGACTCAATGAAATGGAAGTTCACAAATGACGAATGCTACTCCTCTAGTTTGGTGTACAAGATGCAATTTTTTGGTCTCACTATGTCTACCTTGCCTTCCTTGGTTTGGAAGCGTTGGGCTCCGCCGAAATACAATATTTTTGCATGCTTGGTGATCCAAAATAGATTTTGTATGGCGGATAAGCTTGAAAAAAGAGGGTGGAAAAATTGTGGTCATTGTAAGCTTTGCAACCAAGTGCAAGAAATGACCGCACATCTTATATTCCAATGCCGCTTAACTCTCTGTGTTTGCTCAAATATTAAATCTTGGCTTGGGATTCATGATGTTCAACCTCAATATTGGCAAGCAATGGCATCGGTCAAGGAATGGTGAAATGAGGAATGAAGCCATCCATAAGCGAGGAGAACAAAGATATTTTGTGTCTTCTTTGGAAATGTTAATCTCATGGGAGATATGGAAAGAGCGCAATGCAAGGGTGTTCCAGAATCAATCTATAACCTCCACTATGCAAACTTTTAAGATTGAATATGATGTGGTAGTGTGGTGCACAATTGGTGCTAAGGCGCTTAGTAATTTAATGCTGCAAGAGTAGCATTTTTTGGGTTTCATGGTGGTTGGCCAAGAATTGTGTTGTAAAGACCTCTCTTAAACTCCTTTTTTATCAATGAAGATGACAAACCTTTTTCCTTGTTTAAAAAAATAGTTTAACTCTCAAATTTCAACACGGAATTAGGAGTTAGATATAAAATGCTTTTATATGGAGTATAATTTTTCCAATCTTGCCAACTCTGTTTCAAACTATGCATTGGAGAAATCAAACTGGTGTAACCGGTGTATCCAACCTAAAACATACACTGAAACGGAATTGAATTCAAACTTTAGGTTTGACCAAGTCAACTTGAGTTTAGATTCAAATATTTATAATAAATAAATAAAATTCAGAATAATACAAAGAAATTGCGACAATGATCAAACTAATCTCCTATGTGTTGCGACCGAGCAATCGAAGCTGCTACAAGTTAATGGGCGCACTGATATGTATGCACATGTTACATCTTAAATTATTATGTTATGATATTGATATTGGAAGGGTTTCGCGGCATAGTAAATCAAAATTTTCTACGGAGCGAACAGAGGGAAAGCCAAGATCTAATCTAGGAGATGCAAACAACGAGAGAGATTGGATTAGATCTTCATACCCTTGAAGATTCAAGCTGGAAGCGTTATCGGAACGTGGGTGATGTAGTCGTACTCGTTTCTCCTCCTCGCGGTCCGATCCGATCTAGCACCATAAGTGGCGGTGCCTCCGTGAGATGCACACGTGCAGCACCTCGACGTCTCCTCCTTCCTCGGACCAGCAAGTATGGTGGAGAGATAGATTGGATCTACAACACGACGGCGTGGTGTATATGGTGGAGAATTTCTGCTGCAGGGCTTCGCCTACAAACAGTCGGGAGGGGGAGAGGAAGGTAGCAAGGCAGCTAGGGCTTGGAGGAAGGTGTGTAGTAGGGGGGAGGGGGCGCACCACCCCTATATATATAGAGGGGGCGGCCAGCCCTTGCTCCTCCTCCAAGCCTATCTCTAGTTTAAACAATTTAAACTCTCCCTTATCTAGAAATCCTATCTCTAGTTTAAACGATTTAAACTCTCCCTTATCTAGAAATCCTATCTCTAGTTTAAACGAGTTTAAACTTATCTAGGATCGGCTAGGCCCTATGGGGCCTTGTGCCCCTGGACCAATGCGGCCAGGACACTCCCTCATAGGCCCATGCCCCCTCCCGGAAGGTGGGGCCACGTTGGTCCCCTTCCGGAAGGTTCTAGAAGCTTCGACAATACCGATTAACCCGGAACAATTCCGAACTCCAAAAACTGCACTGCCTTATATGAATCTTATTCTCCGGACCATTCCGGAACCTCTCGTGATATCCCGGATCCCATCCGAGACTCCGAAAAAATTCATAAACCAATTATCCAATCTATCCTAGCGTCGAGATACGTTAAGTGTGTGACCCTGCGGGTTCGAGAATATGCAGACATGATCTTCTATCAATAATCAACAGCGGTGCAGGCACCCATATTGACTCCCACATTCATCGATGATCATATCGGATGAACCACGATGCCAGGATTCAATCAATCCCATATATATATTCCCTTCGTCTCGCGATATTTTACTTGCGAGATTCGATCGTCGGTACCGTCATACCTAGTTCAATCCGTTCACGCAAGTACTTTACTCGTTCCGTAATCCGATATCACTTTGTGATTAACTCCTTAACCACATGCTTGCAAGCGGTGTTGATATCGATTACCGAGTGGGCCCAAGTATATCTCTCCGACTTGGGAGGACAAATTCCATCTCGATACATACAACCCAATGATACTTTCCGATCACACGAGACACCTTTATGATCACCCTCTCATAGGATGACGTTTGATGACCTCAAAGCTTTCTTCCGGTACCCGGGAGTTGCATTATCTCATGGTCTAAGGAATACAATATTTGACATAGGAAAAGCTTCGCAAAGATGAACACGATGAATCGATCTAATTGCTTCGCTTAGTTTGGGTCATCCACCATATCATTCTCCCAATGATATGATCTCATTATCAATTGACAACTCATGTCTATGGTTAGGAAACCTTAACCATCATTGATCAATGAGCTAGTCCATAGAGGCGTACTAGGGACACGGTGTTGTTTACAAACCACACAAGTATTAATGTTTCCGCTTAATACAATTCTAGCATGGAATATAAACTTTATCATGAACAAGAATTATAATAATAACATCTTTATTATTGCCTCTAGGGCATAATTCCAACAGTCTCCCACTTGCACTAGAGTCAATAATCTAGTTTACATCTGGCAACAATCTCACACCCATGGCACTGAGGTGTTGATCATGTTTTACACGTGGAAGAGGTTTAGTCAATGGATCTGCGACATTCAGATCCGTATGTACTTTGCTAATCTTCAGATCTCCATCTGCTATATAATCTCGTATTATATGAAACTTGCGGTTGATATGCTTGGTCTTTGGATGATATCTTGGTTCCTTAGCGAGTGCTATGGCGCCAGTGTTGTCACACAATATCTCCAGTGAGTCCAATGCACTTGGAACCACGCCAAGCTCAGTGATGAAGTTTCTGATCAAAAATCCTTCACTTGACGCTTCTGCAGCAGCCATGTATTCCACTTCTACTGTAGATCCCGCGATCACGCTTTGCTTGCAGCTTCTCCAGCTCACAGCTCCTCCATTCAAAATATACACGTATCCCGTCTGAGATTTAGAATCATCCTTGTCGGTGTCGAAACTAGCATCGACGTAACCTTTTACGACAAGCTGTTCATCACCCCCATAGACTAAGAACATTTCTTTAGTTCTATTTAGGTACTTTAGGATGTTCTTCACGGCTGTCCAATGTTCCACTCCTGGATCACTTTGATATCTGCTCGTCAAACTAAGAGCATTGGACACATCCGGTCTAGTACACAGCATGGCATACATGATAGAACCTATGGCCGAGGCATAAGGCACTTTGCTCATAGCTTCCCTATCATTTACGTAGCTGGACACTGATCCTTGCTCAATATCTTACCTGACAACATAGGCACTGAACCTTTCTTTGCCTTATCCATTCTGAACCTTTTCAGAACTTTGTCTAGGTATGTACTCTGGCTTAAAGCTATCAGACGTCTTTCTCTATCTCTATAGATTTTGATGCCCAATATATAAGCAGCTTCACCTAGGTCTTTCATTGAAAAACACTTGTTCAAATAACTCTTCACATCGTTAAGCATGTTAATATCATTTCCAATAATCAATATGTCATCCACATATAGTACGTAAACGTCACCGAGCTCCCACTCACTTTCTTGTAGATACAAGCTTGTAGCAATTTGGAACAAATCAAAGCTCTTGATCACTATATCAAAGCGAAGGTTCCAACTCCGAGATGCTTGCTTCACCATAAATGGAACTGAAGTTTGCATACTTTACTAGCATCCTTAGGATCGACAAAACCTTGGGTTGCATCATATACAACTCTTCATCAATGTTGCCATTGAAAGCGATCTTGACATCCATCGCCATATTTCATAATCATGAAACACAACAATTGCTAATAAAATCCGAATGGACTTAAACATCGCTACGGAGAGAAAGTCTCATCGTAGTCAACACCTTGAACTTGTCGAAAACCTTTTGCGACAAGCCGTGCTATAGACGGTAACATTACCATCGCGTCCGTTTTCTTCTTGAATATCCATTTGCACTCAACGGCCTTTCGGTCGCTAGGAGGATCCACCAAAGTCCATACTTGGTTTTAGCTCATGGATCCCAATTCGGTTCATGGCTTCTAGCCATTTCTCAGTCTGGGCTCATCATCGCTTCCTCATAGTTCATAGGTTCACCGTCTTCTACTAACAAGACAACAAGATAGGGTTACCGTACCACTCGGAGAGGGCACGCGACCTTGTCGACTGCGACGTTCAATGGCAAGATCGTCCAAGCTTCATGATCCTTGTCATTAGCTTCCTCTATTGTTGGTGACCTTTGGAACAATTTCAGGTGCTGCGCTACTCTCCAATTCAAGAGAAGGTTCAATAACCTCGTCTAGCTCTACTTTCCTCCCACTCACTTCTTTCGAGAGAAACTCCTTCTCAAGAAAGGAACCGTTCTTTGCGACAAACACTTTGCCTTCGGTTCTGTGATAGAAGGTATACCCAATAGTTTCCTTAGGGTATCCTATGAAGACGCATTTCTCCGCTTTGGATTCGAGCTTGTCCGGCATCAACTTCTTGACGTAAGCTTCGCATCCCCAAACTTTAAGAAACGACAACTTAGGTTTAGCACCAAACCACAGTTCATACGGTGTCGTCTCAACGGATTTAGATGGAGCCCTATTTAAAGTGAATGCAGCGGTTTCTAATGCATAACCCCGATAACGGCAAATAAGTAAGAGACATCATTGATCGGACCATATCTAATAGGGTTCAATTCCGGCGTTCAGACACACCATTGCGTTGTGGTGTTCCGGGTGGCGCGAGTTGTGAAACGATTCCACTTGCTTTAAGATCCGTGAGAAAATCATAACTCAAATATTCGCCCCCACGATCGGATCGTAGAAACTTAATCTTTCTGTTACGATGGTTCTCCACTTCATTCTGAAATTCTTTGAACTTTTCAAACGTTTCAGATTTATGTTTCATTAAATAGATATACCCATATCTACTTAAGTCATCGGTAAAAGTGAGAAAATAGCGATATCCACCGCGCGTCGAAACACTCATCGGTCCGCATACATCGGTATGTATGATTTCCAACGAGTCCGTTGCTCGCTCCATCATACGGAGAACGGGTTTTGATCATCTTGCCCATGAGGCATGGTTCGCATGTGTCAAATGATTGAAAATCAAGAGACTCAAAAGTCCATCAGAATGGAGTTTCTTCATGCGCTTTACACCAATATGACCTAGACGACAGTGCCACAAATAAGTAGTATTATCACTATCTAATTTGCATCTCTTAGCCTCAATGTTATGGATGTGTGTTTCATCCCTTTTGAGATTTAGAAGAAATAAACCATTCACAAGAGGTGCATGACCATAAAAGATGTTACTCATATAAATAGAACAACCATTATTCTCCGATTTAAATGAATAACCGTCTTGCAATAAACATGATCCGAAATAATGTTCATGCTCAACGCAGTACATAATAACATTTATTAAGGTTTAAAACTAATCCGAAGGTAAAACTAAGGAGGCGTGCGGCCATCACATCAACTCTTGATCCGTTGCCAACGCGCCGTCACCTCATCCCTCATAGCCCGTCTATTCCGTAGCTCTGTTTGAGTTACAAATATTAGCAACCGAACGGTATCAAATACCCAGCACTACAACGAGGGCTAGTAAGGAAAACATCAATAACATGTATATCAAATATACCTTTGATGGTGCCAGCCTTCTTGTCCGCTAAGTACTTGGACGATTCGATGACCCTTGTCCTTGCAATAGAAGCACTCAGTGTCCGGCTTGGGACCAGACCTGAGCTTCTTCTCAGCAGGGGCATTGCGCTTGCCGCCGCCCTTCTTGAAGGGTTTCTTTGCTCCCTTACCTTTCTTAAAGGAGGGCTTGTTGACCATCAACACATGATTATTCCTTTTGATGTTCACCTCCGCTACTTTCATCTTAGTGAAGAGCTCAGTGATCATATCAGTGGAACCAATCTGATTGTGATCTACTACAAAACTTTTGTAGCTAGGAGTGTCTATCTTGAGCTCCTCTGGAATCTTGCAGTCCAGTTGCTCAAGGCGTTGAGTGTAGCCCGACATCTTAATGGCGTGCTCACTAACGGAACTCCCTTCCTCCATCTTGTAGTTAATGAATTTCTTAGAGATCTCATATCTCTCAGAACGGGCTTGAGTCTGAAACATGTTTTTCAGCTCTTCAAGAATCTCAAAGGGCCCGGCGAACTCCTCAAAACGATTTTGAAGATCCGATTCCATAGCATACAACATGGCGATCTTAATCAAATCATAATCATCCTTGCGTGACTGATAAACAGCTTTTTCATCAGCCGGCGCATCTACAGCAGGGGCATCACCTAGCGCTTTCTCAAGGACATAGTCCTTTTGTCCGCCAGCAAGAATGATTCTCAAAATGCAGAACCATTTGGTGAAGTTAGACCCATTGTTTCTAAGCTTTTCTTTCTCAGCAAAAACGTTGAAGTTGAAGTTGGATTTGGCCATGTGATCTACAGTATTTGCAAGTACAATTTAGACTATGTTCATGATAAATAGTTCAACTTAATCAAATTACTAGATGAACTCCCACTAAATTCAACATCCCTCAAGTTGTTTAGTGAACATGATCCAAATTCACCACACCTAATCCGATCATCACGAGAAGAGATGTGGTTTCATTGGTGGACAACAAAGTGTCGATCATATCATTCATATGACTCATGCTTAACCTTTCGGTTCTTGTGTTCCGAGGCCATGTCTGTACATGCTAGGCTCGTCAAGCTAGACCCAAGTATTTCCGCGTGTGCAAAACTGGCTTGCACCCGTTGTATGTGAGCGTAGAGTCTATAGCACCCGATCATCACGTGATGCTTGGACACGAACGTTCACAACGGTGCATACTTGGGGAGAACACAGTTTTTATCTTGATCTTTAAGTGAGGAATCATCTTATAATGCTACCGTCGCGATCTAAGCATAATAAGATACATAAAGGATAAACATCACATGCATATAACTTTATGTGACATGGTATAGCCAATCTTCGCGCAATGATCTCCATCTTGTGCGTTCGGCATGATCTCCATCACTCCACCATGATTGCCTCCACCACGAATAGCAACTACAACTATTGCTAACTACTTAGCGATAAAGTAAAGCTATTACATGGCGTATAAGAAGTTGACTACAGGTCATACACAATTATAAAGACAACCATATGGATCCTGCGGTTGTGTACTCATCGACATGCAAGTCGTGAAACATTACAAAACATGATCATCGCATACAATATACACATCACATCTTGGGCCATACCATATCACGAAAACACTCCTGCAAAAACAAGTTAGACGGCTCTACTTTGTTGTTGCATGTTTTACGTGGCTTATGGGAGTAGATGCTAAGAACGATTCTTACTACGGAAAGCCACAACGGTGATATTATGGTTGCCAAACTCGGTGTTAATCCCATGACAACTATAGTGAGAGAAACGACATCCACCACCGCATGTGTGGTACAAGCCACACGTCAAGTGCGAGCCTGTCTCATGACGCGTCGCGTAAGGTTGGCCTGGACCGCTTCAATCTCACTATCCCGCGTCATAAGAAGAACACAAACAAGAGGCTTGCAACAGAAAACATCAACGCCCGCAACAACCATGTTGCGTTCTACTCGTGAAACACATCTACGCATAGATCTAGCTCTGATACCACTGAAGGGTTTCGCGGCATAGTAAATCAAAATTTTCTACGGAGCGAACAGAGGGAAAGCCAAGATCTAATCTAGGAGATGCAAACAACGAGAGCGATTGGATTAGATCTTCATACACTTGAAGATTTGCACAGCGGAACGTTCGTCGGAATGTGGGTGATGTAGTCGTACTCGCTTCTCCTCCTCGCGATCCGATCCGATCTAGCACCACAAGTGGCGGTGCCTCCGTGAGATGCACACGTACAACACCTCGACGTCTCCTCCTTCCTCGGACCAGCAAGTATGGTGGAGAGATAGATTGGATCTACAACACGACGGTGTGGTGTATATGGTGGAGAATTTCTGCTGCAGGGCTTCGCCTACAAACAGTCAGGAGGGGGAGAGGAAGGTAGAAGGCAGCTAGGGCTTGGAGGAAGGTGTGTAGTAGGGGGGAGGGGGCGCACCACCCCTCTATATATAGAGGGGGCGGCCAGCCCTTGCCCCTCCTCCAAGCCTATCTCTAGTTTAAACAATTTAAACTCTCCCTTATCTAGAAATCCTATCTCTAGTTTAAACGATTTAAACTCTCCCTTATCTAGAAATCCTATCTCTAGTTTAAACGAGTTTAAACTTATCTACGATCGGCTGGGCCCTATGGGGCCTTGTGCCCCTGGCCCAATGCGGTCAGAACACTCCCTCATAGGCCCATGCCCCCTCCCGGAAGGTGGGGCCACGTTGGTCCCCTTCTGGAAGGTTCTAGAACCTTCCGGTACAATACCGATTAACCCGGAACAATTCCGAACTCCAAAATTGCCTTTGCCTTATATGAATCTTATTCTCAGGACCATTCCGGAACCTCTCGTGATATCCGAATCCCATCCGAGACTCGAACAAAAATTCATAAACCAATTATCCAATCTATCCTAGCGTCGAGATACGTTAAGTGTGTGACCTGCGGGTTCGAGAATATGCGTACATGATCTTCTATCAATAATCAACAGTGTGCAGGCACCCATATTGACTCCCACACATTCATCGATGATCATATCGGATGAACCACGATGCCAGATTCAATCAATCCCATATATATATTCCCTTCGTCTCGCGATATTTTACTTGCGAGATTCGATCGTCGATGCAAGTCATACCTAGTTCAATCCCGTTCACGGCAAGTACTTTACTCGTTCCGTAATCTGATATCACTTTGTGATTAACTCCTTAACCACATGCTTGCAAGCGGTGTTGATATCGATTACGAGTGGGCCAGTATATCTCTCCGACTTGGGAGGACAAATTCCATCTCGATACATACAACCCAACAGATACTTTCCGATCACCTGAGAGACACCTTTATGATCACCCTCTCATAGGATGACGTTTGATGACCTCAAAGCTTTCTTCCGGTACCAAGGAGTTGCATTATCTCATGGTCTAAGGAATACAATATTTGACATAGGAAAAGCTTCGCAAAGATGAACACGATGAAACGATCTAATTGCTTCGCTTAGTTTGGTCATCCATCATATCATTCTCCCAATGATATGATCTCATTATCAATTGACAACTCATGTCTATGGTTAGGAAACCTTAACCATCATTGATTAATGAGCTAGTCCATAGAGGCGTACTAGGGACACGGTGTTGTTTACAAACCACACAAGTATTAATGTTTCCGCTTAATACAATTCTAGCATGGAATATAAACTTTATCATGAACAAGAATTATAATAATAACATCTTTATTATTGCCTCTAGGGCATAATTTCAACAGATATGTCCAGAGACGTTACACCACCCATTCCATCTTGACTCTTTGTCGGTGTTGTTGTTGTTGTTGTTGTTGTCCCAACCGCTCGTCTATACCTGTCGAATCTACAAGGTAGCACTAAGAAATGGGGAATGGATGGGGAGTACAACGAGGGACGCGGCTAGGTGGTGTAGGTGTTATCGATCGTCGACGGTTACGTCGGGAATCATGGGGTAGTGGGAATAGGATGAGTCAATGTCTACTTTTTCCGAAATCCCCGCAAAACGAAAGAATTCTACCTGTTTCTATAAGACATGTCTTCCATCGTTACTAAGTTGTGTCCAACTTTGTTGATTGATGAAAAATGAATGATGGGTAACTTGATGGAGTGATCTCTCTTGGATCTAGATTTTCTAATCTTTGGGACGAAATGGAGGAGTAAGATAAATCATGTATGCATCGAAAATAAAATAAAATAAAACATGTGGTCCCCTTTGATCATGTGGATTCATTACTTTGACATAGAGTGTAGTAGTGGGATTCTCTTATTTAGTAATAGAAGTTTGGGAAGCTTGGGAAAACACCAACATATTCCCAAAAGAAATGTCTTTTAGGTGTCATTCATTCTACTTATAAAGTGAGCGAAATCATATCATATTAGTCCAACAGTTCTGAGTTCCTGAATGTTTTCTAGGTTTACTTGTATTCGTTTCAGATGAACTCCGTGTGGTTGAAGATGCAACTAATGATACCGTGCGTTAGTCGTGTTTAATACAACTACTATGAACAACGACATGGGCCAGAAAGTGGGGCAGAGGGGCCTGGTCATTGCTTGATGGTAGACAATACCTCCTCATGCCTTCCCCAAGCCTACGGTAGCGACAACCTCCATAAACCATTCATCTTGCAACTTGCAGCATTTTCGGATGGAACCCTACTAGCACTTTTATGCCCTAAAATATATTGAAATGTTTAGTGAGGATGTATTGGTTGATCCATGCAATTATTGAGCGTTTGCACCCCAATTCGAGGAGAAATTTACAACACATGGGAACACATATATCCTTTCAGTTGAAGTAGTAAATATTCTACCCAACTCTCAGTCTAGCTTTTAAATTTTGAGACTGTAGTAGAAGGTAGATGACAAGTGCCCTTGAATAACATTATTCAACAGCTTCCTTCAGGTAAATACTGATGTTATTTCAATGAAAAATGGCTTTAAGATATCACTGAACTATTTAAAATTTGAACAAAGTTGGTATCAAATGGTCCAAAGATTACGAGTGTAACATCCCAGGATTAGCATCTTGAAATAGACATGACGCATTTTTGTGCATTGCATTCATGCATAAGAAAATCCAGCAAATTTTCGCGCAAAACTGAAGAAGCTATAGAGGGATCGAGATCTCTCTTGTTCTGATGGAAACATCAGGACAGGTGCGATGTATTTCGACATGACCTCTATTGTACTTTTGTGTTTTAGGGGAAGACAATTCAAATTTGAATATTTAATTGAAATATTTGAATACTATAAGAATTTGAAATAGATTAATAATTGGAAATTAAATTGTAATAAGAAATACGAGGTGAACTCTTATTTATGAAAAGATACAATAATAACAAGTCTCAATTAATAAAAAAATTGAATGAAATGAATTATAATAATAAATAAGAGTGGAATTCTTATTTATAAGTAAGATATAAATATTTAATTAGTTCCAAGAATAATGGAACACTTTATTATAGAATACAATGTTTCATTGTTGTTACAATAAAAGAATAAAAGTAAACTACTATAAAACAAATAAATATAAAAAAGGAATTACATAAATGAAATAACTAAGAGAATTTTTTATTACATATATGTATATTACATTGTTTGCAAATGAATTATAAAAGAAAAAGGAAACAAGTAAACTTTATTAAATGAAATACAACAATACAATGTCTTTACATTATTCAAACAGAAAAGAAATTACAATAATAATAAAAATAAAACCTAAAGTAAATCCGGTATCTTCTCATCTTCTTTTATATCTGCAAAACAAAAATAGTAGTAAATAAAAGAGGGGGTTAGTTTGGTTAGTGTTGCTCTCAGGTACACAGTGTGATGCACTATGATATTCATCACTGGACAGTAATTGGAGCCAGAGTAGAATCTGTTTTTATCAGTAAATTTGGCCTCAGACTGTGTGCATCACTGGCCTGAGAGAGGGGCAAGTTTCACCAAGTGGATAAATATCCAAAACAGGGATAAATATCAGAATCAGCCGAGCTCATCCACGCCATCAAGTTTCATTCATGGAAACTTGCACCCAAAGGGACCCACTTGACATCAGCTCTATCACCCATGCAAGTGTTGTGTTGTTAGTACTAGATAGAGCAAGCTTATAACACATAAAATACCAAGGCACAACCGCATCACAACAGTAGCACAGAGGTATCCATTTCACTTCATAGCCAAGAAAACCACATCACCAGTTCACCATGTCTCACCAACCAAGACATTATCCAGATCACCACCACATCACTTATACCATGGTTGCTGCAAGAAGCCATGCAATGGCAAGGACAAGGAGGAGAAGGCCAGAGTTTAGCTGTTGTAGTAGATCAAGAAAAAGCAGGCCAATATCTAATAGAGGAGTAGGCTGCAACTGTAATTAATAGCTGATCAAGGGCAAGCCAAGCTCACATATTATTTTCTCAAGATCTACTAGAAACTTATCTACATCAGGTAGCAAGGTAAATAAAAGTACCACCAGATCATGTAGCATATGTTATTAATAGTTTGCACCATCAAGACCTGGGGTAGATAAGGGAAAAGGCATCCATGATAGATTATTACAACTACCCTTCAACTAGATCTGGTCTAGGAGGATGAGAGGTAATATTTCCTCCCAGACTTGCATAGAGCTGCTATGCAAGGTTCATCACAGAGGTGTAAATCCAACATAAATATTTGTCCTTATCCAAGTATGCCTCAACCTTTGCATCATAGTCCAAGATAAGAAATCAAGTATAGTACAAGGTCTTATCATTAAATGAATCAAGAAACCTCAGGTTGTGCATCATTGGTAGCCAAATCCTAATCCATAGTTATCTAATCGAATAGCACATCATACCATCATGGGATATCTACTGTGCACACTCTAGTGAGGCACCACAGTAGCATATCCCAAATAATATAAACCACCATACTGTCAAGTCAAAAAGGGACAATTTGTCCAGCAGGGACTTCACATCACTAGCATAATTTGAGCAAGCAGAAATATGTTCTTATCAGTTCTCAGCTAGAAACAAAGCTAGCAAGGTCGATCACATAAGATACACCAACTTACCTACAAGCAATCAGAGCCTGGATTTAAATCATATTCCTTAGATTAAGCATCTAGGAATCATTGGAAAGTTACTGTCCTATTAACAGTATCACAAGCACATGCAAACTATACAGCATATTTACATGAGATAAATCATCTTCCTAGATCAAAATTACTAGGAATCATTCTCTAATATTAATCCCTTCCAATTTGGTCAGGCAACAAGATCAAACCAGATCCAAACTAGTCTGCAACTAGATAAATTCTAGGAGATCATTTAGGGCCATTTAGGATCCTCATCAGCACAAAATCATCTTTTACCTAGCCACCAACAACTAGGAACCATGTGAACACTGTCTTGTTGACAGTAAGTTAGGCAATAATTAAAGCAGTCACCAAGCAAATGTTTCCAGGGCAGCAACTATACTCAACTAATCATTCCTCCAAAAGCTTTAGGAATCAATCCATCATATTTTCTTTCTGCTATACTAGAAGCATATACTTAAATCAATACTGAATGAAGAATTAGTGTTAAATCACTTAACAAATATATATTTATATGGGACTGTAGCCAACTCATTTGAATTCATACTGTCATATAGATTCTATAAATTATATGCACAGTTCAAATCCCAACATCACAATGGTATCAAGATTCAAGTAGAGCCAAGGATACCAGGAGAAACTTGACATGATAACAGATCAAGATAGGTCACTAACAAAGGATCAGTAGTATCACTAGGGGCCCAAGTTCAAACCTAATTGAACATGAAATGTTCAACCTTAGTATTAGATGGGCGACCGCAAGCTACAGACTAAATCCAGAATAAGAAGATCCCTAATTTGGACTCAATCAGAATAGAAGGGAAGGGAGTAGAATAAGGTGGAGGAAAAACATACCCAGTGGTCCTCGCTAGAATTTGAAGAGGAAGTAAACCGACGGGGTTGTCGTAGTGCCAAAGACCACATCACAGCGGCAAGGCGACACCTGAGCCTGCACCGAGCTGCAACCTGCGACTTGCGCCAAGCTACACCAACCCAATAACATACCCCATCTTCACCAACATCAATCCACCACCAGGACAACATCAAACCATCACTGGGGCTTGGCGAAACTAGGATACTAGAACCCTAAACTCGCAAAACCAAAGGGAGCAAGCGGAGGAGAAGTCAGATCCCAACTCGAGTTGGGTAATAAGACCCGGCAGAGAGCGGCGCATGGTCTACGACTGGTGGAAGCAACCGAAGTGACCACGTCTGCCGGAATCGGGCGGGGCCGGCGACGGCCATGGCATCGCCAGCGCGAGAACGAGAGGGATGAGGTAGAGCCTAAGGGTGAGGGAGTGACGGACTGGTTTTGTCCATGCTTTGGGCCTAGAATGGGTCGAACCAACCACTGGGCTCTGTTTTGGGTTAAGCCAGCCCAAAAGATCAAGCCCAAGATCTAAACTAATAAAAAAGAAAAAGTAAAATTACCAAAATGACCCTCTAGAAAAATATAAAAAAATCATAAATATATATATAATATATCCAAATAACCATCTAAGAAAAAATATAAGAGTACTTGTTGGGGTTAAATAAAATACCATTAAATATTAAAGTCACTAGAATTCTCAATAAATTATAACAATTTAAGAAAATATCCTAAAAATTTAATAAAAATCATTTTTACCTATAAAAATAAATCTACTATTTTATAAAAATACTAACTTAATTATTTTATAAATAAAATTTTCAGCAAAGACAATTGATCCTTTATGGAATTTTATAAACATAACTACATAAGAATAAACTTAAAAATAAATAAATAATAATTTTTAAGGTCTTGAATAAATATATTACATCAGAAAAATATCAAATATATTATTAGAAAGGTTTTTAATATCTTAAAGTAATAAATCCTTGTATATTACTATTTTGAAAATTCTTTAAAAACATTTATTAAATAAGAAATCATTATATTTCTCTAGAAATATTAACACCTTAAAAATCTAATTACTAAAGTTCTAAACATAACTAAGATTTATAATAAAACTTAAGCATAAATCATTAACTTTATAATACTCTTTTAAACCCTAAATCAAAATTCAAAACCACAATCTTTAAGATAATTTTATACATCATTCACTAATATTAAGAGGGAATGATCTTAACATTAGTAACATGACTTTAAATCTAACACATTAACAACATCATCCAAATTATGCTTTCATTAAATAAATACATATTATTTTCATAATAGAAAAACAAATTGAAGCTAATCATTCACTTAAATATAAAGGGAATAACTCCAAACCTTAGTCATACTTATCATAAATCCAAAACTTGAGAATAATTAAAACAAATTACACCTTAAGTTTATTTACCCTTTTAAAGTTAACTTTAGTCTCAAAAGCTTATAAACATAAGGTCAAATAAACTACTTATGTTTTTATATCTAACTTTGGTCTATTTTAATTAAGACCTAAAGCATCTCAAGTACAAACTATTCGAGCAAGCGCAAACAACATTAATCACATTACTTTATACTTTACTTGTATATTTAGGATTATTGACACTTAAGTTCCTTATAAATGCCATTACTTGTAAAGTAAAATTTGAAGATAAGATAATTCCTATATAAGCAGTAATTGAGTAGCATTCCATAATTATGTATCTTATAGTTGTATGATATTATAATTACATGTTGTTTCACACACACTCACAAGCCTTAATAAGAAGCACAAGTGTGAAACTTATCTAAAAGAGCAACACATTACAAAGAAAACCAATTCCAGTATCCAAACCCTAGATCAACGGTTATTCCAGGGATTCGAGTTTATCAAATTGCATTACATTACTTATGCATAATAGCATCTTGCCTCTTTAAACATTAGTCCTTACCGGACCAATGATTCTGTTTTCAGATATTGGATCTTATATTGTCTCGAAGACCATGAGTGCATAATCTTGCAATCACAAAACGCAAGTTCACACTTGCTCATGTCATTTGATTATTTTCTGTAAAGTATTTGCAAATCCAGTGTTGTCATCACCTGCATTTCAAAAAGGTCAGAAAACACTATTTTCATAATAATATGAATATAGGTTATTCACCATGAGGTAATAACCTACTATGGAAGTTCCGGTGGTAAAGAAACATATTATCTAGGACTTAACAACCAATATCGCCAGTGATTCTTGCGTCGTATATTACGCGTTAACCATGATATTTGGAATGGGACGGAGAAGTTACCTGGATCAGCTCCGTTTCGCATGCATCGAACACTGTTCTGGGCATTTGTAAGTTGCAGATCGTGGGTATAGCTGTTTTATACGGGGGTCTACCATGGATCTGGGCGTACAAAAGACAGATTTCTAGTGTTAATGGTTGTTGTGTGTATTCAACTAAGGTATAGCCGTTTTATACGGGGAAAAGTCTACCTTGAGTGTGGATATACAACATGCGCTGTATGCGGGGTCGCGGAGAAGGACAATGATTGGCTTGGATCTTAGGTTGGGCCTCAAACTAAGGAAGTTTGAACGGGGACATACTCCTAGTCGTGCAACAAAGCTTAACATCTCTCATGGGTAAAGTTACGCACCTCTGTAGAGTGTAAGAAATGTAACTTGTTACTCCCTGTTTCGGGAAGGAGCTACGAACGTGGCGGGAAAGGAACTCCATGAAAGTTCTGGTAAACCCGTGAAGGCTGACGGACATAGCTTTTCAGAATAAAAGCAATCTTTGAAGAAATGTTTACGAAAACCTGCATTGCCTACGACCTATGGTTTGTGGCTATAGATATAGTGCATCAAACACTCCTTTTTAGTGAACTTGCTGAGTACGCTCGTACTCAACGTATCTTCTTAACTCTTGCTAGATTCTGAAGCCAATACAGACGACGTCTACATCAACTTATGCTCTAGGAATCATCATCAAAAGCTAAAGCTTTTCAATAAAGTTAAGAAAGTCAACATATATATCTACTCAAGTGAAGACAAAGTTGCTGATTAGATAGGAATATAATATCTAGCCATAGAACCTACTTCTGTAGAGTATTGCAATAGCAGTAATGCAAGCCCCAACAGTTCAGATGCTAGTCTACTAGTATGTTGGTTATGAGTTGATTATTTCTGATTCTTCTTTGTAAGAAGTTTCTTTCTCTCTGTTTAACCTAGAGTGTTCTCTGGATCTTATGTAAAGAGTCGAGTTGTAACCTATAGTCATGTCTTGGACCTGATGTGTTTCTGTTATACCACTCTGAGGGATGTAATGCTAGTGAACGATGTTTCATTGGTGTTATGTCAACGACTATAGTGTACTACATCATGCAGTGGTATGTTGGGTCACCGCAACGAGTCACTCATTAAAGTAGAAACTAAATTGCTACATCACTCATATACAAATGACACTTTACTATGCATATCAAATTTCTAGGTGTCGTGGGAATGGCCACGGCAGACGCTGCAATCGGCAGCGAGTAGTAGAACAAGGGGGCAGGCGGCCATCTGCGGTCTTGAGATGAGGCAAAGACACGAGGTTTTACCCAGGTTGGCCCCAGAGGGTAAATACCTACTCGCTAGATTGTATTATGGAGGTGTTTACAATGGGCGAGCTCGGCGAGTCGCTTGGGTGTATGAGGGCGTGTCTCTACTCACCCTATAGGGAGGTTTATATAGGCTCACCTCCTAGGGTTTACATATCTCAACCGATTCGATTCTGACTTGATGTCGTTTAACCTAGTCCGACTGGGCCTATCTACTACTTTGGGCCTTCACTTCGATCGCTTGGTACCTTGGGCTTTGATCCACTCGCCGATTGCAGGCCACTCGCCCTTGCGCCATCGGAAGCGTCCTGAGTATACCCGGTGGCGTATCCCCATCAGTAGTCCCGAGGCCGTCGTTGATTAGGCGTGGTGGCTGCTGGCGATCGGGATATCTGGCTTCAAAGTAGGCATCCGGTCGAATCGTCGGCGGGCTCTGTATGAAGGAGAAAATCCGGTGACGAGTCGCGTCTTGGGCGAGTCGAGCCAACGGACGCAGTCGCATGAGTGACCTAGCGAGCCGAGTGGCTGAGTTGGACCGTCGCGTGGTCAAACTAGCCGTTAAGGTAACTCAACGGTAACTTTTGGCGTAATCATCGCGATGTAACGGCCGATTTGGCGGGCAACTCCGCTATATAAGAGGAATGGTAGGCTATCGCAGAGCCAACCGCCACCATTTCTTCCGAAGTGCGCATCTTCCTTCCTTTGCTCCGTGATCCAATCGACCCGAAATCCTCCGATCTCCAACCAACCTCTCGGCCATGGCCCTCTCCACCGAACCTTGGGGCAGATCCAAGTGCACAAGGGCGCAGCTGGCCTCCTTCGAGGAGGCCGGAATCCTGCGAGCCGGCTGTTGGCGTATCCCCGCAGCCGGAGAAACGACCCCAAACCCGCGAGAGAGGGAGTTCGTCTGTTTCACCAGTCATCTCGAGCGGGGGTTAGGGTTTCCCACGTCTTTGTTCTTCCGGCGTTTTTGCGCCTACTACGGGATCCAGCCCTCAGATCTGGGTCCCCACAGCATCGAGCAGCTCGCCATCTTCGTGGCGTTCTGCGAGTGCTACTTGGGCTGCCGGCCCTACTTTCCCTTGTGGCAAGATCTGTTCCATGGGCCGGGTCCGCGAGGCGGCGGCCCAATGCTAGCATGGCGGCTGACGTTCAGCTCAAGTCCAAAGCGTCCTTCTTGATCGATCTTGCCGGCCAAAGCGGCGGCGGAAGAAGTCATGGTTCTACGTGACCGAGGCGACTCGGGAGACGGGCGGCGATCCCGCGGTACTCGGCCAACCGTTCGAAACACGCCATCTCCAGGTCGGCAAGCTTCCGGCGACTAGCGGATGGTCGTCGGCGAGATGCTCCAGGCCATCCGTGTCTCGAAGAAGAAGGGCTCGACGATAAACTTGTACAATTGTTGGCTCGGGCGGCTCGTTCGCTTCGCCGCGACCATTACATGTATCAAGACACGGGCGAGGAGACTCGGCGAAAGCCTGCCTCGACGCAGTGGAAGCTGGAGGAATATCTCAGCGTTGAAGAAGATCACCAGCGGTGTATGCGGATCGCGGGCCGGGTCCCCCCTACACCGAAGCATCCGGCTCACGGTAATTTCTTTATCTTGTTCGCGATGCGGCGCGATCGCGGTAATTCTAACTCTGTTTATTATTCGCAGCTGTTCCAAGTGGTGGAAGGGGCTCCACCCGACGATGACGAGCAGGGTCACCCGCCCAGATACAAGCGAATCGCCACCGCGAAGGGCAACGAGCGATGAGCGAGTCCGAAGAAATTGCCCGCTGGTCCGAAGACCCGCGGCATCAGCGAAATCGAAGCGAGCAGGAGCCTCGGCGTCATGATGATGACTACGAGCTCCCGAGACCACCTCGCGCCAGAATGCTCCTTCAAGAAGAAGAAGAAGGAAAGGAGGCAAGGGCCCCGAGGAAGGAAAACGGCCACCGAAGATGGCCTCGCCACGCACTCGACGAGCAGCTCGATGGCCAGCTCGGCGGTGTGGCGGCCCAGCGACAACCGCTAGATCGCCATCTGTGGAAGTGCCGCTGGCCTCGATGCCTCCGCCATTCGCGCGGTCTGGGCTAGGAAGGCTCGGTTGGCGACTTCGCCTCGCAAGGAGGTCGGCGTGGCGGTCTCGCCCGCAAGGAGGCTCCGACATGCGGCTCAATTCGCGAGGCCCGAAGGTGTCCCAGAGGCGCCAGCCGCGGCCTCAACGACGAAGAAGCCGTCCGTGTCTTGGGCCCACGACGTCCTGGAACTGGGGCTTAGTCGCCAACTGGGCCCCGAGCTGGAAAAACCGGCCGGGCCTTCGCACAGGGCTACGCTTCATCCCAGTCGCCAAGTGAGTGCATCCGGCCTTCTCTATTTTCTATAGCTGTTTCGATTGTCTTTACTGATTCGACTGATGTGCAGGACCAGAGTGAAAAATATGGGCCACCCTACCGTGGCTCAGGTACCCTCCGCCGCTAGCGAGGAGGATCCTTCCCGTAAGAGGAAAGCGGACGAGGTCGTCGCCTCAGCGGAGGGAAGCAAGAAGGCCAAGGGCGACGACATCGTCACTGTCTCACGGCGACACGGCCGCCGGACCAGTGGAACCAACGCGTCTCTGAAGGAGGCGTTTCCTTGCCTAGACCGGAGGAAGCGACTTCCTTTGGGCGGGTGCCTCGATCGCTACCTTCCTTCGTGACCAAAGCGGCCCACGGCGGCGGGCTGCGCCCGAGCCTCGCTCGAGACCGCCGGCTGAAGTCGACCAACGTCGCGGCTGCCCGGCGCTGCGCTGCGGCGTACGCAATACAACTCCATGGCATGCTTGGTGCAGCCATCCGGTACCTCCGGTCCCGAGGATCAGGTCGGTGCTTAGCAGCGGCTTGATTCTTATAATTTCTCGTTTTTTACTTTCGCATCCAGTCCCCGAGTGCGTACGTGCTAAATTTTAGCGGGTGTGCGCTGAGGAATTTTCGTGATCGCCAGTCCCCGTGCGCCGCGCTAAATTTTAGCGGGTGGGCCTTTAGTATTCGTGATCGCCGGTCCCGAAGTGCGCGCGCTAAATTTTAGCGGTGGGCACGAGTAATTTTCGTTTTCTGACTTTGATGATGTGCGAGGTCTGCGGTGGAGTCGGCGGGCGATTGGCTCGAAACAGCGTCTTGAAGGAGCTGGCCACCATCCAAGAAGCGAACAAGGAGCTTGGCTGTTGCTGCGAGGCGGAGGAGCTCGCCAGAGCTTGTCCTGGTGAGTTGGTGGCGGTGCGATCTGCGTTGAGTGCTTCTGAGCAGCGGGTCGCCGACCTCGGCCTTGACTGCGGGAGGCGAGAGAAGAAGCAAGCTCGTGAGCAGGCGAGCTAAGGCCGCCATTGCGGCGCGGAGGAAGACCGCAAGGTGTCGGAAGCCCTCATTGCTGGGCTTCGGGCGACCACATGTCGCCGATGCTTCATCACGGGACTCGCCCGCCCGTTGCTTGGTGAGTCGTCTTCCCTTTCATCGTTGTAGTGTTTGTGGTGTCGTGGTACTCATCATTGTCTCCTTCTTACAGGTCGTGTTATTGGTAGCCAAGAAGCGAGCTCGCTTGCGAGTGCGTAAGCATGCTCGTCGACTCGGCGGACGTCGGCGGCGATGCATCCGCCTATCTTCAAGAAATATCGCCCACGAGGTTATTCCAGCGACCTTGTCAAGGTGTGGGAATATTTGGAGAAGGCGCCCACTGTCGTCGAGTTCATGACGCGGTCGGCGTTTCGGCGTGGCGCGTCTACAGCGCTGAGCCTTGGACTCGCCCACTTCCCCGAGGATTTCGACCTCGACGATGTGACGAGTGGGGATCCTTCGTGGCGCGGTGGACCTGTCGAGGTTCTCAAGTTGCGGGCGTGCCGCGCGTACTCGGGCGTGTCTGGGCGATGGGCGACCTCCTTCCCTACCGAAGCGGTCGTCGCGCGAGCGACCCGAGCCGCGCATCGTGACTTCAAGGTCGAGCAACCTTTTAAGCTCGGCGATGGTGGTGACGGCGTATCCGTCAAACCCGTACCGCGTTCATCCGTGGCGCGGGATTACGGCGAGTCGTCAAAGCCTGCAGAATAGGGTAGTTTGCTGGATGTGTTAGCGGTTACGCCACGGGCATAATTTGTAATATAAGACAATGCAATATGCGATTGAATGGGACGTCGTGTCCATTTTGCTATCTGTTTGTGTGTTTTGGATTGATTTTGGACGAGTCCCGAGCGTCCGCCCTTTTGTGGGGTTCACCTCGTATATGATGTTTGTTGTTATCATGTGTTTTGTTAGTTTAGTCGACTACGCCCGAGCTCGGAGAGCCGATCAAGGCGACTCCTTGAGTGCTCATGCTTTACCGTTTTCCGTGCGAAGCGGGGTGGTGAGTCCCCGGCGTGGTACTTGGTAGTTCAAGGCGCGACTCGAGGGTGGTTGAGGACTTAGCGCGTTGGTGTGAGCGCGTCACTCCTGCCTGGCCCGGAGGGTCAGTCGCGTGGCGAGTCCTGGGCATGCTCTCTTACTTGGCGTTTTCCCTGACCGCTCGCGACGAACTGGTTTTCAGTCCCCGAGCGTGGTACTTAGCCGTTCGAGTCGCTATGCCGAGGATGCGGAGGACCAAGGTCGCTGTGAGAAGCGAGGCGTTGTCTTGGTTCGTGAAGCCAGTTGATCTATGCGACTCCAATGGGTCTCCGGATTGGCGTTTTTCGTGGACGACGCAAGACCTGAAATGACTCAGTGCTCTTACATCGCACTACTTAGCCGTGCCGATCGCTGTACCAAAGGTTGACTTCTGCATTTTAGCATGACGCTGTTATTACGAGTGCGAGTGGCACAAGGCATGGAGAGTAGGCGCAATTTGCGGTAACCGTTTCTTTTATTTCATAGCGACTGGAGAGTACATGTGTGGGGTTCTAGGAGTAGAACTTCCGGAGGAGATTTACATTCCATGGCCGCTTGACGTCGAGTTCTCCGTCCCCGCGGACGTCGATGAGGTAGTAGGCGTCGTTGCCGAGTACGCGCCCGATAGCGAACGAGCCTTCCCACGGAGGGGAGAGCTTGTGCATGCCCTTCTTGTCCTGGATGAGGCGTAACACCAGGTCGCCTTCCTGGAAGGTGCGGGTTTTCACCCGTCGGCTATGGTAGCGGCGGAGTCCTTGCTGGTAAATGGCGGTGCGCGATCGAGCGAGGTCGCGTGCTTCGTCGAGCCCATCTTGGCGGGCCAGCTCGTTTGCGGCCACCGTATAGTGGACGACCCGCGGCGAGTCGTGTTCGAGGTCGGTGGGCATGACTGCTTCGGCCCCGTAGACCATGAAGAAGGGGGTGAATCCCGTCGACCTGTTAACCGAGGTGCGGATTCCCCAGATGACGGAGGGCAGCTCTTCGACCCAGCATCCAGCGGTGCGCTCGAGTGGTACTTGGTCGCGGCGGGCCGTGGAGGATGCTTTGGTTGGCTCGTTCCGCTGGCCGTTGGATTCGGGTGGGCGACGGCGATCGAGCGGATGTGGTGCTCTTCGCAAAATTCGCCATTGCTCCCTTGGCGAAGTTTGTGCCGTTGTCCGTGATGATGCTGTTGGGAACCCGTGGCGGTATATGAGCTCGGTAGGAACTTAGTGGCGGTCTTCCGTCGCATTTCGGACTGGCTTGGCCTCTACCCACGCGAATTTGTCGTGGCGACTAGCAAGTGGGTGTAGCCAGAGGGGCCATCTTGAAGGGCCTACCATGTCCATGCCCCACACAGAATGGCGGTGATGGGGATTGTTTTGAGCGCCGAGCTTCGATGCGCGTCGATTGGCGTGCCGGCACCAGCGCGCAGCTGGACGATGTCGGCGTCGGCGTGTGCGATGGGCGATGAAGCCGTGTCGCATAGCCTTGGCGACCGAGGAAGCGGCGGCGTGGTGGCGATCGCTGAGTGGATGTCGTGGAGGATTTTGCGTCCTTGGCGGTTGGGCGCAATGTTGGAACACGCCGGTGACGCTGCGCTTGTGTAGCTCGCCATCGATGATGGTGTAAGACTTGCATCGGCGATCATTCGGCGTTGTCTCGTCTGCTGGCGGATGCGGTTTCGGTAAGCGATGTAGGGCTTGGTCGATCGTGCGGCTCGGTGATGAGTGCGACCAAGGCTGCCTCTGGTTGGAGTGGTACTCGATGTCGATCTCCTCGGGAGGCGATGGTTTGAAGATTGTGTCGAGGAACACGCGGCGGGTGGTGCGTCGAGCCGACCCGATGCGAGAGGGCCTCGGCCTCGCTTTTTCTCCTATCGATCCACTCAGCGAGTAGCGGTGAAGTGGCCGCCCAGCTTGTCCACCTCTTGGCGATGCGCCGCCATGGTAGGGAGATGGCGTCGCGGTGCGGCGACTTGCCCCTGACGAGGTCGGAATCTCCGTAGCATCGGGCGATTGGCGTTCATCTCCTTGGCGGCTCGCATGCCGTGGTAGGGCCACGTATTCAGCCATGTTGTTGGTGCGGGCGTGAATTGAGGCGGAGGATGTAGCGGCTTGTCGCCTTTGGTGAAGTCAACACTATCCTGCTCCTGCACCGTCCGCGTTCTTGGACCCGTCGAAGTGCAGGCTCGATGTGGAGGTATGGCGGCTTCTCGGCTGGGCCTCCCGATCGGCGATGAAGTCTGCGGTGCCTGTGACTTAATAAGCCGCCGTGGCTCGTATTTAATGTTGTGGGCGCCGATCTCGGCGGCCCACTTGGCGACCCGCATCGCCTCGCGATTCGGATGATGTCTTGTAGTGGCGAGGAGGCGACCGTGATCGGGTGCTCTGGATGTAGTGCGGCAGCGCCTGAGCCCTAGACCGCGTATACTAGCTTTTGATATCGTGGGTATCGCTGGCGCGACTCGGTGAGGACCTCGCTGATGTAGTACCGGCCGCTGGACGGGCGCTCCTTTCCTTCCTCGCGATTCGACAACCATTACGGCATCGACGGCGCTCGGGGCCGCGGCGTAAACCAGCATAGGCTCTTTGTCGTGGTGCGGCGAGTAGTGGTGCGGAGTAGCACCTTTTAAGGTCGCGGGCGTCGTCCGCCTCCTTGTTCCTTTGGAAGGTGGGGTTCTTAATCAGGCGGTATAGGGGCATCGCCTTTCGCCAGCGGGGATGAAGCGGCGAGAGCCGCTACGCCCGGCCAGCTTCGGGCGTCATGTGCACTCGGGTTTTGCCGAGCGGGCGATCGTCGATCTTCGTTGGGTTCGCCTCGATCCCTCGTTTGGAGACGACGTACCCGATGGTTGTCGGCGGGTACACGAAGGTGCACTTGCTGGGTTGAGCTTTATCTTGTACCTCCAGATTGGCGAAGGTCTCCGCTAGGTCGGCGGTAGGTCGCCTTGGCGGCGGATTTCACGACCACGTCGTCGATGTGACGTGGATGTTGCGGCCAATTTGGCTCGCGAGGCATTCTTGCATGCACCGCTGGTAGGTTGTCCGGCGTTTTGAGGCGAAGGTCATGGCGGTGTAGCGAAGGCTCGAATGGCGTGATGACGCCGTCTTCTCCTCATCCTCGACAGCCATTTTTATCTGGTTGTACCCGGAGTAGGCGTCGAGGAAACATAGCGACTCGAACCCAGCGGTTGAATCGATTATCGATCGATCCGGCGGGAGAACTGCTCCTTTGGGCAGGCGGTATTCAGGTTTGTGTAGTCGATACACATTCTCCGGTCCGTTTTCTTCTCGACCAGGACTGGGTTTGCCAGCCACTTGGAGTATTTGATTGGCGGATGAAGCCGGGCGGTAAACGCTGCACTTCCTCGGCAATTGCTCGACGGCGTTCTTCATTGAAGGGGCCGTGGCTTGACGGTCGCACTTTGGGGTCGGCGTTTAGTTTGTGCTCGCGAGCTCCCTAGGGACACCGGCATGTCGGAGGGTTTCCATGCGAAGATGTCCCTATTCTCACGAAGGAACTTCGATGGCGCGCCTTCCTATGCTGGGCTCATGCTGTCCCAATCGTCACCGTCTGGTGGGGTCGCTTTGGGACCAGCTCGGCAGTCTGGTGTGCGTCGTGGCCTCAAAGGTTGAGGTGTTTGCGCCCTCGAGTTGGGCTTCTTGAGTATTGTGGGATCGTCATTGTTGACCCTCGCGTGTTGGCGAGCTGTCGGCGTGATTAGTTTCGCCGCGATGGCGGCGTCGGCGAGTTCGGCTCCTTTGGCCTCGCATTCGGCGGCCATGTCGGGTCGCCGTTGATGGTGATGGCCGCCGCGGCCGGGAGCTTCATTGCGTTATGCAGCGTGGTGGGCGCTGCCATGAATTTAGCAAACGCTGGCGCCCGGGCCAGCGATGGTAAGGGCTCGAAGGGCACCAGCTCGAAGGCGATCCGCTCGGTGCGGAAGTTTGCGGACTGCCAAAGTGACCGCAGCGTGACTTTGCCGATCGGATACTCGCCCGACCGGGGGCGATGCCGTGGAGCGTGGTGTGGGTTGTCTCGATCATCGATTGCGGGAGCCGCAGCGCTGAAGGTGTCGAGGTAGAGGATGTTGATGGAGCTGCCGCCGTCCATCGGTGTCTTGGGGAGCGATGATCGCCAACCTTGGCTTGACCACCAGGCGACTCGTCACCGGTACTCGATGCGTGGCGAGTGGTCTTGCCGGCTCGGTGATGGGCTGTTCCGACCAGTTCGAGGAACGGGGGCGTCTGTTTGGGCCACCGCGTTGGACGGCGGCGTGGGCGATGACCTTCTTCTCGCGCCGTGTTGAAGCCTGTGAAGGTGTGGGCGAGCGGCTACTTTGCGAATTTTCCGCCATTTGGCGGAGTCGTTGTCGGTGTCCTCGCGCGTCGTGCCTTCTCGATTTCCCTAAGGGTGTGGCGTCGGCGGTGGTGTGCGTTGCGGGCTTTCCTTCCCCTGTGGAACGCACATGGTTGGTTAAGGAGGCGCGGATCGAACCTTGGCTTGTTCTTGTAATTGCCGCCATCGCGCGTTGCCCTCCGTCATGGCGGTAGCTCTTGGGCTCGCGTTATGCGTGCCAGCGTTAGCGGCAATCGACTTCGCCCGTCGCTTGCTTACGTGAGGAGGTGCTGTGGCGTAGTCGGTCGGCGTCCGCCGTCGTTGCCGCCGTCTTGGCGTTGCCCTCGACTCGTCGTCAATTTCCTGGTTTGGATCCTCCTCGGCGTGCCGTTTGGCGATCTCAAGGAGGTCGGGATGTTGTCGAGTGTGCGGGCGTGTCGCTTGAGCTTGGCGACTAGAGGCTCGTGGCGGCACGAGGTCTTGAAGCAATGGATCGCGGTGTCGGGTGGATGCCGACGCGTTATACGAGCTCTTGCCACCGTTGGACCCGATTGCGGGTCGACTCGCGGGTCCCTGGGCGCGTCGTTCCAGGTCCTCGATGGTGGTGGCGGGTGTAGGAGCACTCGAAGTGCTGACGGCGTCTCGCATTTCCTCCCGAGTCGATGCTGTCACGGGGGCGTGTTGATCCATGCTGCACGTCCCTCCATCATCGATTGGGAGGTAGCAGGCGGCGTAGGTCGATGTGACCGCGATCCCCATTGCCATGAGTTATGTGTCAAGCGGACTGCGGGGTCACGAGGAGTCGTATTTTTCTATCTCCTTTGGCGCCTTGAAGTTTGGCGGGTACTTCGCTCGGATCATTGGTCCGGCACTTAGGCCAAGTCGTGGCGACCCCATAGGTTCGCCATCGGCGATTAGTTAGGGTGTGCCGCAAGTAAACCGTCTTTGGCGTCTTGGCGCCAGCTTTGGTTGTTGATGATGTGGGTGCGGGCGTCGATGGGTTGTCCGTTAGCGGCGTGAAGTTAGTCGTCGGCGAGGATCGTTGGTGGAGAGTGCAGCGTTCGCGGGTCGGTGTTGGAGCTGCAGTGGCTCGGTGGCGGGCGATTGAGGTGTTTGCCGCTGGCGCCGCTAGAGGCCGCTCTGCTTCCCGAGGAGCAGTATACTCGACCTTGTGAGTCGGCGCCGCTCTTTGCTGCTCCACGGCCTTCGCAGCGGGCCTTGACGTCTTGGATCTGTAAGGCGCCGTCGCGGTGGCCGTGATGCTATCGGCTGCTTTCGGCCTGCCACGAGGTTGTCCATCGGGTGGAGAAGCGATGGGAGGCGTTTGCGTCTCTCTCCGTGAGGAGACAACTATCGCGGCTGGTCACAGGAGGGTGCGGTTGGGTGGTGGTGGGGCACCCATCGCCGTCGATCTGGCGGGGCGGCGCTTCCTCTGGTGGCGCGTTCTCGCGGATCGCGCGCTCGGCTATCTTGAGCGGGTCGTTTCGTCGTCGAAGTTCGAGGCACGCCCTTGAGCGGTGGGGTTCAAACGTGACCTGATCCGCTGCTGGTGGTAGCGTGACGGCTCTGCCGTCACCTGCTCGAGGCGAATTTTTCGGCCTGCTCCTGCGCACCGCCTCCGCGATTTCAAGCGGAGTTCCTCGACCTCCGTTGCCGTGGCGTTAGGAGGATTAGGGTGGAGAAAGGGTCCTCCGGCGGATCGGTGCGGTGGCCATGTAAGCGGCATGGCGTGGCTCCGCCATCGGAGGTCGGCGGAATTCTCCGACCGAGTCGGTCGAAGATTCCGAGGATGGAGGGTCCTCGAAGTCTTCCGCGTTGGAGACAGGCGATGGAGCCCGCGGATGAGGCGGTGATGGATCCGGAGTGGCGCGGGGTCGCCGTCGGCGTCATCGGTGAGGGCGCATCTTCTGCGGCGGCGAGTTCCCGGCCACGTTGCTGTGGGCTGAGTCGTACTCGGAGGCGAGGCGGTGGATCGTGCGAACCTGGCTCTCGGAGAGCCGATCGCGTGGTGGCGACTCGCGGATGCGAGCCGAGTCCTCCGAGACGATGACGTCGGTGAGGCCGACGAAGAGGCTGATCGTGCCGATTGGCAGGATTACGCTGTGCGTGACGGGTCGCGCCGCCGGGACGTAGCTACTCGGCAAGATCTGGAGCATCTCGCCGATCGCTATCATGCGGCCGGTGGCGACCGTCTCGTTGATGGGCAGATTGGATCTCGCCGCAGAACACCGGCCAGACCGGCCAGGCCCCACGGTGGGCGCCACTGTCGTGGGAATGGCCACGGCAGACGCTGCAATCGGCAGCGAGTAGTAGAACGAGGGGCAAGGGCGGCCAGCCATCTGCGGTGCGAGATGAGGGCAAAGACACAGGGTTTTACCCAGGTTCGCCCCCGGAGTAAAGACCTACTCTGCTAGATTGTATTATGGAGGTGTTTACAATGGCGAGCTCGGCGGCTAAGCGAGTCGCTTGGGTGTATGAGGGCGTGTCTCTACTTACCCTATAGGGAGGTTTATATAGGCTCACCTCCCTAGGGTTTACATATCTCAACCGATTGATTCTGACTTGATGTCGTTTAACCTAGTCCAGGCCTATCTACTACTTTGGGCCTTCAGCTTCCAGTCGCTTGGTACCTTGCTGGGCTTTGATCCACTCGCCGTTCTGCAGGCCCACTCGCCAGCCCTTGGGCCAGTCGGAAACGTCCTGCTGAGTATACCCCAGTAGGCGTATCCCCATCACTAGGTTAATTGAACTTTTATTCTGTTTGGCATGAAGAATAATGTGAGTGTGAGGCTAGCTAGAGGATTTTTTTGATCTGTAACATTTTTTTGGAAACAAGTTGAAGCCAAAATAAAAAAATCGGCTACCAATTTATTTGCGAAGCAAATTTAAACATGAACAAAACATTATCCTTATGAATACCCTAAAGTTGAGGGTTAACTGGGGCCACGACTAACGAGGTTTGATCTCATCAATGCCCATTGTTATGGACTTGGGTTTTGGAGAAGATGGGGATGCTGGAGATCGCGGAACGGTTAGCAAACAAGCAACACGGGGACACAAGGTTTTACCCAGGTTCAGGCCCTCGGAGGAAAAACCCTACTCTTGCTTGTCTGCTCTTGATTACGGCGGAACCAAAGGTTACAGGGGTGCGCAGATGCAGTCTGGCGTGGAGGTGTGTATGCGAAAGTATGAGGAGGAGATCTAGGTCGTGCCCTCCTAGCCTTTATATAGACTCAGGCAGGTCCCGGGCATAGACCTAGTCGGTTACAGGTTCTAGGGTTTTACCCCTTTGAATTTCCTATCTACTCTAGTCTTGCTCTCCAAGGATCCGAAAGCGTCATGGGCCTTGGCCACCCGAAAATCTTCATGGGCTGGCGTATAATTGCCGCGGGCCTTCCTTGGGCTGGACCAGATATGCTGAGATTATGTACCCGCGGGGTATAACCATGTCAGTATCCCCCGAGTGTTCAGTCAAATCGTGGGTGGTGAGGACTCGCAATCTTCGGTGCAACTATGTATTTCAATAGTTCATGTGTAGGGATTGTTGATGCGTGCACGACTCACCCGACGGATCGTGGTCGATTAAGCATCTTAGGACGAAACAACACGATCTTCTTCAGGTTCGAGTCCCTCAACTCGAACCCGGAACATATGATGGCGTAATTCGACTCAGGCCGCGGAGGACTTACAGGAGTGGAATTCCAGTGAATTTTATTGATGTACCCAACGCGTCCGTCGGGATTTTTCATCGCACCTGTTAGCACGGGTTTTTACTAGAAGAGCGCAGTCGTGTGCGTTGCCAGGCCATCAGATGATATCTGTAGGTCTTATCTTTGTGTCGCAGACACAACATCTGAATGTTTATCACCTCGGAGGTGTTTCGGGTGGTCAAGGATAACGTTGCTCACTTAACGTTTAGTTGGGGCAGACTTGCCGAAAAGTTTTTGCATGCTGATCTGAAGGATCGCGGTCGAAGAATTCATAGGGTGCGCGACCAGCGCTCCCTATGGGAGTAGCCCCCGAGTGTCTGTTCGAGTCGTAGACTCGAGCGGACACTTTAATTCAGAAGTTGTTCAGTTGTAAGTCCGTAGGACACAAAAAATTTCAGATGATTAAATCCGTCCTCCCTATGGAAGTACTCCCCGAGTCCGTAGTGGAGTCGTAGACTCGACGGAGGACTCGAAGTAATAGTTCGCTTCTATTCATCTTTCGGGTGCACGGCCAGCGCTCCTGATAGGAGTAGCCCCCGAGTAATTGGTCGAATCGTAGATTCGAGTGAGTACTCTTAGCTTTGAAGCCGAAGAAATTGTAGTTGTTGCTAGTGTAGCTTTTGATGACATCAGTGCTGACGATCTATGACCTCAAGCGTATGCTGCGCCAGAGATGACTTGACTGGATGAACATGAGTCCCACTGTCTGACCTTGAATTGACCGGTCACGCGCGACGTGGAGATAATTACGGCGTCACCTCGATTTCCGCGTGTAGTGGACGGCGTGTTAGCGACGGTTCGTTGTGATGCTGACACGTGTATGGCCAGATCCTGCCGTTGGCGTTAGGTCTTATCGATGGACAGCTATCGTGCATCGTCTTCGTCTTTATAATCATTGGGGAAAACTTCAGTTTGTTTTCATCGCATCTATTCTTGCGTTCATTGCTTCCTTGTGTTCTGAGAGCTCTTGCTGCGCGCTGGAATATTCCTTCACATTTCCTTCTTCCATCCTGCGCTCTCGCCGTCGGCGTCGCCGTACCGCGATGGGGAAGCCGAAGAAGTCGTCGTCGTCTACGGTTGGTATCGGCGCCGCTGGAGGGAAGAAAAGTGTAGGGTTCGCAGCATACAAAACAAAAAATTTCCTACGATGGGAACATCTAAGTACCAAGATCTATCTACTAGATACAAGCAACGGGAGGATATACATCCATAGAATACATACCCTCGAAGACCGAATAGCGTTAACGAGGTTGTACTCGTGGATGATGTAGACTAACGCTTGCCGATCTCAAGATCATGATGAAGTCCATCTGGTCCAGCCGGTCCAGCATGATCAAGTCCAGCACCTCAAAGCAGTGGTGCATCCGTGATCGCACACACGTACGGGTACCCCGACAACCTCCGCGCTCTCGCTCCAGCGAAGCAGCGGAAGCAACAAATCCTTCCAGAAAAATGCACCGGGAACATGTATCTCGCTGATCCGAGACCATGGGGAAATTCTAAAAGGGGGAGAGAGATCCTTCACGAGGAGGTGTGCTTTGAGAGGTGGAGAGGGGGCCTCTTATAGGGGAGAGGTGGGGCACCCAAGGGGCATGGCGCCCAGCCATGGGGCTGCCCCCACCTCTTCCACATTCATGTGGGTGGAGCTCCCACTCAAAATGAAAAGCCTCCACTCCCATTAAAAAAGCCTCCACTCAAAAATCCACTCACATGCATTAAATTTCCACCAAATTTAATGCAAGCTCTCATTTAAATAAAACTCTTTTATTTATTTATTCAGAATTTTGTTAATTACTTTAATTAACAAACATTCACATAAAACCCCTTACAACATTTCAATTTCACATGCAGAACCAGTTTCAGCAATTTCAACCGAAACAGTTCCGGTGTCTAGTGAAATAAATTCATGTGCTTTCCTTTTTCTTTCTCTGGCATATCATTTGCTCTGAATGGTGTCGGTATCCCTTAAGTGTGTCACCCTATGGTTCGCGAATAATGTGGACATGATCGAGACCTTTCTCCGATCAATAATCAGTAGCGGGACCTGGATATCCATACTGACTCCCACACATTCAGCGATGACTTCTGTGATCGTGTGAACCTTTTACGCTAGTATCTTAATCCCTTTGTTTCATGATATATTATATGTCCGAGATTCGATCATCGGTATCTCCATACCTAGTTTGATATCATTACGGACATGCACTCTTTTCTCGTTCCCGTGATATAACATTCTAGTGATCAAATCACTTGCTTGCAAGCTAATCAATGTGATATCACCGAGAGGGCCCAGAGCATATCTATCCGTCATCGGGATGAACAAATTCCACTCTCGATCCATGGGTCTCAACATAACACTTTAGTAGTTCTGAAGCCATCTTTATAATCACCCAGTTACGGTTTGACGTTTGATGTCATCGAGAAACTCTTCCGGTGTTAGTGATTGACATGATCTCATGGTCTAAGGATTAGGATCACTTCGTAAGTTGTTATAGCAATATAAACTCAATGACTTTGATCGTAATGCTATACTTTGGATGAATGTTCATCACATCATTACACTAATGTTGTGACCTCGTTATTAACAACATCCAATGTCCATGATCAGGAAACTTTGATCATCTTGTTAATCAACGAGCTAGTTTATAAGAGAGGCATAACTAGGAACTTCCTTTTTGTTTATTAAACACACATGTATTAACGTTTCCATATTAATACAATTATAGCATGTAAAATAAACATTTATCATAAATAAGGAATACGATAATAACCACTTTATTATTGCCTCTCGGGCATATTCCCTTCAGTCTCCCACTTGCACTAGAGACAATAGTCTAGTTTGAAAACTTTATGTATTGAACACCTATGGTTTTCTGGTGTTCCATATACGCAACTGCAAGTGGTTAACATAATCTACGGATCTGACATTTTCAGGTACGTGTGTATTTGCATGTCTTTGCGTCTTCACGCATCACTCATTCTCTAATGAGATGGCATTGTATAAATTTGGTCTTTCGGTGAGACCTTTAGTTCCTTGGGGTTAAAACACATAGATACTATTGTCATACAATATATCTTTAGTGTTAGCCCATTGCGAACCACACCTTAGTTTGGTAACAAACTACTTGACACAAATTCCCTTCTTTGCTGCTACTATAGCAGTCATATACTTAGCCTTTTGTTGTAGTATTCGTCACAATGTCTTAACTTTGGAATACATCCAAATCCATCATGAAAACTCCTTTCCATTTCATTGTGCCACTCATAGTTTAAATTGAGATAAACTTAATTTGTATCTTGTGACAAAACTAGTATCAATATAACTCTTTACAATGAACTATTTGTAATTGTTTGTCACCTCTACACAAATATATTCTTAGTTCTTCCAAAAGATCATAAGAATATCCTCACTATCGTCCAATGATCATTTTATGATTCATTCTGGTATATGCTAATAACACTTAGAGCATACGACATATCTGGATGTGTACATATCATGGTATGATTGATCAAAACATTCTCGTGATTTCACTCATCAAGTGTCAAAGCACTTGAATCTTGTTTCACTTATCAAGTGTCGATACACTTGAATCTTGATTCAATTCCTTTCCATGCGACAAGAACCATTTCTTGTCGTTTCTATATTGAACTCCTTCAATATCTCATATATGTACGTTTGGCACAACCATATTAGCGTCACAGTCTATCCACTATAGACATTCATGCTAAATATTCGGGTTTTGCCTAAGTCTTTCATCGAAATGAAATTCTTAACCTTTGTCAATAAAAGATACATCATTTCTAATCAACAAGATGTCCTCCACATAATGTATTAGAAATATGTCTTAGCGCTCCCACTTAATTTCTTGCAAATGCAAGCATCTTCATCGTCTCCTGATGAAAAACTCCTTTTTCATTATGGTGAAGATTCCAACTCCGCGATGCTTACTTCAACCATTGAAGTTTGCATGCCCTTTTAGCATCCTTTGAATTGAACAAAACCCTTGGGACCGTGTCATGTACACGTCCTAGGTAACCATTCTATTAGAAGAACTTTGTTTTGTTTATTCATCTACCATATACCAAATTATATGTAGTGGTTGCTACTTTAATCCGTCCAGACTAAATATCGCTATGAAAGATCCAATCTTGTCATAGTCAACTCCTTGAACATTGTCGTAAAATACTTTACGACATATCGACTATTTCATAGATGTGAAACATCCATGTACGTTTCTTTATAGATCCAAATACGACCGATAGGTTTTTACACCTTTCCGGAGGGTCTTCCAAGTTCAAAACTTGATTTCTCGTGTATGGAACTATCACGGATTTTATGGCTTCAAGCCATTTGACGGAGTCAGGGCCCATCATCGCTTCTTTGTAGTCGGTTCATCATTGTCAAACAATAATGATTTACTCTCGAATCTCAATCATTTTTTTGTTTATCCGACCTTCTTGGTTCAATAGGAACTTTAGACCTCCGTGACCGCAACCTTTGAGGCACATAAGCTATGAGCATTATGGCAGCCTCCGGAACGATTTTCGGCGCTGCGAAACTCAGCACATATAGCTAAGGTTCGTTAACCTTATCAAAGTTCTATTGTCCTCCCACTTAACTTTTACGAAAAATTCCTTCTCCAAGAAACTTCACGTTTCAAGCGACAAACCCTTTTGTCCTTGGTGTTATGAAGGAATAACCAATTGTTATTCAAAATAACCTACAAAGACATGCTCATCCGACTTCGGTTGTAAACATCTTACTTATGTTTAGCATACCAAAATTTAAGAAATGACAACTTGGGTTTTACCCCAAACCATAACTTCCATGGTGTCATTTCAATGGATCAAGATGGAGCTCTTTTCAGTGTAAAAGCGGTAGTCTCTAAAGCTTTAATCTTTTAAAACATAATGGCAGTTTTATAAATAACACCTTTGATCCAACCATGTCAAACAAGGTTTCCTTACAAATCTCAAACACTCCATATTCCTATGGTGTTTCGGGAGATGTAAATCTAGGTGTTTTTCTAAACTTGCAACTCAAATAAATCCCTTTATGATAAAATCATAATTCATTTATTTTCTTGTTACACTTGTAACTCAAAAAAATCCCTTATGATAAAATCATAAACCATTTATTTTCTTGTTACAATGATTTTCTACTTCATGTTGAAAGTCTTTGAAACATTTTCAAATATTTCATACTTCATTCCCATTAAGTGAACATTCACTCAAATTTCCGGAGAAAGTATATGAAGTTGAAACCCATCGCTTACGACTATAAATAATGGACTACATACATCGATATGTATAAATTCCAATATTTTAGTCGTTCGTTCTTCTTTGGCCTTTGAACGAAGTTTTTAATTATCCCGAGGAAAGTCTCACAAGCGTCACTTGATCAAATCAAAGACTCCAAAAATCCATGAATATGGAGATTCTTCATGTTTTCTTTCCAATATAATTTAAACGGCGATGTCACTTTGTAAGTGATCTTTCAATCATTTGTCTTGCAACATTTTAGCATTAGGTTTTATGGATGTGATTTCTCCAACTAGATATGTAAATCATCCATCTTATATGGAATAAGATAATTATTTGAACAACCTTTGTTCTCATAATACCTGATTCAAATAACAATTATTAAAACAAATCTTGAAGTCAAGCTTTGATGTCAACAAGAAATACAAACAACGGTTTGTTTGTTTTCGATGAACATCATCACATATTCTCTTGCTAGTTATTTAGGCCATTGTGGTTTATGAATTGCGTCGTTCCGTATGAAATTTCATACCAACCAATTCGGTATCCAATACCCAAGAACCACATTGTTTAACAAGCAGAGAATATAACCATAACATGTATATCATCCATATACCTAAATTGGATATTTCCAATCTTTTATTTTCTGCCAAATATATTTTATAGATTCTCTTTCAGCATTTCATTTTTACTTTTTAAAAGAATCTATCAACACCAAAGTGGCGTCATATACATGACACATAGTCCAAAGCGTGTATATTCAAATAATAATACCTTTGGACTTGCACTTTGAAGTAGATCACCATCATCAAAATGATCGGTATTCTTTTAAAATCCATTCTTTAGTAATCTTTTAGTGTAGTAAACATTTTACATACATCTTCTATTCATCCTTATCATGACGACTTTCATGATCAAGCTAATGTAGCTTATAAGGAGAATCGTGAGTATAATGTTGCTTTCCAAAACCCTTTTGGATGATTAGGATGTCTAGCATCTCTAACCTTCGTAAATTCTCATCCAATATGAGAACATATATTATACTCTATCATATTGAAACCAAAACATTGTTTCAGATATCGTTATATCTGCCACACATGATGGTTCCTGAAACAATTCTTTCAGCACCTAGATAAACTTGATATTAAAACAATCAAGAATCATGGAGGAAAACATGATACTTAAGATACTAACACTGGAATTGTTACTCTCGATTTAATACCAATTATTAAATTTCACAGAGTAAATAGAATTTTGCTGAAAGTTTGCAATAGGACTTTAAACTTTAGATTGACACTCAACACAATACCGATTCGTAAAGTATATATCCAGAATTCTATAGTTCTATTATCTCAATTACAACTATGCATAAGGTGGTGAATGAATGCCAATGACTACAACAAATTATGCAAATTCACTTTGATTTAATTTATGATAAATTGAGTTCTACTAATCCAAATTAGAAATGAACTCCCACTCAAAAACGATATCCCTCGTGCCTTTTTGGTGATTACATGAACCAAATCCACTACACCAAGTCCGATCATCACGTGAGTCGGCGTAGCTTCAAAGGCAAGCATCAAATGGGCATCATATCTACTATATGACTCATGCTTAACCTTTCGGTCTGTGTTCCGAGGCCATGTCTGTACATGCTAGGCTCGCAAAGTTAGAACCTTAGTATTCGCGTGTGTAACTGTCTTACACCCGAGATATGCTCGTGGATTCAAGTACACCCGATCATCACGTGATGCCTTGAAGCGACGAAACATTGTCGATGCATACTTAAGGAAGAACACATTTTTATCTTGATATCTAAATGAGGGATCATCTTATTATGCTAATAAAACGCCAAACAAGCAATATAAGATGCAATCAAACATCACATGTTAATAAGTGAAATGATATGGTTCCCTCATATGATCTCCATCATGTGCACCGTGGTATGATCTCTATCATACCTTTATGTGTAAGACCAAGTTCTATGGAACTTACATGCTATGTGTGTTGTAAGAGTATCATCTCATAATTCTACTTACAACATCACCATATCATAACACTAGCCCAGCAACAATCTAAACTAGACGCCTCTAATTTATCCATTGCAAATTTTACGTGGCTTAGGGCTTTCGAAGATAGAACCGTTCTTACCTACGAACATGAACCACAACGAGGATAACCAAATTGTTGACAACTCGTTGCAAATTAGATATTGACTATAGTAGGAGAGACAGACACCCGCTAGCCACTTATGTAAAACTAGTTGCATGTCAAGCGTGGAACAGGTCTCATGTGCGAGGACATGTAAAGTTTGTCCGGGCCGCTTCATCCCACTATGCCACCAATATCCAAAATACAACTAAGAAGCAATAAAATGATCATCATCGCCCACATACTCATATGTGTACTACCCGTGCAAAGTATCTACGCATAGATCCGGCTCTGATACCCTTTGTGGGGTTTGCGATAGAAAACGAAAAATTTCCTACGATGGGAACATCTAAGTACCAAGATCTATCTACTAGATACAAGCAACGGGTGGATATACATCCATAGAATACATACCCACGAAGACCGAATAGCGTTAACGAGGTTGTACTCGTGGATGATGTAGACAAACGCTTGCCGATCTCAAGATCGTGATGAAGTCCATCTGGTCCAGCCGGTCCAGCATGATCAAGTCCAGCACCTCAAAGCAGTGGTGCATCCGTGATCACACACGTATGGGTACCCCAACAACCTCCGCGCCCTCGCTCCAACGAAGCAGCGGAAGCAACAAATCCTTCCAGAAAAAGCCACCGGGAACATGTATCTCGCTGATCCGAGACCATGGGGAAATTCTAAAGGGGGGAGAGAGATCCTTCACGAGGAGGTGTGCTTTGAGAGGAGGATAGGGGGCCTTTTATAGGGGAGAGGGGGGCACCCAAGGGGCATGGAGCCCAGCCATGGGGCTGCCCCCACCTCTTCCACATTCATGTGGGTGGAGCTCCCACTCAAAATGAAAAGCCTCCACTCCCATTAAAAAAGCCTCCACTCAAAAATCCACTCACATGCATTAAATTTCCACCAAATTCAATGCAAGCTCTCATTTAAATAAAACTCTTTTATTTATTTATTCAGAATTTTGTTAATTACTTTAATTAACAAACATTCACATAAAACCCTTACAACATTTCAATTTCACATGCAGAACCAGTTTCAGCAATTTCAACCGAAACAGTTCCGGTGTCTAGTGAAATAAATTCCTGTGCTTTCCTTTTTCTTTCTCTGGCATATAATTTTCTCCGAATGGTGTCGGTATCCCTTAAGTGTGTCACCCTATGATTTGCGAATAGTGCGGACATGATCGAGACCTTTCTCCGATCAATAATCAGTAGCGGGACCTGGAGATCCATACTGACTCCCACACATTCAATGATGACTTCTGTGATCGTGTGAACCTTTTACGCTAGTATCTTAATCCCTTTGTTTCACGATATATTACATGTCCGATATTCGATCATCGGTATCTCCATACCTAGTTTGATCTCGTTACCGACATGCACTCTTTTCTCGTTCTAGTGATATAACATTCTAGTGATCAAATCACTTGCTTGCAAGCTAATCAATGTGATATCACCGAGAGGGCCCAGAGCATATCTATCCGTCAACGGGATGAACAAATTCCACTCTCGATCCATGGGTCTCAACATAACACTTTAGTAGTTCTGAAGCCATCTTTATAATCACCCAGTTACGGTGTGACGTTTGATGTCATCGAGAAACTCTTCCGGTGTTAGTGATTGACATGATCTCATTGTCTAAGGATTAGGATCACTTCGTAAGTTTTTATAGAAATATAAACTCAATGACTTTGATCGTAATGCTATACTTCGGATGAATGTTAATCACATCATTACACTAAAGTTGTGACCTCGTTATTAACAACATCCAATGTCCATGATCAGGAAACTTTGATCATCTTGTTAATCAACGAGCTAGTTTATAAGAGAGGCATAACTAGGAACTTCCTTTTTGTTTATTAAACACACATGTATTAACGTTTCCGTATTAATACAATTATAGCATGTAAAATAAACATTTATCATAAATAAGGAATACGATAATAACCACTTTATTATTGACTCTCGGGCATATTCCCTTCAAAAAGTGCCGCCGCTACCCGTGTCACCGACGGTGGCTGGCGGCGATCGGAGACGCGGGAGAGTGATATCCGCAAGCTTCGCAAGTGGGGCCTGATCCCGCAGGATAGGGAGGCCGTTAAACTCCCAGGCAATGAGGTAATCCCCCGTCCCCCGGTTGGGTATCGGGTTATGTTCCTTGCCTTTGTCATTCGCGGATTTTCCTTCCCAGTCCACGACTTCCTTCGTGGGCTGCTTTTTCTGTACGGTGTCCAATTGCACCATCTTTCCCCCAATTCTCTTCTTCGCATTGCTTGTTTTATCACTTTCTGCGAGTGCTGGCTCGGTGAGCCGCACTTTGGCCTCTTCCGGAAACTTTATTCCGTGAAGAGGCAATCTGGTTCGGATGGTGTTTATCCCATTGGGGGTTGCATCATCTCCGTCAAGCCCAATCTGCTTTTCTTTTCTTTTTCCATGTCCGAATCTATCCAGTACTGGCGGAGGCGATGGTTTTATATCCGCGACTCCGTAGTACCTGGGTAAGATTTTGGTCTTGTTCCTTTCGACCTCTCCCAAAAGATTGAGCCGAAAAGGTCTTGGAAAAACAAGATTTTGGATGGCGAGGTGGCGGAGATAGAGGCTCTCTATCGTCGGGTGGAGGATCTCCAGTTGATTCCGGAGAAGGAAGTGAACGGTATGGATATCATCCGCACCTTTCTCGAGCGTCGGGTGCAGCCACTCCAGGCTAGGGCGCACCCGATGTTCCTTTATGCTGGCCGGCGTGATCCGACGAGGGTTTTGGCTGAGAAATTCTCCCAGGGAGATCTCGACAGGCCCTTCGCTCATTCTGAAGTTCAAGGTGGAGAGGATATCCGGAAATCTCGACTCCTCCATTTTCTTCTTCGCTTCCTGTTCCACAGGTGTAGATCTCGGTGGTCGCCGCATCATTTAAAATGCATTGTTTTGTGTTTGTTTGCTAACAAATTGTTCTTCTCCTGTGCAGAGCTTCAAAGTGCCGGGTATGTCGCCTCCATTACCCGAAGTATATCCGGATGCTCCGGATAATGATGTGGTGGATTCCATGTCCGAGCTACCATCGGCGCGATCTCCGGCTGAAGATGCCAACGAGTCGAGTGAGGACCACACGCGCAAACGATCGCGTAGCTCCAGCGAGTCTTCGGATGCTTCGCCTCCTCCGACTCCTAGGAACCCTTCGTGTCTTGAGCGTCATAGTGACGGGCATGGAGGCTCTTCCTCTCCTATTCATGCTCTTCCCGTGCGGGCTGTAGCGCCGCACCTGCCAGCGAAGCGGAAGAAGGAAGAAAAGAATAAAGAGAAGAAGGAAGAGAAGAAGGAAGAGAAGAAAGAGGAGAAGAGAGTCCGAAGGACCCCTCCTATCTTCAACCTGAGCTCGCTGGACTCGTAAGTTTCCTTTGTACTGCTTTTTCTGTGCTGTTGACTTTGTGCTTGTGCTAATTTGTCCTTGTGCAGGCACTCTTCCAAGGATTCCTCCAGTGATGGTGCTCGAGAGATGATGGATGAGTCGAAAGTTGTGTCTCCTCCTCCTCAGACGGTGGCAACTTCAAGCCGCTCGAACCCTCCTCGCAGGAGTTCGTGGTGCGCCTCATTTTTTCTAGCGGACCTTTGACGTCGCCATCGGATCATGTAAGTATTTCTGTCTCCTGCCACGGGGAGAGCCCCCGAGCATATGTAAAAGAGTTTTATTGTTTTGTTCTACCTTCAAGTCTCGGGGGGAGTCCCCGAGCGTTTTTCGTGTGTGTTTTGCTTGTGTTCTTTTACATTGGCGTGGCCCAGTCCTTTCCGACTAGTAGGTCTTCTTCCTGCAGCCTTTTTGCAAGATGCCAAGCGGTGGTGCAGGAGCACTTGTCTTTGGAGGCCAGCCTCGAGGGCAATTTGCAATCTTGTTATGCCTTTGATGTTTGCTTCTTCGTGTACTCGTGTCCTGGCTCGATGCTTGTATTTTCTGAATGCAGGAGCATAACACCTCCTTCGTGAGATTGATGCTCTCAAAAGAGCCTCGGTCAAGCGGAGAGAAGAAGGCTGAGGTCGCGTTGGTGCGAAGGCGCCTCAAGCTGGAGCTCACTTGCGGCCGAGGCTAAGCAGGCGCTGCGTGGGAGGCCATGGACCATGAGCAGCTTGCCACTATAGCTGCGCGTGAAAGAGAGGTGGCTGGCAAGATCATGGCGGCTGCCAAGGCTGTTTCGGGTAAGTATCTTCACTTGCATCTTTTTTGGTTTTCTTTTCTTTCTTCTTTGATGCTTTGTTCATTCCTTCTCTTCTTCTTTTTTGTCTCATATGTCGCGGGCATAGAGTTTGATCGCGGTGCTCTGGAGCACGGGAGTGCTCTAGATGATTCTACTACAGCGGTCGAAGATCGCTGCAGCACCGTCGTCAGTTCCCTCGCCAAGGCCAAGGACGTCCTTGGCCGCTTCTACAAGGAGCTTGTCCCCAAAGGTGCGGCCCTTGATGATGTTGATGCCCTGGCGGAAACCTTTGTCATCCGGCGCTGCGGTATCATAAGCGTGAGAAGGGCATCAGCGCATCTGTCGGGCTGGCGATGGCTTTGGCGGCTGGAGCGGAGCTAGACCTGCCCCAGATCACCTCCCAGATGCCGACGGCTGCGGATGGATCCGAGGTAGCCTTCGCTACTTATTCTGCTTGCTGTAAGCGATATGGGCCAAAGTTGATTGATCTGCTGGCCGAGTACGCGCTACGGCAGCAGGGGGAGGCCAAGGCGAGGCAATCCGGCTCCGAGGCTACTCAGGGTGCCGCATCTTAGGTGTTGTAGCTGTAGGATAGCTGTAGTCTTCTTTTGTTGTAATTATGTTGATGGACAAATCCATGTGCCACGTAGTGGCCTTTTATGCACTCAATGAATTTGTTGAGTTGTGTTTCCCCTCCGTCTGAGTGTTTATCTCTTTTGCCTTTCTGCTGCTCTAGGGTCCTTCGGGTGCTGATCCTGTTGACACCTCGCCTGCCACGCGGCTGCGGCCATCCTTGGATGATTCGTCGCAGCTTGCTTTCCATCGAGACCGTGTTCGTAGTCTCGAGAAGGAGTTGCTTGGGGTGCGTGGCCATGCCGACGTTTGGAAGTCCAAGGCGAATCGCGATTCGGCCAGAGAGGAGTACTTGATGTCGGAATTGCTTCGACTGTCTGAGAAGCTTCAGTGTAAGTTTTTTCGAGCTGCTGCTCATTTCTTCGGATGCGTCTGCTGGCCTTGCATCTTACTTTTGTGTGAGTATCGCAGGTGCTAACCTTGCTCCAAGGTAGGAGAAAGAGCGTGTTGCTGTTCGGGTCAATTGTTTGACTCAACAGAAAATGGAAGCTGGCGGGTTCTTCTGGATGGATCGCGACCGTGCCATGGCTATGGCAACGGTGCAGGATCGCGTTCACCAAGTATCACGGGTGCTTCGTCAAGTGCAGACTTCACTCTCGTCGGTTCTGCATGTGATGTTTCCCCTGGATGTTGTGCCAACAACCCTGTCCGGTCTTCTGTCTAGGTTTCGGAGTGTGACTCGTGTCCGGGAATTGGTGAGGCAGCAGCTCATCGCGGGGGTGAAGGCTGCGTTGTTCCTTGTTAGGCTACATCGTCCTGATGTAGATCTGTCTATTGTAGCGGCTGGGCCACCTCTTCGGCCGGATGGTGGCGAGTGGGATATGCGTCCGCATTATGCGGCTGTAAGGCAGTATGCCGAGCAGGTCGTAAATTTGTTTGAGCAGCGTGCTCAAGTTATTCTTCAGAATAGGTAGTACCTTTAAAAGAGATAGATGTAAAATTTGTATATTTCGACTGGGTATGTGCCCTTTTCGTTATAAAGGTTTGGTTGTTGTTTGAGCACGCAGTGCTTTGCTTGAGTATGTGCCCTTTTCGTTAGCCTGACGTTGTCAGCTACTCAGGTGTACACGTGTTATCCTCAGTCGATGAAATTGTGAGGTGGGGGGGAGCCCCCGAGTGTGTTTGTAGCATGAAGTAAAGTTGCAAATAGCGAACGAAATTTTGGGGTGAGACACTTAGCTTTATTTATATCGTAATGGAGGAAGTACATTGTTCGGCTGAATAGCCTTGGCTGAAAAGCCTTATTGAAAGTAAAGGGGTAGGTAGATAGGGGTAGAATCGTCGCAAGTGTGCGATGTTCCATGGGTTGGAGTATGCGACTCCAGACTCCACGTGCTTGAGGCGATAGGCGCCACCTGGGATGACTTCGGTGATGATGTAGGGTCCTTCCCATGGTGACTCGAATTTCTTAGGTCGCTCTTGCTTGAGTCGCAAGATGAGGCCTCCTTCGACGAAGGACCTTGGGCGCAGCTGACGGCTGTGGTAGTTGCGGAGACTCTGCTGGTACACCGTTGATCGAGCTGCTGCTACGTCTCTTGCCTCGTCGAGTGTGTCGACGGCGTCTTCGAGTGCAGCCGTGGATTCGGCTTCGCTGTAAGCGACGACCCGGGGGGCCTGGTGGCGTACTTCGGCTGGTAGCACGGCTTCGGCTCCATGCACCATGAAGAACGACGTGTAGCCGGTGGAGCTGTTTGGCGTGGTGCGCAAACTCCATAGGACGGATGGTAGCTCTTCCGTCCAGGCTCCGGCCTTTCGTTAGAGTGGGCTCATGAGGCGCTTCTTGATGCCAGCGCCGATTAGGCCGTTGGCCTTTTCGACATGTCCATTCGTTTGCGGGTGAGCCACTGAGGCGTATGTGATGTTGATCCCGAGGCCTTCGCAGAAGTCTTGGAATTCTTGGGAGATGAAGTTTGATCCATTGTCGGTGATGATGTTGTGCGGTACGCCGAACCTGTAGATAATGGATTCAAAGAACTTGACGGCAATCTTGCCCTTTTGGTTGGTGACCGGCATGGCTTCGACCCACTTGGTGAATTTGTCGACTGCGACCAGGAGGTAGACGTGCCCCCCTTTCGAGGACTTTGGCAGTTTGCCGATCATGTCGAGGCCCCATTGAGAAAAGGGCCAAGCTATAGGTATGGGTCTGAGCTCTGACCCGGGTGCGTGTGGTTTGTCGGCAAACCTTTGGCACCCGTTGCATCTTCGAACGATTTCCTTTGCATCGCTCATGGCCGTTGGCCAGTAGAATCCAGCTCGTAGAGCTTTGGCGACAAGGGAGCGGCTGCCTGCGTGATGGCCGCAGATGCCCTCGTGGATGTCTTGGAGGATGGTTTTCCCGTCACCGATGGTGACGCATCTTTGTAGTACACCCGTAATACTGCGCTTGTACAGCTCGCCATTGATGATGGTGAAATCTTTTGACCGACGAGATATGCGCCGGGCATCCGTCGGGCTGTCAGGCAGTTCTCCGTTTATCAAGAACTGGAGGTACGGTCGCGCCCAAGTTTCTTCGACTGCCATGACCTGCATCAGGTTGACCATAGCGACCTCTGTGTCCAGTTTCTCGGGTCCTTCGTGTCCTTCGGGCGGCGTAGCCCCCGAGTGTTCTGATTCTTCTGGTGATCCCTTGGGGAATTTCCGCTTGATGGATGGCACGCAGATCTGTTCGAGGAACACACCCAGTGGCACCTTTGCGCAGGTGGAGCTGATGTTGGCGAGTCTACCGGCTTCCTCGTTGCTTTCTCTTCCAACGTGCCGAAGCTCGCAGCCGTCGAATTCTCCTTCGAGTGCGTTGTAGAGTGCGCGGTACGCGATCATGTTTTCGGCGTGTGCCTCGCACTCGTTCATCGTCTGCTGGACGATGAGGTTGGAGTCACCGTACATGACCAGGCGCGTTGCGCCGCAAATCTTTGCCATCCTCATGCCGTGGATGAGGGCTTCGTATTCGGCCTCGTTGTTGGAAGCTCGGAATTTCATCCGGAGGACGTACTTCATCCGGTCGCCCTGCGGGGAGGTCAGTATGACCCTGGATCCTGCTCCATCTTCACGCTTGGAGCCGTCGAAGTGCATCGTCCATGACTACGACATGTCTGGGGTGTCTGGCAGCTGCAGCTCCATCCAGTGTACAAGGAAGTCCGGGAGGACTTGAGACTTGATTACGAGTCGCTTCAAGTAGACGATGTCTAGGGGTGACATCTCGATGCCCCATAGGGCCACGCGTCCTGTGGCCTCTGGGTTATTCAAGATGCTATTCAGGGGTGCCTCATTGACGACCATCACCTGGTGCTCCTGGAAGTAATGGCTCAGCCGTCGAGCCGTCATGAACACGCCGTAGGCGAGTTTCTGGTAGTGAGGGTACCTCTGCTTTGTTGGCGTCGACCGCCGAGGTAGTAGATTGGTCTTTGGACCCCATGGGTCTTGCCTTCTTCGGGTCGTTCGACCACTAGCACAGTGCTGACCACCTGGTGTGTGGCTGCTATGTACAGCAGCAGAGGCTCGCGCTCCTTTGGCGTGACCAAAACGGGCGAGGTGGAGAGTAGCCGTTTGATACTTTCAAACGCATCGTCGGCTTCGGATGTCCACTCGAATTTATCTGCCTTGCGTAGCAGCTGGTAGAATGGCAGGGCCTTATCGCCCATGCGGCTGATGAATCTGCTCAACACCGCTATTCGTCCTGCGAGCTGCTGGACACCCTTGAGGTTTTTCGGCTTCTCCATTGCCATGATGGCCCTGATTTTCTTCGGGTTCGCCTCGATCCCTCGCTGAGAGATGAAGTACCCAAGTAGTTGGCCCGATGAGACGCCGAAGGCACACTTTTCGGGGTTGAGCTTGATCCTGTAGCGATCAAGGTTATCGAACGTCTCGCGGAGATCGTCGATGAGCGTTCTTGCCTCCCTGGTTTTGATGACTATGTCGTCGACATAGACTTGGACGTTGCGACCGATCTGGTCCTTGAGGCATGCCTGCATGCATCGCTGGTACGTGGCACCTGCGTTCTTTAGCCCGAAGGGCATTGTGTTGTAGCAGAACACTCCGAACGGTGTAATAAACGTCATTTTATCTTGATCTTCGACCTTGAGTCGAATCTGGTTGTAGCCTGAGTAGGCGTCGAGGAAGGAGAGTTTCTCACATCCTGCGGTCGAATCAATGATCTGGTCGATTCGAGGAAGAGGGAAGTGGTCCTTTGGGCAGTGCTTGTTCAACGACGTGAAGTCCACACACATCTGCAGGATATCCATGTCTTTCTTGGGAACCATCACTATATTTTCGAGCCACTCGCTTTCTTTGATCTCCCTGATGAAGTCTGCGGCGAGTAGCCTATTTATTTCCTTCCGATGGCTTCGGCCCATGGCTCAGACAGTCTCCGGATGGACTACTTGACTGGCTTGGTGTCTGGAAAGACGTTGAGTGCGTGCTCGGCGAATTCCCTCGGAACTCCTAGCATGTCCGCAGGACACCAGGCGAAGATTTCCCAGCGCTCACGGAGGAATTCGACGAGGGCGCTTTCCTATGCGGGGCTGAGGTCGTTGGCGATCAGCGCCGTCTTGGAGGCATCCGTCGGATGGACATGCACCTTCTTTGTGTTGACGGTGGAGTCGAAGGACATGTCAGGTGCGTTTTGTCGTGCGACTTGGGGTGCCCCATTGTCCGTCACCTCGCGGAGCCTTATGAGCTCCTCCTGCATGCCGAATGATTGGGAGATTCTGTTGAAATCCCTGTCGCATTGGTCTGATCGGGTGAAGCTCCCGTGGATTGTGATGACGCCCTTCGGTCCTGGCATCTTGAGTAACATGTATGCGTAGTGTGGGACAACCAAGAACCTTGCGAATGCGACACGCCCGAGGATGGTGTGGTATTGAGATGGCCAGTCCACCACTTCGAATTCGAGCCGTTCGAGTCGGAAATTGTCGTGGGAATAGTCACGGAAGATGCTGCAATCGGCAGCGAGTAGTAGAACGAGGGGCAAGGGAGGCCAGCCATCTGCGGTGCGAGATGAGGGCAAAGACACAGGGTTTTACCTAGGTTCGGCCCCCCGGAGGGTAAAGACCTACTCCTGCTAGATTGTATTATGGAGGTGTTACAATGGGCGAGCTCGGCGGCGAGTCGCTTGGGTGTATGAGGGAACGTGTCTCTACTCGCCCTACAGGGAGGTTTATAGGCTCACCTCCCCTAGGGTTTACATATCTCAACCGATTCAGTTAAAGCTTCGGTAGTCGTTTAACCTAATCCGACTGGGCCTATTACTACTTTGGGCCTTGACTTCGATGCCGGTGCCTTCTTGGGCTTTAATCCACTCGCCGTTATGCAGGCCCACTCGCCAGCTCACGGGCCATTCGGAAATGTCCTGCTGGGTATACACCAGTAGGCACATCCCCATCAGTAGTCCCCGAGGCCGTCGTCGATTAGGCGTAGGTGGCTGCTGGCGATCGAATCTGTACGCGGAGTAGGAATCCAGTCGAATCGTCGGCGGGCTCCTGTACTAAGGATAAATCCAGTGATCCAAGTCGCGGCTTTGGCGAGTCGAGCCGGCGAATCACTGTCATAGTGATTGGGTCGGCGAGCCGAGTGGCCGGAGTTGGACCGTCAGGCGTGGTCAAACTAGCCGTTGGGGTAATCCAACGGTAACTTTGGCGTAATCATCGCGTAACGGCTTCGATTTGGCGGGTAACACCCACTATATAAGGGAATGGCGCGATTGTAAAGCCAACTTCGCCACTTCTTCCGATCGCGCATTTTCCTTCCTCGCATCGCGATCCATCCGACCAATCCTCCGACCCCCAACCAACCCTCGCCATGGCCCTCTCCACGAACCATGGGTAGATCCAAATGCACGAGGGCGGTGGCCTCTTCGAGGAGGCCGGATCCTGCGAGCGGCTCTTGCGTATTCCCAGCCGAGAAACGACCCCAAACCCGCGAGAGGGAATTCATCTGTTCACCAGTCATCTCGGCGAGGCTAGGGTTTCCTCGTCCATGTTCTTCCGGTAACGCTACTTACTACGGATCCAGCCTTGATCTGGGTCCCCACATCGATCGGCTCACCATTTTCGTGGCGTTCTCTGAATGCTACTTGGGCTCGCCCTACTTCCCCTTGTGGCAAGATCTGTTCCACGGACGGATCAGCCGCGAGGAAGCAGGCGGCCCAATGCTAGCCGCGGGCGGACTGACATTCCAACTCAAGTCCAAAGCCTCATTCTTTGATCTAATGCTTCCCGCCAAGGCAGCGAGCGACTGCAAGAAGTCGTGGTTCTACATGGCCGAGGCGACTCCGGAGGACGAGGCGGCGATCCCGCGGTACTCCGCCAATCGGTCCGAGCCGCGCCATCTCCAAGTCGGCAAGCTTCCCAACGACCAGCGGATGGTCGTCGACGAGATGCTCCAGACCATCCGTGGTCTGAAAAAGAAGGGCCTCCAGACGATAAATCTGTACAACTGCTGGCTCGGGCGGCGGCTCGTCCCGCTCGCCCAGCGTGACCACTACATGTACCAGTACACGGGCCGGGGAGACTCGACGAAGGCCTGCCTCGACGAATGGAAACTGGAGGACTACCTCCCGGCGCTGAAGAAGATTACCCAGGCGGTGTACCTGGACGCGCAGGCTGGGGTCGCCCCCTATACCGCGAAGCGTCCAGCTCCAACGGTAACCACCTTACTTTGCTCGCAGTCGCAGTCTATGCAGTCGCGGTAATTCTGATTCATTCTGTATTCGTTGCAGCTATTCCAAGTGGTGGAAGGGTGGCTCCCTCCTTCGGACGACGAGAGCTCAGGCTCATCCGCCCAGGACATGGGCAAGTCGCCGCCCGCCAAGGGCGACGAGGATGACAACGACGAGTCCGAGGAGGAGGTCGCCCCGCTGGTCCGAAGACCATGGACAACGGCGGAGATCGAGGCAGCGAAGCCTCGGCGTCCACGATGACGACGAGCTCCCAGAGACCACCTCGCCGTCAAGCCACTCCGTCGAAGAAGAAGAAGAAGAAGAAGAAGAAGGAGGCGAGGGCTCCCCGAAGAAGAAGACGGCCATCCAAGCCCGGCCTCGCTGCCACGGGCGAAAGCTCCGATGCTCCCAGCCAGGACGCGCCGCCATGGCCGAACCGACGCGGCGACCGAGGAAGTGCCGCTGGCTTCAATGCCTCCGCCATTCGCCCCCGTCTCTGGGCTGGGGGAGGCTCCAGCTGCAGCGGCTTCGCCTCGCAAGGAGGCTCCGGCTATAGCAACTTCGCCTTGCAAGGAGGCTCTTGCCGAGGATGTCCCAGAGGCTCCGGCTGCGGCCTCAACGACGAAGAAGTCGTCCGTGTCTTGGGCACGCGACGTCCTGGAGATGGGGATCAGTCGCCGACTGGGCCCCTGAATCGAAAAACCGCCGGCCTCGCACGGGCTGCGTTTCATCCGGCCGCCAAGTGAGTGCACTCACCCTTCCTTGCCTTCCATAACTATCTCGCTTGTTTTTGCTTATTCGATTGATGCACAGGACTGGAGTGAAGAGGATGGGCCATCCAACCGTGGCTAAGGTGCCACCCGTCGTTAGCGAGGAGGACCCCTCCCGCAAGAGGAAGGCGGACGAGGTCGTCGCCTCGGCGGATGGCAGCAAGAAGGCCAAGGGTGATGACGTCGTCACGATTTCGGACGATACGGCGGTCGCGCCGGCCGGGCCCGCGACGGAGGCAGCCGCGTCTTCGAAGGAGGGCGTTTCCTTGCCTGGAACGGCGGAGGTGACCTCCCTTGGGGTGGGTGCCTCTATCGCTACCTTCCCACGCTTCGTGACCAAAGCGGCCACGGCGAGTGGAGCTGCGCCCTCGAGCCACGCTCCTGGGACCGCCAATGCTGAAGTTGACCAACGCTGTGGACACACGCCGGCGTTACTCGCGTCCGTGGACGCGATGCAACTCCATGGCATGCTTGGCACAGCCATCCAGGTACATCGAGTCCCCGAGGATCAGGTCGGTGCTTTGCAGCGGCCTGATTCTTATAATTTTTCGCATCCAGTCCCCGAGTGCGTACGCGCTAAATTTTAGCGGGTGGGCACTTAGGAATTTCTTGATCGCCAGTCCCCGAGTGCGCACTCGCTGAATTTCAGCGAGTGGGCACTTAGGAATTTCTTGATCGCCAGTCCCCGAGTGCGTACTCGCTGAATTTCAGCGGGTGGGCACTTAGGAATTTTGCTTTGTCTAACTTTTTCGGTGATGTGCAGGGTCTGTAGCTTGAGTCGGCGGACCCCGATTGGCCACGAAGCAGCGCGCGGAGAAGGAGCTGGCCATCGTCCAGGAAGCGAACAAAGGGCTTCAAGCTTTTGCTGCGAAGGCAGAGGAAGCTCGCCAGGGGCTTGTCCCAGCTGGTGAATTAGCGGTAACAATCGGCCTTGAGTGCGCTCAATGGATCGCCAACCTCCAGCGAGATGCGGGAAGCGGCGAAGAAGCGAGCTCGACGAAGCGTGCTAAGGCCGCCATTGCAGCCGGCGAGGATCGCAAGGTCGGAAGTCCTCATTGCTGGGCTTCGGGCGACCATCTGGCGCTTCAATGCTTCATCACGGAACTCGCCCGTCCGCTTGGTGAGTACTCCTTCCTTTCCGATGGTTGTCTCTTTGTAGTGTCCGTCGTATTCATTGTTGTATTCTACTCGCAGTCGCATCATCGATAGCGAAGGAAGAGGCTCGCTTCGCCGACGCGGTGCGTATATGCTTTCGTCGACTCGGCGACATTGTCGGCGATGCATCCGCCTATCTCCAAGAGATATCGCCCACGGAGGTGATTCCCAGCGACCTCGTTGAGGTGTGGAACTATTTGGAGAAGGCGCCCGCGGTCGTTGAATACATGACGCGGTCGGCGTTTCGGCGTGGAGCGTCGACGGCCCTGAGCCTTGGACTCCCCACTTCCCCTAAGATTTCGACATCGACGAAGTGACGAGTGGATATCCATCGTCGACTGGCGCGGTGGAGCTGTCCGAGGTCCTTAAGTTGCAGGACCGTGCCGCCACGCATCGTAACGCGTTGCGGGCAATGGGCGACCTCCTTCCGTACCAAGAGACGGTCGTCGCGCCGAACGACCCCGAGCCGCCGCATCGTGACTTCAAGGTCGAGCAGCCTTTTCGCGTGGCGATGGCGGGTGAACTGACGACGTATCCGTCAAACCCGTACACGGCATTCATCCGCAATCGCCAGGATGTTGGCGAGTCATCATCGAAGCCTGTAGAGTAAGGTAGTTTGCCTTGTGGCGTTAGCAGCAGGTCTGGCACGCGGGCATATTTTGTAACATGAAACAATGCATTACGCGAATGAATGAGACATTGTGTCTATTTTAGTATTTGTTGTGTGTTTGTGATTGATTTTTGAACGAGTCCCCGAGCGCGTCCGCCCTTTTTGTGGGGTTTACCTCGTATATGATGTATGTGTTGTTGTCATGTGTTTTGATGTTTTGGTCGACTACTTGAGCTCGAAGAGAGCCGCTAAGCGACTCCTTGAGTGCTCAGATTTACCGTTTTCCTTGCGCGAACGAGGTCGGGTGGCGAGTCCCTGGCGTGGTACTTGGTTGTTCTAGGCGCGACTCGAGGGTGGTTGAGGACTTAGCGTTGGTTTGGGCGTCACTCCTGCTGGCCCGTGGGGGTCAGCGTGGCGAGTCCTGAGCATGCTCTCTTACTTGGCGTTTTCACGCCGCGACGAACTGGTCTTCGATCCCGGCGTGGTACTTAGCTGTTCGAGTCGCAATGCGGGGATGCGGAGGACCAAGGTCGCTGTGAAGCGAGGGCGTTGTCTTGGCTCGTAGAACCCGAGAGCTAGGCGACTCAATGGGGCTCCGGTGGGCGTTTGGACGATGCAAGACCTGAGGTGATTCAGGTGCTCTTACACCGCACTACTTAGCCGTTCGATCGCTGTACCAAAGGTTGACTTCTGCGATTAGCTTAACGTTGTTATTACGAAAGCGAGTGGCACAAGTTATGGAGAGTAGCAATTTGCGGTAACCGTTTCTTTTTATTTCATAGCGACTGGAGAGTACATGTGTGGGGTTCTAGGAGTAGAACTTCCGTAGGAGGTTTACATTCCATGGTCGCTTGACGTCGAGTTCGCCGTCCCCGCGGACGTCGATGAGGTAGTAGGCATCGTTGCCGAGTACGCGCCCGATAGCGAATGGGCCTTCCCACGGAGGGGAGAGCTTGTGCATGCCCTTCTTGTCCTGGATGAGGCGTAACACCAGGTCGCCTTCCTGGAAGGTGCGAGCTTTCACCTGCCGGCTGTGGTAGCGGCGGAGTCCTTGCTGGTAGATGGCAGTGCGTGACCGATCGAGGTCGCGTGCTTCATCTATTTGGTCGATCCCGTCTTGGCGGGAAAGCTCGTTTGCAGCCTCCGTATAGTGGACGACCCGCGGCGAGTCGTGTTCGAGGTCGGTGGGCATGATTGCTTCGGCACCGTAGACCATGAAGAAGGGAGTGAATCCCGTCGACCTTGTGACTGAGGTGCGGATCCCCCAGATCACAGAGGGCGGCTCTTCGACCCAGCACCCGGCGGTGCGCTCGAGTGGTACTTGGAGTCGCGGCTTTAGGCCGTGGAGGATGCTTTGGTTGGCCCGTTCCGCCTGGCCGTTGGATTCCGGGTGGGCGACTGACGCGAGGTCGAGCCGGATATGATGCTCTTCGCAGAATTCGGCCATGGCTCCCTTGGCGAAGTTGGTGCCGTTGTCCGTGATGATGTTGTTTGGGAACCCGTAGCGATATATGAGCTCGCTTAGGAATTTAGTGGCGGTCTTCCCGCATTTCGACTGGCTTGGCCTCCACCCACTTCGTGAATTTGTCGACGGCGACTAGCGGTGGGTGTAGCCGAGGGGCCTTCTTGAAGGGGCCTACCATGTCCATGCCCCACACAGAACAGCCAAGTGATGGGGATTGTTTTGGCGCCGAGCTCGATCGTCGCCCGATTGGCGTGCCGGCACCCGGCGCATCGCTGGACGATATCGACAGCGTCGGCGTGGGCGGCGGGCGAGTAGAAGCCATGTCGCATAGCCTTGGCGACCAGGGAGCGGGCGGCGGCGTGGTGGCCACAGTCACCGGAGTGAATGTCGTGGAGGATTTTGCGTCCTTCATCTGGTTGACGCAGCGTTGGAACACGCCGGTGACGCTGCGCTTGTGGAGCTCGCCGTCGACGATGGTGTAGGACTTGCATCGACGAGCGATCATTCGAAACGTCTGCTCGCCGGCAGGTGCGGCCTCGAGTAAGCGATGTAGGGCTTGGTCCAGTCGTCTGGCTCGTTGACGAGTGCGACCAAGGCTGCCTCTGGTTGGAGTGGGACTCCGATGTCGATCTCCCTCGAGGTAGAGACTGATGGCTTGGTGATCGTGTCGAGGAAGACGCCGGCTAGTGGTGCGAGTCGAGCCGACCCGATGCGAGAGAGTGCGTCGGCCTCCTCGTTTTTCCGCCTGTCGATCCACTCGACGGAGTAGCCGGTGAAGTGGCCGCCCAACTTGTACCCCGCTTGGCGGTACGCCGCCATGGTAGGGGAGACGACGTCGCAGGTGCCGGCGACTTGCCCCGCGACAAGGTCGGAATCTCCGTAGTAGCGGAGGCGATTGACGTTCATCTCCTTGGCGGCTCGCATGCCGTGGAGTAGGGCCTCGTACTCAGCCATGTTGTTGGTGTAGGGCGTGAAGTCGAGGCAGAGGATGTAGCGGAGCTTGTCGCCCTTTAGTGAAGTCAGCACTATCCCTGCGCCTGCACCGTCCGTGTTCTTGGAGCCGTCGAAGCGGGCTCCGATGTGGAGGTACGGCAGCTTCTCTCCGTTGCTGGGCCTCCTCCCAATCGGCGATGAAGTCTGCCAGTGCCTGTGACTTGATCGCCTTTCGTGGCTCGTATTTGATGTTGTGGACGCCGATCTCGACGGCCCACTTGGCGACCCGCCCGGTCGCCTCGCGATTGCGGATGATGTCTTGCAGTGGTGCTGAGGAGACGACCGTGATCGGGTGCTCCTGGAAGTAGTGCGGCAGGCGCCGCTGAGCTCTGAAGACCGCGTATACTAGCTTTTGGTACTGTGGGTACCGCTGGCGCGACTCGGTGAGGACCTCGCTGATGTAGTACACCGGCCGCTGGACCGGGCGCTCCTTTTCTTCCTCTGGTCGCTCGACGACCATCACGGCGCTGACGACGCGCTCGGACGCCGCGACGTAAACCAGCATGGGTTCTTTGTCGGCAGGGGCGGCGAGTAGTGGTGCGGCGAGTAGCACCTTTTTGAGGTCGCAGAGCGCGTCGTTCGCCTCCTTGTCCCACTAGAAGGTGGGGTTCTTGCGCATCAGGCGGTATAGGGGCATCGCCTTTTTGCCCAGGCGGGGAATGAAGCGACTGAGAGCCGCTACTCACCCGGCCAGCTTCTGAACATCGCGCAGGCACTCGGGTTTTCCGAGCCGGGCGATCGTGTCGATCTTCGTGGGGTTCGCCTCGATCCCCCGTTTGGAGACGACGTACCCCAGTAGTTGTCCGGCAGGTACACCGAAGGTGCATTTGCCTGGGTTGAGCTTTATCTTATACCGTCGCAAGTTGGCGAATGTTTCTGCCAGGTCGGCGAGTAGGTCGCCTTGGCGAGCGGATTTCACGACCACGTCATCGATGTAAACGTGGATGTTGCGGCCAATTTGGCTCGCGAGGCATTCTTGCATGCACCGCTGGTAGGTCGCCCCGGCGTTCTTGAGGCCCAAGGTCATGGCGATGTAGCAGAAAGCTCCGAATGGCGTGATGAACGCCGTCTTCTCCTCGTCTTCGACAGCCATTTTGATCTGGTTGTATCCAGAGTAGTCGTCGAGGAAACATAGCGACTCCGAGCCCGCGGTTGAATCGATTATCTGGTCGATCTGCGGGAGGACGAACTGCTCTTTTGGGCAGGCGCTGTTCAGGTTTGTGTAGTCGATACACATTCTCCAGGTCCCGTTTTTCTTCTCGACCAGGACTGGGTTTGCCAGCCACTTGGAGTACTTGATTGGCCGGATGAAGCCGGCAGCGAGTAGGCGCTGCACTTCCTCGGCGATTGCTCGACGGCGTTCTTCATTGAAGGGCCGCAGCGACTGCTTGACAGGTCGCACTTTGGGGTCAGCGTTTAGATTATGCTCAGCGAGCTCCCTAGGGACACCGGGCATGTGAGAGGGTTTCCATGCGAAGATGTCCCTGTTCTCACGGAGGAACTCGATGAGCGCGCCTTCCTATGCTGGGCTCATGCCCGTCCCGATCGTCACCGTCTGGCTGGAGTCGCCTGGGACCAGCTCGACGGTGCGGGTGTGCGTCGTGGCCTCAAAGGTTGAGGTGTTTGCGCCCTCTGAGTTGGGCTTCTTGAGTATGGTGGGGTCGTCGTTGTTGACCCCGCTCGCGTACTTGGCGAGCTCGTCGGCGTGGTCTCTCGCCGCGATGACGGCCAGCGAAGCTCGCCTTTGGCCTCGCACGGCGGCCATGTCGGGTCGCCGTGGATGGTGATGACGCCGCACGCCCGGAGCTTCATCGCGTTACGCTGCGTAGGGCGCTGCCATAAATTTGGCGAACGCTGGCGCCTGTGACGCAGATGGTAAGGCTGTCGAAGGGCACCAGCTCGAAGACGATCCGCTCGGTGCGGAAGTTTGCCGGTGTGCCGAAGGTGACTGGCAGCGTGACCTTGCCGATCGGGTACGCCTTCCGTCCAGGGACGATGCCGTGGAATGTGGTGTGGGTCGTCTCGATCATCGACTGCGGGAGCCGCAGCCACCTGAAGGTGTCAAGGTATAGTATGTTGATGGAGCTGCCGCTGTCCATCAGTGCCTTGGAGAGCCAGTAGTCGCCGACCTTGGGCTTGACCACCAGGGCGACTCGCCCTGGGTACTCGATGCGTGGCGAGTGAACTTGGCGGATCCAGGTGATAGGCTGCTCCGACCAGTTTAGGAACTGGGGGACGTCTATCTGGGCCACCGCGTTGACGGCGACAGCGCGGGCGATGACCTTCTTCTCGCGCTTCGTGTTGAAGCCTGTGAAGGTGTGGAGCGAGCCGGCTACTTTGCCGAATTTTCCGCCGTTTGGCGGGTCGTTCTCGGGGTCCTCCCGTGCTTGCCGTGCCTTCTCGATTTCCCTAAGGGTGTGGCAGTCGGCGGTGGTGTGCGTTGCGGGCTTACCTTACCTGCTATGGAACGCACATGGTTGGTTAAGGAGGGCCGCGGGGTCGAACCTTGGTTTGTTCTTGTAGTTGCCGCTGTCGCGGCGTTGTCCTCCGTCGCGGCGGAAGCTCTTGGGCTCGCGCTGCGCGTGCCCGGCGTTAGCGACGAAGTCGACTAGCCCGTCACTGCGGCGCTTGCCGGTGAGGCTAGTGCCGCTGTAGCGTAGGTCGGGTCGGCGTCCGCCGTCGTTGCCGCTCGTGCGGCGTTGACCTCCTGACTCGTCGTCAGTTTCCTGGTTTGGATCTTCCTCGGCGTACCGTTTGGCGATATCGAGGAGGTCGGGGATGTTGTCGAGTGTGCGGGAGTGTCGCTTGAGCTTGGCGACTAGGGGCTCGTAGCGGCACGAGGTCTTGAAGCAATGGATCGCTGTGTCCGGGTGGATGTTGACCGCGTTGTACCAAAGCACTTGCCACCGGTGGACCCAGTTGCGGGTCGACTCATGAGGTCCACTGGACGACCGCTCGAGTCCTCGATAGTGGTGGCGCGGGTGTAGGAGCACTCGAAGTGCGGCAGGCGTCGCGCATTTCCCGAGTCGATCTTGTCACGGGGAGGTGTTGATCCAGCTGCACGTCCCTCCATCATCGGAGGAGGTAATGGGCGGCGGTCGGTGTGGCCGCGATCCCCATCGCCATGAGGTATGTGTCGAGCCATACGGCGGGGTCGTCACAGTCGTACTTTTCTATTTCTTTTGGCGCCTTGAAGTTTGGCGGATACTTCGCCTCGGATCATTGGTCCCGAAGCACTTGGGCCAGTCGTGGCGACCCCATGGGCTCGCCGTCGCGTCGATTGGTTAGGGTATGTCGCGGTCGTCGGGCTGGCGTGCGCCCGGCTTTGGTTGTTGATGATGGGTGCGGGCGTCGATGGGTTGCCCGTTGGCGGCGACAAGGTTGGTTGCCTGGTCGTTAATTGGAAGTGCGGCGTTCATGGTCGGTATTGGAGCTGTAGTGGCTCGTGGCGGGCGATTGAGGGTGTTTGCCGCCTTGGCGGCCGCTGGAGGCCGCTCTGCTTCCGAGCAGTATACTCGACCTGCCGGTCGGCGCCCGCTCTTTGCGCTTTCGGCTCGGCGGCGAGGCCACCGTATTGGATCAGTAGGCGCCCGTGTCATGGGATGATCTTTGTCGGCTGCTTTCGACTGCCACGAGGTTGTCCATTGGGGTGGAGAAACGGTGGGAGGCCGTTTGCGTCTCGCTCCGTGAGAGACTACTATCCGGCTGGTCACAGGAGGGTGCGGTTGGGTGGAGGTGGCGCCCCTGCCGTTGATCTGGCGGGGGCGCTTCCTCCTGGTGCCGCGTTCTCGCAGATCGCTCGCTCGGCCACGCGGGCCGGGTCGTTTTCGTCGTCGAAGTTCAGCGCCCCTGAGCAGTGGGGTTCAGCGTGACTGATCCGCTGCTGGTGGTAGCATGACAGCTCTGCGCGATCACCGCTCGAGGCAAAATTTTCGCTCGGCTTGCTCTTTGCGCCTCCGCCAGTTTCAGGCGGAGTTCCTCGACCTCCGTTGTCGTGGCGTTAGGAGGGATTGGGGTGGAGAACGGGTCCTCCGGCGGATCGGTGCCGGTCGCCATGTAGGTCGCGGTGTGGCGACCGGTTCCGTCGCGGGGGTCGCCGGAGTTCTCCGATCCGGAGTCAAACTCGAAGATCCCGAGGATAGAGGGATCCTCGAAGTCTCCCGTGTTGGAGACTGGCGATGGAGCCGCGGACGAAGCCGCGATGATGGATCCGGCAGTGACTCGGTCGCCCGGTCGGCGTCGTCGGTGAGGCTGCATCCTCTGCGCTGAATTCCGCCACGTTCTTGTGGGCGAGTTGTACTCGGAGGCGATGGATCGTGCGGATCTGGCTCTCGGAGAGCCGATCATATGCGGCGACTTCGCGGATGCGAGCGAATCTGCCGAGACGATGGCGTCGGTGAGACCGGCGAAGCGTCGTGCCGATCGGCGGGATCACGCCAGTATTAATGTCGCGCCGGGACATAGCTGCTCGGCAGGATTTGGAGCATCTCGCCGATCGCTATCATGCGGCCGGTGGCGACCGTCTCGTTGATGGGCAGATTGGATCTCGCCGCAGAACACCGGCCAGGCCCCACGGTGGGCACCACTGTCGTGGGAGTAGTCACGGCAGATGCTGCAATCGGCAGCGAGTAGTAGAACGAGGGGCAAGGGCGGCCAGCCATCTGCGGTGCGAGATGAGGGCAAAGACACAGGGTTTTACCCAGGTTCGGCCCCTGTGGCATCCCGCAAAACCACTACTAGAAAATCGCGTTGATTTTGTGCATTGCATCGTCATCATCACGCATTGTTTGCCTAAAACTATTTTCGCAAAGCCCGTTTTGTTTTCCAAACGCCCCATCTTTATTCAAACGCAAAGCCCGGGTCTCCGGATTAATTATTTTTGGCCGCTATCGGTTACATACGGCCCGTTTAAAAACAAATAAAAAGTTTAATTATTTTCAGTAGGGGCAGTCGAACGGGCCGAATAGACCCGAACGACTACCCCCAGAAATTAAATCGGTCCAAACCTAAAACCTATTCTACCTAAAACTCTACCCACCCCCTCCTTCCACATCACCCGGACCAATCCCCTGCTGCCACATCACCCTTGCCCCAACCCCCCAACCAAACAGAAGTCGCCACCTCACTCACCCCCTCTCTCACCATTGCCCCCACAGATCCCACCTCCCACGCGGTCCACCACAGCCTGCACCTTGCGCCCCGGCTCCCCTCACCCTGGCCCCACCCCCACAGGCCCGACCCTGCTCCTCCTCTCCTCCTCCTCGTCTTCTCCCCCTAGCCGTGGCTCCTCCCACACCTCGCCCGCCCCACCTTCTCTCCACTCACGCAACCTCGCCCCAGCGCCCTCCCGTGCCGTCGCGCCCCTGCCCGCCTTGCAACCGCGCCCCGCTCCCAGGCTCCTCCGCCGCCGCCCGCAGCCGCCCGCGTCAAGCCGTCCCCGGCGCCCCGGTCGATCTCCCTCGCTGCTACCGCCCTGCCCCCCCTGCCGTCCCTCGATATCGACATCACGCAGTACGGACCCAACCTCTCTCTGGGACTCACGACTACACCTGGCTCCCCCGCTCCGTCTCCCGCTGAGGAGACATCTGGTAGCGTGGGGCTGGTGGTCTGTGCTTCCCCTCCCCGCGCTCGTCGGGGGTGGTGTGCTACTCCCACGCCCCAGACACACCTGACCCCGATGTCGTGGTGTGTGCTACCACCGACTCCGACTCCCCGGCGGCTTCCTCCAAGCTTCGTCTTGTTCGGGGCCCCCGTCCCCCGCCCCCGGCTCCATCCCGGCACAACACTAGCCTTGCCGATGCCAGGACGGGCATGTCCGGGCCGGAGCCGACGGTGGCGGAGCAGGCGTCTCGTCGCGTCGCGGCTCGTGACGAGCTCCCAGATACTTCCTCTACTCCTCCTGCTTCTATTTCTTCTGACCCTGGTCCGTCCGGCGTTCCTGGTTCTGCTTTCTGTGTGCTCTCTGAGGTGTCTCTCGCCCACCTGGGCGATGTGGCGGAGGACTGTGGGATTGTCTTCCGCGGCGAGAAGGGGCCCGGCTGGAGCAGATTGCGGCCATTAAGGCGCGAGAGGGGTATGCGGGTGCGATCGCTGCTGCCCGGGAGCGGGAACGCGCCTGATCCTTACAGAGGCTGGGTCCTCGGGACCCGGCCCTGACGAGGATCCCCCCCGGCGCCTGATGAGCGGGAGGTACCCCTGAGACCAACCCCCCTGGGTAGGCCTCGGGGGAGACCCCCCAAGGCTGCTCCGCTCCGCTCCCCAGCTAGTCGTGCGCGTTCGGTCCCCGCTAAGGGGACCCACCAGGCTTGAGGTCCACCATGGAACTCTTGCGGGCCATCCGGGCGTTCATTTGGAACATCCGGGGGTTTGGGCACGATAGCCGCCGCCGTCAGATCAAGAAATACATCCCCTTGGAAGCGCCGGATATTGTCGGCCTCCAGGAGACGGTTCGCCAGGATTTTTCCATCGCTGAGTTGGAGGGTCTGAGCCGCTGCAAATTCTCTTGGTCGTGGCTCCCGGCCTCGGGCCACTCTGGAGGGATACTCCTTGGTGTCAAGGAGGAAACCTTTGAGGTTGAGGATCTGGACCGCGGGGATTCTTTGTGAGCATGTCTCTCACCCATAGAAAATCCTGCTCCCGTTGGGAGATGGCCGTTGTCTATGGCCCCGCGGACCATCGGAGGTCCGCTGATTTCCTGCATGAGCTCAAGTCGAAAGTGGAACGGACAGAGATCCAGATGGTGATCGCCGGTGATTTCAACTTAATCCGCTCCGCCGACGATAAGAGCTTGGCAAATGTGGACCTCCCTAGGATGCGGATGTTTAATTACTGCATTGCCGATCTTGCTCTCCGCGAGATTGTGCGGGTGGGTGCTAGATATACGTGGACGAACAAGCAGATGGACCCAGTTCGGTGCATCCTGGACCGTGTCTTTGTGTCTGTCGACTGGGAGGTGTCCTTCCCCCTGTTCGCTGAAGGATTTCATGCGGATTGGCTCTGACCATACGCCCCTCCTTCTATCCTCCGTAGGGGGCCTCGCACCACGGCTCAATCGTTTCCACTTTGAGTCCTTCTGGCTACAGAAGCAGGGATTCGTGGAGGCAGTTCAGTCTAGGTGGCTTGCGGCAGTGCCCCCCCCCCCTCGTGTTTTTTGTGTGGTGGATGTGTGGCACCACTGTGCTAGACTGACACGCCAATTCATGAGGGGCTGGGGGCCAACTTGGGGGTGGAGCTCAGGGCCCAAAAGGACACTATCTTGCATGAGATTCATGCCTTGGATCAGGAGGCCGATCTGTCTGGCCTGTCGGCCAAGGCCTGGTCCCATAGGTACTCCCTTGAGACCTCCACTATGGAGATCTACAAGGGAGAGGAGGCGTTCTGGCGACAATGGAGTCGCCAGAATTGGACTGTCCAGGGGGAGTCGAACACGGCCTACTTCCATGTCATCGCTAATGGCAGCAGGAGGAAGTGCTCGATCCCCTGACTCTGGGAGGGGGACTCCCTGTTGGAATCCCCCCAGGCTTTGTCCTCCCATATTTATGCGTTCTACAAGGATCTCTTCTCGTCGTCGCCTCCCTCCGGGCTTTCCTTAGCTACAGGATTTTGGTCAGTAGGGGCCTTGGTCACTCCTGCGGAGAATGAGGACCTCACCCATCCCTTTCTTCCGGGAGAGGTGGCGGCGGCCCTGAAAGCCATGAAGGTTGGCTCGTATCCTGGGCCTGATGGTCTGCCGGTGAGCTTCTTCCAGACCTTCTGGGATCAACTCCAGCCGGTAATCCTACCGATGTTTCAGGAGTTCTACACCGGGACGCTAGTCATGTCTCGGTTGAATTTTGGTGTTATTACTCTGATTCCCAAGGTCGTGGGGGCCATTGATATTCGCCAATTCTGCCGGATCACGGTCATAAATGTCATCCAACGGCTATTTGTGAAAGTATGTGCCATCCGGCTTGCCCCGGATATGGAGAGACTAACGCACCCCCTCTAGTTCGATTTCCTTAAGGGATTCCTCATTCATGATGATGTACTTTCACTCCATGAGATCATTCAGAAGGTAAAGTCACGTCGTCAGAAAGGGGTATTCCTTAAGCTGGACTTCCAGAAAGCCTATGATCGTCTAGATTGGGCTTTCTTGAGGTTAGTATTGGAGAGGAGGGGCTTTAATGACCGCATGATCTGCTGCATCATGCAATTCGTGATGAGCGGGAAGACAGCGATCAACATCAACGGCAATATTGGCCCCTATTTTTTCCCCTCCTGCGGGGTTAGACAAGGGGACCTGATCTCCCCACTCATGTTTAACGCCGCAGTTGAAGCCCTGGCAGAGATTTTGGATAGAGCCAAAATCTCTGGCCACATCTTGGGTGTGGTAGGGCATCTTATTCCTGGAGGGGGCGTATCACACCTCCAATATGCGGATGACACTATGATCATGGTGCAGGGATCAGATCTTGAAATCATCAACATTAAGTTCCTTCTTCTCTGCTTTGAAGACATGTCAGGGTTAAAGATCAATTTTGACAAGAGTGAAGTGGTGGTGCTGGGATACTCGGATGAGGAGCGTCAGCGGATTGCTGACAATCTCAACTGCAGGTTGGCTGATTTCCCCATCTCATATCTGGGGATGCCCATTCGGGAGACGAGAGTTTTGATTAGGGACCTTTCCCCCTTAGTCACGAGGGTCTGCTCTAAGGTGGAACCCTGGCGAGCGCGGCTCACAACTAAGGGTAGCAAGTCGGTTCTGATCAACTCCTGTATCTCGAGCTTACCTATGTACCAGATGGGGCTGTACCTGCTACCGGAGGGGACCCATGCCGACTTCGCCAAGGAGTTGTCTAGGTTCTTTTGGGCAGCTAGGGACGGCCACTAGAAGTACCATATGGTGAAATGGGCAGATGTTTGCGCCCCAAATCCCGTGGGGGAATAGGGATCCTAGACTCGCTGCTTCAATGTGGCCTTGATGCTGAAATGGGTATGGCACATCCTTAGGGATGACGGGGGTCTGTGGCTGCAACTCATTAAGGCCAAATACCTTTGGGGCCGGCCGCTCTTGGCTTGCGGTCGCCGGGAGGGCTCCCAATTCTAGATAGCCATCCAGGAGATTAAGCATTTCATTGGATTGGGCATTGACTTCGCCGTCGGGAATGGCCAGGGGGTCCGCTTCTGGCTGGATCCGTGGCTATCTCAGATCCCGCTGGGGGTCCGGTTCCCTGCCATCTTTGCTATCTCCGCTGCCCCGACTGCCCTCGCTGCCGAGGCCTTCGACGAGGGTCACTGGAACCTCTTATTTCGCCGTACCTTCAATACGGGTGAGACTGCGGAGTTCCTGCAGCTTATGGCTTCCCTCCCCGCAACACTATCGGAGATCCCTGACTCGGCCTCTTGGCGACTTCTTCCCTCGGGGGAGTTCTCGGTGGGCTTGGCTTATCGGGCCCTCTTCCAAGGCCCGGAGCTGCGATGGACAGCCCCCCTCTGGAAGGCCCCCTCCCCCTTAGTATTCGCATCTTCGTTTGGCAGTTGCTGCGCGACCGGTTGCCATCTGGTGTTGAGGTGGCCAAGCGCAATGGCCCCGGCAACGGCCGGTGTCCCCTATGTGGGACTCCGGAGACTTGCGCTCATATTGTCTTTTCGTGTTCGGTGGCCCAATTCTGGGGCTTTGTCCGGGAGGCTCTGGGCCCGGCCTGGCAGGCTCGGGAACTTGGGGAGTTCCTACAGTCCTAGGCCAACAGAGCCGGAAGAGGACGCCACCTCTTTTGGCTCGTGTTTGCGGTCATCTCCTGGACACTCTGGAATGTCCGGAACAAGATGGTGATTGAGAGGATTTACCCCACACGTGCTTCTGATTATATTTTTGCTTTGCTTGCTTTCCTTCAGCGGTAATCCCCCCTGGTGCGACAGCGTGACCGGGCAGACTTCGATGACACTCTGCGGGCCCTGAGGACGTCGGCGCTCCCCTTCTCGGAGCCTCCTCCCCTTCTGTCGCCCGTGCCGCCTGGAGAACGTTAGCGTTTTCTATAGCTACCTGGCCTTGTTTGTTTTTATTCTTGGCGCTTGTGCGTTGTTGCCCCAATGGTGGCTTGATACCTTTTTTTTTTCCCTTGGCTGCGGCCGTCTTATATGGTGGACCGTTCGGACGGATGTTGCTTTATTTATAAAGCGGGGCGATTCAAAAGAATCTAGCGCCATAACACCATCCCTTTCGCGCCCAGAGGCCAGAACCGATGATTTGTTTTATTTCATGATGACGAGCCTACGTGTAGATAGTGTATGCAGATTTCAATCGCCCACGACGATCCCCTCCCCTTTTAGTGAACCTGGTCAAAAAAAATTATCGGACGACCCGCCCGGCCGGTAACAAAGCAAAGCCCTGCTGTTTTTAACGTGTTAATTTACCCCAAACATTGCTACATTATGTGTTGATGAAGAACATGCTAGACAATAGAAATTACATTGATGCTCGTAGTATATATAAGTAAGTCAGATGGGTCTCATCTGCAACATCGCCATCGAGTTCCTTTGTTGCTTCACTGTTGCTGCCCCCGGTTTCCCTCCATCATGGCTTTGTCTGCATCAATTATTTCCTACACTCGCAGGGTTGACGTAATTGGCGGGAACTGTCTTTTTTTAAAGGAATACAGTAGGAAAAGCCCCTATATCGAGTTTTTTTTTTAACAATAAGAACCCAAATATGCATCCGTGAGAACTTAAACGTGGGTGGTCAGATTGTACATCCACTTTCCTAACCAAGTGAGCTAGGCTCACTTCTTGCGGGAATTGTCTTTGACTTCCGAGTTTTAGTGCTCCTTTCGTTTAAAAGAAATTTAAAACCATATTTATAACTTTAGAAAAATAAAAAAATAAATTCTTGGCACATTTAATGTTGTATCCTATAAGCATAAAAATTGCAACCCAAATTCTTTATATTATGGGCTACACAAAATTTACAAAATCTGATAAAATTTAGAGATGTAAAACTACTCCCTTCATTCACTAATGTAAGATCTTTTAGATATTTAAAAGTAGACTAGATACATTTGAAAATGAGTGAATTTGCACAATAAAACACGTCCACTTTGATATCTTTTAGAAAAAAGCTAGGATGTCGTATATTAGTTTTTTTTAGTGGACACAGGGAGTATGTATAATCCGATTCACACTTTTGCCATTTTTGGTGTAACTCATAACACAAAATATTATAAATTGGTATTTGACACGTTTGTAGCATACATCATTATCTACATCCCGGTTTATTTTTTTAGAATCTTATAAAACTAAAAAATATATAATTTTTAATTTAAAAAACAATCAGGATCACTTGTTCCCACTAGTAATGTTGCACGTGCAATGCACGTATTTCTAACATTCGATTAAAATATACTTCTTCCGGTTAAAATATATGATGTTTTAGTTTGTGAAGAAAATATATCTAGACTGTTTTTAGTGTCTAGGTCCCTTCTAAATTTGAGTGAACCTACACACTAAAAATAGTCTAAATACATTCGCTTCATAAAGCTAAAACATCTTATATTTTAAAATTAAGAGAGTACCATTGCTTTCTCTGTGGTATTGATAGAAGTTATGAAGAGAAATAGAGAAACTAATCTTATAGACCATACCTACAAGAGTTCTCCGATTAGTACAAGCCTAAATAAACAACGGTATACTTCTAGCCGATTTAAGTTCCAGTAGCTAGTTACTTCAAAATTAAAAAATTGTCCCTATCATCTTCATGTAATAATATACAACCAAACTGGTGTACTTAAACAGGACAAATAGACAATAATATTTTTAATTTTTTATCTTAGAAAAAAGTTGCTATACATTCTTCGCATGGAAATACGTGAGTTCAGTCGTGTTGATTATTGAAATAAATCCCTCAACAATTACATATGTGCAAATTAGCTTATGATCTTCCGCCTCCAATAGCTAGCTTTCTCATATCCATATTTTCTGGCAAACGTGTCAGGCATCATGAACTCCTGAAATAATCATAATCATAGCTCCTGTAAAAAAAAGTTGAATACTCATTGGTTATTACTGTCTTTTGTTATATCTTCCTCTGCATGAACTACATTGCCTAAAGCCTCTACGCGGAGAACAACCTCTACAAGGGTAGCCTGATCAAAAGCTGCAATTAGAAACAAATATGTTAGTTCTAAGAATCATTTTAAATACAAAGACAATAGCAGAAATCTAGAGATGTTTGTGGAGTACAAACCTATTTCTGTGTGCAGTGTTCTTCACCTCGGTTTAGAATTAGAGTCTGGCATGCTTGTGTACAGAAAAAGAATATCATGGTATACTAAAAATAACTTCAAGTAGCACCATGGGTATACACAGAAATGGCATGTTTGTCCGTTATTTGATCTCATATGAAGTAGAAAAGCAATAAGAGAAACCACAAATGAGGTTCTCGCCCCAAATTCAGTAAAGCATGCCTCTAGTTATAAGATGGTGACTGAAAGTAGAATACACGATCCAAGTAAAATTTGAAGAGATCCAAGTAAAAAAAACTGTAGGACTTAAAATAGAATACACGATGGAATATAGACTTCTACAGCCTGAGCATGTAGCATCAAAGCGTGCTCCCAGAATTTACAAAATATCAGTACACCCGCAAAAATTTAAAAATAAGACTCTAGTTATGCATCAAGGGCAATGGTAGGCTGTCTGGTGTAACTCTACTCGAGTTCATCAGATAGCTTTCAAATGTGAACTAATTTCTTCTCATTCAGAGAGCTTGATTCGGATTTGGTGATTTTACATCTCCATATACATATATGTAGAGCAGGATTCTGATTTGGCTAGATGCAAAAACGTAAATTGTACTACTAAAGTTCTGAATATTATCTTCATAGTAGCAAAAACTTGATCAGCCACTGTTAAGAGAAGAAATCACGACTTGATAAATAACCAGCTCCTTGATGAACAGGTTGCTCCATGTTCCATTGGCGACAACAAAATCAAAAATCACTATAGGCGAACACACCTGAGCTGAAAAAAGTACAAGAAACCAATCAGAGAAAATTATTTACAATGGGCAAAGATGCTGATTCTAAGCACATCGGACAATGAAAAGTAAACATATGTGAACCCAGACCATTAGCAGGTTCTGAACAATAAATCTTTGATGACAAATAATAAGAATTTTGAAAAAAAGGATCATCAAATCAACTAAACAAATCAGCGTGGCCTCGCGTGCCGGCGGGGGCTGGAGGCGTTGCCCTGCGCTGCCGAAGTGCTCATGCGCCTACGGGCGGGGTCGTGGCGAGGCGGGCGGTGGCCTGCGCTGCGAGATGGGTGGCTCGCGTGCACAGTGTCTTGAGAATGGCGGCGCGAGGCGTGTCTTGGTGGCGGCTGCCGAGGTGCTTTCAGGCCTGCTTGGCGGGGTGGGCTCGCGAGCTTGGTCAGGGGCGTGTGCGGCGGTAGCTTGGCGTTCGAGGATGGCAACTGCAGAACGGTCTGCTCCGAAACAAAAAGAAGGGAAGATGAGTCGCGGGATTGTCCGCTCGCGGCGTTGAGCCGATAAAGACGGCGCAATTTTTGGACGTTCGATATTCGCATCGTACGGTCTAGACTGCTGGGATTAGACCCTCTGGGTCTTTTAATATTAGTTTAGATGTGCACGAAATCTTCACTCAAATTGTAAATGTCCGCAAAGAGTGCACAGACAATACTTGTGCTCTTGTGTTTCTCCCTGTCCATTCCCACGATGCATCGACACGCAAAAGCTTGCCGGTAAAAAAAAGTAGTTCGGCTACCCACAAATTCTGGTAAAAGATGATTCCCGTGCTCATAAATATTTGGACTATTATACTTTAGACGATGGCCATGCCGGAGGATATATAGAAATCATATTACAAGCTCTTCACATAGGTCAACAAGCAGGACGAGTCTAGTTTCTTTCCTGTGTATGGCTTCACTTGGCCTCCATCATAGCTTTGTCCTGGGTGGATTGGGTTCTGCCCCTCAATTTAAATTGAGAGCGAAAGGAGGAGGTCCAATTGTTCGTTTTGGCCGTAAGTATTTCCTCATCTCCACGAATTTGATGTGATTAGTCTGATATGTATGTATTGTCCGCTAGCACTCGGCAGCATATCGTACAAGGCATTAAACAGTGATATTCCGAGCAAAACGGTCGTTGGTTTCACCCAAATAAAATTTCCATTTTTCATATGTTAATTAACCCGTTAGATATTCCTTTCAACATGATCGTTGGTTTCACCCGATCATGTTGATCGTTGCGTGATTGGCTCCTCGTGTCCGTGGTGGGTGGTGTGGAGTATTCGATCGCTAATCAAGCCATGTCGAGGTCACCGCATCGACAATTTAATCAAGCGAAAGCTGCCACAGGTGAAGGTGATGTTATTCTCTAAAGCGATGGCCACCATATATAGCAGGAAACGTGGTTCGTCATAGCTGTAGTGTGGTTTTGTGGTTCATTGCATGCCACTTTTTTTGTCTGTAAATTTCGGTAACCGTCATGGGTTCGTGCAGGTCTATAGCGAATTGTGCAATCATGATTGATCTTTCAGTACAAGGGTGCCATCTTAATGATCAGTGTGGTTTTACTGTTTTTTAGAAAAAATTCTACCGATCTATTAATAACCATCAATAACAGTGCAAAAAGCCTTAAAAGTAATAGAAAATACAAATTGAAAATACACCTGTTGTCTAGCTTCTACCTTTCCATTATCAACGCAAAATGCTTATTGCGAAGTATTTCATATGTAAAAATTTCACATGTTTATATTTGCTTCAGTTTTGATGATGAACGTCCAAGACGATATAAATCAAATTCAAGCTCTTGGGATATATAGGTGATAAGATATATGGGTCTTATCTCAGATCTCATGTAACATCGCCATCGTTCCTTTGTTCCTTCACTGTTTCTGCCCTCAGTTTGCCTCCATCATTGTGTTGTCCACATCAATTATTTCCTACTCTCCCAGGGTTGACGAGATTAAACTCTGCTATGTATGTAAACTGACAGTTGGCATGTATACAAATTGTAAAATGTTCAGTACGTGTGCTGTTGTGTTTCTCCCTGTCATCGGTGCGCAAAAGCTTATCGGTTAAGATTTAAGAAAAACATTTTGGCTGCCCGCAAATTCTAGTAAAAGATGATTCCTGTGCTCACAACTAATTTAGATGATAAGCATGCAGGAGGATATATAGAAATCCTATTCCAAGCTCCTCGGATAGGTCAACAAGCAGGACCAGTCTGGTTTCTTCCTAGACTGTTGTTGCTATCAGGAACTCGAATACTCTATTTAACAGACTACGATAGATACTGAAGATATCTCGCCGGGACTGCCACATCGCTCCCGCCACAGGGTGTCACGGGCGGCGACCCTCACCTAACCCCTTCAGCTCCCTCACCTCCCTCCCCCTCGCTGTTGCCGGGAGCAGGTCGGGGGGAAAGCCCGCGGCTTGCGAGGAGGGCGGTGGTGAGGCACTCGGTTTCTCCTGGACCCCGGGTTCGCTGCAGGGCCTTGTCACGGTACGATAATCCCAAACACCCACAAAAGAGGAGTAAGATTTTTACCGGACATTGTATGTTGGGGGCATGGACTTGTATAAATCTCTGTCTTAGTGTGCTACCAACCCGATGTCCGAGCGTGACCCTTCCGAACATTACTCTACCATCATAAAATACCTCGACACGGTCAATCAAAATCCAAAGGGTTCAAATCGTTGGATTCTTGCAGCAATTATTGTCCACCGTCACTGACATGCTACAAGGAGGATTACTATTAAAATTGTAACAAATAGCATGACATGCTATCCAAGTAATAGGACAACCAAAATCGAATGTTGTATAATTTTCTACCGAAAAAGATACCCATGCCAATTTTATTTAGATAATTACCTTCAGTAAGAATAAAAAAATGGCATAAAAACAAAAGGAACACCTTAATCTTGAATGGCACCTTAAGTCTCCATAGCTTTCTAGCACCAAAACTTGAGAATCAAATAAATCAAAATATGTACTACCAGTAGCAAAACATCCTATAATACTTAGGCCCCACAAAAAATTCTCGGTAACAACCCTCATCAGTGCTAAAAGGCTCGTCTATACCATCTAACACTGTATCGTGCTATGGTCCCATGACTCAAACACTCTACATTGCTCCAGGCTTCACAGTTCACATGAAAGCACGCACACGCTCTCCTGGCTGACGGTGGCCCTGTACCACACAGAACTATAGCCAAATTTATTTGGCGTGCCTCCAGATCCAAAAACACCATTGTCGCAAGAAGCTAGCTGGACGCCACAAACACATCCACAATGTTTAAGACGAATTTTATCTGAAACATATGAATTCGAAACGTAAAAGATTACAGATTCAATTTCGCAATACAAGAACTCCCGATGCCTTCCAACCCCACCATAGTAAAAGCATCGAATTGCGCCCCTATCCATGCATGGTCCATCTCTCAACTTGAAGCATTTCTGAATCCTTCACATTCTCTTTTATGCACCGAAATACAATCAAGTTGATCCGATGCAATTATTCACCATCTTAAAGTTCTACGGTTAATTAAAAGTTCGGCCATGTCGCATGCATGGCTACTCCAACAAAATGGGATTTTCCTTGATTTCATTCTCCACACAAGCTAGTGCACATGCAGGACAAAAGAAATGGATCGAAAGATTCTGAGCTTTGTGGTGTAAAAGCTCCGGGCTGTCAATTAACCCATTTTGTGCCATAGTTCCTTTGATGATGATATTCAGTGTTGCAGACAACAACATGATCTTTTTCGCACAATGCCACGATTAGGGCTGGACTATCGAGTAGCTCGACTCATTAAGGCTCGGCTCGTTAAGGATCATACTCGTTAAGGCTCAGATCATTAAACTCGTTAAGGATAATGAGCAAAAAGTAAAGCTTGGCTCGGTTCGTTAGATGTTAACGAGCGCTCACGAGCTACTCGTTAAGAAAATACGAACGAGTAGGGCTCCAGGCTCCAGAGTCCAGTCGGCAAGGCTCGGTACGCGCCGTCGCCGCGGTCAAAAGATCTAGATCGAGAAGATAGGAATGCGGGGATCGGACTGGAGTGCGAGAAGACGACGAGTCTAGGAGAAATAAGGGGTCTGTCGACGACGGTGAACGATCACTCTCGCCTCTCGGCCTCTCACTCCCGATCGATTGGTCTTCCTGGGCCAAATGTTTATCTTAAATGGGCTGTCAAATTAGACATAAGTGGGATATATCTTGGTTGTTACCGAGTTTAACGAGTAGCTCATGAACATCGTTAGCTCGATCGTTTAGCTCGTTAAGGATAACGAGCAAAAACTTCAGCTCAACTCGAATCGCTAAGAAAACGAGTCGATTTCGAACGAGCCGAGCAAACGAGTGCTCGTTAAACTCGTCGAGTTCCGAGTTTTATGTCCAGCCCTAGCCACGATCGAGTGCCCTATGTCGAAACAGGAGCAGATAACAACGTCAGGAGTGGACACACATACACACATGCTTCAGTTACCACAACAAAGATAGGAATTCAACTAGCTTGCAAATTAAGCCGGTCTTCAAATGGTCTACCCACTTTTCGTGCCTTCACAAAAAAAAAACTGTCCACGGATTTCATGTGTTCTCCACAGAGTTCACATGAAACCTCGATTCAGCGGAATCTGTGAATTGTCATGATGTCATGAAGATTGCTTCGTCGGAGATCGTTTAGACAATCAACAAGTCATATTATATGTCTCTAGTGGAAATGATCAAAACCACGGTAAAATCACTACGTACTCCAAATTGGGACGAGTGTGATCTCTCGTCTTATCTAATATCTTGCTCAACATCTCGATCGTCATTTCTTTTTCTTTGCTGCTGTTGCGGTGTTGCCGATCATCACTTAATTTGCATATATCCGTCACAGCAACCGTGGCTCCGTCGCCGAACTGATCACTCTCTCGTATCGTCGTGTGTATGCAGCCGAGACCGCACGGCGGTGAGCAGGACACGATTCGTCCAACATGCTGCTGCTGCTGGTAAAGGAGACGCATGGTAGACGGTAATCAGAACTCGCTTTCACGTGTGGCAAGCCAGAGCCAAATAATCATCCAGCTAGGCTTAGGCGTGGCGTAGCGTGGCGTGGCGTGGCGTGGAGCACTTGCTTGTAAAGCGATGGCCACCTTGCCGGGACCAACGGCGGGAGCGAAGGGAATTCATGGCTTTGATGCAGTGGAGTGGTGCGTGGTGTGTCATATTTTGGGTGACCGCTATGTCTACGAGATTCGTGGCGGTCGGTCTACACAGAACTCTGTAGCTGCGAGTGGTCGCCTTCAGGGTCTTGGTCCTTTTAATGGTTTTTTCAACTCGGTTGAAGGTTGTTTTGTCTTTTGAGTCACAACCACTTTAGGTTTCAGACTACACAGTGGACTTGTTACATCTGATACTACAGATCATGTCTACTCACTTTTGTGCAAGTGCAATTAGCCGGTGGGTGATTAGCCAAGGCCCAAGACTTCGATCGAGCAAGTCCAGTTGTAGTAGGAGATTTGCACTAAAATCTTTGCTCAAGTGGTGGGGTGTCTCATATCTTCACTGTATTGTACAATTAATTTGAAGTTCAGACGTGACACCAGTATGGCTACTCATACCAAAAATAACTCCTGGAAGTCTGTTATGCGTTCTCCACACAAGGTGGTGCAGCTCACGCGTGAAAATGAAATTGATCGAAAGATTAACAGCTATGTGGTGTAAAACCTCCGGATTTCTATGTCAGAGCACCTATCATGATGATATGCACTATCTATCTCCACGATCTTCAATTTGGACAGTGCCACGAGTGATCTCCGTTGAAACTAGAGCAGATAACAATTACCCATGCTTCAATTACCATGTGAGAAGGAAAGATGTTGAAAGGTAACTGGAAAAAAATATGCTTCCACTAGTTTCCAGGGATCTGAACCCCTTGCAAGTTGACTCTGCATCATGGAAGAAAAAAACACACCCATGGTAGCTAGATCTACCAGCAGTTGTAGCTGTACCATGTACTCCAACAACACATGTTCATTTCTCACATAGTCAGATGCATGATCGATGCAACTAGAGGACACCACGACATGTGTTGTCTACCAGTATTAAACACCACCTACATGATCCATTGCATCTGATCCTAATTCTATCGAAAAGTGACGCCATCCCCCCACTACAAAAAAAGATGCAATATGTTTGGGCACACAGCATTCAGATAGGAACTGGAGCTCCTGCAATAATGTGCGTGAGTGTATATATGTGGTCTTCAGAAGAGGCCAGCTCGGCCGAGCAACGTCTAGAACCTCACGTGCTGAATTCCTGAATGCGCACAAAATATGATAAGGAGAGGTGGCCACACATCTCTCGCAATTCTCCAATTGATTCTTGCCAGCGACATCACCGACAGAAGCTCTTGCTTCCCCACAAAGCTCTGTTCTCAAGTCAACAATCGCAAATGGCATCGAGCGCGAAAATATAAATATCCAGATGATCGAAACTGAGAGCTGGATAGCATCAGGATAGTACCGAGCCTTCCCATTCAGACATCTCTTGAAATACATGCGGGTGTGATCTGCTGCAGGAAAATAGATAAACGTCTTGCTTCCTGAATTTTGCCGCTCAACGTAGCGAAAACCCGCGAGATCGGTGGACAAAATTCGGTGATGTTATCTGAAATTTATTGTTATTTTTTGGGTGAAATTATTTTTGTCTGACCAGCACACCATAAGTGACAACTTTCATGAAAGAGATTTTTTCGTGACGTTTGGGAGCAAGCGGGTCCACACATGCCTGGTTTTAATGGTCCCGTGTTCGGTTGTTAATAAATTTAATGTGATGAAGATGTTTTTCAACGAAAGAGAATCTTGGTGTTTAGATTTTGGGGAGTCATGTTGCTGTCACTCATTTGGCTTATCTGAAATACTAGTTTGCTAATTATTTTCTTACACTCCTGATGTTGATGCCATGGGCCCCTGAGATTCAGATAAGCATCTAAATTAGGCAACCCATTTTGTCACCACCTTATGTACAACTGCCGGTCTTGCATCTCATAAGGTCTCTAAAATTCATCTAAAAAAGGGGGTCTCTGAAGTTCATTTAAAAAAGGGTCTCTGAAGTTCAGAGTTATCTATATACCCTAATCTAATGGAGTGGTTCATGCGACTTGTGTACGTATGAAACTACGCAAGCACGTAAATTTTATGCCTTGACTTATGAATATTTTTTTGTGTCCCTTCAATGTTCATAAAACTACATTCTGATGTACTTCATTGTCTATTGGTAACTAGTACAAAGCTCTTAAAAATATTAGAGAAGAAGCCACACGTTTTGGTTTGTCTGAATGTGTTAGAATTTTATTCCGAAACTCATTTTTCTTGAAAAATACACTTTATTACTTAAAGGATTTTAGCATTACACACGAACTCTGCATAATTAGGATGAACACACAAACACAACATGTCCAAGACGAATAAAGAAAAAGATGAAATACATGTACTCATCAAGAAACTGCATAACGCCTGGATAAACAGAGGTCTGATCCGTAGAAACTGCAATACGCAGCTTCCTCTAGCGAACCAAAATTTTCATCAAAGCTACACTAAGCTGAAGAATTGGGCTTGCCACATGTTTCCGTCATCTGCCTAGATTATGTTGTGCATTCGCCATCGTGTTTTCTTTGTTCAAAGGATTGCAGGAAAGGGACGTGATGAGAAAGATACTAGCAAGGGGATGCGAAGCAGAGAAGAGAATACAATTCTTCAGTCTTCATTTAAGCTACTACTGTACATATTTCTGCTTTTCTGAAGGGGTGCTCTTTTTTTTAGAAAGGACCAAATATTAATATGAAGAGATACCAATTACACTCAGCTCCTGCAACAACGTATTACCCTATTAGCATTACGGATGCACACAGCCAAAAAAGAATTACATAAAAAAATCCCATGATCAGTTTCTTCAAACCGCGGACCAAACACCATCAAAACAACACAAAAAATCCAACAACTCTAAAAGAAATGCTGCCGATAAGGGAACAGTGCACAAACATCGTCATCGCCCTGATCAAAGATCATAGTTTTCCACCCCTTGAGAAAGTCCGCACTCATAAAACAATGTCTTTAATAAGGATATTGTCAGGCACAACCAGTTAAGGCCAGACCTTAGGTTTTCACCCTTCAGGTTTAGACACTGAATTCCTCCTGTGTCGTTGCCTCCACTTGCCAATTCCGCTGTTCCAAGTCACAAAACACCAAGGCAGAATCCCTACACCACCAGGACTCAAACTTCCATTGCCAGTCTTCAGTTCTCGGCTTTTATGCCATTGTCCGCGTCTGACTTCACCATGGAACCAAGACATGTCCTATGAAGGCAATAGATGCAGAGCTTCACAACGCCCGCTCTGAAACCAAACGGCCAGCAAAAACAAGGTTGCGCACGACCGAAACACCGCCCGCACCGGCAAATTCCAGGCATGTCGTCCATTTGAAATTCAACGGCGGAGTATTCCGAAACTCGGTAGTCCACCCAAGATCGATGACGACTGACGAGAGGTAGTTCTTCATCTAGGCGAGAGAGAAATCCAAGGACCACCACCTTTATTCACAGCCGCGCTAGAAGCCCCCAGGCCCATGCATATAATTGCCTATTCAAAAAGTACCTGAATAGAAGTTTGGGGGCAGATTATCCGCCCCTGCCAAGGGCCGGATTATCCAATCCTGGCTCAATCGACAAAGGTAGCCAAGGCGCATCACACTGTATAGGGGGTGGACTTTCCCTCGGATTGTCCGGCTAGGTCCAGAGTTTTTGCCCGGGCCGGATAATCCGCCACTCCAGGGGGGCGGATAATCCGCCTCCCCCTAGGAATTTTTGTAAAGGGGGCCAAGGCGCATCACAATGTACAGGGGGTGGATTTTCCCCCGAAAAATCCGAATCCGGGGCGGAGTTTTGCCTCGGCCGGATAATCCGGCCCCCTACTTGGGCCGGATAATCTGCCCCCTGAAAGCTCCAATGGCTGAGTTTTGGCAGGGTTATGAATACCCCAATTGCTCCTCATGTAAGAACTCTTGATTCATTTGAAAAAGTACAATACCGTTCTTCAAGTTCCAAATCGAGATCTCCACCTTTATCCACCTGAAGGCTTCGATCTTTGGGGAATCAAAGGAGGAGGCCTCGATCTTTATCAACACCAATCAAGCGTTTCACTTCCCCTCTATTCACTTGGAAGATTCTTGATCTAGTATTTCTTACAAATATCTAGATCTCAATTTCGGTTATTTGATAATCCTTGTTCTTGTGGCAGCTTGTTGTCATCACAGAATCCTCCAATTCAGTTGTGGATGTGCGCCCCGCTAGTGTTGTAAAGGCACTGGTTCCCGCCGCGAAGGGTACCAATAGTGGAAAGGTGGATCAGGCCTTTGGTGGCTAAGATCCATCGGAGGACAGGGTGAGGTCTATTGTGGCGTGGTGGTCTTAGAACCACCCAACCCTCCAACACAGACGTACTTCCCTTAACAAGGAAGGAAATGCGGTCAAACAAATCCATGTGTCTCTGTGTGCTTCACTATGGTTTCATCGTTCCTCACTTTTACTCGCTTAGTAGTTAGGTCTTCATATAGGGATATTCTCCGTAGTTGCATATCTAGAGAATTTACCTTTGTGTCAAGCCTAAAATTGAAAAAGAATTAAAATTTGGAGTAGCACCTATACACCCCCTCTAGGGGTCCATACGATCCATTTCAATTGGTATAAGAGCCCCGGCTCTTTATTTGGGCTTAACCGCCTAAGAGAAGTATGGGTACTAAGGGAGATGGGAGTGAGGTTGTGGACATGGTCACCATGAATGATCTCAAAACATTGGAAACAACCTTGATTAATTCTATGGAGACCAAAATGGAAGAGATGCGTCAAATGATAGCGCGTCTGTCCGTGCCTGCAGCCTCTCCTCCATCTACCTCTAAGGCTTCCACTCCGCTCTCTAAGGAGAAAGCTAGCGCTAACTCTAAGGAAGACGATGTGGTGGGTGACGATCATAGTAAAAGCTCCTCCTCTAAAAAGAGAAGTGGTAAGGAGGAATATAGTGAGGTTCCTCATGTATATTCACCTGATCCACCTATCCCTCTACCTCATATAAACAATAAGGGTGATCCATCCAAGCTTACTGCATCTCCTTTTAATCAATGGCAATTTTTTATGAAGTCTCATGTGTGCAGCTCGTCCATTGAGTTATGTAAAATCATCGAGAATGGTCTTCATGTTGGATATCCAAACAACTTAACAAGAAGAGAGGTTATTGACATCCAACTCAATGCAATGGCTCTACACATGATACAGCTCGATGTGGGTCCCAAGGACATGCCACATGCAGAACATCTCAACACCGCAAAGGAAGCTTGGGATGCCCTCACCGAACTATTCATTGGAAATGAAAGCATGAGAAGGAATAGGTAAGATGCACTAAGTAATTAAGCGGAAGGATTTTATATGATGGATGGCAAGGACCACGAAGATATTGTTGGAGATATGCCCAAGAGGCAATAATAAAAGTAGTTATTATTATATCTTTGTGTTTATGATAAATGTTTACATACCATGCTATAATTGTATTAACCAAAACATTGATACTTGTGTGATTTATAAACATTTAAGATTCCCTAGTAAGCCTCTTATAATACTAGCTTGTTGATTAATAGATGATTATGGTTTCCTAATCATGAACATTGGATGTTATTAATAACAAGATCATATCATTAGAAGAATGATGTGATGGACACACTCCTATAGTTAAGCGTAGCATAAGATCAAGTCATTCAATAGTTCGTTTGCTATAAGTTTTTAAATACATAGTAACCTAAATCCTTCGATCATGAGATCATGTTAATCACCATCACCGGATGGATGCTTTGATGACATCAAACACCAATTTGTAACTAGGTGGTTATAAAGGTAGCATTGAGTATTCTGAAAGTATGTGTTGAGGCACATGTATCAATTGTGAGATTTCTCCATCCATATGACAGATAAATATATTTTGGGCTCTCTCAGTGAAATGCCATCCAATTGGCTTGCAAGCATGTGACTATATCACAAGGAATCACATATCACGGAACGAGTGAAGAATACTTATCGGTAACAAGGTTTAACTAGGTATGCGGAGATACCGGCGATCAAACCTCGGATAAGTAAAGTATCGCGAGACAAAGGGAAATTGGTATCATATGTAAATGGCTCATTCTATCATGAAGTAATCGTAAAAATATGTGGGAGCCATATGAATTTCCAGATTCCTCTATTGGTTATTGATCGAAGAAGTGTCTCGATCATGTCTGCATAATTCACGAACTGTAGGGAGACACACTTAAGGATTCGATGTTCTTTAGTAGATATCAAATGTGAGTTGGAGACCGAATGTTGTTCAAAGTCTCGGATTGGATCTAGGACATCACGAGGAGATCCGGAATGGTCCGGAGAATAAGATTCATATAAGGAAAGTCCAATTCTTTGGTGTTTTCACTGGAATCTTTTAGAAGGGTCTAGAAGGTCGACCACACCGGAGAGGGAAGGGTACATGAATGTGTCATACCAATGTGGAATAGTTGCATCATGCCCTAGGTCACTTGGCTGGACAATGGGAAGAGAAATTATCAAACTCTAGTTTGAATAGTCAAACTCCAATTTGAAAAGTCAAATCCCAACATTGAAAGTCAAACCAAGTGGAGGGAGAGGAGGAAACCTAGTGGGGGAAGGTTTCCCCTCCCTCCCTTGCCGCTGTCCAAGGAAGAGGAGTTGGGGGAGGACTCCCCTCTCCCTCGCCGCCTCTCCCTCCCATAAAAGTAGGGGAGGAGCACCCGCTTGCACTACACCTCCAAACCCTAGGCCGACTGCCCTCTAAACCGCCGCCGCCTAGCCTTGCCCTAGCCGCCGGCCACCTCCACTCCTTGGCCTCTAAACCCTAATTGCCAAGGCATCTCTAATCCACTATAACTCTCTCCAGCTTAGGCGAAGCCCTGCAAGATCTACTCCTCCGTTTCACCACCACGCCGTCGTGCTGCTAGAATCGAGAGGATATCTAGAACCTCCGCTGCCTGCTGGAACAAGGGAGAGGAAGGTCTTCATCGAGTACCAAACGTGTGACCGACTACGGGAGCGTTGCCAGAATGCGGTGCCGGAAGGATCGTCTTCGTGATCTTGAGATCGACAAGTGAACAACTACATCACCCACGAGATATCCGTATCTCGTTAAACGCTTTGGATCTTTGAGGGTTAGTACTCTATCAACTCATTACACCGATCTAGTAGATTAGATCTTGCCTTTTGAGTGTTCATGCAATTGTATTTTTTTGTTTTCCATGCTACGAACCCCTACAGATATGTATAAAAGGCTCAAATACATTGCCACCACATTCAGAAACCATGGGGCAACCCATGTTGATGACGCATGGATCAAGAGGAAATATAAGTGCACTTATGCTGTTTGAGCCTACTGACTTGAAGAGCCTCCAAGGTAGACACAATTACCACCAAATGACTTCCAATGAGGTCATGCAATAAATGGATGCTTTCAAAGTAGTCGCCAAGGACACTACAGACGCTCGTGATCGAGCCATCTAATGCAAAAAGGGGTAAACGTGGCCTTGAAGGCAAATATTATTGAGAAAGAAGATGATGACATTGTTGCTATGGACAGTCCTGAAGATGTCAAGAAGGCTCATGGATAATACATGACCTTTTATGCAAGGAACTTCTGGAAGGATCCCTCCAAAGCCAAATATGAACTTGAACGCAGGAATGGGTCAAATGGACGAAGGGAAAACGGTCCAAAACTGAGAACTTGTTTCAATTATAGAAACGTTTACATTTTTTGGCTGAGTGTCCTTATCAAAGTAGAGAAGATAATGGAGGCAGGATCATTCTAAAGGAAAAGTCAAAGGCACCTCGGAAGAAGCTATTTGTAAAGAAAAATGCTCCATACAAGAAGAAACCAAAGATTGTTTTGGTAGCTCAAGAGGAGTACTCATCCGCAAGTGAAGACGAAGAAGATGAGGATAACTCACGAGAGGTGTCTGCCATGGCCACCACATCTACACCTAATTTACAAATGAGAATATCATCAACAAGAATGTCACTTGTCTTATGGCAAGAGGTTCTGAGGTATCACCTTCCACCACTTCCTTTCCTAAGACTACTATGAATATTGATATGGATGATTCCACTAGTCTTAAGATTATGGAAGAAGTTATTGCTTTGGATTATTTTATCACTAACTTTCAAGGTGAACACAAAGTTCATTTTGAGGCTCTTATGAGTCAACTTGTGTACTCCAAAGAGCTCCTAGAAGAAAAGGGCGGAATTGAAAGAGAGGATGCAATAGAAATTGCATCCTTGAAGAATGCTCTAGAAGAAGAAGAGATTCGAGTCTCTCTAGAGGAGAGACTTGAGTCAATTGAGGAGTCAAATGATGAAATTGTGGCCAAGCTTATAAAGGAACGTGATAATGTAGTTTCCAAGGCAAAGAAACTAAAGAAGGAAAATGTTGAATTTGGGGCTGCTCATGCTAGACTCTCTAGAAATTAGAGAAACTTGACATTAACCACAAGGTTTTGGAGAGTGAATACTCTATTCTCAATGAGTCTCATGAATAGATCCAAAACCAAGTATGACATTCCTAGCACTTCTACATCAACATGTGCACATGAAGAAGTTCTAGAATAAAATGCTTGGTTGAAAGATGAGCTTGCTAAGGCTTCTCTACCCAAAGGTAAGGCTGTTCTAGATGAGGTCCTTATAAAGCAAAGGACGAATAATTGAAAAGAGGGACTTGGCTATTTCCTCAATACCAAAAAGAAGAAGAAGAAGAAGAAGAAGAAGAAGAAGAAGGCCAAGAATGCTCAAGCAAAGACAAGTGTAGCTGAAAAGAACACCACAAAGGACAAAACTAACTATAATGGTTTTGCAGGTCTAACAATCCTCATTATAAGTTATTTTGTGATTATTATGATGATGTCCATACGAGCTATGTGGGTCCTTCTAATAATTATATGGACCCGTCTGGCGAGCGCCCGAGCGCTCGTTCTTAGTCCTTGGCGCACCACGTCTAGCGGCGCCACTGCGCTCGATCGAGGAAGCCAACACCGAGCGCACCCTCCCACCTACAAAAAAAAATCCACCTGCGACGCCCAATGCCCCCGCCTCCCCCACCTTCTCCGGAGCCCCTCCACTAGGCACTCATCATGGCCATCTTATGGGTTTTCCAGAAACCTGCGCTTGGCTAACTCGCACGCGTGCGCCACCCTCCTTGGCCGGGAGCAGCAGCCCCGGGAGCAGCAGGCGCTGAATGGGGTCTTTCTAGTGGGGAATTGGATGAGAGGAGGACGGTGGGGCTGCGCCGATTAACATCTGCCGTAAAGGAGGCTGATGGCTGGCTCGGGGCCGTTGCCTGGATGAAGGAGAGAGATAATTTGAGATAGAAAGATGCACGTGCGAGGAAGAAGATAAGGAGAGAGAGGGATCGACACTTAGTGGTGGGTCCCACTAGAAGAAAAGCTTTTCCGTACGAGCACATAGAAAAAAGTTCATACGTTCCTCCTACATATTAATTGTTCAATTTATGCAGATTTGAATGAATCTGCATTTATTTAGTATATAGGTTCATCCAAATTTTGACAAATTAAAGTCAACTAATATGGATCGGAGGGAGTATTATTATTTTACCTCCTAGTACTGTTTTTGAACTATATTAGTTGATTGGATTTGTCTAGATTTAGACGTATTTAGACATGTTTTAGTACTCCCTCCGTCCTAAAATAGATGTCTTAGATTTGTCAAAATTTGAATGAATCTAGACACTATTTAGTATATAGGTTCATCCAAATTTTAACAAATCTAAGACATCTATTTTGGGACGGAGGGAGTACTAGATATATTCGAAGCTAGACAAATCCAAGTCAACTAATATGGGTCGAAGGGGTAGTACTTTGTTGCCTAAAAATCATAAATAATTGCTAATTTATTTCCTAAATCTACATAATAGTTGCTAAAATTATTGTAGTTGCTACTTTGTTGCCTAAGATCACATAATAATTTGTTGGTTAAAATTATTGTAGTTGTAATTTTCCCTCAATGTATTGTTGTCACCAAAATTCTGAAGTTGCACATCGATGATAGGAAATTGCTACGAATATGGGAGAACTCCCGACGAGGCAACTATGGTGCCTTGTCGTGCTGAAAAGCAACTCCGGTGCCCAAAATTGCCTTCGGTAGGTTTAAAGTTGCCTCAAAAAATTCTATGGTGATTTTATTTATTGCTAATTTCGGTGTAAAAAGCAACTCCGATGCCTAAAAAAGCAACTCTGGTGCCGACAAAAGCAACTTCGATGCCCTCGACAGAAACTTCAAAAGCAAATTCGGTGCCTAACGAGGCAACTTTGGTTCCCGGCGTGACAACTTTGTAGTCCGACAAGGCCGACGAGGCAACTTGTGCCCAACTTCGAAGGCGATGAGGCACATAAGTTCCCCCGTCGGGCTCCGAAGTTGCCTCGTTGGGCGTCAAAGTTGCCTCGTCAGGTAAAATTTGCCCCGTCGGACAACAAAGTTGCCTCGTCGGGCACAACTTCTATGCCTCATCGGCCTCTGAAGTTGGGCACAATTTGCCATGCCGAGAACCAAAGTTGCCTCGGCGGGCACCAAAGTTGCCTCATCGGGTTCCGAAGTTGTCTCGCTGGGCATCGAAGTTGCCTCGCCGGGAAAAAGTTACCTCTTGGGCATCAAAGTTGCCTCGTCGGACACCAAAGTTGCCTCGCCGGGCAAAAGTTCCCTCGTCAGGCACATAAGTTGCCTTGTCAGGCACCGAAGTTGCCTCGCCGGGCTCTGATTTGCCTCATCGGGCTCCGAAGTTGCCTCGCTGGGCATCGAAGTTGCCTCGCCGGGAAAAAGTTGCCTTGTTGGGCACCAAAGTTTCCTCGTCGGACACCAAAGTTGCCTCGCTGGGCTCTAAAGTTTCCTCGTCGGGCAAAAGTTGCCTCGTCAGGCACATATGTTGCCTTGTCAGACACCGAAGTTGCCTCGTCAGGCATAAGTTGCCTTACCGGCCTTCGAAGTTGGGCACAAGTTGCCTCGTCGGACTCCGAAGTTGCCTCGCCGGGCAAAAGTTGCCATGTCGGGCTCCAAAGTTGTCTCGTTAGGCACAGAAGTTACCTCGTCGGGCTCCAAAGTTGCCTCGTTAGGCATAGAAGTTGCCTCGTCAGGCTCCGAAGTTGCCACACCGGGAACCGGAGTTGCCTCGTCGAGCACCAAACTTGCCTCGTCGGGCTCTGAAGTTGTTTGGTCAGACACAGAAGTTGCCCCGTCAGGCTCTGAAGTTGCTTTTTCGCTAGGCATCGAAGTTGCATCGCTGGGCAAAACTCACTTCATTGGGCACAAGTTGCCTCATCGGCCTCCGAGATTGGGTACAAGTTGTCGCATTGGTCTCGTTGGGCTCTGAAGTGATAGGGAAAAGGTGTCCGATCTTTCGATGAGATGGTGATAATCGATTTGGTGGAGTTCGGGCTTGACGATCCGACTACACGTGCGAGTACGAGCGCCAATGCAATCGCTAGGCCAATCTCTTGGAGGTTACCGATCCTACGGGAACACGATCAGCCTGACCAGCGAGGGTCTTAATTCCTACCTGAAATCGAGAACAAGTAAGAACCAATATTGCAATCAAGATATTGTGGATTAAGAGGAAAGCTTTATTGAAAAGGTGGGATCCTGTAGGTGCAATCAAGAGGCCTCTGCGACGCTCGATCCTTGGCGAAGTTGCTATGAAGGCTAACTTAATGTCTAAACAAAATCCGAGTCTAGGGTGACGGCTATGGGGAGTATTTAAGAAGGAAAAGGTGGGGTTTCGGCCAGCCTTGGAAGTGGTGGCTGAATCCAACCCTATAAGTCCGTTTCCCCTCAAATACGGACTCTAAAAAGTGGCTATTTAAAATCCTATGAAAATTACATGGGCCTGGCCCAAAATAAAGGTGCCGCAGCACCATATTAAGCTATGGACGAATTCGTGAAGTATTAATCTTGAATATTTCGTCCAAGCCTTCTTTCTTCATTATGGTGGCCTCAAAGTTCTGAAATCTTCATCCGTGGCCTTCTCTTGGATCATCACATGCTTGCTGCCATCTTCATGCATGGCCATGCTCCAATGCTTGTCCCTCTCATCCATGCTTGGTCCATCATTCCTAAGAGTAAGAAATACATCTGATTTAGGCAGCATCATATTCTCATGTATGTGAGGAATAGTTTCAAGAAACGAAAGTACCTGATAGTTAAGTTGTTTGGCACGAGATCTTGTGATGGGTCCTTGTATGTGTGTAGCTGTAGGTACAACGGTTGTATCAATAGAAGGGATGTCCACATCATGCTCCCCTTCTTGAATTGAAGTCGTCCTCGACGCAATCTCATCTTCCTCACCAAAGTAAGGCTTCAAACTTGCAATGTTAAACGTAGGACTAACCGTACCAAAGTCTACAGGCAACTCAAGTTTATATGCATTATCGTTTATTTTCTCTAACACCTTAAAGGGACCAGTAGCACGTGGCATTAATTTAGACTTGCGTAAATCAGGAAAATGACCCTTACGCAAATGTAACCAAACAAGATCTCCAACATCAAACACAACATGCTTTCTCCCTTTATCCCCAGCAAGTTTATACTTAGCATTCATGTGTTCAATGTTATTTTTAGTAGTGTTATGCAAGTTTAAGATCATTTCAGCGCGTTGTGTAGCATCCAAATTATTTTGCACCGAAGAAGGTAAAGGCAATAAATCAATAGGTGCACGAGGAACAAAACCATACATGATCTCAAACGGGCACATCTTTGTGGTATAATGCAGCGAACGATTATAAGAAAATTCTATATGAGGTAAACACTCTTCCCACAATTTTAAGTTCTTCTTTAAAACAGCCCGCAACATAGTAGACAAAGTTCTATTTACTACTTCAGTTTGTCCATCAGTTTGTGGATGACATGTAGTACTAAACAGCAATTTAGTCCCTAACTTAGCCCATAAACATCTCCAAAAGTGAATAAGAAATTTAGTATCATGATTAGAAACAATAGTATTTGGCACACCATGCAAACAAATAATTTCACGAAAGAACAAATCAGCAATATGCGCAGCATCATCCATTTTATGACAAAGAATAAAGTGTGCCATCTTAAAAAACTGATCCACAGCAACAAAAATACTATCCCTCCCCTTCTGTGTTCATGACAATCCCAAAACAAAGTCCATAGAAATATCCACCCAAGGAACACTAGGAACAGGAAGAGGCATATATAAACCATGTGGATTAAGGCGAGACTTAGCTTTTTGACAAGTAGTGCAGCGTGCCACAAATCTCTCAACATCTCGACGCATACGTGGCCAAAAGAAGTCTGCAGCAAGAACATCCTCCATTTTCTTGACACCAAAGTGTCCCATCAATCCTCATCCATGCGCCTCCTGTAAGAACAAAAGACGAACAGAACTATCCAGAATGCATAGTTTGTTAGCACGGAACACAAATCCATCATTGAAGACGAACTTGTTCCATGTTCTACCATCTCTACAATTCTGCAACACATCTTTAAATTCAGCATCATGCACATATTGTTCCTTAATAGTTTCTAATCCAAATATTTTGAAGTCAAGTTGAGATAACAAAGTATAACGGCGCGACAAAGAATCAGCAATAATATTATATTTACCCTTTTTGTGTTTGGTAACATAAGGAAAAGACTCAATAAATTCAACCCACTTTGCATGACGACGATTCAACTTAGCTTGACTACGAATATGCTTCAAGGATTCATGATTAGAATGTATAATAAATTCTTTAGGCCATAGATAATGTTGCCAAGTTTCTAATGTCCGAACCAACGCATATAATTCTTTATCATAAGTAGAATAGTTCAGACTAGCCCCACTCAATTTTTCACTAAAATATGCAACAGGTTTTCCCTCTTGTAATAACACCCCTCCCAAACCAATTCCACTAGCATCACATTCAAGCTCAAAAGTCTTAGTAAAATCAGGAAGTTGGAGTAAGGGAGCATGTGTTAGCTTATATTTCAATATGACGAAGGCCTGTTGTTGTGCATCGCCCCAAACAAAGGGCACATCCTTCTTGGTAAGTTCATTCAGCGGCGCGGCAAATGATCCAAAGTCTTTGACAAAGCGCCTATAAAAACCAGCGAGGCCAAGAAAACTCCTCACTTGTGTTACCATCTTGGGCTGCGGCCAATTCTCAATAGCTTCAATCTTGGCTGGATCCACTTCAATACCCTGTGATGTAACAACATAGCAAAGAAACGCAAGTCGATTGGTGCAAAAGGTGCACTTCTCAAGATTACCAAACAAACGTGCATCACGTAAAGCATTGAAAATAGCACGTAAATGGTCCAAATGATCCTCTAAAGATTTGTTATAAATCAGAATATCATCAAAGTAGACTACCACAAAACGTCCAATGAAAGCACGTAAAACTTCGTTCATTAATCTCATGAAAGTGCTAGGTGCATTAGTTAAACCAAACGGCATCACTAACCATTCATACAAACTGAACTTAGTTTTAAATGCCATTTTCCATTCATCTCCCAATTTCATACGAATCTGGTGGTAACCACTACGCAAATCAACTTTAGAAAACATGGTAGAGCCACTCAATTCATCAAGCATGTCGTCCAAACGTGGAATAGGATGACGATATCGAATAGTAATATTATTGATAGCTCTACAATCAGTACACATGCGCGAAGAACCATCTTTCTTAGGTACCAAAATAATAGGAACAACACAGGGGCTAAGGGACTCACGAATATGATCTCTGTCGAGTAGTTCCTGAATTTGGCGTTGTATCTCCTTTGTCTCCTCTAGATTGGTTCTATAAGGCGCGCGGTTGGTCAACGTAGCACCAGGAATTAGATCAATTTGGTGCTCAATTCCTCTAATAGGAGGTAGTCCTGGTGGCAGCTCAGCGGGAAAGACGTCCTCATATTCCTGCAAACGGTTAGCAATAGCGGGTGGCAAAGAAGGAGGCATATCCTCAAATGAAAACAAAATCTCTTTGCAGACAATTGCATAGCATTGAGTATTGTTTACATCTAGTTCAGCAGTATCAATTTTATTTGCAAGCATACATGGACTCTTCAAACGAATTTCAGTAGCATGTGTAGAATCAGATTTAGTGTTCTTTGGTGGTACAAAATCTGCAGCAACAATCTGATTCTCACTTTTATTTTTCTCCTCAGTTTTAGCTCTACTAGATCTAGCAAGATCATCTTTTAAAATCTGTTCAGGAGTCATAGGTTTTAGACCAATTTTCTTTCCATCATGCATAAGAGAATAGTGATTAGTTTTGCCATTATGAACAGATTCTCTATCAAATTGCCATTGTCTACCAAGTAACAAAAAACAAGCTTGCATAGGTACAACATCACAATCAACAAAATCAGAATATGTACCAATAGTAAAATGCACGCGTACCAATCTTGTTACCTTGATCTTGCGAGAACTCTCAAACCATTGGATGTAATATGAATATGTGCGTTGTCTTGTTGGAAGTGTAAGCTTATCTACCATGTCAACACTAGCCAGATTGTTACAACTCCCTCCATCAATGATGATCCGTATAACTCTTTCCTTGACAACACCACGTGTTTGGAACAGGTTGTGGCGTTGATCTTGCTCAGATTTGCTCAATTGCACACTCAAAACACGCTGTGTAATTAAGCTCTTGTATTGATCAACATCTTTAGCTCCCCTTACCTCTGTCTCTTCATCAGAATCACACTTGTCTCCATCTCGAGCAGAAATAAGGGCTAATATATCTTCATCAAAGTCACTCGCTGAATCGTATTGACCATCATCACACACCATCATAACATGTTGTGTTGTGCACTGTCTATCAATATGATCAAAACCCCAGCACTTGCAGCATTGTATATCCTTTGTTTTACCCGTGGAAGCCATAGAAGATGCACTACGAGCAGGAGTATTGGATGACGGTGGAGGAGCAGCTGGAAATCTTGTAGTGGCCTTGGATGTGGTAGTAGCTGGTGGCGAATCACGAGAAGGAGGTGCTGATTGTCGGGATGTCCAAGTGGATGGACGACCTGCAGAATTAGTAGTCCTCCTCCATGGTGTTTGGCGATCCTGCACTTCACGTTCAGCTTTGCAAGCAAGATGAAACAAACGAGTGATAGAATTATATTCCTTATAATCTAATATGTGCTGAATGTCCTTGTTTAATCCACCAAAGAAACGTGCAAGCATTTGTTCAGTAGATTCAACAAGACCACACCGAACCATCCCCGTTTGCAATTCTTGATAATACTCTTCTACAGAATTTTTCCCTTGCTCTAAATGTGTCAGATTCTTTAGTAAATCACGTTGATAAGTGGGAGGTACAAAACAAACACGCCTAGAATTTTTTAAAGCAGTCCAAGTACTAGGAATAGTAGTAGGATTTAAACGACAATACTCAGACCACCAAAGGGAAGCAAATTTAGTAAATTCACATGTAGCAGCACTAACATGCATATTCTCAGGATATTTTAAACATGCAAAACGTTGTTCTACTTCCATCTCCCATGTAAGATATGCATCAGGATTATATTTACCCTCAAAAGATGGAATATTTAATTTAAGCTTTGCAACATGATCATCATCATGTACCGGTGGTCGAGCGTTGCGGTAGTAATGTCGGGGACGGCCAGCAGGTACCTGTGGAGGTTGTTCATGTTGGAGATATGCCCTAGAGGCAATAATAAATGTAGTTATTATGATATCTTTGTGTTTATGATAAATGTTTACATTCATGCTATAATAGTATTGACAAGGAAACATTGATACTTGTGTGATTTGTAAACTTAATTTTAAGTCCCTAGTATAGCCTCTATACTTCACTAGCTTGTTGGTTGATTAATGATTGTGGTTTCCCTATCATGAACATTGAGATGTTATCAACAATAAGATCATATCGTTAGGAGAATGATATGGTGGACATACTCCTATAGATAAGCGTAGCATAAATATCAAGTCATTTCATTAGTTCAATTGCTATATGCTTTCTGATACATAGTAACCTAATTCCTTCGACCATGAGATCATGCATATCACCTTTACCGGATGGATGCTTTGATGACATCAAACACCACACCGTAACTGGGTGGCTATAAAGGTGGCATTGAGTGTTCGGAAAGTATTGGTTGAAACACATGGATCAAGAGTGGGATTTGTCCATCCATATGACGGATAGATATACTCAGGCCCTCTCGGTGGAATGTCATCCAATTAGCTTGCAAGCATGTGACTGGATCACAAGGGATCACATATCACGGAGCGAAAAGAGTACTTGTCGATAACGAGGTTGAACTAGGTATGCGAGAGATACCAGCGATCATAACCTCGGATAAGTAAACTATCGTGAGACAAAGGGAAATTGGTATCGTATGTAAGTGGTTCATTCGATCAAAGTAATCGAGAAATATGTGGGAGCCATATGAATTTCCAGATTCCTCTATTGGTTATTGTTCGGAGAAGTGCCTCGATCATGTCCGCATAATTCACGAACCGTAGGGAGACACACTTAAGGATTCGACGTTGTTTGAGTAGTTATGGTATTATGAGAAAGAGACCGAATGTTGTTCGGAGTCTCGGATGGGATCCGGGATATCACGAGGTGATCCGGAATGGTCCGGAGAATAAGATTCATATAAGGAAAGTCCCGTTTCGGAGTTCGGGAATGATTCCGGTGTTTTCATCGGGAATGTTCTAGAAAGTTCCGGAATGTCCGGCACTCCGGGGGGGAGGGGTACATGAATGTGTCATTGCATATTGGAATGATTTCATCATGTACCAAGTGTTCTCGCTGTTCCAAATAAAGGATTTAAATTAAATCCCAAACTAAAAAGTCAAACGGCCAGTTTGAAAGTCAAACGGCTAAAACAGGAAAGTGAGGGAAAGAGGAAAGAGGAGGTTGAAACCGACTTGGGGGAGGAGTCCCTCCTCTCCAAGCCGGCACGCCACCCAAGGCCGAGTTGGGAGGACTCCTCCCTTGGCCGCCTCCCACCTATAAAAGGAGGCGGGGCCCCTCCTCTAGACACACAAGTTCCTATCCTCTAAATCTAAACCCTAGCCCTAGACTCCGGTTCTGACCGCTTTGGTTTAGAGCTTATAATTGCACTAGCCTTGGGATTAGAGCCTTCTAATTGGTGTGTCTAAACCCTAGACCACTAATAGCTCTCATACTCCACCATACTCGCTCGGCTTAAGCGAAGCCTGCGGGATCTCCCTACTTAGGTACGCCGTTGTTCTCGGAATCGCGAGGAGAGTGCTACAACCTCCACTTTCTTTGGAACAAGGAGAGGAAGGTCTTCGTCAATCCGAACGTGTGACCGATTGCGGAAGCGCTTAACGCAGCCGGAAGGATCGTCTATACGATCTTGAGATCGGGAAGAGTACGACTACATCACCCACGAGAATCCGCTCTCGTTAAACACTTTGGAATCTTCGAGGGTAAGTTATTCCATCGACTCGTTGCTACAATCTAGTAGATAGATCTTGGCTTGTTTGTTTGTATGCGATAGAAATTTTTTGTTTTCCATGCTACGAAACCCTACAGTGGTATCAGAGCCGTGTCTATATGTAGATTTGTTGCACGAGTAGAACACAATGGTCATTGTGGGCGTTGATGCTTTTATTGTCGATTGCTTCTTGTGTACTTTGCATCTTGCGGTATGTTGGGATGAAGCGGCCCGGGCTAACCTTACATGACATCGTTCATGAGACTTGCTCCACGCTTGACATGCAACTTGTATTGCATAAGTGGCTTTATGGTGCTGTTTCTCCTAGCATAGTTAAGATCCAATTTACAACGGGTGATCAACAATGCTAGTATCAATGTTGTGGTTCTTGTTCGTAAGTTAGAGCGACACTTATTGAAAGCCCCAAACCACGTAAAATATGCAAAGAAAGTAGATGCGTCTAACTTTGTTTTGCGAGGGGTGTCTGATGATGTGATATGGCCATGATTGTGATTATATCGATGTATGCAATGTTCCTTATTGTAAGTTGGCAACGGCGAGAATATATGGTTGTCTTTAATTTATGTTAAGACCGCGTGTCTATTCAAAGTAGTTGTAATAGTTGAAGCCGGTGGACGACAACCATGGAGAAGCGTCATTGACCTTGATGCAATGCCGGTGATGATGGAGATCATGTTCGTGCTTGAAGATAGAGATCGGAAGCACAAAGAAGAAAGGCCATATCATATCACATATTATTGAATTGCATGTGATGTTAATCCTTTATGCATCTTGTATTGCTTAGTAGACGACGGTAGCATTATAAGATGATCCCTCATGCACATGAATTTCAAGTCATAAAGTGTTCACCCTTAGTTAGCACCGTTGCTAAAGCTTGTTGTTTCGAAGCACCACGTGATGATCGGGTGTGTTAGATTCTGCAAGTGTATACAACGTGAGCAAGCCAGATTTGCTCATGCGGAAACTAAGGTTTGATCTTGACGAGCCTAGCATGTACAGACATGGTCTCGAAACACGGATCACCGAAAGGTAAAGCATGAATCATATAGTAGATATGATGAACATGACGATTGTTCGCCATTGAAACTATATCAACTCTCGTGATGATCGGTGTTGATGTAGTGGATTTGGTTCGTGTGATCACTAAAACAATGTGAGGGATGTTGTTTTGAGTGGGAGTTCACCTAGTTTAATTTCATTAATTAATTTGAACTCAATTTGTCATAAACTTAGTCTAAACTATTGCAAATATGTTGTAGATCAATGGCAGCCCTACCATCAATTTTAATGCGTTCCTAGAAAGAAAAGTTGAAAAACAATGGAAGCAACTTCCGGATTGGTTCCATAATTTGAGGATTGTCCTCACAGTGGTAATTTGACCTATGTCTCGATGCATGCATTTGGGTGACCCACTGCGGTGATGCTCCCGATGAAGTAAAGAATGTTTACCTCGCCGGAAGAATCAGTACTCCATAGTTCGATGTGCTATCTTGTATGGTTTGGAATCGGAGCTTGAGAAAAGGTTTGAAGAGTCGGACCCATATGATATTGTCGAGGATCTCAAATTGATTTTTGAGACTCATGCGGCAATTGAAAGCTATGAGGCTTCGAAAAGTTCTTTAAGCGCAAGATGGAAGAAGGCAGCTCGTCGGTGAGCATGTGCTTAAGATGTGGCACTCAAACAAACTTCAAAGCTTGGGTATAGTGATTCCTAATGCTTTGGGGATTTACCGTGTCCTCAATCACTACCACCAAGTTACAAGAACTTTGTGATGAACTACAACATGCGAGAACATGAACAAGGCGTTACGAACTCTTTGCCATGTTGAAATCTGCGAAGTGGAGATCAAGAAAGAGCACCAAGTGTTGTTGGTCAATAAGACCACCAAATTCAAGAAAGGCAAGTCTAAGCAAAGGGACACTTCAAGAAGGGTGGTAAGAAAGTTACCATGCCGTGAAGAAGACCAAAGCTGGACCCAAGCACGATCTTGAGTGCTTTTCTTGCAAGGGAGAAGGTCCTTTGGGCGGAATTGCCCAAAGTACTTGGCGGATCTGAAGCGGCAACATCAAGAAGAAAGGTATATCGATATACATGTTATTGATGTGTATCTCACTAGTACTCGTAGTAGTGCTGGGTATTTGATCTTGGTTTGGTTGCTCATATTTGTAACTCGAAACAGTCTTTGCAGAATAAACGGAAGCTAGCGAAGAACGAGGTGACGATGCGCGTGGGAAACGGATCAAAGGTTGATGTGATCGCGGTCGGCACGCTACCCCTTCATCTACCATCTGGATTAGTTTTATACTTAAATAATTGTTATTTAGTGCATGTGTTGAGCATGAACATTATATCGGGATCTTGTTTATTGCGAGACGGTTACTTGTTTAAGTCAGAGAATAATGGTTGTTCGATTTATATGAGTAATATGTTTTATGCACATGCACCTTTGATAGATGGTCTATTCTTATTGAATCTCGATAGTGGAAATACACATATCAACAACATTGAGGCTAAACGTTTGAAATCAGCGATAATTAGACCTATATGTATGGCTTGCGTCTTGGTCACATTGGAGTGAAGCGTATGAAGAAACTCCATTCCGATGGACTTCTTGAATCACTTGATTTTGAATCACTTGAAAGATGCGAAGCATGTCTGATGGGAAAAATGACTAAGACTCCATTTTCTGGTATGATGGAGCGAGCTACGGACTTATTGGAAATCATACATACCGATGTGTGTGGTCCAATGAGTGTAGCATCGCGCGGTGGTTATCGTTATGTTCTTACCTTCACGGATGACTTGAGTAGATATGGGTATATCTATTTCATGAAACATAAGTCCGAAAATTTCGAGAAGTTTAAGGAGTTTCAAAGTGAGGTAGAGAATCAACGTAACAAGAAGATTAAATTTCTACGTTCTGATCGTGGAGGTGAATATCTAAGTTATGAGTTTGGCGAGCATTTGAAGAAATACGGAATACTTTCACAGTTGACACCGCCAGGAACACCACAGCGTAATGGTGTGTCCGAACGTCGTAATCGAACTCTCTTAGATATGGTTCGTTCTATGATGTCACTTACAGATTTACCGCTATCATTTTGGGGTTATGCATTAGAAACAGCCGCATTCACTTTAAATAGGGCACCGTCTAAATCCGTTGAAACGACACCGTATGAATTATGGTTTGGGAAGAAACCTAAATTGTCGTTTCTTAAAGTTTGGGGATGCGAAGCCTATGTAAAGAAGTTACAGCCAGACAAGCTTGAACCCAAAGCGGAAAAATGCGTCTTCATAGGATACCCGAAGGAAACTATTGGGTATACCTTCTATCATAGATCCGAAGGCAAAATCTTCGTTGCCAAGAATGGATCCTTTCTAGAGAAGGAATTTCTCTCGAAAGAAGTGACTGGAAGGAAAGTAGAACTCGACGAGGTTGTCGAACCTTCTCTCGAAATTGCGAGTAGCGCCTGTGGTGCCTGCACCAATAAGAGAGGAAGCTAATGATGATTAACATGAAACTTCGGTTATAGTTGCTACAGAACCTCGCAGGTCAACAAGAACTCGTAGCACTCCTGATTGGTATGATCCCGTTATGAGTGTCATGTTGGTGGACAACACCGATGACCCCGAGACATATGAGGAAGCGATGATGAGCCCAGATTCCAATAAATGGCAAGAAGCCATGAAATCCGAGATTGGATCCATGTACGAAAACCAAGTATGGACTTTGGTGGACTTACCGGATGGCCGAAAGGCTGTCGAGAACAAATGGATTTTCAAGAAGAAAACAGATGCTGATGGTAATGTTCACATCTATAAAGCTCGACTTTATGCAAAAGGGTTTCGACAAATTCAAGGAGTTGACTACGATGAGACTTTCTCACCAGATGCGAAGCTAAAGTCTGAGGATTATGTTAGCAATCGCATATTATGATTATGAGATATGGCGACGGATGTCAAAACAAAGCATTCCTCAATGAAGATATTGATGAAGAGTTGTATATGATGCAACCCAAAGGTTTTTTCGATCCTAAAGATGCTAACAAGGTATGCAAACTTCAACGGTCCATCTATGGATTGAAGCAAGCATCCCGAAGTTGGAATCAACGTTTTGATAAGGTGATCAAAAGTTTTGGTTTTATACAAACTTATGGAGAAGCTTGTATTTACAAGAAAGTGAGTGGGAGCTCAGAGCATTCTTAATACTATATGTGGATGACATATTGTTGATTGGGAATGATGTAGACCTTCTTGATAGTGTCAAGGAATATTTGAATAATAGTTTTTCAATGAAGGATCTTGGCGAAGCAGCTTATATATTAGGCATAAAGATTTATAGAGATAGATCGAAGCCAAATATCATTGTCACTGAGTACATATTTGGACAAAGTTCTAAAGAGGTTTGGAATGGAAGAAAGCAAGAAAGGGTTCTTGCCCATGTTGTCCATCTGACCTTGAGTAAAACTCAAAGTCCGACATCGGCGAAGATAGAGAAAGGATGAGTAAGACTCCCTATGCCTCAGCCATAGGATCTCTAATGTATGCCATGCTATGTACTAGACCCGACATTGCATATCTTGTTAGTTTAACTAGCAGATATCAAAGTGATCCGAGTGGATCATTGGACAATGATCAAAACATCCTTAAGTACTTGAGAAGAACTAAGGATATGGTTCTTTCTTATGGAGGTGATGAACATTTCGTTGTTAATGGTTACACCGATGCTAGTTGGAACACCGATCCGGATGATTCTAAATCACAACTGGATACGTATTTATTTTGAATGGTGCGGCGATTAGTGGAGGAGTGCAAAGCAAAGCGTTGTGGCGAGATCTTCAAGAATCGGAATACATGGCTGCTTGGAGGCTTCTGAAGCGATATGGATGAAAGAGTTCATTACAGAGCTGGGTGTGGTTCCTAGTGCGCTGGACCCAATGTCTATCTACTGTGATAACATGGGAGCCATAGCCAATGCGCAAGACCCAAGGTCACACAAGAAGTTGAAGCACATCAAGCTGCGTTTTCACGCTATTCGAGAACATATCCAGGATGGGGATATAAAGATTTTCAAAGTACACACAAATCTGAATGTGGCGGATCCGTTGACTAAACCTCTCCCGAGGGCAAAACATGACCAACACCAAACTGCCATGGGTGTTCGGTATATTACCATGTAATCTAGATTAGATGACTCTAGTGCAAGTGGGAGACTGTTGGAGATATGCCCTAGAGGCAATAATAAATGTAGTTATTATTATATCTTTGTGTTTATGATAAATGTTTACATTCATGCTATAATAGTATTGACAAGGAAACATTGATACTTGTGTGATTTGTAAACTTAATTTGAAGTCCCTAGTATAGCCTCTATACTTCACTAGCTTGTTGGTTGATTAATGATTGTGGTTTCCCTATCATGAACATTGAGATGTTATCAACAATAAGATCATATCGTTAGGAGAATGATATGGTGGACATACTCCTATAGATAAGCGTAGCATAAAGATCAAGTCATTTCATTAGTTCAATTGCTATATGCTTTCTGATACATAGTAACCTAATTCCTTCGACCATGAGATCATGCATATCACCTTTACCGGATGGATGCTTTGATGACATCAAATACCACCGTGGCGGGTGGCTATAAAGGTGGCATTGAGTGTTCGGAAAGTATTGGTTGAAACACATGGATCAAGAGTGGGATTTGTCCATCCATATGACGGATAGATATACTCAGGCCCTCTCGGTGGAATGTCATCCGATTAGCTTGCAAGCATGTGGAGCTCACAAGGGATCACATATCACGGACGAGAAAAGAGTACTTGTCGGTAACGAGGTTGAACTAGGTATGCGGAGATAAGCGATCATAACCTCGGATAAGTAAACTATCGTGAGACAAAGGGAAATTGGTATCGTATGTAAGTGGTTCATTCGATCGCAAAGTAATCGTAGAAATATGTTAGAGCCATATGAATTTCCAGATTCCTCTATTGGTTATTGTTCGGAGAAGTGTCTCGATCATGTCCGCATAATTCACGAACCGTAGGGAGACACACTTAAGGATTCGACGTTGTTTGAGTAGTTATGGTATTATGAGAAAGAGACCGAATGTTGTTGAGTCTCGGATGGGATCCGGGATATCACGAGGTGATCCGGAATGGTCCGGAGAATAAGATTCATATAAGGAAAGTCCGTTTGAGTTCGGGAATGATTCCGTGTTTTCATCTGAATGTTCTAGAAAGTTCTAATGTCCCAGCACTCGGGGAGGGGTACATGAATGTGTCATTGCATATTGGAATTATTTCATCATGTACCAAGTGTTCTCGCTGTTCCAAATAAAGGATTAAATTAAATCCCAAACTGAAAAGTCAAACGGCCAGTTTGAAAGTCAAACGGCTAAAACAGGAAAGTGAGGGAAAGAGGAAAGAGGAGGTTGAAACCGACTTGGGGGAGGAGTCCCTCCTCTCCAAGACGGCACGACACCCAAGGCCGAGTTGGGGAGGGACTCCCTCCCCTTGGCCGCACCTCCCACCTATAAAAGGAGGGGCAGGGCCCCCTCCTCTAGACACACAAGTTCCTATCCTCTAAATCTAAACCCTAGCCCTAGACTCCGGTTTAGAGCCGCTTTGATTTAGAGCTTCTAATTGCACTAGCCTTCGGATTAGAGCCTTCTAATTGGTGTGTCTAAACCCTAGACCACTAATAGCTCTCTCATACTCCACCATACTCGCTCCGGCTTAAGGAAGCCTGCAGGATCTCCTCTACTTCGGTACCACTTGGTTGTCTTTGCGGAATCGCGAGGAGAGTGCTACAACCTTCGTTGCCTGCTGGAACAAGGGAGAGGAAGGTCTTCGTCGAGTACCGAATGTGTCACCGACTGCGGAAGCACTGCCGGAACGCAGCACCGAAAGGATCGTCTACGCGATCTTGAGATCGGGAAGAGTACGACTACATCACCCACGAGAATCCGCTCTCGTTAAACACTTTGGAATCTTCGAGGGTAAGTTATTCCATCGACTCGTTGCTACAATCTAGTAGATAGATCTTGGCTTGTTTGTTTGTATGCGATAGAAATTTTTTGTTTTCCATGCTACGAAACCCTACAGTTCAACCTCCTCATCAAACAGATCGTCGTCGTCGGGATCGTAGTAGTACTCGTCGTTTGTCCCCAATGTCGCAAAGGCTGACCGCCGGAAGTCCGAGGTGCATCGGATCGTGATAGCCGCTTTGAGTCTTGGCGGCAATGAACCAGCCGACCCGTGATCGGAATGCGCCGTGCGCCATGCCGAGGTGCCAATGGGACGGGTGCGGGTGCGGGTGCCAGCAATCTGGCCAAAACCTCCTTGAACCGAGCGTCAAGCTTATCGTAGAAGGATTTCTCGAGCCCCTTGATCTTGTCCATGGCGATTTGAGCTTGGTGTCAAACTCCCCTAGGCGTGCATCCACATCTTCAGCGCGACCGACCAAGAGCTCGGAGAAGTGGGCATGTAGTTCTTGGTTCGTCATTGTGGCAGGGTTCCGCGAAGTATCTGTCATGGTTAGTCCTTTAAAAGCACAGGTATATACTACGGAAATATGGTGGAAGGCACGCGTAATCCGTCAAGCAATATACGAAACTCTTACAAGTTCTTACCAAACAGCAGGAAAAGGCAATGTGCAACTGCGAGGATCAGTGGGTCCAGAGATTGAACCGAGCGATTACCGGGAGTCGAGACACCGCACGTGGAGAATATCTGTGGATCTCTGGGAAGGCTTAGCAAAGGGGTTAGCAATTATCAAAACAGCAATGCAAAATTTGAAAGAATGCTCAACGACGGTACTGTGCTGGTCCTAGGTGTAACATCCATAAAATCATGTTTTCAAAGATTTGATATCATGCATGCATGCATAATCATTTAGGGATCAAAACTCAAACTCATTTGAAAGAAAACAGAATTTGAGAGCTATGATTTTATGTGATCAACATTAAATCAAATGCTACTCTCCAATAAGGGATTATTTGTTCATAACCAAACCTTGTTGCTCTCAGATTGTTTTGCTTGATTGCTAGTGCTTAAAACCAAAACTTACAAAACAAATATGGATTTAAAACCATTTTCAAAACTTGTTCAAAACAAGTGCTATGTCACTGTTTATTTTGTTTGATCAAAAGGACCAAGCTAGTACAGAGAAACCACATGGTTTTATGCCAGAATTATGAGTGTTTCACTCTGCAAAAATTCAAAAAAAGGTTTGAATTCAAATGGTTTTAAAATCATTTGAAAATATTTCCTGAAAATCAATTTAGAAAAAGAAAAGGCATTAGAAAATAGCACTGGGCCTGGCGCCACCTTTACAACAGTAAACGCCCAAAAGCCCAACCACGGTTTTCCCTTCTCTATCTCACCCGCACCCGCTCTGCCGACACGCCATCGGGCCCGAGCCAGTCAACACCTTCTTCTCCACACTGCCTTGTGAACCGCCACCGCCATTTCCTCCAGAAACGCCACGATTGATTCCTCGCTTAATTGGCACTGAACCACCACGTAATTCCCTCGCCCCTCCTGGATACTTAATCACCTCGCCACCACGGTCATTTCCCCCCACTCAATTTCCTCTGGACGCCTCCAGGCTGCTCGCTTTCCTCTCCACATCGCCGCTGCCCCGACGAACTCCGGCGACCGATTGTGGTAAGCCTCGTGCGCGCCTCCCTCTCTGGTTCACGCGAGCTGCTTCGCAACCATCTTGCGCTCCTTCTGACACCCTTATTTCGTCTTGTACTGCCCCAGGTCGTCGACTCCAACGAGCACCGCAAACTCCCGACATCGTCTCCAACTCCGGCAAGAAATTTCGGTGAGATACGACCGCCCCGTGCTTTCCCTTTGACCCTATCTTGTTCGCCTGATCAATGCGCACACGCTGATGCCCTCCGTTTTTGTTAGGGCGGATCAGAACATCACCAACATCGCCGTCCACCTAAGCCCGACGCTGTCCTCGACTCCGATGAGCTCCAGCGACCACCTCTACGCGCCCCTTCGCCATCGAAGCCACCTTGAGCATCAGCAGCACACGGCGAGCACAGTAAGCCCCTTCTCCCTCTCCTGCACGACCTAGAACGTCGGCAACGACTCTGACAGAGCCGCCGCCGCCAGTCGCCGCCGCTAGCGCCGCTAGTCTTTGGTAGGTTGATCGAGCACCGTAGGATCTAGATCTAACGCATAGGATAGATCACTTAACGAAGGGGTAAGTTTAGATCTGAGCCGCGCGTGTTAGTTAGATCCAACGGCTCGGAAGCGCGATCCAGTGCGAAGCGGTACCAGCCAGTAAGAAAGCGCCGCGTGGCATGTTCTTTGTTTTAAAATTCTGATTTAAATCTATTAGATGTTTAAACTTGTTTAATTCATAACTTTTGATTCCCACATCCAAATTTGACAAATTTTATATCAATGGAATCAGGAGAGAAAGCCCTTTCCATATATGCAATGTGTTTAATGTTTTGTTTCAGTTAAAATGGTTATTTTTACAGAAACATGTGTAGGCTTATTTTGTGTATAACAATTATTTGGGAAATGTTTTAATGTTCAAATGAAGGTTGTTTGGCAAGTTTTGAACTTGTTTATGAATCAGTATTGTGCACTTGTCTTGTTGAGTATATAAAATCATCACATATCATATTGCATGCATCCATATATTTTTGCTTGTATTTATTTTGTATGTGATTTGGTTCTATCATTTTATGTGTAGATTTTGGTGCAAATAGTGATTGTGATTGTGAGGATTGTAGCTACTCTCCAAACTACCAAGGCAAGTGGTGCTTCATGATTTTATTCCTAGTTTTTTCAACTTTGCATTAGAAATATTTTTGCTAGTCTTGCATGGTTATTTTGATCTATATGCTATGCTTGGGAAATCCTAGTAGTTGTAGAATTGCTAGAAATATTTCTAAGTCTTATCAATGCCATGCTTAGCCTAGCTAGTAGCAACCAAGGATGGTTATATCCATGCTATGAATAAATATTTCTAAGTCTTTGGACTATGTTTTTGCTTAATAAAACAACTAAGTGAATGAAACACCTGGGTGGAATGGAAGGAATGGTTTATGTTGAGCGGTTACACAAGGCCCATTTCTATGGTTTACCTTGTGTATCTCACTTGTGGAAAGCCACCCAGGAACAAAGGGATTTGAGATGCCATATGTTAAGAAGCTTCTAGTGCAGCCACTTGGCAATATGGGCTCTGCCTGGATCACATAGGTTGCAATGACTTAGCCATTTGGACAGTTGGTGGTAGTGGGATGATAGGTTGGAACGCGTCCATTTGGTCTAAGGAAAGGCTTCTAAAAGGTCCTGTCTTGGTGAAAATAAAGTCTTGTGGGGAAAGTGCACAACCTCTGCAGATGGAAGAATCTAAGTACTTAGCCATGTCCCTGGTATTGGACAACTTGAGCATCAAGACATCGAAGCTATCAAGAATCTCCTCATCTCAACTTTTAAGTAAAAACTTGTGGTTGAACAAGGGTGAAGGACCCCAATGTCTATTGGTGGTTCCTTGGGGAATATTTTTATCAAAGAAAACTTAGTGTTTTCAACTGGTAGGCAAAATCTATTTTGAGCAAAGCAATCCTAAGCTACACTTAGCCAAAAATCATATAGTATCTAGTCCACCAATATTCTACTAAGGTATCACTTGCCAATACTATTCCAATGTATTGACCCACTGTGGCTGTAACCTGCAACTGTTGCAGGTTATTCTGATGATGATTAGGAGTCATGAGTCTACACTCAACATGCTTGCCTGTGGCACATGAAGATGAAGACTTATTTATCTTATTATAAATTTGAACTCTTGTATTAGGCCTGTGGCCATGGAGTTTGTAAAAGACTATGTTTATCTCTGGAATGATATGTAATAATGACCTTTGTTTCTGTGTACTTCATCTTAAACTGTGGATGCTAGCATTGATCCAGGGACTAGCATTGCAATTACAGGGATCACTTCCTTTACAAAGGAGGGATCTTACACTAGGCTAGACCGTACTAGAGACGCGAGCCTAGATCACCAACAATATCACGACGCGACACAACAAGCAATGTATGATGATATGGCACACTGAAAAGCGAACCGAGATGCGGAAAATCACTATGATGGCGAATGCCTAAAACTGATCTACGGGGTCTAAAAATAGGTTAGCCCTTCAAAATTTTTGTATTATGCTCCGGAAAGCGCGCAGGCGCCAAAAAAATGTCGCTATAACGGCCGATGGAGAAAAGTGATCCCCGGGGTCGAAAAATAGTATAGCCAGAATTTTTTTTCAGAGGCTGTTCCAGACTTTTTTTTTGCTCTCCTTCTGGATTTACGACCGAACTCTGAGCTCGACACGGACTTTTGCTTAACACGGAAACAACAAAGAAGGAAAGTAAAAAGAAATAACTAGGAAACAATAACTCAACTCGGACTCGTGCCGCGGCAGGATAGGTGATCGGATCCGTGTCGCGGTAGGAATGCGGTGGCGGAGTGTTTAGGGTTTATGGAGGCGGAATATGGTGGGGGAATATGGTGGCGGTGATCTGCGAGGGTGGCGGTGACTACTATGATCAGAACTCGAAACTCTACGGGACGAGACACTAAGACCAGCAACTTGACGCGACGATGCAGACACAAATTCAACAATGCAAAACTGAAAAGATAATGCAAGGCGTAGATTGGTGATGATATGGATCTAAACTCGAACTGTATTTTTGGCTTTTTCGTGGGTTATAGGTAAAAATAGATCTAATCTACGAAAAAAGTAAAATCTCACCGAGCAACCTGAAATCTGATACCACTTGATAGGGCAAAGGTGTCCGATCTTTCGATAAGATGGTGATAATCGATTTGGTGGAGTTCGGGCTTGACGATTCGACTACACGTGCGAGCACGAGTGCCAATGCAATCGCTAGGCCAATCTCCTGAAGGTTACCGATCCTGCGGGAACACGATCAGCCTGACCAGCGAGGGTCTTAATTCCTACCTGAAATCGAGAACAAGTAAGAACCAATATTTCAATAAAGATATTACGGATTAAGAGGAAAGCTTTATTGAAAAGGTGGGATCCTGTATAGGTGCGAAGTACAAGAGGCCTCTGCGACGCTCGAGCCTTGGCGAAGTTGCTATGAAGGCTAACTTAATGTCTAAACAAAATCCGAGTCTAGGGTGACGGCTATGGGGAGTATTTAAGGAGGAAAAGGTGGGGTTTCGGCCAGCCTTGGAAGTGGTGGCCGAATCCAACCCTAGAAGTCTTTTCCTCCTCAAATACGGACTCTAAAAAGTGGCTATTTAAAATCCTGCGAAAATTACATGAGCCTGGCCCAAAATAAAAGTGTCGCAGCACCATATTAAGCTATGGACGAATTCGTGAAGTATTAATCTTGAATATTTCGTCCAAGCCTTCTTTCTTCATTATGGTGGCCTCAAAGTTCTGAAATCTTCATCCGTGGCCTTCTCTTGGATCATCACATGCTTGCTGCCATCTCCATGCATGACCATGCTCCAATGCTTGTCCCTCTCATCCATGCTTGGTCCATCATTCCTTAGAGTAAGAAATACATGTGATTTAGGCAGCATCATATTCTCATGTATGTGAGGAATAGTTCCAAGAAATGAAAGTACCTGATAGTTAAGTTGTTTGGCACGAGATCTTGTGATGGATCCTTATATGTGTGTAGCTGTATGTATAACGGTTGTATCAATAGAAGGGATGTCCACATCATGAAGTTACCCTGCCGGGCCAAAGTTGCCTCGTTAGGCTCCAAAGTTGCCACGCCGGAAACGAAAGTTGCCTCATCGGACTCGTTGGCTCCGAAGTTGCCACGCCGGGCAAAAGTTGCCTCGTCGCACTTCAAAGTTTTCTCGTTAGACACATAAGTTATCTCGTTTGGCTCCGAAGTTGCCATGCCGAAAACAAAAGTTGCCTCGTCGGATACCAAAATTGTTTTGTCGGGCAATTTGGTGACCGGAAAACCAACTTTCCGTGCAAGATAACAAAATCTAATCAGTCTAACGTAAAAAAGAGATATATACATTTTTAGTCCCACATCTTGCATCGTGAGAGCGTTTTAGTCCCATATCTTGTGTGCACTACTAATCCCAGAACTTGCATTCAGCGAGCATTTTAGTCCAGTTTAGTCAAATTTCAGCAAGTTTGACTATATTCGTCCACCTATGGCGTCCTAATTTTTCTAAAATAACCCGGTGTATTTTTTCTTACATTTGAGTCCTTGGTAGGGACTGACATGTACATGCACCTTTCAGTAGACATAGAAATAAAATAGTTAACCTTTAAGCATGGGAGGGATATGAACCTCGTACCTCCTGTATCTACCAATCCTCGTAAGCCACTACACTAACACACAAACTGCTTGCTAACTTAAAAGGACGTAATTTATTTATACAACATAAAAGCACACATCTCGTACGCTAAAAATGTTTGCGTCATCTATACCAAATCAATTCGTCATGCATATGTCAGCACGGTCCACAATATCTATCGTGTAGCTATAGTCTAGAATAAACTTGAGTTGTAACGGTAGCTAGTAGTGGATATTTTTTTAGAATAGTCGGTCCTGACTCTTATATAAGGACATGTATCCATGGAAAAATACATTTTAAACTCTGCTATGTGGAGACCGTTATTTTGAACATTTAAAAAATACAATTCAAAATATCAAATACATCTCCTAAAAATATGTACATGACATAAGCTTTTTGAGTGTGCAAAATTTCAACCCAGGTCGATTTATGTTAGGGCTACACAAAAAAGACAAATCAGAAGGGATCTAAAGGTGCACTGTTTACAAATCCGTTGCTTAGGACATAAATTGTTTCGGATTGAAAATTACATATATTTTTTAGAATTTTTCACAGCTTTAGAACAACGTATTTTAAATGACCAAATAACACATGTGGCCTTGGTGTATACACTCAATCAATCAAAGTTCACTTCACTTATATATAAGCACTAGCTAGTATATATATCTATATATTAAGGCTCGCAGGATTGCCGGCTCCTAATGATTCGAACACTGTTCATCAATCACATGAACAGTACAGGTTTGATGAACAGTATGTGGGCATGTCCCGGCCGTCCGTCCTCGATCCGGTGGCTCGTGTCCACGCGTGTGCTATTCATCGTCTAATTTTGTCCAATTGCGCGTCACATCATGTAGACGCAATATAACTTTTCGGCTAAAATTTTCTTGCCTAATCAGTATTTTTTATGTTAATATTTTCGTCACGTCATGTAGACGCAATACTTATTCTTTAGTAATAATTTTAATCGATTAATTCACAATATTATCCCTCACGGACACGGCGTGACGCCGCGCCATATTCCCTAGTATACATAATGTGCGTGTGTGTAGATGAGCTAGGACGAATCAGGCTGAAAATAATATATAAATAACGACCGCTCTTGATATAATCATATTGGTGCTTGTGCCGTAGTGGCAAGGTTTTATTTCTTTGTTGCATAGGTCGTGAGTTCAATTCTCACAATTGTCCTATTTGTTTTCTTATTTAAACTATCACTGAAATACTCATTTTGAAAAAACCTGATGCCTCATGTCATCTTCAGCGTTCAAAATCGCCGAAATTTAAATAAATTGGACTAAAATGTTTTCGGGTTGTAAGTTGTGGGACTAATATTGCTCGCTTTGCAAGATGTGGAACTAAAACGCACCCATGACGTAAGTTGTGGGACTAAAAATGTATATACCTCCGTAAAAAAACAAAAAAGTTGTTTTTTTTTAAAGTTACTGGTTAGACCTAATATGACAAAGTTGAGCAACTACTTTATGCTATTAGACACGATCTGACAAAATAAGCAACTAATCAAAAAAATATTTAAGGCCTAATCCAGACAAGCCCCGTCCCTCATTTCTCTCTCCTTCTCACTACGGCCCAAACAAGGAGCAATTGCAGCCTCGCCTGGTTGACTTCCCCAGGAAGCCTCGAGTCCTCTCCCCGAGGCTGGCCACCAACCATGCTCCGGCCGCCCAAGCCAAACAGCTGCCCTCCCGCTCCGCTCTAGCGCCCCCGCGCGGCCGAGATCTGCTCACACTACCCGAAGTGGACTCCTGATGTGCGCCTCCACGGGCCCTTGTTGTGCGACCGAGCTCCAGTGTTGGGCGCCGCCGATGCTCCTGGCGGAGGTTGGGGATCCGCTGGCGGCGGGGCGCGGGGTGCTCGTGAAGGTTAGAACCGGCCGGGCGGCAGCACCAGCGTTGGGCGCGACTTCAGCGCGGTCTCGTGGCGAGCGTTAGGTACACATGAGGCAACACATCGGGGCCTCGTTTACTAGGTGCGCTCCAGACGTCGATTCAGCGCCCGCGCGCTCATAAGTATTTGGGTAATTATATTGCTATGTCTATTTAGGTTCTAAATAACCTTGTTACTAACATGAGAGGATCTATTAAAAATGGGTACCTAAAATAAAGAAGTAATTTTTTTTATAGGGCTATGTTTTTGATGGATCTAAATAGATGCTCGATAGTGGATGCACAAGTCATATGACCGAAAGCAAGGAGATCATCACGGAGACGAAGCCTAATCATTATCAAATAACCGTCTCCTATGGTGATAAATCAAAGTCTAAAATATTGGGTCTTGGCAAGGTTGTGGTTGCCCATGATATCTCTCATGGAAGTCATGATTATTGAGACCCTTGGTTACAATTTACTTTCTGTTTGTGCCCTTGGTAAGATGTGCATTGTTGTTTTAATTGATGATAATTTGGTGGCACTCTAGTGGAGAAAGTCTCTAAATATCGCTTTCGTTGGATACGTTGAAAATGACCTGTATGTGGTGGACTTTTCGGCAAAAACCACTATAGGTTCGATGTGCCTATTTAGAAAGGCCGACGCGGGCTGTTTATGGCATCGCCGTCTAGCCCACGTCAATATGAGAACTTTGCAAAGTCTTCACAAGGGTGACCACATCCTTGGACCAAAATAAAATATTTCCTTTGCCAAAGATCGTGTTTGCACGACATGTGTTGAAGGAAATATGCATGATTCTCCCCATAGGAGGAAGACTATTATCTCATGCAAGAGGATTTTGGAGCTCCTTCATGTGGATCTCTTTGGTCCTCCGTCTCATGCAAGCCTTGGTGGGAAGAAATATTGCTTTGTTATAGTTGATGATTACTCAAGATATACATGGGTCTACTTCTTCAAGCTGAAAAGTGAGACTCAACAAACGGTCATCGACTTTGCCAACGAGGTTCAGTGTCAACACAATGTCCCCATATTGGAAATTAGAAGCGGCAACGGCTCTGAGTTCAAGAAATACACTCGAGGGGATAAGACACCATTATTCCACTGCGTATACCCCTCAACAAAATGGTGTAGCCGAGAGGAAAAATCGAACCTTAATGGACACGGCGAGGTCTATGTTGGCTGAATTCAAGTCACCATACAACTCCTGGGCTAAAGCTATATCCACCGCATGTCACTCATCAAACCGGCTTTACCTCCACAAAATCTTGGACAAGACACCCTATGAGATACTTACCGGTAACAAGCTCAACATTTCATACTTTCGGGTGTTCGGTTGTAAGTGTTTCTTTCTCATTAAAGGAGTCTGTTTGTCTAAATTTGAGTCTAAGGCTTTAGAAGGTATTTTTGATGGTTATGGTGCCGAATCCCACACTTATAGAGTCCACAATAAGCTCTCCGAAACTGTTGTAGAATATTGTAGTGTGGTGTTCGAGGAAAATGATGGCTCCCATGTGGGGCAAGTTGATGTTTTTCATGCAGATGTTGATATACCCCAAGATGCCATAAGAATAATGGGGCATGGGATTTTTCCGCCCCATTGAGGAACCCCTTGTGGCAAAACGGGAAGGACAATGCTCTACTCAAGTAGAGCCCTCATATACACAAGATCAACAAGCTCCACCTGCTGGAGAAACTACTACACCAACACAATAACCTTATGAAGTTCATCAATCATCTAAATAATCTGGAAGCTCTAGGCCGGATTACCCGGCCCTACACCATGGCATGCTAGAAACGAGCAGGAAGGACAGGAAGAGGCTGAAAATCCTAGGCCGGATTATCCGGCCCCTCCCTCGGCCGGATTATCCAGCCCTAAGAATTCTGTACATCAGCCTCCTATTATGGCTGCTGGTCAAGATCAAGGTCAAATTTCTTCTTCAGCTATCCATGCGTAATAAACTATTGATCAAGGTCAAGCTAGTGGAAAATACAAAGACTCTAATGATGAAGAAATCCCTCCAAGAAACAACAAGGAGATTAAAATTCGTCGCAAAGCTTGTGCTGATAGAAACATCGAACTAAGAGGTCATACACTTGATAAAGTTGTCAGTGACCTAAGAAGAAGGGTGTCCACAAGAAGGGAATTAGCAAGCTTCAATGATCATCAAGATCATATATCTATGGTGGAACCTAAAAAGGTTTTTGAAGCTCTTGAAGATCCAGATTGGGTTGTTTCTATGCATGAAGAACTCTATAATTTAGAGCGCAACAAGGTCTAGAAGCTAGTAGAGAAGCCCAAAGATTGCTGCAATGTTATCAGCACGAAGTGGATATTCAAGAATAAGCAAGCTGAGAATGAAATTCTTGTAAGAAACAAGGCAAGATTAGTAGCACAAGGTTTCTCTCAAGTGGAAGGCGTCGACTTTGGCGAAACTTATGCTCCAGTGGCTCGCCTTAAGTCTATATGTATCCTCCTTGCTTATGTAGCTCACCATAACTTTAAATTACAGCAAATGGACGTTAAGAGTGATTTTCTTAATGGTCCTCTACATGAGTTGGTATATGTCAAGCAACCCCTAGGTTCCGAGGATTCCAACTTTCCAAACCATGTCTACAAACGCGATAAGGCTCTCTATGGCCTTAAACAAGCCCCACGTGCATGGTGTGAGCACCTTAAAGAGCTTTTGTTAGACCGTAGCTTCGAGGTTGGGAAGATCGATCCCACTCTCTTTACTAAGAAAGTTAAGGGGGATCTCTTAGTATGTCAACTATATGTATACGACATTATCTTTGGCTCTAATAACCAAGCTTTTAATGATGAATTTTCAAAGCTTATGACGGACATGTTTGATATGTCTATGATGGGAGAATTAAGGTTCTTTCTTGGATTCGAGATCAATAAACTGATGACCCACAAGTATAGGGGATCACAACAGTCTTCGAGGGTAATTAAGGTGCTCCTTTTAATAGAGCACCGAAGCAAAGCATTAACACTTCATGAACACATGTGATCCTCACACCGCATCCATACCCTCCGGTTGTCCCAATTTCTATCACTTCGGGGCCTTTGGATCCGGACAATGATATGTGTACACAAATTGCAGATAAGATCAGAAACAATACTATCATAATGATTCAATAATAAGTTCAGATCTAAGATCATGGCACTCGGGCCCTAGTGACAAGCATTAAGCACAAAAAGTTGCAACAAAGTCAAATATCACTAATAGAGATACTAGGCACTATGCCCTAACAATCTTATTCGATTACATGATAGAACTCATCCAATCCCTACCATCCCCATATCCTATAGCGGGGGATTACTCACCCATGAATGAGGGAAACATTGATGGTTGATGGAGAGGCGTTGGTGACGACGATGATCCTTGATGGACTGCACAACTTATGTGAGCTTGTTGGGAACCCCAAGAGCAAGGTGTGAAGAAGCACATCAGCAGGTTTTCCCTCAGTAAGAAACCGAGGTTATCGAACCAGTGGGAGGAAGGAAACGTCGCACATGTGTTGCTAGCAACGCGGAGACCTGCACAACACAAACTCAAGACTTCGCCCCAATGAATTAGTGAGGTTGTCAAGCTCACCGGTTTGCTATAACAAAGGATTAAATGTATGGTGTGGAAGGTAATGGTTTGCAGCAAGTAAACAAGTAACAGTGGAAGATATATCAATGGTAAAGATTGGACCGGGGTCCATAGTTCACTAGAGGTGCTCTCCTTAGATAAACAACATGACATGAAGGTAAACAAATTACAGCAGTGCAATTGACAAGAACTGAGCAAGACATAACAATGCAATTACTAGTCAGAAAGATCCTATGAGGTTGATTGGGCAATACAATAGATACATAGACCGCCATCCAACTGCATCTATGACTAGAAGTCCACCTTCAGGTTATCATCCGAACCCCCTCCAGTATTAAGTTGCAAGCAACAGACAACTGCTTTAAGCAAAGTGTGTAAGGTAAACAGTCCACATGTTCCATGAACAAGAGACCGTTGTTTTCTCCCTAGTAGCAACAACACATCTACAATTGAAGAGATTATTGTCACTTCCCTTGGAAACTAGAGGCATGAAACCACTATCGAGCATAAATACCCCCTGTTGGAGTCACTAGCAACTACTTGGCCAAGACAGCTACTAACAACGGAGAGCATGCAAGATCACAAACAACACAGACATGATAGAATCATAAATAAAAAACCATTAATCAAACCAACATAATAATCTCAATATCCATTGGATCCCCACAAACACAACATGCATGATTACAAATAGATTAGATCTTGATCATGAACGGAGCTCATAAGATCTATACATGAAAGCACAAAGGAGGAGATACAACCATCTGGACCCATAGTCCAAGGTGGAACTACTCACGCATCATACCGGAAAGAAGGCCTCCGGGATGATCTCCCCTCTGGCAGGGTGCCGGGAAGAACTTCAGATCCCCCCGATCTAGGGATGATGGTGGCGGCGTCTACAGATGGTTTCGTGGATATTTGATCGGGTGCTCGGGGTTTCTGCATCAGGGGCTTCTTATAGGCGAAGGGGGAGGCCGAGGAGGCGACCAGGGGCTGCAAACCCTAGCAAGGCGCAGGGCAGGGTCCACCCGCGCCTGGGGTGGGTCTGGCCCCCCTGGCTGGCCCCTCCGGCTCCCCTCTGGACTTCTTGTTCCTCACAAAAAGTAATTGACTTTGACGTTTGTCCCGTACAATTCCAACAATATTTCTTTACTAACTTTTCTGAAACCAAAAACAGCAGAAAATAGGCATCTGGCATTGTTGCAACTTGTTAGTAGGTTAGTACCAGAAAACATGTAAAAAGCACCTCAAAGTATGGACAAGTAAAGCAAAGTATATACTAAACAACCATGGAGCATCAAAAATTATAGATACGTTTCCGACATTTCAACATCCCCAAGCTTAACTCCTGCTCGCCCTCGAGTAGGTAAGTGATAAACAGAATAATTTTTGAGGTGACATGCACCCTCACAATAAAGATCCAACCATTTGCAAGCATTGAAAGATGGGATCAAAGAACTCTTAACATGTGCATGAATGATGGAGTTGGGACATAGTAACTATGTATGCAACATGACAAGCTTCAAACAAAGATCATGAAAAACATGCATTGAAAAACATTTGTTTGTTTCACATACAGAAAACATAGAATAGTGGCAATCAACTTGTCCCTCATGGAGTAGCAATATAGATGCATAGGACACCTGCAAAGTTCACAAGGGTGACTAGAAATAAATAGCACAAGAACAAGTAATATCACAATATGCATCAATTAATAAGCTTTGGAACACTGCACACAGAATGACAACTATGCTCTCTTACTGGTGCCTAAAGGTAGAAGGTGGAGACTCAATAATGGTGGAAGAAAGGCCTTTTTATAAAGGAAGCAGGGGATTACAAGTTTCAAAAAGTGCTTCCAAAAATTATGGTACTTGTTAGCTTTCAGCCCTCATTGCCCCTATCATAAGCATCTTGAAGTTATTAAGGTTAAAGTTGCAAAGCTGGAGTATATGCTTGAAAAAGTATAAGTTGGCAATCTCAAGTCCCTTGAATACGAGGGCCACACCTCATGCATACTCAACTTTGGGTCTAGGTAAGTTCTTGTCACTGTAAGTATTTGCATATCATTGAGAATCGCCAACGGGGTACCCCTTGCACATGGTACAGGAGCTTTCCCATAACCAAAATGACAAGGCAAGCAGACAATGAGCATCTCAACAATCTTTTTTATTTACCATATGCATAGCTTTTTATTGAGGATGCTTCATAGATAGCTCATTATGGTGATGCCGTAAGTTTCCACCATGATTAGGCATGGCTTAGGCTAGCGGCCCAGGCGTTTCTCTAACACAGAATACAAACTCCATGGTCTTACAAGTTCCCTCTTTATTTCACACCGGTGACATTCATAGACAAAAGAGCATGATATCAACCGAGTACAAAGTACAAGTGCAATGTTGAAAACGTTCCCCATGACAGCACAGTTCTGCTAATTCCAACTTATAAGTGCAAGCATATACAACAAAGTTGTCACAATGGTTCAAGTTTATTAGGGGCAAAGAATAAAGTGTGCCATCAAGTTCGTGAGGGCTTTAATCACTAAGTTTTCACATAACAAAATAGTTTTGGAAGATAGCTGAAAACAATAATATACTTGGAATGGTGTAACACACCATGCATAGGAGTTTATAGTGGACACTTTGAATAACTTGGTTTCTTGGGAGTTGGAAGCATGAGTAGAAATTACTCATAAAGTGGAGGATAGCAAAAGACTGGGAGCAACCAACTAAGAGAGCAATAATGGCCAAAATCATGCAGTGCAACAAAGCATACTAATCAAAGCAAAGAGTGGTACTACAAGTCAAGGACTAAATGATCATAGAGGCTAATGGTGACTTTGTGAGAGTCATAACATGGTGTAAGCACGTGCCAAGTCAACCCAAGCAACACATCAAAGGAGAATACCACAATACTATGCTTTTGCATGCTAAAACAACGCATAATTTCTTTAAGGCACACTAAGCAATCCCAAATGTTTGGAACAATACATGCTACATCAATTATAACTAAGCATAAGGTCAAAACAACACCTAGAATGTCATGTTAAAGTCTAAGTCACAGTCAATGGAAGCTCCTCTTGCACTTCAAGCAAGAACTTACTACTCATTTCCAACACCAAGCAAACTTATTTGCAAAACAACACAGCGAGAACGGGGGTCGAAACTACTTTATTCAAGCAAACTAAACAACCTAAGCAAAGCAAACGAAAACTAAGATGCTCCAAGAACAACACAATTGTGCATGAAACAATAAAAACGAAGTGTCTAGACAGACCTGAGCTTTTTATTGATGAAGAAGGGGATGCCTTGGGCATCCCCAAGCTTTGACGCTTGTACCTCTTGGATATTTCTTGGGGTGACACAATGGTGGCATCCCCAAGCTTGAGCTTTTGTCCATTCTTCATCTCATTACATCATTCTCTCTCTACACCTGAAATTTTTCCTTCATACAAAACTTCACACAATCTTCATTAGCAACATTAGTGTATTCAAAAGATATTAGACCTCTGGCAAAGCTTTGGAACAGCAAGGATTTTCACTACAAACACAAGCTACTGTACTAAATCCTTCAAAAATCTCAATTCACCTAAAGAGAACTCAAAAAGGAATCAATAAGAAGCAAATGCAAATAATGGCAGAAATCTATCAAAACAGACCAGCAGACAGAAACCGATTTTTTCGAACATTTTCTATTGCTCAAATCAAAAAGTGTTGATCTAACGAAGTTAGATAACATACTGGGGAATTTATTCGTAAATTTTGAGCTCAATCAGAGTTACAGAGACTCCTCACGAATTTTTTGGTGGAGGACAGAAATGTTTTTCGGGATAGCAACTCCCCAAATCTTATTTCCCTCTCATTAGAGGTCATTCTTGGCACAAAACGCAAACAAAAAGGATAAGGAGAGGTAATTACGGAAGTAATAAATTCCAAGATTCAAGGAAACTCTTGGGTTATCTCCCAACAATTACTTTTCTTTAACGCCTTTAAGTTAGGCACAAGAAGCAAGAAGAATCAAGTATTTTCAAATGAAGAAGCATTAACATCAAATCTTGTCAAAGAAGGAGCAAAAAGAAACCTCTCTCTTCTCATAGGAAAGTGTTCAATACCTTTCTTGAATGGAAAATGATATTTAATGGTGCCTTCTTTCATATCAATGATGGCACCAACTGTTCTAAGAAAAGGTCTTCCCAAAGTAATAGGACAAGAAGCGTTGTTAACCATGATGAGAACATCATTGATACTCCCCATGAGTTTCTGCTTAGCATTATCATTGAGTGGTACATCTAAATAACAATCTTCTAATGGTGGCAAATCAAGCATTTCATAAATCTTCCCAGGCATAATAGAGACACTAGAAGCAAGATCACATGAATCTTTGAGATCAAAGTCATTCACTTGCATATTAATAATGGGTTCCCAACTATCTTCTACTTTCCTAGGAATAGAAGCTTTGTGTTTTAGCTTCTCTTCCTTAATCTTAACAAGATCATCTGTAATGTGTTTGGTGAAAGCAACATGCATATCACTAGCATCAGGACTTCTAGCAAGATTTTGCAAGAACATAATCACTTCAGAAATATTGCAACCATCAATATCAAAGTCAAACTTGGCATCACTTGTAGTAGGCTCAATAGGCTTAGGCATAGTAGGAGGAGGAATAGGGACTACTTGTAGTTTAGTGGTGATAGTGCACACACTATTGTTTCTATCAATTTTAGCTTCTATTTCCCACTTAGCATGGAGTTGAGCTAACAGCCTAACATTTTCATCAATAGTAACTTGTATGGCATGAGCAGTAGCAAAGGTGTTTTCCATAGTTTCAGGTTTAGCAGCCAATTTATTAACCAAGGAATATTGAGCTTCAGACAAAGAGGATATATTTTTTTCTATAGTTGAAAGCTTTTCCTCTATATTCTTATTGAAAGTGGTTTGTTTACTAATAAAGTCCTTGAGCATGACTTCAAGTTCAGAGGTGGCACTTTTAGCATTATTGTAAGAGCTTCCATAGGATTGCCATTATTAGGAGTATAAGGCCTATAAATGTTGTTGCTACCAAAATTATTCCTATAGGAATTATTGTTGAAATTGTTGTTTCTAATGAAGTTCACATCAACTTGCTCTTCTTGAGCAAACAAATAGGATAAGTGCAGTGACCCAGCATACCACTGCATGATGTAGTACACTATAGTCGTTGACATAACAGCAATGGAACACCATTCCATCCGCATTATATCCCTCAGAGTGGTACAACAGAAACATCGCGGGTCCAAGACAACACTTTAGATTACATATAACATATTACAAAAGATCTAGAGAACTTCCTCGAACAGTGAGGAATATTATACAGAAAGAACCAGAAAGATCCACTCGGAGTTACTTTAGAAGTACTACTATTAATATATGTATAAGGCTTGAAAGTACTACTATAGTATTGTTCTACAGAAGTAGGTTCTAGATTCTAGGAGTTTTATTTATATTCTACGCTTCAGCTTGTCTTCGATAGATTCCGGTAAGGTCTTAGACTCCGTTGATCTCCCTCAGATATCTTCAACTCTTCAAGTAACTTATTTCCTGGGAATGCCATTGGTTTCTCCGAGATCTAGCAAGGGTTAATAAGATACGTTGAGTACGGGCGTACTCAGCAAGTTCACTAAAGAGAAGTGTTTGATGCACTATCTACAGCCATAGACCATAGGTCGTAGGCAATGCAAGGTTTTATAAATATTTCTTCAAAGGTTGATTTTATTCTAAAAAGCTATGTCCATCAGCCTTCACGGGTTTACCAGAACTTTCATGGAGTTCCTTTCCCGCAGCGTTCGTAGGTCCTTCCCGGAATAGGGAGTAACAAGTTATAGTTCTTACACTCTGCAGAGGTGCGTCACTTTACCCATGAGAGATCTTAGCTTTGTTGCACATCCGAGTTATAGGCTCGTTCACACTTCCTTGGTGTGAGGCCCAGACTAAGATCCAAGCCAAACATTGTCCTTCTCCGCGACCCCGCATACCCGATGGATTGCACATCAGACCTAGGATAAAACGTGTTTCCATTATCAGCCTAAGGTGTACAACCCTCATAGATACCAGAAGCCGTGGGACGTTGAGGGATCCCACCCATAACCTGCTAACCCTCTACAAGAGGAGTTGCAACAATGCCCCGGACATTCGTTGGCATGCGGGAGAGAGCCGATCCAGCTGACTTCTCCGTCCCATTCCAAATCTCATGGTAAACGCGTAATATGCGGCACAAGAATCACTGGCGACATTGGTTGTTAAGTCCTAGATAATATGTTCTTTTACCACCAGAACTTTCATAGTAGGTTATTACCTCATGGTAAATAACCTATAATCATATTATTATGAAAATAGTGTTTTCTGACCCTTTTCAAAATGCAGGTGATGACAACACTGGATTTGCAAAATACTTTACATAAAATAATCAAAGAACATGAGCAAGTGTGAACTTACCTTTTGTGATTGCAAGATTAAGCACTCATGGTCTTCGAGATAATAGAAGATCCAATATCTGAAATCATCATCATTGGTCCGGTAAGGACTAATGTCTAAAGAATCAAGATGCCATTATGCATAAATAATGCTACGCACTTTTAGAATTCCCAAGGTGAAACCCTTAGTATTTTAAATAAGTTGATCTTAGGTATCTTCTTTAAGATTGGGTTTATATTTAAGTTTAGTTTATAAGGAATGGCATTGATAAGGAACTTAGGTGTTAACAATCCAAAATATACAAGTACGGATATAGTAATGTGATTATGATTAATTGTTATCTGGTGACTAGGATAAAAAGTCCTTGGGTTGAGTTCTTAAGAGCTGAAGGAACTATTATAGATTTGTTTGTGTGAAGTGGCAAAAAGAATAACATTTGAAGGAACTAGTATTTAGTTCAGGTTAATTACTTTTAAGGGTTGTTAAGTCTTACATTAGGATTTGTGAGGGTTACAAATGATGTTGAGTTATCATATTTGAATTGTTGATACAACTGACTAAAGTTAACTTTAAAAACATGAATTTAATAACATGCAATTTATTAATGGGAGCATAATTAGATGATCTTATAAATTTATTAGAGTTTAGAGTCATTTTTTAAGAGTGGTGAAGAGATGGAGATTATTCACCATCTTATCATGAGTGATATATAATATTTATTTAAAAGGTGTTTAATTTGGATTTAAGATTTAAAAGTATTTAAAGGCTAATAATTATATTTAAGTTTTATTTTGATTATGGATTTAGATTTAGTAATTACACTTTAAAGGATTTAGTGTTTTATAAGAAAATATGATTATTTCTTTCTTAAGAAATAATTTTAAAGAATTAACAAAGTGCTTATAAGTAAATGAGTTTTATTATTTAAGATTATTAAAATGTTTGTGAATAATATACATAGTATTTTTCTAGTAAAATATACTTATTAAAGATCTTAAAATTGAATTTTATTTATTTTTAAGTATTATTTTTATTTTCATAAAAATCTTTGAAGAATTAAGTGTCTTTAGATATTTACTTTATACTTTATTTGTAAAACTCTAAGTTAGTATTTTTATAAAATAGTAGAGTTATTTTTATACACAAAAATGATTTTTATTTATTTTAGGAGTTTTCTTATTTTCTGAAATTTTATTCAGGATTTAATGATGTTAAAATTTATGTGCTTTATATTTATTTTAAATAAATAAAGTTATATTTTTATTAGATAGATATTATTTATTTGTGAACATCTTGACATACTATATGTATTTTTAGGATTTTTCTATGATTTTGTTTTTATCTCTGTTTTGTTTGGAAGTATTTTATAGATTTAATAAATGGAAAGTCTAATTTGTGGAGACAACAAATTGGGATGTGGTCTAGTTGGTCTAGTTGAATCAACCCAGTGGTCGACCCACTAGGCCCAAATCATTCGGATCAAACCGGCACATCTCCCTCTCCACTCTATGCTCAGACTCACGCACGCAGATATGGACCTTATCCCTCTCGCGTTCCTCTTCTGCGAGCGATGCGCCGCCAGCGCCGCCGCTTGTCGCCACGGCCGTCGCTAGCCGTCTCCGCCACCGACGCAAGTTGGTGCTGCCTCGCCACCTCTTCCTTTTTCTTTTCACCATCGATTTGGCTTGCGCGCTCCTCGCGCGCACTCGGCGGAAACCCTAGCTCTGCCCTAGCATGGTAGCTGTCGATTCTAGCGGTGCTATTGCTCGGCCGCGACGTTCTCCGCGAGCTATTGCTGTTGGTGAGATGGCTCGGCGCGGTGTAGGCGCTTTGGTGCCCACTGTGTCGCCGTGTTGCTACCCATGCCGATGTGATCCCCTCTTTGGCCAGCTTGAGTTCGTATCGGGTATGTATCCCTTATTCCCTCTCTACTCCTTCCTACTAGGAACCCTAAAACCCTAGTAATACTTGTTGATTCTTGGTCTATTTGTGTTGTCAAATCTTTGACCTAGATTTTGGTGGGACGACAGTGTATCTGCAACCCCAGCGACCTTGATTTGTTCCCATTGGACTGTTTATTGGGGTGGTGTGGTTGATGGTGTGGTATGGGAGTGATGGTGCTGTGTTAGTGTTGCATCCTATGGGACGGCGGTGCTGGTGTGTTGTGCCTTGGCTTCGTCACGCCTACGCTCCAGGTACTCAGCACCCTCAGTAAGTTCTTTCCAGTGACCAGCTATCGAGCCGATGACACTGCTCAGTGGTGTGTGGTGTCTCTTTTGAGCCAACACGTGATGTTGAGTGCTGATATATGATGATGATGGTTCAGTGATGTTATCATTACTATACTTAGGATTTTCCTGGGATACATGAGATACTACTAAGTGCCTAGTGCTTCAGTTTGGATGAATTATCCATCAATGCATATGTTGGTGGATAGTTCCATATTGATTTGAGTTTGAATGACTATAGTCTAGTGGCTTGCTTCATTTGGGATGGCTTGCAGATGTGATTAGTTTAATGAATGATTCCTAGCTGGTGTGACTAGGGAGATGATTTGAATTCTTCTAAACTTATATGAGAGGGTAGCTTTTGAATTCTGGATGATCCTATAAAATGAAGATTGTGATTTTCAGCTGTCCTTTCTTTAAGAGTTACTACTATGGTGCCTCCATCCTGGAGTGTGCATAGTAGTGACCTTGGTGGCTTACTGTGGTGCTTATTAGTTGGATGTTGAATGATATATGACAACCAGCTCTGAGTGTGTTAAGATATGCACTCCTCTTCTAATGATAATAGCAGTACACTAAATGATTCCTGGCCCATTAGCTAGGAAATTGATTAGAATTTATTTGCAAGTGAGATTTGGTGATTATGTATGTATGTTGTTAACATGACAGTAATTGATCACATGATTCTTAACTATTCTGTTAGAAAGATGATGCAAGGATTTAGTTTGTTTGATGATAGATGATATACAAGCATGTGTACTTGATGATGTTGCTAGTGTAAATTTTTAGTGATATTTGTGGCTTGGAATTTTCTACTGTGGTGCCTCAGTTGAGTGTGCACAGTATAAATCCAAGGTTACATGATCTACTATACCTGCCCCTTGTTGGGAATATGCCCTAGAGGCAATCATGTATGATGATTTTTCCCATTGTATTCATAAAGTTATTAAGTAGTCCTTGTATAAACATCTGATGTGTATCATTGAATATGTGATTCAGTTGTGGAACTATGCATTCATGTTGTTTGTACTAAATATCCTTGGTCATTGAGGTTGTGCTGGACACACAACTTAGACCAATGTGAAAGTTGGCTTGATGACTCGGTTCCACTTGTCATGGGCATGGAGATGCTATTCCAACTTACACAGACTAGGCTAAAGAGTTTAGCGAGTCGGATTGACCCATATTGAGGTACAACGAACTAAGCTGTCATTTGTATATCTCAATCAATGTAATCCTTAGACCTGAGGTTGTTGCATAGTCCGAGTTGAGGATCACCGACTTAGGTTACATCAACGCTGATCCGTGAATCGGGCGATTATAAAGGCGAGTTCGGGTCGTGAGAATCAAGCTGCGTGATGTGAATAACCAAGATGGGATTTTGCTCCTCCACTCGGAGATATTCTCTGGGACCTCTCGTGAGATATGATTCGAAAGCATGGCCATGCACGACTCGGTTAAGTGTTAACGGCGATCGACTAAGAGTTAGTCGGGTGAATCACTTATCTCGGATCGAGAAGAGAGTCGGACTATTTAAGGGATGACAAATATTCGCCTATAGTCTGACAAGGTATATCGTGAGGCAAAAGGGACTCAGACGTAAGTCGCATTGGAAAGGCAAGTCGTCATGACTCTTTGGTACTTGGGAGTCGGTACGTTCTGCTAGGAGCCGATGCCGATTGATCGATTGTGAGTCGGACTCTAATCGTGTCCAAGTAACCATGAGCCTGCGGGGTCACACACTTAAGAGCGGGAGCAAGTTCGGATTGGATCTGAACATATAATCTGGTTGGGTTGGACCTAAACCGGATTAGGACTGAGTTAGTGAGTTGGACTCACGGTGACTAATGTTATATGGGCTTTAGTGAATGGGTCGCGCGAGCAGAGCCCACGTTCACTCCCTATATATAGTGGAGCACAGTAACCTAGAAAGGTTAATCGTTGTTCGGTTAGGGCAATCCATGTGTTGGAAACCCTAGCTCCACAGCAGTCCAGCCGCCGTAACGAACCTAGCGATTATTGCGCTCCTCCTTGTACGTGTGGATACCAGCAGAGGTGCTGTGCGATCAGCACCAGGACGATCGGATCGTGAGGACTGCACTGCATCAACTGACGCGCTTCATCAGTAATCCGCAACCGCGCGTCTAGTGGTAAACCTCGTGGCCTTCTACCTCAGCTAGGTCTTGGGATCACCACGTTAGAGGAAAAGTTTTTGTTTTATCTCTGCGTGGCCCAACAGTGGTATCAGAGCGATAGCTTCTGGTTTTAGGCTCGAGATCTCGCATATGTGATATGCGGTAGGCTATAGATGAGATCTATGTCCTGTTTTGGTGGTCGATCTATGAGATAGATCGGTTTTGTATGAAGTTGATTGGATCAACTGTACTCGGGGAATGGTAGATCTGATTTCCGTGATCATACTGCTGAGGTCGTGGAACGACATACCCCTACCGGTCGGCTTCCGCCATCGGGGTAGACTGTGACACGTAAATCCAGAAGCGGTGATCGAAGATCAAAAAGTTTGATCGAATCGGAACGATGGTCGGAATCCATGTTCGGATCGTAGATGAGATCTACGTTTTCGGAAAAATCGTCGGTATTTGCCGCGAGCGCTGCCTTCGATCCCGCTATCCGGCTAAGCGGGACCGCGGCTTATACTGTCGTGGCGCCTTAGATGTCGCTATAGTTTCACTGGCGGTAGATATTGTATCTATGCATAACTTGTTTTTGCAGGAAGTTGTGAATGGTATGGTTCATGTGCATGTGATGTATGTGTGTAATCCATACGTGATCTGCGAATCACGGTTTTTGTCAGCCAGCTGGAGCCTAGGTGCTGTCATATTGTTGTATAACTGCGTGTCGGATTCTCTATGTAATTTACTTTACTAAGCTAGTGTAGCTGTTTGAGAACCCGGAAGGCATGCAGGCGTTGTACATGTCGGCGACATGGAGTAAGGCGGCAAGTGACAAGAGTTGGCACGAGTCGGATTACATGCTTTGTGGAGATGGAGATCGCCATGAAGAGAGCCATACCATTTCACATTATAATTGCTTTATTTTGTGTTAGTGTTATGTCTCGGTTTACCTCTATTAGATAGTCGGTAAAATTTAATCCCTCAAAGAAGGTCTAGTCGGTTTTCCATGATGTTTGCACCATCACAAGTCGGACATTTTTGGTAGTGGGCTCATAAAATTGAGGTGCTGCCAATTCTTTTCGACTAGGTGGGTTCGAGTCGGACTCTTCTTCAGAAACACTCGGTAAGCTAGGCGTCTATCACAACGGTTGTGGGACTCGGGAAAAGTCGGATGGGAGCCGGGCATGTGATGCCACCCGTCCAGTGAGTCGCATGAGATGCGATTGGCAAGGAGTTGTCTACCTAGATCACTTGGCGGCTAGCAGTGATGCTAAAGCTCACTAGCCGACTTGATTATTTAGGATCCTGAATCACTAAGTAACCATCGGAGGGGTGTTGGTTCTAGTGGGAGCATAAAATATTAAAATGTTTAATATGCTTGCTCTTTTATGAATACATGTCTTAAGTGTTTTGCATATTTTCATTGTAGATCATGGCACCAAGTAGCAGTCACTCTCGGATATCCGGTTTTGCGTTGAGAACCATTCTTGAGAAAGATAAAACTGAGCGACACTAATTTTACCAACTGGTATCGAAATCGAATTGTTCTCAAACAAGAAAAGAAGGACCATGTCCTAGACAACCCACTTCGGATGAGCCGAATGAGAATGCGATTCGTCGCAGCCACCAATGCCTACCGTCGGGCTAAAGATGAGTCCACGGATATTAGCCGTCTTATGCTTGCTCACATGGAACCGGACTTGCAAAAGCAGTTCGAGCATGTTGAGGCCTACGATATGATCGAAAGCCTCAAAAGTATGTTCGAGCTCAGCGAAGGCGAGAGGTATCAAGTCTCTCGGCTTTCTTGAGTTGCAAGCTTAAGGATGGTGATCCACGAGTCGCATATGATCAAAATGGTTGGTTACGTCAGTCTCTGGAGAGGCTTGGCTACCCCATAAGCGAAGAGTTCGCTACGGATATAATTGAACTCTCTTCCTAGTGCATATGGGCGTTCATTTGAACTACCACATGCATGGTATGGATAAGAAGCTCACTGAATTACATGGGATGCTCAGCGGCGAGAGGAGGATCTCAAGAAGGGCACCATCAAGTGTTGATGGTGCAGAATAAGGCTAAGTTCAAGAAGAGTTCTTGGACTAAGAAGAAGGCTAAGTCAGGAGGAAAGCAGGCTCAGGACCTGGTCCCAAGCGCTTCCTCAGGGACTAAGCCATCTCCTTCAGCCGGATCCACTTGCTTCTACTGCAAGGCGGATGGCCACTGGAAGAGGAATCTGCAAGTACTTGGCCGACAAAGCCAAGAGTGGAGGTATGACTTCCGACTCAGGTACACTTGTTTGCAATGTTATAGACATATATCTTGCGATGCACCTAATAGTTCTTGGGTATATGATACGGATCGATTATTCACATCTGCAACTCGTTGCGGGTAAGAACTAGGAGCGTAGCAAGAGGCGAGCTGATATTCGAGTCGGCAACAAAGCAAGAGTTGCTGCGTTGGAAGTCGACGCGATGCAACTTCATTTACCTTCAGTTCATTATGGAACTAAATAATTGTTATTATGTTCCGGTGCTCGAAACATTATTTACGCTTCATGTTTAATGAGGCAAGGCTATGAGTCGAATATCAAGAATAATGGTTGTTCTTTGTATTTGAATGATATGTTTCACGGCTTTGCACCCGTTCGAGCAGGTTATTTATTTTGAATCTTGATGGTGAGTCGGTTTATAACATAAATGTTAAAGGTTGAAACCAAATGATCTGAATATGACTTACTTTTGGCACTGTCGGCTTGGTCATATAAGTTGGAAACGCATGAAGAAGCTCCATGATGATGGACTCCTAACTTTGTTCGACTTGGAGTCGTTCGAGACATGCTAATATTGCCTACTTGGCAAAATGACCAAGACACCTTTTGCAAAGAGTTGCGAAAGGGCGTCCGACTTGTTGGGACTAGTACATAGTGATGTATGTGGACCAATGAGCACGACAGCCAGGGGTGGTTATGAGTACTTCATTACCTTCACTGATGATTTTAGTAGGTATGGATATATCTACTTAATGAAACATAAGTCGGAAGCCTTTGAAAAGTTCAAAGAATTCCAGAATGAAGCACAGAATCAACTCGGCAAGAAAATAAAGTTTCTTCGGTCGGACCGAGGAGGTGAGTACATGAGCCATGAGTTTGATGACCATCTAAAAAGTTGTGGAATTGTTCCTCAACTTACTCCGCCAGGAACGCCACAAAGGAATGGTGTTTCAGAAAGTCGGAATCAGACCTTGTTGGACATGGTACGGTCAATGATGAGACAGACAGATCTGCCTTTATCATTTTGGGGTTATTGTCTAGAAACATCGGCGTTCAAACTAAACAGAGTACCATCAAAGTCGGTAGAGAAGACACGCATGAGATGTGGAAAGGCAAAAAGCCGAGTTTGTCTTTTCTTAAGATTTGGGGTTGTGAAGCTTTTGTCAAGCGACTTCAGTCGGACAAGCTTACGGCCAAGTCGGATAAATGTATTTTCGTGGGGTATCCGAGGGAAACCTTAGGTTACTACTTCTACAACCGAGAAGAGGGCAAAGTGTTTGTCGCTCGGAACGGTGTCTTCCTTGAGAAAGAGTTTCTCAGTCGGGGAGTAAGTGGGAGCACGGTGCAACTCAAAGAAATTCGAGAGGAATCGGCTAATAGCTAATCGGCTAATAGAGAATCGGCAAAAACCTTGGAGGTTGAGCCGATCGTGGCAGCTGAGCCGACAGCAGCATCTGTACTACGAAGATCGGCAAGATTACGAAGTGTTCGTGATGTGTTACTGTTAGACAGTGATGAGCCAGCAAATTATTCGGAAGCGATGTTGGGATCTGATTCCGAGTCATGGCTTGGAGCCATGAGATACGAGATAAAGTCCATGGATGAAAATCAAGTTTGGAACTTGGTTGACCTTCCAGACGGTGCAAGACCCGTCGAGTGCAAATGGGTCTTTAAAAGGAAAACTGATATGGATGGAAATGTTTCAATCTATAAAGCATGCCTTGTCGCGAAGGGGTTCCGACAAGTTCAAGGAGTTGATTACGACGAGACTTTCTCGCCCGTAGCGATGCTTAAATCAATTCGGATCATGTTAGCTATAGCAGCCTATTTCGACTATGAGATATGGCAGATGGATGTCAAAACGGCTTTCCTTAACGGAAATTTAACCGAGGACGTGTATATGATACAGCCCGAGGGTTTTGTCGATCCGTCTAATGCTGACAAGGTATGCAAACTTCAGAAATCCATTTATGGGTTGAAGCAAGCATCTCGGAGTTGGAATATTCGCTTTGATGAGGTAGTCAAATCGTTTGGCTTCATCAAGAGTGATCATGATTCTTGTTTGTACAAGAAGTTTAGTGGGAACAAAGTAAATTTTCTAATCTTATATGTGGATGACATATTACTGATTGGAAATGATGTCCAGATGTTGCAAGAAACCAAGGAATCATTGGAAAGGAGTTTCTCAATGAAAGACTTGGGTGAGGCAACATACATCCTCGGAATCCGGATCTATAGAGATAGATCAAGGAGGCTCATTGGATTGAGTCAGATTACTTATTTGGACAAAGTGTTGAAAAAGTTCAACATGGAATCGTCTAAGAAAGGGTTCTTACCGATGTCCCATGGTGTAAAACTTAGCAAGACTCAGTGTCCTTCGACAACTGATGAGCGAAGTCGGATGAGTGCGAGACCGTATGCTTCGATCGGATCCATCATGTACGCCATGATTTGTACTAGGCGGATGTTTCCTATGCTCTAAGTGTTGTGGCGGATACCAGGTTGATCTGGAGAGATCAAGCTCGACGGCTAAAAATATCCTAAAGTACTTGAGAAGGACTAAGGATATGTTCTTGGTTTATGGTGGTGAAGATGAACTCGGTGTAAAGCGTTACACGGATGCGAGTTATCTCACCGACTCTGATGATTCTCGTTCGCAATCCGGATACGTGTTTATTATAAGCGGAGGTGTGAGCTGGAAAAGTTCCAAGCAAGAGGCGTATGCGTCTACAACAGAGTTGAGTATATTGCTGCCTCGGAGGCGCAAAGGAAGCTGTTTGGATGAGGAATTTCCTCATGGATCTTGGTGTGGTTCAGGCTCGTCAATCCGTTGGACGTGTATTGTGACAACAATGGTGCTATTGCACAAGCCAAGGAACCTAGACAACACCAGAAGAACAAGCACATACTCATGCGGTACCACCTAATTCGCCAGTTCGTGGATCAGGGTGATATCAAGTTATGCAAGGTACACACGGATGCAAATATTGCGGATCCATTGACAAAGTTACCCCGAAGCATGAGGCGCACCTGAGAGCCATGGGCATTAGATGCTTAGACATGTGATGTCGGAAGATTGACTCTAGTGCAAGTGGGAGACTGTTGGGAATATGCCCTAGAGGCAATCATGTATGATGATTTTTCCCATTGTATTCATAAAGTTATTAAGTAGTCCTTGTATAAACATCTGATGTGTATCATTGAATATGTGATTCAGTTGTGGAACTATGCATTCATGTTGTTTGTACTAAATATCCTTGGTCATTGAGGTTGTCTTTGGACACACAACTTAGACCAATGTGAAAGTTGGCTTGATGACTCGGTTCCACTTGTCATGGGCATGGAGATGCTATTCCAACTTACAGACTAGGCTAAAGAGTTTAGCGAGTCGGATTGACCCATATTGAGGTACAACGAACTAAGCTGTCATTTGTATATCTCAATCAATGTAATCCTTAGACCTGAGGTTGTTGCATAGTCCGAGTTGAGGATCACCGACTTAGGTTACATCAAATGCTGATCCGTGAATCGGGCGCTTATAAAAGGCGGGGTTGAATTCGAGAATCAAGCTGCGTGATGTGAATAACCAAGATGGGATTTTGCTCCTCCACTTGGAGAGATATTCTCTGGGCCTCTCGTGAGATATGATTCGGAAAGCATGGCCATGCGACTCGGTTAAGTGTTAGCAGGCGATCGACTAAGAGTTAGTCGGGTGAATCACTTATCTCGGATCGAGAAGAGAGTCGGACTATTTAAGGGATGACATATATTCGCCTATAGTCCGATAAGGTATATCGTGAGGCAAAAGGACTCGACGTAAGTCGCATTGGAAAGGAAAGTCGTCATGACTCTTTGGTACTTGGGAGTCGATGCGTTACGCTAGGAGCCGATGCCGATTGATCGATTGAGTCGGACTCTAATCGTGTCCAAGTAACCATGAGCTGCGAGGTCACACACTTAAGAGCGGAGCAAGTTCGGATTGGATCTGAACATATAATCTGGTTGGGTTGGACCTAAACCGGATTAGGAGATTAGTGAGTTGGACTCACGGTGACTAATGTTATATGGGCTTTAGTGAATGGGTCGCGCGAGCAGAGCCCACGTTCACTCCCTATATATAGTGGAGCACAGTAACCCAGAAAGGTTAATCGTTGTTCGGTTAGGGCAATCCATGTGTTGGAAACCCTAGCTCCACAGTCCGGCCGTAGTGAACCTAGCGATTCGCGCCGGCTCCTCCTTATGCGTGTGGATACCCGGCGGAGGTCTTGCGATCGGCACCGGGGATCGGATCGTGAGGACTGCCTGCATCAATCGACGCTTCATCAGTAATCCGCAACCGCGCGTCTAGTGGTAAACCTCGTGGCCTTCTACCTCAGCTAGGTCTTGAGATCACCACGTTAGAGGAAATTTTTTGTTTTATCTCTGCGTGGCCCAACACCCCTGACAATGATGCAAAGCCTGAGACACTAATGGTAATTGAAATAAATGCTATAGTTTATCTTTCTAACTCAATGATGAGACTAGCATAGCACTTCTATGCTAGTTTGAGAGTTCTCCAAATCTCAACAAAAACTCTATTTTTAAATCTGATTAAATCATGTGTTGATTGGGTTGTGGTATAACAACCTGATGCATGTAAATCTGCTGATATGGGGCTATGCACCTTGTCTTTTGGATGTGCTACCAAGGAACCTCCTTGTATTGCTGTTGCTCGACTTCTACTTGATAAACTTAGTCTGCTCTTGCCCCCTCCTTGTTCTCATGTCTTAGCCTGTTTTCTAAACTCCTCTAAGTAACCATGCTGGTTATAGTGGTATTGGCTGATTTGTTGGGAAGAATCTGGTGATGAACTTAGGTGAACTGGGTGGTTTTTTTGGGGCTAAGTAAGGTGTGTGGATATATTCTGATCAGCTTCTAGTTTATCAGCTACGCGTGTGCTTTCTTATTTTTACTCCATGTGATATTTCTAATGTTTGACAACACATCAGCATGCATGTATGTGTAAGCTGCTTACAGTTGGGCCCCATATGGTGCAAGTTTCCATCTGTGGACTTGTGCCTATGGATGAGCTCGGTTGGAATATATTTTCTATGGATCACTTTGGCTGGAAGTTTGGTATGATCTTGAAATGGTTTAATAATTTGATGTTTCCAAGTGGATTACTAGGGTTGGTAATGTCATCTAGCTCATCTTGGTCTGAGGACCTTATTGGCTTAAACATATTATGTTTAGTTGATTTAGTGCTAAACATGGTTATTCTTTTTTATTATTGGTGCCCCTTTCTTTTTAATTGATTTTAGCTAGGCTTAAGAGGGTTCCATAGCATGCTAGTTGTTGCCTAATGATACAAATGATCAAATCTATGCTGGTTTCTTTGGACCTTAACTTTGCCTCTCAAACTCAAGTGTATAGCTCACAGATCAAAATTTCTACTTATGGTCTAGATTGGGTGGTACCCTCTTAGGTCATTAGTGGATTTTGGTAGTTCTTACCAGAATCCCTAAGCTATTTTCATATATCAAATTGCCTCACCTATGGTGGGGCAAATATTTTAACAATAAAACAATGTTTCTGCTCTATTGTTTATTTTACAGGAATGAAGATCCAGAAGAAGAAAAGAAGCTTAGTTAGGTTTTATTTTTAATCTTGTTGTAATTTCCTTTTTATTCACATGTGTAAAGATTTTGTATTATTATTGTGTTTGTAAATAATAAACTATTTATTTATTAATTCTTCCTTTGTAAATCCTAATTGTAAAGAAAATGTCATATATAAAGAATTCTTTTATTTATCTATTGTAAAATAATACTATATGCATATATATTTATATTAATAAAGAATCCTTTTTATATTATTTATGTAATCATTTTATTTCAAGTTATTAAATATTTCCAATTCCTATTTGTGAATTTTATAAATTCATTTAAATTTCATATTTGAAATTCAAATACATGTTTGAACAAATTTTCCCCGAAATAAAGAATTCTACAAAGGTCATGTTGAAATCTATCGCACTTGCTCCGAAGTTTCCTTCAGTACAAGAGAGATCCCGATCCCTCTATAGCTCTTTTAGTTTTGCGCGAAAATTCCCCGGATTTCTTATGCATGAATGCAATGCACAAACCGGTGTCCTCTCTATTTCTAGGTGCTAAATCCTGGGATGTTACAGACTCTCTCCCTTAAAATAAACTTCGTCCTCGAAGTTCACACCCTCTTACGTTTCCGAAGATAAAATTGACTTCTTCAAATCCTGGTGATTTTTTAAAATCCGGGAGGAAGATAATTGTTGTATCTTCATTCAAGATTTTCCTTGGATCCTCTTCTGATTTGAAATGAGCCAACTTCTAATCCCATTTGATGTATAAACTTCTTTTGAATCTAGCACGTCTGCCCTGATCAGATCCTCTTGAGTTTTTTCAGATTAGGACATCTATTCAAGAAGTGTCTAATTTTTTTTAAATCTCCTTAAGGTAAGATTATGGTTTATACTTTGGCTAAATATAGCTTGACTCTATTATTCGTCTATTTATGGTATACTTAGTCCTTATGGCTTACTTTTTAAGAATGTTTTGGCTTTCCCTAAACCTTACTCCGGATCTCAACTTGATGCTTCATTATTCACTCTCCCCCTTGAGATTTTCTAATGGTCTTATGAGGAACAGATGGTACACCTACATACTTGGGAATAGTGGTGCAAAATCTCTAACTCCTTAAGTGCATGTATAAGATAACTTATATCATTTAATAATGCCTTGACTTACCACTTGCTTTGTTGTGGTTGCCGCTGCTATTGACTTCATTTAGAGTTTCATGCTTCTGTTTTCCTAAAGATGTACCTTATTCACATACACCCTCTTTTGATGGTAATTTGGTGGATGTTATGTCTCTTCCCACTGATGTTCCACAATCCTCCTGATGTTCTGGACAACATGATTTCTTGTGTCCTAGGATTCCACACTTGTTACATTTTCTCTGAAATGCTCCTACATTACTTTCTCCATTTGGATTAGGCTGAATATTTTGAGTAGATGGTAACCCCATTATTAGTTCTATTACTCCTGCTGTTGATCCATGAGTTAACAGTGGTTTTAAGCAGTTTTTTTTTCATGTGTCCTGATTCTCCACATTGGTAACATACTATCTTAGGTTTTGGACACTCGTTCAAAACGTGGCCCCGGATTCCACAGTTGTGACATATCTTATCTGTTTTGTATGTCACATGTGGATCCGGATAATTCTTCGTCATATGTCCTCGGACCTGACCTGTTGTGGTCTGTTTTTGAATTCTCTTTTTCTTTCCTTCAGGTGCATCAATCTCATCATCTCCTGATATATGTGCACTATCCACCAATTCCTAGAACTCCTTTGCACGCACAATCCTGAGCTGCATCTTTATAACTGCTTGTAGTCCTTTCATGAACTTCCTTTGCTGTTTCGCCTCCTTGTTTACTTTCTCACTAATGTACTTGGATAAACGGTCAAACTCACGTACATGTTTCAGGACAGGAAGATTCCTTTTCTCAAAGTCTTCATTCTCCTTCCTTTTCCCATTGTCCCGATGAAAAAATTCTTCTCGAAACTTCTTTTTGAACTCAGCCCAGGTATTGACACCTCCTTCCGGGATCACGAACTTGGACTTCTCCCAACACGTGGCTGCAGTTCTTGTCAATAGATAAGTTGCATAGCACACCTTTTCTTCATCCTTGCATCCCACACTTTTAAGCTTATGAGATGTATCCATTAACCAATTCTCCGCCTCCATAGGTTCTTCAACCAGGGAAAAACTTCAGGGTTTGGTTTCTAAGAATTCCACCAGTTTAACCCTTGGATGTAATTCCTTGAATTGCTTCTCTTGCCTAATCTTTAATATCTCCTGACAAAACTGGTTCTGCCTCTCTGTTTCAACCTTTCTTCCTTCTTCCATACTCCTCATAGACTGAAGAACCTCCTCTTTGGTGGTTAAATACGGCTTTTGATTTGATCCTTCCTTCAGAATGGCCTGGTTAGCCTCCTTTTGTTGTATCACCAACATCTCATGAGCTTTCATCTTCCCAATATTAAAATGTTTATTCGTCTCTCCCTCACGCGAACCCATTTTCCCTTCTATACCTATACATCAATTAAGGACTCCATGAAACATCATGCATATGCCCATAAAGTTCAAACTTCATGAATAGACCTAGTCACACAATAAAATCCAATAAAATCCAACAAATCCAAATATTATCTCTAGCAAACATACATCAAAAGCCTGTGGAAACAGTACTTTGAGTAAAACATCGCTTGTACTTAGGCTTTGATGTTATACACTACAATTTTTTTGATACATATAGTGTATGTACTTCTACAGTTATATACCTATTTGTACGGCTCATAATGTTCTTTGTCTCTGAAATTACACCATTTTCCCATTTGCAAAGGGATAACTTTTAGTAAAATTTGATCCGACTCTAGAGATATTTGGTTAAATCACTCTATAATTGGTTATAACTTAATTATCCTTGGAGTTACATACTAAACATCATCCTCACATTTCTACCCTTTGTTTCTAATCTTAACTTCCCTAAGCACATTTATTATAACAATGAATAATTCTCAAATTTTAACTAGTTTCATAACCTATATAGATCTACTTGTACTACAAGAATACTGCCTTTTCATTCATGCCACTATGGATTTGGCATATTACATGGGGTTAGATAAGCATAACCCTATTTGTTACTCTCTATAACATTCTATTCTTCATATAATAGCTTTTAGTTAAACAAAACATTAGTTACTTCCCCTACAATAACATGTTGTTTAAGGTTTTGGGGCATACTCCCCTGGTATTTACCACTAGTATAAAGATAATAACAAAGTTTTACTTCATTTCATGGCTTCTCTTAGTAAGATAACACCATGATTTACTACTCCCTGATGAGGTACTCTGACTTGGTTATATAGTACTCTAGTTTAGTTATAGTATAGAATAGTCTAGTAGAAGATATATTGTCTACTTATGAAATACTGGTTAGATACTTCCTACTATACATAGTAGATAGGTAACCATTCTATCAGGAAAATAACCCAAAAATTCCACTAAGATGTGACAAGGTTATTCTCAAGTGAATATTCATCACTTGTATGATTCCTAGTCACTATCCAACCTACAAGTTCTACCCATTTACTAGGTTTCCAACCTAAGGTCAAAGTATATGCTCTGATACCAACTGCGGTGACCCAGCATACCACTGCATGATGTAGTACACTATAGTCGTTGACATAACACCAATGGAACACCATTCCATCCGCATTATATCCCTCAGAGTGGTACAACAGAAACATCGCGGGTCCAAGACAACACTTTAGATTACATATAACATATTACAAAAGATCCAGAGAACTTCCTTGAGGAGTGAGGAATATTATACAGAAAGATCCACTCGGAGTTACTTTAGAAGTACTACTATTAATATATGTATAAGGCTTGAAAGTACTACTATAGTATTGTTCTACAGAAGTAGGTTCTAGATTCTAGGAGTTTTATTTATATTCTACGCTTCAGCTTGTCTTTGATAGATTCTGGTAAGGTCTTAGACTTCGTTGATCTCCCTCAGATATCTTCAACTCTTCAAGTAACCTATTTCCTGGGAACGCCATTGGTTTCTCCGAGATCTAGCAAGGGTTAAGAAGATACGTTGAGTACGAGCGTACTCAGAAAGTTCACTAAAGAGAAGTGTTTGATGCACTATCTACAACCACGAACCATAGGTCGTAGGCAATGCAAGGTTTCATAAATATTTCTTCAAAGGTTGATTTTATTCTAAAAAGCTATGTCCATCAGCCTTCACGGGTTTACCAGAACTTTCATGGAGTTCCTTTCCCGCAGCGTTCGTAGCTCCTTCCCGGAATAGGGAGTAACAAGTTACAGTTCTTACACTCTGCAGAGGTGCGTCACTTTACCCATGAGTGATCTTAGCTTTGCTGCACATCCGAGTTATAGGCTCGTTCACACTTCCTTGGTGTGAGGCCCAGACTAAGATCCAAGCCAATCCTTTGTCCTTCTCATGACCCGCATACCCGACAGATTGCACATCAGACCTAGGATAAAACTTGTTTCCATTATCAGCCTAAGGTGTACAACCCTCATAGATACCAGAAGCCGTGGGATGTTGAGGGATCCGACCCATAACCTTCTAACCCTCTACAGGAGGAGTTGCAACAACGGCCTGGTCATACGTTGGCATGCGAGAGAGAGCCGATCCAGCTGACTTCTCCATCCCATTCCAAATCTCATGGTTGACGCGTAATATACGGCGCAAGAATCACTGGCGACATTGGTTGTTAAGTCCTAGATAATATGTTCTTTTACCACCGGAACTTTCATAGTAGGTTATTAACTCATGGTAAATAACCTATAATCATATTATTATGAAAATAGTGTTTTCTAACCCTTTTCAAAATGCAGGTGATGACAACACTGGATTTGCAAAATACTTTATAGAAAATAATCAAAGGACACGAGCAAGTGTGAACTTGCCTTTTGTGATTACAATATTATGCACTCACGGTCTTCAAGATAATAGAAGATCCAATATCTAAAATCATCATCATTGGTACGGTAAGGACTAATGTATAAAGAAGCAAGATGTCATTATGCATAAATAATGCTATGAACTTTTAGAATTCCCAAGGTGAAACCCTTAGTATTTTAAATAAGTTGATCTTAGGTATCTTCTTTAAGATTGGGTTTATATTTAAGTTTAGTTTATAATCAATGGCATTGATAAGGAACTTAGGTGTTAACAATCCAAAATATACAAGTACGGATATAGTAATGTGATTATGATTAATTGTTATCTGGTGACTAGGATAAAAAGTCCTTGGGTTAAGTTCTTAAGAGCGGAAGAAACTATTATAGAAACATTTGAAGAAACTAGTATTTAGTTTAGGTTAATTAGTTTTAAGGGTTGTTAAGTCTTACATTAGGGTTTGTGAGGGTTACAAATGATGTTGAGTTATCATATTTCAATTGTTGATACATGTGACTAAAGTTCACTTTAAAAACATGAATTTAATAATATGCAATTTATTAATGGGAGCATAATTATATGATCTTATAAATTTATTAGAGTGTAGAGTCATTTTTAAGAGTGGTGAAGAGATGGAGATTATTCACCATCTTATCATGAGTGATATATAATATTTATTTAAAAGGAGTTTAATTTGAATTTAAGATTTAAAAGTATTTAAAGGCTAACAGTTATATTCAAGTTTTATTTTGATTATCAATTTAGATTTAGTAATTATACTTTAAAGGATTTAGTGTTTTATAAGAAAATATGATTATTTCTTTCTTAAGAAATAATTTTAAAGAATTAACAAAGTGCTTATAAGTAAATGTGTTTTATTATTTAAGATTATTATAATGTTCTTGAATAATATACATAGTATTTTTCTAGTAAAATATGCTTATTAAAGATCTTAAAATTGAATTTTATTTATTTTATGTATTATTTTTATTTTTTGTAAAAATCTTTGAAGAATTAAGTGTCTTTTAATATTTACTTTATATTTTATTTGTCAAACTCTAAGTTAGTATTTTTATAAAATAGTAGAGTTATTTTTATACATAAAAATGATTTTTATTTATTTTAGGAGTTTTCTTATTTTCTGAAATTTTATTCAGGATTTAATGATGTTAAAATTTATGTGCTTTATATTTATTTTAAATAAATAAAGTTATATTTTTATTAGATATATATTATTTTTTGGTGAACATCTTGACATACTATATGTATTTTTAGGATTTTTCTATGATTTTATTTTTATTTTTGTTTTGTTTGGAAGCATTTTATAGATTTAATAAATGGAAAGTCTAATTTGTGGAGACAACAAATTGGGTTGTGGCCCAGTTGGTCTAGTTGAATCAACCCATTGGTCGACCCACTAGGCCCAACTCATTCGGATCAAAGCGGCCCATCTCCCTCTCCACTCTATGCTCAGACTCACGCACGCAGATACAGACCTTATCCCTCTCGCGTTCCTCTTCTACAGCCGCCAACGCCGCCACTTGTCGCCCCGGCCGTCGCTAGCCGTCTTTGCCACCGACTGAAAGAACATGTTGGGCCCCCATGCGTGGTTTTGGTAATTAATGACAATCTTTATGGACTAATGTGTGTATTAAGTTGTACTTGTAGGAATTGTCCATTGGCATTGCTTGGAGCATGTGTTGACTTCAAGATAGATGAAATGAGAAGAAGATGTGTTGTGCAAGCTCAAAATGCGCCATCTATAGAAGATCTCATGTTTGATGCTTGCCATCCTCGGTGATCATGGATCGATGATGAGGAATCAAGAAAGGTGTCCATCTTGAGAAGGACAAGATCGTCTACATCGATCTCAAGTGGATTGCTCAAGGCAAAGGTATAATATTGATAGGTTTTCCCTTTTGCCGGTCTCATGTTTGTTGGGAGAACGGGTTTAGGATAGATAATCGTACTATCAAGAGGGGCTCTCGAATGAGTAACTCGGTCACATCGTTCGGAGAGAGATCAAACCTTTACATACTTGCATCATCATATTTGGTTGTTATTTGGTCTTATCCATGTGAGGATATAGAGCTTGTGGAAATCTCCATAACAAGCTTTAGTCCATCAAAAACGGATTTCCCTTTTATATCTTATTGCGTTTTGATCTTGGAGGTTTTACCGGTTTGTATTTTAGAGATAGGTAAAACCTTCCATTATTTGGTTCTTACTCATGTGAGGATTTAGAGCTTGTGTTAATCTCCATGACAAGCTCTCGTTCATCGAAAACGGATTTCATATGCATTTTCTATTACGTTTTTGATGTTGGAGGTTTTATCGGTTCATCTTTTTGATAGAGGTTAAAACTTTCGTCATTTGGATCTATCCTCCCTTGCTGGACTATAATGTTTCTTTGCATTATCTTTTAGAGCTTGTTGTCCTCTTCGAAACGCGCCCAAGATCATCAAAATCGGAGTCCGGATGCAAAAGTTATGGCCGTTTTCGTTCAGGGATGACCGGTAGTACCGGACCAGGGTCCGGTAGTACCGGTCGGTACTGAAAAAGGTGCGTTTGGCGACCTGGGATCCCCAGGGATTGTCCGGTAGTACCAGGAATGTCCGGTAGTACCGGGATTCGCGTTGTTTTGGCTTCAACGGTTGGATTTTCGGGGAACCTATTTAAGGGGCCTTCTTCCCCAATGGTTCCCTAACCATTCTTGCAAGTTTTCCCCTCCATTGTTGACCTTCTTGAGCTTGCTTTCTCTCAATCCCTCCAATGATTTTTGCATATTCTTGAGGGATTTGAAAGAGGAGATCTAGATCTACAATCCCACCAATCAATCTCTCTAAGTGAGGAACATATTTGGATCTAGATCTTGGAGTCTTTTGTGGATTTCCTCCATTGTTCTTCCTCTCTTATTCCCCCATAAGCTTTTGTAGCTTTGGTGGAATTTGGGAGAGAGGGATTTGAGCACCTTTGTGGTGTTCTTGCCATTTGCATTTGGTGCATCGGTTTGAGTTCTCTTTGGAGGATTTGATTTGAGTTACTCATTGGAGCTTGTCCCTCTTGGGTTCTTGGAACCCTAGACGGTTTGTGGCCTTGGTGGCATTGTGGCCTTGGTGTAATTTGTTGGGAGCCTCCAATTAAGTTGTGCCCCAACCTTGAGAGGTTCCGGTTGCCACCGACAAGTGCACCGATAGTGGAAGCGTGGATCGATCCCGTTGGGGTGAAATTCACCGGAGAATAAGGGAGGCCTTTTGTGGCGTTGGTGGTTTGATACCACCCCCTCTCCAAACGAGACGTACTCCATGTTGGGAGGAACTCGGTAAAATATCGGTGTCCCCGCGTGCCTCGGTTATCTCTATACCCGAGCTCTTTACTTGTGCACTTTACATTGTGATAGCCTTCGTGCTTGAAGTAATATATATCTTGCTATCACTTTGTTGTTTGTATTGCTTAGTATAAGTTGTTGGTGCACATAGGTAAACCTTAGTTTTTTCTAGGTTGTGCTTTACAAAGTAAACACTAGTTTAATTCCGCCTTTGTTGAGCCACTCTAGGAAAAGTTTTAATCGCCTATTCACCCCCTCTAGGCGACATCCGTATCCTTTCAATTGGTATCAGAGCCCGGTCTCTCATTTTAGGATTCACCTCCTTGAGAGTAAAGATGTCGTCTAGGGGATTTGTGCACAATGATATGTTCATATTCGATGGCACAAATTATGATATATGGAAAACTCGTATGCTTATTCATTTTCGGGAAATGGACCCAAATTTGGAGCGTATTGTAGATATAGGTTTTTCTCCTCCTATGGATTTCAAAAATCTATCTAGTGAGGATGAGAAAAACTTATATCTCGATGCTCAAGCTTCTAATGTGCTTGTTAATGCTTTGAGTTATGTAGTTACATCTTCAATCATTCCTTTTTGGAGCGCTCATGAGTTATGGACAAAACTTCAAGATAAATATGTTGTGTCCAACATTATTGAGGATGATTGTGTTGCTTCCACTTCCGGTCGAGATGAGTTCTCATCCTCTACCACTTCACCAACATGTGACTTTTCACAAGGTAATGATATGGTGAGTGGTGATAGAAATTGCAATTTGGATAGTGTGCTTACTATTTGTAATCCCTCATCTCTATCTAGTTGTCATGATCTATCTTTGGACCTTAACACTTCTAGCACTCAAAATTCCTCACATGCTTGTGTTAATAGTCCTTGCATATCATGTAGAAATGACTTGAACAAATCTCATGATGATATGCTCTTGTTGTCTTGTTGCAATGATAAAAATGCTTCTATTTCCTCTAGTGCTTGTGTTGCTAACCATGTAGAGGAAAATGAAGATTCTATGGGCCAAGACAAGGTCTTGAAGAGAGCTTCAAGTGCAATCTCATCATCACCTTCCTCCGGTTCTCACATGTGCCTTATGGCTAAGGGAACAAAGGTAACCTCTTTGAATCCCATTGTATCTCATGATGATGATGATGAGGTTGAGAATGATAATGATGATTATAGAGGTAAGTATGCTATTACCTCTATTAAGAAAATGGGAGAGGTTGTCTATAGTGCTCTTTACAAAAATAAACTTGCTTCCTCCAACCTTCTTGAAATCTTGAATTATGCTATAGAAGGCAATGATCTTATTGAGGAGCAAGAAAACATAATTGATAAAAAGTTTGCACTTGAGCGTGAATATGCTAATGAACTTGCTCAAGTAAAGGACTCCCTTGAAGAAGAACAAACCACCAAAGAATCTCTTGAGGAGACTTTTACTCTAGAATTATCTAGAGTAAAGGAATACCATGATAAAGAACTTGCGGTGACTAACTCCTTCAAGATTAAAAATGATGAACTTGAAGTTGCTTATGCTAAACTTGTTGAGGATTTTGAGCACCTCAAAAATGGCTCTAGGGTCATAAAGGGTGAGCTCATCAAACTCACCGAGTCACATGAGCAACTTAAAGCCTCATATTCAAAAGAGCTTGACAAGTTGCCCTCACCTCTTGCTAATAGTAATGATGCTTGTGCTACTAACTCTATTTCTTGTGAAGCATCTATTTTGAAGGATAATGTTGAGCTAAAGGCTCAACTTGCTTTGCTAACTAGCAACTATGGGAAATTAGAAGAAAGCCATGTTAAGCTCTCAAGCTCGCATGAGGATCTCCTAGTCTCCCATGGTAGGCTAAAGTTGGCTCATGAGGCCATCATGTCAAAGGTAACATCTAGTGGGCCTCATGTGGACATTAGCACTATATATACTCCAAATGTTATATTGCCATGTGCTAGTCCTTGTAATTCATCCTCTCACAACCATGCTATATCTCGTGATGAATTACATTCCTTGCCTTGTTGCTCTAACAATGTAGCATCTACTTCCTCTAGTACTTGTATTGAAACTAACCATGTAGAGGAAATCAAAGAGCTCAAGGCTCAAGTCACTTCTTTGAAGAATGACTTGAAAAAGGGTCAACAAGGGAAGGCCGCACTCAACAAAATCTTGAGTGTGCAAAAATCCCCCAATGACAAGAGTGGGCTTGGATTCAACTCCAATGTCAAGAACAAGTCCACTATCAAGTTGAAGCACAGGGATAACAAGAAGATTGGTCAAGATCAAGTCAAGGATCCGGCCAACATTGTTTTCTTCAAGTGCAAGGAAGAAGGGCATTATGTCAAACATTGCCCATTAAAGAAGAAGTCCCTTGGCAAGAAGCAACAAGGGAAGCGGCCTCAAGCCCTACATATTGTTAGAGATGGGCCTCCTCCCAAGAAGACTCAAGATCTTCCTCAAGTTGTTTCTTCGTCCAAGAAGAAAGATGGCAAGAGTAGAACTTGCTACATATGCCGCGAGAAGGGGCACATTTCTTCCTCATGCACTATTGGTATCTCCTCATCCCATCCTATCTTGATTGATGATGCTTATTCACTTCGTAAGGATGAGGTTGGCAATGTGTTTGCCAAATTTGTTGGTGCTCAATGTGGTGTCAAGAAAAGAAACATTTGGGTTGCCAAGCCTATTGTGACTAACTTCTTAGGACCCAACTTGGTTGGGGACCAACAAGCCAAAACTTGATCAATAGGTGTGTTTTGGAGGGCATTGGAGACTTGGCTACATTATGAAGAATTGAGGGATCTTCATCAATTATTATTGTCAAGCCAAGCCATTTGGATTATCATGATTTTATTATATTTCCAATGTTCCTCCTTGCAGTAACATATGCTTAACTCATTACATTGAAAGTTACTCGCCCCTTGTGCATGTTTTGGCTTTGTATCTTCCATGCTTTTGTACATGTTTTGCTTTCCACTTAATTATCTTGAGATATCAAGTATATTTTTGTATGATTAGGTGGCACTCCATGTATGTGTGTTTCTTGTGTTTGAGCCTTACTTGGTTATATTTGGTATCTTATTTGGCTCTTGTGAGAGATTAATGGATTATCCCATTTTGGGGGAGTATTATGCTTGGGCATTCCACAATCCTAAAAATGTGTGTACATGAGGAATACCACCTAGTATTTATATTGGATTGTTGTCAAGTCTCTATGTGTTACAATTCTCATGAGAAATTTAATTTTATAATGTCCATTAAATATCTCTATTTGTATTATTTTGCCTCGTGTTGGTTTTTATGGTAGTGTCACATTATGGGGGAGTCATATTCTTAGTGCATATTACAATCCTAGAAAATGTGAATATTCGAGGTTGTGTCACTTAGAATTGATATTGATAATTATCTAGCACCTATGTGACACATTTGCTCATACTAGTTCCAATTTGATTGAATGGCTTTATTGATCTTATTTTGGATCTTGTATATGAGAGTGTTTCTTGGTATGTGTTTCCTCATATTTAGATATTTATATTCGCATGGAAACCATTTGCTTCAAGTTACTCTAATCACTAGTGATTGTGTGACTATTGGAAGCTACCAAGAGTCTTGTTTGAAGTATCATGCTTAATTCTTATATTTAGTTATATGCTTCTTGTTGTGTGTATATGATCTTGGATATCCGTATGAACTACCTAGGGCAAATTATTCCCAATATTTCTTGTCCGTGGACAATGAGTACTCAATTTAAGGTAGAATTTATTGATCATATTCACTTTGGCCTTGCTTAATTTTATCCTATCTTTGGCCAAGAAAATGTTTTGTGTTGTCTCCCAAGCCTTCCTTGCTTCTTGTGGATCTTCTTATTTTATTGATATCCTCTTGTGTTTTACGTATTGTAGGGACTAGTGATGATCCCATTTGTGTGCATTTTGCATTTAAAAGGAAAATCCTACATAATGCACTATCTATGGGGGAACGCACCTATATTATTTAGAACACTCATTTTTTTGCTTCTTTGTTTGGTACATATCAGGTTTTATGTGCTTGGAACCTCAATCTTTTCGTTTTGGTATTTTGTGTCATCATGAGAAGTTTGGGGAGTTTGTTTTCTTGTTGAAACCTTGCTCCTTTTGGGAGTTGGTTTTGTCTCATTCCTTTCTTCTTGATTTGACCATTTTAGAATGAGATAAATCCTTGAGCATTTTTATTTCTATCTATTTTTTCTCTTTTTGGCCTTAGCCTAGTTCATTTGTTGAACGTGTGATCTTTCATGTGTTGAATTGGTTCTTTGATACAATTTGAACACCTCTTGTATTGTCACACTATTGTGTGTGCCATCTCGGTTTACTTGGTGTTTTGTTCAAATTGTATCTCCTTTTTGGCTCTTGAAAGCTTTATGCATACATTTTTACTATATGATTATATTATGGCATGCTTGCTTTCTTTGATCCAATATATAAGGGAAACTCCACTACTTCCCATCGGCTAAGTTGTGCATGAAATTCAATTTCATATCAATGTGCACATAATTATGTGGAGTCTCTCCTATGTATTGTAGTTTCTCTAACTACTTTGGACCCAAGAAGTTTTGGGACCATTTTGTACTTAAATGTGTTTTAGGTACATTGGATATATATTGGACGCTTGTCTCTCAATTTTGAAGAAGTGGTGCTTAGAACAAAATTTGAGGCAAGCTATAGGATGATCGACAAATTCATATCCTCTACATCCTACCAATTATACCTCGGTAACAAGTATCTCTTTCTCATGCTCATATATATTGCTTCCAACCTTTTGTAGGTTGCATCTTGGCATGGTTTATTTTATTGTGTATTTATTGTTGTATCTCTAGCCATGCTATTAAGAGGACTCTCTATTGTATATGTGTATAAGTTGAGATGAGTGCATACATGGGACTATACAAAATCATGCATATGATCCTCCAATCCCAAATATGTCAATCTACCAATTTTATTGCCTATCATTTCATCAACTTCTCTCATGTGCAATAGTGAGATTTTTGCTAGTCTATTCTATCTTATGATACTTGTTGCCTTTCTCCATATATTCCAACTTTCTCCTTTTTCCCTTGGTGATAGTTGTAATATATGTAGTGTGTTGGTGTTTGAAGTTCATTAATGTACAATAAGATAGATTTGAGCCTTTGGCCATGCTTTGAAGCAAAAATCTTATTGGTATATATTATGACTTCATTTTTGATTTTCATATGCCTTCTTGTATATCTTCTTTATGTGTGCATACTTATTTGTTGGCATATGTCTCTGTGATGTTTTCCACTTATAGACATATACACATATGAGAAGATAATTTTAATTGATTTTTAATCCTTGGATGCCACCTTTTATTTCTTTTTATTCTTTGGTGGCTTCCAAATTTATTTGCCTATGAGTGATTGTTCCTCTTGTCTACATCTTCGCACACTCATATTTGTTCTCTCATGCCGTTTATTGTTAAATGAGTTTGGATGAGTGAGGATTCCATGACTATGCACTTTGTTCCCAAATGCATTTATCATAATTGGTGCATGCTCTTTGGGGAGCTCATCTAATTCATTTAATAATACTCATTTGCATTCTTTCACATTTGTTGTGTTTTAAATGCTTATGGGGGAGCAAGGATTCCATATTTGTGCATTATGTATTCCAATACATTTATTTTGAATTGTGCACAAATCTTGGGGACCTTCTCTATCTGTTATTTAAAACACTCTTTTGCTCATATCATAATATCTTGTTGTTTCCATTTGGACTCATTTGTTGTTTTCAAATTGGTTTGTCGGACCTTGTAGTTGCTTGCATCATTTGACTTTAGTTTGGAAATCTTCGGATCCTCGATATAGTTCTACTCCCTCCCAAGTATTCATCATTGGATATGTGCGAAGGCACACCTTTAGAGGAATTATTACTATATTTGCCTTCTAGAACTTGCCACCCATTTCGGCAATCGATGCCAATGGGGGAGAAGTTTTAGAGGGTTTAAGGGAAGTTGGTTTATGCATTGAGTTTGTTCTTGTGCATTTGCCTCTCATGCTCTTGCATCTTTGTTGATGCTTAGCATGTGGTATATATAGAGGAAACTCCACCAATGATAATGATTGGCAATATATGCAATGAAATTCAAGTTCATCACACATGCATAGATTGTGGGGGAGTTTGCTCTATATATGGTGGTGGTACCAATATCACATACTTTTGTAGTATTTGATATTGGTATTACCATTTCATTCAATAATATTCCTTATATAAACCCTCTTAAGGGGATTGTCATCAATTACCAAAATGGGGGAGATTGAAAGAACATGTTGGGCCCCCATGTGTGGTTTTGGTAATTAATGACAATCTTTATGGACTAATGTGTGTATTAAGTTGTACTTGTAGGAATTGTCCATTGGCATTGCTTGGAGCATGTGTTGACTTCAAGATAGATGAAATGAGAAGAAGATGTGTTGTGCAAGCTCAAAATGCGCCATCTATAGAAGATCTCATGTTTGATGCTTGCCATCCTCGGTGATCATGGATCGATGATGAGGAATCAAGAAAGGTGTCCATCTTGAGAAGGACAAGATCGTCTACATCGATCTCAAGTGGATTGCTCAAGGCAAAGGTATAATATTGATAGGTTTTCCCTTTTGCCGGTCTCATGTTTGTTGGGAGACCGGGTTTAGGATAGATAACCGTACTATCAAGAGGGGCTCTCGAATGAGTAACTCGGTCACATCGTTCGGAGAGAGATCAAACCTTTGCATACTTGCATCATCATATTTGGTTTTTATTTGTTCTTATTCATGTGAGGATATAGAGCTTGTGGTAATCTCCATAACAAGCTCTAGTCCATCAAAAACGGATTTCCCTTTTATATCTTATTGCGTTTTGATCTTGGAGGTTTTACCGGTTTGTATTTTAGAGATAGGTAAAACCTTCCATTATTTTGTTCTTACTCATGTGAGGATTTATAGCTTGTGTTAATCTCCATGACAAACTCTCGTTCATCAAAAACGGATTTCATATGCATTTTCTATTATGTTTTTGATGTTGGAGGTTTTATCGGTTCATCTTTTTGATAGAGGTTAAACCTTTCATCATTTGGATCTATCCTCCCTTGCTGGACTATAATGTTTCTTTGCATTATCTTTTAGATCTTTTTGTCCTCTTCGAAACGAGCCCAATATCATCAAAATCGGAGTCCGGATGCAAAAGTTATGGCCGTTTTCGTTCAGGGATGACCGGTAGTACCGGACCAGGGTCCGGTAGTACCGGAGGTCCGGTAGTACCGCCCCGTAGTACCGGTCGGTACTGAAAAAGGTGTGTTTGGCGACCTGGGATCCCTAGGGATTGTCCGGTAGTACCGGGAATGTCCGGTAGTACCGGGATTCGCGTTTTTTTGGCTTCAACGGTTGGATTTTCGGGGAACCTATTTAAGGGGCCTTCTTCCCCAATGGTTTCCTAACCATTCTTGCAAGTTTTCCCCTCCATTGTTGACCTTCTTGAGCTTGCTTTCTCTCAATCCCTCCAATGATTCTTGCATATTCTTGAGGGATTTGAAAGAGGAGATCTAGATCTACAATCCCACCAATCGATCTCTCCTCTAAGTGAGGGGAACATATTGGGATCTAGATCTTGGAGTCTTTTGTGGATTTCCTCCATTGTTCTTCCTCTCTTATTCTCCCATAAGCTTTTGTAGCTTTGGTGGAATTTGGGAGAGATGGATTTGAGCACCTTTGTGGTGTTCTTGCCATATGCATTTGGTGCATCGGTTTGAGTTCTCTTTGGAGGATTTGATTTGAGTTACTCATTGGAGCTTGTCCCTCTTGGGTTCTTGGAACCCTAGACGGTTTGTGGCCTTGGTGGCATTTGTTGGGAGCCTCCAATTAAGTTGTGGAGTTGTGCCCCAACCTTGTGAGAGGTTCCGGTTGCCACCGACAAGTGCACCGATAGTGGAAGCGTGGATCGATCCGTTGGGTGAAATTCACCGGAGAATAAGGGAGGCCTTTTGTGGCGTTGGTGGTTTGATACCACCCCCTCTCCAAACGAGACGTACTCCATGTTGGGAGGAACTCGGTAAAATATCGGTGTCCCCGCGTGCCTCGGTTATCTCTATACCCGAGCTCTTTACTTGTGCACTTTACATTGTGATAGCCTTCGTGCTTCAAGTAATATATATCTTTCTATCACTTTGTTGTTTGTATTGCTTAGCATAAGTTGTTGGTGCACATAGGTAAACCTTAGTTGTTTCTAGGTTGTGCTTTACAAAGTAAACACTAGTTTAATTCCGCCTTTGTTGAGCCACTCTTGGAAAACTTTTAATCGCCTATTCACCCCCTCTAGGCGACATCCGTATCCTTTCACCGACGCAAGCTGGTGCTGCCTCGCCACCTCTTCCTTTTTCTTTCCCCCGTTTATTTGGCTTGCGCGCTCTTCGCGCGCACTCGGCTGAAACCCTAGCTCTGCCTTGGCACGGTAGCTGTTGATTCTGGCGGTGCTGTTGCTCAGCCGCGACGTTCTCGGCGATCTACTGCTGCTGGTGAGACGGCTCGGCACGGTGTAGGCGCTTCGGTGCCCACCGTGCCGCCGTGTTGCTACCCACGCCGACCTGATCCCCTCTTTGTCCAGCTTGAGTTCCTCTCGGGTATGTATCCCTTCTTCCCTCTCTACTCCTTCCTAATGGGAACCCTAAAACCCTAGTAATATTTGTTGATGCTTGGTCTGTTTGTGTTGTCAAATCTTTGACCTAGGTTTTGGTGGGACGGCAGTGTATCTGCAACCCCAGCGACCTTGATTTGTTCCTATTGGACTGTTTATTGGGGTGATGTGGTTGATGGTGTGGTATGGGAGTGATGGTGCTGTGTTAGTGTTGCATCCGATGGGATGGCGGTGATTTCATCCCCGCAACCTCGCTGGTGTGTTGTGCGTTGGCTTTGTCACGCCTACGCTCCAGGTGCTTGGCACCTTAGTAAGTTATTTCCTGTTACCGGCCATCGATTTGATGACACTGCTCAGTGGTGTGTGGTTTCTCTTTTGAGCCAACACATGATGTTGAGTGCTGATATATGATGATGATGGTTCCGTGATGTTGTCTTTACTATACTTAGGATTTTCCTGGGATACATGAGATACTACTAAGTGCCTAGTGCTTCAGTTTGGATGAATTATCCATCAATGCATATGTTGGTGGATAGTTCCATATTGATTTGAGTTTGAATGACTATAGTCTAGTGGCTTGCTTCATTTGGGATGGCTTGCATATGTTATTAGTTTAATGAATGATTACTAGCTGATGTGACTAGGGAGATGATTTGAATTCTTCTAAACTTATATGAGAGGGTAGATTTTGAATTTTGGATGATCCTATAAAATGAAGATTGTGATTTTCAGCTGTCCTTTCTTTAAGAGTTACTACTGTGGTGCCTCCATCCTGGAGTGTGCATAGTAGTGACCTTGGTGGCTTACTATGGTGCTTATTAGTTGGATGGTGAATGATATATGACAACTAGCTCTGAGTGTGTTAAGATATGCACTCCTCTGCCAGTGATAATAGCAGTACACTAAATGATTCCTGGCCCATTAGCTAGGAAAATGATTTGAATTTATTTGCAAGTGAGATTTGGTGATTATGTATGTATGTTGTTAACATGACAGTAATTGATCACATGATTCTTAACTATTCTTTTAGAATGATGATGCAAGGATTTAGTTTGTTTGATGATAGATGATATACAAGCATGTGTACTTGCTAATGTTGCTAGTGTAAATTTTTAGTGATCTTTGTGGCTTGGAATTTGCTATTGTGGTGCCACAGTCGAGTGTGCACAATATAAATCCATGGTTACATGATCTACTATACCTGCCCCTATCAATGATGCAAAGACTGAGACACTAACTGTCGTGGGAATGACCACGGCAGATGCTGCAATTGGCAGCGAGTAGTAGAACAAGGGGCAAGGGCGGCCAGCCATCTGCGGTGCGAGATGAGGGCAAAGACACAGGGTTTTACCCAGGTTCGGCCCCCCGGAGGGTAAAGACCTACTCCTGCTAGATTGTATTATGGAGGTGTTTACAATGGGCGAACTCGGCGACTAGGCGGCGAGTTGCTTGGGTGTATGAGGGAACGTGTCTCTACTCACCCCATAGGGAGGTTTATATAGGCTCACCTCCCTAGGGTTTACATATCTCAACCGATTCGGTTACAGCTTCGGTAATCGTTTAACCTAGACCATTAGGCCCTATCGTCACCTGGGCCTTCAACTTCTAGTCGCCTGATACCTGCTGGGCTTTGGTCCACTCGCCGTTCTGCAGGCCCACTCGCCAGCCCTTGGACCAGTCGGAAACGTCCCGCTGGGTATACCCCAATAGACGTATCCCCATCAGTAGTCCCCGAGGCCGTCGTTGATTTGGCGTGAGTGGCTGCTGGCAGTCGGAGTATACGGCTTCAAGTTGGCATCCAGTCGAATCGTCGGCGGGCTCCTGTATAAAGGAAAAAATCCGGTGAGCCGAGTCGCGTCTTGGCGAGTCGAGCCAACGGGACGCGGCCTCGGCGAGTGACTCAACGAACCGAGTGGCTAGAGTTGGACCGTCAGGCGTGGTCAAACTAGCCGTTAAGGTAACCCAACGGTAAATTCTGGCGTAATCATCGCGCGGTAACGGCCCCCCGATTTGGCGGGCAATTCCAGCTATATAAGAGGAATGGTAGGCTATCGCAAAGCCAACCGCCCACCATTTCCTCCGAGTGCGCACATCTTCCTTCCTTTGATTCCGCGATCCAACCGACCCGCAATCCTCCGACCTCCGAACAGATCCTCAGCCATGGCCCTCTCCACCGAACCTTGGGGCAGATCCAAATGCACCAGGGCACAGCTGGCCTCCTTCGAGGAGGCCGGAATCCTACGGGCCAGCTGCTGGCGTATCCCCGCAGCCGGGGAAACCACCCCCAACCCGCGAGAGAGAGAGTTCGTCTGTTTCACCAGCCACCTCGAGCGGGGGTTAGGGTTTCCCACATCTTTGTTCTTCCGGCGTTTCTACACTACGGATCCAGCCTCGATCCGGGTCCTCAGATCGAGCAGCTCATCATCTTCGTGGCGTTCTGCGAGTGATACTTGGGCTGTCGGCCCTACTTTCCTTTGGGGCAAGATCTGTTCCATGGACGGATCAGCCGCGAGGAGGCGGTCGGCCCAATGCTAGCCGCGGGCGGCTTAACCTTCCAACTTAAGTCCAAAGCCTCCTTCTTGACCGATGCTTGCCAGCAAAGCGGCGGCCAGAAAAAGTCATGGTTCTATGTGACCGAGGCGACCGGAAGACGGCGATCCGCGGTACTCGGCTAATCGCTCCGAGCCACGCCATCTCCAGGTCGGCAAGCTCCCCGACGACCAGCGGATGGTCGTCGACGAGATGCTCCAGACCATCCGAGGTCTGAAGAAGAAGGGGCTCCAGACGGTAAACTTGTACAACTGTTGGCTTGGGCGGCGGCTCGTTCCGCTCGCCCAACGCGACCATTACATGTACCAGTACACGGGCCGGGGAGACTCGACGAAAGCCTCCCTCGCCGAGTGGAAGCTGGAGGACTACCTCTCAGCGCTGAAGAAGATCACCCAAGCGACATACGTGGATGCGCAGGCTGGGGTACCTCCCTACACCGCGAAGCGTCCGGCTCCGACGGTAATCCTTTTATCTTGTTCGCAGTCGCAGCGCGTGCAGTCGCGGTAACTCTAACTCTGTTTCGTGTTTAACGCAGCTGTTCCAAGTGGTGGAAGGGTGGTTACCACCTGCTGACGACGAGAGCCCCGGGCCATCCGCCCAGGAAGCAAGCGAGTCGCCACCCGCCAAGGGTGACGAGGACGACGAGGACGAGTCCGAAGAGGAGATTGCCCCACTGATCCGAAGGACCCGCGGGCAACGTCAGCGCGAGATCGAGGCGAGCAGGAGCCTCGAGCGTCATGACGACGACGACGAACTCCCAGAGACCACCTCGCGCCGTCAGGCCACTCCCGCGAAGAAGAAGAAGAAGGAGAAGGAGGCGAGGGACCCCTGAAAAGGAAGACAAAGCCGCCGAAGGCGGCCTCACCGCCGCATTCAACGAGCAGCTCTGATGCCCACAGCTCGGCCGGTGACGGCGCAGTCCCGGCGACAACCGCGCTAGATGCGCCATCTACAGAAGCTCCGCTGGCCTCAATGCCCCCGCCATTCGCGTCGGTTTCTGGGCTGGGAAAGGCTCCGGCTGAGGCGACTTTGCCTCGCAAGGAGGTCCCGAGCGCGGTGGCCTCGCCCCGCAAGGAAGTTCCGGCCGCGGTAGCCCCAATTCATGAGGAGGCCTCCGCCGAAGGCGCCCTGGATGCGCCAACCGCTACGTCAACGTCAAAGAAGCCGTCCGTATCCGGGCCCCGACGCCTGGAACTAGGGCTTAGTCGCCGATTAGGCCCTGGTGAAAAACCGGCTGGCCTTCGTACAGGGCTGCGTTTCATTCCAGTCGCCAAGTGAGTGCATTCGGCCTTCCCTGCTTTCCTTCAGTACTTTGATTGTCTTTTATTGATTTGATTCGATGTGCAGGACCGGAGTGAAAAAGATGGGTCACCCGACCGTGGCCAAGGTACCTTCCGTCGTTGGCGAGGAAGACCCTTCCCGCAAGAGGAAAAGTGATGAGGTCGCCGCCTCAACGGAAGGCAGCAAGAGGGCTAAGGGCGACGACATCGTCGACGTCTCTGACGACGCGGCGGCGGCGCCGGCTGGTCCCGCAGTGGAGGCAACCGCGTCTACGAAGGAGGGCGTTTCCTTGCCTAGACCGGAGGAAGCGACTTCCTTTGGGGCGGGCACCTCGGTTGCTACCTTCCCCCGTTTCACGACCAAGGCGGCCGAGGCGAGTGGGGCTGCGACCCCGAGCCCCGCTCCAGGGACCATCAACGCTGAAATCGAGCAACGTCGTGGGCACACGCCGGCGCTGCTTGCATCTGTGGACGCGGCGCAACTTCACAGCATGCTTGGTGCGGCCATCCAGGTACTTCCAGTCCCCGAGGATCAGGTGCTTAGCGGGCTTGATTCTTATTATTACTTGTTTTGTTCTTTGAATCCAGTCCCGAGTGTATGCTAAATTTTAGCGGATATGCACTTTGGAATTTTCGTGGTCGCTAGCCCGAGTGCGCACCGCTAAATTTTAGCGGGTGGGCACCGAGAATTCGTGGTCACCGGTCCGAGTGCGCACCGCTAAATTTTAGCGGTGGGCACCGAGAATTTTGTGTGTGCCGACTTTGAAATGTACAGTGGTCTGCAGTGGAGTCGGCAGAGCGATTGCTGCGGCGTCTGAGAAGGAGCTGGCCGCTATCCAAGAAGCAAACAAGGAACTTCAGGTTGTAGCTGCGAAGTGAGGTGGCTCGCCAGAGCTTGTCCTCGCTGGAGAAGCGGAGGCGGCGTTCGTAGGCACCGCCGAGCAGAAGATCGCCGACCTTGAGCGCGAACTGCGGGCGGCAAAAGAAGAAGCAAGCTCGGCGAACGGGCGAGCGAAGGCCGCCGTTGCGTCCGCGGAGGAAGACCGAAAGGTGTCGGAAGCCCTCATTGTTGGGCTTCAGGACGATCATTCGTCGCTTCAAAGTTTCATCACGGGACTCGCCCGCCCATTGCTTGGTGAGTGCGTCTTCCCTGTCTTTTGGTTGTATTGTTTGTGGTTTCCATGGTGCTCATACTTGTCTCCTTCTCGCAGGTCGTGTTATTGGCTCCCAAGAAGAAGCGGACTCTCTTGACGCGAGGGAATGCGTGAACATGCTCGTCGACTCGGCGACGGCGGCGACGCATCCGCCTACCTTCAAGAGATGTCCCACCGAGGTTATTCGGTGACCTCGTTGAGGTGTGGAGTACTTGGAGAAGGCGCCATGATCGTCAGAGTTCATGACGCGGTCGGCGTTTCGTCATGAGCATCGACAGCCACGAGCCTTGGACTCGCCACTTCCCGAGGACTTCGATCTCGGCGATGTGACGAGTGGGTACCCTTCGTCGACCGGCGCGTGGATCTGTCCGAGGTTCTCAAGCAGGCGAACGTGCCGCGTACTCGAGCGTCTGGCGATGGCGACCTCCTTCCCTACCAGAGGCGGTCGCGCCAAACGACCCCGAGCCGCCGCATCGCGACTTCAAGGTTGAGCAACCTTTCCGCTCGGCGATGGCGGGTGAGCTGACGACGTATCCGTCAAACCCGTACACCGCGTTCATCCGTAGGCGCCGGGATGCTGGCGCGTCGTCGTCGAAGCCTGCAGAATAGTGTAGTTTGCCTAGATGTGTTAGCAGCAGTTCTGCCGAGTAGGCATATTTTGTAATGTAAGACAATGCGATATGCGATTGAATGGAACGTTGTGTTCATTTTGCTACTTGTTTGTGTGTTTTGGATTGATTTTGGGTGAGTCCCCGAGCGCGTCCGCCCTTTTGTGGGGTTCACCTCATATATGATGTTTTGTTGTTTATCATGTGTGTTGTTTAGTTTAGTCGACTACTTCGAGCTCGGAGAGCCCGCAAGGCGACTCCACGAGTGCTCAGACTTTACCGTTTTCCCGTACGCGAACGGGGCCGGGTGGCCGAGTCCCCGAGCGTGGTACTTGGTAGTTCAAGGCGCGACTCGAGGGTGGTTGAGGACTGAGCGCGTTGGTGTGAGCGCGTCGCTCCTGCCTGGCCCGGTGGGTCAGTCGCCTGGCGAGTCCTAGGCGTGCTCTCTTACTTGGCGTTTTCCCTGTCCGATCGCGACGAACTGGTATTCAGTCCCCGAGCGTGGTACTTAGCCGTTCGAGTCGCTATGCCACGGATGCGGAGGACCAGGGTCGCTGTGAGAAGCGAGGACAGTTGTCTTGGTTCGTAAAACCAGTCGAGCTAGGCGACTCCAATGGGGCTCCGGATTGGCGTTTTTCGTGGACGATGCAAGACCTGAAATGACTCAGTGCTCTTACATCGCACTACTTAGCCGTGCCGGTCGCTGCACCAAGGGTTGACTTCTGTATTTTAGCATGACGCTGTTAATTACGAGTGCGAGTGGCACAAGGCATGGAGAGTAGACGAATTTTGCGGTAACCGTTTCTTTTATTCATGGCGACTGGAGAGTACATATGTGGGGTTCTAGGAATAGAACTTCCGGAGGAGATTTACATTCCATGGCCGCTTGACGTCGAGTTCGCCGTCCCCGCGGACGTCGATGAGGTAGTAGGCGTCGTTGCCGAGTACGCGCCCAATAGCGAACGGGCCTTCCCACGGAGGGGAGAGCTTGTGCATGCCCTTCTTGTCCTGGATGAGGCGTAACACCAGGTCGCCTTCCTGGAAGGTGCGGGTTTTCACCCGTCGGCTGTGGTAGCGGCGGAGTCCTTGCTGATAGATGGCGGTGCGCGATCGGGCGAGGTCGCGTGCTTCGTCGAGTTGGTCGAGCCCGTCTTGGCGGGCCAGCTCGTTTTCGGCCTCCGTATAGTGGACGACCCGCGGCGAGTCGTGTTCGAGGTCGGTGGGCATGACTGCTTCGGCGCCGTAGACCATGAAGAAGGGAGTGAATCCCGTCGACCTATTGACCGAGGTGCGGATTCCCCAGATGACGGAGGGGAGCTCTTCGACCCAGCATCCAGCGGTGCGCTCGAGTGGTACTTGGAGTCGCGGCTTCAGGCCGTGGAGGATGCTTTGGTTGGCTCGTTCGCTACCGCCATTGGATTCGGGTGTAATCGACGCGAGGTCGAGCCGGATGTGGTGCTCTTCGCAAAATTCGGCCATTGCTCCCTTGGCGAAGTTTGTGCCGTTGTCCGTGATGATGCTGTTGGGGAACCCGTAGCGGTATATGAGCTCGCGTAGGAACTTAGTGGCAGTCTTTCCGTCGCATTTCCGGACTGGCTTGGCCTCTACCCACTTCGTGAATTTGTCGACGGCGACCAGCAGGTGGGTGTATCCAGAGGGGGCCTTCTTGAAGGGGCCTACCATGTCCATGCCCCACACAGCGAATGGCCAGGTGATGGGGATTGTTTTGAGCGCCGAGCTCGGTACGTGCGTCTGATTGGCGTACTTCTGGCACCCGGCGCATCGCTGGACGATGTCGACAGCGTCGGCGTGTGCGGTGGGCCAATAGAAGCCGTGTCGCATAGCCTTGGCGACCAGGGAGCGAGCGGCGGCGTGGTGGCCGCAGTCGCCTGAGTGGATGTCGTGGAGGATTTTGCGTCCTTCAGCCGGTTGGACGCAACGTTGGAACACGCCGGTGACGCTGCGCTTGTGTAGCTCGCCGTCGATGATGGTGTAAGATTTGCATCGGCGAGCGATCATTCGAGCATTTGTTTCGTCTGCTGGCAGGGTGCCGGTTTCCAGGTAGGCGATGTAGGGCTTGGTCCAATCGTCTGGCTCGGTGATGAGTGCGACCAAGGCTGCCTCTGGTTGGAGCGGGACTCCTATGTCGATCTCCTTCGGGGGAGAGACTGATGGCGTGAAGATTGTGTCGAGGAACACGCCGGCGGGTGGTGCGAGTCGAGCCGACCCGATGCGAGAGAGGGCGTCGGCCTCCTCGTTTTTCCTCCTGTCGATCCACTCGCGAGTAGCCGTGAAGTGGCCGCCCACCTTGTCCACCTCTTGGCGACGCCGCCATGGGGGGAGACGGCGTCGCAGTGCGGCGATTTGCCCCGCAACGAGGTCGGAGTCTCCGTAGCATCGAAGGCGATTCCGCTCATCTCCTTTGCCCCTCGCATGTCGTGGAGTAGGGCCTCGTATTCGGCCCTGTTGTTGGTGCAGGGCGTGAATTCGAGGCGGAGGATGTAGCGGAGCTTGTCGCCTTTGGTGAGGTCGACTATCCCGCTCCTCTGCCGTCGCGTTCTTGGACCCGTCGAAGTGCAGGCTCGAATGGAGGTACGGCGGCTTCTCGGCTGCTGGGCCTCTTCCTGGGTCGGCGAAGTCTGCCGGTTACTGCGACTTAATCGCCCTTCGTGGCTCGTATTTAATGTTGTGGACGCCGATCTCGATGGCCCACTTGGCGACCCGTCGCCTCGCGATTCGGATGATATCTTGTAGTGCTGAGGAGACGACCGTGATCGGGTGCTCGAAAGTAGTGCGCGGCGCCGCTGAGCCTCAAGACCGCGTATACCAGTTTTGGTACTGTGGGTATCGGCGCGACTCGGTGAGAACCTCGCTGATGTAGTACCGGCCGCTGAACCGGGCGCCTTTTCCTTCCTTTGGTCGTTCGGCGACCATTACGGCCGACGACGCTCGAGCGCGCGACGTAAACCAGCATAGGCTCTTTGTCACCGGGCGGTAGTGGTGCGGCGAGTAGCACCTTTTTAAGGTCGCGGAGCGCGTCGTCCGCCTCCTTGTCCCACTGTAAGGTGGGGTTCTTACGCATCAGGCGGTATAGGGGCATCGCCTTTTCGCCCAGGCGGGGGATGAAGCTACTGAGAGCCGCTACACGCCCGGCCAGCTTCTGGACGCCGCAGCACTTTCGGTTTGCCGAGCCGGGCGATCGTGTCGATCTTCGTTGGGTTCGCCTCGATCCCTCGTTTGGAGACGACGTACCCTAGTAGTTGCCCGGCGGGTACACCGAAGGTGCACTTGCTTGGATTGAGCTTTATCTTGTACCTTCGCAGATTGGCGAAGGTCTGAGTAGGTCGCCTTGGCGCGGCGGATTTCACGACCACGCCGTCGTCGATGCGTGGATGTTGCGGCCAATTTGGCTCGCGAGGCATTCTTGCGCACATGCAGGTTTGCGGCGTTCTTGAGGCCGAGGTCATGGCGGTGTAGCGAAGGCTCGAATGGCGTGATGAACGCCGTCTTCTCCTCGTCCTCGACAGCCATTTTGATCTGGTTATACCCGTAGGCGTCGAGCACAACGACTCGAACCCGGTGGAATCGATTATCGATCGATCCGGAGGACGAATGCCTTTGGTCAGGCGCTGTTCAGGTTTGTGTAGTCGATACACATTCTCCAGGTCCCGTTCTTTTTCTCGACCAAGACTGGGTTTGCCAGCCACTTGGAGTATTTGATTGGCCGGATGAAGCCGGCAGCGAGTAGACGCTGCACTTCCTCGGCGATTGCCCGACGGCGTTCTTCGTTGAAGGGCCATAGCGACTGCTTGACGGGTCGTACTTTGGGCTCGGCGTTTAATTTGTGCTCAGCGAGCTCCCTAGGGACACCAGGCATGTCGGAGGGTTTCCATGCGAAGATGTCCCTGTTCTCACGGAGGAACTCGATGAGCGCCCTTCCTATGCCGGGCTCATGCTCCTCGATCGTCACCGTCTGGGCCGAGTCGCTGGGACCAGCTCAACGGCGAAAAGGCCGTAGCCTCAAAGGTTGAGGTGTTTGCGCCCGAGTTTGGCTTCTTCATGTCGTGGGGTCGTCATTGTTAACCCGCCGCGTATTTGGCGAGCTCGTCGTGATTAGTTTCGCCGGCGACGGCGTCGGCGAGTTCGCTCCTTTGGCCTGATTCGGCGGCGTCGGGGTCGCCGTTGATGGTGATGACGCCGCACGCCCGGAGCTTCATCGCGTTATGCAGTGGTGGGCGCCGCCATGAATTTGGCGAACGCCTGGCGCCCTAGGACGCAGTGGTAAGGGCTGTCGAATGGCACCAGCTCGAAGACGATCCGCTCGGTGCGGAAGTTTGCCGGAGTACCGAAGGTGACGGGTAGCGTGACCTTGCCGATCGGGTACGCCTTCCGACCGGGGACGATGCCGTGGAACGTGGTGTGGGTGGTCTCGATCATCGACTGCGGGAGCCGCAACCGCCTGAAGGTGTCGAGGTAGAGGATGTTGATGGAGCTGCCGCCGTCCATCAGTGTCTTGGGGAGCCAGTAGTCGCCAACCTTGGGCTTGACCACCAAGGCGACTCGTCCTGGGTACTCGATGCGTGGCGAGTGGTCTTGCCGGCTCCAGGTGATGGGCTGTTCCGACCAGTTGAGAAACTGGGGGACGTCTGTTTGGGCCACCGCGTTGACGGCGACGGCGCGGGCGATGACCTTCTTCTCGCGCTTCGTGTTGAAGCCTGTGAAGGTGTGGAGCGAGCCGGCTACTTTGCCGAATTTTCCGCCGTTTGGCGGGTCGTTGTCGGTGTCTTCCCGCGCGTGCCGTGCCTTCTCGATCTCCCTGAGGGTATGGCAGTCGGCGGTGGTGTGCGTGGCGGGCTTTCCTTCCCTGCTGTGAAACGCACATGGTTGGTTAAGGAGGGCCGCGGGATCGAACCTTGGCTTGTTCTTGTAGTTCCCGCCATCGCGTCGTTGCCCTCCGTCGCGGCGGTAGCTCTTGGGGTCGCGTTGTGCGTGCCCAGCGTTGGCGACGAAGTCGACTCGCCCGTCGTTGCGGCGCTTGCCTGTGAGGCGGGTGCCGCTGTAGCGTAGATCGGTTCGGCGGCCGCCGTCGTTGCCGCCCGTGCGGCGTTGCCCTCCGGACTCGTCGTCGACGTCTTGGTTGGGATCCTCCTCGGCGTACCGTTTGGCGATCTCGAGGAGGTCGGGGATGTTGTCGAGTGTGCGGGCGTGTCGTTTGAGCTTGGCGACTAGGGGCTCGTAGCGGCACGAGGTCTTGAAGCAATGGATCGCGGTGTCCGGGTGGATGCCGACCGCGTTGTACCAGAGCTCTTGCCACCGTTGGACCCAGTTGCGGGTCGACTCGCGGGGTCCCTGGACGCATCGCTCCAGGTCCTCGATGGTGGTGGCGCGAGTGTAGGAGCACTCGAAGTGCCTGACGAAGGCGTCTCGCATTTCCTCCTAGGATTCGATACTGTCCTGGGGGAGCGTGTTGATCCATTGCCTGCACGTCCCCTCCATCATCAGTGGGAGGTAACGGGCGGCGAGTAGGTCAGTGTGACCCGCGATCCCCATTGCCATGAGGTATGTGTCGAGCCGCATGGGTCGTCGAGGAGTCGTATTTTTCTATCTCCTTTGGCGCCTTGAAGTTCGGTGGGTACTTTTTGCCTTGGATCATTGGTCCGAAGCACTTAGGCCCTAGTCGACTGAGCGACCCCATGGGCTCGCCATCGCGGCGAGTAGTTAGGGTGTGCCGCAGTCGGCTGGCGCGCGCCAGTTTTGGTTGTTGATGATGTGAGTGCGGCGTCGATCGGTTCTCCGTTGGCGGCGAAGTTGGTCGCCCGGGATCGTTGGAGAGTGCCGCGTTCGCGGTCGGCGTTGAGCTGCGGTGGCTCGTGGCGGGCAATTGAGGGTGTTTGCCACCACGACGGCCGCTGAGGCCGCCCGCTTCGAGGAGCGCGAGTATACCGCCCTTGCGAGTCGGCGCCCGCTCTTGCTGCTCCACGGCCTTTTGCGGTAGGGCCCTGACGTCTTTGGATTTGTAAGCGGCGCCGCCGGTGGCCGTGATGCTATCGGCTGCTCGACCTGCCACGAGGTTGTCCATCGGGTGGAGAAGGTGGGAGGCCGTTGGCGTCTCGCTCCCGTGAGGAGACGACTATCCGTGGCTGGTCCCTGGGAGGGGTGCGGTTGGGTGGTGGTGGGGCACCCATCGCCGTCGATCCTGGCGGGGGGCGGGTGCTTCCTCCTGGTGGCGCGTTCTCGCAGATCGCGCTACGGCTATCTTGGCCGGTCGTTTCGAAGTTGGCGCCCACGAACGGTGGGGTTCAGCGTGACTGATCCGCTGCTGGTGGTAGCGTGACAGTTCTGCTGCTGTCACCGCTCGAGGCGAAATTTCGCCGCCTGCTTTTGCATCGCCTCCGCCAATTTCAGCGGAGTTCTCGACCTCCGCCGTGGCGTTAGGAGGATCGGGTGGAAAGGGTCCTCGGCGGATCGGTGCGGTGGCCATGTAGGTCGCGGCATGGCGATGGTTCCGTCGTGGAGGTCGGCGGAGTTTTCCGACCGAGTCGAATTCGAAGATCCCGAGGATGGAGGGGTCCTCGAAATCTCCCGCGTTGGAGACCTGGACGATGGAGCCCGCGGATGAGGCCGCAGTGATGGATCCGGCGAATGACGCCGGGGTCGCCGAGTCGGCGTCGTCGGTGAGGGCCGCGTCTTCGCGGCCGAGTTCTCGCCACGTTGCTGGGCCGAGTTGTACTCGAGGCGGCGGTGGATCGTGCGGACCTGGCTCTCAGAGAGCCGATCGCGTGGTGGCGACTCGCGGATGCGAGCCGAGTCCTCCGAGGTGATGACGTCGGTGAGGCCGACGAAGAGGCTGATCGTGCCGATTGGCAGGATCACGCTGTGTGTGACGGGTCGCGCCGCCGGGACGTAGCTGCTCGGCAAGACCTGGAGCATCTCGCCGATCGCTATCATACGGCCGGTGGCGACCGTCTCGTTGATGGGCAGATTGGATCTCGCCGCAGAACACCGGCCAGACCGGCCAGGCCCCACGGTGGGCGCCATTGGGAATGACCACGGCAGAATCTGCAATTGGCGTGAGTAGTAGAACGAGGGCAAGGCGGCCAGCCATCTGCATGCGAGATGAGGGCAAAGACACGTGGTTTTACCCAGTTCGGCCCGGTAAAGACCTACTCGCTAGATTGTATTATGGAGGTGTTTACAATGGGCGAACTCGGCGACTAGGCGGCGAGTTGCTTGGGTGTATGAGGGAACGTGTCTCTACTCACCCCATAGGGAGGTTTATATAGGCTCACCTCCCCTAGGGTTTACATATCTCAACCGATTCGGTTACAACTTCGGTAATCATTTAACCTAGACCGACTGGGCCTATCTGCTCGCCTGGGCCTTCAACTTCTAGTCGCCTGATACCTTGCTGGGCTTTGGTCCACTCGCCGTTCTGCAGGCCCACTCGCCAGCCCTTGGACCAGTCGGAAACGTCCCGCTGGGTATACCCCAATAGACGTATCCCCATCACTAATGGTAATTGAAATAAATGCTATAGTTTATCTTTCTAACTCAATGATGAGACTAGCATAACACTTCTATTCTAGTATAAGAGTTCTCCAAATCTCAACAAAAACTCTAATTTTAAATATGATTAAATCATGTGTTGATTAGGTTGTGGTCTAACAACCTGATGCCTGTAGATCTGCTGATATGTGGCTGTGCACCTTGTCTTGTGGATGTGCTACCAAGGAACCTCCTTGTATTGCTGTTGCTCGACTTCTACTTGATAAACTTGGTCTGCTCCTGCCCCCTCCTTCTTGTGCTCATGTCTTAGCATGTCCTCTAAACTCCTCTAAGTAACCATGCTGGTTATAGTGGTATTGGCTGATTTGTTGGGAAGAATCTGGTGATGAACTAAGGTGAACTGGGTGTTTTTTTTGGCTAAGTAAGATGTGTGGAGATATTCTGATCAACTTCTAGTTTATCAGCTACGGCTGTGCTTTCTTCTTTGTACTCCTTGTGATGCTTCTAACGTTTGACAACACACCATCATGCATGTATGTGTAAGCTGCTTACAGCTGGGCCACATATGGTGCAAGTTTCCATATGTGGAACTTGTGCCTATGGATGAGGTCTGTTGGAATATATTTTCTATGGATCACTTTGGCTGGAAGTTTGGTATTATCTTGAATTGGTTTAATAATTTTATGTTTCCAAGTGGATTACTAGGCTTTTTAATGCCATCTAGCTCATCTTGGGCTGAGGACCTTATTGGCTTAAACATAATCTATTTAGTTGATTTAGTGCTAAACATGGTTATTCTTTTTTATCATTGTTGCCCCTTTCTTTTTTAATTGATTTTAGCTAGGCTTAAGAGGGTGCCATAGCATGCTAGTTGTTGCCTAATGATACAAATGATCAAATCTGTGCTGGTTTCTTTGGACCTTAACTTTGCCTCTCAAACTCAAGTGTATAGCTCACAGATCAAAATTTCTACTTATGGTCTAGATTGGGTGGTACCCTCTTAGGTAATTAGTGGATTTTGGTAGTTCTTACCAGAATCCCTAAGCTACTTTCATATATCAAATTGCCTCACCTATGGTGGGGCAAATATTTTAACACTAAAACAATGTTTCTGCTCTATTGTTTATTTTACAGGAGTGAAGATCAAGAAGAAGAAAAGAAGCTTAGTTAGGTTTTATTTTTAATCTTGTTTTAATTTCCTTTTTATTCACATGTGTAAAGATTTTGTATTATTATTGTGTTTGTAAATAATAAACTATTTATTTATTAATTCTTCATTTGTAAATCCTAATTGTAAAGACAATGTCATATATAAAGAATTCTTTTATTTATCAATTGTAAAATAATACTATATGCATATATATTTATATTAATAAAGAATCCTTTTTATATTATTTATGTAATCATTTTATTTCAAGTTATTAAATATTTCCAAATCCTATTTGTGAATTTTATAAATTCATTTGAATTTCACATTTGAAATTCAAATAGATGTTTGAACAAATTTTCCCTGAAACAAAGAATTCTACAAAGGTCATGTCAAAATCTATCGCACTTGCTCCGAAGTTTCCTTCAGTACAAGAGAGATCCCTATCCCTCCATAGCTCTTTTAGTTTTGCGCGAAAATTCCCCGTATTTTCTTATGCATGAATGTAATGCACAAACCTGTGTCCTCTCTATTTCTAGGTGCTAAATCTTGGGATGTTACACTAAGGGAACACTATTAGGATCTAGAGGAGATTTCCCATTAACAAGCATAGCCATAATACCATCAATCTTTTCACTCAAAGAGGAAGTTTCCTCAACAAAATTTACTTCCTTACCATGTGGAGCTCTTTCAACATGCCATTTAGAGTAGTTAACCACCATATTATCAAGGAGCCTTGTTGCAGCACCCAAAGTGAGGCCCATAAAGGTAGCTCCAGCAGCTGAATCCAACAGATTTCTTGAGGAGAAGTTCAAACCTGCATAAAAAAGTCTGGATAATCATCCAAGCAGTGATTCCATGAGTAGGGAAAATTTAACCAAAGATTTCATTCTTTCCCAAGCTGGAACAACATGTTCACTATCAAGTTGTTTAAATTTCATAATATCACTTCTCATAGATATAATCTTAGCAGGAGGATAGTACTTTCCAATAAAAGCATCTTTGCACTTAGTCCAGGGATCAATACTATTTTTAGGCAAAGAAAGCTACCATTCTTTATCTTTTCCCCTCAAGGAGAAAGGGAAAATCCTGAGCTTAATAATATCTCCATCTACATCCTTATACTTTTGCATCTCACAAAGTTCAACAAAGCTATTGATATGAGCAGCAGGATCATCAGAACAAACACCAGAAAATTGCTCTCTCGTCACAAGATTCAACAAAGCAGGCTTAATTTCATAAAAGGTAGCATCAGGAGTAGCTGGAGCAATAGGTGTGCTAAGGAAATCATTGTTTTGGTGCTAGTTAAGTCACACAACTTGGTGTTCTCAGCAGAGTTCATTTTGGCAAAGGTGGGCAAGCCAAAAATAGCAGCAGCAGCTAGAGCAGGAACTATTTTTTTGTGTTTTTGAATAAAGCAAGCGAACCAAAACTAGACTAATTTTTTTTTGGGTTTTTTGGAAAGAGGCAAACAAAACCAAGCAAAAGAAACAAAGCAAACTAAAAACAAAGTAAAGAGAAAGGAAGTGAAGGACTCCCCTAGTGAAGACGTCCTTAGCCTCCCCAGCAACAGCGCCAGAAAAAGCTTGATGGACTGCATAGCTTAGTGAGCCTGTTGGGAACCCCAAGAGCAAGGTGTGAAGCAACACAACATCAAGTTTTCCCTCAGTAAGAAATCGAGGTTATCGAACCAGTAGGAGGAAGGAAACGTCCCACAGGTGTTGCTACCAACGCGGAGGCCTGCACAACACAAACTCAAGACTTTGCCCCCAATGAATCAGTGAGGTTGTCAAGCTCACCGGTTTGCTGTAACAAAGGATTAAACGTATGGTATGAAAGGTAATGGTTTGCAGCAAGGAAACGAGAAACAGTGGAAATGTATCAATGATAAAGATTGGTCCGGGGTCCATAGTTCACTATAGGTGCTCTCCTTAGATAAACAACATGGCATGAAGGGTAAACAAATTACAGCAGGACAATTGACAGGAACTGAGCAAGGCATAACAATGCAATTACTAGTCAGAAATATCCTATGAGATTCGATTGGGCAATACAACAAGACACATAGACCGCCATCCAACTTCATCTATGACTAGAAGTCCACCTTCAAGTTATCATCCGAACCCCCTCCGGTATTAAGTTGCAAGCAACAGACAACTGCTTTAAGCAAAGTGTGTAAGGTAAACAGTCCACATGTTCCATGAACAAGAGACCGTTGTTTTCTCCCTAGTAGCAACAACACATCTACAATTGAAGAGATTATTGTCACTTCCCTTGGAAACTAGAGGCATGAAACCACTATCGAGCATAAATACCCCCTGTTGGAGTCACTAGCAACTACTTGGCCAAGACAGCTACTAACAACGGAGAGCATGCAAGATCACAAAAAACACAGACATGATAGAATCATAAAGAAAAAACCATTAATCAAACCAACATAATAATCTCAATATCCATCGGATCCCCGCAAACACAATATGAATGATTACCAATATATTAGATCTTGATCATGAGCAGAGCTCACAAGATCTATACATGAAACCACAAAGGAGGAGATACAACCATCTAGCTACTACATGGACCCATAGTCCAAGGTGGAACTACTCAAACGTCATACGAGAGAGAAGGCCTTCGGGGTGATCTCCCCTCCGGCAGGGTGCCGAGAAGAACTTTAGATCCCCCGATCTAGGGATGATGGTGTGCGGTGACCCAGCATACCACTGCATGATGTAGTACACTATAGTCGTTGACATAACACCAATGAATCACCGTTCACTAGTATTACATACCTCAGAGTAGTACAACAAAAACATAGCAGGTCCAAGACATGACTATAGGTTACAACTCAACTCTTTACACAAGATCCAGAGAACACTCTAGGTTGAAGAGAGAGAAAGAAACTTCTTACAAAGAAGAATCAGGAATAAATAACTCATAGCTACCCTACTTATAAAACTAGTAACTGAACTACTGGCTTGCATTGCTGCTATTGCAATACTCTACAAAAGTAGGTTTTATGGTAAGAAATTCTATTCTTATCTAATCAGCAACTTCGTCTTCACTTGAGTTGATGTATATGTTGACTTTCTTGACTTCATTGAAGAGCTTTAGCTTTTGATGATGATTCCTGGAGCATAACTTGATGTAGGTGTCGTCTGTACTGGCTTTAGAACCTAGCAAGGGTTAAGAAGATACTTTGAGTACGAGCGTACTTAGCAAGTTCACTAGAAAAGGAGTGTTTGATGCACTATAGCTACAGCCACAGACCATAGGTCGTAGGCCATGCAAATTTTCGTAAACATTTCTTCAAAGGTTTCTTTTATTATGAAAAGCTATATCCGTCAGCCTTCACGGGTTTACCAGAACCTTCATGGGGTTCCTTTCCCGCCGCGTTCGCAGCTCCTTCCCGGAACAGGTTGTAACAAGTTACAGTTCTTACACTCTGTAGAGGTGCGTTACTTTACCCATGAGAGATCTTAGCTTTGTTGCACATCCGGGTGCGCATTCCCGTTCACACTTCCTTGGTATGAGGCCCAGACTAAGATCCAAGCCAATCACTGTCCTTCTCCACGACCCTGCATACACCACAATTGTTGTATGCCCAAACTCAAGGTAGACTTTTCCCCGTATAAAACGGCTATACCTTAGTTGGATACACACAACAACCATTAACACTAGAAATCTGTCTTTTGTAAGCCTAGATCCACGGTAGACTTTTCCCCGTATAAAACGGCTATACCCACAATCTGCAACTTGCAAATGCCTAGAACAGTGTCCAATGCATGCGAAAGGGATCCGATCCAGCTGACTTCTTCGTCCCATTCCAAATCTCATGGTTAACGCGTAATATACGGTGCAAGAATCACTGGCAACATTGGTGGTTAAGTCCTAGATAATATGTTCCTTTACCACTGGAACATTTCATAGCAGGTTATTACCTCATGGTAAATAACCTATAATCATATTATTATTATGAAAATAGTGTTTTCAGACTTTTTCGAAATGCAGGTGATGACAACACTGGATTTGTAAAATACTTTACAGAAAATAATCAAAGGACATGAGCAAGTATGAACTTGCCTTTTGTGATTGCAAGATTATGCACTCACGGTCTTCAAGACAATATAAGATCCAATATCTGAAATCAGCATCATTGGTCCGGTAAGGACTAATGTTTAAAGAAGCAAGATGCTATTATTCATAAGTAATGTAATGCAATTTCGTAAACTCGAATCCCGGGGTTAACGTTGTTCTAGGGTTTGGATACTGGAAATGGTTACTTTAGAATGTGTTGTCCTTTTTAGATAAGTTTCATACTTGTGCTTCTTATTAAGGCTTGTGAGTGTGTGTGAAACAACATGTAATTACAATATCATAAAACAATGAGACACACACAAATGTGAAATGCTACTCAAGATTGCTTATATAAGAGTTGTTGTTTGAAGTGGCAAAAAGAATAACATTTGAAGAAAAGATTTCTTTTCTAAGGTTTAAACAATCTTTATTGTTAATAGGATGTGTTCAATGTATTTTGGTGTGTGATTGATTAGTTTGGACTTGAGATGCTTTATGTCTTAATTGGAATAGACCAAAGTTAACTATAAAAACATAAGTGGTTTATTAGACATAATGTTTATAAGCCTTGAGACTAAAGTTAACTTTAAAAATATAGATGGGCTTCAGGTGTAATGCTTATAATATTTGTATATTGTTTACTTTCTATGGTTTCTTTAAAGTTACTTAAGAATGGCATTACTTCTATTGGAGTAGTGGTTTCTTAATTGTATAATGGAATAGAATTATTTACCTTTTTATAAGGGTGTGGTTAGGATTTTTAATCAAGGAAGTAATATTACTTAACTATTTATGGACTCACTATAGTGTTTTTATTTGTTTATAAACGTGTGTTTGGAGTAATGGAAAAGATTTTATTTAATCACATTTTATTCTTGAAGATTTTATGTTGGACAAGAATCTTTTTAGAAAATAATCTACTCTTATGGTTGAATGATAATTCAATAAATTGCATTTAAAATGTGTTGAATCATTTTGACTTCATATTATTAGTATTTAAGGCTAATACTATTTATTAGACTCAATTGGTTAATTTTTAGAAATATTAATAAATTTTATTTATCCTTAAAAGAATTAACAACTCAGGAAATAGGTTTAAATTCAGGTTATAAAAGGGTTTAAATTTTTATTTACCACAAAAGTGTAATATTATATTTTTAACATGTAGGTATTATTTTTTGATCATTTTGGTATATTACATTTATTTTTGTGATTTATAAATAATAAGATATGATCTTTATAATATTTACTACTATATAAATTATTAATAAACAATAAATATTTAAGTAAGTGAGATAATAATGCATGATTATAGTTTTAAATTATAGTTCTTATTTTTCTAAGATTTTTGGTATTTTATTTATATTTTTAACATTTACCAATAGTAAAATATGAATTTTCAAAATAGGTAATAGACAAGGATTTATTACTTAAAATATTAAAAACCTTTCTGATAGTATTTTTAATATTTTTCTAGTGTAATATATTTATTCAAGATCTTAAAAATGATTTCTTATTTAATTTTAAGTACTAATGTTATATTTATAAAATTCCATAAAGTATTAAATGTATTTAAATATTTACTTCAAATTGTATTTATAAAAGAGTTAAGATAGTATTTTTATAAAAATAGTAGATTTAATTTTATACACAAAAATGATTTTTATACATTTTTTTAGGATTCTTCTTTATTTTTTGAAATTTTACTTAGGATTTTAGTAGCTTTAATATTTAGTTTTTTTATTTGGTGGGCCAAGGTTTTGGGCCAGCCTAGCCCAATATTTAGTCCAATGGACCTAGTTGGTCTGGTAGACCCAACCGGGTTGGGTTCAAGCCAAACAGGCTGACCCATTTGGTTCCACTCCTCTCCTTGAGCTTCTTCTCCTTTTCCCTTTCGACGCCCCCCTCCAGCCATGCCATGACACCGCTGAGTTTTTCCCCGATTCCGACGAGATCTGATCATCCCCGTCGTTGCCCTGCTGGCCTGCGAGGTGATTTAGGTTGCTCATCCGCGGTGTCCAATTCGATTTGAAATCTGTTATCTTTCCTAGCCGTGTTGAGCACTGGACTAGCGGCTAGGGTTCGGGTGTTTCGGCCTTTCTTTGTCCCGTGATCCATCGTGGCTGTGTGCTTGATCTAGTGGTGGCGTGACCATATGCCGCCATCACCTCTATTTTGGTGATGATGCTAATGTGGCTTGGTGTGGATTGAGCGTTGTTGGTGCTCTCCGTGCCGCCATGCTTGGTGTCGTTGTTGGTCTGCTTCCTCTTCTCGAGTTTAAGCGAGGACCTCGGGTAAGTCTGATTCGCCTCCCCCTTGTTCTATGTATCCCTTTCAATTCCTTATTGCTACTTGGACAAACCTTAATTGGGGCTAATCCCATGTTCTAGGGTTCATCTGCTTGATTAAATTACTTAGGACCTGTGGTTCAATTGAGTTAGGATTAGTGAATTCTGGTATTGTCCCTTATACATGGTATTTGATCTTGTCCATGATTAATGAGCTTCAATAAAATTACTAGCTTATGGGATATCTGTTTACTGGCTGTGGTTCAGTCTAGTGGCTTGCTTTATTTGGGATAGCTTGCAGATGTGATTAGTTTAATGAATGATTCCTATTTAATGTGACTAGGAAGATTATCTGAATTCTTCTAAACTTATATGAGAGGGTAGCTTTTGAATTTTGGATGATCCTATGAAATGAAGATTGTGATTTTCAGCTGTTCTTTCTTTAGGAGTTACTACTGTGGTGCCTCCACCCTGGAGTGTGCACAGTAGTGACCTTGGAAGCTTACTATGATGCTTAATAGTTGGATGGTGGATGATATATGACAACCAACTCTGAGTGTGCTAGGATATGCACTCCTCTGCTAGTGATAATAGCAGTATACTAAATGATTCCTGGACCATTATCTAGGAAAATGATTTGAATTCATTTGCAAGTGAGATTGGGTGGTTATGTATGTATGCTGTCAACATGATAGTAATTGACTACATGATTCCTAACTGTGGCTTCTAGGAAAATGATATGAATTAAATTGATTTTCATTTTTTAAGTAGAAATGTGATACTATGTGGATACTTTCCACAGGACAGTACATGTTGAAATGATTCATAGTTATAAAAACTGATGGTATGGATTGGATTTGTTGCTAGGTAGCTTTTATTTGAATTTGGTTACACAATTACCATCTGGTTGTTGATGGTGTTAAAGTTTTGACACCTCAATTGAGGATACACAATTGTTTTATAAACATTGACTAGCCAGATCTGGTGTTGTAGCTAACTATCTCAAGTTTTAGTTGCCAGCAGGAATCCTTTCTATAACCAAATGATGGATTTACTTAAGTAAGCCAATGATGTATGAACTGAGGCATTAGTTTTGTTGCACATGAACAGATACCTTTGTTGCCCTTTTGTTAGCTCTAGGATGATTTTGGAGTAACACTACTACCCAGTCTGAGAGCTCTTTCTACCACACAACTCCATGCTCAGAAATAAAAAGACAAGAACAGATGCTATACTAATCTAAGAAACCAACTGACGAGGTTTAATCTCGTCAATGCCCATTGTTATGGACTTGGGTTTTGGAGAAGATGGGGATGCTGGAGATCGTGGCACGGTTAACAGACAAGCAACCAGGGGACACGAGATTTACCCAGGTTCAGGCCCCCGGAGGGAAAACCCTACTCCTGCTTGTCTGCTCTTTGATTACGGCGGAACCGAAGGTTACAGGTTGCGCAGATTCGATCTGGCGTGGATGCGTGTGCGAAAGTATGAGTCGAGTTTTTTCTAGGACGTGCCCTCCTGGCCTTTATATAGACTTAGGCAGGTCCCGGGCGTAGTCCTAGTCGGTTACAAGTTCTAGGGTTTTACCCCTTTGAATTGCCTATCTCCTCTAGTCTTGCTCTCCAAGTATCCGAAGACGTCATGGGCCTTGGCCACCCAAAAATCTTCATGGGCCAGCGTATGTCTGCCGTGGGCCTTCCTTGGGCTGGACTAGGTATGCTGAAGTTACGTACCCATGGGGTATAACCATGTCAGTAGCCCCCGAGTGATCAGTCGAATCGTAGATTCGGCTGAGGACTCTTCAATCTTTCGGGTGCAGCTCTGTATTTCAAGAGAATGTGTAGGGATTGTTGATGCGTGTGCCTGACTCTCCCGACGGATCAGGGTTAGTTAACTTTCTTAGGACAAAACAACACGATCTTCTTCAGATGCGAGTCCCTCGACTCGAACCCGGAACATATGTTGGCGTAATTCGACTCAGGCCACGGAGGACTTGCAGGAGTGGAATTCCAGTGATTTTAATTGGTGTACCCAACGCGTCCGTCGGGATTTTTCATCGTACCTGCTGGTACGGATTCATACTAGCAGAGCGCAGTCAGGTGCGTTGCCAGGCCATCAGATGATATCTGTAGGTCTTATCTTTGCGTCGCAGACGCAGCATCCAAACATTTATCACCTCGGAGGTGTTTCGGGTGGCCAAGGAGATTGTTGCTCACTTAGCGTTTTGTTGGGGCAGAGTTGCCAAAAAAGTTTTTGCATGCGGATCCGGAAGATCGCAGTCGAAGAATTCATAGGGTGCGCGACCAGCCTCCTATGGGAGTAGCTCATGTCTGTTCGAGTCGTAGACTCGAACGGAGACTTTCAGTTCAAGCATTGTTTCAATCATTAGGTCCGCAGGACTCGAAAATTTTCGGATGCTTAAATCCGTCCTCCCTATGGGAGTAGCCCTCGAGTCCGTAGTGGAGTCGTAGACTCGACGTAGGACTCAGAGAAGTAATTTTTGTCCTCATTTGTCTGTCGGGTGCACGATCAGCGCTCCTGATAGGAGTAGCCCCCGAGTATTTAGTCGAATCGTAGATTCGAGTGAGTACTCTTAGCTGTGGAGCCGAAGTAGTGCTAGTATAGATTTTGATGACGTCAGTGCTTACGATCGATGACCTCAAGCGTCTGCTACGCCAGAGATGACTTGACGGGACGAAGCATGGGTCCCACTTGCTGACTTTGAATTGACCGGTCACGCGTGGCGTGGAGATGATTACGGTGCCTCCTCGATTTCCGCGTGTGGTGGGCGGCGTGGTAACGACGGTTCGTTGTGGTGTTGACACGTGTACGGCCAGATCTACCGTTGGCGTTAGGTCTTCTCGATGGACGGCCAGCGTGCATCGTCTTCGCTGTTATAATCCCTGGTGAAATCGTGGTTTGTTTTTCACCGCAACAGTTCATCTGTTCACTGCCTCCTTGTTCTTGAGCGATTCTTGCTGCGCGCTGAGCTTTCCTTCCACATTTCCTTTGTCCTTCGTCGTTGCCAACGCCACCACCGCTGTAGCGTCATGGGGAAGACAAAGAAATCCTCATCTGCGGTTGGGACCAGCGCCGCCGGAGGCAAGAAGAGCACCGCCGCTGCTCGCGTCACCGATGGTGGCTGGCGGCGATCAGAGACACGGGAGAGCGATCTCCGCAAACTGCGCGAGCGGGGCCTGATCCCGCAGGATACGACGGCCGTCAAACTCCCCGGCAATGAGGTAATCCCCCGTCCCCCATCTGGGTACCGGGTTATGTTTCTTGCCTTCGTCTTGCGTGGGTTTTCGTATCCAGTCCATGACTTCCTTCGTGGACTGCTCTTCTTCTATGGGGTTCAGTTGCATCATCTGTCTCCCAATTCTCTTCTCCACATTGCTTGTTTTATCACCCTTTGCGAGTGCTGGCTGGGCATTGAGCCGCACTTTGGCCTCTTCCGGAAGCTTTATTCCGTGAAGAGGCAGTCTGGTTCGGATGGTGTGTATCCCATTGGGGGTTTCATCATCTCCCTCAGTCCCAATGTGCAATTCTTTTCCTTTTCCATGTCCGAATCTGTCCAGTACTGGCGGAGGAAATGGTTTTACATCCGTGACTCCGTACTGCCTGGGCAAGATTTTGGTCTCGTTCCTTTTGACCCCTCCCAATTGATTGAGAAGAAAAGATCCTGGAAAAACCAAATCTTAGACGGTGAGGTGGCGGAGATAGAGGCCCTGTACCGTCGGGTGGAGGATCTCCAACTGATTCCTGAGAAGGAGGTGAACGGTGTCGACATCATCCGGACGTTTCTTGAGCGTCGGGTGCAGCCTCTCCAAGCGAGGGCGCATCCGATGTTTCTTTACTCTGGGCGCCGTGATCCGACGAGGGTTTCGAGTGAGAAAATCTCCGAGGTGGAACTTGACAAGGCTCTTCGCGCGCTGTTGAAGTTCAAGGCCGACGAAGAAATCCCGGGGAAGTCGCGGACTTCTCCCTTTTCTTCGACGTTGGTCGCACCGAAGGTGTAGATTTGCGCACGTAGTGCTCCCCTTTTGTTTTTGTCAGCTGTGTACTTTTTCCTTTGTTTGCTAACAAAGTTCCTTTTCCTTTTGCAGAGCTTCAAAGTGCCGGGCATGGCACCACCGTTGCCCGAAAGGTATCCGAATGCCCCGGATAATGAAGTGGTGGACTCCGTGTCCGAGCTACCGTCAGCGCGATCTCCAGTGGAGGATGCCGACGAGTCGAGTGAGGACCATTCGCGCAAGCGATCACGGAGCTCCAGCGAGTCTTCGGATGCCTCGACTCCTCCGACTCCCAAAAATCCTCTGGGCCTTGAGCATCATGATGATGTTCATGGGGGTTCTTCCTCTCCTTCACCGCCATTCACATGCGGGCTGTTGCTCACCCGCCAAAGAAAGCGGAAGAAGGAAGAAAAGAAGGAGGAGAAGAAGGAAGAAAAGAAGGAAGAGAAGAGGGCCCGAAGGGCTTCTCCTATCTTCGACCTGAGCGCGTTGGGCTCGTAAGTTTGCTTGTTGCCATTGTTGTCCTTTGTTCCCTTGTTATTTTTGCATCTACGTTGATTGGTTCGTATGCAGGCAATCCTCCGACGTCTCTAGTGATGGTGCGCGGGAGATGATGGGGGAGTCGAACATTGCGTCGCCTCCTCCTCAGACTGTGGCAACTTCTGGTGATGCTGCGCCAGTTCCTCCTGTGCAGGAGCGGCTGGTGGTTGCGCCCCAGAATTTCGCAGGCGGGCCTGCGGGTTCGCCTTCGGAGCATGTAAGTTTTCTGCTTGATGTTACGGGGGGAGTCCCCGAGTGTCTTCGTATGCTTCTTTGTGTTGGGCATAGCCCCCAAGTCCTTCTCTTACTACTATTGCCTGTTGCTGCAGCCTTATGTCCAAGAGGCCAAGCGGCTGGTGGAGGAACGCCTGACGCTAGAGGCGAAACTGCGGCAGCTTCAAGGTATTCGTCTGCCTTGTAGTACTTCTCTTGCTTATCCTGGTCCTGTTCTTTGACACTTTGCTTGTTGTAAATGCAGAGGAGCATAACGAATCTCTCCGTGAGGTCGATGCTCTGAAGAAAAGCCTTGGCCAATCGGAGCAGAAGGCCGAAGCTGCCGCTGGTGCGAGAGAGTGCCTTGAGCTGGAGCTGGCGAAGGCAGCCGAAGTGAAAGAGCATCTGCAGCGGGAGGCCGCAGATCGTGAGGAGCAGCTGGCCACCATTGCGGCTGCTCGTGAAAAAGGGGTGGCGAAGAAGCTCATGGTTGCTGGCAAGGCTATTTCGGGTGAGCGTTTTCTTTTGTACTTGCTTCTTCTATGTTACCTTTCATCATGTTTTCTTCTTTTTTGTCTCAGATGCCGCAGGCATCGAGTTCGACCGCGGTGCTCTGGAGCACGGGAGTGCTCTAGATGATGCCACTGTAGCGGTCGAAGACCGCTGTAGCACCGTCGTCAACTCCCTTGCCAAGGCGAAAGAGGTCCTTGGTCGCTTCTACCAGGAGCTCTTCCCGAAGGCGCACCCCTTGAAGATGTGGATGCCCTGGCAGAGGCTCTGTCAGGCGAAGCGCCTGCAGCGTATAAGCGCAAGCAGAAGGGCATCGGCGCGTCCGTCAGGCTGGCGATGGCCATGGCGGCTGGGGCAGAGCTGGACCTGCCCCAGATTACTTCTCGGATGCCGACGGCTGCAGATGGATCCGAGGTAGCCTTCGCCGCCTACTCCGCTCGCTGCAGACGATATGGGCCCAAGCTCATTAACTTGCTGTCTGAGTACGCACTACGGCAGCAGGGCGAGGCCAAAGCTAGGCAGTCTGGTTCTGAGGCGACTCAGTGCCCTGCACCTTAGGCGTAGTAGACGTAGGGTAGCTTGTAGTCTACTTTTGTTGTAAATATCTGTTGTAGTTCCATCCTTATGCCACGTAGTGGCCTTATATATTTTAATGAATTCCTCCGAGTTGTGCTCTATCCTTGGCTGAATGTCTGTGTGCCTTCTTTTTTCTGCTGCTATAGGTTCCTTCGGGTGCTGACCCAGTTGGCACTTCATCCGAAAGGCCCTTGCAAGCATCATTGGATGATTCCTCGCAGCTTGCTTTTCTTCGAGATCGCGTGCGCAGCTTGGAGAGAGATTTGCTTGGGTTACGCGGTCGCGCTGACGTTTGGAAATCCAAAGCAGACCGTGGTGCAGCCAGAGAGGAGTATTTGATGGCGGAGCTGGGTCGGCTGTCCGAGCAGCTGCAATGTAAGTTGATCCTTCTTTCGGGTTGTAGCTCAGTTCTTCGGGTGAGCCTGCTGGCCTAACTCTTTGTTTTGTGCGGTTGTCGCAGTTGCCAATCTTGCTCCGAGGGAAGAAAAGGAGCGTATTGCTGTTCGAGTCAATTTCTTGACTCAACAGGACATGGAGGCCGGCGGCTTCTTCTGGATGGATCGTGATCGCGCCGTAGTTCTGGCGACGGTGCAGGATCGTGTCTACCAGGTTTCGCGGGTGCTCCGCCAGGTGCAGACATCACTTTCCTCGGTGCTGCACGTCATGTTTCCGTTAGATGCCGTGCCAACGACCCTTGCAGGTCTTCTGACAAAGTTTCGGAGTGCCAACAATGTCAAGGAGCTGGTGCGGCAGCAGCTCGTCGCAGGGGTGAAGGCTGCCTTGTCTCTTGTGAGGGTGCACCGCCCTGATGTAGATTTGGCTGCTGTGGCGACTGGGCCACCTCCTCGACCAGATGGTGGCGACTGTAATATGCGTCCGCATTACGCGGCTGTAAGGCAGTATGCCGAACAGATTGTAGATTTGTTTGAGGAGCGTGCTCAGGCTATTCTTCAGAATAGGTAGGACCTGAAAATAAACAGATAGATGTAAAATTTGTATATTGCGGCTGGGCGTTTATGTGCCCTTTGTTGTAAAGGTTTGCTTGTTTGTGAGCACGCGGTGCTTTGATTGAGTACGTGCCCTTTTCGTTTGCCTGACGTAGTCAGCTACTCAGGTGTACACGTTTGGTCCTCAGTCGATGAAATCGTGAGGTGGGGGGAGCCCCCGAGTGCGTTTGTAGCATGTAGTAAAGTTGCAGAAAATAGTCAACCGAAGGTTGGGGGAGAGACACTTAGCTTTATTTATATCGTAATGGAGGAGGTACATGGTTCGGCTGAGTAGCCTTGGCTGAAAGCCTTATTGAAAGTAAAAGGGGGTAGGTTGCTACGGGTAGAATCGTCGCAGGTGCGAGATGTTCCATGGGTTGGAGTATGCGACTCCAGACTCCACGTGCTTGAGGCGATAGGCGCCACCTGGGATGACCTCGGTGATGGCATAGGGTCCTTCCCATGGTGAATCGAGTTTGTTCGGTCGCTTTTGCTTGAGTCGCAAGACGAGGTCTCCTTCGACGAAGGACCTTGGGCGCAGACGGTGGTTGTGATAGTTGCGGAGACTTTGCTGGTACACCGATGATCTAGCTGCTGCTATATCCCGTGCTTCGTCGAGTGTGTCGACGGCATCTTCGAGTGCAGCCGTGTATTCGGCTTCGCTGTAAGCGACGACTCGTGGAGCCTGGTGGCGTACTTAGGCTGGTAGCACGGCCTCGGCTCCGTGTACCATGAAGAACGGTGTGTAGCCGGTGGAGCTGTTTGGCGTAGTCCGTAAGCTCCACAGATGACGGTAGCTCTTCGCCCGCTCCTTTGTGCTCGAGTGAGCTCATGAGGCGCTTCTTGATGCCGGCGCTGATTAGGCCGTTGGCCTTTTCCACTTGCTCGTTTGTTTGCGGGTGTGCCACTGAGGCATACGTGATATTGATCCCGAGGCCTTTGTAGAAGTCCTGGAATTCTTCGGAGATGAAGTTCGATCCGTTGTCGGTGATGATGTTGTGCGGCACGCCAAACCTGTAGACAATGGATTCGAAGAACTTGACGGCGGTTTTGCCCTTCTGGTTGGTGACTGGCATGGCTTCGATCCACTTGGTGAATTTGTCGACTGCGACCAGGAGGAAGACGTGTCCTCCTTTCGAAGATTTTGGCAGTTTGCCGATCATGTCAAGGCCCCATTGGGCAAAAGGCCAGGATATGGGTATGGGTCGAAGTTCGGACCCAGGTGCGTGCGGTTTGTCGGCGAACCGTTGGCTCCCGTTGCATCTTCGGACGATGTCCTTCGCGTCGCTCATGGCCGTTGGCCAGTAGAATCCTGCTCGCAGAGCTTTGGCGACGAGGGAGCGACTACCTGCGTGGTGGCCACAGATGCCCTCGTGGATATCTTGGAGTATGGCCTTGCCGTCGTTGATGGTGACGCACCGTTGTAGTACGCCCGTAATGCTGCGTTTGTACAGCTCGCCGTTGATGATGGTGAAGGCTTTTGACCGACGAGATACGCGCCGGGCATCTGTCGGGCCGTCTGGCAATTCTCCGTTTATCAGGAACTGGAGGTATGGACGTGTCCAAGTTTCTTCGACTGCCATGACCTGCATCAGGTTGACCATGGCAACTTCGGTATCCAACTTTTCGGGTCCTTCATGACCTTCGGGTAGCGTAGCCCCCGAGTGTTCTGCTTCTTCGGGTGATCCCTTGGGGAATTTCCGCTTGATGGATGGCACGCAGATCTGTTCGAGGAACACGCCTGGTGGTACCTTTGCACAAGTGGAGCCGATGTTGGCGAGTCTATCGGCCTCCTCGTTGCTCTCTCTTCCAACGTGCCGAAGTTCGCAGCCGTCGAATTCTCCTTCGAGTGCGTTGTATAGCGCACGGTACGTGATCATGTTTTCGGCGTGTGCGTCGCACTCATTCATCGTCTGCTGTACGACAAGGTTGGAGTCACCGTAGATGACCAGGCGCGTTGCACCACATATTTTTTCCATCTTCATGCCATGGATGAGGGCTTCGTATTCGGCCTCGTTGTTGGAGGCTCTGAATTTCATCCGAAGGACGTACTTCATCTTGTCACCTTGCGGGGAGGTCGATGACTCTGCCCGCCTCGGCTTCGCGTTTGGAGCCGTCAAAATGCATTGTCCAGGACTGCGACATGTCTGGGGTGTCAGGCAGCTGCATCTCCATCCAGTGCACCAGGAAGTCCGGAAGGACTTGAGATTTGATTGCGTGTTGCTTCTCGTAGATGATGTCCAGGGGTGATAGCTCAATGCCCCATAGGGCCACGCGTCCTGTGGCCTCTGGGTTATTCAGGATGCTGTTTAGGGGTGCCTCGTTGACGACCATCACCCGATGCTCCTGGAAGTAGTGGCTCAGTCGTCGAGCCGTCATGAACACGCCGTAGGCCAGCTTCTGGTAGTGCGGGTACCGCTGTTTTGTTGGAGTGAGAACCTCGCTGAGGTAGTAAATTGGGCGTTGTACCCCGTGGGTCTTGCCTTCTTCGGGTCGTTCGACCACGAGTACTGTGCTGACCACCTGGTGTGTGGCTGCTATGTACAACAACAGGGGCTCGCGCTCTTTTGGCGTGACCAAAACGGGCGAGGTGGAGAGGAGCCGCTTGAGGCTTTCGAATGCGTCGTTGGCTTCTGGTGTCCACTCGAACTTGTCTGCCTTGCGCAGCAGCTGGTAAAATGGTAGGGCCTTCTCGCCCATGCGGCTGATGAACCTGCTTAGTGCCGCTACTCGTCCTGCGAGCTGCTGAACGCCCTTGAGGTTTTTCGGCTTCTCCATTGTCATGATAGCTTTGATTTTCTTCGGGTTCGCTTCGATCCCTCGTTGAGAGATGAAGTACCCGAGCAGCTGACCCGAGGGGACGCCGAAGGTGCACTTTTTTGGATTGAGCTTGATCCTGTAGCGGTCAAGGTTGTCGAACGTCTCGCGGAGATCGTCGATAAGTGTTCTTGCCTCCTTGGTTTTTATGACTATGTCGTCGACATAGACTTGGACGTTGCGGCCGATCTGGTCCTTGAGGCAGGCCTGCATGCATCGCTGGTACGTGGCACCCGCGTTCTTTAGCCCGAAGGGCATTGTGTTGTAGTAGATACTCCGAACGGTGTGATGAACGTCGTTTTCTCTTGATCTTCGACCTTGAGTCGAATCTGGTTATAGCCTGAGTAGGCGTCGAGGAAGGAGAGCTTCTCACAACCTGCAGTCGAATCGATGATCTGGTCGATCTGAGGTAGAGGGAAGTGGTCCTTTGGGCAGTGTTTATTTAGTTACGTGAAGTCCACGCACATCCGCAGGATGTCCGTGTCCTTCTTCGGGACCATCACCGTATTTGCCAGCCACTCGCTTTCCTTGATTTCCCGGATGAAGTCTGTTGCGAGTAATCTGTTGATCTCCTTGCCGATAGCTTCGGCTCGTGGCTCCGACAGTCTTCGGATAGACTGCTGAGGCTTGGTGTCCGGAAGACATTGAGTGCGTGCTTCGCGAATTCCACAGAACTCTGGCATGTCCGCAGGACACCAAAGAATATTTCCGCGCTCACGGAGGAATTGACGAGCGCCCTTCCTATGCGGTGGCGAGGTCAGTGCCGTCTTGGAGGCGTCTGTCGGATGGACCTGCACTTTCTTGGTGTTGACGGTGGAGTCGAAAGACATGTCGGGTGCGTTCTGCCTTGTGACTGGGGGTAGCCCATTGTCCGTCACCTCGCGGAGCCTTACGAGCTCGTCTTGCATGCCGAAGGACTGGGAGATTTTGTTGAAATCCCTGTCGCATTGGTCCGATCGGGTGAAGCTCCCATGGACTGTGATGACGCCCCTTGGTCCTGGCATCTTGAGTAGTAGGTATGCGTAGTGTGGGACGGCCAGGAACCTTGCGAATGCTACACGCCCCAGGATGGCGTGGTATTGCGACGGCCAGTCCACCACTTCGAATTCTAGGCGCTCCTGCCGAAAGTTGTCCGGCTTCCCGAAGATGACGTCGAGCCCTATTTTGCCCAGGGGGAAGATGCCCTTCCCTGGGACAATGCCGTGGAACGTTGTGTCTGATTGTTCCAGGCTGCATTGCGGGATCCGCATAGCTTCTAGAGTGCTTGCGAACATTAGGATGATGCCGCTGCCGCCGTCCATGAAGACGCGACTCATCTCGAAGCCTCCGATCTGCGCCTCTTGCTGGTGTTAAGTAGAACAGTGGCTTGGGGAATATGTGCTTGTAGTGATTCTTGTGGTGGATCTTGATCAGGTTCCATTTTTTATTGCTGGTAAGCTTCTGGGAACAATTTCCTTCTCCTCCTTGTGGTGTTGATCTGATGCTGTCCTCCTTGTTGCACACCTGCCATGCTTCTCCTTGTGCTGCTTGAGCTTGCTCAGGTTACCATGTTGATCAGTTCGCTGATTTGTGTAGATTGGTGTGGTGGATTTGTTGTGAATCTGGTGATGACCAGTGATATCTTATGATGCTCTGAGAATAGAGAGATAAGATGTGTGTACAGGGAAACCCCCCCTGTGTAGTCGTGGCTTCCTTTTCTACCTTGATTGCATCTTTGTTGGCTTGACAGCACACTGGTGCATGCAAATGAGTGAGCTGCCTCTATGCATGCCTCAGTCAAATGGATCAGATCAAAGGATTCCTGTGAATTTACTGTTACTATTCTACCCTTCTCTCTGGTGAAATTTGCCCCTGGACAATGATGCTGTGCTAAGGCAACCTATCTGATTAAGGACAGATACAATGATTTGGTGAAACTTGCCCCTCTTAAGATTAGCTCAGTGATGAAATGATTACAGTGCATTACACTTTTCATTCTGAGAGCTCAATATTCACTCTAACCCCCTTATTATTTTACTTTTGTTTTGTGTTTCTTTAAATTGCTTTGCAGATATACAAGATCAAGAAGGATATCCTCAGGACATGAAGATTTAGTTTAGGATTTTATCTATTATTCTTGTAATGTTGTTTTTTTCTTTTTTTACTTTGAATATTGTAATAGTTAGTGTAATATGGTACAATAATAAAGTTAAATTTTCTTTCTCTTTGTAATATTGTATCTTGATTAAAAATATGAATCAATTCTTTGCAGCACTGTCATCATGTATGTTTATACTTTTGAGACATAAGGTCTATGTCTATTCCTTAAGTATTATTCATATTGCCATATTCCTTTCTATTTGAATAAATGTAAGACTTTGTAATATATGTATCTGCTCACAATAAAGAAGTCTTTTAGTTGTTTCATTTATGTAATTCATTTTTATATTTATTTGTTTTATAGAAATATACTTTGATTCTTTTATTGTAGCAACAATGTAACATTGTATTATATAATAAAGTGTTCCATTTTTCTTGGAACCAAATAAATATTTATATCTTACTTATAAATAACAATAACATTCTTGTTTATTATTATAATTCATTTCTTTCAATTTTGTGTTTTATTAATTGATATTTATCATTAGTGTATCTTTTTAGAAATAAGAGATCACCTCTTGGTTCTTATTACAATTTAATTTCCAATTATTACTCTATTTCAAATTCTTATAGTATTCAAATCTATCAATAAAATACTCAAATTTGAATTATCCTCCCCTAAAACACAAAAGTACAATAGAGGTCATGTCAAAATCTATCGCACCTGTCCTGATGTTTCCATCATAACAAGAGAGATCTCGATCCGTCTATAGCTTCTTTAGTTTTGCGTGAAAATTTTCCGGATTTTCTGATGCATGAATGCAATGCACACACCTGTGTTCAGCTTATTTCTAAGCTCTAATGCTAGGATGTTACATGGTGGCGGTGGCTACAAACGGTTTCGAGGATATTTGATCGGGTGCTCAGGGTTTATGTATCGGGGGCTTCTTATAGGCGAAGGGGGAGGCCGAGGAGGCAACCAGGGGCTGCAAACCCTAGCCAGGCATAGGGCAGGGCCCACCCGTGCCTGGGGTGGGTCTGGACCCCCTGGCTGGCCCCTCCGGCTCCCCTATGGACTTCTTGTTCCCCACGGAAAGTAATTGACTTTGACGTTTGTCCCGTCCAATTCCGAGAATATTTCTTTACTAACTTTTCTGAAACCAAAAACAGCAGAAAACAGGCATCTGGCACTGTTGCAACTTGTTAGTAGGTTAGTACCAGAAAACATGTAAAAAGCACCTCAAAGTGTGGACAAGTAAAGCAAAGTAGATACTAAACAATCATGGAGCATCAAAAATTATCGATATGTTTCCGACGTATCAATCCTCCCTAAATTCCCCGTCCCGGCAGGGTGCCAGAACGGAGTTTCTGGTTCCGAATCGCGGCTTCTGGTGGTGGCGGCGCAGCGGAACTCTTTCTGGAAAAACGACGAACCCCCCTCGATTTTTAGGTCAAGAGGCTTCTTATAGGCGAAGAGGGAGGCCGAGGGGGTGCCTGGGGTGGCCGCACTCCCTAGGCGCGGCTAGGCCTGGCCCGCGCCTGGCAGGGGTGTGGGCTCCCAGGCATCCACTCCGTCTCGTACTCTGGCTCCGTGCATCTTCTGGTGAAATAGGATTTTTGGCATATTTTCTGGGATTTTTCCTGATAGTTGATTTTCTACACAAAAACTAGACACCAAGGTAATTCTGCTGAAAACAGCGTCAGTCTGTGTTAATTGTATCCAAATCACACAAGTTTAGAGGAGAAACAATAGAAAAAGTGTTCGGGAAAGTAGATACGTTTTGGACGTATCAGAAACTAAGAGAAGGAAGCTTCATTAATCAAGAAAAATACATCCAAGACATGCTCAAGAGGTTCAAGATGACGGATCTTAATGGCGTTGCTACACCAATGTAAACTAAATGCCATCTTGAGCGCAATCCCAATGGTAAAGATGTGGACCAAAAGGTATACCGGTCCATGATCGACTCTCTCCTTTAGCTTTGCGCATCTAGACCCAATATTGTGTTGAGTGTAGGAGTGTGTGCAAGGTATCAAACAACTCCTAAAGAAAGCCACTTAGTGGCGGCCAAGAGAATCTTCCCTGGTTCATTCCCCAAACTTTGGTCTATGGTATCCCAAGAGCTCTAATTTTTATTTATGTGGACATAGATACTCATATTGGGCTAGTGAAAAGGATGATAGGAAATCAACTTTTGGAGTTTGTTAATTTTTGGGCAGGTCTTTGGTATGTTGGTCTTCAAAGAAATAAAATTGTATATCTCTCTCCACCGCCGAAGCTAAATACATGGCTGTTGCAAGTGGATGCACTTAATTATTATGGATGAGGCAAACTTTAAAGGAATATGGTGTCAATTGTGACAAAGTGACTCTTTTATGTGATAATGAAAGTGCAATCAAAATTTCTTACAATCCGGTGCAGCATACAAGGACAAAGCATATTAAGATTCACAATCACTTTATTCGGGTCCATGTTGCTCATGGCAATATTGACTTATATTTTGTGAGCACGAAGAACCAACTTGCTGATATATTCATGAAGGCACTTGATGAAGCAAGATTTTGTTACTTGAGTAATGAGCTAAATATCGTGGATTCAAGGAGCTTGTCTTGATTACCCTTGCATACTCACTTACATCTCTTGCTTTATTTGGTTTAGGTGCGGGCATGAACATAGGGGGAGTGTGGTCCTAATTGATTGGGCTAACCCTACCCCCATAATGTCGAAAGAAAGAAAAATCATTTATCTTAATAGCATTACGTTATATGTGATCTTATTGATGAGTATTGGTAATGAACCCAAGATATATCTTCGCGGTGTCATACCATCCACTCCAACATGGTGGCTTTGGCCACCTCCCTCTTCCTTGAGAAGAGTTGGTTCCTTGTGGATCTTTTTGGATTTTCTTGCATATCTTGTGTTCTTCTAGAAAACACACCCATTTTTGGCCTTTATTTGGTTTGAATTTTGCAATTTGGGGTGTGAAGTACCATCACAGTTTGGATATCTAAACCTAAGCTTTTCTCTATCCCCGGGCCATCTATGTTTCACACAAGTCCTTTGGTACACTTGCGAGGGTTTTGTTTGGGGTGCACTGGCCTGAATCTATGTATAACAGAAATTAACAGATCAAAACTGCCAGGGGCGGATTATCCGGCCCCCACTAGGGGCAGATGGGGGAAGGTCTCAAACAGAGTAGCACTTCCTCCCTGGCCCCCTACCTATCCCCCAGCCGCCATCGACCACCCTGACCCTCCTCGGAGTCGTTCCGACCACCGGATTCTCCAAGCCCTCCCTGTATTTTCTTCCCATCGCCTCTGGGTACCTTCTCCTACGAGTTCTTTTTCTTCCAATGAGTGAGGGTAACTCCCCCATTCTTCTCGTTTGTATGGAAATTGTATTTTTTTGTGGAAACTCGGATTAGAGGTTTCCCTTGATTTCATATGCATGCTAGAAATCGTAGACTAGCAACCCTTTTGCCCGATCTGCATTACTGCTATCAATCTGAGGGATTATGAAAAATTTCGCCAGGGCAAGATTATCCGTCCTAGAAGGTTTGCACCTAGTTCAGATTTTCATAGATTTTAGTATCCTGCAGATTTGGTTTGTGGATTGTTTTTCTACTACTCCTGGACTTGTGTGTGCTTATCTACTTGTTATCCATCTTATTCACTTCACAGGTGGTTCTAGTGCTACTAAGACATATAAGCACTATCCTCGTGGTCGTTATCTCAACCCCAATGAAGAAGGATTTCTTGTTGATGAGGTTGAGTTGAGAAGGCAAAAGTGAGATGTTGAAAGGATGGCTGAGTGTGCAAGGAAAGAAAAGAGGCCTTCCAAGAGAAAGAGCAAGCGGCCAAGGGTCAACTACAGGAACATGTATATCCTTGAGTATTCCTCCATTCGTCACCATGACTTGTATATAGAGGATGATATTGATGAGCAACTTGGTGATGATCATTTTTGGTCTGGCCATCAATAGTATTTTTTCGACAATGTGTATTCTACTCTTAAGATTCGTCCTCGCCCTCTGGATATGGCTGAGGCAAAGACTAAGCCACGACTCATTGAGGCTTTGGCTTTGACTACAAGAATGGGGCTGCACAATCTCATGACTTTGCAGTGCAACTATGATACCTCTATGGTCAAACAGTTTTTCTCTACTCTGGTGATCTATGGAGATGATCTTCACACAATGAAGTGGATGACAGGTAGCACTTATCTCCAGTACGATTTCCGCATTTTTCGCCAGGTGCTTGGTTACCCTTTTTCATGGTCGAGATATTGCTTGTGGACATCGCATCATCTTTCCTATCAAGCCCAACAAGGACATTGCGCTCTCTCCTTGCCTTACTACAGATGGTATTGTTGGCAGGCTTTATGGGCTCTCTCCTCTTTATGCAGAGCTATTTATCCTTTTCCATGACTGCATCACTCCGAGTGGGGGCAACAATGACAATATTCGTGGTCACCTCGTACAGATGATTGCTTTCTCTCATGAGCGTGCTACTAATGAAGATCAGTCTATGGATTACAAGATGGATGTTATGGATTTTATCTATCATGAGATGACTGATGCCATGTTCATCCGGCTTTCCATTCCTTATGCTCCCTTCATCATGATGCTTATCAAGCGTATGCTCCCCCATGAGGATTTCAGCGGCAACCTTGATGGTGAACACAAGGCCAAGAAGATCTACAACAAGTCAAGGAAAACTTCTCATCCCTCCTTAGCTCCCGAGTCCTTCATGATAGATGCTAGGGCTAGTGGGCGTAGGCCCCTAGTGCCGTTTGTGGCACGTGAAGTAAAGCAACTCAATTGGTTCCAGCGGAACATCCTGTGCATGGGGGGTATACACCCACAAGGAGAAGTATGAGGCTTACCAGCAGCGCCTTGATATGGCTCACACTGAACAAATCATACCCCACCATGTGTCCGGAGCATCAGACCACCCTCCCGCTCTAGCTTCTCCCACTCTGTATGCTTAGTGGAATACTTCTGGTATCAACTATGGAGAGCTCGAGCATCACTTGTTCCCTACCCCAGCGTGGGAACCTTCTCCTCCAGCTGTTGATGATGATGATGGTGAGGAAGAGTATGATGATGATGAGGCGGCGAGGATGAGGAAAAGGATGACTACGAGGAGTGATCTCTTAGGGCGCTAGCATCGCTCTTCTTACTTTTTGGCGTTTCGATGCCAAAGGGGGAGAAGTAGTTCTATTAGGTTGCGTGGACTTGCATGGGTCGGGCACAAGAATTTGCCACATTTTTTCACTTTATTCATCGCTGCTTATGCCCATTTAGCGTCGACCTTTTATTTTCTATTTGGTTTGTTTGAGACTATGTGATATGTGTGGTACTCTGGATTTAGCTCGGTTATCACTGGAATTATCTTTGTGGATTTATCTCTCGGAAAGTATGGATTCATCTATATACTATGGAGTTCCGGTATTATATATATGGATGCATCCAAATGGTATTATGCTTCAAGGCCTCAATAATGATTATCATATTGGATATATTTATATTATTGAGGACTTCATTCTCCCGGTGGTATGATGATTTTGTCTAAATCATCATTTGTGTGTAGTTTCCAATTCAATGAAAAGTCTTATACCTTCTTGTGTGCATTTGTATTCAAATGAAAATTACTTATATGCACACATTTAGGGGGATCCTATTTCATTCTTGGAATGATGTTGTTATTAGGGCTTTATTGCAAATCATCGTATTTTCATATAACAACAAAAAGGGGGAGATTGAAAGGACATTTCATGATCTCTAAAGTTTTGTGTGTTAGATGACAATACCAAGGATCATTTAATGTGTGTGAGTGATGCTGATAATTGACTATTCAAAAAGCGGATGAAAAGAAGTTTGGGGGCGGATTATACGCCCTGCCAAGGGACGGATTATCCGCCCTTGGATCAATCGACAAAGGCAGCCAAGGCGTGTCACACTGTATGGGGGTCGGTCTTTCCCTCAGATTGTCCGGCCATGGCTGGAGTTTTTGCCCGGGCCGGATAATCCCCCCCTCTAGGGGGCGAATAATCTGCCCCCCAGGAATTTTTGCAAAGGGATCCAAGGCACGTCACACTATATAGGGGGCGGATTTCCCCCCGGAAAATCCGAATTCGAGGCGGATTTTTGCCCCGGCCGGATAATCTGCCCCCCACTTGGGCTGGATAATCTGGTCCCTAAAAGCTCCAACGGCTGAATTTTGCAAGGGGGTATAAATACCCCAATTGCTCCTCCTATCATAACTCTTGATTCATTCAAAAAAGTGCAGTATTGTTCTTCAAGTTCCAAACCGGGATCTCCACCTTCATCCACCTGAAGGCTCCAATCTTTGGGGAATCGAAGGAGGAGGCCTCGATCTTCATCAACACCAATCAAGCGCTTCACTTCCCTCCATTCACTTGGAGGATTCTTGATCTAGTATTTCTTGCAAATATGTAGATCTTAATTTTGGTTATTTGATAATCCTTGTTCTTGTGGAAGCTTGTTGTTATCACGGGAGCCTCCAATTCTGTTCTGGATGTGTGCCCTGCTAGTGTTGTGTGAGACCCTAGCGCATGGCTCAATAGGATTGATAGGAAACCCATACCAAGAAGTTGCAACTTCTTTTCCGGAAGCTCATTCGAGAAGAACTCTAAGGTTAAGCGTGCTTGGCCTGGAGTAATTCTAGAATAGGTGACCGACCGGGAAATGGGTACCGTGTGCACACGAGTGAGGACAAAGTGCGCAGAAAAGATTAGTGTTGGTATGTGGGGTTAGCCTAGAGATCCTATTGAGCTTCCAGAAGTGACAGCCGTCGGTCCAGAGTGACCAGGGGTGTTACAAAGTGGTATCAGAGCCTATCCTCGTGGTTACACGGGCGTGTGCGGGTTAGTGAAGGACATGTGGCGCATGGCGCGTGTGGCCCGGAGTGGACACGGCATGGCACATGTGTCGGCACTGGACGCACAGACGTATGCCAAGAGGGGACGTTCCTGGCTTGTGGTTGATCGACGAGGACGTCGATCTTCTATGGGTGGGTGTATGTGAGACCCTGGTGCATGGCTCAATAGGATTGATAGGAAACCCATACCAAGAAGTTGCAACTTCTTTTCCGGAATCTCATTCGAGAAGAACTCTAAGGTTAAGCGTGCTTGGCCTGGAGTAATTCTAGAATGGGTGACCGACCGGGAAATGGGTACCGGGTGCACACGAGTGAGGACAAAGTGCGCAGAAAAGACTAGTGTTGGTCTGTGGGGTTAGTCTAGAGATCCTATTGAGCTGCCAGAAGTGACAGTCGTCGGTCCGGAGTGACCAAGGATGTTACAAAGTGGTATCAGAGCCGATCCTCGCGGTTACACGGGCGTGTGCGGGTTAGTGGAGGACATGTGGCGCATGGAGCGTGTGTCCCGGAGTGGACACGGCATGGCACATGTGTCGGCACTAGATGCACAGACGTATGCCAAGAGGGGACGTTCCTGGCTTGTGGTTGATCGACGAGGACGTCGATCTTCTATGGGTGGGTGTATGTGAGACCCTGGTGCATGGCTCAATAGGATTGATAGGAAACCCATACCAACAAGTTGCAATTTCTTTTCCGGAAGCTCATTCGAGAAGAGCTCTAAGGTTAAGCGTGCTTGGCCTAGAGTAATTCTAGGATGGGTGACCGACCGAGAAATGGATACCGGGTGCGCACGAGTGAGGACAAAGTGCACGGAAAAGACTAGTGTTGGTCTGTGGGGTTAGTCGAGAGATCCTATGTAACACCCTCAGAATCGGCCCTATGCAAGTTTTAGCGAAACCCGCCAAACCCGCATAGAAACGATTCAAAGGTGCCCTTGAGCACTTTAAATGCGGTGGAAAACAAAGTAATAACATTACACAACATTCCTCGATGGGACCCACAGAACAGATATATATATATAACAGCGACTCAATGAGTCAAGAATACAGATATACAATACGAAGATCCAAATCACCTTGAAAACGATAGAGCGTCCGGCTACGGACAAGATGCAAATGGGGCTAAGAGCCCTGAAGAATAACCAATGGCGTCCATAACCCTGCCTGTGCCAAGCCGGAAGGGTAACCACGCTAACGACGTCGATCTCAAAACCTGCTTAAACAAAGGGTGCCGACAAAGGGCAAAGGAAAAAGAAGGAGTCGAAGATCGAGGCCAAGACGGCGAGACTAGAATTCGGCGGTCCTCGCCTACGAAGGTATGGTGGACTGGGCGGCAGCGCAGCATGCACTAAACAACCTATAGAGACTCGATACAACTGGCGGCTATCAGAGAGGGATAAGAAAGACCTATTCGGAACCAACCTGATGCTACCATCAAACAAACCCATCCTGGTGTTTTCCCCTCGATACCAAACGAGGAAGTCAACCGAGGAACTCACACAGTTGGAAGTTTTATTTATTCAGTTATCGTTGCAGCAATTACTAGTCAAATATAGATAGTCATCCTGATAAAATAAGCAGTGGGCCATTTTAGTTAACCATTCCGTTGTAGTTGCGGCACTTACTAGCCAGATACGATAGCATGAGACAACCCCAAAACCCAGCAGTTGTTGGTACTTTTATTTAGCCATTCCGTTATAGTGAAGCTGATTACTAGTCATATCGGATACAAGTCAATTTATAACAATAAACTTTAGTTATAGTTGTCTATGATCAAGCACTGTGCTCCAAGTCGTCCATAACCGCTTTCTCGAAAAGATTTAACCCTGCAGGGGTGCACCAAAGTATCCACAGGCACTTCGACCCTTTTTGCCAGATCAGTTAACATACACCCATCGGTATGTCGGCGGGGCCTAAGTCACGACGTTCCCAGACCCAAAGCAAGCACGGGGGGGGCCACCCCACTAAGTACACCCACAACGAAGTCGGACGGTCTCCGAGACGGACTTAGGGTTTGGGTAGACGGCCAGAACGGCAAAGAATCCCAAAGCGGGACCGCCGACACAAAACGTGTCCCGATCCTAAATAAAGATGTGCTATCTGTCGCACAATTTAAATAAAGCAGTAAAGCATGGCATAAGTACAGGATAGTAAATAAAACCTCAAACTAGTTTGTGGCCCCCAGTACAATACTTTGAAATCAGGTAATAATCAATGGGGGGCCCATATCTCCCCACATGTGGTTAGCGCGCTCGATCTCGAAACAGGTGTCAAGAACTCGGGGTCCTACGGGACACAAGTGGGAGGTCGGAAACCAACATTATCTATCACCCACCGATGCCTCTGCTTACTTACTTCAATTTTAGTTGTTAAACGATAATTAAAGTGAACCATAAGTAAAGCCATGATCATCTCCAACATTGAACATGCGGCACTTCTCCAACAACTGTGGTACCTGACAACACGCAACAACACTTGAGCAAGCGACTACGACGCGTGGGTCCAACTATCTACCAAACAACAGGTAATAGGATGTGTCCAGGGCTATATATGGCTGCAAGGGATATCACGGGTACGAAAACTAGAGCACCACAACACAGATAGCAAAAGATCAACATGAGGGAATAAATACTAGAAAAGTAAGATAGGTAGAAAGGGGGAGATGCTCGCCTGAAAACATTGTCGAAGGTTCAACCGAAGATCGAGGCGAAGCTCACATCAACTCAACGGCCTTATCCGCGAAGAACCAAAACACTAGAACAAACACCGGATGCAATATTTATTACTACAGCAAAAGATCGGGCATGATGCGTGTATGATGCATGGCATGGCATAGATGCGATGCAATTAGGTCAATATTAAGTGGAACCGGGGTCCCGACAATTAATTAGGTGGTTCAAGTTGTTTAGATACCCCGCAATTTAATTGTTATTTGAACATGGCAAAATATAGCACCGATTCGCTACACAATTTAAATGAGGCCAATATAAGACTAGATTTGCCCGCATATGGGCCCCATATTTAATTATAAGGTGAATCGGCGTAAGGCCCCCAAACCACATGACAAGGATGCATGCATGAACAATTAATATGCGACAAGTTGTATTATATTATAAAATAGGGTTTCGGGAAGGGGTTCACACATTAGAGGGTCTCGACGAACTTGGGGTTCCGAGGGTTCGGGGGATCGGTCTCAGGGTCCAGGGTTCGACGGAAACGGTCTCGGACTCCGGTATTTAGTTTCTTCGGATCGGGGAAGTAGATCTTGTCGCGCGAGCGTCGGTATTTCCGGAAAGGAGAACTTGTCGTCCAGGGTCTCGGTGTCCGGGTGAAGTACTCGGCGTCCTCGAGGGAGTACTTGGTTCGGTGTCAGGGCGCATTGGGTCTGCCCTGGTCGATGTCGTTCTTGTCGCATTCGCGGTCTTCGGGTCATGTCGACGGTCATGGCGTCCGGAAGACGATCTTGGCGGTCCAGGAGAAGATCTTGGGGTTCCGTGTCGGCGGCCTTCGGGTACGGGGGTCTCGGCGACCTTGGCGGTTCCGAGGGGAAGATCTTGGCGTGCCGAGGTTCCGGTCTGGGTTTCCATTATCGATGGCGATCTTGGCGGGACACTTCGAGTGGTGACGATCTTGAGGCTCCAAGGGGTTCGGGTTCGGGCTTAGAATCCGTGGATCAGACCTTGTCAGCTCCATGTCGACGGCCTTGGGGTTCGGTCTTCATCTTGGGTGGTGACGAAGATCTTGCCGAGATTAACTTGGGTCTGCGACAGTTCTCTGGCGTACTCATGTTGTTCTTCACGGCAGCAGACGACCTTGGGGTTCATGAAGAGGCCGCCACCAAAAACGTGCACACACGGGACGGAGGTCTTCGCGTACGGGTGCTCGGAGGCGATGTCAGAGACGGGTCACGGCAGGGACATGAAGGCTTCAGGAGGTGCACGGTCGGGGACGGGGCGAGCTGCCGCGGATCGGGCCGGCGGCGATGGCTCGGGTTGAGGAAGGAGCACTGGCGGCGGAGGGCGACGCGGCTCGGCCGGTGCAGAGGCGGGGCCGGCTCGACGGAGAGGTGCGGGGCGAGGATGGAGGCCGGGGCGGGCGGAGGAACTACGCGAGGCGGCGGCGCTGTCGGGGCAGAGCTCGGGCCGGGCGGGAGGGCGAGCGGCGGCTGCCGTGAGGAGGCCGGGCAGCGAGGAGGCGGCGATCCGGCCGAGGTGGGCTGCAGGAGGCGAGGGAGGAGGGGCGGCGAGGGAGCGGGCGGACAGAGCGGCGCCAGGTGAGGAGGGGTGGGGGAGCGACCGCGGCGGGAGGAGGCGGTGGCGCGGGAGGAGAGGGAGAGGACGCGGAGGGCGAGCCGGAGACGGTGGCGCGGCGGCTGGCGAGGGCGGGGAGGCGCGCCGGGAGGCGAGGCGGCCGGCGGAGCGGGGCGAGAGGAGGGGCGAGCGGAGGTTGGGGAAGGCCGGCGGTGGAGCGGAGGTTGGAGCGAGGCGAGCCGCGGCGAGAGCAGATGGAGGAGGGGCGGCTGGCCGGGAGGACGGGGGTGAGGAGGGGGGCTGAGGAGAGAGAGGAGGGTGGGGCCCGGGGGTGGGGACAGGGCGTGGGACCCGCGGGTCCAGGGGAGAGGTGGGTGTGGCATTGGGTGGGTGCGGGGCTGGGTGAGAGAGGTGGAGAGAGAGGCTGGGGGGTGAGGTGGCAGTGTGGGATAGGTTAGAGGGGAGGGAGAGGGTGAGGTGGCGGCCAGGGATTGGGTGGGGTGATGTGGAGGGGGGTGTGGGTAGATTAGGTTGGGTAGACTAGGGATTTTGAGCGGACCGATTTATTTCCGGGGTGGTCGTTCGGGTCGAATCGGCCCGTTCGACTGCCCCACTAAAATAATTTAATATTTTATTTGTTTTAAATGCACCGTTTGCAAACCGATAGCAGACAAATAAAATAATCCGGAGACCCGGGGTTTTGTGTTCGAACAAAGACGGGGCGTTTAGAAAACATGAATCGGTTTTTCCGCAAATAATTTTATGCAAGCAAATGCAAGATGATGACGATGCTCAAATGCAATGTGGCATGATGACATGAGCATGCGGTCATGATGATGCAATGCACAAAAACAACGCGATTTTCTAGTAGTGGTTTTGCGGGATGCCACATCCTATTGAGCTGCCAGAAGTGACAGCCATCGGTCCGGAGTAACCGGAGGTGTTACATGTTGTAAAGGCACTGGTTCCCTCCTCGAAGGGTACCAATAGTGGAAAGGTGGATCAGGCCTTTGTTGGCGAGATCCATCAGAGAACAGGGTGAGGCCTATTGTGGCGTGGTGGTATTAGAACCGCCCACCCCTCCGGCGCAGACGTACTTCCCTTAACAAGGAAGGAACCGCGATCAAAAAAATCCTCGTGTCTCCGCGTGCTCTACTACGGTTTCCTCGTTCCTCACTTTTACTCGCTTAGTAGTTAGGTTTGCATATAGGAAAATTCCCCGTAGTTGCATATCTAGATAATTTATCTTTATGTCAAGCCTAAAATTGAAAAAGAACTAAAATTTGGAGTAGCACCTATGCACCCCTCTAGGTGCCCATACGATCCATTTCACCCGCGAGGACCAGATCTTCTTCTCTCCTCTGCTCTTATCCCCTATTATTCCCCTATCCATTACCTTACTTAGCTTCGGCTGCTGGTTTCTAGATCGGAGCTCGCCATTGCTCTCCCTGCATCCCCGTCATGGCCAGTCAACCTCCCACGCCCTTAATCTAAGCTCGTCGTCGTCGCCTCGTTTTTACTAGTCACCGTGTCGGAGCTTCGCGTCCCCAGCCTAGCCTCTCCCCTCTGGATAGAACTTCTCGCACGGCGGAGCGCGTACGTGCGGTCAATCCGGACCAGCGACCGGCCTCGGGCGGTTGCATGTTGCCGCGAACCCCAGGCATGGTAGCCCTGGCAGAGGAGTGCAATGACAACGCTCTCACGACCACCATGCTGGGCACGCGTCCCGTCGTGTCGCTGGCAGACTTGCTGTCGGCTTTCATGTCTCATTTTAGGATCAGACAAAAAGTGGTAAGTATTAAGGTATGCACGTTGCCATTTGATTTCTTTGTCTGGTTTGCACACAGCTGAGACAGCGAGCGTGTTCTGCATTCTTCCTGTTATTTCGAGTGCTGTGGGGGAAAATAAGCTTCATGCATTGGCATCACGCCTGTGGGTGGGACGGTCACTTGGGGCAGCTTCATTTCTTCTCTAAAGTCAGCTTTGATGGTCTCCCTTTGGATGCTTGGGAACCGGAGACCCTCAAGCAGGTCATTAGTATCCTTGGCGGCGAGCTGGTGGAGATTGTGCCACCAAGAGACAAATGGATCATTGAGGTAAAGGTGTGGCTGAAAGATCCAGACACCATTTCTAAGATGTACGAGATAGACATTCCAATAAGGGCAGACCGACAGCTTTGTTGGAAGCACCCGGTCATCATCCACCTGCAGGAGGTTCTGGAATTGGTACATGGCATTCATGACCCCGACGAGGCGGCCAGAAAGCGTTCTCGTTGCCTATAGTGTTGGCCTGGAAGGATCGATGACATATGACCACCACCGTTCCTAGACAAGCTGGTGGTTCTGATTTCCCTCGATTGAAGACAGAGGTTTAGTGAATCTGAAAGATTGTTGACTTGAGACTGGAGCATGTAGAACACATGGAGCTAGCTTATGTAATAGTTTGAACTGCTACAGTAGGTGTGGCTAATAAATTTGCAGTATGCGTGGCTAATGAATTCGTAGTATGTTTGGCTAATGAATTTGTAGTTTGTGTGGCTAATAAATTTGAGTGAACACCGTGATTTATAATTTGTGTGAATAACCAAGAATAACCTTCTAAAAATAGGGTGGACTGGCAATGATCAATGTCTTTGTTGCCGAAAAAATGTAGATCATGTCCTCTTCGAATACCAGGTAGCTAGATTTGTTTGCAAAGTGGTTAGCGATCCGAAAGAGAAGAAATGATGCTGGTTTGTCTGCCTCAAACAATATTTACCAAGGTTTGTTCGAGATGGTGCGTGATTTTGTATGGAACGTGCATGAATAAACTACGCAAGATCAGTATATAAATGTTGTCTGAATCTTGTTTGCTCGGATAAGTATGATAGTAAACGAAATTCTACCGCTGGTAGTAATTAAATAAATAGATACATCTTGATAGTATTTGGTTACTTCAAAACTAATTCCATACTATAACATGGGATAGCTATACAAAAGAAGGCTATTGCCTCTACAAAAGCCATTCTACAGAGTTAGTTTAAACTTAATTGTTCTACACTAAAGAAACTGCAGATCTCCACTAGAAAAGTTGGCTAGCCAGTTGGCTAGCCAATCGCCTTGAGAGGACGTAAGTTCAGTGATTGTTCAACCGCAACTAGTCTTTTTCCTTCCCGCCAAACTTTAAGAGATGTGCAGTGTTCATGCACGCCGCTGCGCTTGAACCAATCCTGGTTTAGTACGATTAGTCGCGCCGCTGCAACGATTTCTTCGAACATGAACTCCGGCGTCTCATGGCAGGGATCGTAGGTCCATGTGAATCAAAACATAAATTCCGACGCTGAGCTGTTGCCCGTCGTCGGATCCAGCTGTCAAACACTCCAACAAGATGGGTGTAGATGGATACTCGTCGCTGCGGTGTGGCGGCCGACGGTGCATAGAATGGATCGTCTTTGCCGCTCACGGTGTGCGTCCAGATTGCCCCACAAAGGTAAGGTCGCCCACGCTGAGGCATGGAGGCGAGAGTTGGTTGAACTTGACGTTGCCATATTTGAGGTTTTGTTTCCTTAGCGTCATGCTCGCAAAAACACTTTAGAATGTACCTTCTTTCTCCTGCGCAGAGTACACGAAAATGTCACCGCGCGCTTTCTCCACGACGCTCACTTGGCCCTGCTCACCGCCGCCGCCACAGATGCAGCACATTCTGCGAAATCAACCGTCTCAGATGCCAATGGGAGACTGCCCTTGTAGTACAGCCATATGGTCTGCTTAAGAGGGGCCAAATAGCCAAGCTTCGGCGGCGCACGGTGCGGCCGTGGCGGCGACAGCTTCTTAGGCGGGGCAATAACTAAGCTTTCTAATAGTGTAGTTATTCAAAACTAGTTCAACTAACTACTGAATCTTTATTTCTCTTCCCAACATAAGAGTTCTAAGATATTGAAAATACAGGTCGTGGCTAGCCACCAGATCGGGCAATGTACCAGGCCAACTTTTATTTTAAGTAAATTTACGACTGTGTCCTTAGTTCTGTCCAAAATTATGTCTATGCCACTACGATCGTTGAATTGTAGCAACACCATCAGGAATAGGGGAAGATGACGTGGAATTTTACTGACTGGTGGGCCCCGCCACCTCGACCTTCGACGGAGCGCATCCTAGGTTCGAGGATTAGTGCCCCCTAATAATTGTGCGATTTTCCATATTATGTCACTCGCAGCTCCGCTCCGCTCCACTGCTCTGGTCATGCCACCACTACTCTGTCCCGTTGTGCACCACTCTCATCCTCCCCATGGGTTATCGTCCTCCCGACATCCCCTACCCACCTACCCTCCTTGCCCTATGTCCCTGCCGCCGTCCCCGCTTAGGCGCGTCTGGGAACAAAAATCGTGAGGCCAGAGTTCGGTTCTTGCGCAACGACGATGGCTTTGATCTGGATCCTGCCCGAAAATGGATCCTGCATGGCCAGAGAACACGAAGATGGGTCCTGGACGGCTGAAAGTCGCGGAGATGGACCCTTCAAGGCTGAAGAGCATGAAGGAGCACAGAACATGATAAGAGGACGCGGGGTGCAAAGTTTTTTCGCTATAGAGCCTACTAAATGTGTCGTACGTCCTCTCGAAAGGGTAAAAACTGCAATTCCATCTCTGCCTTCCCCAATTAGTATTTCTAGTCCCGTGGTGATGGCGAGGATATGTATTGGTGACCGTAGGACGTCTGCCGCATCCGGATTTCTTTTGAAAATTCGACATGAGTGTCAGACTGAAACCTTGTCCGATGGTAGAATCATAGTTACTAGTGGATTTGATTATCGGCTGACTGTAGACGCGGAGGACATAACTCTAAGTGACTTGCACATGCAATTTGGCAAGTTTATGATTGGCCAACATGATGAATTTGTAAGATGTGGGATAAACACCTCGGCATGAGGACTGTGTTAATGTTTGTGCACATCATTAACAAAGATACTGGAGAAGAGACTGTCCTTAATGTACCGGCCCGTGTGGAACGCGAACAAAACAACCTCTATTTGTGATACCGAGCGCGATCGCCCAACTTGTCGTTGAGTATGATGCTTTCTCAAGAAATCATGAACAAATCGAAATGTGCATATAAAGTCTTGACTTCTGCAAAGGCCTCTAAGTCATTAATAATAGATGAAAGGCGTATTTTCTCTTTTTAAGGATTCCAGAAGCATGTCTAGCCCAACCACAAAGGAATTTTCATGAAGCACGCATTTTATTATTCTATCACTGTATAGGCGTTTGACCACTGACGGGTTTCTCTCAAATGGCCTTCACCATCTCATTGAAGCCATCGCGAATCAACCAACCACGTTCGAATTTGAACTCAAGCTTAGTTTTTCATGGCGGCTACCCAACAGATAAGAGTAAAGAAGCATGATCTGATAAAGCCTCAATACGCTGTAGAGCACGAACAATTACCATAGAGAACTTCTCTTCCCACTCGGTATCCATAGGCACTCTATCTAATTTTTTATATGTCGGTTCTAGAAGACTGTTAGCCCAAGTAAACTGTCTTCCTAACATGGAAACCTCTCTTAAGTCCAAGCTATCGATGACAACATTAAACAAGAAAGACCAATGTTCATTAAAAAGCCCCTGGCTTTTCTAGTGAGACAATCTTAGCAAATTAAAATCACCACCTATGAGGATAGGATGCGGATTGTCTTTTTCCACATTCACCAACTCACATAAAAATTCAGATTTGTAAAGATCCTAGACAGCTCCATAAACAACGACTAGAGACTGCCTTATTACATATATGTAGTTTTATGAAAAAAAAACTCCAAATGAATTGGTTAAGACATCTATGGTCTCATCTCTAATGCCTAACAGGATCCCCCGGATCTATCATGAGGCAGACGTGAAATCCACGTGAAGTCTACTCCACCAGAAAGGCGATTGAGTAGAGCTTGTGAGAATTTACGTCTACTAGTCTCAGAAATACCCATAAAACTCAACTTATAATCTCTCACACAATCATCAAAGAACAAATGTTTAGCCAAGTCTCATAGACCTCTGCTATTTGAAAACATGTCATTCATTAAGAAAAGATAGGAATTTTGAATACACAGGGCCTCTTATGGGAGTTCTGGCTCTTTGATTTATGACTAGAAGCTTTAAGTTTATAAATTGAACAAAGCCCAGTCTCATCAAAATCCATTTCCGATACTTCACACACTTAGTGAGAAAGAAGTTGACCATTTACTATGGCATGTAACTCCTTTGTTAGCAAGAGTCAAGAATAAGAAAGACTTTCAGAGTACCAGTTAGACAATCAAACTCCATATGTCTCAATACATTAGAAGAAAAAAAAAACTTTTCTAAAACTACCCAAGCTAACGCCTACATTTGACTCGAGGTTTGGTTGAATTATTTATACAAGGCAAGTTCGTGTTTTTTTGGCTTTACGCGGCATGCCTTAACCAAAGAGTTTTCATCACACACATTATTGGCATCAAACCTATGGCGAGCAGTAAAAAAAAACTATAGCGAGCACTTCGTCTGGACGGTGCACCTCCACACGGGACAGCATAGGGCTGCAAGCAGGGCAGCTTGCGGGCAGCCTTACGTATACACCAGTATACGTTAAAGATTGATTTCTATCGTTACATCTAGTACAGTTTATTTACGGACTTAAGTTGACCCCGCACCTGCACCCTCCACATCAGCACGCGCCGAAGCCAGAGACAGACCCCACCCCTCCTGGGTCGACCCCCCTACAGGCTCCAGCCGCATCACACCCAGCCTGGGCCGGCATGACAGAGGCGCACCCCTCCCGGGCTGCCTTTTCCGCCGGCTGCTGGCGGGCCAGGTAGGCTACCGCGTGGGCGGCATACAGCACCTGCTCCTCCTGGTCTGAGTGCGAGCTCCTGGCTCAAAGTTGATTAGACTTATCCAATTTCTGAATACCAGATTCGCCAAAAAGTTACAAAAAGTTGCCTTTTTCATATGACTTCATTTTTCACGCCATATGTAATATTCCCTCTGCATATTAAATTAGTGACACTTATTATAGATATAAAAAGACTAGTTTAGTCGTAACTGAGCTGGACACATAATCATCGCTTTCTTTTTCCCCTGCAATCATTTTCCACACCACGCGAATTTTCATCCCCCTTTCTCGCTGTCTTTCCTCAGCAAGACTATTAGTGTAGTTGTTGGTCATCTACTCTTGGCCCCTCCCGTGAACAGCAGAAGTTGGTCCTGCGGAACAGCAGAAGGCTCCTCTTGCATCTTGATCCCCTCCGATCAGCGCTCTCCTGCAAGTCTCTCTTATATTCCATCAGGCATCAGTTCGGTACTGATCGATTCCTCTCTCTCTCTCTCTCTCTCTCTCTCTCTCTCTCTCTCTCTCTCTCTCTCATGTTCCATTAGCTAGACGGATTTTCCAGTTTTCCTGTTAGAGTTAATCTTTTTTTTTTCTTTTGTGCTCATCATGTCTAGGAGTGGTGTGTTTCTAAGCTAGCTAGCCAGCGGATCGGTGCGTCGATCGTAAGCGCTAGTTGGAGCCAGTCACGTCCGTGAGTTAGTTCTATTAGTAAGCCCATGATCTGCAAGCAAGTGGTTCCATGCATGTGCACGTTAATTAGTTTGGCTTGGGGAATGGGGAGCGGCCAAGACAAGTGATGCGTGGAGCCATGACGAGAGTTGTGGATCAGATAGCTCATGCATATCAGAGCCATGACGAGAATTGTGAATCAAAAACAAGTCGATCCTATACGGAAACCCTTCCCCTCTTCTCCAACTATCCCTCCTCCACTCTTCCTTTTTTTCCTTCCACTACCACCGTCGGCGGCGGTGGTCGTCCTCTCCCCGCGCCCTTGGGAGCCGGTCTAGGCTGCCGGTCTCTCTTACCGGTAGTGGTGCTCCATGGGAAGCAACGATCCGGAGTCCCTCTAGATGTCACCGGGAGGCGGCACCAACGACGAGGCAGGGCGACGCGGCGAAGGGTATGACGGTTTGGCGTCGGCTCCTCCCGGCCCAAAACCGGGACCCTTGGGCCTGATCTAGGCTTCAGTGGGACGACGTGTCCGCTGCTGCGATGTCTCCTGGAGATGGTGGTGACGAGGTAGCTCCTGTTGGGGATTGAGGCACAACGGCCGGCCTATTGCAGCAAGGCAGGGGTGGGGGGTGAGTCCGACTGGGCTTGTTGTATCCTGTTGTCATGTCCGGTCTGATGGGTTCGTTGCATGCAAATAAAACATTTTCTACAGAATAGCAAGAGAGAACCCCGCAAAATATAATCTACTGGATACAAGTAACAAGTAGAATAGATCTAATCAACTTACCCTTAAAGAACACGAGCGCTAACGATCTAGAGACCGTGGGTGATGTAGTCGATCGCTTGTGACTGTTCAAACATAAGTAATTTTTGACCTTCAATATCCATGTACCGAACAGACGACACCTCAGCGGTATCCACATGTTCCGCTCTGGTGTCATCTCCTCCTTCTTGATCCCGCAAGAGATAGAGAAGATCTCCGCGAGAATTGGGTAACGCAATGGCACCACTACTATGGTGGTGGAGAATTTCAATAGGACTTCATCGTGCGTCAACGGGAGCGGGAGAGAAGGAGGGAGGTGCCAGGAGCAAGGGTTGCCCGACCCCTGCCCTTTCCCCTCCTTATACAAGGGGTGGGGCGGCCAGCTCCCGGCCCAAGAAGGGGGAGGCAACGGTCAAGGGGGGAACCCCCTCCCCAAAGTTAGGGTTTTCCCCTCCCCTTGCCTTGGCCGCATGGGCCCTATGGGGCAGGTGGGGCCCACTGGTGGCCCCCTAAACCCTTCTAGAACCTTCCGGTTTCTCCAAAATTACTTTCCCATATACAATTCTCAATCTACAGACCATTTTGGATATCCTCGGGATGCCTAGGATCTAATCCGAGACTCCGAACGTCATTTGGTTTCACCATACTCATTCTTGACAAAGACTAGCTACACTGTAGGTTAAGTGTGTGACCCGATGGGTTCGAGAACATGCATACATGATCGAGACAGCTCTCCGATCAATAAATATTAGCGGACCGGGATTCCCATAATGGTTCCTACACATTCAACGAAGTTTTTTTCGGTTAAACCACAATGTCAAATATTCAAACAATCCGGTATGCAATTACTTCTTTATCAAGATATATTGCTTGCCCAAGATTTTATTGTCGGTATCACTATACCTAGTTCAATCTCGTTTCCGGAAAATTCTCTTTACTCGCACCATGGTATACGATCCATGTGACCAACTACTTTAGTCATTGAGCTCTTGGATGCTACACTATCGAGAGGGCCTAGAGATATCTTACACTCCGTCACACGAAGGGAAAAAAATCCCAATCTTGATTCATGCAACCCAACAGACACCATCAGAGACACCTAAAATCCACCTTTATAATCATCCAGTTACATAGTGACGTTTGATGTCCACAAGGTATTCCTCCGATGCCTGAGAGTAACATGATCCCATGTCTAAGAAAAGTATGCTTGACATATTCATAAAGCAATATCAAACAAACTAGACACTAGGATCAGAAGCTATGCTTATTATTAAGGGTCTTGTCCATCACATCATTCACTAATGAAGTGATCTCATTATCAAGTGACATATATGTCCATGGTATAGGAAACCTTAGTCATCGCTTGACTAACGAACTAGTAGAAGAGGCTTACTAGGGACTCTGTGTTATTCATTTATTCACACATGTATTTAGTTTCCAATACATACAATTATAGCATGGACAATAAACAGTATCATGAATAAGGAAATATGAATAATAAAAACTTTATTGTTATCTCTAGGGCATATTTCCAACAGACCCCTACTTGCACTAGAGTCAATAATCTAGTTTACATTGTGTAAGTATCTAACACCCATGGAGAATTGGTGTTGATCATGCTTTGCTCGTGGAAGAATCTTAGTCAGCGGCTCTGCGATATTTAGATCCTTGTATATCTTTTAAATCTCTATCTCCCCTTCTTGGAGATGTTCACGTATGATGTGAAATTGGCGTTTTATGTGCTTGGTATTCTTGTGAGCATGTGGCTCATGAGCAAGGGCAATGACACCTGTGTCGTCACAATACATGGCCAGTGAAGCCAATGCACTAGGAACCACTCCAAGTTCAGTTAGGAACTCCATCATCCAAACGGCTTCCCTTGTTGCTTCTGAAGCAGCAATGTATTCCGCTTCACAAGATGATCATGCTGTCACGCTCTTCTTGGAATTATTTCAACTCACTGCACTTCCCTTCAAAATAAACATGTATCTAGACTAAGACTTAGAGTCATATGAATTGGTGTCCAGCTAGCGTCGACGTAACTCTTTATGAATAGCTCCTGGTCATGAACATAAACAAGAAAAAAATCCTTAGTTTTTCTTAAATACTTAAGGATATTCTTTACTACTATCCAGTGTTCCATTCTTGAATCACTTTGGTACATGTTGGTCAAACTAACATCGTGGCACACATCTGGTCTTGTACACAACACGACGTACATGATATAACCTATGGCTTCCTGGCAACACTGGTAACAACCTTTTCCGTGAGTTATCCATTTTAAACTTCTTCAAAACTTTGTCAAGGTATGTACTCTACGATAATTCTATCAAGAGTCTTGATCTATCTCTATAGAGCTTGAAGCCTAATATGTATGTAGCTTCACTAATATATTTCATGGAATTTTTTATTCAAATAAGCCTTAACACTTTCAAGTAGTTCTATGTTGTTTCCAATTATAAATATGTCATCTACATACAATATTATAAACGCAATAGAGCTCTCACTCACTTTCTTATAAATACAAGATCGTCCACCCATTTGGACAAATCCAAGTCCTTCGATAACTTCATCAAAACGGTGGTTCTAACTCCAGGATGTTGCTTTAATCCAAAAATGGACCTCTGAAATTTGCATACTTTGTTGACATCTTTAGAATCTATAAAGCTTTTGGGATGTACTATGTATAACTCTTCCTTAATGTGGCCATTCAGGAAGACACTTTTTATATCCATCTGCCAGATTACATAATCGTAAAAGACAACAATTGCTAACATAATCCGTATAGACTTCTACGTCTCTACAAGTGAGAAAATCTCATCATAGTCAACTTTTTGAATTTGCCAAAAACTTTTTGTGACAAGTCGTGCTTTATAAACGGCAACCTTACCATCAGAGTTTGTTTTCTTCTTGAATACCCACTTGTTCTCAACAACCTTGCAATCGCTCGGTAATTCTACCAAAGTCCATACTTGGTTTTGTATATGGGTTTTATTTAGGATTTCATGGCTTCTAGCCATTTACCAGAGTCTGGGCTCATCATCGCTTCGCAATAGTTTGCAGGATCATTGTTGTCTAACAAAAGCACATGCCTAGTCGTCGTGCTCTCGGTGGCTAGCCGTCGTGCTCTCGGTGGCACGATAAAAAATCCGCCAGGGATAACTGCGTCAGGGTAAGTGCAACGGCGGCGTTTTTTGGCTCGGCGCAACGTAATCCGTCAACCTAGCGCTTCCACGGAGCGATGGAGGATGCGCCTCGGTATATTACTAAGAGTAAATTCCACTTTTTACTCACTAGTTTGATAGTTTTGAACAAAATACTTTATTTAACAATTTTTCATCCGTATTACCCCATTTAGCAAACATTTTGTCAGTTTTTACCCCTTTTAAAAATCCAAGAGGTCCGCTTGTCAGCTACACGTGGGATGCGGCATCACGTTCTTCTCTTGGCGGTTTAAAAAAAAGAAAAGTGGGTATGATAGTTGAGTCGCGCTTGATTTTTTGCATGCGGTCGTTACATGTACGTAGAAACTATTGATATATCAGTCGATGGAGGAACTCGTCCAAGTAATCGCTAGCGGTCTTAGAGCAAGAGGCAGTGCTCCAGACCAAGTTAACTTCTTTTAAAATGTTTGGTAAGTGATATTGGCCAATGGTAACAACATGTACAAAGCTATTGGCTCAATTAAGATTTAGTAGCTACTCCCTCCGTTTAGAAATATAAGATGTTTTAGCTTTGTGAATGAGATGTATCTAGACACCTTTTAGTGTCTAGATTCATTTGAACCTATACACTAAAAGGTGTCTACATACATCTCCTTCACAAAGCTAAAACATCTTATATTTTCAAACGGAGGGAGTAGCAAGGTACGCACAACTAATTAGCCTTATACATCAAAGCGTGGGTGCCTCTTACTTCATATTTCTTGCGATTATCTAAGCAGTACATGCATGTGATTATATACCTATACGGTAAGACCAAGGTATTATACTACTCAATGATGAACTCTAACTCAACTCGGATACACTCACATTAACAAGGTGTATCGTCATAATTTTCATCAGGTGGTGGTTATGGACAAATTTTTGGGGTTCAACGTTTTCTCGGGGTGCAAGAAAACAATTGGAGGAAAATAGTCAACTCCACCAACATTAAAATCATGTGCAAAATCTTAAAGAGGATAAAAATTGGCAAAACTTTCGATAAATGGGGTAATATGGATGAAAAATTATTAAATAGGGTATTTAGGATCAATAATATCAAACTAGGGGGTAAAAACCGGAATTTACTCCATTACTAAAGATGGCGAAACTTTAGTGCCGTGTAACCACGTATTATTTTCTATGTTACAACTTCTAGCATTATAAAGAGTTAATGATGTTAACAATAATTAATTTATGTTGCTAATTACATTGTAGTTTGACTTTATTGATATATAAAATATTTATTACATCATATTACATTGGATTTGAGCCCCTATCTAATCATTACATTGGAGGTATCATCTGCTAATAACATAGAGGGTCTTGAGCCCCTCTCTGTTCAGCAGATCTACCTCTAAAAATTAAAACTATATCTAATTAGGAGAAATATCCTATCTAAACCTAGAGTTCTTGAGCAACTATCTATTCCATTCAACATCAAAATCATGTCTGTGCTGAAGAATCTATGTGTGGCAACATCATCAAAATGGATATGCCTTTGAGCACACGCCATGTACTGATAACTTTGCTGGGAACTAAATGAGAAATAAGGGAGATGATTAAGAGGAGAAAGAAAAAAGTAGGCAGATCTAAAAGAACATGCGGACCCCAAGATGTGTCAGAAGATGAGGAACAAAACTACAGATTGGACAAGTCAATAGAGAAGAACGGTGGAGCTGCGCAAGATCCGTTGGGGTGTGTCCAGACAGGCTCAGGTGGTTTCTAAGAGTGGACTTAGTTGTTAAGGTTTCTCTATTATATAGAGTGAGGAGTGGGGAGTGGAAATTCTCAGCCATTTGAGCAAGTGTGGTTCATGCATCGAGATTTTTGGCCCGCATTTCCATAAGAAATTTCTTAACACTTTTTCTCTATATATGACCGCACACGAGAACGATGAGAGAAGGTGCAGAGTTATGTTTTAATTGCGTGAGAGGAAAAAATAAAGACATTAACTGCCACGGGACTTTAGATATTGCGCTCTAGGTCCGATTAAAAAAACTCCATAATATATAAACAACCTAGTCCAACAACTTGGCAGTCGTGGGTCTCACCACTCAGTGTGATGCATTTGACCGGTCAGCATGGCTCTTACCGTTCACGACGCAATGTTAACTACCTCCAACGATCTAATGCGGTATTAGATGGCATCGGACTTGCAGGTCATATACCATGCACTACTTGAAAACTAGCGGCGCATTTCAGCAAATGCGTCACAGAAATCTTCACACTTCTGTGGCGCATATAGGAAAAATACACCATCTGTGGCGCATATGTCCACATGCGCCACAGAAGTTACGCATATGTCACAAAAGTTGCGCATATGTACATATACGCCACAGAAAGTTCGGATGGACTCTATCACGAAATCTCATTGACTATACTCTGACCAACATTCTGTGATGCATATGAACAAGTTGGAGTAGAAAAAACAGATTCCACCCCCTCTCCCGTGGATCACCTTTTTAGCCTTGCAAAAAATAATAGAAAATGAAAAACACTTCAAAAAATAAAATCCTTTCACATAGTGATAGGTAATGTGGTCTAGTTTGAAGGAAAATTAAAAAACATGCATTTCGACTTTTTATGCAAAAAAAGTTTATGCCACGGTAAAACGACAGTAACTTTTGCACACGGTGTCGGAAAAATACGTATAATATACCAAAATGACGAGAACGAGATTTCACATCCGCTCGCAAACCTACTGTCATTTAGCAATTATTTAGATTTTAAAATTCAAAAAGAGTAAAAAATTATGGAGAAAAGATAGTTTTTTCCTTAAAAATAATAAAAAAGGAGGACAAACTTCTGTGGCGCATTTCTTCCATATGCGCCACAGAAGTCTTGGCCAAAATTCAAAATTTGAATCCCGCCCCTTCTCCCTCTCTTATACTCTTCCACTCATCCACCCTCCCCCTCCTCACCTTCTTCTCTCATTCTCCTCACCTTCTCCTCCTCCTCCACCCCAGTGAGCTTCTCCTCCTCCTTCTCCACCACCAGCCCGGTGAGCTCCTCCCTCCTCCACTCCGGTGAGCTCTTCCCTCCTCCACCCCGGTGAGCTCCTCCTCCTACTCCTCCCACCTCCCACCTCCCTCCTCCTCCACCCCGGCGAGCTCCTCCTCCGGCGACCTTCTCCTCCTCTTCCTCCTCCTCCTCCGGCGGCCTCCTCCTCTCCTCCACCGGCGACCCCACCTCCTCCACCAGCGACCTCCTTCTCTCCTCCATCGGCAACCCCCACCTCCGGCGAGCACCACCTCCGGCCAATCTGGCCGGGTTTTTTTTTTGAAATTTGAAAAAAAACTTCGGTGGCGCATATTGGCAAAATGCGCCACGAAAGTTTGAGATCTGGTTCGGGACTTCTGTGGCGCATTTTGGCAATATGCGCCACAGAAGTTTTTCAGACATCTGTGGCGCATTTCAATATGCGCCACAGAACTGCACTTTAGTGGTGAGATAACAATGGCGTATCCCATATGCGCCACAGAAGTCCCAAAATGGTGCGCCATTGATAGGCCTTTTCCTAGTAGTGATGGCACCAAAATCCACTGGTATCGCATCGGCCACGGCTTATACATGGCCGCTGTGACAAAATGGTGTCGTGATTGCTCATCCGCCAGATAACCAACTTTTGTAGGTACTTTTCGTTTGTGCCACCTCAAAAATGTGCCGGGTATGGGTGTATTTTTGTAGTGTGGGTGGCGAGATTGGTGGGGGTGCTTCGAATCGCCCAGGTTTTTTTGTGGGTAGGGTTAGGGAGAAATCTTTGTTGGCCAGTACGACGTGGTGTCGCCTTTGGGTGGCGGCATTCCTTCCTAGAGGGCATCACAGATATCCCTAGTCCACTCTACTTCGAGTTCCGGAGGAAACCCTACTCCGTGTCGGCGGCGATTCCCTTCTTGAAGGTGCTGTATGGTGTTGGGCGCTTCGATTTACTAGGAGCCTGCAGGGACAAATTTTGGGGGCGCAAGGGTGGCGGGTTACACTCGTTTCGTCGATTCGCCGTTAATTTCATTTCTTTTTGTCTAGGGCATATTTTAGCGCTGTTCTCCAGCATTTTCGTTCATTCGAACTATTGTATCACGTGGTTGCTTTATTTGTAAAACGGGGCGAAAGCCTCTTTGGGTGATAGCTCATGCATATGGCCGTTTGCGCTGCTCTGCATCAATTTAGAACATATGGCCTTTTTGGTATTGAGCTTGGTCATGATTATCTGTGAATAGCTAAGTTTTGAATTTCAAATAGTAAGTATCAATTTTTCGTAGTTAGTGACTCAACAAAGCCTTTTTTATTCTTTTAGTTACTGATGTTTTCCTCTTCCTTGAAAGAAACTTATTTAATTCTGCAGAATTGTTGAACTATCTTGACGTACTTTTCCTAGTGATGACCTGGTAATTCTTTTTATAGGTACTAATTTAGAACATACATTAATTTCGTCGCTTGCCAGTCACATGGCTCAGTTTCATCAGTATGGGATACTCTCCCCAGTTCTCAGCCTCGTTGCAAATGAGATATGGAAGCCGATCAAGAAGCACTTTGGCTATTGTCTGAAAGCTGAAAGCAAAGTTCGTAATCTAGCAAAAGCTGCTGATGATTTGAAAATCACCACAGATACTATTGATGAGAAAATTCAACTGGGTGAACGCGAGGGAAAGAGACCGAGGATGCAAGCAACAGGGTGGATAGAGAGTGCTCGATCAGTTGTAGATGAATCACACAGAATCAAGAATGAGTATGAGGGAAGGAGCATACATATATTTGGTTGCTCCTGGAATTGTTTCTTCAACTACAAGACTGGCAGAGCTGCCACCAAGAAGAAGAGTGATGCTGATGAGATGAAGGAGAGAGCCCCCCAGAATGATAGTATCTTCAGATTGCTCCCATCAGCTGGCAGAGAGCTGCCTCTGCCACCTAACATTGTGGGGCAAAACGAGTACAAGGATAAGATTGTTGGTTACATTAAACAAGGAACCACAAGCTTCATTGGGATATGTGGCATGGGAGGGTCTGGCAAAACTACTCTCCTTAAACAATTAAACAACATCTTCAGTTACGCTGCAGAAACGCATGAATTCGATCATGTCATTTATGTGGAAGTCGGTCAGAAGCAAAACCTGAATACAGTTCAGCAGAATATTGCATCCCAGCTCGGCTTGGCGCTAGGACAGGATGAAAGCACAACATCTAGATCTGCATCCCTTTATAACTTCTTGAAGAAAAGGAAGTTTCTCTTGTTGATTGATGACCTTTGGCAAACACTGGACCTAGTGAAAGCTGGCATACCTCAAGGTTACGTACAAAATAGGCAGATCATAATAATCACAACTCGTTTACAGCATGTCTGTTATAGAATGCAAGCTCATGGTCAGGTGATTATGTTACAAAGACTCAAGTTTGACGAAGCCTGGAGTCTCTTTGCCGCTAATGCGGGCCACAGACAAACCAATAGCAGCGCACAAATCAGAGGTTATGCCGAGAGCATCGTAGAAAAGTGTGGGGGCCTCCCACTAGCTCTTAAGATAGTTGGCCAGGCCATTGCATCGAAAGAAAGTGAACATGAATGGAAACATGCTATGATGTTGCTTCAACAGTCTCAGTTCCACAAACTTCCAGATGCAGAATCTGACCTATACTCTATGCTATATGTTAGTTATGACCACCTGCCAGATGAGAGGACAAAGCAATGTTTTCTTTTATTTGTCTTGACTTCATATGATCGTATGCAAGTGACACATATAATAGATTTTTGGATGGGCCATGGATTACTAGATGAAGATAATGATATCAGAAAAAGGTATTTGAGAGGTCACTCCATTGTTGGATGTCTAAAAAGAGCTTGCCTGTTAGAAGAACATCCTCAAGGGGAAAGGTATGTGAGGATGCATGATATCGTCCGAGATCTAGCTCTTTGGATTGTAGCAACACAGCAAGGAGATGGATGTAACAAGAAGCAGTGGCTATCGCGTCACCATGGAGAACCTTTAGAAGAAGAAGAGTGGGGCACTGCCGAAAGGATTTTCCTCTGGGGCAAGAGTGACGTGACGATCCCTGATTCTTGCAGTTGCCCTCTCCTATTAACTCTTGTACTGCAATTTAACACGAGGTTTTGCAAGGTTCCTAGAGGATTTTTTAGAACTGCTCCATCTCTCACCTTCTTGGATCTGAGTCGAACTAATATTCAACAACTCCCATCAGATGTTGGAGCATTAGTGAACTTGCAGCTCCTTAATCTTTCGGAGACGCCAATTCAATCGATCCAAATGGAGCTTCAACTGTTGAAAAGTTTGAGGTACCTATATCTAGCATTTACATATCATCTGAAAGCTATCCCAGATGGGACCATATCTGCACTAAGTATGTTGAAGGTGGTCGATTTATACGACAGTGGTCGTTTCCCAAAGGACAAAGCATGGTCGTACATCGAGGAGTTGGAGAGTTTGACATGGTTACAGTTCCTGGGGTTCACGGTGGGCGATCGTGATTCGCTTCACAGGATTTTCAACCTGTCCAAAGCCTCCTTGACCTTGAGACGCGTCTATATAAAAGGAGTGGAAAACTTGCAACGTCTCCATATTTCACCTGTACTTATTGGCAAATCGAGGGCACAACAACTCGAGATGTTGGCACTGCATGGAATAGAAAGTTTGGAGGAGTTGCTGATAGGTGAAACCAATGTGGAGCCAAATTGGCACTTCCAAAGCCTTGAGGACCTCCGGTTGTGGGACCTCCAAAAATTGGGAAGTATTGTATGGAAAGGGGTGTTTCCTCATGCTTGCCTTCCCAGACTTCGTCGACTACAGATCTACGGCTGCCACAACATCAAGACAGTCACATGGATCAGGCAGCTGCCCTGCCTAGAAGAGGTATATTTGGTTGACTGCGATTCAATGTTGGAGTTAGTGATGAATGGTGATGATGAAGGAACCATGTCACATGATATGGCTTCTTTTCCTCTTCTCAAGGTACTCGGACTAAGTGATCTCAGGAATCTGCACAACATATGTGATGGCACACATGCATTATTTCCGTGTTTGCAGTTCTTGCTTGTGTACAAGTGTCCTATGCTGGTGAAATTACCATCCAAGTTACTACAAGAAGATAGGACACCGCTCATACTCGGCCAACAAGACTGGTGGGAACAAGTAGGCTGGGAGGATAATACCATGAAATCTACTTTATTCTCCTTCTTCAGAGAACTGCCTGCAAGTTTTCAAGGAAGTGATATAGAAGCTTACAGTGCATTATTCTATTTCCGTTGATTCCAACCAAAAAAAGGCATGGTCACTGGCATGGTTCCGAACGCCCGCAGTGCTTGCCGTAGGGGATGAAAAACACCCTTGTTTCAAAAATAAAAAGAAAAATGGTTATTGCTTTGTAAAATGGCTAAGCAACATTTGTTGTTAATAATACTCGGCATGTTGTAATTTCTGATACAGTTGGCTCGTGCCAGGTTTACACAATTGCATTACATGTTGTAAAAATCGGTACTGAAAACAAGCTACTCCTGTATTTACAATTGCATTACATGTTGTTGTAAGGACGGCGGCACGCCTTTGGCTCGTGCCAGTGTTTGTAGTTGTCGCTGGGTGGTTTAGTGACCTATTTATATTTTTATTACTTTTAGAACTCTTTGTACTGTTGTTGATTATTATTGCTAGATCGATGTAATTTCATTAAAAAAAAACATTCTATGGTGTTGTGCCTCTATAGCTCAAACACTCGGTACGTTGCACCAGGGTTCACAGCTCACAAAAAAGCACGCACACGCTCTACTGGATGACAGTGGGCCCCGTACCACCGAGAACTATAGCCAAACTTGTTTGGCACGCCTCCAGGTCCGTCACCACCATTGTCGCAAGAAGATGAAGATCCGTAGCAAACACATCCACGATGTTTAAGACGGTTTTATCCAAAACATATGAATTCCAACTGTAAAAGATTGAAAATTGAGTTTTGCAATTCAAAAACTCCCGGTGCCTTCCAACCCCACCATAGAAAAAGCATCGAATTGCCCTCTGATCCATGAATGGTTCCTCTCTCAACTTGAAGCATTTCTGAATCCTTCACCTGCTCCGTTATGCACAGAAATAGAACCGCACTACTGAATCAGGACGTACAAGTTGATGTGCTGCAATTATTCACTATCTTAACGTCCTACAGTTCAAAGTTCGGCCATGGCTACTCAAACAAATAAGAGGATTTTCTATGATGCATTCACCACACAAGTTGCCAAGTTGGTGCTCATGCATGACGAAAAAAGGGATCAAAAGATACAGAGCTTTGTGGTGTAAAATCTCCGGATTGTCGATTATACCTTTTTGTGCCAGAGTGCCTATTATCGTCCTTGATGATGATATGTAGTATTGCAGACACAACATGATATTTTTGGGACAACATATGCTACGAGTGACCTGTGTTGAAACAAGAGCAGATAATAACGTCAGTGCCTACAAAGAGTGGACACACAAAAACACATGCTTCAATTACCACGAGAAAGATAGGAATGACCTGAGAAGATAGCACAGAAAGCTAGCTAGCAAATTTAGCCGGTCCTGAAAAGGTCTACCTGTTTCCTACATGAATTGACAAGAAAAAAAGCTTTTCGTGCCTTCACAAAAAAAAGTTGCGCACGAATTTCGCATGAAACCTCGATTCAGCGGAATCTGAGAATAGTGGGTGTGTCATGAGGATTGCTTCGTCGCAGATCGTTTGGACAATCAACAAGTCATGCTATATGTCTCCAATGGAAATGATTAAAACCACGGTAAAAACACTACGTACTACTCCAATTCCTAAAAGTAGGACAATCCTGATCTCTCGTCTCAGCATATGCTATCTTCCCCAGCGTGCATCGGCGTTGTTCGTTCTTTTTCTTGGCTGCTGTTGCGGTGTTACCGATTATCACAGCCATGTCCACCATTGCTCGGCCGCCGACGTGGTCACTCCCTCGTGTCGTGTGTATGCAGCAGAGACCGCATGGAGGTGAGCAGGACATGATTAGTCCAACATGCTTTTGGCGAAGGAAACTCATGATCGACGGCGACCATGACAAGCAATCAGAACTCGTGTGCCAAATGATCATCCAGCTAGGCTTTAGGCTAGATAGGCCGTGGTGTGGCGTGGCACACTTGCTTGAAAAGCGATGGCCACCTTGCTGGTAATGACTGAGGCGAATGGTGATAGGGAGGAATTCATGGCTTATTCCGTGGGGTGGTGGTGTGTCATATTTTGGGTGACCGCTAAGACTACGAGATTCGTGGCGGTTGATCCTTTTGATGGTTTTTTCAACTCGGTTGAATGTTGTTTTGACTTTCGAGTCCTGCAGTTCCTTCTGGCTCCAGTTTTTCGGTTCTAGCCCCGGTTCCTTTGGAGCATTTGGCCACCGGTCCAAAGACTAGACACACACACACACATGCTTGAATTACCATGACAAGGAAAGATGTTGAAAGATAACTGAAGAAGATTTTCAAAGGTCACTAAAAAAAAGCTTCTACTGTACTAGTTTCCAGGGATCTTGGTCCTTTTGGTGGTTTTTTCAACTCGGTTGGGGTTGTTTTGTCTTTCGAGTCCTGCAGTTCCTTCTGGCTCCAGTTTTTCTGTTCTAGCCCCCCCCTCTGGAGAATTTGGCCACCGGTCCAAAGACTAGACACAAACACACACACACACAAGCTTGAATTACCATGACAAGGAAAGATGTTGAAAGATAACTGAAGAAGAATTTCAAAGGTAACAAGAAAAAAAATAAACTTCCACTAGTTTCCAGGGATCTGAACCTTGCAAGTTGACTCTGCATCATGGAAGAAAAAACACACCCATGGTAGCTAGATCTACCAGTAGTTGTAGCTGTACCATGTACTCCAAGTCTCCAACAGCACATGTTCATTTCTCAAATAGTCAGATGCATGATCGATGCAACTAGCTAGAGGACACCATGGCATGTGTTGTCTACCAGTATTAAACACCACCTACATGATCCATTGCACCGGATCCTAATTCTGTCAAAAAGTGACGCCATTTCCCCCACTACAAAAAAAAAAAGATTCAGATGTGTGCGTGCGTGAAAGTATGTGGTCTTCAGAAGAGGCCAGCTCGGCCAAGCAACGTCTAGAAGCTCACGTGCTGAATTCCTGAATGCACACAAAAAGGAGACAGTGAGAGGTGGCCACACATCTCTCGCAATTCTCCAATTGATTCTTGCCAGCGACGTGAACCGACAGCAGCTCTTGCCTCCCCACAAAGCTTCTGTTGTGAAGTCAACAATTGCAAATGGCATCGAGCGCGAAAATATAAATATCCCGATGATTGAAACTGAGAGCTGGATAGCATCGAGCCTTCTCATTCAGACATCTCTTGACATATATGTGGGTCTATCAGCAGCAGGAAAATGGAAAACATCTTGCTTCCTGAATTTCTCTGCTCCCGATCGACATAACGAAAACCCACGAGATATGGGGACAAAATTTGGTGGTATTATCTAAAATATATTGTTATTTTTTGGATGAAACTATTTTTCTCTGACATGCAGACCATAGGTGACGACTTTGGTGAAAGAGATTTTTTCGTGACGTTCGCCATCAAGCGGGTCCACACGTGTCCGGTTTCAATGGTCCCATGTTCGAGTTTTAATAAATAAAATGTGATGGGGATGGTTTTCAACGAAAGAGCATCTTAGTGTTCAAATATTTGGGAGCCATGTTGCTCTCACTCATTTGGCTTATCTGAAATAGTAGTTTGCTAATTATTTTGTCACACTCCTGATGTTGATGCCATGGGTCCATTGGCTTCAAGATATCACCACGTTCAGATAAGTCTCTAAATTAGGCAACAGTTTTTGTCACCACCTTATGTACAACTGCCAGTCTGCTATCTCATAAGGTCTCCCAAGTTCATAAAAAGAAAGGGTCGTCTCTGTAGTTCATCTAAAAAAAGGGTCTCTAAAGTTCAGAGTTATCTACACCCTAATACATGGAGTTGTTCATGCGACTTATGCACGTACAAAACTGTGCAAGCACGTAAATTTTATGTCTTGACTTATAAGTATTTTTTTTGTGTCCGTTCAATGTTCAGAAAACTACATTGTTATTTACTTCATTGTCTATTGGTAACTAGTACAAAGCTCTAAAAATAGTAGAGAAGAAGCCGCACGTTTTGGTTTGTCTGAATGTGTTAGAATTTTATCCTGAAACTCATTTTTTATAAAGGACACTTTATTACTTATAAAAGGTTGTTACACCAGGACTCTGCATGAAAAGTAGATGAAATACATTTAATCGTCAAGAAACTGGATAATGCCTAGGTAGATAGAGGACCGATTCGTAGATCACACTGTCATCCATCAATTTACTTGAAGAATACGCAGCTGCCTCTAGCAAACCAAAATATTCATCAAAGCTACACTAAACTGAAGAACTGACCTTACCACATGTTTCCGTCATCTGCCTAGATTATGTTGTGCATTCGCCATCATGTTTTCTTCGTTCAAAGGATTGCAGGAAAGGGCCGTGATGAGAAAGATACGAGCAGGGGGATGCGGAGCAGAGAAGAGAACACAATTCTTCAGAGTCTATTCATTTAAACTGCTACATATTTCTGCTTTTCTTAAGGGGTGTTTATACCCAGTTGACACAGCCGCATTGATTGTCCCAAGGTCTCAACCACTCCATACATCTCATGAGACTCCACATCAAGGAATGGACGCGCTCTCCTGCATGACTGACGGCCCCACGCAGGACTAGTTTGGCTCGCCTCACCGTAGGACACGGTGTCGATGTCTGTCACCACCATTGTCGCAGGCTAGGACATGCAGGACGCAGCAAATACGTCAACAATGTGTTTAAGATGACTATTATCAGAAACTTCATACGTCAAAGCGTCCAAACGAGATACCGATGACTCATTTGCACAAACCAAGAACTCCCGGTGCCTTCCAAGCCTACCATGGCAAAAGCACTGGATTTGTTTCCATGGATGGTCCATCTCTGAGTCTGAAGTATTTCTGAATCCTTCAAATGCCCTTTTATGGACCAAAATAGATCGCGCTACGGAGTGAGGATGTACTAGTTGATCCGACTGAATGACTGGATACTATAGTCCAATTCTATGTGGAACTTACCATGCCAAGATTTATTGTACTCAAGTTATAAATGTTTGGGTCTATTCTATAGTTTAACTCTCAAATTTCAACACAAAAATAGGAGTTAGAAATAAAATGATTTTATGTATTATTTCTTTCCATTTGGCCAACTCTCATTCAAACTACGCAACGGAAATAACATGTTTTTAGAACAAGAGAGGGTAAACTCCATGTAAGCTATCGCCCTCGAGCACCTACTATGGGGCCAAAACCTATTAGCACCGACGACGATGTTCCAGAGCAACCTAAGTTCAACAGTTAACAGGTTACAACCAGGTAACATCCGAACAGCAAAAGCCTCGGGACATCAAACAGAACAACTTCGCACTCTCGCCAGTCGCCAGCAACTGGATCATCCACATGCGCCTGTTGTTAGTTGTTCCATGCTTGAGTGCTACTAAATTTAATTTAACGAAGATGGTTTTCAATGAAAGAACATCTTGGTATGAAAGTTTTGTGAGTCATGTTACTACCACTCGTTTTGCCTATCTAAATACATGCCACTGTGCTAATTAATTTATTACACTCCTAATGTTGATGTCCCTGGAGCTTCTCCTCACAGATGGCTCAAGAGGTTGACGTATATTGGCTTAAAAGATTATCATGCCCAGATAAGCGTCAAATATTAGGAATCACATTTGTCATCACCTCACGTACGACTGCTAGTCTGTCACTCATATGGTCTCTAAAGTTCAGAATTTCCTGGTCATAATCTAACGGAATGGTGCATGCGCCTACTGTGTGCATCCAACCGCTAACAAATAAATCTTATTCTTTCACCTCTAAGTTTCTCTGTGCCTACAATGTTCAGAAACCTAGATTGTTAGGGATTTTTTTCTATTAGAGACTAGTATAAAGCTCTTAAGAAGTCATAGAACACTTACGTCTATGGAGATATGACAGAAAAAACAAAGTTTTGGTGTGTTGGAAGCAGGCAGTGGACTTTTACTGTGAAACTTGTACATATAGAAATGGCTGAACAATTTTTTTGGATGGTAAATCGAGATAAATTTCTGAAATTGTTTGCGATTTGAAAGCATATGTATTGTGCAGCTACATTCACTTTTTTTGCCAACAATTACAGATTTACTAATTCCAGTCCCACATCCCAAACCATATTCATCGAAGTTAATAAAGCTACACTAAACTGAAGATCTGGCCTTGCCACCTATTTCCTTCATCTACCCAAATTATCTTCGGCATTCGTGCACCATGTTCTCTTGGTTCAAAGATGCAATGGGCACTACGTTATTTTGAGTCCCCAAGTGATGTCTCGAGGATTTGACCGAATATGAATGCAGGGGCGAACTGACTGAGTAGGCAAAAATGCTAGAATTATGGGAGGATTCTTACGCGATAGACTTACGTAATTACGTGGATGCATTCGGTTGGTGCAAACCTGTTTTCCTCCTGTAATTTCAGGGACATTAATTTCTCCCTAACCTCCACGTAATCCCGTAAGAAACTTCCGGTAGATGTAGCATTGTTGCTGAGTAGGAGATGATGATCCTCCAAAGCATTCATTTCAGATGTAATCTCAGCTCCACTAGGGCTCCTATTGACCCATTGTGCGGCTCCAGGATTGGAGCAAGCCCCGGACCAAAAGCTAAATGCAAAAAAAAAAAAAAAACTCTTGTGATAAACGGAAAAATTAATATTGTTGCAAAAATGAACATATATTTTGGCATATGGACCCAAAAAAAACTAAGAATATTTGGCATGGAAACGAATTTACGTACTACCATCTAACAACATCTTCAATGTTGATCCGAGTCCCCCATAGGTGTCCTAAGACCGGAATCTGAAACAATAACATCGAGACAAGTATTGGCATTGGCAACACAATCTGGAAGCTTGTTGCTTGCTTTAGTTGAGATTGAAAGTCCACTTTGGGAAGGTTATTCAGTTTGGGTAGCTTCTGTTTGTTGATTAGTCTGTTTTTGAGATCGATGGACAAAAATCTCTTCATCTTTTGTTCTTAAAAGATAAATCGATTACAGACAATTATTAAACCAAAGAATCACTTCAATCACATATCAACCCAGTTGAACACTTGTAGAAATCAAGAAATTACCTAATTGAGGGGCAGCTGCAGCCGAGGCGAAGAGCAATCAAACAGGAGTTCTGCAGTTGGACACTTGGACTGTTGAAATGTGGAGCAGAGGAGGCAGAGCTGGGCCGAGCAGAAGAGACGTAGCCGACGGCCGGCGGTCGCTTGGCGCGGAGGACTGGAGGAGGAAGGAGCCGAGGAGGGAAGGTAACGGCGGCAGGCAGGCAGGGGGTCCGTGGTCTCCGGGGAGGCCGGGGGCAGCAAGACGGCTTGGGGGCGCTCTCCCTGCCGCGGCGAGCTAGCGAGCGAGCGAGGGGAGGCCAAAACGAGGTTTTCGGTTTGTTCTGCTGGGTTCGGTCGAGCGAGTCAGCTTTTTTTTTTAGGGCGTCGAGCGAGTCAGCTAGGAGGGTATTTTTTTTGGCAAATTTGCCCAAATCTAAGAAGTTAAACCAAATCTGATCTCTCTCAAAACTAATTTGGAATCTGACCCACGGGGTTGACGCCGTTATCATGTCGGCGCGCACACATCAGAAAACCGAACCGAAGGAGCTCGACTCCGTTTAAAACGGCGCCGAAAACGGCGCCGACCTCCCTAGTTTGCTTCTCAACTGCTTTATTTTGGCGCCGACCTATATAACTTCGGCGCCATTTTAAATGGCGCCGACCCCAGGGTCAGATTTCGAGTTAGTTTCGAAAAAGGGTTAGATTTGGTTGAACTTTCTAGATTTGGACAGATTTGACAAAAAATACGCTAGGAGGCGAGCAACGAGTTGGGCTGCCGTACATGGGCTGCTGGTTGTCCTGGGCTGGATCCACATGCCAAGAGAATGTGTGACGTTACACATTGGCATTTTGGCCCCACTACTTCGTAAACGTCACACACTACACATGCAACGCATGCACACATTCTCTTGGCTGATAGAAGGCCACATGCCACAGGTCAATCTAGCACAACTTGTTTGGCATACCTCCCTTTGGAGTTTGGATCGTCGTCTCCATGTTTGACACCATGATTGATGTGAGGTATCGATGGCATGTGGCAAACACGTCTCACCATGATTGTTATGAGGTATCGATGGCATGTGGCGAACACGTCCAAAATGTCTAAGACGACTTCCATCCAGAATGCCTGAATTCAAAATGTAAAGTGCGAACCCAGTTCTGCAATACAAGAACTCCTGGTGACTTCCAATTCCACAGTTTTGCAATACAAACGTTTTATATGGGAGTAGCTCCTGAGTATCTGTTCGAATCGTAGACTCGAGCAGAAACTTTTAATCTTGCGGATGCCATCAATGCTAACGCTTTTCAACCAGTAGCCCCCGAGTGTCTGTTCGAGTCGTAGATTCGAGCAGAAATTTTTGAATTGTCAGTCATGCAATTAAAATCTTTCGATTGACCGGCGCTCTCTATGGGAGTAGCCACCGAGTCCATAAGAGAGTCGTAGACTCGAAGGAGGACTCGAAGATTGTTGACCACTGCAAAGACTACACCAAAAGTTTTAGGTGCGTGACCAGCGCTCACCAGCGCTCCTGATAGCCCCCGAGTATTCGGTTGAGTCGCAGACTCGAGTGAGTACTCTTGCCCTTGTTCGAAAGAATATAACCGCTGCTCACTTTTCCTTCTGCAAGCTATTGACGTCATTGCTAACGCTCGGTGAGCTCAACCGCCTGCGGTGACAGAGGTGATGTAACGAGACGACCATGGATCCCACTTACTGACTGGGATTTTACTAGTCATGCGTAGTTTACGCGATAATTACGGCGTCTCCTTGGTTTCTATGCGTAGTGGATGACGTGCTCGTGGCGGTCGGGCGATGCCCGCCACGTGTACGGTGCGATGAAGGGCACGCGTTAGGGTAAGTAGATCGATGGCTCTGCGTCATCGTCTTCGCTGTTTTATATGGCGAGGAGTTGTGGTAATTTCCCCTTCGCCATTCACTCTTGCTTTTCGTTGTCTTTTCCTTCACCATTCTCAGAGCTCGCGCACACCGTGCACTGGGCGTCCTTTGCATTTTTCCTTCATCTTTCCTTCACACCCATCGAGTTGCGCGCCGCGCGAGCAAGATGGGGAAATCCAAGAAGTCCACAGCCACAGCCGGGACGAGCACCGTGGGTGCTGCCAAGAAGTCTTCCAACACCGGCCGCGTTACCAAAGGCAGCTAGTGATGACCCACAAGTATAGGGGTCGCAACAGTCTTCGGGGAAAATAAAACCCAAATTTATTGATTCGACACAAGGGGAGCCAAAGAATATTTATAAGCCTTAACAAATGAGTTGTCAACTCAGCTACATCTGGAAACAGTCTTGCTCACAATAGTTTATGAGTAGCAATAGTTTTGTAGTAGCAATAGAAAAAGAGTAGTAGTAAAATAAAGACAGTAGTAACAATTGTAATAAACAACAGGATTAAAGTGCGTAGGCATAGGGATGGATGGACGGGCGTTGCATGCACAAGAAAATTCATGTAATAATCAAGGCAAGGGCATTTGCAGATAATGAAGATAAATCATCCAAGTACTAAGTAACCATAGGCAATTAGGCATGTGTTCCGTATATAGTTATGCATGCTCGCAATGAGAACTTGCATAACATCTTTTATCCTGTCAACCCGTTTACAGCGGGGCCTCAAGAGAATCTACTCGCAATTAATGTGTGTAACACCCTCAGAATCGGCCCTATGCAAGTTTTAGCGAAACTCGCCAAACCCGCATAGAAACGATTTAAAGGTGCCCACCAGGCACTTTCGTGCGGGTGGGAAAAAGAAATAATAACATTACACAACAGTCCTCGATGGGACCCACAGAACAGATATATATACAACACGACTCCATGAGTCAAGAATACAGATATACAGTACAAAGATCCAAATCACCTTGAAAACGAGCATGTCCGAGTGCGGACAAGATGCAAATTGAGCTAAGAGCCACGAAGAATAACCAATGGAGTCCATAACTGCCTGGCCAAGCGTAAGGGTAACCCTGCTAACGACGTCGATCTCAAAACCTGCTTCAACAAAAGGGGTGCCGACAAAGGGCAAAGGAAAGAGAGAGAGCGGTCAAGATCGAGGCCAAGACACGGCGAGGCTAGAATTGGCCCTCGCCTACATAGGTATGGTGGATCGCGGCGGCAGCATGCACTAAACAACCTATAGAGACTCGATATAACCGGCCATCGAGAGGGATAAGAAAGACCTATTCGAACCAACCTGAATCTAACACCAAACAAACCCATCTGGTATTTCCTCGAGACCAATCGAGGAAGTCAACCGAGGAACTCACACCGTTGGCAGTTTTACTCATTCCGTTATAGTTGCGGCAATTACTAGTCAGGTATAGATAGTCATCCTGATATAATAAGCAGTGGGCAATTTTAGTTAACCATTCCGTTGTAGTTGCAACACTTACTAGTCAGATACAATTAGCATGAGATAACCCGAAACCCAGCAGTTGTTGGTACCTTTATTTAGCCATTCCGTTGTGGTGAAGCTGATTACTAGTCATATCGGATACAAGTCAATTTATAACAGTAAACTTTAGTTATAGTTTTCTATGATCAAGCACTGTGCTCCAAGTCGTCCATAACCGCGGACACGGCTTCTCGAAAAGATTTAACCCTGCAGGGGTGCACCAAAGTATCCACAAGCACTTGACCCTTTTGCGGATCGGTTAACATACACCCATCGGTATGTCGGCGGGGCCTAAGTCACGACGTTTCCAGACCCAAAGCAAGCACGGGGGGCCACCCCACTAAGTCTACCCGCAACGAAGTCGGCCGGTCTCCGAGACGGACTTAGGGTTTGGGTAGACGGCTGTGAACGACTGGGGACCCAAAACTGGGCTTGTCGACTCTGCGAAAACGTGTCCCGATCCTAAACAGTACAGTGTGCTATCCATCGCACAATTTAAATAAAGCGGTAAAGCATGGCATAAGTACATGATAGTAAATAAAACCTCAAACTAGTTTGTGGCCCCCAGTACAATACTTTGAAATCAGGTACTAATCGATAGGGGGCCCATATCTCCCCACTTGTGGTTAGCGCGCTCGATCTCGGAACAGGTGTCAAGAACTCGGGGTCCTACGGGACAGCAATGAGCGGTCGGAAACCAAAAGTTATCTATCACCCACCGGTGCCTCTGCATTTACCTACTTCAATTTTAGTTATTAAACAACAATTAATTAAACGATACTTAAAGCCATGATCATCTCCAACATAAAGCATATGGCAGTCTTCCAACAACTGAGGTACTTGACGACACGCAACAGCACTTGAGCAAGCGACTACGACGCGCAAGTCCAACTATCTACCAAATAACTGTAGGGGTTCGTAGCATGGAAAACAAAATTTTTCTATCGCATACAAACAAACAAGCCAAGATCTATCTATTAGATTGTAGCAACGAGTCGATGGAATAACTTACCCTCGAAGATTCCAAAGCGGTTAACGAGAGCAGATTCTCGTGGGTGATGTAGTCGTACTCTTTCCGATCTCAAGATCGTGTAGACGATCCTTCCGGCGCCACGTTCCGGCAGCGCTCCCGCAGTCGGTCACACGTTCGGTACTCGACGAATACCTTCCTCTCCCTTGTTCCAGAAAATGGAGGTTGTAGCACTCTCGCGATTCCAAAGACAACGGCGGTACCGGAAGTAGAGGGAAATCCTGAGGCTTCGCCTTAAGCGAGTATGGTGGAGCTTATGAGAGAGGCTATTAGTGGTCTAGTAATTAGACACACCAATTAGAAGGCTCTAAACCAATTAGAAGGCTCTAAACCGCAGGCTAAAGCAATTATAAGCTCTAAACCAAAACGGCTCTAAACCGGAGGTAGAAGATAGGAACTTGTGTGTTCTAGGAGGGGAGCCTCCCTCCTTATATAGATGGGAGGGGGCTGGTGCGCCAGGGGAGGGAGGGAGTCCCTCCCCAACTCGGCCTAGGGTTGGCCGCCGGCTTGGAGGAGAGAAACTCCTCCTCCAAGTCGGTTCCAACTCCTCTTGCTTGTTTCCCACAGTTTCTTGTTTTAGCCGTTTGACTTTCAAACTGGACATTTGACTTTTCTGTTTTAGGATTCAATTTAATCCTTTATTTGGGACAGCAAGAACACTTAGTACATGATGCAATCATTTCAATATGTAATGACACATTCATGTACCCTCCCCCGAGTGCTTGGACAATCCGAACCTTCTAGAACATTCCCGATGAAAACACCGAATCATTCCCGAACTCAAACGGACTTTCCTTATATGAATCTTATTCTCCGGACCATTCCGGATCACCTCGTGATATCTCGGATCCCATCCGAGACTCAACAACATTCGGTCTCTTTCTCATAATACCATAACTACTCAAACAACGTCGAATCCTTAAGTGTGTCTCCTACGGTTCGTGAATTATGCGGACATGATCGAGACACTTCTCCAACAATAACCAATAGAGGAATCTGAAATTCATATGGCTCCCACATATTTCTACGATTACTTTGCGATCGAATGAACCACTTACATACGATACCAATTTCCCTTTGTCTCACGATAGTTTACTTATCCGAGGTTATGATCGTCGGTATCTCGCATACCTAGTTCAACCTCGTACCGATAAGTACTCTTTTCTCGCTCCGTGATATGTGATCCCTTGTGACCAAGTCACATGCTTGCAAGCTAATTGGATGACATTCCACCGAGAGGGCCCAGTATATCTATCCGTCATGTGGATGGACAAATCCCACTCTTGATCCATGTGTCTCAACCAATACTTTCCAACACTCAATGCCACCTTTATAACCACCCGACGGTGTGGTGTTTGATGTCATCAAAGCATCCATCCCAGAAGGTGATATGCATGATCTCATGGTCGAAGGAATTAGGTTACTATGTATCAGAAAGCATATAGCAATTGAACTATTGAAATGACTTGATCTTTATGCTACGCTTATCTATAGGAGTATGTCCACCATATCATTCTCCTAACGATATGACCCTGTTGTTAATAACATCTCTATGTTCATGACCAGGAAACCATGATCATATATTAACCAACAAGCTAGTTTAACAAGAGGCTTTACTAGGGACTCTTATTTTAGTTTACAAATCACACAAGTATTAATGTTTCCGGTTAATACAATTATAGAATGGTATGTAAACATTTATCATAAGTATGAAGATATGATAATAACTCACTTTATTATTGCCTCTTGGGCATATCTCCAACAGTCTCCCACTTGCACTAGAGTCAATAATCTAGTTTCAAACCTTTGTGTATTCAACACCTATGGCTTTCCGGTGTTGTAAGTACACGTTTGCTAGTGGTCAACTGATCTCCGGATCTGACACTTCCAGGTCCGTGTGTAATTGCATGTATTTGCGTCTCTACGCATCACTCATTCTCTAATGAGATGGCTTTGTATAAATTTGGTCTTTCGGTGTGACCTTTAGTTATTTGGGGTTAAAACATGTTGATAATATTGTCGCACAATATATCTTCATAGTATTATCCCTCTGTGAACTACACCTAGTTTGATAACAAACTACTTGACACAAATGCCCTCTTTTGCTGCTATAATAGCATATATACTTAGCCTTTTGTTGTAGTATCTGTCACAATGTATTAACTTTGGAACTCATCCAAATCCATTATGGAACTCACTTTCCATTATATTGTGCCACCCTTAGTTTAAATTGAGATACACTTAATTTGTACTTTGTGACAAAACTAGTATCAATGTAGTACTTTTACAATGAACTAACCATCTATTTGTCACTTCTACAAATATTATACTCTTAGTTCTTCCAAAAGATCATAAGAATATCCTTACTATTGTCCAATGATCATCTTACGAATCATTCTGGTATATGCTCACAACATTTAGAGCATAGGACATATCTGGATTTGTACATATCACAGTATGACTGATATAAATACTCTTTGTGATTTCATACATCAAGTATCAATCTATACTTGATTATTTGTTTCACTTTACCAAATGTCAATACACTTGAATATATCATCAACATTGAACTCATTCAATCCTTTACGTATGACAAGAACCTCTCTTGTAGTTTCTATATTGAACTCATTCAATATCTTGTCTATGTACTTCTGGCACAACCATATTAGCGTCTATTGATGCTAAATATTTGGGTTTTGCCTAAGTCTTTCATCGAGATGAAATTCTTATCTTGTGTTAATAAAAAGATACATCACTTCCAATCAACAATATGTCTCCTACATAATGTATTAGAAATATGTCTTAGCGCTCCCACTTAATTTCTTGCAAATGCAAGCATCTTCATTGTCTCTGATGAATTTAAACTCTTTTAACAATTTCATCATTGTGAAGATTCCAACTCTGCGATGCTCACTTCAACCATTGAAGTTTGCATATGCTTTTAGCATCCTTTGAATTAACAAAACCCTATGGACCGTGTTATGCACATGTCCTAGGTAACGATTCTATTAGAAGAACTTGTTTTGTTTATTCAACTACCATATAACAAATTATATGTAGTGGTTGCTACATTAATCCGTCTAGACTAAATATCACTATGAAAGATCAAATCTTGTCATAGTCAACCTTTGAACATTGTTGTGAACTCTTTCCCAACATGTCGACTATTTCATAGATGTAAAACATCCATGTCTATTTCTTTATAGATCCAGACACAACTGTAAGGTCTTACACCTTTCTCGAGGGTCCTTCAAGTTCAAAACTTGATTTCTCGTGTATGGAACTATCACGGATTTTATGGCTTCAAGCCGTTTGACGGAGTCAGGGCCCATCATCGCTTCTTTGCATGTAGTCGGTTCATTATTCTCAAATAATGATTTAACCCTCAAATCTTGGTATTTGATTGTTTACCCGACCTACTTGTTTCAATAGGAACTTAGATCTCCGTGATCACAACCTTTGAGGCACGTGAGCCATGAGCATTGTTGCTGCCTCCGGAACACTTTTCGGCGTTGCGCAACTCTGCACATATAGCTAAGGTTCTTTTAACCTTATCAAAATTCTATTGTCCTCCTACTTAACTTTTCACGAAAAATTCCTTCTCAAAGAAACTTGACGTTCTAAGCGACACACACTTTTGTCTCCGGTGTTTATGGAGGAATACTTAATAGTTTATACAAAGACAGGTTCATCCGACTTTGGTTGCACACATCTTTCTTATGCATAGCATACCAATGTTTAAGAAAGGACAACTTGGGTTTTATCCCAAACCATAACCTTATATGGTGTCATTTCAACGGATTATGATGGAGCTCTTTTCAGTGGAAAAACGGTAATCTCTAAAGCTTTTAATCTTTAAAATATAATGGAAGTTTTATAAATTATACCTTTGGCCTTACCATGTCAAACAAGGTTTAATTACATATCTCGAACGCTCCATACTCTTATGGTGTTTCGGGAAAATGCAAATCCATGGAACGATTCCTTAAATCTTAGGTATTATGCTAAACTCTGTAACTCAAATATCTTCCTTTATGATCTTTATCATAAACTGTTTATATTCTTGTTACAATGATTTTGCACTTCATCTTGAAAGTCTTTTGAACTCTTCAAATATTTCACACTTCATCCTTATTAAGTAAATATTCATATATTCACTCAAATTTTCGGAGAAAGCATATGAAGTTGAAATCCATCGCTTGACTACACATAATGGATTTCATACAACAATATGTACTAGTTCCAATAAGCTAGTCATTCGTTCCCTTTCGGCCTATGAACGAAGTTTTAATTATCTCTAGGAAAGTTTCACAAGCGTCATTTGATCAAAATCAAATAGACTCCAAAATTCCATCCATATGGAGTTTCTTCATGTTTTCTTTCCAATATAATTTAAACGGCGATGTCACTTCCTAAGTGATCTTTCAATCAATTTGTCTTTCGACATTTTTAGCACTAGTTTTATGGATGTGATTCCTCCAACGAGATTTGTGAATCATCCATCTTTTATGGATTACGGCAATTATTTGAACAACCCTTTTGTTCTCATAATACCTAATAAAACAAATCTTTGAAGGCAAGCTTTGATGTTTAACGAGCCACACGATAACCCTTTATTTTGTTCTCGATGAACATCATCACATATTCTTTTGCTAGTTACTTAGGCCATTGTAGTTCATGAATTGTGTTGTTTCGTATGACGATTCACACCAACAAATTCAGTATCAAATACTTAAGAACCACATTGTTTAACAAGCAAAGAATACAGCCATAACACGTATATCATCTATATACTTAAACTGAACAATTCTAGTCTTTTCTTTTCTGCCATATACTTATGAGATTCTCTTTCAAGATTTTCCTGATTGAAAGAATCTATCAACATCAATTAGTGGAGTCATTCATATGACACATAGCCCAAAACATGTATAGTTAAATACCAATGTCTTTGGACTTGCACTTTGAAGTAGATCACCATCATCAAATGTTTGGTGTTCTTTCAAATTCCTTTATTTAGTAATCTTCTTGGTGTAGTAAACATTTTACCTACATCAAATATTCACCCTTATTATGGATTTATCCATGATCAAGCTACTTTTAGCTTGTAACGGTGAATCGCAAGTATAATGTTGCTCTCCAAAACCTTTTGGAGGATTAGGACAACTAGTGTCTCTAACCTTTTTGCAAATTCTCATCAAATATGAGAACATGACTTTTGCCATATTATACTCTATCATGTTGCAACTAAAACTTTGTTTCAGATATCACAATATCTTCCACACATCATGGTTTCAAACAACTCTTTCAGATCCTAGATAACCTTGATATTAAGAGAATCCTTTGAATATCAAGAATCGTGGAGACAAACATGATACTTATATACTAACATTGGAATTGTTACTCTTGTTTTAATACCAATTATTAAACTTCATGGAGTAACCGAACTTTTGAAAGTTTGCAATAGGACTTTTAAACTTTAGATTAACACTTCAAAACAATACGATACCAGTTCAGAAGTAACTAACCAGAATTCTATAGTTCTATCATCTCAATTATAACTAAGCGCAAGGTGGTAAACGGATGCCAATGACTACAACAACTATGCAAATTCACTTTGATTTAGTTTATGATAAATTGAGTTCTAATTAATAATTAAATTAATCTAGGTGAACTCCCACTCAAAACAATATCCCTCACATTGTTTTAGTGATCACACGAACCAAATCCACCACATCAAAACCGATCATCACGAGAGTTGATATAGCTTCAATGGCGAACAATCAACATGTTCATCATATCTACTATATGACTCATGCTCTACCTTTCGGTAATCCGTGTTCACGAGGCCATGTCTACATGCTAGGCTCACAAGATCAAACCTTAGTTTCGCATGAGCAAATCTGGCTTGCTCACGTTGTATACACTTGCGAATCTAACACACCCGATCATCACGTGGTGCTTCAAACAACAAGCTTTAGCAACGGTGCTAACTAAGGGTGAACACTTTATGACTTGAAATTCATGTGCATGAGGGATCATCTTATAATGCTACCGCTGCCTACTAAGCAATACAAGATGCATAAAGGATTAACATCACATGCAATTCAATAACATGTGATATGATATGGCCTTTCTTCTTTGTGCTTCCGATCTCCATCTTCTAGCACGAACATGATCTCCATCATCACCGACATTGCATCAAGGTCAATGATGCTTATCCATGGTTGTCGTCCACCGGCTTCAACTATTACAACTACTTTGAATAGACACGCGGGTCTTAACAGAATTTAAAGACAACCATATGGCTCCTGCCGGTTGCCAACTTACAATAAGGAACATTGCATACATCATATATAATCACAATCATGGCCATATCACATCACAGCACACCCCTGCAAAACAAAGTTAGACGCTTCTACTTTCTTTGCATATTTTACGTGGTTTGGGGCTTTCAATAAGTGTCGTTCTAACTTACGAACAAGAACCACAACATTGATACTAGTATTGTCAATCACCCGTTGTAAATTGGATCTTAACTATGCTAGGAGAAACATGCACCCGCAAAGCCACTTATGCAATACAAGTTGCATGTCAAGCGTGGAGCAAGTCTCATGAACGATGTCATGTAAGGTTAGCCCGGGCCGCTTCATCCCAACATACCGCAAGATCCAAAGTACACAAGAAGCAATCGACAATAAAAGCATCAACGCCCACAATGACTATTGTGTTCTACTCGTGCAACAGATCTACATATAGACACGGCTCTGATACCACTGTAGGGGTTCGTAGCATGGAAAACAAAATTTTTCTATCGCATACAAACAAACAAGCCAAGATCTATCTATTATATTGTAGCAACGAGTCGATGGAATAACTTACCCTCGAAGATTCCAAAGCGGTTAACGAGAGCAGATTCTCGTGGGTGATGTAGTCGTACTCTTTCCGATCTCAAGATCGTGTAGACGATCCTTCCGGCGCCACGTTCGAAGGCGCTCCCAATCGGTCACACGCTCGATTTCGACAAATACCTTCCTCTCCTTGTTCCAAAGAAAATGGAGGTTGTAGCACTCTCCTCGTGATTCCGGCAAAGACAACGGCGTGGTACCTAAGTAGAGGGAAATCCATGAGGCTTCCTTAAGCCGGCGAGTATGGTGGAGCTTATGAGAGAGGCTATTAGTGGTCTAGTAATTAGACACACCAATTAGAAGTCTCTAAACCAATTAGAAGGCTCTAAACCGCAGGCTAAAGCAATTAGAAGCTCTAAACCAAAACGGCTCTAAACCGGAGGTAGAAGATAGGAACTTGTGTGTTCTAGGAGGAGCCCTGCCTCCTTATATAGATGGGAGGGGCTGCGCCAGGAGGAGGAGTCCTCCCAACTCGGCCTAGGGTTGGCCGCTTGGCTTGAGGAGAAACTCCTCCTCCAAGTCGGTTCCAACTCCTCTTGCTTGTTTCCCAGCTTTCTTGTTTTAGCCGTTTGACTTTCAAACTGGACTTTTGACTTTTTTGTTTTAGGATTCAATTTAATCCTTTATTTGGGACAGCAAGAACACTTAGTACATGATGCAATCATTTCAATATGTAATGACACATTCATGTACCCCTCCCCCCGGAGTGCCGGACAATCCGGAACCTTCTAGAACATTCCCGATGAAAACACCAGAATCATTCCCGAACTCCGAAACGGGACTTTCCTTATATGAATCTTATTCTCCGGACCATTCCGGATCACCTCGTGATATCCCGGATCCCATCCGAGACTCTGAACAACATTCGGTCTCTTTCATAATACCATAACTACTCAAACAACGCCGAATCCTTAAGTGTGTCTCCCTACGGTTCGTGAATTATGCGGACATGATCGAGACACTTCTCCGAACAATAACCAATAGAGGAATCTGGAAATTCATATGGCTCCCACATATTTCTACGATTACTTTGCGATCGAATGAACCACTTACATACGATACCAATTTCCCTTTGTCTCACGATAGTTTACTTATCCGAGGTTATGATCGTCGGTATCTCTGCATACCTAGTTCAACCTCGTTACCGATAAGTACTCTTTTCTCGCTCCCGTGATATGTGATCCCTTGTGACCCAGTCACATGCTTGCAAGCTAATTGGATGACATTCCACCGAGAGGGCCCAGAGTATATCTATCCGTCATGTGGATGGACAAATCCCACTCTTGATCCATGTGTTTCAACCAATACTTTCCGAACACTTAATGCCACCTTTATAACCACACAATTACAAAGTGGTGTTTGATTTCATCAAAGTATCCATCCGTAAAGGTGATATGCATGATCTCATGGTCGAAGGAATTAGGTTACTATGTATCAGAAAGCATATAGCAATTGAACTATTGAAATGACTTGATCTTTATGCTACGCTTATCTATAGGAGTATGTCCACCATATCATTCTCCTAACGATATGACCCTGTTGTTAATAACATCTCTATGTTCATGACCAGGAAACCATGATCATATATTAACCAACAAGCTAGTTTAACAAGAGGCTTTACTAGGGACTCTTATTTTAGTTTACAAATCACACAAGTATTAATGTTTCCGGTTAATACAATTATAGCATGGTATGTAAACATTTATCATAAGTATGAAGATATGATAATAACTCACTTTATTATTGCCTCTTGGGCATATATCCAACAATAACAGGTAATAGGATGTGTCCAAGGCAATATAAGGCTGCACGGGATATCACGGGTACGGAAACTAGAGCATCGCCACACAGATAACAATAGATCAACAGGAGGGAATAAATACTATAAAAGTAAGATAGGTAGAAAGGGGGAGATGCTCGCCTGAAAACATTGCCGAAGGTTCATCCGAAGATCGGGGCGAAGCTCACATCAACTCAACGGCCTTATCCGCGAAGAAGCAAAATGCTAGAATAAACACCGGATGCATTATTTAATACAACGGCAGAAGATCGGCATGATGCATGTATGATGTATGACATGGCAAAGGTGTGGTGCAATTAGGCAAGATTAAGCGGAACCGGGGTCCCGACAAATATTTAGGTGGTTCATGTTGTTTAAATACCCCGCAATTTAAATGTTGTCTTAACAAGGCAAAATATGACAACGGTTCGATGCACAAATTTAAATGGGGCCAATATAAGACTAGATTTGCCCGCATATGGGCCCCATATTTAATGATAAGGTGAATCGTCATAAGGCCCCCAAACCACAGACAATATGCATGCGATTATGACAATTTAATATGCAACAATTTATATAGTTGGCAATTTATAAAAATAGGGTCTCGAGGAAAGGGGTCACACATTAGGGTTCGGCAGATCTTGGGATCCGGGGGTGCGGGGTTCGGTCTCAGGGTTCAGATCTGGGGTTCGGTCTCAGCGGGATCGTTCTCGGATAACAGAGTAGATCTTGGCGTTCCGTGAAGGAGGACTTGGTTGGCGTCGGGGGGTGCATCGGATTCGTCCTGGTCGGTGTCGATCTTGTCGTTGCGACGACCTTGTCGGGTCCGCGCTTCGGAATCCGTGAGGCGATCTTGATGCTCCGTGTCGAAGTCCTTGAGGTTTTCTCCTTATTCACCGGTGGCGAACTTGGAAACGGCGTCAGGGTCCTCGGGGTACGCCAGGTACATTCTTCAAAACATCGTTATCGAGACGATTTTGGCGTCCGAGTAGAAGACCTTCGGCCATCGGATCCATGCTTCAAGGGTCCGCGGCGAGCTTGTCCGATGGCGATAGATCTTGGGGTACGCCTTCGATGTTGATGTCGAACTTGAGTTTCGATGCAGTCAATCTTCGGATGGTGCTCTGGTTGAGGTAACAGATCGAGGAGCCTCTGGGTTGCATAGGGGCTATACCACCGAGACACGCACCAACGCCACACTTCTTCCATAGATGTCGAGTTGAAGGGTCAACCTTGGTCATCGGGTAGCAGCAGCTGCACACACGCGGGCGGAGGAGGCGCTCGAGGGCGTCCTTGGCGAGCTTGCCTCCATGCGGTCGGGAAGACAGGGCCTGCGGCGACTCTAGGCCGGAGAAGGGAGTCCGAGGAGGTTGCGGCCGAGCTCGGGAACCGGGGGGGGGGAATGCAGGGCTGGCAGCGGATAGACGGGCACGGGGCCGCAGTGGCCGATGAGGGAGGCGAGGAAGGCAGGGTAGGTGAGCTTGGGGCTGATGACGAGGGGTGGGAGAGAGCGGGCGTTGGGTGAGGTCGGCAGCTGGTGGCGGCGACCGAGCTTGACGAGGTGAGGAGGGGGCCCTTGGCGAGTCGGCGGTGATGGAGTGGAGGGCGGGGGCGCCGGTGGCCGCGGGCGGAGGGACTCGAGCGGCGGGACGGGAAGGAACGGTGGAGGGAGACGAGCTCGGGCCGAGCAGAGGCGGGGAGCTCGGCAGGCGCCGGGCTGAACGCTGGCAGCAAGGCTGGGAGGAAGGAGGTGGGGGCGCCGAGCGAAGCTGCGGAGCCGAGAGAGGGAGGCGGCGCGACCCGCGCAAAGAGAGGAAGGCGGCGGAGCGGACGGCGGCCTCCTGGTGGCGGTGAGCCGGAGAGGTGGCGGCGCTCGCTGGGGACTGAGGAAGAAAGAGGGCGAGGCGGGGTGAGGCCGCGCGGCCACGGGTCGACGGAGGAGGCCGCGGCGCTGGCTTCGAACGGGAGGAGGAGGGGGTGCATCGAAGGCAGAGACCGACGCGCGCGGGGAGGGGGCGCGGTCATGGCGAGAGGAGGAAGGAGGGAGAGAGAGGAGCGAGCGGGGGACCGTGGGGTGGGGCCGGGGCGTGGGGCCACGCGAGTGGGTGGGAGGTGGGGCCGCAGGGTCGGTCGGGGTTGGGCTGGCAGGTGGGCCAGGCGCGGTGGGGTGGGGGCGCGCGCGTGTGCGTGGTGTGAGTGTGTGGCTGGGTCAGGGAGGGTGTGGGCCAGGGGAAGAGAGAGAGGGAGGGAGTGGGGGTGGATTGATGAGGTGGCAAGGTGGGTGGGGATGGAGGAGGGATGAGAGATGAGGTGGCGGGTGGTGATTGGCCGGGGTGAGGTGGAGGGGGGGCTGGGTAGGATAGAGCTAGGTAGGAAAAGGGTTTAGGGATTAGACTAGGATTTTTTTTTATCTGGAGGTGGCCGGCTAGGCTTTCGGGCCTGGCGGGCTGCCTCCTAAAAATAATTTAAATGTTCTATTGTTTAAAACGGGGCTTTTGAAATCCATTGCCAGACGAAACAAAATATTCCGGAGACCCGGGTTTTGGTATTCGAATAAAGACGGGGCGTATTTAGAAAACAAAACTAGGCTTTTAGAAAATAGTTTAGACAAAAAACCATGCATGATGATGACGATGCTCAAATGCAATGTGGCATGATGACATGAGCATGCAGTCCTGATGATGCAATGCACAAAAACAACGCGATTTTCTAGTAGTGGTTTTGCGGGATGCTACAATGTGCTCCTTTTAATAGAGCACCAGAGCAAAACATTAACACTTCGTGAACACATGTGATCCTCACATCACAGCCATCCCCTCCGATTATCCCAATTTCTGTCACTTCAAGGCCTCGGGTTCTGGACAACGATATGTGTATACAACTTGCAGGTAAGATCACAAACAATAATATCATCATGAATCAATAACATGTTCATATCTGATATCATGGCACTCGGGCCATGAGTGAGTAATCCCTCACTGTAGGCTATGGGGATGGTAGGGATTGGATGAGTTCTATCATGTAATAAAATAAGATTGTTAGGGCATGGTGCCTAGTATCTCTATTAGTGCTATTTGAGTTTGTTGCAACTTGTTGTGCTTAATGCTTATCACTAGGGCCCGAGTGCCATGATCTCAGATCTGAACTTATTATTGAATCATTATGATAGTATTGTTTGTGATCTTATCTGAAAGTTGTGTACACATATCATTGTCCGTATCCAAAGGCCCCGAAGTGACAGAAATTGGGACAACCGGAGGGGATGGCTGTGATGTGAGGATCACATGTGTTCATGGAGTGTTAATGCTTTGCTCCGGTGCTCTATTAAAAGGAGCACCTTAATTGCCAGTAGTTCCCTTGAGGCCCCGCTGCCATGGGCTGGCAGGACAAAAGATGTTGTGCAAGTTCTCATTGCGAGCACGCATGACTATATATGGAGCACATTCTTATGATTGTTTAATACTTAGATGCTTTATCTTATTTATCTGCAATTTCCCTAGATCTTGAAGTTACATGTTTAGACTCGTCCATGCAACGCCCGTCCATCCATCCCTATGCCTACCGCGCTCATATCCTACTGTTTTCTACTACTGTTACTATTGCTCCTATTTTACTGCTGTTGTTGCTTTGTTGTTGCTACTACAAACTGTTGCTACTGATAAACTTCTGTGAGCAAGAACTATTTCCAGGTGCAGCTGAATTGACAACTTAGTTGTTAAGGCTTGCAAGTATTCTTTGGCTCCCCTTGTGTCGAATCAATAAATTGGGTAATACTACCCTCAAAGATTGTTGCGATCCCCTATACTTGTGGGCATCAAGACTATTTTCTGGCGCCGTTGCCAGGGAGCATAGCTTTACTTGTAAGTTCACTTGGATCTATTATTGTTCACTACTACTCCTTTCATCATGGGGAAGTCTCGTGATGGAAAGTTTCCTATTTTACCATCCACTACAAGAAGAGGTACAGTCCTAAACACGTCTACTGCTCTTGATTCACCATCTGTTATAAGTAAGCTTGTTACACCACCACTACATACTCATGCTACACACACTGCCACTACTGCTGAGTATGAAACTACTTTTGATACTCATGATGTTACTTCTACTTTGCTTGATGTGAGTGGTTTATTAGGTCCTTTCCTAGATGCTACTATGGCTGGTCTAGGAAATACAAAAACTCCTAGTGAAGAAACTGTTACACATGTTAGCTCACCTGAGTCTAGAGAGAGTTATGATATTAATGATGGCTAGATTGAGTTTACTGATGAATTTTTTGAAGAGTGCCGAAACACACATGGTGCTAGTGCTATTAAGAGTCTCCTTCCAAGACGTACCATTATTCCTAAACTGTCATATGATCCTAAGTTTGCCACCTCTCCCATAGATATCAAAGATAAAGATTATGATTTCTCTCTTGATTTATCCTATTTAGACATTGCTGAGAAAGAACCTTTATGTTGGACTGAAAATGAGAGTGTTGTGGCTCATATGAATGAGATTTCCACTATGAGTGCTTTATTCTCTGATGATTTTAAGATGCGCAAGTACTTTGTTACTAAAATCTTCCCTTTTTCACTAAAAGGAGAAGCTAGGGCTTGGTTTAATAGATTACCTCCTGGTTGTATTGATAGTCCTGATTGCTTGATTGCTTCTTTCTTACAGAAATATTTTCCTCCCAGAGCTAGACATGCTGCTTTACAGAGACTTTTATATTTTAAACAGGGAGAAGAAGAGAAATTGATTGAGTCATGGACAAGGTTCTGTGCCTTGATTCATGCACATCCTGGATGTCCATTACCTAAAAATGAGCTTCTTGATATTTATTATAATGGACTAACTGGTGATTCTAGGACATACCTAGATAGCTTTGCTGATTGCGTTTTGAGGAAAAGAACTCCTACAGATGCTGAAGAATTAATGGCTAAAATAAGCAAGAATTATGATGATTGAACTTCAACTAAGCTAAATACACCTAAGCCTATTACTCCTGAACCATTTGTGCCTGAACTAGATCCAATACCAACACCAAAGAAGAGGGGAGTTATTGCATTAAATGACGAAGTGATGAAGGAAGCTAAGAAATTTCTTAAGGAGAAAGGTATTAGAGCTAAAGATGTGAAGAATCTACCTCCTATAGAAGAATTATGTAAGCCAATTCCCCACTCATCTACTATTGAGGTACATTCTCTCCACTTTGATGAAGGTGATATTCCTTATGGTAAGCCTCCTGATCAATGCTTAGAGTAACTTGACACATTTATTGTTAAACAAGGTAGTTTTAATAAACAAGTTCAGAATCATTTATTGGAAAACTCTAGGGCTATTAAAGAGTTGAAAGATATTGTGGAAAGAACTTCTAATGTTATTAAAATGCTTTTTAAACACTATCAAATGGTTCAAACCCAACTTGATCAACTTGCTAAGGTACAAAAGGATATGCTAGTTAATGCTTCAGGAAATAAACATGCTTATGGAATTAGAACTAGGAGTGGTATAGCTACTCAAGATCCTTTATATCCTGAAGGACACCCTAAAAGAATTGAGGAGGATTCTCAACAAGGTGAAAGTAGTGGCATTCCTCGTAAGAGAAAGAAAAAGAAACATAAGGTAGTTGAGGAACCACTTGAACCTGCTGTAGATCCTAATAGAATATCTATCTCTAATGCTGAAACTGAGAGTGGTAATGATAGAAATGATGCTCCTGATAAGGAGGAAGTTGAGGAAGAACCTGAGGAGCACACTAAGAATACTAGGTACACTAAGGAAGATTTTCTTTCTAATAAACATGGTAAAGAGAGAGAACCTTGGGTGTAGAAACCTATGCCTTTTCCAGGTAAGAAACACAAGTCAAAGGAGGAAGAACACTACAACAAGTTTTGTGAGTGTATGAAGCCTTTATTTTTGCAAATTCCTTTGACTGATGCTATTAAATTGCCTCCTTACTCAAAGTATATGAAGGATATTGTCTCTAATAAAAGTAAGATTCCTAATGAGGAAATTTCTACTTTGCTTGCTAATTATTCCTTCAATGGTAAGGTTACTTGGTGATCTAGGTACACCAACTATTCCTTGCTCTATTAAGAATAATTATGTTAGAACTGCTTTATGTGATTTGGAAGCTGGAGTTAGTGTTATGCCTTTTTTCCTCTATAAGAGACTCCAGCTAGAAAAGTTGATACCAACTGATATATCTTTGCAAATGGCTAATAAGTCAACTACTATTCCTGTTGGTATATGTGAGGATGTTCCTGTTCAAGTGGCTCATAAATTCTTGGTTTTAACTGATTTTGTTGTCCTTGAAATGCCTGAAGATGATAATATGTCTATTATTCTTGGGAGACCTTTTCTTAATACTATAGGTGTTGTCATCAATTGCAATCAAGGAAAAGTAACATTTAATATTAATGACAAAGAGCATATTGTATATTTCCCCAAGAAGGTTGCTAAGAGCTATTGCCTGAATTTCATTGAAAATATTGAGAGCATCAAGGTTGGAGAAATATATTGTACCATTCCACAAGAAAATTTTGAAACTATTATGATTGGGACCATTGCTATCAAGTTTGAGGTAACATAATCACTTTGTGGAATGCAAAGTTTTGTTTCATATAAGATTGTTTTGGTAACAAGACTTGATTAACCTTATTAACAAAAGGATTTTAATGAACAAAACAATGTTTTCACTATGGTTATTCTTGCTTTCTTTTACTTTTCTCCTTCCTAGTATTTGCCTTTTCTTTTGTTAGCTTTGGTTTTGTTAGTTGTTTTCTTGTTAGAGTGTCTTAGAACTTCTATAGTTTGGTTTTGGTTTGCTTTTGCTTCTTCTAAAAAAATCTGTTTCTACGAGAAAATCAATTTTCATACCCTAAAAATTGGCCAAAAATAAAATTTCCCGAAAAATCCCAGAAAATTCAAAATAAATGTTTCCTCAAAAAAGGGGCAGCAGCTCGAGTGACCCAGGGGGGCACCCCAGGCCAGACACCCCTGGGTGGCACTGTTGGAGATATGCCTTAGAGGCAATAATAAATGTAGTTATTATTATATCTTTGTGTTTACGATAAATGTTTACATTCATGCTATAATAGTATTAACAAGGAAACATTAATACTTCTGTGATTTGTAAACTTAAATTGAAGTCCCTAGTAAAGCCTCTATATAATACTAGCTTTTTGGTTAATAAATGATTGTGGTTTCCCTATCATGAACATTGAGATGTTATTAACAACAAGATCATATCGTTAGGAGAATGATATGATGGACATACTCCTATAGATAAGCGTAGCATAAAGATCAAGTCATTTTAATAGTTCAATTGCTATATGCTTTCTGATACATAGTAACCTAATTCGTTCGACCATGAGATCATGCATATCACCTTCACCAGAAGGATGCTTTGATGACATCAAACACCACACCGTAACTGGGTGGTTATAAAGGTGGCATTGAGTGTTCGGAAAGTATTGGTTGAGACACATGGATCAAGAGTGGGATTTGTCCATCCATATGACGGATAGATATACTCTGGGCCCTCTCGGTGGAATGTCATCCAATTGGCTTGTGTAGCACCCCGGCTAAAACCACTACTAGAAAATTGCTTGGTATTTTTGTTTTGTGCATCATCATGACATCATCATGCATCTAAATGCCTAAAACTATTTTCTTAAAACCTAGTTTTGCTTTCTTCAAAGACCCCTCCGTATTTCAAAAGTAATCCCTGAACCCTTCCGGATATTTTGTTTGTCTAAAAACAAATTACACGTCTTTTAAATAATATATAAAATGTTATATTATTTTTAGGAGGCAGCCAGCCAGGCCCGAAAGCCCAGCCGGCCACCTCCAACCCTAACCCTAAACTGCTACCCCTCCCCTAGTCCCTAACCTGCCGCCGCCAACCAGGAGCACCACGCCACGCACGCGCCTGCCCAATCGAACCGCACGACCCCCGCCTGGCCATTCCCGATCACTAGACCCACCCCGTAGCCCCGCTCCTAGCCCTCTCCCGCAACCCCCATCCTCGCGTCGTCCTCACGCATCGCCCTTCCCCTACTCTGCTCTCAATTCTCGCTGCTAGGGAGGGGCCCTTACTCCTCGATCCCCTCCATTGCCAGGCATGTCTTTGCTCAGCACCGTGCGATCCCTGGCCATCGTCCCCGACTCCGCTCGGTCCTGCGCCTCGTCGACCTCGCCTGCCCACGCATCTGTCCGATTGAGCCGCCCCGCAGCTCCGCGAGCCACCAGCGCCACCGCACGAGTCCCCTCCTCACCAGGACCTCCCCGGCGCTCCTTTTCCTCGATCAGCTTCTCACCGCTTCCCCGAGCCCTCTCGCCTCCGCTCAGGTCCCTGACGCCTCGTCGAGGTCCCGCTGCCATGGCTCCGCCGCGCCGCGTCCTCCCGCTCTCCTCGCGCCTGGGCCGTGTAGCCGTCGAGGTCGCCTCCTCGCCGTCTCGTCTCTGTCCCGCGGCGCCCTCCTCACCGTGCTTTCTGGCAGCCGCCGCCATGCCTCAACCATCCCCGAGCGCCGCCGCTGGTGCCTCTGGCAACAACCCGTCTGCGCAGTCGCCTCCTCTATCTCTGCGGCTGCACACTAAGGCCCACTTTTCCTGTGCGTCTTTGTTTTGTTTCTGCCACTCCCCTGCAAGGTGTTCGGGTTAATGCCCGAACGATACCCGGACTTCTCGCTTTGTTCCATCCTTTTGGTGTATGTCTGCTACAGTGTGTACCCAATAAAAGACTAATGCAAGCCCCTTGAAGCCGACAAGTTCATCACCAAGGTCTCCTACACGGAAACCCCGAGGCCTTCGGCACGGAACACTGAGGATGCCGTCATGGAAATCGAAGGCCCTGTTCTTGGAATCCGAAGACCGATCCTCGCCGAGCCGGAACCCTGTCGAACCACCCTCGAACACCAAGATCTTCGATCCGAGATGTGTGACCTTTTCCGAGCCCCTATTTTATAAATTACCAACTATATAAATTGTTGCATATTTAATTGTCATACTCGCATGCATATTGGTGTGGTTTGGGGGCCTTATGCCGATTCACCATATAATTAAATATGGAGGCCATATGCGGGCGAAGCTAGTCTAATATTGGCTCCATTTAAATTTGTGTAGCAAATCGATGCCATGTTTTCGCCTTGTTAATACAACATTTAAATTGTGGGTATCTAAACAACTATAACCATATACTTAATTGTCGGGACCCCGGTTCCGCTTAATATTTCCTAATTGCATCGCAACCTTGCCATGTCATACATCATACATACATCATGCCCGATCTTTTGCTGTAGTATTAAATAGTGCATCCGGTGTTTGTGCTAGTGTTTTGCTTCTTCACGGACTAGGCCGATGAGTTGATGAGAGTGTCGACCTGATTCCAGTGAACCTTCGACAATGTTTTCAGGCGAGCAATCTCCCCCTTTCTACCTATCTTACTTTCATAGTATTTACTCCCTCCTGTTGATCTATTGCTATCTGTGTTTCGATGCTCTAGTTTCCGTACCCGTGATATCCCTTGCAGCCTCATATTGCCTTGGACACATCCTATTACCGGTTGTTTGGTAGATAGTTGGACTTGCGTGTCGTAGTCGCTTGCTCAAGTGTTGTTGTGTGTCGTCAAGCACCACAGTTGCTGGAAGACTTCCATATGCTTTATGTTGGAGATGATTATAACTTTAATTATTGTTTAATAACTAAAATTGAAAGTAGGTAAATGCAGAGGCACCGGTGGGTAATAGACAATATTTGGTTTTTAACCGCTCACTGGTGTCCCGTAGGACCCCGAGTTCTTGACACTTGTTCCGAGATCGAGCGTTGTAACACCCTCAGAATCGACCCTATGCAAGTTTTAGCGAAACCCGCCAAACCCGCATAGAAACGATTCAAAGGTGCCCACCAGGCACTTTCGTGCGGGTGGAAAACGAAGTAATAACATTACACAACAGTCCTCGATGGGACCCACAGAACAGATATATACAACAACGACTCCATGAGTCAAGAATATAGATATAATATACAAAGATCCAAATCACCTTGAAAATGATACAGCGTCCGAGTACGGACAAGATGCAAATTGAGCTAAGAGCCCTGAAGAATAACCAATGGCGTCCATAACCCTGCCCAGGCCAAGCCGGAAGGGTAACCCTGCTAACGACGTCGATCTCAAACCTGCTCAAACAAAAGGGGTGCCGACAAAGGGCAAAGGAAAAAGAGGAGCATCGATCGAGGCCGACACGGCGAGGCTAGAATTCGGCGGTCCTCGCCTACATAGGTATGGTGGACTGAAGCGGCAGCGCGGCATGCACTAATCAACCTATAGAGACTCGATACAACTGGCGGCGATCAGAGAGGGGTAAGAGAGACCTAATCGGAACCAACCTGACACTACCACCAAACATACCCATCCTGGTATTTCCCCCTCGAGACCAAACGAGGAAGTCAACCGAGGAACTCACACAGTTGGCAGTTTTATTTATTCAGTTATCGTTGCGGCAATTACTAGTCAGGTATAGATAATCCTCCTGATAAAATAAGCAGTGGGCTCTTTTAGTTAATCATTCCGTTATAGTTGCAGCACTTACTAGTCAGATACAATTAGCATGAGATATCCCAAAACCCAGCAGTTGTTGGTACTTTTATTTATCCATTCCGTTGTAGTTGCAATACTTACTAGTCAGATATACGATTAGTATGAGATAACCCAAAACCCAGCAGTTGTTGGTACTTTTATTTAGCCATTCCGTTGTAGTTGCAATACTTACTAGTCAGGTACAATGGTCGCCAGCGACAACCCAAACAAGCAATTGTTGGAAGTTTTATTTAGCCATTCCATTATAGTGAAGCTGATTACTAGTCATTATAAAGTCATATTTATAGCACTACTTTAGTTATAGTTGTCTATGATCGAGATACTGTGCTCCAAGTCGTCCATAACCGCGGACACGGCTTTCAGAAAGTTTTACCGAGGGTGCACAAATAGCAACACACACTCGATCAACCTCGGAAAAACCAAATCAAAACCCAACGAGGCCTTCACGACAAAGCAATCACAGGATTCAGAAATATTTCTGGGGGCCACCCCATTGAGTAGACCCGCAACGAAGTTAGCTGACTCCGAGACGGACTCAAGGTTTGCGTCAATGGCTGTAAACGACTGGGAACCCAAAACTGGGCTTGTCGATACCGCGAAAACACTCCGCTTACCTAAACAGTACAGGTGCTCCTCGCACAATCGTAAATAAAGCAGTAAATCATGGCAGAAGTACAGGATAGTAAATAAAACCTCAAACTAGTTTGTGGCCCCAAGAAATAAGAATGAATCAAGCTCTGGCTCAGGGGGGTCCCATAATCCTCCCGGATGTGGATAGCGCGAATATTCAAGGAACAGGTATCAAGTACTCGGGGTCCTACGGGACACAAGTGGACGGTTAACAACCAAATAACATCTATTGCCCACCTGTGCCTCTGCTTACCTACTTAAATTTTAGTTGTTAAGCAGTATTTAAAGTGAACGATAAGTAAAGCCACGATCATCTCCAACATCAACATGCGGCAATACTCCAACAACTGTGGTACTGGACGACACGCAACAACACTTGAGCAAGTGACTACGACGCGCAAGTCCAACTATCTACCAAACAACAGGTAATAGGATGTGTCCAAGGCAGTATAAGGCGGCAAGGGATATCTCGGGTACGAAAACTAGAGCATCGCAACACAGATAGCAATAGATCAACAGGAGGGAATAAATACTATAAAAGTAAGATAGGTAGAAAGGGGGAGATGCTCGCCTGAAACATTGCCGAAGGTTCAACCGAAGATCGGGTCGACACTCGCGTCAACTCAACGGCCTTATCCGCGAAGAACCAAAACACTAGAAGAAACACCGTATGCACTATTTAATACAACGGCAGAAGATCGGGCATGATGCATGTATGATGCATGACATGGCAAGCATGCGATGCAATTAGGTCATATTAAGTGGAACCAGGGTCCCGGCAATTAATTAAACGGTTCAAGTTATTTATCTACCCCGCAAATTAAATGTTGAATTAGTAAGGCAAAGCATGGCATCGGTCCGTTACACAAATTTAAATGAGGCCAATATAAGACTAGATTTCCCGCATATGGGCCCCATATTTGATTATAAGGTGAATCGACATAAGGCCCCCAAACCACATGATATGCATGCGAGATGAACAATTATTATGCAACAGGTTTTATATTTAGCTTTTATAAAAATAGGGTCTCGAGGAAAAGTTCACACATTAGGGTTCGGAAGATCTTGGGGTTCCGGGGGTTCGGGGTTCGGTCTCAGGGTTCCGGGTTCGACGGGATCGGTTACAAGATGGAGAACTTGTCGTGACGTGCCGGAGATCTTGGTTCCAAGCGGTCGATCTTGTCGTCGAGAAGATCTTGTCGGGTCCACGTATCGGGTCGGTATTGGCGTTCGGGAAGAAGAACTTGTCGTCCTTGTGGCGATCTTGGCGTCCATCAGGTTCAGGTTTTGGCGTCCGAGGGAAGTACTTGGCGTCCGGCAGTAGATCTTGTCGATCCCACTCCAACGGCCTTGTTGTTCCGCAACGTAGATCTTGGGGAGGTTTTGGGGTTCCACGGGTTCGGCTCGACAATCGGAATCCGGGAACGGGTCTTGGCGAACTTGGCGGTTCCGAGGGTTCGGGTTCGGAAGGAGTACTTGGCGTGGCGCCGGGTTCGGGATCGGTCTTCGGATCTGGCGACGGGGTCTTCAGGGTTCTGTGAAGCAGATCTTGGGAGGCATCGCCTTCGCCTTCGAATTCTGGTCACGAGTGTCATTGTCGATCTTGAATTAGCGCCGGTATTATTCGAGTCCCGCCTTGTTCATTCGTTGAACGATCAAAGACGAGCCGTCTTATTGGAGCGCCACGAAGAACTTGTCAAGTTAAGGTCGAACTTGGTGGTCATAGGTCTTCGGACCCGCTGAAAGGTTGTGATGGTTGAAGTATGCACAGGAACACACATACAAGCACACATGTCTCACGCGTGAGGGTGGAAAACTACATGGTACTGAAACAGAAACTTGGCAGGATTGGGGCTCACGGCCTGGAGAGGAACGGCGAGCAGAGGCCGAGGTCGCGCGGGAGTCGGCCTACGACCGGCGGCGGGCAGAGCTCGGGATCGGGAGGGGAGCCGGCAGAGGAGGAGGCGAGGAAGAGAAGTCCGGCGAGGCGGGGGCCGCGGAGGCAGACGAGGCCGGCGGGGAGGAGAGCCAGGCGGCGACGGAGGTTGTAGCCGGAGGCGGGCGAGGTGGGAGGCGCCATGACGGGCGGCCGGCAGCGGGCTCGACGGAAGCGGCGGGCTGGCTGGCGCCGAGCGGCAGTTGTGGGGAGGAAGGGGGCCGAGCTCGGGGAGGAGCCATGCGGGGCCGGTGTCGGGGAGCCCGGGGCCCTCTGGCGGCGGTGGCGGCTCGTGGGCGGAGGGAGGAGGTGGGGAGGTGCGGGCGGGTGGAGGAGAGCGGCCGAGGAGGCCAAGGCCAAGCATGGGAGGGAAGGCCCGTGGGGAGGGGAAAGGGGGAGCAGTGGTTGGGGCGGGGACCGGAGGAGGAGGAGAGGAAGGGCGCGGCCGGTGGAGAGGGCGAGCTCGAGGGGAGGGCACGGCGGCGAGGGAGAGAGGGTGGGGAGGGGAGCCGGCGAGCGGCGGCCTGAGAAGGGGAGGGAGGTTGGGGCCGCGGGGCTGCCAGGGAGAGAGGAGAGGGGTCGGGCTAGAGGGAAGAGACGGGGCGGGGCACAGGGAGAGGTGGGGCCACGGGGGAGGTGGCAGGCGGGGGGTGAGGTTGGGGACAGCGGGGTCGGGTGGGGGCTGCAGGTGGGTCTCGTGGGCAGAGGGTGGACCGGGTCCAGGGAGAGGGTGAGGGAGGCAGGGGCCGGTCTGAGCGGGTGGGGCCAGGTGGGGCGTGGGACCGGGGTGTAAGAGAGAGGGGGTAGGTGGGGCTGTGTGAGAAAGAGAGAGAGAGAGGGGGGAAAAAGAGGGGGATTGATGAGGTGGCAAGGTGGGTAGGGAATTGGGGGAGGGGTGATGTGGCGAGCTGGGATAGATGGGTAGGATAGGTTTGGGTAGTTTTAGGATTCAGGTGGGCTGGTTTAGGTGGACTGATTTTATTCTGGGGTGGTCGACTGGGTCGAATCGGCCCGTTCGATTGCCCCACTAAAAATAATTAAATATTTTATTTATTTCAAACAGGGCTTTTGCAACCCGATAGCAGACAAAACAAAATAATCCGGAGACCCGGGTTTTGCGTTTGGAACATAGACGGGGCGTTTAGAAAACAAAAACAGGTTTTTCCGCAAATAGTTTTATGCAAGCGAATGCAAGATGATGACGATGCTCAAATGCAATGTGGCATGATGACATGAGCATGCGGTCATGATGATGCAATGCACAAAAACAACGCGATTTTCTAGTAGTGGTTTTGCGGGATGCCACAAGCGCGCTAACCACAGGTGGGGTGTGTGGGCACCCCCATCGATTAGTACCTGATTTCAAAGTATTGTACTGGGGGCCACAAAGTAGTTTGGGGCTTTATTACTATCCTGTACTTATGCCATGCTTTACTGCTTTATTTACGATTGCGCGTGGAGCGCCTGTACTGTTTAGGTAAGCGAAGTGTTTTCGCGGTATCGACAAGCCCAGTCACACTTTCGGGTTCCCAGTCGTTACTGACCATTGACGCAAACCCAGGTCCGTCTCGAGACCGCCGACTTTCACATGGGTAGCTTAGTGGGTGGCCCTTGTGCTTGCTTTGGGTCTGGGAAACGTCGTGTCCGAAACCCCGTCGACATACCGTTGGGTGTATGTTTTGTGATCTTGTACCTACTTGATCTGACAACAAGGGTGTAGGTGCGTGTGGGAACTTTGGTGCACCCCTGCAGGGTTAAATCTTTTCGAGAAGCCATGTCCGCGGTTATGGACGACTTGGAGCACAGTTCTCGATCATAGACAACTATAACTAAAGTTTATTGTTATAATTTTGCTTGTATCCGATATGACTAGTAATCAGCTCCACTACAACGGAATGGCTAAATAAAAGTGCCAACAAGCTTTGGGTTTTGGGATATCTCATGCTAATTGTATCTGACTAGTAAGTGTGCAACTACAATGGAATGGTTAACTAAAAGTGCCCACTGCTTATTATATCAAGATGACTATCTATACCTGACTAGTAATTGCTGCAACGATAATTGAATAAATAAAACTGCCAACTGTGTGAGTTCCTCGGTTGACTTCCTCGTTTGGTCTCGAGGGGGACATACCAGGATGGGTATGCTTGGTGGTAGAATCAGGATGGTTTCGCGAATAGGTCTTTCTTATCTCTCTCTGATAGCCGACAGTTGTATCGAGTCTCTATAGGTTGTTTAGTGCATGCTGCCGCTGCCGCTTCAGTCCACCATACCTATGTAGGCGAGGACCGCCGAATTCTAGTCTCGCTGTCTTGGCCTCGATCTTGACGCTCTCTTTTCCTTTGCCCTTTGTCGGCACCCTTTTTGTTTAAGCAGGTTTTGAGATCGACGTCGTTAAGGTGGTTACCCTTCCGCTTGGCACAGGGGTTATGGACGCCATTGGTTATTCTTCGTGGCTCTTAGCCCAATTTGCATCTTGTCCGCATCGGACCAGATCGCTTTCCGGTGATTTGGATCTTTGTATTGTACATCTGTATTCTTGACTCTTTGAGTCGCTGTATATATATGTTTTGTGGGTTCCACCAAGGACTATTGTGTAATGATATTACTGCTTTCCACCCGCATAAGTGCTGGTGGCACCTTTGAATCGTTTCTATGCGGGTTTGGCGGGAAGCGCTAAAACTTGCATAGGGCCGATTCTGAGGGTGTTACAGAGTGGTATCAGAGCTCAGCAGTTACGATACCCCACTGGTCCAGCCTGTAGGATAACCTAGCTAACGGACGTTATAGAGTGTCAAAACTATTTTTGGAAAAATCGGTTGGATAGATCTGATTAGGTATGCTTTTACTCCTTACCCCTCTACTATTCTCTTCTTACCTCTGCGTGTTTTGAATATACTCTCTTACCTTTTCTTTGAGTCCAGGAATTCTCGTGGTTGGGTTTCCGTCGTACCTTCAGGGTTTCGCTTCCTCCTCTTGTAACGGTGCTTCAACATCCGACCTTCATGCTATATGATGAATTTTTCATCTGTTGTACCTTTCAGTGGACCGAAAATTCACTAAAATTTTTCTTCCTATCCTCCGGTGTTTCCGTTACAACAAAGTTAAGAACACCAGACCTGATGAGAATCTCCGTCCCTCCTTAATTTCTGAACCTTGCTTGTTGAGATCTTCAGTCTGAATTCCAAAAGTTGGTTGCATAATCCATCTGTTCATGTACATAGTAATGCTTTGAGTGCGGGATGGAGTCGCGACCATACCACTACTCTTAGCATTCGCTTTTGTACATTGGATGGTTGGGTCAATGCAATTTACTCCTTCCGCTGAAGTTAGAGGTGGCCCTATCTTTTGAGACCTCTACCTTCGTCCTTTGTTTATCCGGAGCGTTCTCTTGACGATCATGGACAACGACCCCTTGTTGGTGGTGTCGCCAATTTCAAGATGAAGAAAGAACCATTGTTAGTGGTGTCGCGAGGATCTACATGAAACGAGCAGATTCAGACCACCGACCTTCTTCCCCGTATCATGAGGCGGATCTCGAGGGCGAGATCCATTGTTAGTGGTGTCGAATTGTAGCACCCCGGCTAAAACCACTACCAGAAAATTGCTTGGTATTTTTGTTTTGTGCATCATCATGACATCATCATGCATCTAAATGCCTAAAACTATTTTCTTAAAACTTAGTTTTGCTTTCTTCAAAGACCCCTCCGTATTTCAAAAGTAATCCCTGAACCCTTCCGGATATTTTGTTTGTCTAAAAACAAATTACACGTCTTTTAAATAATATATAAAATGTTATATTATTTTTAGGAGGCAGCCATCCAGGCCCGAAAGCCCAGCCGGCCACCTCCAACCCTAACACTAAACTGCTACCCCTCCCCTAGTCCCTCACCTGCCGCCGCCACCCAGGAGCACCACACCACGCACGCGCCTGCCCAATCGAACCGCACGACCCCCGCCTGCCCATTCCCGATCACTGGACCCACCCCGTAGCCCCGCTCCTGGCCCTCTCCCGCAACCCCCATCCTCGCGCCGTCCTCACGCATCGCCCTTCCCCTACTCTGCTCTCAATTCTCGCTGCCAGGGACGGGCCCTTACTCCTCGATCCCCTCCATTGCCAGGCATGTCTTTGCTCAGCACCGCGCGATCCCTGGCCATCGTCCCCGACTCCGCTCGGTCCTGCGCCTCGTCGACCTCGCCTGCCCGTGCATCTGTCCGATTGAGCCGCCCCGCAGCTCCGCGAGCCACCAGCGCCACCGCACGAGTCCCCTCCTCACTAGGACCTCCCCGGCGCTCCTTTTCCTCGATCAACTTCTCACCGCTTCCCCGAGCCCTCTCGCCTCCGTTCAGGTCCCTGACGCCTCGTCGAGGTCCCGCTGCCATGGCGTCGCCGCGCCGCGTCCTCCCGCTCTCCTCGCGCCTGGGCCGTGTAGCCGTCGAGGCCGCCTCCTTGCTGTCTCGTCTCCGTCCCGCGGCGCCCTCCTCACCGTGCTTTCTGGCAGCCGCCGCCATCCTCAACCATCCCCGAGCGCCGCCGCTGGTGCCTCTGGCAACAACCCGTCTGCGCAGTCGCCTCCTCTATCTCTGCGGCTGCACACTAAGGCCCACTTTTCCTGTGCGTCTTTGTTTTGTTTCTGCCACTCCCCTGCAAGGTGTTCGGGTTAATGCCCGAACGATACCCGGCCTTCTCGCTTTGTTCCATCCTTTTGGTGTATGTCTGCTACAGTGTGTACCCAATAAAAGACTAATGCAAGCCCCTTGAAGCCGACAAGTTCATCACCAAGGTCTCCTACACGGAAACCCCGAGGCCTTCGGCACGGAACACTGAGGATGCCGTCATGGAAATCGAAGGCCCTGTTCTTGGAATCCGAAGACCGATCCTCGCCGAGCCGGAACCCTGTCGAACCACCCTCGAACACCAAGATCTTCGATCCGAGATGTGTGACCTTTTCTGAGCCCCTATTTTATAAATTACCAACTATATAAACTTTTGCATATTTAATTGTCATACTCGCATGCATATTGGTGTGGTTTGGGGGCCTTATGCCGATTCACCATATAATTAAATATGGAGGCCATATGCGGGCGAAGCTAGTCTAATATTGGCTCCATTTAAATTTGTGTAGCGAATCGATGCCATGTTTTCGCCTTGTTAATACAACATTTAAATTGTGGGTATCTAAACAACTATAACCATATACTTAATTGTCGGGACCCCGGTTCCGCTTAATATTGCCTAATTGCATCGCAACCTTGCCATGTCATACATCATACATACATCATGCCCGATCTTTTGCCGTAGTATTAAATAGTGCATCCGGTGTTTGTGCTAGTGTTTTGCTTCTTCACGGACTAGGCCGATGAGTTGATGAGAGTGTCGACCTGATTCCGGTGAACCTTCGACAATGTTTTCAGGCGAGCAATCTCCCCCTTTCTACCTATCTTACTTTCATAGTATTTACTCCCTCCTGTTGATCTATTGCTATCTGTGTTTCGATGCTCTAGTTTCCGTACCCGTGATATCCCTTGCAGCCTCATATTGCCTTGGACACATCCTATTACCGGTTGTTTGGTAGATAGTTGGACTTGCGTGTCGTAGTCGCTTGCTCAAGTGTTGTTGCGTGTCATCAAGCACCACAGTTGCTGGAAGACTGTCATATGCTTTATGTTGGAGATGATTATAACTTTAATTATTGTTTAATAACTAAAATTGAAAGTAGGTAAATGCAGAGGCACCAGTGGGTAATAGACAATATTTGGTTTTTAACCGCTCACTGGTGTCCCGTAGGACCCCGAGTTCTTGACACCTGTTCCGAGATCGAGCGCGCTAACCACAGGTGGGGTGTGTGGGCACCCCCATTGATTAGTACCTGATTTCAAAGTATTGTACTAGGGGCCACAAAGTAGTTTGGGGATTTATTACTATCCTGTACTTATGCCATGCTTTACTGCTTTATTTACGATTGCGCGTGAGCGCCTGCATCGCTTAGGTAAGCGAGTGTTTTCGCGTATCGACAAGCCCATCACACTTTCGGGTTCCCAATGACCATTATTGACGCAAACCAGGTCCGTCTCGAGACCGGCCGACTTCACGGGTAGCTTAGTGGGTGGCCCCTGTGCTTGCTTTGGGTCAGGAAGCGTCGTGTTCAAACCCCGTCGACATACCGCTGGGAGTATGTTTTGTGATCTTGTACCTACCGATCGACAACAAGGGTGTAGGTGCGTGTGGGAACTTTGGTGCACCCTCAGGTTAAATCTTTTCGAGAAGCCGTGTCCATGTTATGGACGACTTGGAGCACAGTTCTCGATCATAGACAACTATAACTAAAGTTTATTGTTATAATTTTGCTTGTATCCGATATGACTAGTAATCAGCTCCACTACAACGGAATGGCTAAATAAAAGTGCCAACAACTGCTGGGTTTTGGGATATCTCATGCTAATTGTATCTGACTAGTAAGTGTGCAACTACAATGGAATGGTTAACTAAAAGTGCCCACTGCTTATTATATCAAGATGACTATCTATACCTGACTAGTAATTGCTGCAACGATAACTGAATAAATAAAACTGCCAACTGTGTGAGTTCCTCGGTTGACTTCCTCGTTTGGTCTCGAGGGGGACATACCAGGATGGGTATGCTTGGTGGTAGAATCAGGATGGTTTCGCATAGATCTTTCTTATCTCTCTCTGATAGCCGACAGTTGTATCGAGTCTCTATAGGTTGTTTAGTGCATGCTGCCACTGCCGCTTCAGTCCACCATACCTATGTAGGCGAGGACCGCCGAATTCTAGTCTCGCCGTGTACTGGCCTCAGTACTGACCGCTCTCTTTTTCCTTTGCCCTTTGTCGGCACCCCTTTTTGTTTAAGCAGGTTTTGAGATCGACGTCGTTAGCAGGGTTACCCTTCCGACTTGGACTGGGCAGGGTTATGGACGCCATTGGTTATTCTTCAGGGCTCTTAGCCCAATTTGCATCTTGTCCGTACTCGGACGCTGTATCGTTTTCCACGTGATTTGGATCTTTGTATTGTACATCTGTATTCTTGACTCTTTGAGTCGCTGTTGTATATATATGTTTTGTGGGTTCCACCGAGGACTATTGTGTAATGATATTACTTCGTTTTCCACCCGCACGCAAGTGCCTGGTGGGCACCTTTGAATCGTTTCTATGCGGGTTTGGCGGGAAGCGCTAAAACTTGCATAGGGCCGATTCTGAGGGTGTTACAGCTTGCAAGCATGTGACTGGTTCACAAGGGATCACATATCACGGGAACGAGAAAGGAGTACTTATCAGTAACGAGGTTGAACTAGGTATGCAGAGATACCGACGATCATAACCTCGGATAAGTAAACTATCGTGAGACAATGGGAAATTGGTATCGTATGTAAGAGGTTCATTCGATCGCAAAGTAATCGTAGAAATATGTGGGAGCCATATTAATTTCCAGATTCCTCTATTGGTTATTGTTCGGAGAAGTGTCTCGATCATGTCCGCATAATTCATGAGCCGTAGGGAGACACACTTAAGGATTCGACGTTGTTTGAGTAGTTATGGAATGATGAGTAAGAGACCGAATGTTGTTCGGAGTCTCGGATGGGATCCGGGATATCACGAGGAGATCCGGAATGGTCCGGAGAATAAGATTCATATAAGTAAAGTCCTGTTTCGGGGTTGGAGAATGGTTCCGGTGTTTTCATCGGGAATGTTCTAGAAGGTTCCGGAATGTCCGGCACTCTGGAGGGGAAGGGTACATGAATGTGTTATAACAAGTTGGAATGATTGCATCATGTACTAGGTGTCATCACTGAACACAATAAAGGGTTTAATCAAATCCTAGTTTGAAAAGTCAAACGCCAATTTGAAAAGTCAAACGGCTATTTTGTGAGGTGGAGGGAGAGTAGGAAACCTACTTGGGGAGGAGTTCCCTCCCTCCACCGCCGGCCCACTTGGAGACTGAGTTGGGGAGGGACTCCCCTCCCCTTGGCGCGCCCCCTCCACCTATATAAGGAGGGGCAGGGCTGCCCCTCCAAACACAACACACACCCCGCAAACCCTAGCTCCTAGCTGCCGGCGCCGCCACCTCCTGCTGCCGCCGCCTAGGGCAAGCCGCCGCCTAGGCAAACCCTAGCCGCCGGCCTTGCTCCTCCTTGGTGCGTCTAAACCCTAGATCACCGAGGCTCTCTCTCATAGTCCACCATACTCGCTCCGGCTAAAGGCGAAGCCCTGCGAGATCTCCCCTCTACTTCCGGTACCACGCCGTCGTGCTGCCGAAATCGCGAGGAGAGTGCTACAACCTCCGCTGCCTGCTGGAACAAGGGAGAGGAAGGTCTTCATCGAGTACCGAACGTGTGATCGACTGCGGAAGCGCTGCTGGAACGCAGCGCCGGAAGGATCGTCTACGCGATCTTGAGATCGGGAAGAGTACGACTACATCACCCACGAGAATTCGCTCTCGTTAAACACTTTGGAATCTTCGAGGGTGAGTTATTCCATTGACTCGTTGCTACAATATAGTAGATAGATCTTGGCTTGTTTGTTTGTATGCGGTAGAATTTTTTTTCCATGCTACAAACCCCTCCAGTGGTATCAGAGTCGTGTCTATATGTAGATCTGTTGCACGAGTAGAACACAATGGTCATTATGGGCGTTGATGTTTTTGTTGTCGATTGCTTCTTGTGTACTTTGCATCTTGCGGGATGGTGGGATGAAGCGGCCCGGGCTAACCTTACATGACATCGTTCATGAGACTTGCTCCACGCTTGACATGCAACTTGTATTGCATAAGTGGCTTTATGGTGCTGTTTCTCCCAACATAGTTAAAATTCAATTTACAACGGGTGATTGACAATACTAGTATCAATGTTGTGGTTCTTGTTCGTAAGTTAGAACGACACTTATTGAAAGCCCCAAACCACGTAAAACATGCAAAGAAAGTAGAGGCGTCTAACTTTGTTTTGCAGGGGTGTGTTGTGATGTGATATGGCCATGATTGTGATTATATTTGATGTATGCAATGTTCCTTATTGTAAGTTGGCAACCGGCAGGAGCCATATGGTTGTCTTTAAATTCTGTTAAGACCCGCGTGTCTATTCAAAGTAGTTGTAATAGTTGGAGCTGGTGGACGACAACCATGGAGCAGCGTCATTGACCTTGATGCAATGCCGGTGATGATGGAGATCATGTTCGTGCTTGAAGATGGAGATCGGAAGCACAAAGAAGAAAGGCCATATCATATCACATATTATGAATTGCATGTGATGTTAATCCTTTATGCATCTTGTATTGCTTAGTTAACGACTGTAGCATTATAAGATGATCCCTCATGCACATGAATTTCAAGTTCTAAAGTGTTCATCCTTAGTGAGCACCGTTGCTAAAGCTTGTTGTTTCGAAGCACCACGTGATGATCGGGTGTGTTAGATTCCGCAAGTGTATACAACATGAGCAAGCCAGATTTGCTCATGCGGAAGCTAAGGTTTGATCTTGACGAGCCTAGCATGTACAGACATGGTCTCGGAACACGTATCACCGAAAGGTAAAGCATGAATCATATAGTAAGATATGATGAGCATGTCGATTGTTCGCCATTGAAGCTACATCAACTCTCGTGATGATCGGCGTTGATGCGGTGGATTTGGTTCGTGTGATCACTAAAACAATGTGAGGGATATTGTTTTGAGTGGGAGTTCACCTAGATTAATTTAACTATTAATTAGAACTCAATTTGTCATAAACTTAGTCTAAACTATTGCAAATATGTTGTAGATCAATGGCGGCCCCTACCATCAATTTTAATGCATTCCTAGAGAAAGAAAAGTTGAAAAATAATGGAAGCAACTTCGTGGATTGGTTCCGCAATTTGAGGATTGTCCTCACTGCTGGTAATTTGACCTATGTGGATGCACATTGGGTGACCACCTGCAGCCATCGCTACCGATGAAGTAAAGAATGTTTACCTCGCTCGGAAGACTCAAGACTACGCTCACAGTGTGCTATCTTGTATGGTTTAGAATCAGAGCTTCAGAAAAGGTTTGAGAATTCAGACCCACATGATATTGTCCGTGATCTCAAATTGATCTGTGAGATTCACGCGGCAATTGAGAGCTATGAGGATTCTGAAAAGTTCTTTAAATGCAAGATGGAAGAGGGCAACTCCGTCAGTGAGTATGTGCTTAAGATGTCTGGGCACGCAAACAAACTTCAAAGCTTGGGTATAGTGATTCCTAATGCTTTGGGGATTTATCGTGTCCTCCAATCACTACCACCAAGTTAAAAGAACTTTGTGATGAACTACAATATGCAAACATGAACAAGCAGTTGCCAGAACTCTTCGCCATGTTAAAATCTGCAGAAGTGGAGATCAAGAAAGAGCACCAAGTGTTGATGGTCAATAACACCACCAAATTCAAGAAAGGCAAGTCTAAGCAAAAGGGACACTTCAAGAAGGGTGGTAAGAAAGTTACCGCGCCGAAGAAGAAGACCAAGGCTGGACCTAAGCCTGATAATGAGTGCTTTTACTGCAAGGGAGAAGGTCACTGGAAGCGGAATTGCCCAAAGTACTTGGCGGATTTGAAGAACGACAACATCAAGAAGAAAGGTATATCAGATATACATGTTATTGATGTGTATCTCACTAGTACTCGTAGTAGTGCCTGGGTATTTGATACTGGTTCGGTTGCTCATATCTGTAACTCGAAACAAAGTCGCAGAATAAGCGAAGCTAGAGAAGAACGAGGTGACGATGCGCGTGGGAAACGGATCAAAGGTTGATGTGATCGCGGTCGGCACGCTACCTCTTCATCTACCATCGGGATTAGTTTTATACTTAAATAATTGTTATTTGGTGCCTGCGTTAAGCATGAACATTATATCGGTATCTTGTTTATTGCGAGACGGTTACTTGTTTAAGTCCGAGAATAATGGTTGTTCGATTTATATGAGTAATATGTTTTATGCACATGCACCTTTGATAGATGGTCTATTCTTATTGAATATCGATAGTGGAAATACACATATTAATAACATTGAAGCTAAACGTTTGAAATCGAGCGATAACTCGACCTATATGTGGCACTGTCGTTGTCACATCCCAAGATTTTCCAAATCTTGTAATGTGAAAAATAAAGGAATAAAATAAAACTTTGTTGATTTTCAGGGTGAGATGAAACTTTTTGAATCCAATTGGAAACCCTCAAACCAATTTGGATCAAATAAAATCCTAAAAAGTTTTAAAAATATAAACATTTAATAAAGAAAAATAAAAATGTTTGGAATTACTATTTTTGAATCTCTTAATAAGAAGATTTGGTTTTTAAATGAAAAGGGAAGAAATTTAAATAAGGTATTATTTTATAAGCCAAATTAAAACTTGGCCAAGCCTTTAAAATAAAATATTTCTATTTGATGAAAATTAAGTAAAGAGTATATTTTTAAAAATAAATTAATAAGGATTTAATATCCAAGTTTATTAGAAATAAAGGTTCCACTATTTTAATTAAAATGTCAAACCTATTTATTTATTTTAAATAAGTTTTCCAAGTGTTTATTAGTTTCAAATATAATCTACTATTTTGGTTCTGAAAATATTTAAATTTCAAAATGGAGATTTTAAATAAAACAAATTCTATTTTGATTAATAAACATGGTCTATTTATTTAATTAATAATGGACCCTAAATAAAATTATTATTTTAGGACTTTGGTTTATGTTGTTAAACAGAACCAAATTCAATTGCATTGTTTGGTGAATGTTTGAACTAATTTGAATACTTGATTTGTTGTTTGAATTTCAAAACAGAAAATAGAATTGGAAAAAGAAAAACATTCAGGAAGAAAAAATAGAAACAGGCAGCAGCCCAGCCGACAAGCCCACTAAGCCCAGTACCAGCCCACTCCCACTCTCCCTCAGCAAAACGTTTTCCACCTATTAACTGACCCGCAGAGCAACTGACTGGTGGCCCCTTCTTCCCTCTCCTCTCTCTCGCTGACCAACCGACCCCACCCCTCCAGCTCATCTTCTTCCTCGCGCAGACGACGCCCGGCCGTTGCAGCAGGTAACGCCGGCGATCAATTCGCGTAAATGGCCGCATTAATCCACCCTGCGACCACGCGGTATTAAACGCCTGCGCCTTCTCCTCCTTTCCCCTCAAACCCCGCAGCACTAGAGCCCCCAGGCCGACGGAATTTCGAGCCACACTCCCACTGCTCCGACGAGCTCCCTCCTCCAATTTCGGCGAACCCAGCCACCGCCTTGCCTCCCCAACCAAGCACACATACTCCCCACTCCCAGGCGCTTCTTCCTGTGCCATCCGTTCAATCGCGGCGCTCGAGCAGCTCTCGTCTTCAATCGAGCACCACCGCCTTCTACTCCGGCGAGTTCCCCAGGTGAAATCCGACCGCCCCTCTTCTTCTCCTTCACGCACACAGCTTCGCCTTGATCTGTCGCACCTAACCATGCCCTCTGTTTTCCTTCTCGTGATCTGTAGCGACGACTCCGACCACGACCAGGACCACCTGACGCTGTTCTCCACTCCGGCGAGCAATCGCTGCTGTCCCAGAGCGCCCCTTTCCACGCCGACCACACGTCGAGCACCACCTCGACCTCGCGAACACGGTGAGCACCCCCCTGTCTTCTTTGCTTCCTAGAACCGCCGCTAGCTCACCGCCTGACCGTCGCCGCCGTCTGCCGCCGCGCAGCGCCGCCAGCTTTTGGTCAAACACACGTGAGCCGTTGGATCTCCATCCTGTGGCGTAGACAAAACGACTTAAGCGAACATGTATGGGAGCATCTAAGCCGTGCGATCTGTTTAGATCCAACGCACCAGAGAGCGCAATCCGCGCGAACCGGTACCGCCCAATAGGAACGCGACGCGTGGCCAGTATTCGATTTAAAAACAGTTTTGAAATCAGATTGAGATGCAGATTTGAAAACCCTATAACTTTTGATCCACACGTCCAAAAATTACAAACTTTATATCGTTGGAATCAGTGGAACAAGCCCTAGCCAACCATGGATTGTGTTTAGTAAAAATCCTCTGGTAAAATGTTTGTTTTTGCAGAAACATTTGTATGCTTGTTTAGATTAACAAAATTGTTCAAAAATGTTTTTTAGGTTGAATTCTTGGCAAATTAGTTTGTGGTGAACTTACTGACCCTAGGAACCAACCCATGGATTTAAAAATGGATTTTGTGAAGTTTAGGAATAAAAACTTGATTTAGCCATTTCTAGCCAAATAAAAATAATGGTTTTGTTATGAAATTTTTTTTGGAGTAAAAACCTTGGGAAAATGATTTGGATCAAACCTACTGACCCGAAACACCAAGTTTTGAGAAACAACAACTTATTTGGTGAACAACTTAAAGTTGTTGCTTTGATAAAAATATTTTCCACCACATAAAATAATGATTGGATTTAAAAATGGTTTATGGACAAAACCCTTTGCAAATGACTTTTCCACTTTGGAAAATGACCACTTTGAACCCTACAAAGTTTAGAAGCCTAGTGGAGACCATCTTTGCAAATAAAACTATCTCTTGCATGCTTGCATGCATGACTTAGATCCCATTGTTTTATGTGTGTGAAATTTGTTTGATTGATCATTGGTTTGGAATGCTAGTTGATATTGTGTTTGCTTGATTGATTATAGTGAAGTTAGAAAAGTGTGAGACTAGAAAGATCAAGGAGTGAACCAACATCCCCTACCAAAAGAAAGGCAAGTGACACTATCATCTAAAGTCCTACTATTTTTTTATTATACTTAGTGGATTTTGAAACATGCATAAAAAGAATTTTTATACTTATGCTATGCTAAATCCTAATAGGATTCCCTATACATTACTTAGTGAAAACAATGTAGTTGTCACATGCTTAGCCATGCTATGTTTTGAAAAAGAGATACATGTTGAGATTTTATGAAGTTGAGAAAAGGACTTGTGATTTTACATAATAAAACAAGGACTCAATGAACCACCTGGGTGGACAAGGACTTTGAGTTTTGGAGAAGGTGGCAACAAAAGGAACCATGTCTATGGCAATCACTTTGTGTTGTGCTCCAAAGGAAAACCACCCAGGAAACTTAGAGATTGAACATGTTTCTCCAATTGTGGCTTTCGTGTGCAACCACATGCTATTTATGGCTCTGGCTTAGTCAACTACATTGGGAAGACCCATGCATTGTCTTCAGGTTACTGGACATGAGGACCTGGAATCCTACATGGGTACTGAAGACAAGCTAGCTATGGTGTATGGGAGGACCCTCTCGAAAGACTTCGTCACATTCTCAATCTGCCGATACTCCATCTCGGTGAGCACCAATCCAGTGGCCACTGGTGGCAACAAGATGGGATTGTGACATGTGGGTAAAGTGTACTACTTCTGCAGAAGATAATAAAATCTAAGTACTTAGCCGTGTCCCCGGTTATGGACAATACTGAGCAACTAAAGTTTGAAGCTATGGGAGATCTCGACATTCCAATTTCTAAAAGAAAAACTTTTAAGTGACAACAAAAGACTTGATGCACTTGGGGTTACCACGGAGCTCAAGAGATTTGATAAAAACTTGAAGTACTTGGGGGTACCAAGGATCTCAAGAGATTTTGACAAAGACACTTGGTGGATTCCAAGGAGTACAGAAAATATTTGACAAAGGAACAAAACCATTTTGAAAAGATAGGATAAATTTTGCTTTCTGCAAATGAGCCTAAAACCCTACTTAGCCAAATATGCATGTAATGATAGGATCCACTTATATACAACATAGTAGTGAAGCTTGCCAATACAATTCAAATGTATTGACCCTTGTGGATGTAACTTATAATGTTGCAGGTTTGATTGATTTTAGTGGAGATTGAATGATTAGGATTACAAAGTCTACAACCAACATGTCTGCCTGTGGCACTTTGAAGATGAAGGACCCCATGCTTATAGTTATTCCACTGCAATGTAATGTAATAGCCAAATGAGCTATGTAAGGTGTAATAAAATTAAGTTATTCCTGGTTATAAATTTATATTATGACCTTTGTTTCTTGATATTACATCTTAACTGTGGATGCTAGCTATTGATCCAGGGACTAGCATTATAAACACAGGGGACTCCACCTTATATTAAATAAAGGTTGGGACACTCCCTCTACAGTCGTCTTGGTCACATTGGAGTGAAGCGTATGAAGAAACTCCATTCTGATGGACTTCTTGAATCACTTGATTTCGAATCACTTGAAAGATGTGAAGCATGTCTGATGGGTAAAATGACTAAGACTCAATTTTCTGGTATGATGGAGTGAGCTACGGACTTATTGGAAAACATACATACCGATGTGTGTGGTCCAATGATTGTAGCATCACGCGGTGGTTATCGTTATGTTCTTACCTTCACGGATGACTTGAATAGATATGGGTATATCTATTTCATGAAACATAAGTCCGAAACTTTCGAGAAGTTTAAGGAATTTCAAAGTGATGTTGAGAATCAACGTAACAAGAAGATTAAATTTCTACGTTCTGATCGTGGAGGTGAATATCTAAGTTACGAGTTTGGCGAGCATTTGAAGAAATGCGGAATACTTTCACAATTGACACCGCCGGGAACACCACAGCGTAATGGTGTGTCTGAACGTCGTAATCGAACTCTCTTAGATATGGTTCGTTCTATGATGTCACTTACAGATTTACCGCTATCATTTTGGGGTTATGCATTAGAAACAGCCGCATTCACTTTAAATAGAGCACCATCTAAATCTGTTGAAACGACACCGTATGAATTATGGTTTGGGAAGAAACCTAAATTGTCGTTCCTTAAAGTTTGGGGTTGCGAAGCCTATGTAAAGAAGTTACAGCCGGACAAGCTTGAACCCAAAGCGGAAAAATGCGTCTTCATAGGATACCCAAAGGAAACTATTGGGTATACCTTCTATGATAGATCCGAAGGCAAAATCTTCGTTGCCAAGAATGGATCCTTTCTAGAGAAGGAATTTCTCTCGAAAGAAGTGACTGGAAGGAAAGTAGAACTCGACGAGGTTGTCGAACCTTCTCTCGAACTTGCGAGTAGCGCAGCACCGGAAGAAGTTCCTGTGGTGCCTGCACCAATAAGAGAGGAAGCTAATGATGATGATCATGAAACTTCGGTTGTAGTTGCTACAGAACCTCGCAGGTCAACAAGAACTCGTACCACTCCTGATTGGTATGATCCTGTTATGAGTGTCATGTTGGTAGACAACACCGATGACCCTGCGACATATGAGGAAGCGATGATGAGCCCAGATTCCAATAAATGGCAAGAAGCCATGAAATCCGAGATTGGATCCATGTACGAAAACCAAGTATGGACTTTGGTGGACTTACCGGATGGCCGAAAGGCTGTCGAGAACAAATGGATTTTCAAGAAGAAAACAGATGCTGATGGTAATGTTACTGTCTATAAAGCTCGACTTGTCGCAAAAGGGTTTCGACAAATTCAAGGAGTTGACTACGATGAGAGTTTCTCACCTATAGCGAAGCTATAGTCTGTGAGGATTATGTTAGCAATCGCTGCATATTATGATTATGAGATATGGCAGATGGATGTCAAAACAGCGTTCCTCAATGGAGACATTGATGAAGAGTTGTATATGATGCAACCCAAAGGTTTTGTCGATCCTAAAGATGCTAACAAGGTATGCAAACTTCAATGGTCCATATATGGATTGAAGCAAGCATCCCGAAGTTGGAATCAACGTTTTGATAAGGTGATCAAAAGTTTTGGTTTTATACAAACTTATGGAGAAGCTTGCATTTACAAGAAAGTGAGTGGGAGCTCTGTAGCATTCTTAATACTATATGTGATGACATATTGTTGATTGGGAATGATGTAGACCTTCTTAATAGTGTCAAGGAATATTTGAAGAATAGTTTTTCAATGAAGGATCTTGGCGAAGCAGCTTACATATTGGGCATAAAGATTTATAGAGATAGATCGAGACGCTTAATATCATTGTCACAAAGTACATATTTGGACAAAGTTCTAAAGAGGTTTGGAATGGAAGATAGCAAGAAAGGGTTCTTGCCCATGTTGCCCAATACGATCTTGAGTAAAACTCAAAGTCCGACAACGGCAGAAGATAGAGGATGAGTAAGACTCCCTATGCCTCAGCCATAGGATCTCTAATGTATGCCATGCTATGTACTAGACCCGACATTGCATATGCTGTTAGTTTAACTAGCAGATATCAAAGTGATCCAGGAGTGGATCATTGACAATGATCAAAAACATCCTTAAGTACTTGAGAAGAACTAAGGATATGGTTCTTTCTTATGGAGGTGATGAACAACTCGTTGTTAATGGTTACACCGATGCTAGTTGGAACACCGATCCGGATGATTCTAAATCACAACTGGATAATGATTTACTTTGAATGGTGCAGCAGTTAGCTGGAGGAGTGCAAAGCAAAGCGTTGTGGCGAGATCTTCAACTGAATCGGAATACATGGCTGCTTCGAAGGCTTCACAAGAAGTGATATGGATGAAAGAGTTCATTACAGAGCTCGGTGTGGTTCCAAGTGCGCTGGAACCAATGTCTATCTACTGTGATAACATGGGCGCCATAGCCAATGCGCAAGAACCAAGGTCACACAAGAAGCTGAAGCACATCAAGCTACATTTTCACGCTATTCGATAACATGTACAAGATGGTGACATAAAGATTTGCAAAGTACACACAGATCTGAATGTGGCGGATCCGTTGACTAAACCTCTCCCGAGGGCAAAACATGACCAACACCAAACTGCCATGGGTGTTCGGTATATTACCATGTAATCTAGATTAGTTGACTCTAGTGCAAGTGGGAGACTGTTGGAGATATGCCCTAGAGGCAATAATAAATGTAGTTATTATTATATCTTTGTGTTTACGATAAATGTTTACATTCATGCTATAATAGTATTAACAAGGAAATATTAATACTTGTGTGATTTGTAAACTTAAATTGAAGTCCCTAGTAAAGCCTCTATATAATACTAGCTTTTTGGTTAATAAATGATTGTGGTTTCCCTATCATGAACATTGAGATGTTATTAACAACAAGATCATATCGTTAGGAGAATGATATGATGGACATAATCCTATAGATAAGCATAGCATAAAGATCAAGTCATTTTAATAGTTCAATTGCTATATGCTTTCTGATACATAGTAACCTAATTCGTTCGACCATGAGATCATGCATATCACCTTCACCGGAAGGATGCTTTGATGACATCAAACACCACACCGTAACTGGGTGGCTATAAAGGTGGCATTGAGTGTTCAGAAAGTATTGGTTGAGACACATGGATCAAGAGTGGGATTTGTCCATCCATATGAAGGATAGATATACTCTGGGCCCTCTCGGTGGAATGTCATCCAATTGGCTTGCAAGCATGTGACTGGTTCACAAGGGATCACATATCACGGGAACGAGAAAAGAGTACTTATAAGTAACGAGGTTGAACTAGGTATGCAGAGATACCGACGATCATAACCTCGGATAAGTAAACTATCGTGAGACAAAGGGAAATTGGTATCGTATGTAAGAGGTTCATTAGATCGCAAAGTAATCGTAGAAATATGTGGGAGCCATATGAATTTCCAGATTCCTCTATTGGTTATTGTTCGGAGAAGTGTCTCGATCATGTCCGCATAATTCATGAACCGTAGGGAGACACACTTAAGGATTCGACGTTGTTTGAGTAGTTATGGAATGATGAGTAAGAGACCGAATGTTGTTCGGAGTCTCGGATGGGATCCGGGATATCACGAGGAGATTCGGAATGGTCCGGAGAATAAGATTCATATAAGGAAAGTCTTGTTTCGGGGTTGGAGAATGGTTCCGGTGTTTTCATCGGGAATGTTCTAGAAGGTTCCGGAATGTCCAAGACTGGAGGGAAGGGTACATGAATGTGTCATAACAAGTTGGAATGATTGCATCATGTACTGGGTGTCATCGCTGAACAAAATAAAGAGTTTAATCAAATCCTAGTTTGAAAAGTCAAACGCCAATTTAAAAAGTCAAACGGCTATTTTGTGAGGTGGAGGGAGAGTAGGAAACCTACTTGGGGAGGAGTTCCCTCCCTCCACCGCCGGCCCACTTGGAGACCAAGTTGGGGAGGGAATCCCCTCCACTTGGCGTGCCCCCTCCACCTATATAAGGAGGGGCAGGGCTGCCCCTCCAAACACAACACACACCCCGCAAACCCTAGCTCCTAGCCGCCGGCGCCGCCACCTCCTGCTGCCGCCGCCTAGGCAAACCCTAGCCACCGGCCTTGCTCCTCCTTGGTGCGTCTAAATCCTAGATCACCGAGGCTCTCTCTCATAGTCCACCATACACGCTCCGGCTTAAGGAGAAGCCCTGCGAGATCTCCCCTCTACTTCCGGTACCACGCCGTCGTGCTGCCAGAATCGCGAGGAGAGTGCTACAACCTCCGCTGCCTGCTGGAACAAGGGAAAGGAAGGTATTCTTCGAGTACCAAACGTGTGACCGACTGCGGAAGCGCCGCCGGAAGGATCGTCTACGCGATCTTGAGATCGGGAAGAGTACGACTACATCACCCACGAGAATCCGGTCTCGTTAAACACTTTGGAATCTTCGAGGGTGAGTTATTCCATCGACTCGTTGCTACAATCTAGTAGATAGATCTTGGCTTGTTTGTTTGTATGCGGTAGAAATTTTTTGTTTTCCATGCTACGAACCCCTACAGGCGCGGCTAGCCCCCAAGTGGCGCCTGGCAGGGGTGTGGCCCACCTGTGGCCCTCCAAGATGCATCCTCCCAGCCATATTCTTTCTCTCTCCCGAAAAACACCGGGAAACTTTCTCAAGCTCGATTTCCTACTATTCTTGCTCGTGATTTTCGATCTCCTTGCTCAGCCCATCTTTGCTGCTGATTTTTGGAGGGATTGCTCCTTGGTATGTGCCTCCTCCGCTTGTCCAATTAGATTTGTGATTGGTAGATTGTATCTTGAGTATTTTGCTGCTATAGGTGACAGGTTGTGTGAGCTTGCATGCTTGTTCTATGTGTAGCCCTCTAGCAAGTGCATATAGTAGTTTCTCATCATTTATCAACTTCAAATCACTTGGTTTGATTTTTGTTTAAAATTTTCAGAAAGGAAGCTGAGTGCATACCCACTGAATCAATATGATTTTATGGTACCCGAGCCAATGAAAGTGTAAGATCCCACCTTTATAAAGGTAAATATCCCTGTGATTGCAATGCTAGTCCCTGGATCAAATGCTAGCATCCACAGTTTAAGATGAAGTACATAGAAACAAAGGTCATTATTACAACATCATTCTAGAGATAACATAGTCTTTTAAACTCCATAGCCATAGGCTAGTACAAGAGTTTAACTTAACAATATATAAATAGAAGTCTTCATCTTCATGTGCCACAGGCAAGCATGTTGAGTGTAGACTCATAACCCCTAATCATCATCAGAGTAACCTGCAACATCACAAGTTACAACCACAGTGGGTCAATACATTGGAATAGTATTGAGAAGTAATACCCTAGTAGAATAATAGTATCTAGCTTCTACATGAATTTGGGCTAGGTGTAGCTTAGGCTTGCTTTGCTCAAAATATGTTTTACCTATTAGTTGAAAAAACTAAGTTTTTCTTTGAAAAAATATTCCCAAGGAACCACCAATAGAAATTGGTGAACCTTCACCCTTGTTCAACCACAAGTTTTAACTTAGAAAATTGGGATGAGGAGATTCTTGATAGCTTCCATGTCTTGATGCTCAAATTGTCCAATACCAGGGACATGGCTAAGTACTTAGTTTCTTCCATCTGCAGAGGTTGTGCACTTTCCCCACAAGACTTGATTTTCACCAAGACAAGACCTTTCAGAAGCCTTCCCTTAGACCAAAATGGACGCGCTCCAAACCTATCACTCCCCTACCACCAACTTTTCATTTGGCTAAGTTATTGCAACCTATGTGATCCAGGCAGAGCCCATGTGGCTGCACTAGAAGCTTCTTAACATTTGGCATCTCAAATCCCTTTGTTCCTGGGTGGATTTCCACAAGTGAGATACACAAGGTAAACCATAGAAATGGGCCTTTTGTAACCACTCAACACAAACCATTCTTTCCATTCCACCCAGGTGTTTCATTCACTTAGTTGTTTTATTAAGCAAAACATAATTCAAGGACTTGGAAATATTTCTCATAGCATGAATATATAATCCACCCTTGGTTGCTACTAGCTAGGCTAAGCATGGCAATAGCAAGTATATTAACTTAGAGGAAATTCTAACAATTCTACAACTACTAGGATTTCCCAAGCATAGCATATTGATACTTAGCAAAAATATTCATGCAAGCCCTATACAAAATATTTCTAATGCATAGGCAAAAATATTGGGACATAAATATGAAGTACCACTTGCCTTGGTATTTGGGGGAGTAGCAACAATCTTCACAACCACAATCACTATTAGCACCAAAATCTACACATAAAATGATAGCACCAAATTCACATATCAAAAATATACAAGCAAAAATATATGAATGCATGCAAATGCCATGTGATGATTTTCTACACCAAACAAGACAAGTAAACAGTAATGAATCATAAACAAGACAAAAACACTCTAAATAAACTTTATTTAGTCTTTCAATCATTTTTCAAATAGTTTCTATACTCAAAATAAGCCTATAAATGTCTCTTGCGGGCGTGAACGGGGACGACGACCTGGATCACCAGAAGACAAACAAATGGCATCAGAAGGTGTGCGTGGACACGTGGGTCTCAATCGTTTGAACCAGAGGCAGAGGGGCGGTTGGAGCTCACCGAAATCGCACGCCGGAGTTCGTCGGGCAGCGGCGGTTTGAGTTCGAATGCGAGCAGCCTGGTGGCGAGGAGAGGGTGCTGTGTGGGGGGGGAATGACCACGGTGGCGAGGTGTTTAAGTAGCCAGGAGCGGGGCGAGGATTGCGCGCTGATTCAATGGGAATTAAGCAAGGTTTAATCACGGCGTCACTACGCGGTGGTAATGGCGGAGCGGTGACTGCGCGCGAGATTCTGGGGAAGACGATGCTAACGTGGAGAGGGCCCAGTGTCAGCGGCTGTGGGGTACGCTTCGCGTGGGTGAGAGAGGGTAGAGGGGTACTGGCCCGGGTGGGCTTAGTGGGCTAGGTTCTGTGCTGGGCCAAATTGGCAGCGCCGGCCTTTTTTGCTTTCTTTATTCTTTTTCTATTTCTATTTTGATTTTCAAGAAACATTTTCAAATAAGTTTGAATTCAAACCACCTCTGGATTTTTATAAAGTGAAATTTGTACACATTTGGTTGCATAACAATGTTGTACAATTTAAAATAATTTGGCACTTTGGAATTTTAAAATAAACAATGTTTTTATCAATTGCTTAATAAAGACATAAAAATAGTTTTAAATTTGTTTCTTTGTTTTGAAATCTTTGTCCAAGCTTTGTAAATTATCAAACAAACTTAGGATCAAACATCTTTGGTTTAAAACAAATAATATCTTTACTAGAGAGTAGCATTGGGTTAATGCCTTGCTTACATAAAATAATAGGCATTCAAATGCTTCTATTTTTGTAATGACTTTGAAAATGATCCTAAAATGATTATGAATGCATGGATGATATGCAAACTTTGAAATCATGATTTTAGGGATGTTACAAATCTAACCCCCTTAAGGTGAATCTCGCCCTCGAGATTCGGATTGGCTAGCAAATAGGTGAGGGTGGTCTTTCCGAAGGTCATCTTCTCTTTCCCATGTTGCTTCTTCTTCGGAATGATGGTTCCACTAGACTTTGCAGAATTTGATAGTCTTTGTCTTTCTGCAGTCTCAAGAATCGTGATAGGTTTTTCCTCATAAGTGAGATCACTTTCCAATTGGACCTCCTCCAAAGGTATAGTATCCTTCAAAGAAGTCTCTTCCATCTCTGGATGACATTTCTTTAGCTGACTCACATGAAACACATTGTGAACGGCAGACAATGACTCTGTCAACTCAATCTCATAAGCTACTTCTCCTTTACGACTCAGAATCTTGAATGGTCCAACATATCTTGGGGCCAATTTTCCTTTGACTCCAAATATCTTCACTCCATGAAGTGGTGACACTCTAAGATAAGCTCTATCACCCACTTCATAGATGACTTCTCTACGCTTAGGATCTGCGTAGCTCTTCTGTCGGGACTGTGCTATCTTCAATCTGTCCTTCACTAGCTTAACTTTCTCTTCAGCCTCTTTAATTAGTTCTGGTCCGAACAAATTTCTTTCGCCCACACCATTCCATAGCAATGGGGTAGTACACTTTCTCCCATAGAGAAACTCAAATGGTGCCATCTCAATACTGGCTTGATAGCTGTTATTGTAAGAGAATTCTGCGTAAGGCAGACTTTCATCCCAACTAGCTCCATAGTCTAGGGCACATGCCCTCAACATATCTTCTAGAATCTGGTTGGTCCTTCTGTCTGTCCATCAGTCTGAGGATGAAAAGCAGTGCCGAATTCCAATCTCGTTCCCAATGACTCATGTAGTTGCCTCCAAAAATGAGAAGTGAACTGAGTTCCCCTATTAGACACAATACTCTTGGGTACTCCATGCAAACACACAATCCTATTCATATAGATCTTGGCCAACTTAGCACTTGTATAGGTTGTCTTCACGGGTATGAAATGAGCCACATTATCTGCTACAACATTTGCTTTACCAGGGTGGTATTGCAAACTCAAGTCATAGTCCTTGATGAGTTCTAGCCATCTTCTTTGTCTCATGTTGATTTCTTTATGAGTGAAGATATACTTCAAACTTTTGTGATCTGTGAACACTTCACATCGCTTTCCCAAAAGATAATGTCTCCATGTTTTGAGTGCATGGACAACAGAGGCTAACTCCAAATCATGAGTAGGATAATTCACCTCATGAGTTTTGAGTTGTCTCGAGGCATAAGCTACAACTTTCCCTTCTTGCATCAGAACTGCACCTAATCCATGATGAGATGCATCACAATACACTTGGAAATCCTTCTCCAAATCTGGCAGACCTAGGACTGGTGCTGTCACTAGTCTCTTCTTCAATTCTTGGAAACTGAGTTCACATCCTTCAGTCCAAGCAAATTTCTTGTCTTTCTTTAGTAACTCCGTCATTGGATTAGCTACCTTGGAGAAATTCTCAATGAATCTTCTGTAATATCCTTCCAAGCCAAGGAAACTCCGAACTTCCTTCACTGACTTAGGAGATTTCCATTCAGTTACAGCTGACACTTTTGCGGGTTCAACTGCTACACCATCTCCTGACACAACGTGTCCAAGAAATCCAACTTCATTTAACCAGAGTTCACACTTGCTGAATTTGGCATACAACTTATGCTCTCTAAGCTTCTCAAGTATCAAACGCAAATGTCCTTCATGCTCTTCTTTGCTCTTGGTGTAGATCAAAATGTCATCGATGAAAACGACAACAAATTTGTCAAGGAACTCCATGAACACCTTGTTCATCATATTCATGAAGTAAGCTGGTGCATTGGTCAAACCAAATGGCATCACGGTGTACTCATACAATCCATACCTAGTGGTGAAAGCTGTCTTAGGTATGTCTTGTTCCCTTATATTAAGCTGAAAATAACCTGACCGGAGATCAATCTTTGAGAATACACAGGCTCCTTCTAACTGATCAAACAAGTCATTGATTCTAGGCAAAGGATATTTGTTCTTGATAGTTACTTCATTGAGTGAAGAATAATCTATGCATAACCTTTGACTTCTATCTTTCTTTTCCACAAACAAGACTGGTGCTCCCCAAAATGAAGAGCTTGGTTGAATAAATCCTTTCTGCAACTGTTCTCCAAGTTGTTTCTTGAGTTCTTTCAACTCATCAACTGACATCTTGTAAGGTCTCTTTGCTATTGGTCCTGATCCTAGCAGCAAGTCAATCAGAAATTCCACATCTCTATCTGGTGGCATTCCCGACAATTTTCCAGAAACACATCCGGATATTCACTCACAATTGGCACACTGTCTATGCTAACCCCCTTAAGAGAATTTAGCTTACTCCCTTTTGATTCAAAGTTGGACTTGAATCTTATCCTTTTCTTTTCCGGGTTTGTGAGTGCGACAATACGATTGGCACAATCTAGTACCCCCTCATACTTGGTCATCTAGTCCATTCCCAAAATTACATCCAGTCCTTGGGAATCTAGGATTATCAGACTCACTGGAAACTTATGCTTTCCAAATTCTATCACTAGATCACGACATCCAAGACTTACTATCATATCTCCACCGTGAGAACTTACTTTTATTGGACACCCAATATTTTCAGTTGGAAACCCATTTCTATCAACAAATGCTTTTGATATGAATGAATGAATGTGATGCACCAGTATCAACCTTCTTTTCTGGGCACTCATTTGCATAATGCCCCATCTTCTTGCACTTGAAGCATTCAACCTGACTGAGATCCTTCTTGACAGGCTGGCTTCCACTACCACTTCCATTTCCATTGTGGTGGCTCTTGTATCCACCCTTATGGTTCTTGTACTTGTCGTTATCATGACTATGATGATGCTTGTTATCATGATGGTGGTTGTGGTTGTGGTGGTTGTTGTACTTTCCATGTTTGTGGGATCCAGAACTCCCACTATCATCATAATGGGAACGCTTGTGAGACGATCCCGAGCTATGCTTGTCAGAGTTGTGCTTCCTCTTTCTGCTTTCAACCTGTTTCATCTTGTTCTCCAAGATGGTAGCCTTGTCACAAAGGGATTGGTAGGTGGGGACATAGGCCACAGATAACTGCATATTCAGTTCATCGTTCAGTCCTTCGAGGAACTTCTCTTTCCTCTTGGCATCGGTATCAACTTCATCCGGTGCATAACGCGCCAGATTGTTGAACTCCTCAATATATTCAGCCACGCTACGGTGACACTGTTTCAGGTTATGGAACTCCTTCTTCTTCAAACTCATCACTCCGGATGAGATGTGAGCTGTACGGAAACCATCTTAAAAGATAGCCCATGTCACATCCTCAATGGGAGTGGTGATCTATCAGTTATCCCACCAAGTAGCTGTTGGTCCTTCCAACAGGTGTGCTGCAAACCTGACTTTCTCCTCGTCGGTGCAACCGACAGTTACTGAATCCTTGTTCACCGAACGTAGCCAATCATTGGCCACCATGATATCAGTGGTTCCTGATAACTTTGCAGGCCTTAGTCTTAGGAATCTGGTGAGCATGTCAAACCCTGGTGGATTGTTCTGATTGTTGTTGTTGTTGTTGTTGTTGTTATTGTTGTTCTTGTTGTTGTTGTTGTTGTTGTTGTTGTTGTTGTTGTTGTTGTTGTTGTTGTTGTTGTTGTTGTTGTTGTTGTTGTTGTTGTTGTTGTTGTTGTTGTTGTTGTTGTTGTTGTTGTTGTTGTTGTTGTTGTGCGTAAAAGTGGTCATCATCTGCATCAGCTGTGCCTGTGCTGTCATTAGCTGCTGCATCTCGGGGGTGACATTGTTGTTGTTTGGGTTGGGGTTGGCACGTCGAGGAGGCATCTGTGGTTTTCATAAGGATAAGAATGAGATACCCATAGATGCTTAACATGCACAATACATTACATAGACAATCACCAAAACAAGCATTAAAAATAATCATAAGGTTCAACGACATAAACAACAAGTTTGAAGAAGTAAACACACCATATCAAGCCATCCACATGTTGGATGGTCATTGCGACTCAATAATCATAAGCATGGTAAATGAAAGATAAATGAGTAGTCATCACTACTCCTCTGCATCAACCTCCTCATCAACAAGTGTAAGACCTGCATTCTCCATAGAGGTCTTGTATTCCTCGACGTTGGTAGTCAAGGCCTCTATCTTGGCCTTAAGAGCCCTCTTCTGTGAACGAAGTCTCCCAATCACACCCTGCTGATGCTCGATCTCGAAGTCCTTGGCCTCTAGTTCTGCATTCATCTCTCGAATCCTCTTGTTCCTGTCTTGGACTCTTTTCTCTTGGCTCTTGAACTTCCTGTCCTGGCTCTCAAACTCGGCCTCCATTTCCTTGACTATCTCGTCTTGCTCCGCGAAGAGCTTGTCCTTCTCACGAAGTTGCACCTGGAGCTCGTCATTGCTAAGCATGACGTTGGTCCTATCAGTATCTAGGTGCCTAATAAGAACCTCTAGGTCCTGAAGTTACATACGAATTGGCTTTGCCGTCTCTCTAGCAGCATCCTTGAACTCAATAGCCTCACCCTCCTCGTCGCATCTTCCGAAGGCGTGAAAGTGAGTACCTCTAAGCTCCCTCGAGTGCCTCCCTAACAGACGCCCAAGTAAATCCTGCATGACTACATCTAAGCCTCTCTCCTTGTCGTCATGCATTAGCTTGAAGGTGATAGCCTCCGTGGCTGGCTCAGTCTGGCATCCTGGATGAGTAACTTTGAAGCCCCAAAGGTCCTTCCTCTCAAACTTGGTGAGGGGAAGCGTCATGATGCTAGGGAGAGGAAGGTTGAGCACACTAGTGAGCTCAATAAGACGAGTGCCAAAACGAGTTCCCTTGAACTCTTCAGCCGTGCTGATAGTAACATTAGGCATCTATTTTATAAGATTGAGAAAAGTTAGAATTCAGCATTCAATAGAGAAAAATCACAAGACAAATATATCACAAGCATATCTTTTATAGCAAACACACAAGTCATAGCATACACAAATCCATTACAAGCACCAAAGGTTCAACATAACTTAGACAAATTTTTGGGAAAAAACGATAAGTGTGGTGGTCCAACTAACGAAGTATATTACAACTCTCACTCACTAGACAAAATGGCTATCAAAGAATCCTTAGTAGACATCTGTCTATCTTGATCACAAGATTCCCAAATCAAGTCTATGATGTCTCCCCTTAGTTGTTGGTTGGTAGTCTCTAACTCTCGGGTATGCTTCTTTTGTTCTCTAAGGTCATTTTGAGTGTTGAGCATTCTGCACTGGAGACTATCACCAAGTTCCTTGATAGCATTCTAGGATGCATTTCTTGCAGAGTCAAAGAATGTTGTGTGCATTTCTGAGTTGGTGACCATGCAGAATCCTGACTCCTTGTGGTTGTCTTCCTTGTTTTTGTACAAGTGAAGTTGCACCCACCAATACTCCTCTCCTTCATCCATCACAGGGAAACCCTTGTACACAGCTGCACCATGTACCCCCATGGTAACCATAAGGTTCTTGAGGGCTTTTGGAAATTCAGTCTCACACTCCAAAGTCATGGTCATGAGTGGTCCCTTCCTTATGGCTTCGTTGATGCAGTTCATCTACAAATAGAGATGAGAAAGAAGATCAGAAAAGTTTACGAGAAGAAAAAGACAAGTGTAGAATTTTTTTAAAGTGTTGAATTTTTTTCCTTAGTGGTTTCTAATCCAATCCTAGGGTCATAATCCTACAGGCAACACAGTGCTCTGATACCATCTATAAAATCCCACCTTTATAAAGGTAAAGATCCCTGTGATTGCAATGCTAGTCCCTGGATCAAATGCTAGCATCCACAGTTTAAGATGAAGTACACAGAAACAAAGGTCATTATTACAACATCATTCCAGAGATAACATAGTCTTTTACAACTCCATAGCCATAGGCTAGTACAAGAGTTTAACTTAACAATATATAAATAGAAGTCTTCATCTTCATGTGCCACAGGCAAGCATGTTGAGTGTAGACTCATAACCCCTAATCATCATCAGAGTAACCTGCAACATCACAAGTTACAGCCACAGTGGGTCAATACATTGGAATAGTATTGGCAAGTGATACCCTAGTAGAATAATAGTATCTAGCTTCTATATGAATTTGGGCTAGGTGTAGCTTAGGCTTGCTTTGCTCAAAATAGGTTTTACCTATCAGTTGAAAACACTAAGTTTTTCTTTGACAAAATCTTCCCAAGGAACCACCAATAGAAATTGGTGAACCTTCACCCTTGTTCAACCACAAGTTTTAACTTAGAAAATTGGGATGAGGAGATTCTTGATAGCTTCCATGTCTTGATGCTCAAATTGTCCAATACCAGGGACATGGCTAAGTACTTAGTTTCTTCCATCTGCAGATGTTGTGCACTTTCCCCACAAGACTTGATTTTCACCAAGACAAGACCTTCCAGAAGCCTTCCCTTAGACCAAAATGGACGCGCTCCAAACCTATCACTCCCCTACCACCAACTGTCCATTTGGCTAAGTTATTGCAACCTATGTGATCCAGGCAGAGCCCATAATGCCATGTGGTTGCACTAGAATCTTCTTAACATTTGGCATCACAAATCCCTTTGTTCCTGGGTGGCTTTCCACAAGTGAGATACACAAGGTAAACCATAGAAATGGGCCTTGTGTAACCACTCAACACAAACCATTCTTTCCATCCCACCCAGGTGTTTCATTCACTTAGTTGTTTTATTAAGCAAAACATAATTCAAGGACTTAGAAATATTTCTCATAGCATGAATATATAATCCACCCTTGGTTGCTACTAGCTAGGCTAAGCATGGCAATAGCTAGTATCTTAACTTAGAGGAAATTCTAACAATTCTACAACCACTAGGATTTCCCAAGCATAGCATATTGATACTTAGCAAAAATATTCATGCAAGCCCTATACAAAATATTTCTAATGCATAGGCAAAAATATTGGGACATAAATATGAAGCGCCACTTGCCTTGGTAGTTGGGGGAGTAGCAACAATCTTCACAACCACAATCACTATTAGCACCAAAATCTACACATAAAATGATAGCACCAAATTCACATATCAAAAATATACAAGCAAAAATATATGAATGCATGCAAATGCCATGTGATGATTTTCTACACCAAACAAGACAAGTAAACAGTATTGAATCATAAACAAGACAAAAACACTCTAAATAAACTTTATTTAGTATTTTAATCATTTTTCAAATAATTTCTATACTCAAACTAATCCTATAAATGTCTCTGCAAAAATAATCAATTTTATAGAAGAAAAACATTAAACACATTGCATAAATGGATATAATTCTTTCTCCTGATTCCAATGATATAAAATTTACAAAATTTGAACGTGTGGATCAAAAGTTATGAATTTTGCAAGTTTGAATATCTAATAGATCTAAATTCAGTTTTTAAATCTAACACAGGCCACGCGGCAGCGTCTGATTGGACGGTACCGGTTCGTGCTGGATCACACTCGCGGCCGTTGGATCTAACTAACTGCGCACGGTCCATATCTGCGCATACCCCTTCGCGGTTTGATCTAATCGCATCCGCTGGATCCAGATTCAGCGGACCACATTGCTTTGACTAACAACGGGCGGCGCAAATGGCTACCGCGGCGGTTGCGCGTCTACCGGTGACGTTCCAGCGAGACTAGAGGGGCAGGAGGGTCGGGCGTGTGCTTACCGAGACCGCGGGAACGTGGGGATGCTCAACGTGTGGACGGGCAGGGTCGGGGCGCACGAACACAGCAGCAGGACCTCGTCGGAGTTGTTGGCGGCGTTGGGTGCTTGCAAACGAGGTAGTTGCCGAGGCTCTGGATCGCCCTAGCACGAATGAGACGAGTCAGGAGGTGCGCAAGGTCATGGCGAACACGATAGCATCGAGGAGAAGGCAAGGGGCGGTCGGGCTTTACCTAGATTGCTCGTGGGAGTCGAGCGGTGGTTCTGTCGCTTGCGGGCGCGAACGGGGACGGCGACCTGGATCACCAGAAGACAAACAAATGGCATCAGAATGTGTGCATGGACACGAGGGTCTCAATGGTTTGAACCAGAGGTCGAGGGGCAGTTGGAGCTCACCGAAATCGCACGCCGGAGTTCGTCGGGCTGCGACGGTTTGAGTTTGAATGCGAGCAGCCTGGTGGCGAGGAGAGGGTGCTGTGTGTGGGGGGAAATGACCACGGTGGCGAGGTGTTTAAGTAGCCAGGACTGCGCGCGAGATTCTAGGGAAGACGATGCTGACGTGGAGAGGGCCCAATGTCAGCGGCTGCGGGGTACGCTTCGCGTGGGTGAGAGAGGGTAGCGGGGGAACTGGCCCGGGTGGGCTTAGTGAGCTGGGTTCTGTGCTAGGCCAAATTCGCAGCGCTGGCCTTTTCTGCTTTCTTTATTCTTTTTCTATTTCTATTTTGATTTTCAAGAAACATTTTCAAATAAGTTTCAAATAAGTTTGAATTCAAACCACCTCTGGATTTTTATAAATTGAAATTTGTACACATTTGATTACAGAACAATGTTGTACACTTTAAAATAATTTGGCACTTTGGAATTTTAAAATAAACAATGTTTTTATCAATTGCTTAATAAATACATAAAAATGGTTTGAAATTTGTTTATTTGTTTTGAAATCTTTGTCCAAGCTTTGTAAATTATCAAACAAACTTAGGATCAAACATCTTTGGTTTAAAACAAATAATCTCTTTACTAGAGAGTAGCATTGGGTCAATTCCTTGCTTACATAAAATAATAGGCATTCAAATGCTTCTGTTTTTGTAATGACTTTGAAAATGATCCTAAAATGATTATGAATGCATGGATGATATGCAAACTTTGAAATCATGATTTTAGGGATGTTACAAAAAGTCCATCGTGAGGAAGGAGTTTTCCCTTCCATATATCCATGCCATGAATTTATGAGAGCCGCGGGAATCCTCGTGGATTTCCAAACTATGATTACCAATGCAGGGTTGGAACACTTTGTTGAAGGGGGACCATTTCAGTATGTTAAGCTAACCATGGCTATGGTGCAGGACTTCCATTTTAGTTGGTCTTCATCTAATCCCATGGTCCATTATAAAATATACAATCTATTTGTCGACATGCCTTTTGCTGATGTCTGCACAGCAATTAGAGTCCTCATTGGGATCTTGTGAGAAGATCAAGGAGAGGCCTAAGTCACTTATGGATTTATATGCTGAAATTTGCCAAGGTTTCGACTTATCGAAGGAAAATGGTAAAATTCGGAACATTCAATTCCCATCCATTAGATATTTTTCCTATTTCATGACCAAGTGTGTTCTTGCTAGAAAGACTGCTAGAAAGTTATCTTCTCTTGATCTAGCTTTTATCTCAGCCAGTTTGAATAGGGATAGATCTTATAACCTGGGTGCTTTGATAGCTTACCGTCTTACCACTAACCGCGAGAAGGGTGGAATTTGTGGAGGTCTTATCGCCTCTAGGTTGCTAGATTTCCATGGTTTGGAGTCTCACCATTCAGATTATCGGTTCCCCATAGAGAGGCTCGATCTTTATTCCATGGTTCAGCATAACTTTGTTTCTCTAGGGGCTACTGTGAAAAGTTTACCGTATGGATTATCCTTTGTAAAGCGTGGTTGGAGAGGGGGTAGGACTGAGAAAGTAGTTTATTTGCCTGTACCTGCTTTATTTAATTTTGATAACATGCAAGGATGGTCGCTCACGGAGGATGAGTTTGACACATACGTGGCGGAACTCTCCCAGCAAGAGAATGTTGGAGAAGATGCCGAAGATGATTTGGTTTAGCCCTCCAACTTGGGAGAGTCTTCATACCAGCAGCCCTCCTATGATTGGGGCGCGTCTTCTTCTTCATCGCAAGCGCCTGACTATGATCATTCCTATGATGACCCACCATCTTAGGGTTACTTCCTGTGCTATTGAGCCCCACTTAGGCCAAAAGCCTAAGCTTTGGGGGAGGTATACCGACATAACACTCATCTATATATCATGTTTCATCGGTCCTTTGTATATCCATTGTTTCGCTTTCTTTTTGGTTTTTGTTTCTGCTTTCCCAAAACACAAAAATACCAAAAATATTTTCGTTGTTTCTCTTGGTTTTGTTTCTTTGCTTTTTAGCTTTGGTTTGCCTTAAAGAAAAATCCAAAAATATTTTTCTTTGTTTGCTTTTTCTTTGTGTGCTTGCTTTAGAAAATCGAAAACACCAAAAATATTTGTTGTTCTTCTTTGGTTTTGTGAAGATCTTTGTAGGGTTCAGCCGTCCTCAGTGGAGTTTGGTTTCATGTTATTATTCAAGTCACACAAGTGAAGGGCAATAATGAAGATTAAGACAACAACTTGAGGTGTGGTAAGATGCTAGTAATGAACTCTATTTGTTTTCATTTTTGTACATATACTCATCATTGTGAGCATGTTTTGTCTATTCATGTAAGGTGTATGTTATTGATGGATACTTAGTAGATCTTGCTTTCTTGTGATTAGCTCCAGCTTGCTAATAGTTTGTAGCATGTCATATGAATGTTTGCCCGCATTGTTCTATTCATAACTTGGTATGATATTGTGGTATCCTCTTCTAAACGTTTCATGTGAATCAACTTGGCACATGCTCACGCATGCATATGACTAAACAATAGTCAGTAAGCCTCGATGATTTATTTTACCTCAGAGTTCTTGTATCACTTTCATGCCATAATTAGTCATGTTTTGTTGCAAGCATGATTATGACAATTATTGCTCTCTCGTTTGTCACTCCCTCTCTATTTCTAGCCTTCTCTTGCACTGAGTATGAGCTCTACTTGTGCATCCAACTCCCCAAAACCAATTTTGCCAACAGTATCCACCATACCTACCTATTAGCATCATTTTCTATTTCAGTGCATATTCATTATGCCTTGTTTTCTTCCAAATAAAATGTTTGACTGTTTTGCGGAAGTTAGTTAGTAAAGCTCCCACGAACTTGATGACACACTTTATTCCTTGCACTTAATAAACCTGAACCATTGTGACTGTCCATGAAAGTTATATGCTTGCAAATTATAGGCTGGGAGTTAGCAGAACCGTGCTGTCACGGGGAACGCTTTCAACACTTATGGATACATATCCAGTTGATACCATGCTCTTTTGTTTGCGGATGTCATCGGTGTGAAATAAAAGGGGAGCTTGTGAGTTCATGGAGTTATATATGTATATATGTGTTAGAGAAACGCCTGGGACGCTAGCCTAAGCCATGCCTAATCATGGTGGAAACTTGCAGCATTACCATAATGAGCATCTGTGAGGTATCCTCAATAAAAACCTATACAAATAGCAAATAAAAAGATCGCTAAGATGCTCATTGTCTGCTTGCGTTGTCATTTTGATTATGGGATAGCTCCTGTATCATGTGCAAGGGGTACCCCGTTGACGGTTCTCTATGATATGCATGTATTTAAGATGACAAGAACTTACAGGTAACTAAAGTTGAGTAGCACGAGGAGCAGCCCTCGTACTCAAGAGACTCGGGATTTCCAGTTTATGGTCTGTCAAGCATATAACTCATATTGGACCCCACTTTCACCATTAACCACATAAAGATTCCTATGATAGGGGAAATGAGAGCTCAAAGCTAGTGAGTACCTTACTTTTAGCATTTGGAAGCCTTTCAAACTTTTCAAAAACCTTTTCACTTCCTTGTTGATTCACCAATTATTATATGAGCACCTTCTTGAGAGCTTAATTGTCATTCTTGTGTTTGTTCCAAAACTTGGTTAATTATGTCATGACTTTGATGCTTGTATCTCTAATGTCTTTACTTCTAGTCTTCACTTGAACTTTAGAGGTTCCTTAGCATTTTTATGTTCTACAAACAAAGGCAAGCGATATACCACTCTATCATACCTTATTATGAGCATTGCAATGTTGCTTATGTTTATGTTTCATGCTACTTATTATTATTGAGTTGGTTTCTCTTCATAGCTTGCAATGACTATTGAGTAGACTTAGTTGCATACTTCTTATTATGAATGGTTTAAGTATCTACTCCTGTGCTGAGAATATATACATCATATGAAGCAAATGTGTTTGTGTAAGTTCTTTTATCGCACTCATTTTTCAACTGAATTGCTTGAGGACAAGAAATAAGCTAAGCTTGGGGGAGTTGATACGTCCAAAACGTATCTACTTTCCCGAACACATTTGCTATTGTTTCTCCTCTAAACTTGTGTGATTTGGATACAACTAACACGGACTGATGTTGTTTTCAGCAGAATTACCTTGGTGTCTAGTTTTTGTGCAGAAAATCAACTATCAGGAAAAATCCTGGAAAATATGCCAAAAGTCCTATTTCACCAGAAGATCCACGGAGCCAGAATACGAGATGGAGAGGAGCCCTGGGTGGCCCACACCCCCTGCCGTGCGGGTGGGCCCACCCCACGCCTGGGAGGGGTGTGGCCAGCCCAGGCACCCCCTCGGCCTCTCTCTTCACCTATAAAGATGCCTTCTAACCTAAAAACTCAGGGGGTTTAACGTTTTTCCAGAAAAAGTTCCGCTGCGCCGCCACTACTAGAAGCCGCGATTCGGATCCAGAAACTCCGTTCTGGCACCCTGCCGGGACGGGGAATTTGGGGAGGATCATCGCCATCCTCATCGCCAACGCCTCTCCATCAACCATCAATGTTTCCCTCATCCATGAGTGAGTAATCCCCTGCTGTAGGCTATGGGGATGGTAGGGATTGGATGAGTTTTATCATGTAATCGAATAAGATTGATAGGGCATGGTTCCTAGTATCTCTATTAGTGCTATTTGACTTTGTTGCAACTTGTTGTGCTTAATGCTTCTCACTAGGTCCCGAGTGCCATGATCTCAGATCTGAACTTATTATTGAATCATTATGATAGTATTGTTTGTGATCTTATCTGCAAGTTGTGTACACATATCATTGTCCGGATCCAAAGGCCCCGAAGTGACAGAAATTGGGACAACACATGTGTTCACGGAGTGTTAATGCTTTGCTCCGGTGCTCTATTAAAAGTAGCACCTTAATTGTCAGTAGTTCTCATTGCGAGCACGCATGACTATATATGGAGCACATGCCTATGATTGTTTAATACTTGGATGCTTTATCTTATTTATCTGCAATTTCCCTAGATCTTGAAGTTACATGTTTAGAATCGTCCATACAACGCCCGTCCATCCATCCCTATGCCTACCGCGCTCATATCCCACTGTTTGCTACTACTGTTACTATTGCTCTTGTTTTACTACTGCTGTTGCTACTACAAACTATTGCTACTAATAAACTTCTATGAGCAAGAACTATTTATAGGTGCAGCTGAATTGACAACTCAGTTGTTAAGGCTTGTAAGTATTCTTTGGCTCCCCTTGTGTCGAATAAATAAATTGGGTAAAACTACCCTCGAAGACTATTGCGATCCCCAATACTTGTGGGTCATCACTGCACCCCCAGGCGCGGGGTGGGCCCACCTGCGCGGCTAGGGGGTGTGCCCCCCTCGAGGCCCTCCTCCTTCTCATCTTCTGGCTCCGTGTTCCCCACGGTAAAATATTGACTTTGGCTTTTGTCCTGTCTAATTCCGAGAATATTGATTTTCTGCCTTTCTGGAACCAAAAACAGAAGAAGACATGCAACTGGCACCGTTGCATCTTATTAATAGGTTAGTACCAGAAAACATATAAAAACACCTCAAAGTGTAGACAAAGCAAAACAAAGTAGATACTAAACAAGCATGGCACAACACAAATTATAGATACGTTTCCGACGTATCAAGCATCCCCAAGCTTAACTCCTGCTCGCCCTCGAGTAGGTAAGTGATAAAAAGAATAATTTTGAGGTGACATGCACCATCAAAATCAAGATCAAACCATTTGAAGCATTGAAAGATGGGATCAAAGAACTCTAAACATGAGCATGAAAGATGGAGTTCTAACAGTAGGACAAAGTAACTATGCATGCAACATGAAAGGCTACAAACAAAGATCATGAATAACTTGCATTGAAAAATGTTTGTTTGTTTCACATACAGAAAACATGGCATAGTGGCATTCAGCTTGTCCCTCGTAGAGTAGCAAATAGATGCATCAGACACCTTCAAAGTTCACAAGGGTGACTAGAAACAAGTAGCACATGAACAAGTAATAACATAATATGCATCAATTAATAAGTTTTGGAACACTGCACATAGAATGACAACTATGCTCTCTTAATGGTGCCTAAAGGTAGAAGGTGGAGACTCAAATAATGGTGGAACAAAGGCCTTTCATAAAGGAAGCAGGGATTTCAAGTTTCAAAATGAGCTTCCAAAAATTATGGTACTAGTTAGCTTTCAGCCCTCATTGCCCTATCATAAGCATCTTGAAGTGATTAAGGTTAAAGTGAACAAAGATGGAGTAGAAAATAGATGCATAGGACACCTTCAAAGTTCATAAGAGTGACTAGATACAAATAGCACAAGAACAAGTAATATCAACAATATGAATCAATCAATAAGTTTTGGGACAATGCACATAGAACTAAGAATGGCAACTATGCTCTCTTAACTAGTGCCTAAAGGTAGAAGATGGAGACTCAATATAATGGTGAAAAAAGGCCCTTTATAAAGGGAAGCAGGGATTTCAAGTATCATAAAGAGCTTCCAAAAATTATGGTAATTGTTAGCTTTCAGCTCTCATTGCCCCTATCATAAGCATCTTGAAGTGATTAAGGTTAAAGTGAACAAACTATGGAGTATATGTTTGACATAGTATAAGTTGGCAATCTCATGTCCCTTGAATACGAGGTCCGCTCCTCATGCTACTCGACTTTAGTCACCTATAAGTTCTTGTCATAGTAAGTACATGTGTATCATAAAGAACCGCCAACGGGGTACCCCTTGCACACGGTATAGGAGCTATCCCATAACCAAAATGACAAGGCAAGCAGACAATGAACATCTCAGCAATCTTCTTATTTACCATGGGAATATGGTGCTTTTTTCTCTCTTTCCTGTTTTCTCAATATGTCTCTTTTCTTATAAGAAGAATGCTTCATAGATGTCACTATGGTGATGCTGCAAGTATCCACCATGATTAGGCATGGCTTAGGCTAACAGCCCAGGCGTTTCTCTAACACACATACATAACTCCATGGACTTACAAGCTCCTCTTTTATTTCACACCGATGACATCCATAGAAAAAAGAGCATGATATCAACTGTATACAAAGTACAAGTGCAATGTTGAAAGCGTTCCCCATGACAGCATGGTTCTGCTAATTCCAACGTATAAGTGCAAGCATATACAACATAGATGACACAATGGTTCAAGTTTATTAGGGGCAAGAAAAATAAGGTGTGCCATCAAGTTTGTGAGATCTTTAATCACCAAGTTTTCACATAACAAAGTGCTTTTTAATTGGAAGATTGATGAAAACAAGAATATACTTGGAATGGTGTAACACATCATGCATAGGAATTTATAGTGGACACTTTGGAATAACTTGGTTTCTTGGGAGTTGGATGTATAAGTAGAGCTTACTGATACAAGTGGAGGCTAGCAAAAGACTGGGAGCGACCAACTAAGAGAGCAATAATGGCCATAATCATGCAGAGCAACAAAACATTACTAATCAAAGCATAAAGTGGTACTACAAGTCAAGGAATAAATGATCATAGAGGCTATGGTAACTTATTCATAGTCATAACATGGTGTGAGCATGTGCCAAGTCAACCCAAACAAAGCATCAAAGGAGAATACCACAATACTATGCTTTTGCATGCTAAAACAATGCATGATTCTTTCAAGGCACACTAAGCAATCCCAATTGTTTGGCACAAGTCATGCTACAGAAATAATCACTAAGCATAAGGTCAAAAGAACATCTAGCATGACATGCTAAAGTCTAAGTCACAGTCAAAGCAAGCTCATCTTGTACTTACTCAAGCAAGAAATTTCTACTCCTTTCCAACACCAATCAACTTATTTGAAACAACACAGCAAGAAAGTGGGTCCAAACTAGTTTATTCAAGCAAACTAAGCAAAGAAAATGAAAACTACGACGCTCCAAGAACAACACAATAGTGCATGAAACAATAAAAACGAAGTGTCTAGAAAGACCTGAGCTTTTTTTATTGATGAAGAAGGGGATGCCTTGGGCATCCCCAAGCTTTGACTCTTGTACCTATTGGATATTTATTGGGGTGACACCGGGGTGGCATCCCCAAGCTTGAGCTTTTGTCCATTCTTCATCTCATTACATCATTCTCTCTCTACACCTGAATTTTTTTCCTTCATACAAAACTTCACACAATCTTCATTAGCAACATTAGTGTATTCAAAAGATAATAGACCTTTAGGTTTAGCTTTGGAACAGCAAAACTTTCACTAAAAACACTAGCTACTGTAGCAACTCCCTCAAAAAGCTCAATTTCCAAAAAGAATCCAAAAAGGAATCAATAAGAAGCAAATGCAAATAATGGCAGAAATCTGTCAAAACAGACCAGCAGGTAGAAACCGATTTTTTCGAAGACCTTCTGTTGCTCAAATAAAAAAGTGTTGAACTAACAAAAGTTAGCTAACATACTAGGGGATTTACTCGTAAAATATCAGCTCAACCCGGGATAGCAACTCCACAAATCGTAATTCCCTCTCATTAGAGGTCATTCTTGGCACAAAAGGCAACAAAAAGGATAAGGAGAGGTCATTACTGAAGTAATAATTTCCAAGACTCAAGAAAACTCTTGGGTTATCTCCCAACAAGTACTTTTCTTTAATGCCTTTAAGTTAGGCATTGGTAACTTGAGAAGATGCTCACATAAGAACTATGAGTTGAAGTAAAAGAGATCATCAAGAAGCAAATTCAAAACACATTTGAGTCTAACCCACTTCCTATGCTTAGGAATCTTGTAATAAAATAAATCTAAGAAGCACATAGTAACAAGAATGGGTAGATAAAACAAGAGCAACTTCAAAACTTTCAGCACATATAGAGGTGTTTCAGCACCATGAAAACTTCTACAACCATATTTTCCTCTCTCATAATAATTTTCAGTATCCTCATGAATAAACTCAACAATATAACTATCACATAAAGCATGCTTTTCATGATCTACGGACGCATAATTTTTATCAAGCCCAAAAATAATGGGATTAGACCCTTCAAACCCACATTTAACAATTTTATAACAAGGTGACTGATCATTCAATATAGGACCATCATCTAGAGCTTTATCATAAACATTTTCTAAGCAAAACTCTTTAGTACCATGCATAACAGGAGCATAACCACAAGTTTTACCCATAGCAGATATTTCAAAAGAATCCACAGGAACATAACATTCATCCTCCTTTGGTAAGCATGGGGGACAATCAAATAATGTAAGAGGTAAAGAGTTACTCTCATTAGAAGGTAGGCATGGGTAGATCCATTCTTCTCCTCTTTACCATCACTCTCCTCCTCTTTTTCATCTAATGAGCTTTTAGGTTCAACAATTTTGTCTTCCATAGGCTCCTGCAAGGAATTAGTCTCTTCCGTTTGTGAAAAGAACCTATTAAAATATTCAAGAATATAGCCATTTTCTTCCTTGTAATTATCAAAGCAAAATTTAAGTATCTCATAAACCTCATATTCATAAGGTGCATCATCAGTATTTTCAAGCAAACTGGCAAGTTCAAATGCACCCTTGAAAGCAATAAATTCTTCAATTTGTTCCACATCGTAAAAGTCATAATTTCCCTTAACATAAGAATATATGGTAACATTATCATTATAGTCACATTGAAAAGGAAGGTGTTTATACCTCCTACAGCAACAAGATTTATCAAAGCAATAAGTAACATTATAAGTAGAGCACACGTCTCTAGCAATAGTATTCAACTTATCAATTTGTTCCCATAAGTGTTTCCCTTTTGTGACAAACGGTGTTGCTTATAATAATTCTTTTGTTCTTCCGTGAACCCACCTTGCCAATAAGAACTAGTTTCAAAGAAACCATCCATTGATACAAAGCATGACCAAGAAAGGCAATAACAGACCAGCAACTAGAGTAGGAACTAATTTTTTTTGTGTTTTTGATAAGAGAAAGCAAACCAAACTAAACTAATTTTTTTGAGTTTTTGATAAAAAGAGGAAAAAAAACCAAAAAAAAGAAACTAATAAAAACAAAAACAAAGTAAAGAGAAAGGTTGTGGAGGACTCCCCTTGTGAAGACGTCCTTAGCCTCCCCGGCAACGGTGCCAGAAATACTTTTGATGGCGCTTTGTTGACGTGGGAGCTTATTTATTCCCCAGCAACGACGCCAAAAATAGCTTGATGGCATGTTGTCAACGTCTCGTTGGGAGACCCCAAGAGCAAGGTGTGATGAGCACAACAACAAGTTTTCCCTCAGTAAGAAACCAAGGTTATCGAACCAGTAGGAGGAAGGAAACGACTCAAAGGTGTTGCTAGCAACTTGGGGACCTGCACAACACAAACTCAAGAATTTTCCCCAACGAACATCGAGGTTGTCAATCTCACTGGTTTGCTGTAACAAAGGATTAACTATATGGTGTGGAAGGTAATGGTGGTTTGCAACAAGTAACAGTGGAAGATGCATCAATGGTAAAGATTGGACTGGGGTCCATAGTTCACTAGAGGTGTTCTCCTTAGATAAACAAACATGTCATGGTGGGCAAAAAATTATAGCAGGGCAATTGACAGGACTGAGCAAGGCATAACAATGCAATACTAGACATCATGATCCTATGAGATTCGATTGGGCAATACAACAAGATACATAGACCGCTATCCAACTGCATCTATGACTAGAAGTCCACCTTTGGGTTATCATTCGAACCCCCTCTAGTATTAAATTTCAAGCAACAGACAACTGCTTTAAGCAAAGTGTGTAAGGTAAACAATCCACTTGTTCCATGAACAAGAGACTAGTGTTTTCTCCCTAATGGCAATAACACATCTACAACCTTAGAGATTTCCGTCACTTCCGTTAGATTAAGTAGAGGCATGAACCCACTATCGAGCATAAATACACCCTCTTGGAGTCACTAGCAACTACTTGGCCAAGATAGCTACTAACAACGGAGAGCATGCAAGATCAAAAACAACACAGACATGATAGAATCAATAAGACAAAACCATAAATCAATCTTACATAGAAATCTCAATATCCATCGGATCCCCGCAAACACAACATGCATGATTACAAATAGATGAGATCTTGATCATGAATGGAGCTCACAAGATCTAGACATGAAAGCACAAAGGAGGAGATACAACCATCTAGCTATTACATGGACCCGTAGTCCAAGGTGGAACTACTCACGCTTCATACCGGAGGCTGGCATGATGAAGAAGAAGGCCTTCAGGATGATTTCCCCTCCGGCAGGGTGCAGGGAAGAGCTTCAGATCACCCCGATCTAGGGACGACGGTGGTGGCGGCTACAGACGGTTTTGTGGAATATTGATCGGGTACTTACGGTATAGGCATCGGGGGCTTCATATAGGCGAAGAGGGAGGCCCGGGGGGGTGCCCGAGGCGGCTGCACCCCTAGGCGCGGGGTGGGCCCACCCGCACGGCCAGGGGGTGTGGCCCCCTCGAGGCCCTCCTCCATCTCGTCTTCTGGCTCCATTTTCCCCACGGTAAAATATTGACTTTGTTTTTGTCCTGTCCAATTCCGAGAATATTGATTTTCCGCCTTTCTGGAACTAAAAACAGAAGAAAACATGCAACCGGCACTGTGGCATCTTGTTAATAGGTTAGTACCAGAAAACATATAAAAACACCTCAACGTGTAGACAAAGCAAAGCAAAGTAGATACTAAACAAGCATGGAACAACAGAAATTATAGATATGTTTCCGACGTATCAATCACATATCACGGGAACGAGAAAAGAGTATGTATCGGTAACGAGGTTAAACTAGGTATGCAGAGATAGCGACGATCAAACCTCGGATAAGTAAAGTATCACAAGAGAAAGGGAAATTGGTATCGTATGTGAATGGTTCATTCGATCACGAAGTAATCATAGAAATATGTGGGAGCCATATGAATTTCCAGATTCTTCTATTGGTTATTGATCGGACAAGAGTCTTGATCATGTCTGCATAATTCATGAACCATAGGGAGACACACTTAAGGATTCAATGTTGTTTAGTAGATATGGAAAGTGAGTAAAGAGACCGAACATAGTTTGGAGTCTCGAATGGTATCCGGGATATCACGAGGAGATCCGGAATGGTCCGGAGAATAAGATTCATATAAGGAAATTAAAATTCCAGAGTTCGGGAATGGTTTCGATGGTTTCACCAGAATGTTCTAGAAGGGTCTAGAAGGTCCACCGAATCGGAAGGGCAAGGGTACATGGATGTGTCATGACAAAGTGTAATGGTTGCATCATGTACCAAGTCACTTGGCTGGACACTTGGAAGATAGAAATCAAACTCTAATTTGAAAGTCAAAATGCAGTTTGAAAAAGTCAAATCCCAACATGGTTTCCAAGTTAGGGAGGGTTTCTGAGTTAGGGAGGGTTTCCACCTTGGCTGGGAACACCCTTGGACTCCCCCCACCTATATAAGGAGTGGTGGGGGCACACCCCAAGGTATCCCCTTGCCCTAGGCACCCAAGACCAAATCCATAGGCCGCCGCTGCCCCCCCCCCCCCAAACCGTTGGCGCCCTAGGTCCCCTCTAAACCGCCACTGCCGTCTAGCCTAAACCCTAGCCGTCGGCTGCCCTCTTCCCTCGGCATATAAACCCTAGCCCTGAGGCTCTCTCTACTCCACCATACCTGCTCCGGCTTAGGCGAAGCCGTGCAGGATTTCCCCTCTACTTTCGTCACCATACTGTCGTGTTGCCGGAATCGCGAGGAGAGAGCTACAACCTCCACTGCCTGCTAGAACAAGAGAGAGGAAGGTCTTCATCGAGTTCCGTACGTGTGACCAACTGCAGGAGTGCTATAGAGGTCCCAACCTTCAATAAGGTAGAGATCCTTGTGTTTATAATGCTAGTCCCTGGATCAATAGCTAGCATCCACAGTTAAGATGTAATATCAAGAAACAAAGGTCATAATACAACTTTATAACCAGGAATAAAACAATTCATTACATCTTACATAGCTCATTTGGCTATCTCATTACAATGCAGCAGAAATAACTATATAGCATGGAGTCCTTCATCTTCAAAGTGCCACAGGCAGTCATGTTGGTTGTAGACTTGTAATCCTAATCAACACACTTCACTAACATCAAACAAACCTGCAACATAATAAGTTACAGCCACAAGGGTCAATACATTTGAATTGTATTGGCAAGTGATACTATGGTAGAATAGTAGTATCTATTATTTATATGCATTTGGCTAAGTGGAGCTTAGGCTTGCTTTGCTCAAAATATATTTTCCTTATCATTTTAAAACATTAAGTTTTTGTTTGTCAAAATCACCCAAGGCATCTACCAATCATTGATTGAAGATCCTTTAACCCTTGTTCAACCACAAGTTTTTAACTTAGAAATTGGGATGAGGAGATTCTTGATAGCTTCCATGTCTTGAAGCTCAAATTGTCCATTGCCGGGGACACGGCTAAGTACTTAGATTTTACTCTCTCGAGAGGTGGTGCACTTTCCCCACAAGACTAGACATGCATCGAGACAAGATCTTTCAGAAACCTTCCCTTAGACCAAAATGGACGCGCTCCAAACCTATCACCCCTACCACCAACTATCCATTTGGTTAAGTTATTGCAACCTATATGATCTAGGAAGAGCCCATAATGCCAAGTGGCTGCACTTGAAGCTTCTCAACATTTGACATATCAAATATCTTTGTTCCTGGGTGGCTTTCCACGAGTGAGATACACTAGGGTAGTCCATAAATATGGGCCCTGTGTAACCACTCAACATAACCCATTCAACCATTCCACCCAGGTGATTCATTCACATAGTTGTTTTATTAAACAAAACACAAGTCATAGACTTAGAAATATTTCATAGTATGAATATAATCCACCCTTGTTTTCTACTAGCTATGCTAAGCATGATAGTAGTAGGAACCTTAACTTAGGAAAATTCTACTAAGGCATCATCTACTAGGATTTCCCATGGCATAGCATACTTAGTAAAAATTCCATGCAAGTCCTACTTAGAAATATCACTAATGCATAGTAAAAATAATGGGACAAAAGTATGAAGAACCACTTGCCTTTTTGGTAGAGAATATAATTTCACTCCTTGATCTTGCAATAGTCACACTCTTCAAATTCCACTACAATTCAATCAAGGCACAAATTCAATCTAGCATTCAAACAATTCAACACATAAAAATAACAAAAACAAAGCAATGCATGCAAGCATGCCAAAGATTGTTTTGTTTGGAAAAGTGTTTTCTAATAGGTTATAAACATTATAAAACACCTATTGGTCATTTATAAATGTGGCAAAACCAATTGATATCAAGTTAGTGAAAAATGGCTACTTTAAATCATTTTTGTTTTGCTAGAAATGATATAAATCAAAGTAATAGTTTCTAGTGTTTGACAAATATTTTTTTTAAACACAAATGTTAGTGTTTTAAGGACAAGTGTTTAATATTAAACCATTTGCAAAAGGTTTCATCCAAAAATCCATTTTTAAATCAAAGCAACATTTTATTTTGTTGGGAATGCCTTTAAACAAAGTAATAATTTTCTAGGGTTCACCAAATATGTTTTTAAATCCAAAACTTGATGTTTAGGGTCAGAGAGTTTATTTCAAATCATTTTCCAAAGTTTTACCCAAAAAGCATTTTAAAACCATAATCAATATTTTTATTTAACTAGAAATGCTTTTATTCAAAGGAATAATTCCTAAGTGTCACAAAATATATTTTTAAATCCAAAAGTTGGTTTCTATGGTCAGTAGGTTCAAAACAATCCATTTACAAAAGATTTTACCCTAAAAACAATTTTAGAATGAATTTTATACACAAAATAGGCCTAGACAAGTTTTTGCAAAAACAATCAATTTTACAGAAGCAAAATACTAAAAAAGGTGCATGGTTGGATAGAATTCTTTTTGCTGATTCCATTGATATAAAGTTTACAAATTTTGGATGTGTGGATCAAAAGTTATGGAATTTACAAATTCAAACATCTAATAGACATGTTTCTGTTTTTAAAACAGAACCTGTGGCACGAGTCATAATCCTATTCGTCGGTACCGGTTCGGCGGGATCGCGTGATGTGGAGCATTAGATCTAAAGTTGATCGTGCGGCAAGATCAGCACATACCCCTTCGAGTTAAGGTTCTATCGCGTGCACAGGATCAAGATCTAACGGCCTGAAACGATTCGACCATACGCTGGCGGCGCTCGACGTTGGCGCGCGGAGGCGACGCTCTGGCTATGGTGTTACGGCAGCTACATGAAGCGAGGGAGAGAACGGGGAGCATTACCAGATTCGCAGTGTCGTGCTGATGCTCAAGGTGGTCTTTGTTGGCGAAGGGGCGCTCGAGGTTGTCAGGGATTTCTCGTCGGAGTTTTTGCTGACAACGAGCGCTTCTATTCGATGTCATTGGAGAGTGTACAGGTCACGCCAAGGCAAAGCAGATATGGTGTTAGATGCACGATGGAATGGATATTGTAGGGTTATAGTCCAGAGAGGAAGGAGAGGTCGGGATTTACCAGAGAAGCTCGCCGGAATCGAAGCAGACGGCAGCGTGTTCTGTCAAGGACGTTGCCGAGCCTACGGTGCTCGCGCGGGCGAGTGGGTGGCACCGGAGTGTGCGTCTGGAAATGGTGAGTAGTATCGTGGAGGCCAGGGAGCAAGGGGAGGGTTGTCGTCGCCGGAATCGGTCGAGGGAGGTCGTCGGAGTCTGCGGCGGGGTGAGTTAAATTCGAGGCAGCCTGGGGGCTCTCTGGCAGCGGAGTTTGAGGGGAAAGAGAGAGGGGGTAGAGGGGATTATGAGGGCACAGTCGCGGTGAGGGATTATGTGGAATCCCGCAAAACCACTACTAGAAAATCGCGTTGAATTTGTGCATTGCATTGTCATCATCATGCATTGTTTGCATAAAACTATTTTTCGCAAAGCATGTTTTGTTTTCTAAAACGCCCCGTCATGTTTGCAAACACAAACCGGGTCACCGGAATATTTTACTTTGTCTGCTATTAGTTTGCAAAAGGCTTGTTGGAATTAAATAAAGCATTTAAATTATTTTAGTGGGGGCAGTCGAACGGGCCGACCGACCCGAACGACCACCCCCAGAAACTAAATCGGTCCACCTCTAATCCTATTCCTACCAAACTACCTACCCAGCCCAGCCTCCACCTAACCCTGGCCAACCACCATGTGCCACCTCAACCTCTCCCCTCCCCCTAGCCTACCAGACGCTGCCACCTAATCCTACCCCACTCCCCATCCCCAGCACCCAACCCACACCACACACTCCCTCTCCTCTCAGGCCACGCACGCGAACACACCCGCACCCCACCCGTCCCCATCTGCCACCACGCGACCGGGCCCCACCCTCCTTCTCCTTCCCCACGCGCACGCCGCCCAGAGCAGACCCTCCCCAACCGCCTGGACCCGACGCCGCCCTTCTCCCCTATAGCTCCGGTCCAGCGCCACCACCCGCCGGCCGAGCTCGACCCCACGACCCAACCTCCCACCGAACCCGTTCTCCCTCTCCTCCGGCTACCTCGCCACCATCCAGCGCCCCGTCGTCCCCACCTCCCTCCTCTCCTCCCCACGCGAGCAGCCCTGCCCTCCTCTGCCTCGCGTCCGACGCGCGCGTCTGCCCTCCTCCCTCCGGCGTGCTCCCGGCCCTCCGCTCGACCTCTCAGCCGAGCCCAGCTCCCACGCCAGCCTTCCCGTCCGAGCGCCCGCCCTTCCTCTCGTCGTCGGTGCCCGCCGCCTGGCCTTCTCCGTCACGCTGCCGCCGCCTCCCGCCGCTCAAGCCGCCGAGCCCGCCCCAAGCCCCGCCGCTCGGCCGACCCGCCGGTTCAAGCGCCGCCTGGCCGGAGCGACCTCAGCACCACTGCAGACGCCGGCCTCACCCCGCCTTGCCCTCCGCCGCTGCCGGCTCCTCCACGGGTCGCCTCCCACTGTCGCCCCGAGCTCCGCCTGTCGCCTCCCGCTCCCTCGGCTCACGCGGTGAGCCGCCCTGGGCCCCGAGCCGCTGCCGGCCACCTCTGCAGGGCTCTGCGGGGCCTCCATCCGTGCGGGACTTCGAGCTCCTGTGTGCGTGTTCATGTAGGAGCCTGCGTGTTTGTATGTTTAATCAGTTTTCGACACCTACCTTTGTGCATGTGTGCTATGTGAACCAGGACTATTCTAGCAAGTGCAGTTTCTGCTGACAACGGCCTCATTCAAACTTCATTCCTCGCCAAGCTCTCCATCTTCGGTGCTTTCATCTCGTCCACTCTAGCCAAGTTTCCCTCGTCACAAGATCTCCAAGGCGATGCCACTCGGAGTGCTCCAACAGGGAAACCGGAGGCGATGATGTCGGATGCGACCAGTCCTTCTTCTCGGAACCGAAGACCGTGGACGCCAAGTCCCCGGGTTCAAAGGCGACAAGAACCCCGATCCGGAACGCCAAGTACTACCCACAGACGCGGAGAAACCCTCGGACGTCAAGATCTTCTCCACGGAACATCGGGAATTCCCCCGGACGCCATGACCGACAACATGACCCAAAGACCCCGGATGCGTCAAGACCTACCTCCGAAATCCGAGAACGCTTCCGTCGAACCCCGAACCCCAGATCCGTCGGACCCTGAGACCGAACCCCGAACCCCGGATCCCCAAGATCTGCCGAACCCTATGTGTGAACCCCCTTCCCGCAAACCCTATTTTTATAAATGAAATACAACCTTGTCGCATACTAAATTGTCATTCATCTTGCATGCATATCATTGGTTTGGGGGCCTTATGCCGATTCACCTCATAATTAAATATGGGGCCCATATGCGGGCAAATCTAGCCTCATATTGGCCTCATTTAAATTTGTGTAGCGAACCGGTGATATATTCTGCCTTGTTAATACAACATTTAAATTGCGGGGTAGCTAAACAACATGAACCACCTAATTAATTGTCGAGACCCCGGTTCCGTTTAATATGACCTAATTGCATCGCACCTTTGCCATGCCATACAGCATACATGCATCATGCCGATCTTCTGCCGTTGTATTAAATACTACATCCGGTGTTTCTTCTAGTGTTTTGGTTCTTCGCGGATAAGGCCGTTGAGTTGATGTGAGCTCACCGATCTTGGTTGAACCTTCGACAATGTTTTCAAAGTAGCATTCCCCCCTTTCCACCTATCTTACTTTTATAGTATTTACTCCCCTCCTGTTGATCTATTGCTATCTGTGTTGCGATGCTTTAGTTTTCGTACGTGTGATATACCGTGCAGCCCTATATTGCCTTGGACACATCCTATTACCTGTTGTTTGGTAGATAGTTGGACTTGCGCGTCGTAGTCGCTTGCTCTAGTGCTGTTGCGTTTCGTCCAGCGCCACAGTTGTTGATGTATTGCCGCATGTTGCTGTTGGAGATGATCCTAGCTTTACTTATCGTTCACTTTAATTCCTGTTTAACAACTAAAATTGAAGTAAGCAGAGGCATCGGTGGGTGATAGAAAATATTTGGTTTCCGAACGCCCACTTGTGTCCCGTAGGACCCCGAGTACTTGATACCTGTTCCTTGATTTATCGCGCTATCCACATCCGGGAGGTATATGGGACCCCCCTGAGCCAGAGCTTGATTCAGTCTTATTTCTTGGGGCCACAAACTAGTTTGAGGTTTTATTTACGATCCTGTACTTATGCCATGCTACTTATGTATTTAAATTGTGCGAGGAGCACACTGTACTGTTTAGGTAAGCGGAGTGATTACGCGGTATCGACAAGCCCAGCCACACTTTCGGGTTCCCGATCGCCATACCATTAACGCAAACCTTGAGTCCGTCTCAAGCTAGATTACTTCGCTATGGTCTACTCAATGGGGTGGCCCCTGAAATATTTCTGAATCTGTGATTGTTCACCGTGAAAGCCTCGTTGGGTGTTGATTTGGTTTTTCCGAGGTTGATCGAGCGTGTGTTATTGGTGCACCCCGCCGGTAAAACTTTCTGAAAGCCGTGTCCGTGGATATGGACGACTTGGAGCACAGTATCTCGATCATAGACAAGCATAACTAAAGTTTATTGCTATAAATTTGACTTTATAATGACTAGTAATCAGCTTCACTATAATGGAATGGCTAATTAATACTGCCCACAATTGCTTGTTTGGAGTGTCGCTTGCGACCATTGTACCTGACTAGTAAGTATTGCAACTACAACAGAATGGATGTATAAAAGTACCAACAACTGCTGGGTTTTGGGTTTATATCATGCTATCTGTATCTGATTAGTAAGTGTTGTAACTATAACGGAATGGTTAACTAAAAGTGCCCACTGCTTACTTTATCAGGATGATTATCTAAACCTGACTAGTAAAGTGCCGCAACTATAACTGAATAAGTAAAACTGCCAACTGTGTGAGTTCCTCGGTTGAATTCCTCGTTTGGTCTCGAGGGGGAAACACCAGGAAGGGTTTGTTTGATGATAGCGTCAGGTTGGATCCGAATAGGTCTTTCTTACCCCTCTCTGATAGTCGCCAGTTGTATCGAGTCTCTATAGGTTGTTTAGTGCATGCTGCCTCTGCCGCTTCAGTCCACCATACCTATGTAGGCGAGGACCGCCGAATTCTAGCCTCGCCGTGTACTGGCCTCAGTACTAACGCTCCTCTTTTTCCTTTGCCCTTTGTCGGTACCCCTTTTGTTTAAGCAGGTTTTTGAGATCGCCGCCGTTAGCAGGGTTACCCTTCCGGCTTGGCCTGGGCAGGGTTATGGACGCCATTGGTTATTCTTCAGGGCTCTTAGCCCCATTTGCATCTTGTCCGTAGTCGGACGCTATATCATTTTCAAGGTGATGTGGATCTTTGTACCTTATATCTGTATTCTTGACTCATGGAGTCGTGTTGTATATATCTGCTCGTGGGTCCCATCGAGGACTGTTGTGTAATGTTATTATCGCTTTTCCACCCGCACGAAAGTGCTGGTGGCACCTTTGAATCGTTTCTATGCGGGTTTGGCGGGTTTCGCTAAAACTTGCATAGGGCCGATTCTCGAGGGTGTTACTGAGTGGTATCGAGCTCAAGCTATGATACCTACAAGTCCAGCCTGTAGGATAACCTAGCTAACGGCCGAAGTAGAGTGTCAAAACTATTTTCGCAAAATCAGTTGGATAGTTCTGATTAGGTCTGATTTTACTCCTTACCCCTCTGCTGTTCTCCTCTTACCTCTACGTGTTTTGAATCCGCTCTCGTCCCTTTCTTTGAGTCCAGGAATTCTCGTGGTTGGGTTCCGTCGTACCTTCAGGGTTTCGCTTCCTTCTGTGATAACGGTGTTCTACCATCCGGTGTTCATGTTGCTTGAGGAATCCGTTTGCGGTGGCATCATTCTTTGATCCTTGCTTGTGCCTTCCGGTGTTCTCCGACGCGACGACATCATCTACGCCAGATCCGATGCAGGGTCTGCATCACTCCTTTGTTTCCGAACCTCGCTTGCCGAGATCTTCAGTCTGTTTCCGAGAATGGTTGCACTCTTTTCTATTGATTGTGCAGAGTAATAGTTCGGGTGCGTGATGGATTGGCCCCCATGCCGACTACCCCTTCTATTCGCTTTTGTAAAATTGAAGTGGATGAGAATGCATCGGTTCCCTCTTTCCATCGGAGCTAGAGGTGGCTTTATTTGTTGATACCTCTACCTTCGACCTTTTTGTTCCGGAGAGTTCTCTCGACGATCACGGACAACGACCTCTTGTTAGTGGTGTCACGAGGATCTACACGAAGCGAGAAGACGCAGAACGCCGACCTTCCTTCCGGAACCATGAGGCGGATCTCGAGGGCGAGATCCCTTGTTAGTGGTGTCGAATTGTGGCATCCCGCAAAACCACTACTAGAAAATCGCGTTGAATTTGTGCATTGCATTGTCATCATCATGCATTGTTTGCATAAAACTATTTTTCGCAAAGCATGTTTTGTTTTCTAAAACGCCCCGTCATGTTTGCAAACACAAACCGGGTCACCGGAATATTTTACTTTGTCTGCTATTAGTTTGCAAAAGGCTTGTTGGAATTAAATAAAGCATTTAAATTATTTTAGTGGGCAGGCCGATCGATTCGAACGACCACCCTTAAACTAAATCGGTCCACCTCTAATCCTATTCCTACCAAACTACCTACCCAGCCCAGCCTCCACCTAACCCTGGCCAACCACCATGTGCCACCTCAACCTCTCCCCTACCCCTAGCCTACCAGACGCTGCCACCTAATCCTACCCCACTCCCCATCCCCAGCACCCAACCCACACCACACACTCCCTCTCCTCTCAGACCACGCACGCGAACACACCCGCACCCCACCCGTCCCCATCTGCCACCACGCGACCGGGCCCCACCCTCCTTCTCCTTCCCCACGCGCACGCCGCCCAGACCAGACCCTCCCCAACCGCCTGGACCCGACGCCGCCCTTCTCCCCTATAGCTCCGGTCCAGCGCCACCACCCGCCGGCCGAGCTCGACCCCACGACCCAACCTCCCACCGAACCCGTTCTCCCTCTCCTCCGGCTACCTCGCCACCATCCAGCGCCCCGTCGTCCCCACCTCCCTCCTCTCCTCCCCACGCCTCCCGCCTCGCGTCCGACGCTGGTCTGCCCTCCTCCCTCCGGCATGCTCCGCTGTCCTGCCCTCTCCGACCTCTCCGTGGCCGAGCGGCTCGCCAGCCCCGGCCTTCCCCGCCGAGCCATCCCTCGTCTCTCCTCCTCGCGGTGCCGCCGTGGCCTTCTCCGGCCGCTTTCGCCTCCCGCCGCCGCCGCCGAGCCGCTGTCGCCCCAAGCCCCGCCGCCTCTGGCCGACCTCGCTGTTCAAGCGCCCCTTCGCTGAGCGACCTGCAGCCACCTGCAGACGCCGGGCCCGCCTCGCCCGCCTCCGCCCGGCTCCTCCCGGCGTCGCCTCCCACTGTCATGCCCCGAGCTCCGCCGCCTCGCCGCTCCCTCGGCCCGCCATCGCGCGAGCCCTGCCTCCCGAGCCGCCGGCCACCTGCTGCAGGCTCTGCGGCCTCCATCCGTGCGGGCCTTCGAGCTCCTGTGTGCGTGTTCATGTAGGAGCCTGCGTGTTTGTATGTTTAATCAGTTTTCGACACCTACCTTTGTGCATGTGTGCTATGTGAACCAGGCCTATTCTAGCAAGTGCAGTTTCTGCTGACAACGGCCTCATTCAAACTCCGTTCCTCGCCAAGCTCTCCATCTTCGGTGCTTTCATCTCGTCCACTCTAGCCAAGTTTCCCTCTTCACAAGATCTCCAAGGCGATGCCACTCGGAGTGCTCCAACATGGAAACTGGAGGCAATGATGTCGGATGCGACCAGTCCTTCTTCTCGGAACCGAAGACCGTGGACACCAAGTCCCCGGGTTCAAAGGCGACAAGAACCCCGATCCGGAACGCCAAGTACTACCCACGGACGCGGAGAAACCCTCGGACGTCAAGTTCTTCTCCACGGAACATCGGGAATTCCCCCGGATGCCATGACCGACAACATGACCCAAAGACCCCGGATGCGTCAAGACCTACCTCTGAAATCCGAGAACGCTTCCGTCGAACCCCGAACCCCAGATCCGTCGGACCCTGAGACCGAATCCCGAACCCCGGATCCCCAAGATCTGCCGAACCCTATGTGTGAACCCCCTTCCCGCAAACCCTATTTTTATAAATGAAATACAACCTTGCCGCATACTAAATTGTCATTCATCTTGCATGCATATCATTGGTTTGGGGGCCTTATGCCGATTCACCTCATAATTAAATATGGGGCCCATATGCGGGCAAATCTAGCCTCATATTGGCCTCATTTAAATTTGTGTAGCGAACCGGTGATATATTCTGCCTTGTTAATACAACATTTAAATTGCGGGGTAGCTAAACAACATGAACCACCTAATTAATTGTCGGGACCCCGGTTCCGTTTAATATGACCTAATTGCATCAAGACCTTTGCCATGCCATACAGATACATGCATCATGCCGATCTTCCGCCGTTGTATTAAATACTACATCCGTGTTTCTTCTAGTGTTTTGGTTCTTCGCGGATAAGGCCGTTGAGTTGATGTGAGTCACCGATCTTCGGTTGAACCTTCGACAATGTTTTCAAAGCAGCATTCCCCTTTCCACCTATCTTACTTTTATAGTATTTACTCCCTCCTGTTGATCTATTGCTATCTGTGTTGCGATGCTTTAGTTTTAAATGCGTGTGATATACCGTGCAGCCCTATATTGCCTTGGACACATCCTATTACCTGTTGTTTGGTAGATAGTTGGACTTATGCGTCGTAGTCGCTGCTCTAGTGTCGCTATGTCGTCAGCCACAGCTTGTTGATGTATTGCCGCATGTTGCTGTTGGAGATGATCCTAGCTTTACTTATCGTTCACTTTAATTCCTGTTTAACAACTAAAATTGAAGTAAGCAGAGGCATCGGTGGGTGATAGATAATATTTGGTTTCCGAACGCCCACTTGTGTCCCGTAGGACCCCGAGTACTTGATACCTGTTCCTTGATTTATCGCGCTATCCACATCCGGGAGGTATATGGGACCCCCCTGAGCCAGAGCTTGATTCAGTCTTATTTCTTGGGGCCACAAACTAGTTTGAGGTTTTATTTACGATCCTGTACTTATGACATGCTACTTATGTATGTAAATTGTGCGAGGAGCACACGCATCGCTTAGGTAAGCGGAGTGATTACGCGGTATCGACAAGCCCAGCCACACTTTCGGTTCCCGCCGCCATTACCATTGACGCAAACCTTGAGTCCGCCGTCTCGAAGCTAGCTTACTTCATTGCGGGTCTACTCAATGGGTGGCCCCTGAAATATTTTTGAATCTGTGATTGTTCACCGTGAAAGCCTCGTTGGGTGTTGATTTGGTTTTTCCGAGGTTGATTGAGCGTGTTGTTGTTGGTGCACCCGCCGGTAAAACTTTCTCAAAGCCGTGTCCGCATGGATATGGACGACTTGGAGCACAGATCTCGATCATAGACAAGCATAACTAAAGTTTATTGCTATAAATTTGACTTTATAATGACTAGTAATCAGCTTCACTATAATGGAATGGCTAATTAATACTGCCCACAATTGCTTGTTTGGAGTGTCGCTTGCGACCATTGTACCGACTAGTAAGTATTGCAACTACAATGTAATGGCTGTATAAAAGTACCAACAACTCTTTGGGTTTTGGGTTTATATCATGCTATCTCAGATCTGATTAGTAAGTGTTGTAACTATAACGGAATGGTTAACTAAAAGTGCCCACTGCTTACTTTATCAGGATGATTATCTAAACCTGACTAGTAAAGTGCCGCAACTATAACTGAATAAGTAAAACTGCCAACTGTGTGAGTTCCTCGGTTGACTTCCTCGTTTGGTCTCGAGGGGGAAACGCCAGGAAGGGTTTGTTTGATGATAGCGTCAGGTTGGATCCGAATAGGTCTTTCTTACCCCTCTCTGATAGTCGCCAGTTGTATCGAGTCTCTATAGGTTGTTTAGTGCATGCTGCCGCTGCCGCTTCAGTCCACCATACCTATGTAGGCGAGGACCGCCGAATTCTAGCCTCGCCGTAATCGCCTCGATCGACGCTCCTCTTTTTCCTTTGCCCTTTGTCGGCACCCCTTTTGTTTAAGCAGGTTTTTGAGATCGCCGCCGTTAGCAGGGTTACCCTTCCGGCTTGGCCTGGGCAGGGTTATGGACGCCATTGGTTATTCTTCAGGGCTCTTAGCCCCATTTGCATCTTGTCCGTAGTCGGACGCTATATCATTTTCAAGGTGATGTGGATCTTTGTACCTTATATCTGTATTCTTGACTCATGGAGTCGTGTTGTATATATATCTGTTCTGTGGGTCCCATCGAGGACTGTTGTGTAATGTTATTACTTCGTTTTCCACCCGCATGAAAGTGCCTGGTGGGCACCTTTGAATCGTTTCTATGCGGGTTTGGCGGGTTTCGCTAAAACTTGCATAGGGACGATTCTGAGGGTGTTACAGATTACTGCGGTGTTATGGCGAATTAAACCCGTGGAATTACAGCCAGAAACGACGATGAGGGGAGAAAGAATTGGTCACGCGGGTGAGAACGACGACTGACAAGTGGGGTTGGTTGGTCAGCGAGTGAGAGAAATACACGGTGGGGTCCCGTGGTAAGTGACTGCGCGGGTTGGGTTTGCGGTGCGAATCGTTTTCCTGTGGGGAGAAGGGGGTGGGCTTGCTGGGCTATCTTGTTTTTTTTCCTGTTTTTTTTTCTGTTTTCATTTTCTGTTTTGAATTTGTTCAAATGATTTTAAATCTCTTTTTAATTTAAAACTTTTCCAAACTTTCAATATATTTTAGTACTGTTATAAATGTGTTTCTAAAGACCATTTTGGAATAATTCCTTTATTTACTTATGGTTTATTCTTTATTTAAATTCGGCACTTGTTTTTATTCAAATAAGATTTTAATTATATTTTCAAACCCTTATTTGAATTCTAATTTTCACCAAACCTTTTTTAGTAGGTTTTATTTATTCAATAGGGTGTTGAATAATTCATTTTAAATTATTTGAAATATTTTTAATATGATTTATTAATCATTTAAATTGAGCATTTGTCTTCATTCAAATAAAATCCAATATGGTTTTAAATCCATATAAATTTTTATTCAAATGATTATTTTATTCCATTTAAGTTAATTAAATAACTTTTATATCCACCTTGAGAAATTCCACCTTATTATTTTCCCAAGTTTAAATTTTAAGATATATTCATTGATGAATGCATTTCACTTGATTTGAATTTTGTTGGTTTCCATTTTATTCAAAGTTTGTTCAAGATGGGTTTTAATGTTTACATTTAGAAACAAAAATTTTTGTTTCACCCTAAATTTCAACAATTATTTATTTTTCACATTTCAAAATTTGGAAAATTTTGGGATGTGACAAGTGCTGCCCGAACGCGGCGCCGGAAGGATCGTATATGCGATCTTGAGATCGGCAAGTGAATGACTATATCCCCACGAGAATCCGATCTCGTTAACCTCTTTGGATCTTCGAGGATTAGTTCTCTATCGACTCGTTGCTACAATCTAGTAGATCGATCTTGGCTTGTGTGCGTTCATGCAATATAACGTTTTGTTTTCCATGCTACGAACCCCTACACCAGCGATCTACAAGAGGTCCCAGAATGGCGTAGATGCCACCCTTGATCTGGCCATGGAGATGGCCTCTGGCTCCCAGTTGAATCTGGGCCAGATCACCTCCAGGATGCCTGTTGCAGCTGACGACACTGAGGTAGCCTTCGCCTCTTACACTTCACGCTGCAAACCCTTTGGCCCTCTCCTGATCGACCTGCTGGCCAACTGCGCCTGAGGGCAACAGGCTAAGGCACGGATTTCCGAGTCTACAACTGCTTCAGAAGCAGCGACTCCTTAGGGTCTTCTCTTGCATAGCTTGTAGTTGTTTTGGTAGTTGTAGTTGGCATGTAATGTATTGAATTACTCTTGACGCGACCACGTGGTGGTCCTTTTGATGTGAATATATGCATTTCCTTCTATTCTTTGCAACTGTCCTTATGCACTGTTATTTGTGCGCCTCTTAGGGCCCTTCAAATGCTGACCCGGTGAATCTATCACCTGTTCTGGATACTGCTCATCCGACGACGAGTGAGGCACCACAGTGTCCTTTGCTGCACGATCGCATTCGAAGCCTGGGGAAAGATGTTCTTATCATCTGGGGCCACGTCGATGTATGGAAGTCGAAAACGGAGCGGGCCATTGCCACGGAGGAGTACTTGCTCGAGGAATTTCGGCATATTGGTGAACAACTCTAATGTAAGCGTGCATCGAGTGCCCTTCGCTTACTTTTTCGAATGTTGTCATTACGAATGGCTCCTGAGCTGTTGCCCATTGTAGTTGTCAATCGTCTTCCACAGGAAGAGAAAGACCGTGTTGCCATTTGACTCAACTGCCTCACCCAGCAGGAGCTGAAGGTTGGAGGGTTCTTCTGGATGGACCGTGGTCAAGTGACCGTAGTCACGACGGTGCAGGATCGTGTCCATCAGGTGCTGCTAGTACTGAAGCGCGTGAGGTCATCCTTCGCAGATATATGGAGTGCCATGCTCCCGTTAGACGCGTCTCCCATGATCTTCCTCAGGCTGTTGGGGAAATTTCGAAGTGCTGATGTTATGTGTGATCTTGTGCATCAACAGCTTATCGCGGGTGCCAAGGCGGCGCTGGCTCATGTTCGACTGCTTCGTCCCGATGTATATTTTGATCATATAGCAGCGGGACCACCTGCCCCGCTGGGTGGCATGGTGTGGAATATGCGTACTCATTATGTGGCGGTGTTCCGTCATGCCGAAGACGTTGTGCGCCTTTGATGATCGTACTAATGTAGTTCTTCGTCGTGGATGATTCTCCTGCGAAAATTGTAAATGACTTATGTAAAATTTGTATATTTGCTAATGGGCCTTTGCCGCCCTTTGTAAAGTTTACAAGATGTATTTAGCATGTGATGTTGTAAGGTTTGCACGTCCTTTTTGTTTGCCTGACATGGTCAGCTAGTCAGGTGAATGCTTTTAATGCGTGAGTCGACAAAGTCGTAGGGTGAGGCGCAGCCCCCAGGTGTATTGAATAAAATAAAGGTATGCACAAGGATGATTGTATTTGGCCAAGGAACTTAGCTTTTATTCATCGCATAGTTGGGGATACAAGGTTTAACCGAATAGCCTGGATGAATAGCCTTAGTGTAAGTAAAAATGACTAAGGGTAGAAGTGTCTTAGTTGTGTGATGTTCTAAGGGTTGGAGTATGATACTCTTGACGCGACGTCCTTGTGGCGATAGGCGCCACCTGGTATGAATTCATTGACCACATAGGGGACTTCCCATGGTGACTCGAGCTTTAGGTGCCCCTTTTTATTGAGCCGCAAGACGAGATCTCCTTTGACGAAGGATCATGGGCGCAGGCGTCGACTGTGGTAGTTGTGGAGGCTCTGTTGATACACTATCGAACGGGAAGTTGCGATGTAGCATGCTTCGTCAAGCAGGTCAACGACGTCTTCAAGTGTGGCTGTTGATTCTGCTTCGCTATAGGCGATGACCCTTGGGGCCTTGTAGCGCACCTCTCCAGGTAGCATTGCCTCTGCTCCATGCACCATGAAGAAAGGCGTGTATCCTGTTGCATTGTTTGGCGTTGTACGTAGGCTCTAGAGGACGGAGGGCAATTCATCTTCCTAGGTTCCTGCCAATCGCTCGAGGCGGCGGAGGAGACGTTTCTTGATCCCGTTGCAGACGAGGCTGTTGGCCTTTTCGACCTGACCTTTGGTCTGCAGATGCGCCACTGAAGCATATGTGATGTTGATGCCGAGCTCTTAGCAGAAGTCTCGAAACTCCTTCGAGGTGAAGTTTGTCCCATTGTCGGTGATGATGATGTGAGGCACTCCAAACCTGTAAACAATGTACTGAAAGAACTTGACCGTGGAGGCACCAGCTTGGTTAGTGACAGGCATCGCCTCAACCCACTTGGTGAACTTGTCAACTGCCACCAGGAGGAAGACATAGTCTCTGGGTGAGGATTTCTGTAGTTTGCCGACCATGTCGAGTCCCCATTGGGCGAAGGGCCAGGCCAATGGTATGGGACGTATCTCTGATCCATGCGCATGTGGTTTATCAGCAAACCTCTGGCAAGCATTGCACCTTTCGACGATGTCTTTGGCGTCGCGCATAGTAGTTGGCCAGTAGAAGCCAGCTCGCAGAGCTTTGGCGACTAGGGTGCGATTACCGGCGTGGTGGCCGCAGGTGCCTTCGTGGATGTCGAGGAGGATGGCCTTCCCATCAATGTTGGTGATGCACCATTGGAGTACTCTGGTGATGCTTTGCTTGTATAGTTCACCATTGATAATAGTGAATACTTTTGATCGTCGCGCGATATGCCTGGCATCAGTAGGGTCTTCTAGAAGCTGCTTGCTTACTAGGTATTTGATGTATGGCTAAGTCCACGTGTAACATCCGAAAAATATTGAACAATGATTATCAATTTCCAATCACCAAAATTAGGGTTAACAAAAACTTTTGTTAATTAAAATCAAATGAGTACATGTGTGTATGTGATGATGGTATGAATGCATGAATGGACTTGTTTGATTGTTGTAAATAGCAAAGAATGGTTTAAAGATGAAAATTAAACATCATCTAAAACATTTCCAAGCAGAAACAAATCAAGAGAAAATAATAAAAAAACAAGCAAATGGTCATTTTTGCCAATCTTGCTCACTAGGCCACTTTGAGTGTTTCTAGTCCAAGATTTCAAACTGAAACAATTCCATTTCTTTTCACCCCTTGCTAGACCAAGTAAAAGTGAACCCAAGCACACCTTTTTAAACTTACAGAAATATTTGGCAACTTGATTCAAATGACAATTCAAAATTGAATCTTTAACATATTTGAAGATCACCCATTTTCAAAAACCAACCAAACCAGTGCCCCTTTCCCTTTCAACTAACCAGAGACTACCTAGTATGTAACTAGTACACCCACCAAGTTTGAACCAAAAATTCAAATTCAAATATCTTATGGCCATTTCATCAAACATCTTGCAAACACCAAACAAACAAACCACAAACACTATAGTGAGCAGTGATTTGGCCTAACTTGTCCCCTCTCTAGCTCACAGCACAAATTTAGTAGATCATCTAGGTTAGTTAACCAGCAAATTGCGGCATCCCGCAAAAACCACTATCGAATTGTGGCATCCCGCAAAAACCACTACTAGAAAATCGCGTTGTTTTTGTGCATTGCATCGTCATCATCATGCATTGTTGTCCTGAACTATTTCTAAAAGCCTAGTTTTGCTTTGTACAAACACCCCTCTTTATTTCAAAGGCAAAACCCCGATCGTATCGGATATTTTATTTCCCTAAAAAAAAACTATTTGCAAAGTAGCCTTGTTTTCAAATAAACAAAAACCAAACAAACACATATTTGCAAAACCTACACTCTAAATCCTATTCCCACCCGAATCTATCCTACCCACCTGTCACAGCTCGCCACCTCACCCCTCCCCCAACTTCCTACCCACCCCACCACATCATCAATCCATCACCTTTTCCCTCCCTCTCTTTCACACACAGTTTTTCTACCCCCACTCCCACTTACCCCCCTGGCCCACTCTCCCTGGGTCCCACCCAACCCACAGCTCTCTCTCTCCCCACCCCACCGTCGCGACACACGCACACACACACACGCCATACCGCACGCACCCGTAGCCCCCCTAGCCCCACCTGGCCCCCCTGCCGCGGCCCCACCCCACACCGACACGTCCCCCACGCCCCCACGCCGCCTGCCTCCCTCCTCGCCCTCTCCACCGCTCTCCACTCCTCCGCGCCTTCCTTCTTCCTCCCGAGCTCGACCGCCTCACAGCCTCCTCCTCTCGGCCGGCCTCGCCCCCACGCCACTCCACTCGCCGGCCGCCCTCATGACCCCTACCGCCTCGCCTCCTCCAAGGCCTCCAGCCCGTCTCCATGCGCCTCTCCCTCGGCCAAGGCCCGAGCTCCCGTCACGCCTTCCCATCTCCTCCTCCGCCACGAGGCCACCGCCGGCCCCGCCTTCCTCCCGGCGAGCCCGAGCTTCCGCCTGGCCTCCTCCGGCCTCCCGAGCCTCCTCACGGAGCTCCCAGCCTCAGATCCGGCGGCCCGGCCCGACCTTCAGATCCTTCACGTCGCCGCCTCGTCGCCTCTTTCTCATGGCCTCCCGGAGCCTCTCCTGCCCGGCAGCGGCTCCGCCCCGCCGGCCGGGCCCCGGCGCCCGTCTCCTCCGTCCCGGCTGCCATTGCCAAGGCCGCCTCCGCCGCCCCCTGCTCTTGGCCTGGGCAGGGTTATGGACGCCATTGGTTATTCTTCAGGGCTCTTAGCCCCATTTGCATCTTGTCCGTAGTCGGACGCTCTATCGTTTTCAAGGTGATTTGGATCTTTGTACCTTATATCTGTATTCTTGACTCATGGAGTCGTGTTGTATATATATATCTGTTCTGTGGGTCCCACCGAGGACTGTTGTGTAATGTTATTACTTCGTTTTCCACCCGCACGAAAGTGCCTGGTGGGCACCTTTGAATTGTTTCTATGCGGGTTTGGCGGGAATCGCTGAAACTTGCATTGGGTCGATTCTGAGGGTGTTACACAGAGCATCGCAGCGTTCCGACTGTTTCGCACCGCCCCACGCCTCGAGACCACGCCGTTGAGCTTCGCCAGGGAGCACAACACTGCCCCTTACCGTCGCCCATGTCGTTAGCCCACTGTGCCGACGACCACGACAAGATCCACCCGCGCCCTTCGGTCCCCTCTTGGCACTATAAATAGAGGCCACCCCCGCTCGATTTCTTCACACCAACACAATCCCCTCTCTCTCAGAACCACACCCACTCATTCCCGGAGCAAAGCGAGTAGCAGGTCACCAGAATTTGGCTGGAGTCTGCCGCGAAGGAGGAAGAAAGGAGCCAGCGATTCGAGCCGCCCCAGGAGAAGCCACCAGTACCAGGAGGTTCGCCGTTGTCGACTTCATCGTTCGCCCCCATCACCGACTCTTGCTTGTGCCCCCGTAGACCCCCACTGGCCGCGCTAGGGTTTTGTCTCGCCGGTGTTGCCCGGCGGAGAAGATAGATCATAGACGTTCGATTAGAGTTTGATCGTGTGGTCTAGATCACCCCTAAAAGGATACGGATGTCGCCTAGAGGGGGGTGAATAGGCGATTAAAACTTTTCTTAGAGTGGCTCAACAAAGGCGGAATAAAACTAGTGTTTACTTTGTAAAGCACAACCTAGAAACAACTAAGGTTTACCTATGTGCACCAACAACTTATGCTAAGCAATACAAACAACAAAGTGATAGCAAGATATATAGTACTTCAAGCATGAAGGCTATCACAATGTAAAGTGCATAAGTAAAGAGCTCGGATATAGAGATAACCGAGGCACGCGGGGACACCGATATTTTACCGAGTTCCTCCCAACATGGAGTACGTCTCGTTTGGAGAGGGGGTGGTATCAAACCACCAACGCCACAAAAGGCCTCCCTTATTCTCCGGTGAATCTCACCCCAATGGGATCGATCCACGCTTTCACTATCGGTGCACTTGTCGGTGGCAACCGGAACCTCTCGCAAGGTTGGGGCACAACTCCACAACTTAATTGGAGGCTCCCAACAAACGCCACATAAGGCCTCAACAAATGCCACCAAGGCCACAAAACCGTCTAGGATTCCAAGAACCCAAGAGGGACAAGCTCCAATGAGCAATTCAAACCAAATCCTCCGAGGAGAACTCAAACCGATGCACCAAATGCAAATGGAAAGAACACCACAAAGATTGCTCAAATCCCTCACTCTCAAATTCCAACAAAGCTACTAAAGCTATTGGGAGAACAAGAGAGGAGGAATCAAAAAGAGACACAAAATCCCCCAAAATCTAGATCCCCAAAGATGCACTCACAAAGAGATGAATAGGTTAGGTCAAAAAGTGGGGCTAGATCTCCTCTCTCTTTCACTCAAATATGAGCAAAAATCATTGGAGGGAAAAGATTAGGCAAACTTCAAGATCTAGAGAAAGTGTGGACAAAGTTTTCTCTAATAAATAAGAGAGGAGCAAACTAAACTGAAAAAGACAAAGCCTTGAATAGGGGCTAAGAAAAATTAGCCGTTTGTGCAATTTTTCGGAGAACGGTCCGGCATGTTACATGAAAAAACAGAAAGGCCTGTGGCGGTACGTGCGCGCAGCGAGGCAAGATGGGCAGCAGCATGCTCGCGTGCGTGGGCCAGCAGCCTGGGACAGAGCAGCAGCAGCGCAGCTGGTGCGCGCGTTCGTGCATGCGAGCAGCAGCCACAGCAGCTGCACGCGGTGAGCTAGAGAGCAAGCGGCGCGGGCCCATGCGGAGGTAGCAGCAGCTAGGGGCCAACACGGCAGGCAACGGCCGGAGCGGGCCCAGCGAGGCAGCAAGTCAACTCGAGCAGGGGCCAGCGCGCGGGAGCGGCTGCAGCGTGCGCTAGCGAGCGAGGCGGCGGCGCCATCGGGGCCCGTGCGGGGCTAGCAGATCTGGTAGCAGGCACGCGCAAGTGGGCTGGCCGATTTGGGCGAGATGTATTTAGGAAAAAATCTGGGCTGACCGGTAGTACCGGTCCACCCAGATGGTACTACGCACTCAGACAGCGGATGCCAGATCGGGTCGAGACAGAATGGCCATGCGTCGTGCTCGAGCGGTATTGGAATGCGGTAGTACCGCTCGGCCCAGTTTTTCTTTTTCTTTTTCATTTAAAACGACAAATATTCAAACGGTCATAACTTTTAAACGGTAGCTCTGATTGACCCGATTCCAATTGCGTTGGATAGAGGATAACAAGGGCTTTCCAATAAAAAGTGGAAATATTGATTATCACCAAGTGAGAGTGTATCAATTAATATAATGTGAGATACCTCACTTGGTGAGAAACCGAAAAGCCGCATAAATCAAACTCGCAACAAGATACATATGGGAGATCCGATTTTGATGAACAAAAGCTTGTTATGGAGATTACCACAAGCTCTATATCCCCACATGGATAATACCAAATAACAACCAATACGATGATGCAAGTACGCAAAGGTTTGAGCTCTCTCCGAACGATGTGACCGAATTACTCATACGAGAGCCCCTCTTGATAGTACGGTTATCTATCCTAAACCCGGTCTCACACACACAACGTGAGACCGGCAAAAGGGAAAACCTATCAAGATTATACCTTTGCCTTGAGCATTCCACTTGATCTCGATGTAGACGATCTTGCCCTTCTCAAGATGGAACGTCTTTCTTAATTCCTCATCATCGACCTCGCATATTATCTTTTTTTCATTTCATCGACCTTGAAGCCAACACATGCTCCAAGTGATTCCAATGGACCAATCCTACACGTATAACTTAATACACACATTAGTCCATAAAGATTGTCATTAATTACCAAAACCACACATGGGGGCCCAACATGTTCTTTCAACCCCATACCGCTTCGCACCCCCTATCTCGCTGATGTAGGGTTTGCAGCATAGAAAACAAAAAATTCCTACGATGGGAACAACTATGTACCAAGATCTATCTACTAGATACAAACAACGGGCGGATATACATCCGTAGAGAACATACCCTTGGAGACCGACAAATCTTAACGAGTCCAAACTCGTGGTTGATGTAGACGATATCTTGCCGATCTCAAGATCGAGAGGAAGTCCTATCGCCGCAAAACAACAGCGCATCCGTGATCGCACACATGTACAAGACACCGAGCAACCTCCGCCTCCTCTCTCTCCAGCGATGCAGCGGAAGCACAACCCTTTCTTGCCGAATGCCACCGGGAACATGTATCTCGCTAGTCCGAGACCATGGGGGATAAATTCTAGAGGGGGAGAGAGATCCTTCACGAGGAGGTGTGCTTTGAGAGGATGAGAGGGGGCCTTTTATAGGGGAGAGGGGCACCCCAAGGGGCATGGCTCCCAGCCATGGGGGCTTCCCCCACCTCTCCCACATTCATGTGGGTGGATCTCCCACTCAAAATGAAAAGCCTCCACTCCCATAAAATATCCTCCACTAAAAAATCCACTCACATGCATTAAATTTCCACCAAATTTAATGCAACATCTCATTTAAATAAAACTCTTTTATTTATTTATTCATAATTTTGTTAATTACTTTAATTAACAAACATTCACATAAAACCCCTTGCTAGTATTCAATTTCACATGCAGGACTAGATTCAGCAATTTCAACCGAAACAGTTTCGGTGTCTGGTGAAATAAATTCCTGCGCTTGTTATTCTTTCCGGCATGAAAGTTTTGCTACAATTGGATGTCAGTGTCCCTTAAGTGTGCCACCCTACGGTTCACGAATAATGCGGACATGATTGAGAGCCTTCTCCGATCAATAATCAGAAGCGGGACCTGGAGATCCATACCGACTCCCACACATTCAACGATGACTTTCCTGTGATCGTCAGAACCTTTTACGCTAGTATCTTAATACCTTTGTTTCATGATATATTACATGTCCGAGATTTGATCATCGGTATATCCTTACCTAGTTTGATCTCGTTACCGACATGCACTCTTTTCTCGTTCCCGTGATATAATATTATAGTGATCAAATCACTTGCTTGCAAGCTAATCAATGTGATATCACCGAGAGGGCCCAGAGCATATCTATCCGTCATCGGGATGAACAAATTCCACTCTCGATCCATGAGCCTCAACATAACACTTTAGTAGTTCTAAAGCCATCTTTATAATCACCCAGTTATTGAGAAACTCTTCCGGTGTTAGTGATTGTCATGATCTCATGGTCTAAGGATTAGGATCACTTCGTAAGTTGTTATAGCAATATAAACTCAATGACTTTGATCGTAATGCTATACTTCGGTTGAATGTTCATCACACCATTACACTAATGTTGTGACCTTGTTATTAACAACATCCAATGTCCATGATTAGGAAACCTTTGATCATCTTGTTAATCAACGAGCTAGTTTATAAGAGAGGCATAACTAGGAACTCCCTTTTTGTTTATTAAACACACATGTATTAATGTTTCTGTATTAATACAATTATAGCATGCAAAATAAAAATTTATCATAAATAAGGAATACGATAATAACCACTTTATTATTGCCTCTCGGGCATATTCCCTTCAACTGACTGGTGGGGTCATCTAGTTAAACTCACCCGCGCGCGTGCTGTGCGCCGTGGGCCGGCCCATTTACATTCCCGCTTGACCCAGTAGTTTGAATTTAGGTTTATTCTTTTAGTTTCAAACTCAGTTCTATACCAAGATTCAAAAATCAACCCAGGTCGATTAACTGAACCAAATGGCATGAAACTAATTTTTCTAGAAAGGTACTGGAATTCTTAATCCAAGCCCGTTTGATTCAATCCATTTGGAATTGTGGATCACCTATAGTAAAAATAACAAGGCAGACGATTTTCTTCATTCAAACATTTTTCAAAATTCAACCACAAAAGCTTTTGAGTTAATTCCAACTCTCAAAAATCACATTTAACTAGACCTTTCTGAATATATTAAAATATCTAGGTTTACCTGTAGAAATAATGAACAAGAAATAAAAGAATGCCTCATAGGCATTTCTAGTCACTTTATTTAATAAAAGGGTGAAACCTTATTAAATTGTGACACCACTTTAAATCACATTCCCATGTACTGAAATATGTGGTGATGACATGTGTCAACATGATCCCATGTTTTAGTTGGAGAATATTAAATCTTAAGTAGTTTTTCAATGAGTAGAAATTACTTTTCCAAAAGAAAATAAATAAGACAAGTGCTTTGATGATTGTAATGTTTGTGATGATACTAGATCATCTAGTGAAAACCTTGGTGTGATAAATATAACTAGTTAAGTATTGTTTGGTGATTGTGTACCTCGTATTTATTTATAGATGCTAGTACCGACCAAGGATACGAGGAGGAAGGAGAATACTACAAGGAAGAAGCCGAGGAGAACTTCAACCACTGCTCTGCACAAGGCAAGCCTCACTATACAAGTTGACTTAGCAATCTATTACCTGAGCAAGCTAACACTTGCAACTATGAAAACTATATGATATATGCCATGCATTAAGCATGCCTTGATTACACCACTTGATACCCAATCCTAGTTTTATTTGCAAGCTTAATATTTTATTTCTTTATCAAAGATTTCTATCAAAGTTTACTTAGTGACTTGTAGATTTTAGAAATACATTTAAAGGTATCATAAAGAGCATAAAACTTGGCCTAAGTTAGATAATCTTGATGTCGTCCTGAGGCATGAGGTTGAACTTAGATTAGATACACTTGTTTACACCCTGTCGTGGTATTGCCGACGAGTATGCCATGGAGGGGTCCTCATAGTGCGTGTTTAGAGATGTGGGGGAACGCGAACGGTTGACGGGTACGAGGGAACACATCTTACCCAAGTTCAGATCCCACGACGGTGGCGGAATCCTATTCCTGCTATAAATCACTATAAGGGTAATACACCGAGTTACAGGGATTGGTTCGATGTGCGAGGTGCATGCTAATCGCTACTCGATTGTCTGAAGTTGTCTAAGATTGTGCCCTAAAGGCTCCCATAGGACCGACTTATATAGTCGCCAGGTCCCAGGGTTACAGGGAAAATTCCTAGCCGGACAGGTTACAGAGTCCTACACCGTCTATTACTAGTCTTGTGTATCTTGCACTCGAAGGCTCCGGGTACGTCGGTGACTCCAACCGTAGCCTTCCTTTATCCGGCATGGGCCTCCCTTCTGGATCCATCTAACTGGGCCGCCCAGCAGGCCATGGGCCATGCTACCAACTGTGGGCCACCCGGGTTAGCCGGATAAGAGACATGCTATAGGGATACCCATATAGCATATCCCCAACAGTAGCCCCCGGAGAACTCCGAGATATTGCGCCATCTTGCCTCTTCACGTGGAATGCTCCGTCTAGATGGATGTCGGAAAATCGTCAAGCAACATCTTGTAGTCCTCCCAAAGAACCCTGCAAGGCTTTCTCCGTCTTGAACTTGTAAGCCGGAGAAATGTTGAATCTTCCATCGTAATCTTCCATAGTCGGATTGGGTCCGTCCATACCGGAATCTTCGTTGTGACGGCTCATCTTCCTATGTAAGCTAGGACGACGTAGGCTTAGGTCAGCGACGCCTCGTAACTCACACATGGAGAGAACGCAATCATGTCCGATTTTCCCGCGCGAGCAATGCGAACCGTTGGCGGTGACGGTTGGGGACGTGGCGAAATTTCCACGCACGTTCACGAACACGTCGTCTACGCGGCAACCATCCGATTAAGCTACACGAATCTTGATGCTGGAGGTGATAAATAGTAACCGTGGTGGATTTTTCCACTTTTTACCTCATTCTCCTCGCATCATCTTCTTCCTCCAGCCGCGCGTCTCCTCGAGCTCTCCGCGCCGAACTCGCGAAAAACCTTAGCCTCAAATCTGCACCAGTCGCACCCAATCCTCACTCCATGGCCAGCAACAGGACTTCTCCATCAATGGCGGCATCGAGCGAAGCCGCGGCGAAGCCGGCGAGCTCCATCGTCGTGCCTCCGGAGGGCCTAGTCATTCCCGCATAGGCGGTGATTGAGTCCACCGGCAGCGACCACAATCTGGCGGCGCTAGAGGCGTTGGAGGAGGAACCAGACTCGCACAAGGGTGACTGGCGCGGCTCGGATATCACCGACCGTGACATCCAAGAGATGATCACCGAGGGCTATCTCCCCGCGATGGAGGGGCTTGCCTGCCGTGCGGCGCCGGCCGGCGAGGTGACACCTTCTCCCCAAGCCGGAGAAAAGGTGTACCTAAAAGCTCAACTGGTACGCGGCTCTCCCTGCCCATCTCCAATTTCTTCCTCTCCGTCTTGAACCACTATAGGGTCCAGCTCCATAACCTTTCCCCCAATAGCATCTTAGTGCTTAGCAACTACACGGCACTTTGCGAGGGATACCTAGGGATAAGGCCTAGGTTAGACCTTTTCGTGTACTTCTTCACCATCAAACGTGAAGCCGGACACAGCAAGGAAGAACTTAGGAACTGTGGCACCATAAGCTTCAAGATTCGACCTGGCCGGCGGTTTCCCGACATCGTCGGCCACGAGTCCTGCAAGAATTGGCAACAGACGTACTTTTACGTCCCAGACATTCCTATGGTTGGCCGATGATGGGGATATGCCTACCGGGGTATACCCAGCAGGACGTTTCCGACTGGCCCAAGACCCGGCGAGTGGGCCTGCAGAACGGCGAGTGGATCAAAGCCCAGCCAGGAGTTGAGCGACTGGAAGCTGAAGGCCCAGGCGAGTAGATAGGCCCAGTCGGACTAGGTTAAACGACTACTGAAGCTGTAACCGAATCGGTTGAGATATGTAAACCCTAGGGGAGGTGAGCCTATATAAACCTCCCAATAGGGCGAGTAGAGACACGTTCCCTCATACACCCAAGCGACTCGCCGCCTAGCCGCCGAGCTCGCCCATTGTAACACCTCCATAATACAATCTAGCAGGAGTAGGTCTTTACCCTCCGGGGCGAACCTGGTAAAACCTCGTGTCTTTGCCCTCATCTCGCACCGAGATGGCTGGCGCCTTGCCCTCGTTCTACTACTCGCTCCCGATTAGCATCTGCGTGACAATTCCCACGGCAGTGGCGCCCGTGGGGCCTGGCGGTCTGGCGGTGTTCTGCGGTGAGATCCAATCGCCCATCAACTAGACGGTGCCACCGCATGATAGCGATCGGCGAGATGCTCCAGATATTGCCGAAAGCTACGTCCCGGGCGCGACCCGTCACGCCTGGCGTGATCCGCTATCGGCGATCGCCTCGGCCTCACCGACATCATCGTCTCGGAGGACTCGGCTCGCATCCGCGAAGTCGCCGCACGCGATCGGCTCTCCGAGAGCGATCCGCACGATCCACCGCCGCCCGAAGTACAACTCGGCCCACATCAACGTGGCGGGAATTCAGCGCCGCAGAGGATGCGCCCTCGACGACGCCGACTCGGCGACCGGCGTCACTCGCCGGATCCATCACCGCTGCCTCATCCGCGGGCTCCATCGCCAGTCTCCAACGGGAGATTTCGAGACCCTCCATCCTCGGGATCTTTGAATTCGACTCGGGTCGGAGAACTCCGCCGACCTCAGCGGAACCGGTCGCCACGCCGCGACCTACATGGCCACCGGCGCCGATCCCGGAGGATCCTTTCTCCACTCGATCCTCCTAACGCCACAGAACGGAGGTCGAGGAACTCCGAAATCTGGCGGAGGCGGTACAAAGAGCAAGCGGCGAAAAATTTCGCCTCGAGCGGTGATTTCGCCAGAGCCGACATGCTACCACCAGCAGCGGATCAGTCACGCTGAACCCCACCGCTCGTATGGGCGGCCCTGAACTTCGACGACGAAACGACGCCAGCGTGGCGGCGCGCGATCTGCGAGAACGCCACCAGAGGAAGCGCCGCCCCCGCCAGATCAACGGCGAGGGCGCCCACCTCCACCCAACGGCACCCTCGAGGACCAGCGCGGATAGTAGTCTCCTCACGGAGCGAGACGCGAACGGCCTCCCACCGTTCTCCACCCCAATGGACAACCTCGTGGCATGTCGAGCAGCAGCCGACACCATCACGCCACCGGCGCCCTCTGGATCCAATACGTCGTGGCCCTGCTCGAAGGCCGCCGAGCAAAAAGCGGCGCCGACCGGCAGGTCGAGTATACTGCGTTCTCGTGAAGCGTAGCGCCTCGGCCGCCCGCGGCAAACACCCTCACTGCCGCCACCAGCCGCCGGCTCCAACACCGACCAACGCGGCACTCTCAACAACGACCCAGGCGGCAACCAACCTTGTCGCCGCCAACGGGCAACCCATCGACGCCGCACCCACATCATCAACAACCAAAGTGGCGCGCACGCCAGCGACTGCGGCACACCTAACTAACCGCGCGATGGCGAGCCTATGGGGTCGCCAATCGACTCCAAGTGCTTGGACCAATGATCCGAGGCGAGAAGTACCCGCCAAACTTCAAGGCGCCAAAGAGATAGAAAAGTACGACTCAGACGACCCCGCCGTCTGCTCGACACATACCTCATGGCGATGGGGATCGCGGGTCACATCGACCTACTACGCCGTTACCTCCCGATGATGGAGGGCGTGCAGGCGATGGATCAACACTCTCCCCGTGACAAGATCGACTCACGGGAGGAAATGCGACGCCTTCCGTGCACTTTGAGTGCTCCTACACCGCGCCACCACTATTGAGGACCTGGCAGTGCTACCAGGACCCAGCGAGTCGACCAAGAATCGGGTCCAACAGGGCAAGAGCTTTGGTACAACGCGTCGGCATCCACCGCACACCGCGATCCATTGCTTCAAGACCTCGTGCCGCTCGAGCCTCTAGTCGCCAAGCTCGCGACACTCCCGCACACTCGACAACATCCCGACCTCCTCGAGATCGCCAACCAGACGCCGAGGAAGATCCGAACCAGAAACGACGACGAGTCAGGAGGTCAACGCCGCACGCGGCAACGATCATGACGCCGAACCGACCCTCGCTACAGCGGCACTCGCCTCACCGCAAGCGCCCGCGATGGCGAGTCGACTTCGCCGCCAACACCGGCAAAGGCAGCGAGACCAAGAGCTACCGCCCGCGGAGGCAACGCCCGCGGCGGCAACTACAAGAACAAGCCAAGGTTCGATCCGGCCCTCCTTAACCAACCATGTGTGTTCCATAGCGGAAGCCCGCAACGCACACCACCGCCGACGCCACACACCTCGGAAATCGAGAAGGCGGCAGCGCGGAGGACCCGACAACGACCCGCCAAACGGCGTAAAATTCGCAAAGTAGCCGCTCGCTCCACACCTTCACAAAGCTTCAACACGGCGCGAAGAAGGTCATCGCCCAGCGTCACCGCCAATGCGGTGGCCCAAATAGACGCCCCCGCCTCGAACTGGTGAGCAGCCCATCACCGAGCGCCAAGACCACTGGCCACAAGACGAGTACCCAGGACGAGTCGCCTTGGTGGTCAAGCCCAAGGTTGGCGTGTAAAACCCTCAGAATCGGACCTATGCAAGTTTTAGCGAAACCCGCCAAACCCGCATAGAAACGATTCAAAGGTGCCCACCAGGCACTTTCGTGCGGGTGGAAAACGAAGTAATAACATTACACAACAGTCCTCGATGGGACCCACAGAACAGATATATATACAACACGACTCCATGAGTCAAGAATACAGATATACAATACAAAGATCCAAATCACCTTGAAAATGATACAGCGTCCGACTACGGACAAGATGCAAATGGGGCTAAGAGCCCTGAAGAATAACCAATGGCGTCCATAACCCTGCCCAGGCCAAGCCGGAAGGGTAACCACCCGACGCCGATCTCAACACCGCTTAAACAAAAGGTGCGACAAAGGGCAAAGGAAAAGAAGGCGTCGATCGAGGCCAGACACGACGAGGCTAGAATTCGGTCCTCGCCACATAGGTATGGTGGATCAAGCGGCAAAGATGCACTAGACAATCTATAGAGACCGGATACAATCAAGGTTATCGAGAGGGTAAGAAAAACCTATCCGGAAGCAGCCTGCTACTAAAACCAAACAAAAACATCCTGGCATTTCCCCCCCGGTACCAATCGAGGAAGTCAACCGAGGAACTCACACCGCTTATTTTTAGTTATTCGATTATCGTTGCGAATTACTAGTCGTATAGATAATCGCCCCGATAAAAGAAGCAGTGGGCCCTTTTAGTTATTCATTCCGTTGTAGTTGCAACAATTACTAATCAGATACAGAAAGCATGAGATAAACCCCAAAACCCAGCTTGTTGGTACTTTTATTCAGCCATTCCGCTAGAAGTTGCAATACTTACTAGTCAGTACAATGGTCGCAAGTTTACACTCCAAACAAGCAATTGTGGGCGTATTAATTAGCCATTCCATTGTAGTGAAGCTGATTACTAGTCATTATAAAGTCAAATTTATAGCAATAAACTTTAGTTATGCTTGTCTATGATCGAGATACTGTGCTCCAAGTCGTCCATATCCGCGGACACGGCTTCGAAAGTTTTACCGGACGGGTGCACCAATAGCAACACACGCCGATCAACCTCGGAAAAACCAAATCAAAACCCAACGAGGCTTTCACGACTGAACAATCACAGGATTCAGAAATATTTCAGGGGGCCACCCCTTGGAGTACACCCGCAACGAAGTTAGGTGACTTCGAGACGGACCCGAGGTTTGTGGGGCCGGTAAGTTTATCGGGAACCCAAACTGGCTTGTCGATACCGCGTACGGTCACAATTCCTAAACGATGCAGGTGCTATCATCGCACAATTTAAATACATAAGTAGCATGGCATAAGTACATGATCGTAAATAAAACCTCAAACTAGTTTGTGGCCCCAAGAAATAAGACGAATCAAGCTACGGGGGGTCCCATATACCTCCGGATGTGGATAGCGCGATAAATCAAGGAACAGTATCAAGTACTGGGTCCCACGGACACAAGTGGGCGTCGAAACCAAATATTATCTATCACCCACCGATGCCTCTGCTTATTCCAATTTTAGTTGTTAAACAGAATTAAAGTGAACGATAAGTAAAGCTAGGATCATCTCCAACAACAACATGCGGCAATACATCAACAATCGTGGCCTTTGATCGACACGCCAGCGCCGAGCAGCGACTACGACGCGCAAGTCCAACTATCTACCAAACAACAGGTAATAGGATGTGTCCAAGGCAATATAGGGCTGCACGGTATATCACAGGTACGGAAACTAAAGCATCGCAACACAGATAGAAATAGATCAACAGGAGGGAATAAATACTATAAAAGTAAGATAGGTAGAAAGGGGGAGATGCTCGCCTGAAAACATTGTCGAAGGTTCAACCGAAGATCGGGTCGACACTCGCATCAACTCAACGGCCTTATCCGCGAAGAAGCAAAACACTAGAAGAAACACCGGATGCACTATTTAACACAACAGCAGAAGATCGGGCATGATGCATGTATGATGTATGACATGGCAAGATGCGATGCAATTAGGTCATATTAAGCGGAACCGGGGTTCCGACAATTAATTGAATGGTTCAAGTTATTTAACTACCCCGCAATTTAAATGTTGTTATAACAAGGCAAGATAAGATACCGGTTCGCTACACAAGTTTAAATGAGGCCGATATGAGACTAGATTTGCCCGCATATGGGCCCCATATTTAATTATTAGGTGAATCGGCATAAGGCCCCCAAACCACACAACAATATGCATGCATGAACATTTAATATGCGATAAGTTGTATATATTATAAAAATAGGGTTTCGGGAAGGGATTCACACATTAGGGGGGTCTCGAAGGTCTTGAGGTTCCGGGGTCCGGGGTCGGGTCTCGGGTTCAGGGTTCGACGGAAACGGCAGGGTCGTTCTCGGATAACAGAAGTAGATCTTGTCGCGCGAGCGTCAATGCTTCCAGGAGGAGGAACTCGTCGTTCAGGGTCTCGGTGTCCGGGGTACAGTGCTTGATGTCCTTAGCCTCCGGGAAGGAGATCACGGCTCGGGGCTGCGGATCCTCGAGATCGGGGCCTTCGGATCCGCGAAGGAGAACTTGGCGATTACGAGGGTCTTGTCGGGGCCTCGAACCAGATCGGTCTTGGCGTTCGGTCGAAGCACTTGTCGCATCCAGGGAGCAGGACTTGGTTCGGCGTCGGGGCGTAGCGGGTCCGCCCTGGTCGGTGCCGATCTTGTCGTCATGCAGATCTTGACGGGATCACGGGTCAGGTCGGACTTGCCGTTCCGTGTCGGTGATCTTGGCGTCTTCGGTTTCGGGTCTTCGGGGCCGCGTAGGAAGATCTTGAGGTACCGGCGGGTTCGTTGTCGGATCGGTCTTATACTTCGAGATCTTGGCTTGCTGGTGAGGCGACACTTGGCGTCGGAGGGTTCCTCCAAATCCGTGGCGCGTCCGTGAGGCGATCTTGGCGTTCGCCGATCTTGGGGTTCAGCGGTCTTCGGTTCCGTGAGGAAGATCTTGGTTCATCGGGTCCGTGCCGAAGGTCTTGGATTCCCGTGGCGACGATCTTCGGGAACGGGGTCTTGACATCCGTGAAGGAGTACATGAAGACGATGCCGGGGTTCGCACTTTGGTTCCGAAATGGCGAACTTGTTGTCCTGAGGGATTCGGATCTTCGGATTCCGGGGTTCGCGAAGGGGTCATGGCGATCCAATATGGAGGTATTGGCGTCTTCGGGTCACAGGAAGAGGAAGCGTCGGGCCGACAGTGACTCGCGACACGGGACTGGCTGCACCTTTGTTTTGACACGGCACCACGGCTCAAGGGCGTCACGGGGCGGACCTGCTCTTGGCAGAGGCGCCAGCGGCCGGGAAGCATGCAGGCGGCGGCGGCTTTCCGAGCCTGAGGGCCCGATGCGGGATGGGGAAGGAGGGCGATGGCGGGCCGGCGGAGAGACGGCCGCAGAGGAGGTGAGGCGGAGGCGGGTTGGCTGCGGCCCTGGCGACGGAGGGCTCGCCGAGGCAGGCTTGGGGCCGTGGCGGCGCGGGCGCGACCGCTGGGCGGCGGACGGCCATAGGCGAGAGGAGACGGCGACGCTTAAGTGGCGGCATGGAGGCCGGAGGTTGACGGGGCGGCTGGAGGAGGCGGAGCCCGGCCGAGGCGAGGCGGGCTTGAGCGGCGGCGACTGGGTCGCTTGGGCCGGGCGACGGGGAGGGGCGGCGAGGGAGGCGCGCGGCCGGAGGGGAGCGGCGGCGCTGGCCGCGGGCGCGGGCCGGAGCGGGCGGGAGCGGGAGCGGCGCGGCCGGAGGCGGGAGGAGGGCGCCGCGCGGGGCGAGGCCGGAGCGGGGAGGCAGGCGGGGCGAGCTCCAGCGAGGAGGGAGAGGAGCTCGGGACGGGGAGAGAAACAGGGAGCGGAGGCCAAGGAGGAAGAGAGGAAGGTGGGGGAGGCGCGTGGGGGAAGGAGCGTGGGGTCAGGTGGGACCCAGGGACGTGGGGATCTGGGCAGGGGTGGAGAGGGCAGGTGGCCGGTGCGGGACGTGTGCGTGTGTGTTTGGTGGGTGGGTTGCTGTCCAGGTGGAGAGAGGGAGGTGAGAGAGAGAGGGAGTGTGCCAAGTGGCAGCATCTGAGTGGTGGGGAGTTTGGGGAGGGGTGAGGTGGCGAGAGGTGATTGGTGGGGGTGAGGTGGCCAGAGGGGTGGGTAGAATAGGTTGGGTAGGAATAGGATTTAGAGGTGGACCGATTTAATCTGGGGGGTGGTCGTTCGGGTCTGGTCGGCCCGTTCAACTGCCCCCACTAAAAATAATTAAACATTTTATTTGTTTTAAACGGGCCGTTTGCAAACCGATAGCAGCCAAAACAAAATAATCCGGAGACCCGGGGTTTTGCGTTTGAATTAAGACGGGGCGTTTAGAAAACAAATTATGTTTTTCTGCAAATAGTTTTATGCAAGCAAATGCAAGATGATGACGATGCTCAAATGCAATGTGGCATGATGACATGAGCATGCGGTCATGATGATGCAATGCACAAAAACAACGCGATTTTCTAGTAGTGGTTTTGCGGGATGCCACAATTCGACACCACTAACAATGGATCTCGCCCTCGAGATCCGCCTCATGGTACCGGAAAGAAGGTCGGTGATCTGCATCTTCTCGCTTCGTGTAGATCCTCGCGACACCACTAACAAGAGGTCGTTGTCCGTGATCGTCGAGGGAACACTCCGGAACAAAAGGTCGAAGGTAGAGGTATCAACAAATAAAGCCACCTCTAGCTCCGATGGGAAGAGGGAACCGATGCATTCTCATCCACTTCAATGTACAAAAGCGAATAGAAGGGGTAGTCGGCATGGGGGCCAATCCATCACGCACCCAAACTATTACTCTGCACAATTAGTAGAAAAGAGTGCAACCATTCTCGGAGTCAGACTGAAGATCTCGACAAGCGAGGTTTGGAACAAAGGAGTGATGCAGACTCTGCATCGGATCTGGCGTAGAGGATGTCGTCGCATCGGAAAACACCGGGAGGCACAAACAAGGAACAAATAATGATACCACAGTAGACGGATTCATCAGGCAGCTTGAACACCGGATGGTAGAACACCGTTAACAGAGGAGGAAGCGAAACCCTGAAGGTACGACGGAAAACCCCACCACGAGAATTCCTGGACTCGAAGAGAGAGAAGAGAGCGGATTCAAAACACGTAGAGGTAAGAAGAGAATAGCAGAGGGGTAAGGAGTAAAATCAGACCTAATCAGAACTATCCTACCGATTTTGCAAAATAGTTTCGGACACTCTACTACGGCCGTTAGCTAGGTTATCCTACAAGCTGGACTTGTGGGGTATCGCAACTGCTGGGCTCTGATACCACTCTGTAACACCCTCAGAATCAGACCTATGCAAGTTTTAGCGAAACCTGCCAAACCCGCATAGAAACGATTCAAAGGTGCCCATCAACGGCGACCCCGACATGGCCGCCGAGTGCGAGGCCAAAGGAGCCAAGCTCGCCGACGCCGTCATCGCGGCGGAGACCAACCACGCCAACGAGCTCGCCAAGTACGCGAGCGGGGTCAACAACGACGACCCCACCATACTCAAGAAGCCCAACTCAGAGGGCGCAGGCACCTCAACCTTTGAGGCCACGACACGCCAAGACCGCCGAGCTGGTACCAGCGACTCCAGCCAGACGGTGACGATCGGACGGGCATGAGCCCAGCATAGGAAGGCGCGCTCATCGAGTTCCTCCGTGAGAACAGGGACATCTTCGCATGGAAACCCTCCGACATGCCCGGTGTCCCTAGGGAGCTCGCTGAGCACAAGCTAAACGCCGACCCCAAAGTGCGACCTGTCAAACAGTCGCTGCGGCCCTTCAATGAAGAACGCCGTCGAGCAATCGCCGAGGAAGTGCAGCGTCTACTCGCTGCCGGCTTCATCCGGCCAATCAAGTACTCCAAGTGGCTGGCAAACCCAGTCCTGGTCGTGAAGAAAACGGACCGAGAATGTGTATCGACTACACAAACCTGAACGGCGCAAACCAAAGGAGCAGTTCGTCCCGCGGATCGACCGGATAATCGATTCGACCGCTGGCTCGAGTCGCCTGCTTCCTCGACGCCTACTCGGGTACAACCAGATCAAAATGGCCGTCGAAGACGAGGAGAAGACGGCGTTCATCACGCCATTCGAGCCTTCGCTACACCGCCATGACCTTCGGCCTCAAGAACGCCGGGCGACCTACCGGTGCATGCAAGAATGCCTCGCGAGCCAAATTGGCCGCAACATCCACGTCTACATCGACGACGTGGTCGTGAAGTCCGCCGCCAAGGCGACCTACTCACGACCGGCGGAAACGTTCGCCAACCCGAAGATACAAGATAAAGCTCAACCCAGTAAGTGCACCTTCGTGTACCACCGGACAACTACGTACGTCTCCAAACGAGGGATCGAGGCGAACCCCACAAAGATCGACACAATCGCCCGGCTCGGCAAACCCGAGTGCTCGCGCGACGCCCGGCGGGCGAGTAGCGGCTCGCCGCTTCATCCCCCGCTGGGCGAAAGGCGATGCCCTATACCGCCGATGCGCAAGAACCCCACCTTCCGGGGACAAGGAGGCGGACGCGCCCGCGACCTCAAAAGGTGCTACTGGCACCACTACTCGCCGCCCGCCGACAAAGAACCCATGCTGGTTCGTACGCGGCGTCCGAGCGTCGTCAGCCGTGATGGTCGCCGAGCGATCGAGGAAGGAAAGGAGCGCCGGTGTACTACATCAGCGAGGTCCTCACCGACCGCCAGGTACCCATAGTACCAAAAGCTAGTATACGCGGTCTTCCGGCTCAGCGCCCCGCCAGACTACTTCCAGGAACACCCGATCACGGTCATCTCCTCAGCACCACTGCAAGACATCATCCGCAATCGCGAGGCGACCGGGCGAGTCGCCAAGTGGGCCGTCGAGATCGGCGTCCACAACATCAATTATGAGCCATGAAAGGCGATCAAGTCACAGGCACTGGCAGACTTCATCGCCGACTGGGAGGAGGCCTAGCAACCAGAGAAGCTGCCGTACCTCCACTACTGGAGCCTGCACTTTGACGGCTCCAAGAACGCGGACGGCGCAGGCGCAGGGATAATGTTGACTTCACCAAAGGGCGACAAGCTCCGCTACATTCTCTGCCTCGACTTCACGCCCTGCACCAACAACATGGCTGAATACGAGGCCCTACTCCACCGCCAAGAAGATGAACGTCAATCGCCTCCGCTGCTATGGAGATTCCGACCTTGTCGCAGGGCAAGTCGCCGGCACCTGCGACGCCGTCTCCCCTACCATGGCGGCGTACCGCCAAGCGGTGGATAAGTTGGGCGGCCACTTCGCCGGCTACTCCGTCGAGTGGATCGACAGGCGAAAAAACGAGGAGGCCGACGCCCTATCTCTCATCGGGTCGGCTCGACTCACCACCCGGTGTGTTCCTCGACACCTCCAAGCCATCGCCTCCCCGAGGAGATCGACATCGAGTCCCACTCAACCGTAGGCAGCCTTGGTCGCACTCCACCGAGCCGCACGATCGACCAAGCCATACATCGCTTACCGAAGCCGCACCGCCAGCAGACGAGACAGACGCCGAATGATCACCGTCGATGCAAGTCCTACACCATCATCGACGGCGAGCACAAGCGCCACACCGGGCGTCCCCAACGCGGCCCAACCGGCTGAAGGACGCAAAATCCTCCACGACATTCACTCAGGTGACTGCGGCCACCACGCCGCCGCTCGCTCCCTGGTCGCCAAGCCTATGCGACACGGCTTCTACTGGCCCACCGCACACGCCGACGCTATCGACATCGTCCAGCCGGCGCGCCGTGCCGGCACGCCAATCGACGCACGCATCGAGCTCGGCGCCAAAACAATCCCCATCACCGCCATTCACTGTGGGCATGGACATGGTAGGCCCTTCAAGAAGGCCCCTCCGATACACCCACCGCTGGTCGCCACGACAAATTTAAGTGGATGGAGGCCAAGCCAAGACGGAAATGCGACGGAAGACCGCCACTAAATTCTTACGAGCTCATATATCGCCACGGGTTCCCAACAGCATCATCACGGAGAACGGCACCAACCGCCAAGGGAGCCATGGCCAATTCTGCGAAGAGCACCATATCCGCTCGACCTCGCTACCGCCTACCCGGAATCCAACGGCCAGCGGAACGAGCCAACCAGCATCCTCCACGGCCCAAGCCGACTCCAAGTACCACTCGAGCGCACCGGGTGCTGGGTCGAGTTGCCCGTCATCCGGGGATCCGGACCTCTGTCAACAGATCGACGGGATTCACCCCCTTTTTCATGGTCTACGATGCCGAAGCAGTCATGCCCACCGACCTCGAACACGACTCGCCGCGAGTCGTCCACTATACGGAGGCTGCAAACGAGCTGGCCCGCCAAGATGGGGTCGACCAGCTCGACGAAGCACGCGACCTCACTCGGTCATGCACTGCCATCTACCAGCAAGGCCTTCGCCGCTACCACAGCCGACGGGTGAAAGCTCGCACCTTCCAGGAAGGAGACCTGGTGTTACGCCTCATCCAGGACAAGAAGGGGATGCACAAGCTTTCCCCTCCGTGGGAAGGCCCATTCTCTATCGGGCGCGTACTCGGCAACGACGCCTACTACCTCATCGACTTCCGCGGGGACGGCGAACTCGACGTCAAGCGACCATGGAATGTAAACCTCCTCCGGAAGTTCTACTCCTAGAACCCCACACATGTACTCTCCAGTCGCTATGAAATAAAAAGAAATGGTTACCGCAACTTGCGCTTACTCTCCATGACTTGTGCCACTGTGAAAAAAACAGCGTTATGCTAAACGCAGAAGTCAACCTTTGGTACAGCGATCGGCGGCTAAGTAGTGCGGCGTAAGAGCATCAATCACTTCAGTCTTGCACCATCCACGAATAACGCCAACCCGAGCCCCATTGAGTCGCCTAGCTCGACTGGTTCTACGAGCCAAGACAATCGCCTCGCTTCACAATGACCTTGGTCCTCCGCATCCTCGGCATAGCGACGAACGGCTAAGTACCACGCTCGACTGAAACCAGTTCGCGAGCGGTCGTGGAAAACGCCAAGTAAGAGAGCATGCCTGTGACTCGCCTGATCACCCCACGGGCCAGGCAGGAGTGACGCTACCACACCAACGCTAAGTCCTCAACCACCTCGAGTCGCGCCTAGAACTACCAAGTACCACACTGGGACTCGCCACCGACCGCTCACAAGACGGGAAAACGGTAAAGCAGAGCACTCAAGGAGTCGCTTAGCGATCGGCTCTTCGAGCTCAAGTAGTCGACTAAAACATCAAAACACATAACAACAACACATACATCATATACGAGGTAAACCCCACAAAAGGGCGGACGCGCTCGGGGACTCGTCCAAAATCAATCAAAAGCACACAAACAAATACCCAAATAGACACGAAGTCTCATTCAATCACATGTTGCATTGTTTCATGTTACAAAATATGCCCGCGTGGCAGAACTGCTGCTAACGCCACAAGGCAAACTACCCTACTCTGCAGGCTTCGAAGACGACTCGCAAAGATCCCGGCGATCGGATGAACGCCGTGTACGGGGATGGATACGTCCGTCACCCGCCATCGCCGCCGAAAAGGCTGCTCGACCTTGAAGTCACGATGCGGCGCCGGTCGTTACGCGACAACCGCCTCTGATACGGCAGAGGTCGCCCATTGCCCGAACGCCCGAGTACGTGGCGGCACGTTCTTGCAACTTGAGGACCTCGGACAGCTCCACCGCGCCAGTTGACGATGGATACCCACTCGTCACATCGTCAATGTCGAAATCCTCGGGGAAGTGGGCGAGTCCAAGGCTCAGCGCCGTCGACGATCCACGCCGAAACGCCGACCGCGGGCGCCTTCTCCAAGTACCTCCACACCTCAACGAGGTCGCTTGGAATCACCTCCGTGGGCGATATTTCTTGGAGGTAGGCACGGATGCACGTCGCCGACAACATCGCCGAATCGACGAGCATACTTACGCACTGCCTCGCGTCGAGCGAGCTCGCCTCTTCTTCGCTATAAATGATGCGACCTGCGAGTAGAAGACAATGATAAGTATGACGGACACCACAAAAACCACAACTATTATAAAGGGGAGATGCACTCACCAAGCAACGGGCGGGCGAGTCCCGTGATGAAGCAGTGAAGCGACGTGGTCGCCCGAAGCCCGAATAAGGACTTCCGACACCTTGCGATCCTCTCTCCGCCACAATGGCGGCCTTAGCTCGCTGCCGAGCTCGCTTCTTCTCGCCTCGCAGTCAAGGCCGAGGTCGGCGATCCGCTGCTCAGCGGCACCTGAGCAGATCGCCGCCACTAACTCACCAGCGGACAAGCCTCGAGCTTCCTCCGCCTTGAGCAGCAGCTGAAGCCCTTGTTCGCCTCCGGATGATGGCCAGCTCCTTCTCCGCACGCTTCGCTGACAATCGGTCGCCGACTCTAGCCGCACTGCACACCACCAAAAAGTCACCAAAAACGAATTTTAGTGCCCACTCGCTGAAATTCAGCGAAAGTGCGCATCGGGACCGCGACGAAATTTTATGCCCACCGCTGAAATTCAGCGAGTGCGCACTGGGACCGGGCGATCAAGAATTTTATGCCCACTCGCTGAAATTCAGCGAGTGCGCACTCGGGGACTGGCGATCAAGAAATTCCTAAGTGCCCACTCGTTGAAATTCAGCGAGTGCGCACTCGGGGACTGGATGCGACAATAAGAAAAAAAAACCATGCCATGCGAAAATAAGAATCAAGCCGCTGCAAAGCACTGACCTGATCCTCGGGGACTGGATGTACCTGGATGGCCGCGCCAAGCATGCCATGGAGTTGTATCACGTCCACGGATGCGAGTAACGCCGGCGTATGCCCACGACGTTGGTCGACTTCAGCATCGGCGGTCCCAGGAGCGTGGCTCGAGGGCGTAGCCTCACTCGCCGTGGCCGCCTTGGTCACGAAGCGGGGGAAGGTAGCGATAGAGGCACCCGCTCCAAGGGAGGTCGCCTCCGCCGTTGCAGGCAAGGAAGCACCCTCCTTCGTAGACACGGCTGCCTCCACCGCGGGCCCAGCCGGCGCGACCGTCGCGTTGTCAGAAATCGTGACGACGTCATCACCCTTGGCCTTCTTGCTGCCGACCGCTGAGGCGACGACCTCGTCCTCCTTCCTCTTGCGGGAAGGGTCCTCCTCGCTTGTGGCGGAGGATACCTTGGCCACGGTCGGGTGGCCCATCCTTTTCACTCCGGTCCTGTGCATTAATCAAGTCAACAGAGACAATTGGAATAGTTATGGAAAATAAGAAAGGGTGAGCGCACTCACTTGGCGATCGATGAAACGCAGCCCGCACGAAGGCCGGCCGGTTTTTCGATTCAGGGCCCACGGCGATCGATCCCAGCCCAGGACGCCGGCCCAAGACACGGACGGCTTCTTCGTCATTGAGGCCGCGGCTAGCGCCTCTGGGACATCCTCGGCGGCAGCCTCCTCGCGAGTTGGGGCCGCTGTAGCCGGAGCCTCCTTGAGAGGCGAAGCCACCGCAGTCGGAGCCTCCTTGCGAGGCGAAGTCACCGTAGCCGGAGCCTCCCCCAGCCCAGAGACTGGGGCGAATGGCGGAGGCATTGAGGCCAGCGGTACTTCCACGGTCGCCGCGTCCAGCGCGGTTGCCGCTGGTGGCGCGCCGTCACCGGCTGAGCTGGGAGCATCAGAGCCGCTCGCCAAGTGTGGCGGTGAGGCCGTTCTCGACGGCTTCATTTTCTTCTTCGGGGAGGCCCTCGCCTCCCTTTCCTTCTTCTTCTTCTTCTTCTTCTTCTTCTTCTTCTTCTTTGACGGGGTGGCTTGACGGCGCGAGGTGGTCTCTGGGAGCTCGTCGTCATCGTCATGACGTTCGAGGCTTCTGCTTGCCTCGATCTCGCGCTGTCGTTGCCTGGTCTTCGGACCGATGGGCGACCTCCTCTTCGGACTCGTCCTCGTCGCCTTCGTTGCCCTTGGCGGCACCGCCCATGTCCGGGCCCGAGCTCATCATCCGAGGGTGGGAGCCACCTTCCACCACTTGGAACAAGCTGCAACAAATACAAGGCGAATCAGAATTACCGCATCAGATATCGCGATCGCGAGCAAGGTAAAGAAATTACCGTGGGAGCCAGACGCTTCGCGGTATAAGGGGCGACCCCAGCCTGCGCATCCAGGTACACCGCCTAGGTAATCTTCTTCAACGCTGGGAGATAATCCTCCAGCTTCCACTCGTCGAGACAGGCCTTCGTTGAGTCTCCCCGGCCCGTGTACTGGTACATGTAGTGGTCGCGGTGGGCGAGTGGGACGAGCCGCCGCCCGAGCCAGCAATTGTACAAATTTATCGTTTGAAGGCCCTTCTTTTTCAGACCGCGGATGGTCTGGAGCATCTCGTCGACGACCATCCGCTAGTCGCCGGGGAGCTTGCCGACTTGAAGATTGCACGACTCGGAGCGACTAGCGGAGTACCACGGGATCGCCACCTCGCCTTCCGAGGTCGCCTCGGCCACGTAGAACCACGACTTCTTCCAGTCGCTTGCTGCCTCGGCGGGCAGCATCAGGTCAAAGAAAGAAGCTTTGGACTTGAGCTGGAACGTCAAGCCGCCCGCGGCAAGCATTGGGCCGCCTGCCTCCTCGCGGCTGATCCGTCCGTGGAATAGATCTTGCCACAAGGGGAAGTAGGGCCGGCAGCCCAAGTAGCATTCGCAGAACGCCACGAAGATGGCGAGCTGCTCGATGCTATGGGGACCCAGATCTGAGGGCTGGATCCCGTAGTAGGCGTAGAAGCGCCGGAAGAATAGGGATGTAGGAAACCCTAGCCCCTGCTCGAGATGACTAGTGAAACAGATGAATTCCCTCTCTCGCGGGTTTGGGGTCGTTTCTCCGGCTGCGGGGATACGCCAACAGCCGGCTCGCAGGACCCCGGCCTCGAAGGAGGCCAGATGCCCTGTGCACTTGGACCTACCCCACTCTCGGAAAGGGCCATGGCCGAGAGATTGGTTGGAGATCGGAAGATTTCGGGTCGGCTGGATCGCGGAGCGAAGGAAAGAAAATGCGCGCACTCGGAAGAAGTGGTGAGGAGTTGGCTCTACGACTGCCTGCCATTCCCCTTATATAGCGGGAGTTACCCGCCAAATCAGGGAGCCGTTATCACGCGGTGATTACGCCAAAAGTTACCGTTGGATTACCTCAACGGCTAGTTTGACCACGCCTGACGGTCCAACTACGGCCACTTGGCTCGCCGACCCGATCACTAAGACAGTGTTTCCACCGACTCGACTTGGCCAAGGTTGCGACCTGGATCATTGGTTGTCTCCTTTATACAGGATCCCGCCGACGATTCGACTGGGTGCCTACTCTGAAGCCGTATAATCCGACTGCCAGCAGCCACCTACGCCTAATCGACGGCCTCGGGACTATCGATGGGATATGCCTACCGGGGTATACCCAGCAGGACGTTTCCGACTGGCCCAAGACCCGGCGAGTGGGCCTGCAGAACGGCGAGTGGATCAAAGCCCAACCAGGAGTTGAGCGACTGGAAGCTGAAGGCCCAGGCGAGTAGATAGGCCTAGTCGAACTAGATTAAACGACTATTGAAGCTGTAACCGAATCGGTTGAGATATGTAAACCCTAGGGGAGGTGAGCCTATATAAACCTCCCAATAGGGCGAGTAGAGACACGTTCCCTCATACACCCAAGCGACTCGCCGCCTAGCCGCCGAGCTCGCCCATTGTAACACCTCCATAATACAATCTAGCAGGAGTAGGTCTTTACCCTCCGGGGGGGCGAACCTGGGTAAAACCCTGTGTCTTTGCCCTCATCTCGCACCGCAGATGGCTGGCCGCCCTTGCCCCTCGTTCTACTACTCGCTGCCGATTGCAGCATCTGCCGTGACAATTCCCACGACAGCCGAGAAGTGATGTACCCGGACTTCGTGGACGGAGCCGCCGCTGAAGTTTCCACATGGAGATCCCAGGCCTCCCTTCCCTCCGACCTTGACGCTTCTCGCTCTATAAGGCGGATCGAATGGTTTGTAGAGACGGGTTTGACCGGCTTGTACCTAGCCATGTGCTGGTTCATCAGGCGAATCCAACCTCTGCAGCACCGTGCGAAGTACATGCACGAGTATACCAGCGACAGAAGGGATAGTCTCCGCATCTCCGTGGACAACTTCTCGAGCGACTCCGTCAAGCTCCGCCTCAAGGACATCGTCAAGGTGAAGGATAAGAAGCGTGGCTTCACCATCACCTATGACATGTTCGTAGACGGCAAGTGCCCAAAGGTAGTTATTTATTTTCCGTGTACGACATATGCTCCAGTTTTTCCGTCTTGCATCTTATCTAACACGGTGATTTCTCACTTAACAGCTTAGCGATCTAGATGAGGGCAACCTGGCTGCCCAAATCTACGATCCAAAGATGAAGGAAGTCACGGTCGTGTCCGACGACGAGGTCCCGTTGGCGCGAAAGCGGAAGAGCTCCACCTCTGACGCTATCGACAGAGGCAAGAAGAAGAAGAAGACGGAGGGTGGAGCCTCCAAAAAGACTAATGCCGCCATGGATGCGGAGAAAAGAAAAGCCATTGGGATCCCTTTTGCTAAAGCACCCCCACTTGTGTAAGCTTCTTTTCTTCCGACATTTTCTATTTATCTGTCTTGATCCTGTACTTATGCATTTTGCATGTCTCAGGAAGAAAGCCGCGACCAGCCTCAAGAAGAACTCCAAAACATCGGGGGCTTCTCAAAATATCAAGGATATGCTGCATCGTGACGCCTCTCCTGCCATCGCCCCTGCCACTCCTGCCATCAAGCCCTCGTCTGCCCCGACAAGCTCTTAGGCTAAGGAGGCATCATGCCCTTCCGCCATGGAAGTAGACTTTGGCGCCTCTACTGAGCTTGCTGTTGTCGGCGAGCAGGCGACGCAGGAAAGTACCGCCCATCAAATGGCTGAAGCTCCGGCTAAGGATGCCATCGGTGGCGGAAAGGCGGTGGTGGAAGCTGGTACTTCTGCCAAAGGCGGCGCCCTTGCTCCCCAGAAACCCTTTGAGTTTCCAAAGATAGTCTACCCGGCACTTACGCCGAGTAGCACAACTCTGGTTCCTGGGGGAGTACCGACATCTCCGACGTGCGGTCTTGGGGAGCTCCTCCGACAAGAAAACATCTTGCAAGGAAACAACATTTCCTTTGGCAAGCTGCTGGCCGAGAGCGCTACCAATCTCAAGATCATTTCACTGGTAAGTTTTATTTGCCTTTTTGCATTTCGTATGAGTATCCCACTGTAGCCCCCGAGGATGTAGACGGAAAACCATAGACTTTTGCGTCTAGATGCTCTAAGAGTGACTAAGCTAGAAAACTTCTCACTGTAACCCCCAAGCGTTTAGATGGAATGAAATGTTCCGACTAGATGCTTTAAGAGTAGCATACGCAGTGTTTATAAATTTCAGTACTGTAGCCCCCAAGCTTCTAGTTGTAACTGAATTAGTTACGACTAGATGCTCAAAGAAGGCTAAGCATATAGTTGAGTTAAAAAAATTATACTGTAGCCCCCAAGCCTCTAATCGAAAACTGAATTAGTTTCGAATAGATGCTCAAAGAAAATCTAAGCATGTTGCTAAGTTAAAAAACTCTCGTTGTAGCCCCCGAGCGTCTAGGTGGACGATTTCCAGCTAGATGCTCCAAGCAGAATAAGCAACGTTTTAACTTTATCCTTTTTTCCACAAAACAAGAATGCTTGGAGGGGCATGGCCAATGATAAGTACGAGAAGATGCGTGTAGATCTTGAAGCCGAAAAGGTTAAAATTGCCTTCTTGAAGGAACAGATCATCAAAAACAAGAGTCTGTTTTCTTTTTACGCATTCCGTATTGATTTTGTGCCTTCATTCTCCGAGTACTCACTGTGTACTTTGCTTTCTCCGACTTTGCAGAACATGTTGCTAAGGCCAAGGACATTGTCGAGCAGTCCAAGCACATCCAGCAGCTAGACAGCGAGAACAAGATCCTTAAGGAGGAGAGGAAAGACATGCTGAAAATGCATGAGGATTCCATGAAGGCCCTGCAGGACTCGGCCACCACGGAAATCAATCGCTTGAAGGAGGAGCTTGCGATCTTAAAATATCAGAAGCAAGCTGCTCATGAGCAAAATCAACGCCACAGCGAGGCGTATAAGCTCCTTCAACAAGAGAAAGAATCCTTGGCGGACATCCTCCGCAAGTCAAGCATCTTGATGAAAGTTTTCTCCGTCTTGGATTTTCTGTAGTCCGGATACTTTGAATTGTTTGAACTCATGCACTCTTTGTCGGATTTTTCAGCTCCTCTGGGTTTGACCCATTCACCTCCTCCGGCCAAGGAATGCATTGTTCTTGCCGACAACTTTATCAACACTGCCATCACGCAAGCCAAGGAGATCGCCAAGCCCCTCCAGATAAATATCAAGGCATCAGACTCTACGGTGAAGTACTCGGAGATTCTGCGCCGAGCCCCCGAGCGTATCACGAGCTGGAAAGCTTCTTGTGCACGGGCTGACACAAGGATGGCGCTGTCGATGGTGAAGGCACACTATGAGGATGCAGACATCGACACGGTGACCTCTGGCATTCCCGACGCCAACGATGATGGCAAAGAGATTAATCAAGGAGCCATCATGTCATCGCTCGGGGGTTATGACACCAGAGTTGCCGAGTTGGTGGATGTCGACGTCTTCGTGCCGATGAACACCATTGATGGCGGCAACCACAGCTCCTCCGAGTCACTTAACACTGCCGACTTCGAGGGTGGATTTCCTGCTGCTGATGAAGCTGTGTCCAAGTCGCCCGCGCCAAAGGAATGAAAAATAACTTTGTAATATTTGTTTCACCTTTGGTGCGCATGTGGAAAAACTATGTATGTAACTTAAGGCGGAAAAAATGTTGCATGTCCTGCTACTTAAGAATCAGTTTTCAGTATGTATATTTTTTAAGCAAGTGCTGGCTTATCCATTACTTTGGTTCTTATGTTTGACCTTTCGTGAGTCGTAAGACTCATTATCGGAACCATGCGCTCAGGTGATGATGCCCAATGGCACCGTCAATAACCTAAGCACAAAATCGCCGATAATAAGTGCCGAAAGTCACTACTCCAGAATCCACATAGAAACGACAAAGAATGTGTAGACCAGAAAACTTAAGCTAACGCCCGTAGGCGGAATTTTCATAAGTGCAAACGCAAGGCTTATGCATAAAGGTTTTACATGATCCAAAAATGAACACTAAAGGAGGTAAAAGACTCAGAAATATGAGTGAACCAGAGAGCTTTATTTCATTGATCATATAAGAGATACACAATTAGATAAAGAAAATGCTAAGTGTAAAAAGGACGTAGCTGTGCTATGTTCCATGGCCGATCAAGCTCCGGGTAGTCATCATCCGGGTCATGTCACTTACGCTTATGATCCTCGTTGGGTCTATCCTTCAGTTCACGATTGTCAACGAGGTAATAGGACCCATTGAATAGCGCCTTGCTTATGATGAACGGTCCTTCCCATGGCGGGGATAACTTGTGTGACTTCTTCTGCTTAAGCGGAGCACCAAATCCCCTTATTTAAACGAGCGATGCCGAACATGGCGACTATGGTAGCTACGTAGCTTCTGCTGGTAGATGGCGGATCTTTGGCATGCCAAAACGAGCTCCTCCTCGAGAAGGTCCACATCTAGGCGTCTGGATTCTTCAGCGTCATCTTTTTCGTAGGCGGCAACTCTTGGCGCATCGTGGAGTATGCCGGAAGGTAGGTGTGGCATCCCGCAAAACCACTACTAGAAAATCGCGTTGAATTTGTGCATTGCATCGTCATCATCATGCATTGTTTGCATTAAACTATTTCGCGAAGCCCGTTTTGTTTTCTAAAACGCCCCACCTCTATTCAAATATCAAAGCCCGGTCTCCGGATTATTTTTGTTTGGACGCTATCGGTCTGCAAAAGGTGCTTTTAAATTAAATAAAAAATATTTATTAATTAGTGGGGGCAGTCGAACGGGCCAACCCGACCCGAACGACCACCCCCGTATAAAACAGATCGGTCCACCCAACCAGCCCTCTAAATCCTAAGTTCACCCAACCTAGTCTACCCACCCTTGCCTCCACCTCACCCTAGCCTATCAGACCTCGCCACCTCATCTCCCCCCCTCTCCCTCACCCAATCACCCTCTGCCACCTAATCCTACCCCCAAATCCCACCCCACTCTCTATATCTCCTGCCAGCTCTCACCACACAGCAACCACCCACCCACACGCACGCCACACGCACACACGCCAGACACCACGCCTGCCAGTAGCCCTCCCACCAACCCAAGACACCACCGCACGTACCCACAGCCTCCAACCCCCTGCCCGCTGGGGCCCCCGCCCCCTCTGGGCCACCCTCTTTTAATGATACGGCGACCACCGAGATCTACACGCGTCCCTGGGCCCCACCTGTCCCCCTGGCCCACCACGACCGCCTCCCCACACGCCTGTTCCTCTTCCACCTCTCGCCCATCTCCTCTCCTCGGCACGCCTTGCCCGCCAGACTTCCCCATCGCCTCCTCCCTCCTCCCTCCTCTCTCCTCTCAAGCAAGGCTCCCACACCGCCCTCACCAGCTCCCAGCCCCGCCCGCCTGCCCTGCAGAACCCGCCGCCCATCCCAGCCCCGTCGGCCCTGCCCTCTCCTCCGCAGCTCATGAGCCCCCTCGTCTCCGCCTGGCCCCGCCTCCCAGCAGACGACCGAGCCTCCGCCGCCTCCTCCCTCAGCTCCGCCCGCCTCAAGCCCTGCTGCCCCTCCTCTCAGCTCCGTGGCGCGCCTCCACAGCCGCCTTGGTCCCTCAAGCTCCCGCGTCCCCTCTCCGGTGCGCCGTCCTCCTGAGCTCCATCCGCCACCGCCCTCAAGACACTGCCGCTGCCCGCCTGCGTCAGCCTGGCTGCCGCCCGTCCCGCTCACCTGCCGCCCGGTGCCTTGCTGCTCGAGCTCACCCCGCTGCCCGCAGCAAGCCCCCGATCATCAGGCCTCAAGGCCCCGAGCCGTCGCAGATCGACCTCGCGCCCGCCGACGCCGAGGCCTCCACCTCGGGTCCACAAGGTCGCCACGGAGCCAAGACCGCAGAACGCCAAGCTCTCCCGAGGACCTCAAGACCGGAATCGACATGCCATGTTCTCCCTCCCGGACGCCATGATCTTCGTCACGGACGCGGAGAAACCCTCGGACGCCAAGATCTTCTCGGGACCCCGGAACCATCCCCTAAACGCCAAGGTCGTCGACATGGATACGTTATGGACTTCCCCTGGACGCCAAGGTCTACCTCCCGGAACCGAAGACCGCAATGACGTAGCACCCAGATCCCCATCGGATAAGAACGGCATCAGCCCGGAAGAATCCGACGCGCCCCGACACCGACCCAAGTCCTGCTCCCCGGATGCGCCAAGACCTACCTCCGTTATCCGAGACCGACCCCGTCAAACCCTGAACCCCGAGACCGGACCCCGGACCCTGTCGAACCCCGGAACCCTCGGAACCTCAAGATCGTCGAGACCCCTCAATGTGTGACCCTTTTCCTCGATACCCTATTTTTATAAATGATATCAATTGTTGCATATTTGACTGTCATCTCGCATGCATATCAATGGTTTGGGGGTCTTATGCCGATTCACCTAATAAATAAATATGGGGCCCATATGCGGGCAAATCTAGCCCTATCTTGGCCTCATTTAAATTTGTGTAGCGAACCCGGTACTATCTTTTGCCATACTAATACCACATTTAAATTGCGGGGTAGCTAAATAACTTGAACCTATGAATTAAATGCGGGACCCGCCCGCTTAATATGACCTAATTGCATCGCTTTCTTTGCCACGTCATACATCATACATGCATCATGCCGATCTTCTGCCGTTGTATTAAATATTGCATCCGGTGTTTATTCTAGTGTTTTGCTTCTTCGCGGATAAGGCCGTTGAGTTGATGTGAGCTTCGCCCCGTTCTTCGGTTGAACCTTCGACAATGTTTTCAGGCGAGCATCTCCCCCTTTCTACCTATCTTACTTTTATAGTCTTTATTTCCTCCTGTTGATCTATTGCTATCTGTGTTGCGATGCTTTAGTTTCCGTACCTGTGATATCCCTTGCAGCCTTATATTGCCTTGGACACATCCTAATACCTGTTGTTTGGTAGATAGTTGGACTGCGTGTCGTAGTCGCTTGCTCAAGTGCTGTTGCGTGTTGTCAAGTGCCACAGTTGTTGATGTATTGCCGCATGTTGATGTTGGAGATGATCCTAGTTTTACTTATCGTTCACTTTAATTCCCGTTTAACAACTAAAATTGAAATAAGCAGAGGCATCGGTGGGTGATAGATAATATTTGGTTTCCGAACGACCACTTGTGTCCCGTAAGACCCCGAGTACTTGATACCTGTTCCTTGATTTATCGCGCTATCCACATCCGGGAGGTATATGGGACCCCCCTGAGCCAGAGCTTGATTCAGTCCTATTTCTTGGGGCCACAAACTAGTTTGAGGTTTTATTTACGATCCTGTACTTATGCCATGCTACTTATGTATTTAAATTGTCAGCGAGATAGCACCTTTATCTTGTTTAGGAAGGCGGAGTGATTACGCTGATCGACACCCCAGTTTTCGGGTTCCCAGACGCTACACCATTGGCGCTAACCTTGAGTCCGTCTCTGCTAGCTTACTTGCTATGGATCTACTTAAAGGGTGGCCCCTGAAATATTTCTGAATCGTGATTGTTCAATGTGAAAGCCTCGTTGGGTTTTGATTTGGTTTTTCCGAGGTGGATCGGCGTGTGTTGCTATTGGTGCACCCGGCCGGTAAAACTTTCTCAAAGCCGTGTCATGGATATGGACGACTTGGAGCACAGTATCTCGATCATAGACAAGCATAACTAAAGTTTATTGCTATAAATTTGACTTATAATGACTAGTAATCAGCTTCACTATAATGGAATGATTAATTAATACTGCCCACAATTGCTTGTTGGAGTGTCGCTTGCGACCCTTGTACCTGACTAGTAAGTATCGCAACTACAACGGATTGGCTGAATAAAAGTACCAACAACTGCTGGGTTTTGGGTTTATATCATGCTATCTGTATCTGATTAGTAACTGCTGCAACTACAACGGAATGATTAACTAAAAGGGCCCACTGCTTACTTTATCAGGACGATTATCTATACCTGGCTAGTAATTGCTGCAACGATAGCTGAATAAATAAAAATGCCAACGGTGTGAGTTCCTCGGTTGACTTCCTCGTTTGGTTTCGAGGGGGAAACACCGGGATGGGTTTGTTTGGTGTTAGCTTCAGGTTGGATCCGGATAGGTCATTCTCACCCCTCTCTGACAACCGCCGGTTGTATCGAGTCTCTATAGGTCGTTTAGTGCATGCTGCCGCTGCCGCTTCAGTCCACCATACCTATGTAGGCGAGGACCGCCGAATTCTAGCCTCGCCGTGTACTGGCCTCGTGATCGACGCTCTTTTTCCTTTGCCCTTTGTCGGCACCCCTTTTGTTTAAGCAGGTTTTGAGATCGACGCCATAAGGTGGTTACCCTTCCGGCTTGGCCAGGCAGGTTATGGACGCCATTGGTTATTCTTGTGGCTCTTAGCCCCATTTGCATCTTGTCCGTAGCTGGACGCTCTATCATTTTCGGTGATTTGGATCTTTGTATATATTATATCTGTATTCTTGACTCATGGATTCGGTTATATATCTCTCGCTGGGGTCCCATCGAGGACTGTTGTGTAATGTTATTACTTCGTTTTCCACCCGCACGAAAGTGCCTGGTGGGCACCTTTGAATCGTTTCCATGCGGGTTTGGCGAATTTTGATCAAACTTGCATAGGTCCGATTCTGAGGGTGTTACAGAGTGGTATCAGAGCCAGGTTTCGATCCTGGGACCTGTGGGTTTGGCGAATTGTGGCATCCCGCAAAACCACTACTAGAAAATCGCGTTGAATTTGTGCATTGCATCGTCATCATCATGCATTGTTTGCATTAAACTATTTCGCGAAGCCCGTTTTGTTTTCTAAAACGCCCCACCTCTATTCAAATATCAAAGCCCGGTCTCCGGATTATTTTTGTTTGGACGCTATCGGTCTGCAAAAGGTGCTTTTAAATTAAATAAAAAATATTTATTAATTAGTGGGGGCAGTCGAACGGGCCAACCCGACCCGAACGACCACCCCCGTATAAAACAGATTGGTCCACCCAACCAGCCCTCTAAATCCTAAGTTCACCCAACCTAGTCTACCCACCCTTGCCTCCACCTCACCCTAGCCTATCAGACCTCGCCACCTCATCTCCCCCCTCTCCCTCACCCAATCACCCTCTGCCACCTAATCCTACCCCCAAATCCCACCCCACTCTCTATCTCTCCTGCCATCTCTCACCACACAGCAACCACCCACCCACACGCACGCCACACGCACACACGCGCACACCACGCGCCTGCCAAGGCCTCCACCAACTGGCAAAGACACCACCGCACGTACTCCACACCTCCAACCCACTGACTGGGCCCCCACCCCTCCGGCCACCCAAGCCTAACCCACACCTCCCACCGCGCTCCACACGCGTCCCTGGGCCCCACCTGTCCCCCTGGCCCACCACGACCGCCTCCCCCACACGCCCTGTTCCTCTTCCACCTCTCGCCCCATCTCCTCTCCCTGGCACGCGCGCACCCCGCCAGACTTCCCCATCGCCGCTCCTCTCTCCCTCCTCCTCCTCCTCTCTCCCAGCGCCAAGGCCCACACGCCCTTCGCGCGCCCCGCGCCTCGCCCGCCCGCCCTGCAGAATCGCTGCCCACCCCAGCCCCGTCGGCCCTGCCCTCTCCTCCGGCCGCAGCTCCGCCCAGGCCCCCTCGTCTCCGCCCCGGCTCGCCCTCTCCCCCGCGCAGACGACCGAGCCTCTCCGCCGCCTCCTCCCTCGGAGCTCCGCCGCCCTCAAGCCCTGCGCGGCCCCCTCCTCTCTCAGCTCCGGCGGGCGCGCCTCCCTGGCTACGCTGCCGCCGGTCCCTCAAGCTCCCGCGTCCCCTCTCCGGTGCGCCGCCGTCCTCCGCCGAGCTCCACCCCGCCACTGCCGCCTCAGACACCGCCCGCGCCGCAAGGCCCGCCTCCGTCGGCTCGCCTCTGCCCCGGGTCCGCTCACCTGCTTGCCTCGAGCTCACCCGCTGCTCCGCAGCAAGCCCCGCCTGTGGGCCAGCGTCGAACCGTCAAGATGCCGACCTCGGCGCAGCCTGCTGAGGCCTCCACCTCGGGTCCACAAGGTCTGCCACGCGGAGCCGAAGACCGCAGAACGCCAAGCTCTCCCGCAGGACCCCGAAGACCGGAATCGACATGCCATGTTCTCCCTCCCGGACGCCATGATCTTCGTCACGGACGCGGAGAAACCCTCGGACGCCAAGATCTTCTCGGGACCCCGGAACCATCCCCTGAACGCCAAGGTCGTCGACATGGATACGTTATGGACTTCCCCTGGACGCCAAGGTCTACCTCCCGGAACCGAAGACCGCAATGACGTAGCACCCAGATCCCCATCGGATAAGAACGGCATCAGCCCAGAAGAATCCGACGCGCCCCGACACCGACCCAAGTCCTGCTCCCCGGATGCGCCAAGACCTACCTCCGTTATCCGAGACCGACCCCGTCAAACCCTGAATCCCGAGACCGAACCCCGGACCCTGTCGAACCCCGGAACCCTCGGAACCTCAAGATCGTCGAGACCCCTCAATGTGTGACCCTTTTCCTCGATACCCTATTTTTATAAATGATATCAATTGTTGCATATTTGACTGTCATCTCGCATGCATATCAATGGTTTGGGGGTCTTATGCCGATTCACCTAATAAATAAATATGGGGCCCATATGCGGGCAAATCTAGCCCTATCTTGGCCTCATTTAAATTTGTGTAGCGAACCCGGTACTATCTTTTGCCATACTAATACCACATTTAAATTGCGGGGTAGCTAAATAACTTGAACCTATGAATTAAATGCCGGGACCCCGGTTCCGCTTAATATGACCTAATTGCATCGCACCTTTGCCACGTCATACATCATACATGCATCATGCCGATCTTCTGCCGTTGTATTAAATATTGCATCCGGTGTTTATTCTAGTGTTTTGCTTCTTCGCGGATAAGGCCATTGAGTTGATGTGAGCTTCGCCCCGTTCTTCGGTTGAACCTTCGACAATGTTTTCAGGCGAGCATCTCCCCCTTTCTACCTATCTTACTTTTATAGTCTTTATTTCCTCCTGTTGATCTATTGCTATCTGTGTTGCGATGCTTTAGTTTCCGTACCTGTGATATCCCTTGCAGCCTTATATTGCCTTGGACACATCCTAATACCTCATTGTTTGGTAGATAGTTGACTGTGTCGTAGTCGCTTGCTCAAGTCTGTTGCGTGTTGTCAAGTGCCACGCTTGTTGATGTATTGCCGCATGTTGATGTTGGAGATGATCCTAGTTTTACTTATCGTTCACTTTAATTCTGTTTAACAACTAAAATTGAAATAAGCAGAGGCATCGGTGGGTGATAGATAATATTTGGTTTCGAGCGACCACTTGTGTCCGTAAGACCCAGTACTTGATACACTGTCCTTGATTTATCGCGCTATCCACATCCGGGAGGTATATGGTACCCCCAGCGAGCTTGATTCAGTCTTATTTCTTGGGGCCACAAACTAGTTTGAGGTTTTATTTACGATCCTGCATTTTATGCCATGCTACTTATGTATTTAAATTGTGCGACGGATAGCACCTTGTCTTCGTTTAGGAAGGCGGAGTGATTACGTGTATCGACACCCCGAGTTTTCGGGTTCCCGATCGCTTCTGACCATTGGCGCTAACCTTGAGTCCGTCTCGGCTAGCTTACTTTGCGGGATCTACTCAAAGGTGGCCCCTGAAATATTTCTGAATCCTGTGATTGTTCAGTCGTGAAAGCCTCGTTGGGTTTTGATTTGGTTTTTCCGAGGTGGATCGAGCGTGTGTTGCTATTGGTGCACCCCGGCCGGGTAAAACTTTCTGAAAGCCGTGTCCGCGGATATGGACGACTTGGAGCACAGTATCTCGATCATAGACAAGCATAACTAAAGTTTATTGCTATAAATTTGACTTATAATGACTAGTAATCAGCTTCACTATAATGGAATGATTAATTAATACTGCCCACAATTGCTTGTTGGAGTGTCGCTTGCGACCCTTGTACCTGACTAGTAAGTATCGCAACTACAACGGATTGGCTGAATAAAAGTACCAACAACTGCTGGGTTTTGGGTTTATATCATGCTATCTGTATCTGATTAGTAACTGCTGCAACTACAACGGAATGATTAACTAAAAGGGCCCACTGCTTACTTTATCAGGACGATTATCTATACCTGACTAGTAATTGCTGCAACGATAACTGAATAAATAAAACTGCCAACGGTGTGAGTTCCTCGGTTGACTTCCTTGTTTGGTTTCGAGGGGGAAACACCGGGATGGGTTTGTTTGGTGTTAGCTTCAGGTTGGATCCGGATAGGTCATTCTCACCCCTCTCTGACAACCGCCGGTTGTATCGAGTCTCTATAGGTCGTTTAGTGCATCTTTGCCGCTGCCGCTTCACCATACCTATGTAGGCGAGGACCGGCCTTCTAGCCTCGCTGCATCGCCTCGTGATCGACGCTCCTCTTTTCCTTTGACCTTTGTCGGCACCCCTTTGTTTAAGCAGGTTTTGAGATCGACGCCGTTAGGGTTACCCTTCCGGCTTGGCTCAAGGTGGTTATGGACGCCATTGGTTATTCTTCAGGGCTCTTAGCCCCATTTGCATCTTGTCCGTAGCTGGACGCTCTATCATTTTTCAGGTGATTTGGATCTTTGTATATATTATATCTGTATTCTTGACTCATGGAGTCGCTGTTATATATCTCTGTTCTGTGGGTCCCATCGAGGACTGTTGTGTAATGTTATTACTTCGTTTTCCACCTGCACGAAAGTGCCTGGTGGGCACCTTTGAATCGTTTCTATGCGGGTTTGGCGAATTTTGATCAAACTTGCATAGGTCCGATTCTGAGGGTGTTACAGTAGGATGGCTTCTGCACCATATACCATGAAGTAAGGGGTGTAGCCGGTGGATCTGTTGGGTGTAGTTCGTAAACTCCACATCACAGATGGCAATTCTTCCGCCCAGGCTCCAGCTGCTCTATGTAGCGGTGCCTCAAGATGTGGCTTGATTCCCTGCAGAATTAATCCATTGGCTCGCTCAACCTGACCGTTGGATTGTGGGTGTCCCACAAATGCAAGATCAAGTTGGATGCCTTTTTCCCAACAATAAGCCTCCACTTCTCCGAGTGATAAATTGCTGCCGTTGTCGGTGATAATGCTATGTGGGAGACCAAATCTCACCACTAGATCCCGGACAAACCTGAGGGCAGTTGCCCCATCAAGCTTTCTAATAGGTTTAGCTTCTATCCATTTTGTAAATTTATCCACTGCTACGAGCAGATGTGTAAACCCACAAGGTGCCGTTTGTAACGGTCCCACCATGTCTAGCCCCCAGACTACAAACGGCCAAGTTATTGGTATTGTTCGCAGTTCTTCAGCAGGAACATGTGGTTGTCGGGCATAATACTGGCATCCCATGCATGTCTCAACCAGCTTGTCGGCATCCGCCTTCGCGGTCAGCCAGTAGAATCCTTGCCGGAAGGCTTTCGCTACCAATGATCGAGGAGCGGCGTGATGCCCGCAATCTCCGAGATGGATTTCGCGTAGGATTTCCATGCCTTCTAGGTGGGAAACACACTTTAGGTATATCCCAGTAGTGCTCCTTTTGTAGAGTTGCCCATTGATTATGGTATAACCCTTTGCTCATCATACTATTTTCCGTCTTTCGACTTCGTCGTCGGGCAATGTTACGTGTTCGAGATATTCCATAAACGGTTTTGTCCAAGCCGGAGGTACCTTAGTCACCATGTTTACGAAAGAGTTGGCTCTATCCGGGTTGTCGATGTAGGCTCCCTTCACAGATGGTGTGCGCAGGTGCTCTAGGAAAACTCCTGGAGGAATTTGATTACGCCCTGATCCAAGCTTAGACAGCAGATCAGCCGCCTCGTTTTGCTCCCTAGGTACATACTTGACTTTGTATCCCAAGAAGCTCTTGGCTATCTCGTCCACTTCGTCTCGATATGCCTCCATCATAGGGTTCCGCGCATTCCAGGTGCTAGCCACCTGCTGGGCAACCAAGTCGGAATCTCCACAACAAACTATGCGCTTGATGCCAATATCCTTGGATACACGTAGTCCGTGAATGAGTGCTTCATACTCCGCCATGTTATTTGTAGCCTCGAAGTGGATCTGCAGAACATAGTGTAGCTTGTCTCCTGTTGGTGACTGTAGCAATACACCATCCCCCGAGCCGTTGAGCAGCTTTGATCCGTCAAAGTGCATCACCCAGTATTCTGGTTCCGGCAATGGAGTAGTATCTGGTGCCTCCGTCCAATCTGCAATAAAATCCGCCAAGGCTTGTGACTTGATAGCATCGCGCCTCTTGTAGGTGATTTCGAAGGCGGCAAGTTCAATGCCCCACTTCGCGACCCTTCCCGTAGCGTCGCTGTTGTTGATAATGTCGGACAGTGGAGTCTTGCTCACCATGTGATTAGGTGCTCCTGAAAGTAATGCCTCAGCTTCCGAGAAGCAAGGAATACTCCATAATCTATCTTCTGGTAGTGCGTGTAACGCTGCTTGGACTCCGTCAAGACCTCGCTCACATAGTAAACTGGTCGTTGAACTCCATGCTCATAGCCTGGCTCCTTCCGCTCTACCACGAGGACGATGCTGATTACCCAGTTGGTTGCTGCCATGTAGATTCACAGGGGCTCTCCAGGTTCTGGTGCTGCAAGGATGGGCGCTGAAGAAAGAATCTCTTTGAGCTGCTTCAATGTTGCATCTGCTTCGTCCATCCATGTGAATTTGTCCGCCTTCTTCAACAACTTGTACAGTGGCAGAGCCTTCTCTCCAAGTCGGCTGACGAACCGACTAACTGCTGCAACACAACCTATTAGTCGTTCAATGTCCTTTAGGCATGTCGGACGGTTTATGTTTAGGATGGCCTTGATTTTCTCTGGGTTAACCTCGATTCCGCGTTGGAAAACGATGAAACCCAACAATTTTCCGGCTGGAACCCCGAAGACGCACTTCTTAGGGTTAAGCATCATGTTGTATTTCCGGAGATTAAGCCGTTTGATTTTTCGACATCACCACAATATCGTCCACATAGGCGTGAACGTTTCGACCAATTTGGTCATGGAGGCAACGTTGCATTGTCCGCTGGTATGTAGCACCTGCATTTTTTTTAGCCCAAAGGGCATCGTAACATAGCAAAACATGTCGTATGGTGTAGTGAACGAAGTGGCCAATTGGTCCGACTTCCTCAACTTGATCTGGTGGTATCCTGAGTATGCATCGAGAAAACACAAAAGCTCCGAGCCAGCCATCGAGTCAATGACTTGGTCAATGCGAGGCAAAGAAAACGGATCTTTGGGACATGCTTTGTTCAAGCCGGTGTAATCAACACACATTCTTAATTCATTGGTTCCCTTTTTGTAGACAAGTACAGGATTGGCCACCCATCGGGTGTGAAGGACTTCTCGGATAAACCCAGCCTTAAGTAACCTAGCTATCTCTTTGCCAATGGCGCATCTCTTATCATCTCCTAAGCGTCGTAGAGGTTGTTTCACTGGTTTGCATTTTGGATCAATGTTTAAGCTGTGCTCGGCAAGTTCCCTAGGTACACCTTTCATGTCGGCAGGTTGCCAGGCAAAGATTTCCCTATTCTCACGGAGGAACTCGACGAGCGCGCTTTCCTATTTGGGATCCAGGTTCGTCCCAATGGCGACGGTCTTGGAGGCATCGCCTACCACAAGTTCCACCGGCTTGGTCTCTATGGCGGCCTTGAACGCAGGAGCGGAGTCGGAGATCTGCTTGTTCGATGCGGGCATCTTTGATTCATCGACCTTGCTCTAGATCTCTTTGAATTCTTCGCTGTAGAGGACAGCTTCTGCAACGACTGCTTCATTAATCTCGCAGTCCCTTGCCTTGGTAAAGCTTACGGATACGGTGATGACACCGTTTGGTCTGGGTATCTTGAGTTTGTTGTAGACGAAGCATGGCTTGGCCATGAACGTGTGGAATATGTCGCGGCCAAATATGACGTGGTACACGCTCTTGAAGGGGACCACCTCGAAGGTCATGCGCTCTTGGAGGTAATTGTTAACATCGCCAAAGGCAACCTGAAGTGTAATGCACCCAAGGGACCGAGCCTCCCGACCAGGGACTACACCGTGGAAGATGGTGTTTGTCCGCCTTAGGTTTGCCTATGTCAAGTTCAACTTCTGCAGTGTATCCAGGTACATGATGTTGATGCTGCTTCCACTATCCACCATACACTTAGTGAACTCCACACCGTCAATCAAAGGGTTGATGACCATGGCGTACTGGTTCTCCGTAGGTATAAGGTCTGGGTGGTCCGTCCTGTCCCAAGTTATTGGAACTTCCGACCAGCGCAGGTACTGGGGAACTGGGGGGAGAGTGGCCATTAGGATCCTCAGAGAGGTCTTCTGCTGTCGGACGGTGGGGGTGCCGTGCCCGCCAACATTAACGGGAGGTACTTGACGGCGACGTTGGGGTTGCCACCAGCAATCTCCACCGCGTTGCCGTAGTCCTGCAACCATGTGGCTAGCTTGGCGGTGCCGTCATAGGGATTGATGGTCTTGTCGATCCGGAAACCTTTGGGGTAAGTTGCGGACCGTATCACAGGTCCAAAGCAATGTGGTCCCAGGTATGGTCCTTCCCGGGCCTCGTGGATTGTAGCACCCCGAGAAAACCACTACTAGAAAATCGCTTTTGTTTATACTTTGTGCATCATCATGACATTATCATGCATTATTCGCCTAAAACAATTTCCCCAAAGCCTATTTTGTTTTCTAAAGATATCCCCTCTTTGTTCAAATCGAAACCCTAGATCCGCTCGGATCTTTTATTTGCTAAAACCTTTTTACAAGTGTTTTGTTTTAAAAGAAAAAAATAAATAATATAAATATTTTATTAGTGGGGGAGGCATCCCAGTCGGCCAGTCCCAAAGGCCCAGCCAACAGGCCACCTACTACCCCACTAGACCAAACCCTAACCCTAACCAGATCCTACCTATTCCCACCTCCCGCCGCCGGCTACACAAAATCCCTCACTCACACGTCCACCCTCTCCTCTCTGGCCCCACCCCGCAGTGATCCTCGTCCACTCCCTCTCACCGACCGGGCCAGGTCAACCCGAACCCGAACCCGCATCCCATCCCCGCTTCTGAACCACGCCGCAACCCACGCGAGGTCTCCTCTTCCTCTCGATCCCCTCCCTAACCCCGCTGCCCTTCTCTGCGGCGCGCCGCCCCGGCCGCCCGCCGCTCGTCCCCTTCCGCCAGGCTGCGACCGGCCGCTGTCGTCCCCTCCTCCCTGAAGCCTTGAATCGTGACCCCAGCTTCCTCCTCCCTTCCCCCGAGCTCCAAACACCGCCGCCCCTCCCCTTTGCTCTCTCCCTCACGAGACCCCCCCCCCCCCCCCGCCGCTCCTTCCCCTCCCGCCTGCTAAGCGCGTGCCGCTGCCCCGTCTCTCCCCGAGGCTGCAGACCCCCGCCGGCCTCTCCCTCGCGTCCGGATGTGCCCCGCCCGAGCGACCGCTTCTATCTGCGGGGTGCCCGCCGTCCTCTCCCGCAGTCTCCGGCCGCCCCTGCCTCACCTTCTCCTCTCCAAGCTCATCAGCACGCCCTCCTCTCCGGCCGCTCGCCATCCTCCGTCGTCTTGGCCCCCGCGGCCTCTGCACGCCGCCACATGGCGACCTCACTTTCGTCGTCGCCCATCGCGGACCCGTCACCCAGCCACCCTGTGTGCCTACCGTCGTTCGTCTCGTCCGCCACCGGTCTCTGCCTCCGCGTATGGTGCTCCTGCGACATACCGATGTGGTCCATGCATGCCTTCGGCTGCACGATGAGGTGCCGCTCAGGTCAATCGAGGAGACATGTTGGATGTGTCACCTTGTGTGACTATATCTTGATTACCATCTTGCCCTATGATGTGTTAGTGACAGGTGCTTGTGCTCGAGAAGTTCTGATCCCTGTTACTTGAGTTGTTGCCCTTGGACCCCTTCCGTCAATGATCTGTTTCTGTGTGACAGCTTGGTGGCAATGTTGTCCAGGACCCCCGATGACAAGGAACAATTGTGGAATCCCGTTTGGCTTCGAAACAGCAACATCGCCCATGGATCCGAAGACCCCGATCTCGAGGATCCAAAGCCCCGAGCCATGATCGCCTTCCCGGACACCATGACCGTCTTCACGGATCCAATGGCCGAGATTCTGTCGATCCCGAACCTGAACCCCAAGAACCAAGTGCGCCGAAACCCCTAAGTGTGACACCTATCCGAGAGCCCTATTTTATAAATGTCATATATCTACCCGTTGCATATAAATGTTCATGCTTGCATACATTGTGTGGTTTGGGGGCATTATGTCGATTCACCTCATAATTAAATATGGGCTCCATATGCGGACAAATCCAGTCTTATATTGGCCCCATTTAAATTTGTGTAGCGAACCGGTGCTATCTGATGCTATGTTAATACAACATTTAAATTGCGGGTACCTAAACAACATGAACCTATTAATTAATTGTCGGGACCCCGGTTCCGCTTAATATTGCACAATTGCATCGCATCTTTGTCATGTCATACATCATACATGCATCATGCCCGATCTTCTGCCGTAGTATTAAATGGTGCATCCGGTGTGTCTTCTAGTGCTTTGCTTCTTCACGGATTAGGCCGATGAGTTGATTCGAGTGTCGACCCGATCTTCGGATGAACCTTCGGCAATGTTTGCAGGCGAGAATTCTCCCCCCTTCTACCTATTTTGCATTTATAGTCTTTACTTCCTTCCTTTGATCTATTGCTATCCTTATTGTCGATGCTATAGTACCTTCCCTTTAATTACCTGCTCCACTATCTTGCCTTGGTTACCCTATTGCCTTGTTTGATTAGCTAGCTTTGTCCTTGCGAGTCGTAGGCATGCTTAGTACAGCTCTCATACAGGTGGAACATGATACTTGGATATTGATGGTGATAACATAATTAAATTGGTGATGTTGGTTATGGTTATAGTTTCACCTAATGATAAGGCCCCGGCAGGGACCACCTTTGGGAACTGCTTGAGCTGACCTAGGACCCGTTCGTTCTAGGATACCAGTTCTGAGTTGATCGCGCTAACCAAACGCGGGGCCTCTAGGATCCCCCTCAACTACCGGCGCTATTCGTATATCCAGAGGGTTACAAAATTGGTTTTCCATTTGGTGCATACGCATAATATGTCCTCGGACATGGGTGAGTTGATATGTCTTCGGAATTGATGTTTTGGTCGATTGCCATGGCTTGCATTCATAAATCACGGTACACGGTGGCGGCACCCACGGTGTGTACAAGTTACCCCGCAGGGCCCGATCCACCAGTAGGCGCAAACGTTGTGCCTTCCATGAGAATCGCCGTACCTCTTGGTTGGCTCCCCACAGTAGGTGATGCCCCTGGATATGCGCGTATTTAAGGGACAGTTTTTGTTGTGAGATCCAGATGGCACGCGTAATATGTTGCCTGATGGGTTGAGCATGCGTTTGGGTACAGTAGTGCACCCCTGCAGGGTAAATCTTTTTGATAAGCCGTGTGTACACGGTTATGGACGCCTCAGGAGTACAGTGTCATGATCATAGACAACTACACTAATGTTTTGCCTCTAATAATATGATTAGTAATTAGCCTTATCAACTTAATACCTGCTTAGCTAAAATTGTCACCGTGTGTGTTCCGCTAGAGGACTTCCTCGACTGGTCTTCGAGGGGGAAATCTTGGGTTATGTTTGGTGTTATATTGTTGTTACCGCATAGCGCTCTCTTATCTCACTCTAATAGCAGAAGTTGTAGTGTGTCTCTATAAGTTAGATAGTGCAAGCTTTGCTGCCGCTGAGCCCACCATACCTATGTAGGAGAGGACCGCCGAATTCTAGTCTCGCCGTGTACTGGCCTCAGTACTGACCGCTCTCTTTCGGTTTTCCTTTGATCTTTGCCGGCACCCTTTTGGCTTGACAGGTATGCGATTGACGACGTTAGCAAGGTTACCCTTCCGACTCGGCCTGGGCAGGGTTGGACACCGCTTGGTTATTTTTCAGGACTCTTAGTCCCATTTGGATCTTGTCCGTACTCGGATACTATTTTGCTTTCTTCTTGAGTTGTATCTTCGTATTATACCTTTTGTATTCTTGACTCGTTGAGTCGCTGTTGTATATTTAAGTTTTTGTGGACTCTGTTGTAAACTACTGTGATGTAACTAATTGTATTCAAATCCCACCCACACCAAAGTGTCTGGTGGGCGTCTTTGAATCACTTCTATGCGGATTTTGGCGGGAAATGCTGAGATCTGCATAGACCCGATTCGGGGGCGTTACATGGATCTTATCGATCCGCGAACATGCATCGTATGGCTCCGGGTTCTTCTTCTTCTTGTCAACAGGGGACGGGCTGCGTGAGCGACGCGGGCCCCTTCCGCCATGGTGACTGCTTGGTGGTGATGGAGGCGAAGGTGGCGGTGGGTTAGCCTTCTTGTTGTTACCCTCCTGCGACTCCTCACGCCTGTCACGGTTGCTTGTCGGACGCGGAGGGTCATGGTGCGACTTGCTCCTGTGTCCTTGGTTGCGCTCTCCGTCATGACGGGTCTGTTCCGCGTTGTCGCGGATGATGATGCCACACTGCTTTGGTGGGGGCATATCCGTTCGATGGTGAGCCTTGTAATCGTCGCGATGTCGGGGAGATCGGGGCGGTGGCGACAGGCGGCGAGGTCGGACCTTTTCTCCATGGTCAGAGGATATGGGGATGGCATCCTTCCTGTTGCACGCGTCCCTCCGTCTTTGTTCTGTTGAACCCGTCTGGGACCCGACATCAAAAGGAGATTTGTCCCTTGGCGGTTTGTACTGACTAGACCGGCAAAGTGCTGGATCAGACTCGAGCCTCTGAGAGGTGGCCTTTTCCTGCTGCTTCACCGCCATGGCCACTAGGTCATAGACCTGTTCCACTGCCTCGGGCGATCTATCCTGCTCCAGAATGGTCGTGGCAACGGCGAGGTTAAGGAGTGGGGTGGGCATCACCTGCTTGCCTTCACTGTCAATGTATGGCTTGGCTTGTGCCGGCTTCGAGGGGGTCCATCCTAGGTTGCGCCGAACACCAGGATCATTGATGACGCGAGCTGGAGCCTCCTTAGCCTTCTTCTGCTGCAACAGAGTCTTGTACTCGGCCTCCATTGCTCTTGCTTTTTCTATGGACTTATGCGCGTTGACCAGGTCTCGATCTAGCTTAGCGCCTTGCTCCGCGATGGCTTGCGCTTCCTATAGCATCTGTCGGCGCTTCTCGTCAAGCTGTGTCATGTTCCGGATATGAGCGACGGTTAGTGGCTCGACGAGGAGATTGTCGTACATCACTCTATCAGCTGGAGTAACTTGGGCTGCTGTAGACGTAGATGCTGGAGGCGGCAAGTTTGCAGTGTTGTTGTTGCTCGGGCCGGTGCCGAGTTCCTGCGGCTGTTACACTGGGTTAGGCGGAGGAGGCATGACCTTTGCGCGATCATCGTCAGCAGCAATAAGTGGGCCCTTCCCCTTTTCCAGTGCTGTAGGAGGAGCTTGTACGGGTTGATCTTCATCCATCGTCGTCCCAATGGCGACGAACACCGCTCTAGACGTGACGGCGTTGTTGATTTGCTCGTCGCGCGAGTACTCCTCCTCCATCTCCTGCATAGCGGAGTCTAGCTCTTCTGGACTGAAGTCTATCTCCTCTGAATCTGCACTGAAATTAGCATAGAGCGCGTCAATGACAGAGTCGGAGGGTGCCAGGACTTCCTCGATGACGGGCGGTGGAGGTGCAACGGCCTCAACGATGACTGGAGGTGGTGGTGCTGCTGCGACGATGGCGGCGGGAGGCGGTGGTGGCGGTTGCTGAATCGGAGGTTCTCCGTCCCTGAGCGCAAGCGCCATCTGGGCTGCTGCATCAGCTTCCGCATAGTTATTGACGGTGCTCACCATCTCTTCGAGGGTAAGGCGCCCTGTTGCCTGCTGCCGTATTAATGAATGTCGGAGAAGCGTGCCACGGTCCAATCCTTCCACGAAGTGATACAGAGTGTTATCATCAGGGTAGTGGGCCAGATCGTCTCGTATACGAAGCCACCTGGCCAGGTAATCGCGGGGTTTTTTGCCTTCTCTCTGAACACAGCGTGCCAGATCGAAGATGGTGACCACGTCGACGAACTTGGATCTCTGCTTTCCAGATGCACGGGCGAAGCCGGTGGATTTGCAACGATATTCCACCTTTATATCCTGCACAGGGGCGGTTTGGGTGGGCCTTGAATTTTTTGGATCTTTGCCGACAAACTCCGAAGAGAGATCCGACATAGATCCTTTCGCGAACGTATCCTGCCCGTAGGCGGTCCGTGCGGGCCTTGATGCTTTCCGATCTTTGCCGGCAAACTCTGAAGAGAGATCCACATCGATCTTCCGTGAACGTATCCTGCCCGTAGGCGGTCCGCGGGGGCCTTGATGCTCCTCCGACTCCTAGGGAACTAGTGCCCGAGTCGGTTTCGCCAATGAAGAGGTGGATGTCTCCAATAGGAACGATCGAACACTGCGTAGGGTTCGTCTTCGCCGGGATCCAGAACTCGTCAGGAGGGACGATCGGAACGTTGCCGAAGAAGAGAACGTGACGAATGGCAATGGTTTCGCCAATTCCCGCGAAGATCTTGGTCCTCGCCCGCTGAAGAGGCTGAAGCGCCTCTTGCCCCATGGTGGGCGCCAACTGTCGTGGTATTGCCGACGAGTACGCCATGGAGGGGTCCTCACAGTGCGTTTTAGAGATGTGGGGGAAGGCGGAAGGTTGACGGGTACGAGGTAACACAGCTTGCCCAGGTTCAGATCCCACGATGGTGGCGGAATCCTACTCCTGTTATAAATCACTATAAGGGAAATACGCCGAGTTACAGGGATTGGTTCACTGTGCGAGGTGCGTGCTAATCGCAACTCGATTGTCTGAAGTTGTCTAAGATTGTGCCCTAAAGGCTCCCATAGGCCCGACTTATATAGACGCCAGGTCCCAGGGTTACAGGGAAAAGTCCTAGCCAGACAGGTTACAGAGTCCTACACCGACTATTACTAGTCTTGTGTATCTTGCACTCCAAGGCTCCGGGTACGTCGGTGACTCCAACCGTAGCCTTCCTTTATCCGGCATAGGCCTCCCTTCTGGATCCATCTAACTGGGCCGCCTAGCAGGCCATGGGCCATGCTAACAACTGTGGGCCACCCGAGTTAGCCGGATAAGAGACATTCTATAGGGATACCCATATAGCATATCCCCAACACACCCCTCATTAGTGTTCACCCCCACTTGTAGATGCTAGTTCTAAGCATAAAACTTGATCACTTTACATGGGAATACTTGGTGAAAATGTTTATGAAAATCTTAGAATGATGAGTCATTCTACTGAAATGTTTTGACATGTGTTCTTGAACACCAGATGATTTTTATGATGAAATTGTTAAGGCATGAGTCTTATCCCTTTATAAAACTGATGGTTGTCTGGATGCGATACCATTCCAATTTTACCGTACAACCACAATACCCGAAAATTGGGTAGGGCTTGACTGGAAATTTATATACCTTAGTATGGGTTCCCTTGCGGCAAAGGTTTGAGCTAAGGCTACCTTGTGAAGATTGTACACCTATGCATTACCCAAGATGACAGTTGGTCATGGTTGGGACGCCAAACTCACAGGAGAGGTGCTTATACTAGGGCATGCAATTGAAAGGTTAGGATTGATTATCCGCATACTGAGCATGGTGATTAAGGATTGTTAGTGACATATCTATCAAATGTTGTGGTGAAAGTGTACCACCACTACAAGTGTAAAACTATTCGAATAGCCGCGTCCACGGTTATGGACAGTTGGAGTGGCCATACTGTTCTGTCGTCAGATGTTTTCAAAATGACTTGTGAAATGATTCATGACTTGACTTGACCACAATAGGGAAATGTTATGAAAATTCAAGTTTCCCCCTTAGGTGTTATAAAACTTTCAACTAGCTTTCTTTGCTTCTGAACTCAGTAGAGATAAATCTAGATTTTTGCAAAACAACCTAGAGCTTAGTATTCCTACTCAAAACCACTTCACTTGTTAGTCTTAGTTTGCGAGTACTTAAAGAGTACTCATGGCTTTGTCCCTAGCTATTCCCGTGGCCAGACTATGAAGAGGACTACCAGGAGGATGGACCGCAAGAAGGTTATGAAAACTAGGATCATCTCCCATCGTCGGCCTTGCCTGTGATCCTGAAGATGGAGCCTTGCCTACGCTATCGTTATTATTATGTTATTCCGCTGTTTGAATTGTATTAAGACTGGATCATGTGATCCCTTATTTGTGTAAGACCTTATGTATGGTTTGTAATGGATGATGTACTGTGATATCAAATCTGTTATGTCTTGCAAAAATGGTAATCCTAGGATTGTGATGTATGGCATAACAGGCATCTGGGATTAAAAATCCGGGTGTTGACACCATGTTTGGTCGATCGCTAGGACCTGCATGAGGCTTCCTAGTTCGACTTTTGTGTCTATCTCTTCGGGTGTTCCTATTTTATCTGGTGGCATAGCCCCCGAGTGCTCCGTGGCATCGACTGGAACTTTCGTGGGTCTGCGCTTGATGGAAGGTACGCAGATTTACTCGAGGAACACACCATGTGGCACTAGGGCGCAGGTGGAGCCCATGTTGGCGAGCTTGTCGTCCTCCTCATTGCTTTCTCGACCGATGTGCCGGAGTTCGCAGCCATCAAAGTGTCCTTTGAGTGAGTTGTAGAGCGCGCGGTAGGCGATCATGTTGCTGATGTGGGCATCACACTCGTTCATTATTTGTTGGACGACGAGATTGGAGTCACCGTACATGACTAGGGTCCTAGGGCCACAAACTTTGTCCATTTTCATGTCGTGGATTAGTGCCTCATATTCAGCCTCGTTGTTGGATGCGTGCAATTTCATCCGCAACACGTATCTCATATTTTCCCCTTGGGGGATGTTAATATTAATCCATCTCCGGCGACGCGCTTGGATCCGTCGAAGTGCATCATCCACAGCTAGGACATATCCGGCGTGTATGGCAACTGCAGCTCCATCCAGTGTACGAAGAAGTCAGGAAGCACCTGTGATTTGTTGGTTGTGCGCCTTTCATAGATGATGTCCCGTGGGGACATCTCGATACCCCACAAGGCTACTCTTCCCTTGGCCTGAGGGTTGTTGAGGATGTGTGATAGTGGTGCCTTGTTGATGACCACGATCTGATACTGCTGGAAGTAGTGACGTAGTCGGCAAGCAGTCATGAACATGCCGTAGGCGATTTTTTGGTAGTGGGGGTATCTTTGTTTTGTAGGCGTCAGTACCTCGCTGAGGTAGTACACTGGGCATTGCACCCCGTGGGTTTTCCTTCCTCGGGTCGTTCGGCCACGAGTGTTGTGTTGACCACCTGATGCGTTGCAGCAATGTAGAGCAGCATCGGTTCTCTCTCCGTTGGCGTCACCAACACGAGATATGTAGATAGCAAACGCTTCAGGTCTTCGAATGCCTCGTCGGCTTCAACCGTCCACTCGAATTTGCCTGCCTTGCGGAGCAGTTGGTAGAAAGGGAGAGCCTTTTCACACACGCGGCTGATGAACCTGCTGAGTGCTGCAATTCGCCCAGCTAGCTGCTGGAATCCTTTGACGTTCTTTGGCTTCTCCATGGCTAGTATAGCCTTTATTTTATTCGGATTGGGTTTAATGCCTCTTTCGGAGATGAAGTACCCGAGTAATTGCCCGGGTGGGACACTGAAGGCGCACTTTTCCAGGTTCAACTTGATCCTGTAACAATCAAGGTTGTCGAATGTCTCGCGGAGGTCGTCGACCAGTATTCGGCTTTCCTTGGTCTTGACTACTATGTCGTCGACATAGACTTGTATGTTGCGACCAATTTAGCTCTTTAGACAGGCCTTCATGCACCTTTGGTAGGTTGCCCCTACATTCTTGAGCCCAAAAGGCATTATTGTGTAACATAAAACCCCAAACAGTGTGATGACGTTGTTTTCTCCTGATCTTTTACCATCAGTAGAATCTGGTGGTAGCCTGAATAGGCGTCAAGGAACGAGAGTCGCTCGCATCCTGCGGTGGAATCGATGATTTAGTCGATCCGTGATAGGGGAAAATGATCTTTTGGGCAGTACTTGTTGAGGGTCGCGAAGTCCACACACATCCGCAGGATGTCCGTGTCCTTCTTGGGGACGAGTACGGGGTTAGCTACCCAGGTGCTTACCTTGATCTCTCTTATGAAACTGGCATCGAGGAGTCTGTTGACTTTGGTGCCAATTGCTTCGGATCTGCCCTCGGACAGTCAACACATTTTCTGTTTGACTGGCCGCGCATCCGGGTAGACATTGAGCGTGAGTTCCTATGCGGAATCCAAGTTGTTGGCGATGAGGGCCGTCTTGGCGGGGTCCGTCGGGTGGACTGCACTGCCTTGGTGTTGGTTGCAGAGTCGAAATCCATCTCAGGTGCATTCTTCTTGGATACTAGAGGTAGACTATTGTCTGTCAGCTCCTTGAGCCTTACCAGCTCTTCTTGCTCGCATCTATCGGACTTTGTGAAGATCCCTGGCATGGTGATGACACTATTGGGTCCTGGCATCTTTAGCAGTAGATACGCATAATGCGGGACCACCAGAAACCTTGTGAATGCCATGCAACCGAGGATCGCGTGGTACTGGGAGGTCCAATCGACTACCTCGAACTCAAGGCGTTCGCACCTAAAATTCTTCGGGTGCCAAAGATGACGTTGAGCCATATTTTTCCTAGGGGGTATACTCCTTTCCCTGGGACGATGCCGTGGAAAGTTGTGTCTGATGGCTCTAGGCTGCATAGTGGGATCCGCATAGCTGCGAGCATGGCGGCAAACATGAGGTTGATGTTGCTTCCTTTGTCCATGAACACACAGCTCATCTCGAACCCACCTATTTGTGCCTCAATTATTAGCGCGGAGTGGTCTAGGCGAGGTATTTGGCGGGGGTGATCTGAGCGATAAAAGGTAATGCATGATTCTGAGCCGCTGAGGTACTCAGGTGTGTCCGGCGGAGAGGTGACGACCAAGTTTACTTGGTGAGTGATCATCTTCTGAACCCTGTTAGAGGGGAGGACTTTTTGTATCATCATGGTGCCCAACGATCATGTGTATGGCTCTCCCGCATTGTTTTGGGTTGGGGCAGCCGCAGCCTGTGCAGGTGCTCCGAGCGGTGGCGGTGGGGCACCGTATGCGATGACTCCTGGGGTCAGAACGAACCCCTGATTTACTGCCTCGCGCTGCATCTGCGCATAACCCTCATGGAGCTTTTGGAACTCCCTGCAGTCCTTGACCATGTGGCTTTCCTTCTTCTTGCCATCATGCTTGTTGATGTAGAATTCGATGGTGTAGGGACCCGGAAGTTTGTCGAGTGTAGATGGCTCGTCATCGCGGTTGCGGCGTTGCCATGTTTGCGCAGGTTTCCTTCTATCGCGGTAGTCGCCACCGTGATGTCCGTTGTTGTGGTTTCCATCTTCGCGACGATCAGCGTAGCCAGCCGCAACCATGTCGACCTCTTCGTGATCATTGTAGACGCGTTCTTTCCTCGGCGATTGCGCCGGTGACCGAAGTTGTCCTCGTCATCCAAACATGGTCGGTAGAAGGCATCTTTGCTATCGGCCCAGCGATTGGCGATGTCCATCAAGTGGTCGATTGTTTTCGGCTTGACACGCCCCAGCTCTTCTCTGAATTTGCGCTGCTTTATGCCGTTGTTGAAGGCGTCGATTATTCTTTCCTCTGATATGTTATCGGCAGAGTTCTTGATGATGGACCAATGTTGTAATGTACGAGCGGATGGACTCATTGGACCGTTGACAGCAGGCGTGTAGCTCCTTGATTGAAGTTGGTCTCTTGCTGGTGCCTTTGAAGTTGCGGATGAAGCATTACACCTGTTCTTCCTAGCTTCGGATGGATCCGGAGGCGAGATTATTAAGCCAGGCTCTGTCCGCGCCTATCAGTTGTAGCTGAAGGCATTGCATGGCTGTGTTTTTTCCCCCGTCGTGGAGCTTCACTGATGAGATATGATCGTCAAGCTAGATTTTTGGCTCTGGCACACCGTCAAACTTCGGATTATCCGAAGGAAGTTTGAAGCCTTTAGGCATCCGCGTTTGCCTTATGGCTCTGCTGAAGCACCTGCGCCAAAGATTTTGGTGTCCTCGTCCTCGGACTCCGTGGAGCATGCGCGCTTTTCCCGTGATCTATTGATATTGCACTTGGTGAGCTCGTCACGAGCGTCGTAGTTCTGGCTCCTTCGTCGTGGGCTGCGGTGTCGCCGCGATAGGTCGTGCTCGTCCTCATCGGATGAGGGCATTTGGCTTCGGGTGAATTTCACCGCAGCCTTTTTCTTCGGCTCTGGGGTTGGTTTGCTGACCAGCATAGCTCCCACGAGTCCGAGACCTGCAATCGCGGATCTATGGATCGCATGCCTAGGATCCCCTACAGGTGGCGGATTCGCTGCCAAGTATGTGGTAGCTTCCACGACCGCAACTTGCGGTGTTTTGGGCACGACATTGCCCTGTGAGTCCATCGTCATGAAGGACAGGTCGAGTGCTCTGGTGGCCTCATGCCTGGCGGCAGGATCAATGTGCTCCAGCCGAGAGTGATATTTGTGGCCATCGTTGCCTTTCGAAGAGGACCCACCAGCGGAGAGCGCGGCTCGTCGAGCGCTCGAGCTACCTTTGCTGCTCATTTTGTCGATTATGCTCCTTTATGAGGAGCCCGGTTGATATGGGGTTGCCCGATCTTCTCAGCAATCACTTTTCGATGATGATGGTGGATGATAGATAACTAGCCTGTAGCTATGAACTCTCCCGCTCGAACCCTGATGCTAATGCATCAGCTCTCGAACTCACTGGGATATTCACAACACCACGCTCTTGCGCACGTAGCCATCGACCACGCACGGTAGTTTGCAATCCACTAATTCCCAATGGAACATCAGATCACACTCAATTGCAGTAGATAATTCGATCACAGGGTAGTTCTAGAGGTTCTTAATAAGAAACAACTCCAAAATAGTTTTAACATGGTCTAACACTAACTACGGCGATGTCCCGGGGCTTATAAGGGCAGCTGGGGTGGCCAGAAACCGAAACTAAGATGCAAACGACTCAAATTGATACATCCGACTCGAACCAGGTTTCTGTCGGGGCAGACAGTCCGGTTGATATAGGCCGAACAGTCCGGTGGGGCGGACATTCCGGTTCATATAGGCCGGACAGTCTGGTCCGGCCGGGAAATTTGGAGTTTCCGGGCGGTGTCCGGGTAGTGTCTGAACTGGGACGCAGAACGTCCATGCCTCGGGGCCTCTTCGGGGGGCCAGACAGTCCGGGTGGACTGGGCCGGACACCCCGGTCTTGGTAGTGAATTTGGCCTTCTTCTTGGTGATCTTCCCTCGCGCCTTCCTCCTGCTCCTCCCTCGCGCATCCTTGGGCGATCATCATGTTGTGCTCCATGTGCTTTAGCTCCTCGCTCCGTGCTACGCCTTCTTCTCCAATATACCTGATCATACAATATCACAATGACTTAGGAAATATAAAGTTATCATTAATTAAAACATCAGGCTTATTAAGAAACAAATTCACCTGTTTTTCTAGTAGCTTAGCACGAGCTCTTGTAATAGGTCCAATTCTAATCTCATTGGACTGAACCTTCTTTGCAGCAACTGGAACATCTTCAGTAGTAGTTGTGGTAGGTGTAATTGTAGGGATGTCCTCATCATCTCCCCCTCTCCCTTCAAAAGGCGTTGACCTCGACTCTCCAAGGTCTTCTCCATCATATGGTGACAAATCACGTTGAAGTTGTTGCTAATTCCACCAAACTTAGCAATAGGAATATCAATCGAGTAGGCATTATCATTAATCTTGGCTAACACTGTAAGATCCCTCCTTTTTAAAGGTAAGGATCCCTGTGATTACAATGCTAGTCCCTGGATCAAATGATAGCATCCACAGTTTAAGATGAAGTACACAGAAACAAAGGTCATTATTACAACGTCATTCCAGAGATAACATAGTCTTTTACAACTCCATGGCCATAGGCCTAATACAAGAGTTCAATCATAACTATATAAATAAGTCTTCATCTTCATGTGCCACAAGCAAGCATGTTGAGTGTAGACTCATAACCCCTAATCATCATCAGAGTAACCTGCAACATCACAAGTTATAGCCACAGTGGGTCAATACCGGAATAGTATTGGCAAGTGATACCTTGGTAGAATATTAACATCTAGTTACTACATGAATTTGGCTAAGTATAGCTTAGGCTTGCTTTGCTCAAAATAGGTTTTAGCTATTAGTTGAAAACACTAAGTTTTTCTTTGAAAAAACTTTCCCAAGGAACCACCAATAGAAATTGGTGAACCTTCACCCTTGTTAAACCACAAGTTTTAACTTATAAAATTGGGATGAGCAGATTCTTGATAGCTTCCATGTCTTGATGCTCAAATTGTCCAATACCAGGGACATGGCTAAGTACTTAGATTTCTTCCATCTGCAGAGGTTGTGCACTTTCCCCACAAGACTTGATTTTCACCAAGACATGACCTTTCAGAAGCCTTCCCTTAGACCAAATGGACGCGTTCCAACCTATCATCCCACTACCACCAACTGTCCAAATGGATAAGTTATTGCAACCTATGTGATCCAGGCAGAGCCCATAATGCCATGTGGCTGCACTAGAAGCTTCTTAACATTTGGCATCTCAAATCCCTTTGTTCCTGGGTGGCTTTCCACAAGTGAGATACACAAGGTAAACCATAGAAATGGGCCTTGTGTAACCACTCAACACAAACCATTCATTCCATTCCACCCAGGTGTTTCATTCACTTAGTTGTTTTATAAGCAAAACATAAGTCAAAGACTTAGAAATATTTCTCATAGCATGAATATATAATCCACCCTTGGTTGCTACTAGCTAGTCTAAGCATGGCAATAGCAAGTATCTTAACTTAGAGGAAATTCTAACATTACTATATCTACTAGGATTTTCCAAGCATAGCATATAGATACTTAGCAAAATAATCATGCAAGTCCTATACAAAATATTTCTAATGCATAGGTAAAAATATATGGATAAAAACATGAAGCACCACTTGCCTTGGTAGTTGGGGGAGTAGCAACAACAATATTCACAATCACAATCACCACTAGCACCAAAATCTACACATAAAATGATAGCACCAAATTCACATATCAAAATAGACAAGCAAAAATATATGAATGCATGCAAATGCCATGTGATGATTTTTCTAAGTCAAACAAGACAAGTATACAGCACTGAATTCATAAACAAGACAAATACTCACTAAACAAACTTTATTTAGTCTCTAAAACATTTTTCAAATAATTTCTATAGTCAAAATAAGACTACAAATGTCTCTGCAAAAATAATCAAATTTACAGAATCAAAACATTAAACACATTGCATAAATAGATAGAATTCTTTCTCCTGATTCCAATGATATAAAATTTGCAAAATTTGAACGTGTGGATCAAAAATTATGAATTTTGCAAGTTTGAATCACTAATAGATCTAATTAGATTTTTAAAAAAAATAACAGGCCACGCGGCAGCGTCTGATTGGACGATACCGCTTCGCACGGGATCACGATCACGCACCGTTAGATCTAAATTAAAACCTGCGGCTCTGATCTGCCCGTACCTCTTTGGCCTGCATCTAATCTACACCACTGGATCTAGATCCAGTGGATCAAAATGCTCTGACCTAAAACCGGCGGCTCAGCTAGTTGCTGGCGGCGGCGGCGTTGCTGCCGACGATGCTCCGGTGGTTCTAGGAAGAAAGGGAGGAAACAGAGGGGCTTACCGATCTCGTGGGGTCGTCACAGTGCTCGAGGTGGTCGAGTGAGGGATAGGGGCGCACGGACTCGGCCGCTATTGCTCGTCGGAGAACCTATAGCCGTCGGTTACGGTCGCTCGTCGTCGTTGGCAAAGATATAGGTCGTGCCTAGCAAAAAGGATGGTGTCATTAGACGCGCACAAGTCTGGCGAACACGTGAGCATCAAAGAGAGGGAAGGGGGCGGTCGGGGCTTACGGGGAGAACTCGTCGGAGTGGACGCGGTCGTCGGTGGCGCTCTGGTATTGATGCTGGCGAGGCTCTGGATGGTCCTAGCATGCACCAGTGGGGTTAAACGATACGCAAGGTTGCAGAGATCACACTGGCAAGACCAATAGGCAAGGGGCGGAGTGTGCTGACCGGAATTCACCGCCGGAGTTTGTCTGTGCAGCGGCGGAGTGAGCTCAAATATGCGCAGCCTGGGGGCGACTGGGTGTGGGTGTTTGGGGGGAAAGGACCGCAGAGAGGTGGTGATTAAATAGCAAGAGCAGGGGCGAATATTACGATGACGTGGAGAGGGACCATCGATCAGTGGCTGCGGGGGTAGGTTCTGCGCGGGTGAGAGAAGGAGCAGAGGAAAATGGCCCGGGTGGGCTGGGTTCTGTGTTGGGCCAAATTGGCAGCGCCGGCCTTTTCTGCTTTCTTTATTCTTTTTCTATTTCTATTTTGATTTTTCAGGAAACATTTTCAAATGATTTCAAATGTGTTTGATTCCAAATTCTTTCTGGATTTTTATAAAGTGAAACCTGCACATATTTAGGTATAAAACCATGTTGTTTCACCAAACCTGCTTGGTCCTTTGGAGTTTTTAAAAGAAACAGTGCCTTTACCAATGTTTCAATAAAGATCTAAAAATGGTTTTAAAGTCATATTTTGTTTTTGAAAAAAAAATTGTCCAAGCTTTGGAATACAACAATCAACCATAGGATCAAATATATCTGGTTTTAAACAATCAGTCTCATATTAAAGAGTAGCATTGGGCCAATGCTTTGCTCACATAAAATAATAGACTTTTCAAAAGCTCTTGTTTTGTATTGACTTTGAAAATGATCCTGAAATGATTATGAATGCATGGATGATATGCAAAGTTTGAAATCATGATTTTAGGGATGTTACAAATCTAACCCCCTTAAGGTGAATCTCGCCCTCAATATTCGGATTGGCTAGCAAATAGGTGAGGGTGGTATTTCCGAAGATCATCTTCTCTTTCCCATGTTGCTTCTTCTTCAGAATGATGGTTCCACTGTACTTTGCAAAATTTGATAGTCTTTGTCCGAGTAACTCTTTCTGTAGTCTCGAGAATCTTGATAGGTTTTTCCTCATAAGTGAGATCACTTTCCAAATGAACCTCCTCCAAAGGTATAGTATCCTTCAAAGAAGTCTCTTCCATCTCTAGATGGCATTTCTTTAGCTGACTCACATGAAACACATTATGAACGGCAGACAGTGATTCAGGCAGTTCAATCTCATAAGCTACTTCTCCTTTACGACTCAGAATCTTGAATGGTCCAACATATCTTGGGGCCAATTTTCCTTTGAATCCAAATCTCTTCACTCCACGAAGTGGTGACACTCTAAGATAAGCTCTATCACCCACTTCATAGGTGAATTCTCTACGCTTAGGATCTGCGTAGCTCTTCTGTCGGGACTGTGCTATGTTCAATCTGTCCTTTACTAGCTTGACTTTCTCTTCAGCCTCTTTGATTAGTTCTGGCCCGAACAAGTTCCTTTCTCCCACACCATTCCATAGCAATGGGGTAGTACACTTTCTCCCATAGAGAAACTCAAACGGTGCCATCTCAATACTGGCTTGATAGCTGTTATTGTAAGAGAATTCTGCGTAAGGCAGACTTTCATCCCAACTAGCTCCATAGTCTTGGGCACATGCCCTCAACATATCTTCTAGAATCTGGTTGGTCCTTTCGGTCTGTCCATCAGTCTGAGGATGAAAAGCATTACTGAATTCCAATCTCGTTCCCAATGACTCATGCAGTTGTCTCCAGAAATGAGAAGTAAATTGAGTTCCTCTATCAGACACAATACTCTTGGGTACTCCATGCAGACACACAATCCTATTCATATAGATCTTGGCTAACTTAGCACTTGTGTAGGTTGTCTTCACGGGTATGAAATGAGCCACTTTAGTGAGGCGATCCACTACTACCCAAATAGAATCATATCCAGACCTAGTCCTTGGCAATCCGGTGATGAAATCCATCCCAATCTTTTCCCACTTCCAATCAGGAATAGGTAGTGGTTGTAACAATCCTGCTGGTTTCTGATGTTCCCCTTTCACTCTACTACATACATCACATAAAGCAATATGTTCGGCAATGTCTTTCTTGAGATTATTCCACCAAAAATTTTCCTTCATATCCATGTACATTTTGGTGTTACCCAGATGAATGGAATATGGTGAGTTGTGTGCTTCTTGTAAAATTAGTTTCTGAAGCTCCGGATCTTGCGGAACGCAGATACGTTTTCCATACCATAAAGTACCTTGTTCGTCTTCATGTAATCCTTTGGCTTTTCCTTTGCCAATATTTTCCTTAATCTCTTCAATTTCCTTGTCCGTCTTTTGGGCTTCCTTGATTTTGTCCAACAAAGTGGGTTGAACATCCAATGACATGAGATGTCCTTCAGGCACAATCTTCAATCTGAGATCTCTAAATTGGGCACACAGATCATCTGGCAACTCTCCCTTAGTAAGGCCATTCACAAATACTTTACGGCTTAGTGCATCCACTACAACATTTGCTTTACCGGGGTGGTATTGCAAACTTAAGTCATAGTCCTTGATGATTTCTAGCCATCTTCTTTGTCTCATGTTGATTTCTTTCTGAGTAAAGATATACTTCAAACTTTTGTGATCTGTGAACACTTCACATCGCTTTCCCAAAAGATAATGTCTCCATGTTTTAAGTGCATGGACAACAGAGGCTAACTCTAAATCATGAGTAGGATAATTTACCTCATGAGTTTTGAGTTGTCTCGAGGCATATGCCACAAATTTCCCATCTTGCATTAGAACTGCACCTAATCCATGATGATATGCATCACAATACACATGGAAATCTTTCTCCAAATCTGGCAGACATAGGACTGGTGCTGTCACTAGTCTCTTTTTCAATTCTTGGAAACTGAGTTAACATCCTTTAGTCCAAGCAAATTTATTGTCTTTCTTTAGTAACTCCGTCATTGGCTTAGCTACCTTGGAGAAATTCTCAATGAATCCTTTGTAGTATCCTGCCAAGCCAAGGAAACTACAAACTTCATTCACTGACTTAGGAGATTCCCATTCAGTTACAACTGACACTTTTGCGGGATCAACTGCTACACCATCTCCTGACACAACATGTCCAAGAAATCCAACTTCATTCAACCAGAACTCACACTTGCTGAATTTGGCATACAGCTTATGCTCTCTAAGCTTCTCAAGTATCAAACGCAAATGTCCTTCATGCTCTTCTTTGCTCTTGGAGTAGATCAAAATTTCATCGATGAAAACGACAACAAACTTGTCAAGGAACTCCATGAACACCTTGTTCATCATATTCATGAAGTAAGCTGGTACATTGGTCAAACCAAATGGCATCACTGTATACTCATACAATCCATACCTAGTGGTGAAAGCTGTCTTAGGTATGTCTTGTTCCCTTATCTTAAGCTGAAAATATCCTGACCGGAGATCAATCTTTGAGAACACACAGGCTCCTTCTAGCTGATCAAACAAGTCATTAATTCTGGGCAAAGGATATTTATTCTTGATAGTCACCTCATTAAGTGAACGATAATCTATGCATAACCTTTGACTTCTATCTTTCTTTTCCACAAACAAGACTGGTGCTCCCCAGGATGAAGAACTTGGTTGAATAAATCCCTTCTGCAACTGTTCTCCAAGTTGTTTCTTGAGTTCTTTCAACTCATCAACTGACATCTTGTAAGGTCTCTTTGCTATTGGTCTTGATCCTGGCAGCAAGTCAATCAGAAATTCCACATCTCTATCAGGTGGCATTCCTGGCAATTCTTCTGGAAACACATCCGGATATTCTCTCACAATTGGCACACTGTGAATGCTAACCCCCTTAAGAGAATTTAGCTTACTCCCTTTTGATTCAAAGTTAGTCTTGAATCTAATCCTTTTATTTTCTGGGGTTGTGAGTGTGACAGTATGATTGGCACAATCTAGTACTCCCTTGTACTTAGTCATCCAGTCCATTCCCAAAATGACATCCAATCCTTGGGAATTTAGGATTATCAGATTAACGGGAAACTTATACTTCCCAAACTCTATGAGTAGGTCATGACATCCTGAGTTCACTATCATTTCTCCACCAGGAGAACTTAATTTTATAGGACACCCAATAGTTTCAACTGGAAGTTCATTTCTTTCAACAAATTATGAATGAATGCGATGCGCCAGTATCAAAAAGAACAAGTGCTGGAACAGAATTGAGTTTGAACTTACCAGCCACAGCATCAGGTTCCTCATAGATCTCTTCCACATTGATGTGGTTCACCCATCCCTTTTGGAAAGGGTTGGGCTTGTTGGAACCTTCCACCTTCTTTTCTGGGAACTCATTTGCATAATGCCCCATCTTCTTGCACTTGAAGCATTCAACCTGACTGAGATCCTTCTTGACAGGCTGGCTTCCACTACCACTTCCACTTCCATTGTGGTGGCTCTTATATCCACCCTTATGGTCTTTGTACTTGTCACTATCATGACTACTGTGATGCTTGTTGTCATGATGGCGGTTGTGGCTGTGGTGGTTGTTGTATTTTCCGTGCTTGTGGGATCCGGAACTCCCACTATCATCATAATGGGAACGCTTGTGAGACGATCCCGAGCTGTGCTTGTCAGAGTTGTGCTTCCTCTTTCTACTTTCAACCTGTTTCATCTTATTCTCTAAGATGGTAGCCTTGTCACAAAGGGATTGATAGGTGGGTACATAGGCCACAGATAACTGCAGGTTCAGTTCATTGTTCAATCCTTCGAGGAACTTCTCTTTCCTCTTGGCATCGGTATCAACTTCATCCGGTGCATAACGCGCCAGATTGTTGAACTCCTCAATATATTCAGCCACGCTGTAGTGGCGTTGCTTCAGGTTATGAAACTCCTTCTTCTTCAAACTCATCACTCCGGATGAGATGTGAGTTGTACGAAAACCATCTTCAAAGATAGCCCATGTCACATCCTCAATGGGAGTGGTGATCTGGAAGTTATCCCACCAAGTAGCTGCTGGTCCTTCCAACAGGTGTGCTGCAAACCTGAATATCTCCTCGTCGGTGCAGCCGACAGTTACCAAATCCTTGTTCACCGAACGTAGCCAATCATTGGCCACCATGGGATCAGTGGTTCCTGAGAACTTTGCAGGCCTCAGTCTTAGGAATCTGTTGAGCATGTCAAATCCTGGTGGATTGTTCTAATTGTTGTTGTTGTTGTTGTTGTTATTGTTGTTGTTGTTGTTATTCTGATTCTGCATGAAAGTGGTCATCATCTGCATCAGCTGTGCCTATGCTGTCATCAGCTGCTGCATCTCGGGGGTGACATTGTTGTTGTTCGGGTTGGGGTTGGCACGTCGAGGAGGCATCTGTGGTTTTCATAAGGATACGAATGAGATACCCATAGATGCTTAACATGCACAATACATCACAAAGACAATCACCAAAACAAGCATCAAAAAAGCATAAAGTTCAACGACATAAACAACAAGTTTGAAAAGCAAACACACTATAGCAAGCCATCCACATGTTGGATGGTCATTGCGACTCAAAATCACAAGCATGGTAAATGGAAGATAAATGAGTAGTCATCACTACTCCTCTGCATCAACCTCCCCATCAACAAGTGTAAGACCTACATTCTCCATAGCGGTCTTGTATTCCTCGACATTGGTAGTCAAGGCCTCTACCTTGGCTTTAAGAGCCCTCTTCTATGATCGAAGCCTCTCAATCACACCTTGCTGATGTTCGAGCTCGAAGTCCTTGGCCTCTAGTTCTGCATTCATCTCTCGAATCCTCTTGTTCCTGTCTTGGACTCTTTTCTCTTGGCTCTTGAACTTCCTTTCCTAGCTCACAAACTTGGCCTCCATTTCCTTGACTATCTCGTCTTGCTCCGCGAAGAGCTTGTCCTTCTCACGAAGCTGCACCTGGAGCTCGTCATTGCTAAGCATGACGTTGGTCCTATCAGTATCTAGGTACCTAAGAAGAACCTCTAGGTCCTAAAGGTACAGACGAATCGCCTCTGCCGTCTCTCTAGCAGCATCCTCAAACTCAATAGCCTCACCCTCCTCGTCGCGTCTTCCGAAGGCGTGGAAGTGAGTACCTCTAAGCTCCCTGGAGTGCCTCCCTAACAGACGCCCAAGTAAATCCTGCATGACTACCTCTAAGCCTCTCTCCTTGTCATCATGCATTAGCTTGAAAGTGATAGACTCCATGGCTGGCTTAGTCTGGCGTCCTGGCTGGGTAACTTTGAAGCCCCAAAGGTCCTTCCTCTCAAACTTGGTGAGGGGAAGCATCATGATGCTAGGAAGCGGAAGATTGATCACACTAGTGAGCTCAATAAGACGAGTGCCAAAATGAGTTCCCTTGAACTCTTCAGCCGTGCTGATAGTAACATTAGGCATCTATTTTATAAGATAGAGAAAAGTTAGAATCAACTTCAATAGAGATAATTCACAAGGAAAATCATCACATGCATATCTTTGGCAATCAAACACACAAGTCATGGCATACTTAAATCCATTACAAGCATCCAAGGTTCAACATAACTTAGACAAAATTTTGGAAATAAAATGATAAGTGTGGTGGTCCAACTAACGAGGTACACTACAACTCTCACTCACTAGACAAAATGGCTATCAAAGCATCCTTAGTAGCCATCTATCTATCTTGTTCACAAGATTCCCAAATCAAGTCTATGATGTCTCCCCTTAGTTGTTGGTTGGTAGTCTCCAACTCTTGGGTATGCTTGTTTTATTCCCTAAGGTCATTTTGGGTGTTGAGCATTCTGCACTTGAGTCTATCACCAAGCTCCTTGATGGCCTTCCAAGCTGCATCTCTTGCAGAATCAAAGAATGTGGTGTGCATTACTAAGTTGGTGACCATGCAGAATCCTGATTCCTTGTGGTTGTCTTCCTTATTTTTGTACAAGTGAAGTTGCACCCACCAATACTCCTCTCCTTCATCCATCACAGGGAAACCTTTGTACACAGCTGCACCATGTATCCCCATGGTAACCATAAGGTTCTTGAGGACTTTTGGAAATTCAGTCTCACACTCCAAAGTCATGGTCATGAGTGGTCCCTTCCTTACGGATTTGTTGATGGAGTTCATCTACAAATAGAGATGAGAAAGAAGAATTAGAAAAGTTTACGAGAAGAAAAAGACAAGTGTGGAAATTGTTGAAAATTTTTCCTTAGTGGTTTCTAATCCAATCCTAGGGTCATAATCCTACAGGCAACACAGTTCTCTGATACCATCTGTAATATCCCTCCTTTTTAAAGGTAAGGATCCCTGTGATTGCAATGCTAGTCCCTGGATCAAATGCTAGCATTAACAGTTTAAGATGAAGTACACAGAAACAAAGGTCATTATTATAACGTCATTCCAGAGATAACATAGTCTTTTACAACTCCATGGCCATAGGCCTAATACAAGAGTTCAATCATAAAAATATAAGTAAGTCTTCATCTTCATGTGCCACAAGCAAGCATGTTGAGTGTAGACTCATAACCCCTAATCATCATCAGAGTAACCTGCAACATCACAAGTTACAGCCACAGTGGGTCAATACCGGAATAGTATTGGCAAGTGATACCTTGGTAGAATATTAACATCTAGTTACTACATGAATTTGGCTAAGTGTATCTTAGGCTTGCTTTGCTCAAAATAGGTTTTAGTTATTAGTTGAAAACACTAAGTTTTTCTTTGACAAAACTTTCCCAAGGAACCACCAATAGAAATTGGTGAACCTTCACCCTTGTTAAACCACAAGTTTTAACTTAGAAAATTGGGATGAGCAGATTCTTGATAGCTTCCATGTCTTGATGCTCAAATTGTCCAATACCAGGGACATGGCTAAGTACTTAGATTTCTTCCATCTGCAGAGGTTGTGCACTTTCCCCACAAGACTTGATTTTCACCAAGACATGACCTTTCAGAAGCCTTCCCTTAGACCAAATGGACGCGTTCCAACCTATCATCCCACTACCACCAACTGTCCAAATGGATAAGTTATTGCAACCTATGTGATCCAGGCAGAGCCCATAATGCCATGTGGCTGCACTAGAAGCTTCTTAACATTTGGCATCTCAAATCCCTTTGTTCCTGGGTGGATTTCCACAAGTGAGATACACAAGGTAAACCATAGAAATGGGCCTTGTGTAACCACTCAACACAAACCATTCTTTCCATTCCACCCAGGTGTTTCATTCACTTAGTTGTTTTACTAAGCAAAACATAAGTCAAAGACTTAGAAATATTTCTCATAGCATGAATATATAATCCACCCTTGGTTGCTACTAGCTAGTCTAAGCATGGCAATAGCAAGTATCTTAACTTAGAGGAAATTCTAACATTACTATAACTACTAGGATTTTCCAAGCATAGCATATAGATACTTAGCAAAATAATCATGCAAGTCCTATACAAAATATTTCTAATGCATAGGTAAAAATATATGGATAAAAACATGAATCACCACTTGCCTTGGTAGTTGGGGGAGTAGCAACAACAATCTTCACAATCACAATCACCACTAGCACCAAAATCTACACATAAAATGATAGCACCAAATTCACATATCAAAATAGACAAGCAAAAATATATGAATGCATGCAAATGCCATGTGATGATTTTTCTAAGTCAAACAAGACAAGTATACAGCACTGAATTCATAAATAAGACAAATACTCACTAAACAAACTTTATTTAGTCTCTAAAACATTTTTCAAATAATTTCTATACTCAAAATAAGCCTATAAATGTCTCTGCAAAAATAATCAAATTTACAGAATCAAAACATTAAACACATTGCATAAATGGATAGAATTCTTTCTCCTGATTCCAATGATATAAAATTTGCAAAATTTGAACGTGTGGATCAAAAGTTATGAATTTTGCAAGTTTGAATCACTAATAGATCTAATTAGATTTTTAAAACGAATAACAGGCCACGCGGCAGCGTCTGATTGGACGATATCGCTTCGCGCGGGATCACAATCGTGCACCATTAGATCTAAATTAAAACATGCGGCTCTGATCTGCCCGTACCTCTTCGGCCTGCATCTAATCTACACCACTGGATCTATATCCAGTGGATCAAAATGCTCTGACCTAAAACCGGCGGCTCAGCTGGTTGCTGGCGGCGGCGTTGCTGCCGACGATGCTCCTGTGGTTCTAGGAAGCAAGGGAGGAAACAGAGGGGCTTACCGATATCGTGGGGTCGTCGCAGTGCTCGAGGTGGTCGAGTGAGGGATAGGGGCGCACGGACTCGGCCGCTATTGCTCGTCGGAGAACCTACAGCCGTCGGTTACGGTCGCTCGTCATCGTTGGCGAAGATATAGGTCGTGCCTAGCAAAAAGGATGGTGTCATTAGACGCGCACAAGTCTGGCGAACACGTGAGCATCAAAGGGAGGGAAGGGGCGGTCGGGGCTTACGGGGAGAACTCGCCGGAGTGGACGCGGTCATCGGTGGAACTCTGGTATTGACGCTGGCGAGGCTCTGGATGGTCCTAGCATGCACCAGTGGGGTTAAACAATACGCAAGGTTGCAGAGATCACACTGGCAAGACCAATAGGCAAGGGGCGGAGTGTGCTCACCGGAATTCACCGCCGGAGTTCGTCTATGCAGCGGCGGAGTGAGATCAAATATGCGCAGCCTGGGGGCGACTGGGTGTGGGTGTTTGGGGGGAAAGGACCGCGGCGAGGTGTTGATTAAATATCCAGAGCAGGGGCGAAGATTTCGCGTTGCATCGATGCAATTGATCGAGGCAGTGAAGAGGAGGAAACGATCGGCGACGACGTGTTCTCGCGCGGGATTTGGGGAAGATGACGATGACGTGGAGAGGGCCCATCGATCAGTGGCTGCGGGGGTAGGTTCTGCGCGGGTGAGAGAAGGAGCAGAGGAAAATGGCCCGGGTGGGCTTAGTGGGCTGGGTTCTGTGCTGGGCCAAATTGGCAGCGCCGACCTTTTCTGCTTTCTTTATTCTTTTTCTATTTCTATTTTGATTTTTCAGGAAACATTTTCAAATGATTTCAAATGTGTTTGATTCCAAATTCTTTCTGGATTTTTATAAAGTGAAACCTGCGCATATTTAGGTATAAAACCATGCTGTTTCACCAAACCTGCTTGGTCCTTTGGAGTTTTTAAAAGAAACAGTGCCTTTACCAATGTTTTAATAAAGATCTAAAAATGGTTTTAAAGTCATATTTTGTTTTTGAATTTTTTTGTCCAAGCTTTGGAATACAACAATCAACCATAGGATCAAATATATCTGGTTTTAAAAAATCAATCTCATATTAAATAGTAGCATTGGGCCAATGCTTTGCTCACATAAAATAATAGACTTTTCAAAAGCTCCTGTTTTGTAATGACTTTGAAAATGATCCTGAAATGATTATGAATGCATGGATGATATGCAAACTTTGAAATCATGATTTTAGGGATGTTACAAACACCTTGTAAGGACCAGCACCACGAGGCTTCAATTTGGATTGTTGAAGCTTGGGGGACCTATCCTTGCGCAGATGCACCCATACCATTTCTCTGGGCTTGAACAAAATCTCCTTTCTTGCTTGATTCCTTGCAGCAGCAATGTTCTTTCCTTTCTTCTTAATAGCCGCTCGAGTCTTCTCATGAATTTTCTTCACATAATCAACATGTTTTGATGCCTCCATATCAACTCTCTCATGCAATGTTAGAGGCAACAAATCAAATGGCGTCAATGGATTGAAACCATACACCACCTCAAAAGGACAAAACTGAGTAGTAGAATGCACAACCTTGTTGTAAGCAAATTTGACATGTGGAAAACACTCTTCCCACTCCCGCAGATTCTTCTTGATCATAGTCCTCAACAACTATGATAATGTTCTATTCACCACCTCCGTTTGACCATCTATTTGGGGATAACAAGTAGTACTGAACAGCAACTTCGTTCCAAGCTTCCCCCATAAGGTCTTCCAAAAGTAGCTCATGAACTTCACATCACGGTTAGAAACAATCATCTTTGGTACTCCATGTAGTCTCACGATGTCCCTGAAAAATAGGTTAGCAATATGCGATACATCGTCTCTTTTGTGGCAGGTAATAAAATGAGCCATCTTAGAGAATCTATCCACTACCACAAATATAGGATCATGACCTCTCTGAGTTTTGGGTAAACCTGGCACAAAATCCATGCTAATATCTTCCCAAGATGTAGAAGGTGCAGAGATAGGTGTATACAAACCATGAGGCTTCAACTTTGACTTGGATTTGTTGCATGTAATGCAGCGACTCACAAATCGATAGACATCACACCTTATATTGGGCCAATAAAAGTGATCGGTAAGCATGAGCAATGTCTTATCACGCCCAAAGTGACCCATCAAACCTCCAACATGTGATTCCTGCACTAAAAACAAACGCAAAGACAATTCTAGACTGCATAGTTTGTTAGCTCTAAACAAATAGCCATCATGTATATGATACTTATCCCAGGCATGTTTCAAATCACACAAATGATATGGTTCAGCAAAATCATGATCAGTTGCATAAAGCGCAGAAATACTCTCTAATATAGGAATTTTAACATCAAGATGTGTCAATAACATGTTTTTCCTAGACAATGCATCAGCAACCACATTCTCATTTCCTTTCTTATATTTAATGATGTAAGGAAATGACTCAATAAACTCAACCCATTTAGCTAAGAGTCTATGCAAGTTTGATTGAGCTTTAAGATACTTCAATGCTTCATGATCGGAATGTATGATAAATTCTTTTAGCCACAAATAATGTTGCCAAACATCAAGAACTCTAACAAGTGCATACAATTCTTTATCATAAACAGGATAATTCAGTCTAGCACCAGCAAGTTTCTCAGAAAAATATTCTATAGGACGAACCTCTTGCATCAAAACGCCTCCAATTCCTATACCACTAGCATCACATTCAACTTCAAATTGCTTTGAAAAATCAGGTAATGTAAGCAAAGGTGCAGTACTAAGCAAACATTTCTATGTATCAAATGCAATATCTTGGGTTGCGCCCCATACAAATGGCACACCTTTCTTAGTCAATTCATTCAATGGTGCAGCAATAGTGCTAAAATATTTCACAAAGCGTCTATAGAAACCAGCTAAGCCATGGAAACTATGCACTTGACTAACATTCATGGGAATAGGCCAATTCTAAATTGCTTCAATTTTAGATTGATCTACTTCTACCCCATGCTTAGATACAACATATCCAAGAAATATGACCTTATCTTTTGCAAATGTGCACTTCTCAAGATTAGCATATAATTTATTATCATGCAACACTTGCAAAACTTGTCTAATATGATCACAATGTTCAGTTTCATTGCGGCTGTATATGAGTATATCATCGAAATAAACAACCACAAAACGACCAATATATTCTCTCAAAACATGATTCATTAATCTCATGAATGTACTAGGTGCATTAGTAAGACCAAAAGGCATAACTAACCACTCATACAAACCAAATTTTGTTTTGAAAGAAGTTTTCCATTCATCCCCTTATTTCATCCTAATTTGATGGTATCCACTATGCAAATCAATTTTAGAGAAAATATCAGCACCACTCAATTCATCTAACATATCCTCTAAGCGTGGAATAGGATGACGATATCAAATAGTGATGTTATTAATAGCTCTACAATCTACACACATGCGCCATGTACCATCTTTCTTAGGCACTAAAATAATAGGAACAAGACAAAGGCTAAGAGAGACACAAATGTACTCTTTGTCGAGCAATGCTTGTACTTGTTTCTATATTTCCTTAGTTTCTTCGGGGTTGGTTCAATATGGTGCCTGGTTTGGTAATGTAGCGTCAGGGATCAAATCTATCTGATGCTCAATGCCACGCAATGGAGGCAATCTAGTTGGCACATCTTCTGGAAACACATCACCAAAATCCAACAAAATAGTAGATACACCAAGATAAATAGGGTTCATGTCGTTAGAAACCAAAACCTTGCCCTTATACATGAGCACAAGTGGCATGGTTGTAGGATCCTCACTAAATTCTCTCATGTCCTCTTTGGTGGCTAGTATTAATAGGTTAGGCACTCTCTCACTTTTTGTTATATCATTCTTTTGGGGCTCATTTACAACACTCACATTTTCAACACTCTCTTGCCTAGGTGCATCTTGCAAGTTCACTTCAATCTCTTGACGAGACTCATTGACAATATGTTGTGGTGTCATAGGCTATAAATTGATTTTCTTGCCCTTGAACTCCAAATTATATGTATTGGCTCGGCCATTGTGTTGCACATGGAGATCATAAAGCCAAGTCCGACCCATTAGTAAATGGCACACAGTCATAGGAACCACATCAAAATCAATAGAATCCTTGTATGGCCCTATTTCAAATTTCACACGTACCATATTGTTTACCTTCATCTCACCATTGTCACTCAACCATTGTATGTAGTATGGCTTGGGATGAGGTAAATATGTCAAATTCACCTTGGCACACAACTCCTTGCTTGCAATATTTCTGCAGCTACCTCCATCAATAATCACTTTGGAAGATTTGTTTGGGCCAACTAGAGCTTTTGTTTGGAACAAGTTGCAGCGCTGGGAATCAACAGTGAGATGCACACTAAGTATACGTGGAGAGACCACTATGGTTAGCGCATGTTTAGGGAAAGCATCCATACCTTCCTCACTGTCATATCCATTGCCATCATCATGAGTATCAACATCATATCCACTCTCATACTATCCTTGATCATTAACAAATATCACCTTGCGGTTTGGGAAATCCTTCTTGAAATGTCCCCTTCCTCCACAAGTATGGCACTCCACATCACGAGTACAAGCTGTTGACATATTGGAACCCGTGCTAGCAGCAGGAGCAGCAGGTTTCCTAGCTTGAGAACCATAGGATGACTGAGGTGTAGGCTTGGAAGATGGTGTAGTAGTGTGACCAGCAGCCGCATTAGATGTAGGAACATGTGGCGGCGGTGTAGAACTTGCTGAAAAGCGGTTTGTGTAAGGGTATCTTGCACGCGCCTTCACCTCTTCAGCAAGCTATGATTCGGCCTCCCTTGCATGATGCAACAATTCATTCGTAGTCTCATACCTATGATGACGAACAATGCTCTTGATTGGTAGCTTCAAATTATTAAGAAATCGCTGCATGGTCATCTCAAGAGATTCACGAACTCTAGCACACTACATAAGCATCTCCATCTCCATGTAGTACTCATCAACCGACATGGTTCCTTGTGTCAAGTTTGTCAACTTATCAAAACCTGAACGCAAATAGTTAGTGGGCACAAAATGGTCATGCATGATGCGCTTCATCTCTCTCCATGATTGCACAGGCACTTCATCGTCATCCCTTCTGTTTTGCACTATAGCATCCCACCAACGCAATGCATATCCATCAAATTCTGATGCTGCAAGTTTTACCTTCTTATCTTCTGTATACTCATGCAAACGCCACAGTTTCTCAATCTTCAACTCCCATGTAAGGTAATCTTCAGGATCAAGCGAACCATCAAACTTGGGAATTGAGAATTTTTGCTTACCCAAACCATCCTCAGGGATTTGGGGTACACGCTGAGCACGCCCAATTGGAGCAAAGCCATGTCCATGAACAGGCTGAGGAGCACGGCCACGGCCAACCTGATTTGGGTGTTGACCATCCCCAACATTACTTGCTTCTTCATCTTCATGGGCATCATCAAATGGTTGTTGCTGCCTTTGTCCAATTGCTATTGTCAGAGCATCAATAGAGCATTGCAAAGATGTGACATTGGTGTTGATAGATGTTAATTGTGTCTGTATGGTAGCGACTGCCTCAACATTATCTACCAAAGTCACTTGAACATCCTGAATATTCTTGTCAATAACATTTGTTGTGTGGTTGAACACACATATCAAATGGGACTTCAATGCTTCATATTCTTTCTAGTTGACAAGCTCGTCGTCCTTCTTTTTCTATGACACAACATCATCACTAGTGGACATGATTAGTAGATTAGTGCAAAAAGCAAAATCAATATGGTGGAACACTCACAACTCACCCAACTGAAAAGAAAGCAGATCTTACCGTTCCAAAGTGAATAGAGATGCTTTACCAATTTGAAATCAAACAACTAATGCACTGATGTGATGAAGTGAATATCAAGGGTATGGAGAATGATCACATGGCACATAGGTTATTTATGGTGGAGCTGTAGGTATGGAATCCTAACTACACCGCAAACAAGTCCTAGTGTTGATCGTACGATAACCCAAGAATCACACACGATGGAGATAAGCGTGGCAAAGCAACTTATGAACATGAATATTGCAATGCGCAAGAGAGACGCTAGTAATATCTCAAAATAAACAGGCACAAGATTGCTCAATCTACTAGTCCTATAACCAACTAGGCCTCCAATAATGCACACTTTGATATCTCTTTTTCTCACGCTTGTAGATCTTTTCTCTTTTTATACTGAATCTCTTTTCCTTTTCCTTTTCTGATTTTTTATTTTTCAACTATATGACTCAATGCAAAACGAATGCAGCAACTTCTAAACAAACTGGGCCGAATAGTCCGGTGAGTTTCGGCCGGAGACTCCGGTTGCGCCGGATAGTCCGAGTGATACGGGCCGGATAGTCCGGTTTTCGCCTGTCAAATATTTCTGCACTTCAAAACCCTAATGAGAAGCCTGTCGGAGCAAAGCAACTAGTATTGTGGGTACGTGGCACGAATGCTGTAGATAGGCTGTGTCTATGGTATGAAAACAAAGGTATGCTATGTGGACTCGGAAAATTATATGGAAACTTGCGGAAAATGGTGATGGTGGACTCGGCAGAAAAACAAGATCAACCCCTAAACTTAAACACAAACTAAAACTAGACTCCTACAAGAAAGACATGCAGATCGGATCTACGAGAAGACACGACCATCAACTAAAACTTGAAAAACGATGCAATCTAGGCTATGGCAAATCTGTTTTGTATGGCTTTTTCTGTATAGGACTAAAAATAAACTAATCTATGGATGGATTGTGGATTCTCACCGAGTAAACGAGGAAATCTGGTACCAAGATGATATGGGGTCGCCCGATCTTCTCAACAAGCACTTGTTGATGATGATGGTGGATTATAGATAACTAGCCTGTAGCTATGAACTCTCCCGCTCAAACTCTGATGCCAATGCAATAGCTCTCGAACCCTTTGGGATATTCACAACACCACGCTCTTGCGCACGTAGCCATTGACCACGAACGATAGTTTGCAATCCACTAATTCCCAATGGAACAACATATCACACTCAATTGCAGTAGATAATTCGATCACAGGGTAATTCCAGGGGTTCTTAATAAGAAACAACTCCAAAATAGTTTTAACGTGGTCTAACCCTAACTATGGGGACGTCCCAGGGCTTATAAGGGCGGCTGGGGTGGCCATAAAACGAAACTAAGACGCAAAAGACTCAAACTGATACATTCGACTCGAACTAGGTTTCTGTCGGGGCGAACAGTCCGGTTGATATAGGCTGGACAGTCCGGTGGGGCGAAGAATCCGGTTCATATAGGCTGGACAGTCCGGTCCGGCCGGAAACTTTTAAGTTACCGGGTAGTGTCTGAACTGGGACACAGAATGTCCACGCCTCGGAGCCTCTTCGGGGGGTCGGACAGTCCGGGTGGACTAGGCCGAACACTCCGGTCTTGGCAGTGAATTTGGCTTTCTTCTTGGTGATCTTGCCTCGCGCCTTCCTCCCGCTCCTCCCTCGCGCATCCTTGGGCGATCATCATGTTGTGCTCCATGTGCTTCAGCTCCTCGCTCCGTGCTACGCCTTCTTCTCCAATATACCTGATCATACAATAGCACAATGACTTAGGCAGTATAAAGTTCTCATTAATTAAAACATCAGGATCATCAAGAAACAAATTCACCTGTTGTTCTAGTAGCTTAGCACGTGCTCTTGTAATAGGTCCAATTCTAATCTCATTGGACTGAACCTTCTTTGCAGCAACTGGAACATCTTTAGTAGTAGTTGGGGTAGGTGTAATTGTAGGGATGTCCTCATCTCCGGTGTATTCCATTAGCATGTCGCGGGGGGACTCGAGCGGTAGAGGATTGGTACCCCGCACAGCTTCTCGCACTATTGACCATTGATCATGGTTGAGTTTGATCTCTTGGAGGATGCGATTGATGCACTCAGCAGTTTTAGGTGGCCCGTTCCCGTTGGGATTCGGCGGATGTGTGTCATTGGCAGCATTCACGGCGTTAGTAGCTTGCGGGTCGGGGGCGGAGCCGGTGGGTCTTCTCCGTTGTTGACGTGACCATCAACAATGGTCGCACACATGTAGTGATGGGGGAGGCCATTGCTCCCGTAGCTTTTGGATCTAGAACCGTAGGTTCCTTCATCCGTAGGGGGTCGCACAGATCAGAGTTGCAGCTGCTGCTGTCATCCGAACCGTACATCAGTGACGGTGCGTATAGGACACCAATTGGTGGTACCCATAAGGCGGGCACGATCGCCAGAGGCGACACTCGTTCAGGAAGGCGGAGGGTGCCGATTTGTCCCACCTACTGAATCAAAATCCTTGCGGGTGGCCAGAGAGTGAGTGGTGAAGTCGAGGGCGCCGAAGAGGAGGTGGTTATCCGTCGCATAGGAATCGAAAATCATAGCAGATGGAGTCTTCACAATCGCACGATAAGCATCCCCAGTTCCCACAGATGGCGCCAATTGACGAGGGTTGGACTCATCAACGCCCATTGTTATGGACTTGGGTTTTGGAGAAGGAGGAGAACCTAGAGATCACACAACGTCTATCAGGAAAGCAACACGGGGACACAGTATTTACCCAGGTTTAGGGCCCCGGAGGTAAAACCCTACTCCTGCTTGTCTGTTCTTGATTGATGGCGAGGCCGAAAGTTACAGGGATGCACAAATGCAATTTGGTGTGAGGTGTATGCTAGGGTTATGAGGTTCCCTCCTCGTCGTGCTCTCCTAGCCTTTATATAGATAGGCTAGGTCTCGGGGGTAAGACGAGTCGGTTAAATATTAGGGTTGAACCCTTTGAAATGCTATCTATAGCTAGTCGTGTTCTCCAAGAAGACGCATCTGTGTGGGCCTTGGTCACCCGAATCCTTCCTGGGCTTCATCATCCGCACGGGGTAATCACGTGGGCCCTGTTAGGCCAATACCGGGTAGGATAATATCAGGTACCCATAAGGCATAGCCATGTCAGGTACAACCTCCAACTGGGAGCTATCATTCGGGATGTCATCAATGTCAACGATACGAAACTCCGAACGAAGAAGAAGAGGCATCTGCAGGACCAACTCCTTTTGCATCTACACGCGAGGTACCAGTTCCCTGAGGGCAACATGATCCTGATCCCAAGGAGAACATCGTGAAAAGGCTAGCCCTCTCTAGGTTCACCAAGAACCTCAGCGGTTATAAAACCATGCTAAGGGGGATGATTGGTGACAACGAGAGCTTCGAAGAGATCAAGCACCACTTCCCCGTGGATTACGCCGAAGGACTACGCGCTCTTCTTGCAAAACAAGGAACTAGAGTACACCAAGTCGTAGCCGACTTGGGGGAAGGAGCTGGCGGAGAAGAACATCGGTCGACACCGTCTTGGTTGTCATGGCTACAACGGAAAGCAGAAGACGTGGTAGAAGGAGGACCAGGCCTACGTAGAAAAGGGCATCAAGAACCCTTGGGAAAAGTACAAATACCCATTCTTCAAGGCATTTTTCAGGTCCCAGTACCATAAAGAAATGGATGGGAAACTTGTCATGAGCCCGAAAGTGGTGGAGGGTGTTTTCTTGGTCACCGACCCGAAGGTGGTGGAAGTTGAGCGTGTAGTGGTAAGAAATTTTACCAGCATATTAGTTTGATACTGCTCACCAACTCCATCTCTAGAATTGTTCACGCTACTTCTTGAAGTTCGTGGAAGAAGCGGCCGAATCTAGATCCTCGTCCCAGGAGTCGACGGGCAAAGTCCCATGGGACAAACCTTTTATCAGGGGCATGAACATCATGAAGGAGCAGCCGCCGTTGAGGAGGCTGCACTTAGGCAGTGTCCCCGGCACCGGAGGAGATCGCAAGCATGTCGACCATGGCTTGTCCGTGCCCAACACCAAGGAGTCGCGGCAGGTAAAGAAGGAGCGGGAGCATGAGGCTTTATTGCAAAAGGTGGCCAACTTGGAAGCAACCATGTACCAGCGCCTCCAAGCCGTAGTACAAACCAGGGTCCAAGCAGAGGTGTCCAAAAGGGACCACTCTCGGTGATCAGCCTAGGCGGTAGCAACTCGGGCAACCTTCCTTCTTCTAAACGGGCTCAAGACGCACCTATATTGGTGACTCCACCCGCCGGCGCCAATGCAGGTGATATCGAGGATTCGCTGGCCTTGGGGGCCCACCAACAGCACCTCGGTCACTTGCACACCCTGCCCCTGCCCTGGTCCCTCGATGCGAGTTGAGCTCGACGCCATCACGGTAATTAGTTGAGCCTCTCAAATCCTCTGCAAATTAATTACTTCATCCTCTCTAACCTACATGTTTTCATAGGAGCAAACGACCCCTTGCACCTTGCTCCTGAATGTGGACAACGAGTTAAAGGATGTTGCAAAGGGAAACGTCATCATGCCACTCATTCGGTCGTACAACTTCAATCCTATGGACGATAGCGTGCATCGGGTTCAAGTGGATAGGTCGTTACCGGGATGCGGAAACTTGGATCCTCCTCTCAACCCGCGGATGCATCTAGCGTTCTGAAGGTCGGACAATTCAAGAATCATATCCTTCTATGGACGAAATCCCTAATTCGGCTGAACACCGCCAGGGGGTTGGAAGCAAGCCATGGTCGAGTCACTCCTGAGGTTGCACCAGGGGCATCAGGCCAAGTCAGGGTCACTCCAGCGTTTGTTCATGTGGCAAGCCAAGCCATGGTCACTCCTCCACCGACTGATGATCCTCCCGAGCCCAAGACACATGAGCACGACAACATGTTGGACATCGGTAAGGCTCCCATTTATTCGTTCATCGTTGATATGGAGGCCTACCTTGTTTATTCCAAGGCACCAGCCTATGATACCCTGAAGAAGAAGATCTTCCCTTCTCAAAAAATGCCCGACTAGGAAGACGCTACCGCCTTCACCTCTCCGCCGCAAGCTCAGGTTACCCCGAGGACACTCCTTGGTGTGACCATGGAGGCGATGAAACAAACCGGCACTCCCCGTGCAATAATAAGGGTATTAGTAAATGGAAGAAGAGGTTGGGGAAAACGATGAAGCAAGTAAGAAAGTGGTTCTCGACTGACTGCCGACCCCGTGTAGGACGATGCATTACCTTGGTGAACTGATCCTGCTGGAACACATTGTCAAGATGATAGCGGCGGACATGTCGATCCTACATGAGTCTATTCTGTATCTGGAGTGGTCACTCCTCAAAGATAAAAATCCCTCGTACCCGGTATTCATGGTCAGGGTGCCCACTAACTGTGGCTTTGTCACCACCAACCCCGCGGAGTTGTTCTTCATTAGGTATGAAGACATCTTCAGGGACTTCCACATGTTCCGGCTCGAGCAAAACTTGGTCCGCCTGGTATTGCTTAGCATGGCGTACGATATCATCGTGGATAAGACCCCGCACATCGCTATCATCGACCCCTTCTAAATGACTGCAACCAACAACCACAAGGAGCATGCGTTTGTTGCGAAGTATATCCAGGATTTCTTGGTGGCGAATAAGGATAAGAGTTGCTTTCTCATGCCATACTTTCCCGAGTAAGTAGTCGGTCGCTAAATTACCTACTATTACATTCTTTCATGAATTTCCTTAATAACAGAGGATGATGGATTATTCCAACTATTTTGCGCAGTCACAAGTGTTCCGTCCTCATCGCCTTTCAACCATATTATTCCAATGTCATGTATCTCGACTCCGGGAGAGACATGCGGAAAGACTACACCGACGCCATGTCTACTCTTGATAAACCTCTCAACAAATTTAGAGTCGCGGTTGGCCCACTCAAGTATGTGAAGAAAGTTAAAGGCTGATATGTGTGCTCCCACATAACCAATTTCCCCTGCCTCAAGAAATCGCCGGGTGACTATGGGATGGAGGCTTGGTTCATCATCCTTCAGATGAGGGATTTGGTAAAGGATCAGCAGCTTCTCTTGTTGCCATATGGTCTCCAGAAAAGGAGCACATGCATGGCGAATACCACTGATGCAAACAATAGAGCCGAGTTACGTGCCATCCGGCGCCATATTGGCATGATACTCATGAGGGATGTCTTGAAATGGGGTGGTTTGTTCAACTATGGTGGTAAAGTGCTGGGAAATGCAGAGATAAAAGCCGCTTAGAAGTGTGTTCCGATGTGAGGACATCCAGGACACTCGATGGCATCCATCCCTTCCTTCCGAATGCATATGACGAGAGTCTTCGTCCTTGATCAAGTCACAAACTTGTCTCCTGCAAATGTTAGTCACAGTAGGCCTTTAGTATATTTGATGCCTTTACTTTTTGCATACCTATCTCTCCCTGCAAATGTTTGTCATAGAATTACTTTAGTTTATGTGATGCTTTTCTTTTTGAATACCTAGATGTTATCTCTCTATATTATGAATGTGCTAACAACTAACATTTATTTATTGTGTGTGTGCATAGATGATGTGGTATGTCGTGTACAAGGGCAAGGATCCCGGGGTCTACGACAACTGGGAAGATCGTAGGAGGCATGTCCACCATTTCAGAGGCAACCGTTACAAGGGCTACACCACTTTGGAGGAGGAAGAAACTCGATACGCCAACTTTCTAGCGTGATGGAGGAGAGATATGTGGAGGGGACGGATGAACCCCTTTGTCGTGATGATGCTCGTATACACCACCTCCTCTCTAGTCTATTATCTCATTGTTGTTTAGATAGGTCGTGCAACTCCGGAGACTTATGTCTATGTTTGTTGTGTAATATTTGCTAGTTGGAGTCTAAGTTTTAACCATATATATGGTCGACTTTTTTCACTTGTGTTATCTATTTGTGTTATTGATGCATGCTATGAACATTTAGGTATTGCATGTACATGATGTGTCACTGATGTGTACATTTTGCTGTCATTCTGGTATTTCTGTGCATATTATTGTGTATATACTATGTATTTCGAGCATTTTTTACTCCTGTTAATTACATCACCGATGAACATATGTACTACCCCCAGCAAGTTGGTGTTCGTCGATGGTAGGGTGCAGTACCCCCGGCGAAAAGCGATAGGCATCGGTGGTAGGGGCACTAGCCCCAGCGAAAAGAGGTGGGCGCCGGCGGTAGGAGCACTACCCCTGGAAAATAGGCCTACTTGCCGGCGATAACATAGAATACCCCCGGCGAATTTTGGAATTGCCGGCAATGTGGCATTACCGCTAGCGAGATGGTCGCCGGCGATCCCGAACTCGCGAGCGGTAGGCATATTTGGTGCATTGGCGGTGATGTTTTCCCTACTAGTGAGCGCACCACGCTAGTTGCTAGACCATGCCAACAATGTCGGTTCGAAGCCAACGAGGATACCTGTAACATCCCAGCATTTAGGACTAAACGAAGGGTAGATTTAGGATTTTGTGCATCTGCATGCATGCATCTGAAATTCCGGGTAAATTTTTCGCCAAATTAAAAGACTAGAGTGATCAGAATTCTCACTCCGATGAATTAGGTTTAGTGTCATCAGAAGGGGAGTGAGATGAATTTTGACATGACCTCTATTGTTTTCTGGAATTATGAGGGGAGAAATTTGACTTATAAATAATTATTCACAATAATACAAATGCAAGTATTATAAATAAAAGTATAAAGATTAATAAATCCAACACTACAATGTTCTTTTACAATAAAAGAATAAAGGAATATTACAATGAAACAAATAAGTGAATAAATAAAATGGAAAATGAATTACAATAATGAAACAAACAAAAGAATTCTTTATTAAAATAATATATGTATATTACATTATCCTTTTATAACAAAGGAATAAAAAGAAATGATTACAACAAGGATATAACCGAATTATTTATAATAAAAGAATACATGAAGTATTACATTATTCTTTTACAATAAAAGAATAAGAATAAAGTACAATACAGTAAATAAAAAAGAAGAAATCATATAGATTAATGGAAATCAAAGAAATATAAATAAGAAGAAATCTTTGTTTAATAAAACAAATATTTAATCAATACAAGTAAATTCAAAGTCATTACATAGATGAATAACTACAAATAAAGAAAAAGAAAAGCTTTAATAAAATATAGAAGTGTTACATTGTTATTACAATAAAAAAAAGATTACAATAGATAAAAACCTAAGCTAGAATTCCTATCTACTTGACCTCCTGTATTCTTTCTTGATACCTGCAAAACAAATAAATAAAAGATAAAAACAAAAATGGTTAGTGTTAGTAATTTTGCTCTTAGTCTAACAGTGAGGTGCACTGTTCATTACATCACTGAGCAGAGTAAATATGGGCCAAATAAAGTAGTATCCGTTCTTATTGTAAATCTGGCCTCAGTTCCACATCATAGGAAAATTGGGGCAAGTTTCACCAATTCAGTAAAAGGTAAAAGCCAAACAGTAATAACCAGCAAAAGATCTAGTTTGTACTTGATCTGATCCATTTGAGTGAGGCAAGCCCACACACAGCTCACACAACACATGCAAATGTGTGTGTTGTCAACACCACAAGGCCTGCATTAGAAGGAGAAGAGGAGCCAGCCATAGCTAATTATCTAACCATCAGCTTCTCCACAGAACCAACAACACACTAGCCAAACTCTACACGTCCACATTCCATCTTTCTATTTCCATCTCTCTGAAACACACTATTTCTAGAACAACACCAAGATCTACACAGATTATCTTAGTGCATCAACCAAACATCTATTCAATCCACCACCCAATCAACATCTGGTTGCTTACATAAGCAATCCAAGATAAGATCAAGCATTATAAGGAGCAAGCCAAGTGAGCAGCAAGGAGGAGCAGATCAGGTAGCATCCAGGAACAAGATCCACCAGGAACAAGAAGTCACAACACTGATTCAGCAACAACAAAAGGTTTCTCTATTATGAATCATGCATAATATTGTAGGGATTCGTAGCACGGAAAACAAAAAAAATTATATCCCATACAAACAAACAAGCCAAGATCTATCTACTAGATTGTAGCAACGAGTTGATGGAATAACTCACCCTCGAAGATTCCAAAGTGTTTAACGAGAGCGGATTCTCGTGGGTGATGTAGTCGCATTTTCCCGATCTCAAGATCGCGTAGACGATCCTTCCCAGGCCTGGCTCCTATAAGCTCCCGCAATGGTCACACTTTCTGATTTCGACGAAGACCTTCCTCTCCCTTGTTCCAAAGAAATGGAGGTTGTAGCACTCTCCTCGATTCCCAAGAAGACAACCAATGGTACCCAAGTAGAGGGAGATCTCGCAGGCTTCGCCTTAAGCCGGAGCGAGTATGGTGGAGTATGAGAGAGTCCCTCGACGATCTAGGGTTTAGACACGCCGAGGAGGGGGCTAGGCCGGTGGCTAGGGTTTCACCTAGGCGGCGGCGGCGAGTGCCCTAGGGCCGGCGGCGGCTTGGGGCTAGGGTTTAGAGGTGTAGGAACTTGTGTCTAGGAGGGGAGCCCTGCCCCTCCTTTTATAGGTGGAGGGGGCCGGCCAAGGGGAGGGGAGTCCCTCCCCAACTCGGCTTGGTGGTGCGCCGGCGGTGGGAGGAGGAACTCCTCCCCCAAGTCGGTTTCCACCTCCCTCTCCACTTCCCAAAAATAGCCGTTTGACTTTCAAACTTGGCGTTTGACTTTTCAAACTAGGATTTGAATAAACCCTCTATTTTGTTCAGCGATGACACCGAGTACATGATGCAATCATACCAACTTGATATAACACATTCATGTACCCTTCCCCTCCGGAGTGCCGGACATTCCGGAACCTTCTAGAACATTCTCGATGAAAACACTGGAACCATTCTCCAACTCCGAAACGGGACTTTCCTTATATGAATCTTATTCTTCGGACCATTCCGGATCTCCTCGTGATATCCCAAATCCCATTCGAGACTCCGAACAACATTCGGTCTCTTTCTCATCATTCCATAACTACTCAAACAACGTCGAATCCTTAAGTGTGTCTCCCTACGGTTCGTGAATTATGCGGACATGATCGAGACACTTCTCCGAACAATAACCAATAGAGGAATCTGGAAATTCATATGGCTCCCACATATTTCTACGATTACTTTGCAATCAAATGAACCACTTACATACGATACCAATTTCCCTTTGTCTCACGATAGTTTACTTATCCGAGGTTATGATCGTCGGTATCTCTGCATACCTAGTTCAACCTCGTTACCGATAAGTACTCTTTTCTCGTTCCCGTGATATGTGATCCCTTGTGAGCCAGTCACATGCTTGCAAGCTAATTGGATGACATTCCACCGAGAGGGCCCAGAGTATATCTATCCGTCATATGGATGGACAAATCCCACTCTTGATCCATGTGTTTCAACCAATACTTTCTGAACACTCAATGCCACCTTTATAACCACCCAGTTACGGTGTGGTGTTTGATGTCATCAAAGCATCCATCCGGTAAAGGTGATATGCATGATCTCATGGTCGAAGGAATTAGGTTACTATGTATTAGAAAGCATATAGCAATTGAACTATTAAAATGACTTGATCTTTATGCTACGCTTATCTATAGGAGTATGTCCACCATATCATTCTCCTAACGATATGATCTTGTTGTTAATAACATCTCAATGTTCATGACAGGGAAAGCACAATCATTCATTAACCAACAATCTAGTGATGTATAGAGGCTTTACTAGGGACTTCAAATTAAGTTTACAAATCACACAAGTATTAATGTTTCCTTGTTAATACTATTATAGCATGAATGTAAACATTTATCATAAACAGAAAGATATAATAATAACTATATTTATTATTGCCTCTAGGGCATATCTCCAACAAATATTTGTTCCTACCAGTTTCCAAGCATGATTTAGTGTTAAATGATCATCTCCTCAGATTTATACTCAAGTGGGGTATAAAATCATTCTAGGAGTAAAGCACAGTGCCACAGCCACATATATACTTCTATTATCAACTTGACCTCAGACTTTTGCATCATTGGCAAGGGTTAAGCTAAAACTTTTTCAAATAAATCTGTAGCAGATCAAGTAATTGATCTAGACCAATGTGCATCCTCCAAGGAGGTACCACAACAGCCAGATCATTACAGAAACATCATGGCCAAACCAAACCAATCATTTTCCTAGCCTACAACAGCTAGAAATCATTTAAATTCTCACTGTCATTTTGACAGAATAAAAAGCCACTCACTTATATACAAGCTATCAATTGGACTACAAGTTATAGCAAAAAAAGAGGCCAGACAGTAGTTCACATCTGCGGATCATGCTATCTAGGACATTACTGTGCACACTCCAGTAGTGGAGGCGCCACAACAGTAGCCCAGATAACAGATGTCATGGATAATTAGGAAATCCATTTTGCAACACATTCGATTAGCCAAATCAATCACATCTGATCATGCTAGAAATGATCAGGCTATTGTGTACACTCCAAGGAGGCATCACAATAGCATGATCATATTAGCAGAAGCTATCATTCACTTAATTTGAGCCTCACAAATTTAACAAATTATGAATATATCTGCAAGCAAATGAAATTGATTCAAATCATTTTCCTAAGCCAATCTAGATAGGAATCATTTGGATATAGTTATTATCATGTGAACCAGCTCAAAACATACAAAAAGTTCATGGCAAAGTACATCTGCATAAAAAGAATATCTCTTAGATACTACAACCAAGTCAAGCCAACGGTTTGAACCAAATAATCATCTTCCTAGCAAAGTTATCTAGGAATCATGCATTTCAGTATCAGACTGTTTCGTCAGTTTATTATGATCAATATAGTCAAGGCCACTATATCTAATTAAAGCATCAACCATTGGATCCATCACCAGGATATGCCTGTTAACAACATAATAAGAATATACCTTGATCAGAGAAAATACCATAACAAAACCACACATTTCTGGATGAGAACTTCATCCAAACAGAGACATCCCTTTATACTAGAGTAGCTTATCTTATATAACTACTATCAAGGGTGATAGCAGTAGTTCCAATATTTTCTCTACTGAAATTAGGTGACAGTTCAACGTAGAAGCACTAGCTCCACTTGTGCTTTTAGCTACATCATTAGCTAGTGTCATCATCATGATGTGATCACAACCCTATATCATCCACCAACTCAATTCAGATAAGTAAAATTTTAAGATCAAACTTGCTAGGAAGGTTCAGTAGCAAAGCTACTATAATATGCATAAGAACCGAAGTGAGGAACCCAAATTAGGGTTCATACCGAGAGAGAGTGGGATGCAGAAACAACTTACCCAATTGGCCTCACGCAACAAGAAGAGGAAGTATACGGCGGCAACACAAAGGTGATGGGAGCCAGGGCGGCGGCACGGGGAGCACTTGGAGGCGCTGCAACCCGCGCCTAGGTAATCAAGACATCCAAAGGAGAAACATGGCGGTGCTGGACATCACCACACCGCCATAACGCCAGCAGAGCAACCAGATAAGCACCGGAGCACAGCACCGCCAGAGAGCCACAAACCCTAGCCACCTCATAGAAGATAGTATGACCAGGGGAGGGCTCGAGCGGTGAATCGGATTGGACCAGTCGATGTTGCGTCGTTGACTGTGTCAGCAACCACAGCGTTGTCGGCTGGGAACACCGGAGCTCACCAGAATCAAACAGCAAAAGCGGCGTATCATCCCCGTCGTGGAGAAGAAGGAGGCCACGAGAGAGAGGAGAGGGGATCGACTAGATCAGGTTTGACCGACTTGGTCGACCAGGTCTAGGAGTGTAGCCCAAATGGGTGATGGGCTGGGCTTAGTATTAGGTTGGGCTGGCCCAAGAACCAAGCCAGGGTATTAAAAGAGAACAATAAAGTTAAGTTAAATATTAAACAACCAAAATACCCTCTAAACATTTTAGTCTCTTAGAAAAAAGTAGAAAAATCCTAAAAATAGATTTAATACATTAAAATATTTATTAAAATCATATCTACCTAAGAAAAATATAATAATACCTATTTTAGTTTAATAAAATACAAGTAAGTATTAACACCCTTAAATAACTAAATGAAATTTAATAAATTCAGAACAAATCCTAAAAATAATTAAAAATCACTTTCATGCATAAAAATAAATCTCTTATCTAATAAAATACTAACTTAAAATTTTACAAATAAAACTTAAAATAAATATTTAAAGACATTCAATAATTGAGAAATTTTATAAAAAAATCAAGATAATACCTAAAGATAAATAACATTCAATTTTAAGATTTTAAGTAAGAATACTTACTAGGATAATACTAAATATATTATTCCAAAAACATTTTAAAATTCTTAGATCATATATATTCAATTATTAAAATGAGATAGTTGTTTTATTAATTATTTAACATTATTTCCTAAGTAAGAAATAATCATGTTAAAAACACAATATTTTAACTCTAAAATATTCTAACCTATAATTATAATTTAGGATACTATCCAAATATAAATAATCAATTTTTAATATTCTTTTAAAATAATTAATCAACTAGAAGTCCAAGATTTACAAAGTTAGTCTTGCAAATCATTAAATTAAATTAAAAGTAAGTGATCACAATTCATATATAATTATATTTAACAAACTTGGTATTCACTAAATATATCATAAAAGAAATTCACCTATTTTCTTTATATAAGAAAATCTTATAGTATAATCCATAAATATTAAATATGATATCTTTAAGTCTTTAATACTAAATTTCATTATACTTAGGAAACATCCTAGTTATTGTTAATACCATAAATGTTATACCCCAAGACCAATTATATTTTTATAGTTAACATTGGTCTGATATATCATAAGCTAGATATATAATGTCTCAAGATCATTTAAACCTTATCCTAAACCATCACTTTAATCTTATTAATCTTTAGAGTTGTTTCACTTAACATAAATAATATTTTCTTCAAATGTTATTCTTTTTGCCACTTCCAAAAGAAACACTAAACCATTTCTTTTAAGCCATAACAAAATTAAAACATAAACCTTGTAATGATTACATGATATTACCTAATCTTAGAATTGTATTACAATTGTACCTTACTTTCATGTCTTATATGTTATCCAAAAACCCTTACAACTACTCTCTTTTATGAAGAAAACTTAAAGATAAATCACATCCTAAACAAATCATCTAAATACAACTCACTTGTAATGGTTACGGAATTACTTGGGATTTTACAACATGCATCCCATTACTTATGCATACCAGCATAGTGCTTCTTTAAGCATTGTCGTTACCAGGCAATGATGGTATTTTTGTAGAACCCAACGTCCAGGGTCAAGTCAAGACATTCGACTACAATACTCCGCTATATCAAGGCAAGTTCACACTTGCTCATGTCCTTTGATTATTTTCTGTAAAGTATTTTGCAAATCCAGTGTTGTCATCACTTGCATTTGAAAAAGTTCAGAAAACACTATTTTCATAATAATATGATTGTAGGTTATTTACCATGAGGTAATAACCTACTATGAAAGTTCCGGTGGTAAAGGAACATATTATATAGGACTTAACAACCAATGTCGCCAGTGATTTTTGCGCCGTATATTACGCGTTAACCATGAGATTTGTAATGGGACGGAGAAGTCAGCTGGATCGGCTCCCTTTCGCATGCATTGGACATTGTTCTAGGCATTTATAAGTTGCATATCATGGGTGTAGACGTTTTATAGGGGGGAAGTCTACCGTGGACCTGGGCTTACAAAAGGCAGATTTCTAGTGTTAATGGTTGTTGTGTGTATCCAACTAAGGTATAGCTGTTTTATACGGGGAAAAGTCTACCTTGAGTTTGGGCATACAACAATTGCGGTGTATGCGGGGTCGCGGAGAAGGACAGTGATTGGCTTGGATCTTAGTCTAGGCCTCATACCAAGGAAGTGTGAACGGGAATACGCGCCCGGATGTGCAACAAAGCTAAGATATCTCATGGGTAAAGAGTTTCACCTCTGCAGAGTGTAAGAACTGTAACTTGTTACTCCCTGTTCCGGGAAGGAGCTGCGAACGCGGCGGGAAATGAACTCCATGAATGTTCTGGTAAACCTGTGAAGGCTGATGGACATAGCTTTTCAGAATAAAAGCAACCTTTGAAGAAATATTTACAAAAACTTGCATTGCCTACGACCTATGGTCTGTGGCTATAGATATAGTGCATCAAACACTCCTTTTTAGTGAACTTGCTGAGTACGCTCGTACTCAACGTATCTTCTTAACCCTTGCTAGATTCTGAAGACAATAACGGTCATGAAGAGGAAATACTATATCCAATTGAAGACCAAGAAGAATTCCTCTATGAAGAACCAGAAGTATCCGAAAGCGTCAAAGGGGACAATTACGAAAACATCTACGAAATGGAGACCGATGTATCTGAAGTGTAGATGTATCAAATATAGTGATCTAGTCCAGTAGCATAAATCTCTATCCTCTCTATATATTAAATCTCGTATAAACCTTAAAGTTAGTTGCTTCTCTATTTTGTTCTCAGAATTATTATAGTTTAGCCCTGAGTCATCGAGATACCTCTATGGACCTAGGAAGATCTCAAAGTCATCATGTAATTTCTCGTTGTAATAATGATAATGTATGTTGTGGACCCGCTTTGTTTCTGTTGTACCACTCTAAGGATGTAATACTTGCGGAGTGGTACTCCATGACTGTTATGTCCACGACTATAGTATACTACAACATGCAGTGGTATGCTGGGTCACTAAAATACCTGCCATTGGAATCCATGGGGGTGAACTAGGCGGCAAAAGCAACTGAAGGTATTGGGACAAAGAAAAGGATCGGATAAAAAGGGGGCACCCCAACACCTCCGTCCGCCGCCGTCGTCATACTCCAGTGGCGGTGGTAGGGTGAATGGGGTGGCGACACAGTGGTTTTGTTATGCGACAGCGGGGAAGGGGAGGGGGCTTCATAATGGGCCAAAGAGTGGACCCTGGAGGCTAGGGTTGTTCGTGTTGACTACTAATAATTTTCAATGTTTATATATATAGATAGAATGGAAAAGCTCCCATAAGACGTATACATGTATGATACGATCGGGTAGAGTACTACTCTATACCGTATCGCATGTGGTCCATATTGTTTCTAACACATCCAACCTCTCAAGAATGTAAAGTGTATGCTTACTTGTAACTTTTTGTTGTGTCTACAGTGTTCGCCGAACCTCATTGTTAAGGACTGTTTTCCCTATGAGTAACTCTTGAAGTGTTAAGATAACAGACATAGAACATTAGAGCATTTCCACTCATGTTCCTAGGAAGCCGATCCCAAGGTGTATATTAGGTCTGAACGCCGAAATTCGGCCTAGTCGTGTTCCCAAGAACCTCTTTTCGTCCGGATTTGGCCGAACTTTGGTCCGGACTTCCCAGCCAATGATCCCGGGAACACCGGACGAAGCGAAAACGGGCGTGGGACAGCTCTGTCAGCGAGAAAAGGCCGAACTCCCACCCTTTTCTTGCTCCCCTCCTGCCTTTTTCCCCATTCCCCCCACTCCCGCCACTTCGTCGAGCTCCCGCCAGCCCTCCATGCCGCCCAAGTGTTTCGTCAAACCCAGATCGAAACTCGGCGAGGAATCGGGGGAGAAGAAGGCGAGGAAATCGAGAGCACCAGCGGCGAGGCCGGAAGGCGTGTCCAGCGCCGAGTGGATGGCCAATGTGCAGAAGAGGAAGATCTTGTCTGACGAACGGAGGGATAGAAAGCATAGGGCGAAGCTCAGGCAAGAAGAAGAGCACGCCGACAAGCAGGCGGCAATGAGGGCGAATCAGGCGAAGCAGGCGCCGGCGTCGCACGCGGTGCTGATGGCTAAGCAGGTCGTTCCGGCGCCATATCCCCCACTGGGGAAGCCAGGCAAGCGTTGGCTCGCTGGTAGGATTCTCACCGATCTCGCCAGCCGGCTTCCAGGAGAGCCAGGAGAATGCTCGGCAGAGGTACTCCACGTCCCCCGAGTTCAACAGCGGGTTCAACCCGAACGTGGTCTTCCCCTGCCCCGCGCCTTGCCCTCCTTCGGCCTTCAATGTCGACATCAACATCCCCTACTCCACCTCTCTGGCGTACGTTGTTCCTTTGTCGGCGATGCGCCGCGGCCCACTCCCGTTCGGCGGAAGCTCGTCGCATACAACCTACGGCGAGGTCGACGCCCATAACTTGTTCGGCGGAATGTCGGCCGAGACATACATGAAGGACATGATCGTCCAAGGCTCGACTCCCGCCAAAAACCCCTCCTTATTAACTAAAGAACAGTCTCGGGCCGATGCCGAACAAGGCATCGAGTCTCAGGATTTTGCCGACCTCGACGCCGAGGAGATGCAGGGCGAACCGACGCAGACCGAGGAACGCCTAGGTTGATACCATGGTTCCGACGAAGGGCAAGAAGAAGCCGGGAACATCGGCGTTGGAGGCACGGATCAAGTGGACGGTGCCCGAGGACCTTTGTCTCTCCGAAGCATGGAAAATGGTGAGTATGGATCCCATCACCGGGGCCAACCAAACTCCGACAACTACTGGAAGCGCGTGAAGCTAGCGTTCGATGAGCGTAGCCTTTACGACCCGAAATATAACAAAATTCATATGGAGCGAGGGGAAAAGGTGATGACCAACCATTGGGGGCTCATCCAACATGCTGTAGGGTTTCGTAGCATGGAAAACAAAAATTTTCTATCGCATACAAACAAACAAGCCAAGATCTATCTACTAGATTGTAGCAACGAGTCGGTGGAATAACTCACCCTCGAAGATTCCAAAGTGTTTAACGAGAATGGATTCTCGTGGGTGATGTAGTCGTACTCTTCCCGATCTCAAGATCGCGTAGACGATCCTTCCGGCGCTGCGTTCTGACAGTGCTCCCACAGTCGGTCACACGTTCGGTGCTCGACGAAGACCTTCCTCTCCCTTGTTCCAGCAGGCAGCGGAGGTTGTAGAATTCTCCTCGCGATTCCGGCAGCACAACGGCGTGGTACCGGAAGTAGAGGGGAGATCTCGCAGGGCTTCGCCTTAAGCCGGAGCGAGTATGGTGGACTATGAGAGAGCTCCTCGGCGATCTAGGGTTTAGACACACCAATGAGGAGGCTTGGCCGGCGGCTAGGGTTAGCTAGGCGGCGGCGGCTGCAGGAGGGCCGGCGGCTTAGGGCTAGGGTTTGCGCGTGGAGGTGTTTGGTGCTAGGAGGGGCAGCCCTGCCCCTCCTTATATAGGTGGAGGGGGCGCGCCAGGGGAGGGGAGTCCCTTCCCAACTCGGTTTCCCAAGGGGGCCGGCAGTGGAGGGGAGGAACTCCTTCCCAACTCGGTTTCCACCTTCCCCTCAACTTCCCAAAATAATCGTTTGACTTTTCAAATTGGCGTTTGACTTTTCAAACTAGGATTTGATTAAAACCTTTATTTTGTTCAGCGATGACACCTAGTACATGATGCAATCATTCCAACTTGGTATGACACATTCATGTACCCTTCCCCTCCGGAGTGCCGGACATTCCGGAACCTTCTAGAACATTCCCGATGAAAACACCAGAACCATTCCCCAACTCCGAAATAGGACTTTCCTTATATGAATATTATTCTCCGGACCATTCCGGATCTCCTCGTGATATCCCGGATCCCATACGAGACTCCGAACAACATTCGGTCTCTTACTCATCATTCCATAACTACTCAAACAACGTCGAATCCTTAAGTGTGTCTCCCTACGGTTCGTGAATTATGCGGACATGATCGAGACACTTCTCCGAACAATAAGCAATAGAGGAATCTGGAAATTCATATGGATCCCACATATTTCTACGATTACTTTGCGATCGAATGAACCACTTACATACGATACCAATTTCCCTTTGTCTCACGATAGTTTACTTATCCGAGGTTATGATCGTCGGTATCTCTGCATACCTAGTTCAACCTTGTTACGGATAAGTACTCTTTTCTCGTTCCCGTGATATGTGATCCCTGGTGAGCCAGTCACATGCTTGCAAGCTAATTGGATGACATTCCACCGAGAGGGCCCAGAGTATATCTATCTGTCATATGGATGGACAAATCCCACTCTTGATCCATGTGTCTCAACCAATACTTTCTGAACACTCAATGCCACCTTTATAGCCACCCAGTTACGGTGTGGTGTTTGATGTCATCAAAGCATCCTTCCGGTGAAGGTGATATGCAAGATCTCATGGTCGAAGGAATTAGGTTACTATGTATCAGAAATTATATAGCAATTGAACTATTAGAATGACTTGATCTTTATGCTACGCTTATCTATATGAGTATGTCCACCATATCATTCTCCTAACGATATGATCTTGTTGTTAATAACATCTCAATGTTCATGATAGGGAAACCACAATCATTTATTAACCAACAAGCTAGTATTATATAGAGGCTTTTACTAGGGACTTCAATTTAAGTTTACAAATCACACAAGTATTAATGTTTCCTTGTAAATACTATTATAGCATGAATGTAAACATTTATCATAAACACAAAGATATAATAATAACTATATTTATTATTGCCTCTAGGGCATATCTCCAACAGTCTCCCACTTGCACTAGAGTCATCTAATCTAGATTACATGGTAATATACCGAACACCCATGGCAGTTTGGTGCTGGTCATGTTTTTCCCTCGGGAGAGGTTTAGTCAACGGATCCGCCACATTCAGATTTGTGTGTACTTTGCAAATCTTTATGTCCCCATCTTGGACATGTTCTCGAATAGCGTGAAAACGTAGCTTGATGTGCTTCAGCTTCTTGTGTGACCTTGGTTCTTGCGCATTGGCTATGGCGCCCATGTTATCACAGTAGATAGACATTGGGTCCAGCGCACTAGGAACCACACCTAGCTCTGTAATGAACTCTTTCATCCATATCGCTTCTTGTGAAGCCTCTGAAGCAGCCATGTATTCCGATTCAGTTGAAGATCTCGCCACAACGCTTTGCTTTGCACTCCTCCAGCTAACTGCTGCACCATTCAAAGTAAATACGTATCCAGATTGTGATTTAGAATAATCCGGATCGGTGTTCCAACTAGCATCGGTGTAACCATTAACAACGAGTTGTTCATCACCTCCATAAGAAAGAGCCATATCCTTCGTTCTTCTCAAGTACTTAAGGCTGTTTTTGACCGCTGTCCAATGATCCACTCCTGGATCACTTTGATATCTGCTGGTTAACTAACAGCATATGCAATGTCGGGTCTAGTACATAGCATGGCATACATTAGAGATCCTAGGGCTAAGGCATAGGGAGTCTTACTCATCTTTTCTCTATCTTCTGCCGTTGTCGGACTTTGAGTTTTACTCAAGGTCGTATTGGGCAACATGGGCAAAAACCCTTTCTTGCTATCTTCCATTCCAAACCTCTTTAGAACTTTGTCCAAATATGTACTTTGTGATAATGATATTAGGCGTCTCGATCTATCTCTATAAATCTTTATGCCTAATATGTAAGCTGCTTCGCCAAGATCCTTCATTGAAAAACTATTATTCAAATATTCCTTGACACTATTAAGAAGGTCTACATCATTCCCAATCAACAATATATCATCTACATATAGTATTAAGAATGCTACAGAGCTCCCACTCACTTTCTTGTAAATACAAGCTTCTCCATAAGTTTGTATAAAACCAAAACTTTTGATCACCTTATCAAAACGTTGATTCCAACTTCGGGATGCTTGCTTCAATCCATAGATGGACCGTTGAAGTTTGCATACCTTGTTAGCATCTTTAGGATCGACAAAACCTTTGGGTTGCATCATATACAACTCTTCATCAATGTCTCCATTGAGGAATGCTGTTTTGACATCCATCTGACATATCTCATAATCATAATATGCAGCGATTGCTAACATAATCCTCACAGACTTTAGCTTCGCTACAGGTGAGAAAGTCTCATCGTAGTCAACTCCTTGAATTTGTCAAAACCCTTTTGCGACAAGTCGAGCTTTATAGACAGTAACATTACCATCAGCATTTGTTTTCTTCTTGAAAATCCATTTGTTCTCGACAGCCTTCCGGTCATCCGGTAAGTCCGCCAAAGTCCATACTTGGTTTTCATACATGGATCCAATCTCGGATTTCATGGCTTCTTGCCATTTATTGGAATCTGGGCTCATCATCGCTTCCTCATATGTCGTAGGGTCATCGGTGTTGTCCACCAACATGACACTCACAACGGGATCATACCAATCAGGAGTGGTATGAGTTCTCGTTGACCTGCGAGGCTCTGTAGCAACTACAACCGAAGTTTCATGATCATCATCATTAGCTTCCTCTCTTATTGGTGCAGGCACCACAGGAACTTCTTCCGGTGCTTCGCTACTCGCAATTTCGAGAGAAGGTTCAACAACCTCGTCGAGTTCTACTTTCCTTCCAGTCACATCTTTCGAGAGAAATTCCTTCTCTAGAAAGGATCCATTCTTAGCAACGAAGATTTTGCCTTCGGATCTATGATAGAAGGTATACCCAATAGTTTCCTTCGGGTATCCTATGAAGACGCATTTTTCCGTTTTGGGTTCAAGTTTGTCCGGCTGTAACTTCTTTACATAGGCTTCGCAACCCCAAACTTTAAGGAACGACAATTTAGGTTTATTCCCAAACCATAATTCATATGGTGTCGTTTCAACGGATTTAGATGGTGCCCTATTTAAAGTGAATGCGGCTGTTTCTAATGCATAACCCCAAAATGATAGCGGTAAATCTGTAAGTGACATCATAGAACGAACCATATCTAAGAGAGTTCGATTACGACGTTCGGACACACCATTTCGCTGTGGTGTTCCCGGCGGTGTCAATTGTGAAAGTATTCCGCATTTCTTCAAATGCTCGCCAAACTCGTAACTTAGATATTCACCTCCACGATCAGAACGTAGAAATTTAATCTTCTTGTTACGTTGATTCTCCACCTCACTTTGAAATTCCTTAAACTTCTTGAAAGTTTCGGACTTATGTTTCATGAAATAGATATACCCATATCTACTCAAGTTATCCGTGAAGGTAAGAACATAACGATAACCACCGCGCGATGCTACACTCATTGGACCACACACATCAGTATGTATGATTTCCAATAAGTCCGTAGCTCGCTCCATCATACCAGAAAATGGATTCTTAGTCATTTTTCCCATCAGACATGCTTTGCATCTTTCAAGTGATTCGAAATCAAGTGATTCAAGAAGTCCATCGGAATGGAGTTTCTTCATACGCTTCACTCCAATGTGACCAAGACGACAGTGCCACATATAGGTCGAGTTATCGCTCGATTTCAAACATTTAGCCTCAATGTTATTAATATGTGTATTTCCACTATCGAGATTCAATAAGAATAGACCATCTATCAATGGTGCATGTGCATAAAACATATTACTCATATAAATCGAACAACCATTATTCTCGGACTTAAACAAGTAACCGTCTCGCAATAAACAAGATCCCGATATAATGTTCATGCTTAACGCAGGCACCAAATAACAATTATTTAAGTATAAAACTAATCCCGATGGTAGATGAAGGGGTAGCGTGCCGACCGCTATCACATCAACCTTTGATCCATTTCCCACGCGCATCGTCACCTCGTGCTTCGCTAGCTTCCGTTTATTCGCAAAGACCGCTTTCGAGTTACAAATATGAGCAACCGAACCAGTATCAAATACCCAGGCACTACTACGAGTACTAGTGAGATACACATCGATAACATGTATATCGGATATAGCTTTCTTCTTGATGTTGCCGTTCTTCAAATCCTCCAAGTACTTTGGGCAATTCCGCTTCCAGTGACCTTCTCCCTTGCAGTAAAATCACTCAGTATCAGGCTTAGGTCCAGCCTTGGTCTTCTTCGTCGGCATGGTAACTTTCTTACCACCCTTCTTGAAGTGTCCCTTTTGCTTAGACTTGCCTTTCTTGAATTTGGTGGTCTTATTGACCATCAACACTTGGTGCTCTTTCTTGATCTCCACTTCTGCAGATTTCAACATGGCAAAGAGTTCTGGCAACTGCTTGTTCATGTTTTGCATATTGTAGTTCATCACAAAGTTCTTGTAACTTGGTGGAAGTGATTGGAGGACACGGTAAATCCCCAAAGCATTAGGAATCAATATACCCAAGCTTTGAAGTTTGTTTGCATGCCCAGACATGTTAAGCACATGCTCACTAACGGAGCTGCCCTCTTCCATCTTGCAGTTAAAGAACTTTTCAGAAGCCTCATAGCTCTGAATTGCCGCGTGAGTCTCAAAAATCAATTTGAGACCACGGACAATATCATGTGGGTCCGAATTCTCAAACCTTTTCTGAAGCTCCGGTTCTAAACCATACAAGATAGCACATTGAACTTTGGAGTACCGAGTCTTCCGAGCGAGGTAAACATTCTTTAATTCATCGGTAGTAGTAGCTGCAGGTGGGTCACCCAGCGGTGCATCCAGCACATAGGTCAAATTACCAGCTGTGAGGACAATCCTCAAATTGCGGAACCAATCCGCGAAGTTGCTTCCATTGTTTTTCAACTTTTCTTTCTCTAGGAACGCATTAAAATTGATGGTAGGGGCCGCCATTGATCTACAACATATTTGCAATAGTTTAGACTAAGTTTATGACAAATTGAGTTCTAATTAATAGTTAAATTAATCTAGGTGAACTCCCACTCAAAAAAATATCCCTCACATTGTTTTAGTGATCACACGAACCAAATCCACCACATCAACACCGATCATCATGAGAGTTGATATAGTTTCAATGGCGAACAATAGACATGTTCATCATATCTACTATATGATTCATGCTTTACCTTTCGGTGATCCGTGTTCCGAGACCATGTCTGTACATGCTAGGCTCGTCAAGATCAAACCTTAGCTTCCGCATGAGCAAATTTGGCTTGCTCATGTGGTATACACTTGCGGAATCTAACACACCCGATCATCACGTGGTGCTTCGAAACAACAAGCTTTAGCAATGGTGCTAACTAAGGGTGAACACTTTATGACTTGAAATTCATGTGCATGAGGGATCATCTTATAATGCTACCGTTGTTAACTAAGCAATACAAGATGCATAAAGGATTAACATCACATGCAATTCATAATATGTGATATGATATGGCCTTTCTTCTTTGTGCTTCCGATCTCCATCTTCAAGCACGAACATGATCTCCATCATCACCGGCACTCCATCAAGGTCAATGCTGCTTCTCCATGGTTGTCGTCCACCGGCTTCAACTATTACAACTACTTTGAATAGACTCGCGGGTCTTAACAAAATTAAAGACAACCATATGGCTCCTGTCGGTTGCCAACTTACAATAAGGAACATTGCATACATAAAATATAATCACAATCATGGCCATATCACATCACAGCACACCCCTGCAAAACAAAGTTAGACGCTTCTACTTTATTTGCATGTTTTACGTGGTTTAGGGCTTTCAATAAGTGTCGTTCTAACTTACGAACAAGAACCACAACATTGATACTAGTATTGACAATCACCCGTTGTAAATTGAATCTTAACTATGTTGGGAGAAACAGGCACCCGCAAAGCCACTTATGCAATACAAGTTGCATGTCAAGCGTGGAGCAAGTGTCATGAACGATGTCATGTAAGGTTAGCCCGGGCCGCTTCATCCCAACATCCCGCAAGATACAAAGTACACAAGAATCAATCGACAATAAAAGCATCAACGCCCACAATGACCATTGTGTTCTACTCGTGCAACAGATCTACACATAGACACGGCTCTGATACCACTGTAGGGTTTCGTAGCATGGAAAACAAAAAATTTCTATCGCATACAAACAAACAAGACAAGATCTATCTACTAGATTGTAGCAACGAGTCGATGGAATAACTCACCCTCGAAGATTCCAAAGTGTTTAACGAGAGCGGATTCTTGTGGGTGATGTAGTCGTACTCTTCCCGATCTCAAGATCGCGTAGACGATCCTTCCGGCGCTTCCGCAGCGCTCCAATGGTCACATCGCTCGGTGCTTGACGAAGACCTTCCTCTCCATTGTTCCAGCAGGCAGCGGAGGTTGTAGCATTCTCCTCGCGATTCCGATAGCACAACGGCGTGGTACCGGAAGTAGAGGGGAGATCTCGCAGGGCTTCGCCTTAAGCCGGAGCGAGTATGGTGGACTATGAGAGAGCTCCTCGGCGATCTAGGGTTTAGACACACCAAGGAGGAGGCTTGGCCGGCGGCTAGGGTTATCTAGGCGGCGGCGGCTTGCCCTAGGGCGGCGGCGGCGGCTATAGGAGGGCCGACGGCTTAGGGCTAGGGTTTGCGGGTGGAGGTGTTTGGTGCTAGGAGGGGCAGCCCTGCCCCTACTTATATAGGTGGAGGGGGCGCGCCAGGGGAGGGGAGTCCCTCCCCAAATCGGTTTCCCAAGGGGGCCGGCGGTGGAGGGGAGGAACTCCTCCCCAACTCGGTTTCCACCTTCCCCTCCACTTCCCAAAATAGTCGTTTGACATTTCAAATTGGCGTTTGACTTTTCAAACTAGGATTTGATTAAACCCTTTATTTTGTTCAGCGATGACACCTAGTACATGATGCAATCATTCCAACTTGGTATGACACATTCATGTACCCTTCCCCTCCGGAGTGCCGGACATTCCGGAACCTTCTAGAACATTCCCGATGAAAACACCGGAACCATTCCCCAACTCCGAAACAGGACTTTCCTTATATGAATCTTATTCTCCGGACCATTCCGGATCTCCTCGTGATATCCCGGATCCCATCCGAGACTCCGAACAACATTCGGTCTCTTACTCATCATTCCATAACTACTCAAACAACATTGAATCCTTAAGTGTGTGTCCCTACGGTTCGTGAATTATGCGAACATGATCGAGACACTTCTCCGAACAATAACCAATAGAGGAATCTGGAAATTCATATGGCTCCCACATATTTCTACGATTACTTTGCGATCGAATGAACCACTTACATACGATACCAATTTCCCTTTGTCTCACGATAGTTTACTTATCCGAGGTTATGATCGTCGGTATCTCTGCATACCTAGTTCAACCTTGTTACTGATAAGTACTCTTTTCTCGTTCCCGTGATATGTGATCCCTTGTGAGTCAGTCACATGCTTGCAAGCTAATTGGATGAAATTCCACCGAGAGGGCCCAGAGTATATCTATCCGTCATATGGATGGACAAATCCCACTCTTGATCCATGTGTCTCAACCAATACTTTCCGAACACTCAATGCCACCTTTATAGCCACCCAGTTACGGTGTGGTGTTTGATGTCATCAAAGCATCCTTCCAGTGAAGGTGATATGCATGATCTCATGGTCGAAGAAATTAGGTTACTATGTATCAGAAAGCATATAGCAATTGAACTATTAGAATGACTTGATCTTTATGCTACGCTTATCTATAGGAGTATGTCCACATATCATTCTTCTAACGATATGATCTTGTTGTTAATAACATCTCAATGTTCATGATAGGGAAACCACAATCATTTATTAACCAACAAGCTAGTATTATATAGAGGCTTTTACTAGGGACTTCAATTTAAGTTCACAAATCACACAAGTATTAATGTTTCCTTGTAAATACTATTATAGCATGAATGTAAACATTTATCATAAACACAAAGATATAATAATAACTATATTTATTATTGCTTCTAGGGCATATCTCCAACACATGCGTGTAGCAAGTGGCACAGCTATGTGGAGGAAGTCGAACGCACACAAGCCAGCGGTGAAAACATGGACAATAAGGTATTTCGCAAACACTAGCCAAATTTATGACAAGCTCAAGCATATTCTTACACACTTTGTCTTACATTTTGCAGCTCCTTCGTGCACTCGCTTTGTACCGGGACGACATGAAGGCGGAGTTTAAGTTTCACCATGTGTTCACCGAGATCGAGCACTGCGAAAAATGGTGGGACACTCGCCTGAGCCTCGCCAAGACCAAGGACGGCGTGTACAACCCGGAGGCCCCTCCCCTGCTGCCGGCGAAGGAAGGCCGGAGATCGGCCAGAAGAAGGCGAAGATGCTCAAAGCCGTCGGACCTCCCGCCGAGCGCCTCTAGGCTTCCATCGAGAAGTGCATCACCGACACGAGGTCACACACCGAGAAGAGGGCCGAGAAGAGCGACGATAGGTGGGCGCAGCTGCTCCAGAACCAAGGGCGAAAGATGGACCTCCTCAAGTCCAACTACGCCGCCAAGAAGAGGAACACGGATCTCCAGTTCCTGATGGACGGCAAGGACACGTTGACGATAAGTTCGTCGGTCAAGGCCTGGTACATGGCGCGCCGCAATGCCATCCTCCAGGAGGACAACGCCGAGATCAAGCCTGCCCCTACGCCGAACGCCACTGTTACGCCGAACGCCACAGCGAAAACGGGCGTGGGCCAGCTCTGTCAGCGAGAGAAGGCCGAACTCCCACCCTTTTCTTGCTCCCGTCCTGCCTTTTTCCCCATTCCCCCCACTCCCGCCACTTCGCCGAGCTCCCGCCAGTCCTCCATGCCGCCCAAGTGTTTCGTCAAATCCAGATCGAAACTCGGCGAGGAATCGGGGGAGAAGAAGGCAAGGAAATCGAGAGCGCCGGCCAGGCGATGTCCGGCATGTCAGCCTTTGTGCGATGAGGAAGATCTTGTCGGACGAATGGAGGGAGAGAGAAAGGATAGGGCGAAGCTCAGGCAAGAAGAAGAGCACGCCGACGAGAAGGCGGCGATGAGGGCAAATCAGGCGAAGCAGGCGACGGCGTCGCACGCGGTGCTGATGGCGAAGCAGGTCGTTCCGGCGCCATATCCCCCCACTGGGGAAGCCAGGCAAGCGTTGGCTCGCTGGTAGGATTCTCACCGATCTCGCCGGCCGGCTTCCAGGAGAGCCAGGAGAATGCTCGGCAGAGGTACTCCTCGTCCCCCGAGTTCAACAGCGGGTTCAACCCGAACGTGGTCTTCCCCTGCCCTGTGCTTTGCCCTCCTTCGGCCTTCAATGTCGACATCAACATCCCCTACTCCACCTCTCCGGCGTACGTAGTTCCTTCGTCGGCGATGCGCCGCGGCCCACTCCCGTTCGGCGGAAGCTCGTCGCATACAACCTACGGCAAGGTCGACGCCCACAACTTGTTCGGCGGAATGTCAGCCGAGACATACATGAAGGACATGATCGTCCAAGGCTCGACGCCCGCCAAAAACCCCTCCTTCTTAACTCAAGAACAGTCTCGGGCCGATGCCGAACAAGGCATCGAGTCTCAGGATTTCGCCGACCTCGACGCCGAGGAGATGCAGGGCGAACCGACGCAGGCCGAGGAACGCCTGGGTTGATGCCATGGTTCTGACGAAGGGCAAGAAGGGCAAGAAGAAGCCGAGCACATCGGCGTTGGAGGCACGAATCAAGTGGACGGTGCCCGAGGACCTTTGTCTCTCCGAAGCATGGAAAACGGTGAGTATGGATCCCATCACCGGTGCCAACCAAAACTCCGACAACTACTGGAAGCGCGTGAAGCTAGCGTTCGACGAGCGTAGCCTTTGCGACCCGAAATATAACAAAATTCATATGGAGCGAGGGGAAAAGGTGATGACCAACCATTGGGGGCTCATCCAGCATGCGTGTAGAAAGTGGCACAGCTGTGTGGAGGAAGTCAGAACGTACACAAGCCAGCGGTGAAAACATGGACAATAAGGTATTTCACAAACACTAGCCAAATTTATGACAAGCTCAAGCATATTCTGACACACTTTGTCTTACATTTTGCAGCTCCTTTGTGCACTCGCTTTGTACCGGGACGACATGAAGGAGGAGTTTAAGTTTCACCATGTGTTCACCGAGATCGAGCACTGCGAAAAATGGCGGGACACTCGCCTGAGCCTCGCCAAGACCAAGGACGACGTGTACAACCCGGAGGCCCCTCCCCTGCTGCTGGCGAAGGAAGGCCGGAGATCAGCCAGAAGAAGGCGAAGATGCTCAAAGCCGTCGGACCTCCCGCCGAGCGCCTCCAGGCTTCCATCGAGAAGTGCATCACCGACACGAGGTCACACGCCGAGAAGAGCGACGAGAGGTGGGCGCAACTGCTCCAGAACCAAGGGCGAAAGATGGACCTCCTCAAGGCCAACTACGCCGCCAAGAAAAGGAACACGAATCTTCAGTTCCTGGTGGACGGCAAGGACACGTTGACGATAAGTTCGTCGGTCAAGGCCTGGTACATGGCGCGCCGCAATGCCATCCTCCAGGAGGACAACACCGAGATCACGCCTGCCCCTACGCCGAACGCCACTGCTATGCCGAGCTCCGTGTCCACCTTCTCCAACCATTTGTTCTAGCGGGAATTGCAAGAAATTATAGTATACACAGGTTAGATGTGCTTATAATTATAAACTACTAAATCTACAGATTTTGGCTATCTAAGTGCTTAACCTTCACTCTCTAGTACATTCAGCGATAGTTGCAATTACTCCAACAGAGTTAATACGACACATGTAGCCAGGAATATTCAAAAAAAAAGTTGGTATTTAATAGTTTAAAATAAATTTGAATCTTTTACACCGATACATAGAGGTGGTTTCTAAACATGTAAATTTGTGTTAAAAAATAGTTGTATTTTCGGCTAGAAAAACATAAAAATATGGCTCTACTTAGGCATTAAAAAATTCCTAAGTGGTCTTCACATTTGTCAGTGTATATAGGTCGCGTATGAAAACATAATCCTATGTTAAATTATAAGTAAATGGTGGAAAACCGTACATAATTGTATATATTTTAGAATTTTTTGAAGTAAAACATGAATTTTTTGAGTTTTATAAACCAGGGATCCATTTGGGGTTTCCGATCAATCACTTGTTTTATGCTTGCTCCAATTGCAAGATTTGCTTGAGATGGTCATCCTGTATTTCTCTTTGCAAGATTTAGGTAAGACGGTTTCTCAGCAAAATTTTAGCGAGATGACCTATTGATCATGCCGCGTGGGCCGTGGCTGCTGCCAGCGGTGGCTGATATTTCCGGTCACCGTAGCCCTAGCTATCACAGCCGAGTACGACACTTCTGCGAAGAAGCTCGGCTCCAGAGAACAACCTGACCAAGGATTTCTTATGAAAGTACTGGCATTTCTCATCAGATATCTCTGGATCCCTTCTTGTAGTACTGAAGTTCTTTCGTCAATACTGTTATTGCTAACAGTTCTGTTGAATGGTAACGTAGATTCTAATGGTGGAATATTGTAATCTTATTGGCAAATAAATCCAAACTAATATGCATGTGTAGAGCACAAACACCTTACTTGATTCTTTTTTAGTAAATACCATAAATTTCATGTTTGGAAAGAAAGGCACTGGTAGTACACTCTTCAGGTCCAAAATAAGATATCTAACAGAGCTACACTGTTGGTAATTGACATCTTCAGAATAAAAGATTTATATGTATTTGTTCTAGACGAGAAAGCTCTGAAAGCTCCAACACTTTCACAAGTTCAAGAAACAATCACTCTACTTCTCCTTTAGGACGGTGACACGATTTCCAATGTATCATTTTTATTTGAAACTTGTTATGATTGTACATATGAAGGTATATTTACTGATTGTTGATATCAATGTTGATATCTATACTTCAATAAAATATAAAATAGTTTGACCAATGGGTTTTGAAAAAAAAAGTATTTTAACCAACAAATAATGCAACAACCGCATACTTTTGTAATTTTTATTGGATGAAAGCAGTAGGGTAGCCCTCTCCCACCACCCCCACCCCCGGCGAAATAGTTTCAGTCCTAAAATATTTTCTACCATTAAACTACAATTTGTCACTCAAAAATTGAAACTATATATACAACTTTACCAAATTTTATTAGCACGGCCATTGGAGGTCTGGTGCCCTACTAGAGGCGCTGGTAGCAAGTTCAGAGTCCATCTCGCGAGCCGGCATGAGATTCTATGCACCGTCGGCGCAGCGAGGAAGGTGAAGATTGCAGCGGCTATCACAAGACGAGCAAATTTTTATCCGTTGATAGCAGACCAAAAACTCGAACTAAAGCCCAAAGAAGTGAATGATCTGCATGTGTTTGATATATTTATATGTTTGCTCCTAGGTGGTGGTTTTGGTTGCAATCTTGGAGCATTGGTTTTGATTCAGGTGGATAGCCAAAAATGAAAAATTGGAATGGAATTGGTTTGAATCGGGTTGAAATCCTGCAAGAATACGATTTGGAATCTAATTCGTTTTCTCCATTTGGGATGAATTCAAATTAAGTACATGGGCCGACGAGGTGCTACAGAAAAAAGGCCGGCCTGATACGTGCCGTCCTTCATTCGAGAGATAAAAAACTCGAAGCCTTCTTCCTTCACCTCAGAGTGCGGCGACGCACCGCCCTCGTGTGCCCTAGGCAGGCTGCCGGCCATCGACATGGAGGCGAGCGGTCCCAGTTCGAAGAGAAAGAAGCTCGCAGCGGCCAAGAGGAAAGTTTCACCGGCGCCGGAGGCCGTGGAATCGCCCGATCCCAGGCCGCCTCCCTCCGCCCCCAACCAGCAACCGCCGCCCGCAGTGGGCGCAGCTGGAGGAGGCGCCGACCGCGTCAGCGACCTCCCCGACGCCCTACTCTTGGAGATTATCTCCCTCCTCCCCGCCAAGGACGGCGCCCGCACCCGAATCCTCGGGTCCCGGTGGCGCCACCTCTGGCTCTCCGCCCCTCTCAACCTCGACTGCTGCGACCTCGCCGCTCGAAGGGATGAAATGGCCGGCGTCATATCACGCATCCTTTCCTCCCACCCGGGCCCCGGTCGTCGCTTTTGCGTCGACGTGATTTACCTCGGCGACCTAAATGCTGCCGTGGACTCCTGGCTCCGATCCCCTGCTGTCGACAAACTCCAGGAGCTCGATTTGTGGTACTTCCGAGACTATTGCCTGCCGCCGGGGCAGCTGGCCGCCTCCGCCTTCCGCTTTTCAAGCACCCTCCGTTCTCTCACCATCGGAAGATGCCACATCACTGACGGCATCATGCAGGGGCTTCACGTTCCCCAGCTCAAGGAGCTAGCACTTGAGCAAGTCGAAATTTCGGAGGGCTCGCTGCAGAGCATGATTGCCGGATGCCCGGCCCTTGAGTACTTGCTGATTCGACACAACGTTGGCTTCAGTTGCGTCCGGATCAACTCCCTTACACTTAGAAGCATTAGTGTTTATGCAATTGCGAAGAGATTGGAGCTCCAACTCAGAGAACTCATCATCGAGAATGCCCCTTCTCTTGAAAGGTTGCTCTGTTATAATAGATTAGATAACCAGCATATATCAGTGATCTCCGCTCCTAAACTGGAGACCTTAGGATGGATTCCTGATCAGGATGATCACAGACTTGACTTTGGCTTGACAGTTATTCAGGTAGCTTGGTACTTGCTGCCTCAGTGAGGCTTGTATGCTGCATTTTTCTGTGTGGTGAAATTTACATTCCATCTGCACATGTACATGGCTTAATGATTTCCTCAATGCTTGATGAAGGGATTACGTGTTGATAGCTTGACAACGGTGGTGAGCACAGTGAAGACTTTAGCATTTAAGATGTATGCTCTTAGTTTGGATATGGTTATCGACTTGATGAGGTGCTTTCCCTGCTTGGAAAATATGTACATTCAGGTGACGTTTCTTCCTCGACACTTCATACTTTTCAACTGCTCTTTGATCTACTCTGAAGTGGTCATTTGTCCGTGCGTCCTTTTTCAGTCAACAAAGGGAAAATGGCGCTGTGAACACCAGGATCCTATCAGATGCCTGGACATCCGCCTCAAGACAATAGTGCTGGAACAATATCAGGGCATTGAGTCTGAAGTTAACTTTGTCAGATTCTTTATACTGAATGCGAAAGTACTAGAGTCAATGACACTTACTGTTTTAGGCGGTAATGAGAAATTTATCGCAAAACTTCGGAGGAAGCTTCAGCTGGAGAATAAGGCTTCAAGAGGTGCTCAAATTCATTTTAGAACTGATAGATATCTTAGTAATGATTGGGACATCAAGCATCTCCGGGATCTAACTGACCCTTTTATACTCAAACGCTAAAACTGGGCATGCTGGTTCCTTGTGGCTATGTTTGCTCATCTCAGTTGAAACTAGGTTTCATCTTTTGAGCTTTTGTTCTTCCTCTCTTGCCTACCTTATGCTGTAGTTTCTCCAAACTTGATCAGTTCTTTTGTTTGTAGTTCTCTCTGTTCTTTGTATTATTCTTGAACTCAGTGGCATTTAAACAAGCTTAGGTCTGCTCTCAATTTTTTGATATACTGTTTGATGACTCTGGAATTTGTAGCCATGCAGAATTCCCATTAAAGTTGTGTAACTATAGTTGAAGGTGATAGCTGTCCATCTGTACTAACATGATATACTTTAGGAGCCGAGGTGTTGTCCAATACAAAATTGCATTCTTGGAATTTATTTCCTTATCTTGCATTGGCGTTGCTAGGATGCGTATCATAACTGAAAATTCTAACACACAGCTTCCTTGTTTGTCAATTGTTCATGTGGCTCTATTTTTCACATAGCTTCAGTTTTTTTTGTAGTGTACAGCTAATTTCCATTATTGTTTACATAAGCTTAAGTTCTGTTTTATGTTCTATTTTATACATTGCGGTTTTTTGGAGTATATTTGGCTACGTAATATACATTGAGCCATCAAATTCTCTAGATTGGATAATACCACACTAGTAAACAGATCAAGCGGTGACAATGTTGGAAATATATGAGATTTGTCCTAAACAAGATAAATACACTATTAAAGCCTTTAGGATACAAATGATTTCTCTTGTTCCGTGTTGTACATTAGTGTATTGATCGTCTTTTTTTATGTCCCCAATTGCAAGATTTGTTTGAGATGGTTACACTGCATTTGTCTTTTTCAATGATGAAGAAGGATAATTGTGGTTATTGCCCTATTGATCATTTTGCCTGAAGGCAGTAGCCTAGATCGGCAAGGAGTCGGCGGTCTAGAAACTCCACTTGTCTGACCAAGAAATCCTTGCCAGATACCTCTTGATCCCTTCTTGTAGCACTGATGTTTTTTCTTTCGTACTGTTTTTTGTTTAAAATTTCTGTTGAGTACTGATTTAAATTCGAACAATGGGAAATTTGAACTTATTGGTAAATCAATCCAGACTAGTGTTCATGTGTAAATTATAAGCTCCTTGCTTGATGGCTGTGTATAAATACCATAAATTTCATATCTGGCTAGAAATGCAAGAGTACCAACCTTGCAGCTTTCCAAATACTTCATCTGTCATCACGTAGAGTATACCGTTCAAAATCAGATATTTTGAGGACATTATGTTATTCAGAGTACAAGTTCCTCTTGAAAAGTAATGGGAGCTTCAACTGTACTGCAAGTTCAACAAAATAGTACTCCCTCGTTGCAAATACTTCTTTAGGGCATTGACGGTGTCTCTAATGTGATACTTTAAACATTAGAGACTATGTAAGCATATACATACTAGTATATATCAATTTTCTTATGATCTTGATATATTTCTCTGAAATTATAGTGCAGCATCAGAAAAGATTGAGAAACAAAGATTTAAACAGACAAATATATGTTTGATAAATACACCCCACAATGTTTGAGGAATCAAGCATATGGTGATCTAAGTGATTTGTTTGGATGTGGACGTTAAAGCTGGGTTTGCCCTGTATTTGGAGCTTTTCTTGGTTACCAGCCCACCTCATTCAGTATCCATCCTAGATAGCATGAGGTGATCAGCAGCTGGATTTTAGGAAGACTTCCGTTCCTGACATTTTGTGCTCATCTTGAAAAACTTAAAATTCGAACTTCCTCCACTTCATTCCACGCTACATCCAAGCTTTGGTTCTGCCTCTACTGACTACTGTGCACTTAATTTTCAGTGTGAATATTACATAAGCTTAAATTCTACTGTTTTATGTTCCATTTTGCATGTTGAATTTATTTGGAGGGTGTTAGTCTGCATAACGTTTAGCCCACACGGTGGCAAATGTCTTTGAGTAGAGTTTGGAACCTTTGAGAGTTAGGTGACAGAGCATGTTTTCTTTGTCATGCAGACGACTCTACCAGTCATCTGTCGTATATCTTTCTCTTCTCCTTTTGGCGACTGTATAATCTGTTTTCTTGCTTTCCCAATGGCAAGATTTTGAGGAGTTCAGTTAGTTGTACACTTGTACATATGGTGAATGTTGCGTGTCTAATGTACATACTGATATTGTGGAGGACCAGTTCAGTTGGCAGTGCTATGGTGCATATGGACCAGTTCAGTCACCAGTGCAGCTGCCGAGCGTGGCAAGAAATGTGCGGCGAAGAAGCTCGACTGCGGCAAACAGAAGATCCTGGCTTTTCTTGATCAGACATTTCATCGATCTCTTGCAGATCTGAAGCTCTTTTTTTCCCTGTGTGTACTGGCTAAGATCTGAAGCACAACTTCCTGATGGCAAAGGGATACGCATTCCAAATTTTTTTACAAGTTTGATGAAATCGTACTTCACATGAAATACATAATGGACGTGGTCACGTGGAAGCAACATTTTGTTTATGATGATGTTCCTCTCCCTGGGAATTGGGATGAACGTTGTGGTGCATCTGGGAAGAAATCTGCCGCGAAAAAGCTCGGTTGCTGAAAATTAACAGACAAACCGACCAAAGAATTTCTTTCTGTAGGTGCCTTCGTGAAAAGAAGGTCCTGGCTTCCTTGTTATAGATATCTCATTGCAACAAGTGTGCCGTGGTCTGCAAATATATCAATTGTTTCACTGGTCCATACTTCACACAAAATAGATCTTGGACGTTGCATTTTCTTTATGATCTTCCTTTTTTTTCGAGTGAAGTGCTCACATATGAGTTCACAAATCATAGCTCACATTGTTTAGACTTAATACTACTATAAGTGACGACGAGCCCGAAATATAGCTTCGTTAACTCACTCTGAGCTCAGTTATTAGCTCGATGAGTCCAGCATTTTTGGACAAGCCTACGAAAATTAAATGCTTGAATGTAAAATGTGGAAATGTAGATCACATGAATGATACAAATACATAAGAATATGTCATTCTAGGAGATCTCATATTATGAATATATAGTTATGGGTTTCATGAATTCATATACGAGTCAGAGAACATCTTTCATAAAGCATTTATTTACGAGTTATACAAGTTTTTATTCTTTTTGGATATTTTTAGGAAAAATGTCTTTTAGATGATCCAATGGCGTGATTGGTAGCCCATATGGAGTTCAAACAGGCCTTGGAGCCCTAAAGTGGGCCGATTAGACACCTCTAGCCAGCACGCCCCAAAGCATCTCTCGGCTAGGCCATGGAGGAACGGCCGGCAAGGTGAACCGCACTCCCCTTCAACAAATTCATAAACGAAGAAGGCACCTCATGCAAATTGGAATTAGAAGTCGGAATTTCCAAATTATGCATGCAGAATGGTCGAAATTGAAATAATTTGGAGAAGAATCGAGGATTCATACCTTGCGAGCGTTTCCCGGAGCACTTCGCAGGTGCTGGTGGCATTGGCGGCCGGAGCAATAGTAGATGGGACCTCGATGGACGCAGCGACCATAGGAGGGACCAACCTCTTTGGAATCTCCAGCTGCTTCGGCTTGCATCACTCTGTGGTTTTCGGCGCTGACTTGTTCTTCCTCGTCGATGGCACGAGAGCTACGGAGGTCCCCACAGGCGCGGCTATAGCAAAACCGCGTTGGATGATGTGGTTGCCCTGCCGCTTGGGTTTCACTCTATTGGAGTCTATCACAGAGGCCAGAGCGAGTGGGCCGACGGCGGGGACAACCAAATGAGCTGCCAGAGGGGTAGGGTCGATTCGGATGCATCGAGTGGGAAATGACGAGCAGCTGTTGGGAGATGTCCGTGGTGGTGTTAGGGGGCTATGGCGAGGCCCGAGGGAGCGGGGGAGGTAGATCTGCGTTGGATGTGATAGAGGCGATCGGGAAGCGGAAATGATGTCATTGAAATATAGGGGCACTGACGTGATTGTTGCGCAACCCTAAAGGTTAGGTCGAAATTTCAACATTTGATGGCATGTCAATTGCTTTTGTTTCTCCCGATAAAAAAGTTCCGTTCACACCGTTCTAAAAATGATATCGCAGATCTCTCTCTATATCTCTGTCTCTATCTCTACTTATCTACTACTTATAAAGAAGCAAATATAATCTTTGCTATGCGCATCCGGGTTAACTTTTATGATTCTTTCACCATCACAGGATCAAATACACTAAATGAAATCTCATCGTACGGATAGATCTACTTAGCATTATGTGCAGTTAGCAATTAACCCAGCGGAGCGGAGCATGCTGCCTACGGACTACCGCCTCCACCAAATATCGTAGTGCAACCAAGCAATAAATATAGCTAAATTAATGGAACTGATCACGATCAATAAAAATAAGGCTAAATTAAGGAACTGATAACCATTAGATCCGATCCGATCCTCTGCCATCCGCCTCCACCAAATACGTAGTGTAACCAAGCAATAAATATGGCTAAATTAACGGGACTGATCATGGTCAATAAAAATAAGGCTAAATTAATGGGACTGGTAACCATCAAATCCGATCCTATCCTTTGCTTCCGCAGCCAGGCCACGCCGTACTAACACACGCACCGCATATCCTTCGTGGACCGTCATCTCACCGTGCAGCCGATGAGTTCGTCGACCAGCTTCTCCCCAACGCCCCATGAAGGCTCTACTCTTATATTCATGCAAGGAATGCGCCGCCCAGTTTTTCTTGCATCGTCGCCGCCGTGACCGTCGCGCGCATCCGAGGACCTCGACCTTGACCCCGACAACGCCAGGTGCTTCTCTTCTACCAGAGTGTTAGCACCTTAGCACCTGCAACATTGACATTCTGGTAATCAATATGGCAAGTTCATACATCCAAACTTTGTGTTGACGATTATCTAAAGTTGATATATGAAATCTTCAAATCTTGACACTCACACGTAGCTGGTACAATATAGAACTTATGGTTAGGCATAAAACATAAATATGTTAAGAATAGTTGATGTAGTCAAGGTCGATTTATTCGAAACCCACTAAACTGGAGAAAAATCAAAGAAGATACGTAGAGCCATGAACAATAAACTATGCAAACATAGTACGAATTCATCTTTCAATTTATAGCATCTGTACGTGTATGATGGTGATACATTAATCACATAAATATATTGGATCCATGAACAACTATAGTGCATTGCACAGACATGTAGTTAAAGTATAAAGAATAATAATGCACTGAATCGGAAGAGTTGAAGAATAACAGTGCATTAGAATCGACAATTCCAATAATAGTAGAGATAAGTTGTATATGTATAAAGGCCTGAACCCAATAAGGTACAAGTCCCTGTGTTTACAGTGCTAGTCCCTGGATCGAATAGCTAGCACCCACAGTTTAAGATGTAATATCAAGAAACAAAGATCATATTACAACTCATAACCAGGAATAAAATAGTTTAATACAACTTATATAGCTCATATGGCTATCTTATTACAGAGCAACAGATATATCTATAAAGCATGAAGTCCTTCATCTTCATATGCCACATGCAAACATGTTGGTTGTAGACTTGTAATCCCTACTCAACAAACTTTACTAACATCAAAGAAACCTGCAACATGATAAGTTACAGCCACAAGGGTCAATATATTTGAATTATATTGGCAAGTGATATCATATAGATATGGAGAGTCTAACATCTACATGAGTATATGGATAAGTGGAGTTTTCGCTGGCCTTTGCATAAAATAAGTTTTTCCTATCCTTTGTAAAATAGTTTTTCTCTTTTTCAAAACACTTCATCAAACATGGCACACTGGATACACACCAGGTGCTACCCTTGTTCACCCAACAAGTTTTAACTTGGAGAAATTATAATGATGAGATTCTTGAACTTCTTCACTGTCTTGATGCTCAAATTTTCCATAACCGGGGACATGACTAAGTACTTAGTTTTACTCTCTCGAGAGGTGGTGCACTTTCTCCACAAGACTCAACATGCATCGAGACGAGACTTTTTAGAAACAATCCCTCAGACCACCATGGACGTGGTCCATCCTATCATCACTACCACCTTTTGTCCATCTGGCTGAGTTCTTGAAACTTAGTTGGTCAAGGCAGAGCCCATATGCCATGTGGCTGCACTAGAAGCTTTCGCGACAAGAATGTCTCAAATCTCTTTGTTCCCGGCTGTCCATCCACAAGTGAGATACACCAGGGTAAACCATAGAAATGGGCCCTGAGTAACCACTCAACAAAAGTCCATCCATACAATTACCATTTCCACCCAGGTGTTTCATTAACATCAGTTGTTTTCATTAGTCTAAAACAATACTTGTATTTTCATAAGACATCATATCATGATTTCCACCCACAAATCTATATAGCTAGACTAAGCATTCTAAACTTACCATGGCTCCTGTCTTTAGGATATACTACCAAGGTAGATATATGGGATTTGCATAGCATAGAAATATTTAAAATAGTCCTAACATGCATACTACAAAAATATCACTAATGCAATATTGAAAAGATAGGACTTTTGATGACCAAAGTATCACTTGCCTTTTTAGTAGAAAATCTAGGTACTCTCCTTGATCTTGCAAATGTCACACTCCTCAAAGTTCACTACAACAATACAAACAAGCAAAAATCACACACTTAAAACTACCACACAAAATAACAAAACAAATCAAGAAAACAAAGAAATGCATGCAACCATGCAAAATGTTATTTTATTGAAAAAGTGGTTCCTAACAAGGTTCTAAACATTTCAAAACACCTACTGGTATTTTATAAAAGTGGAATTTTATTTGAAACCAAGTTAGTGAAATAAGTCATTTAAATCATTTTTCTTTGGTTAGAAAAGCTTTTATTCAAAGGAATAATTTCTAGTGTCAAAAAAATATATTTTTAATTTCAAGTATTAGTGTTTATGGTCAGAGGGTTCAAAACAAAACCATTTGCAAAAGGATTTACTCAAAAATAATTTTTAGAACAATTTTTATACTCAAAATAGCCCTAAACAAGTCTCTGCCTAAAACTCTAATTTTTCAGAAGCAAATGACCAAAGTAAGGCCATAGGTGCAAATTACACATTTTTATGAATCCACAGATACCTAATTTCCAATTTTTGGATTTACAGAACAAAGGTTATGAATTTTACAAGTTAATTCATATAATAGATCAAAATCTGGATTTTAAATCGAAAACCCTGACACGCGGCGTGTTCTGATTGGACGGTACCGCTTCGCGTGGATCAACTTCATAGGCTGTTGGGTTTAAGCGAGTCCGAGAGGCCCAGATGGATTGATACCCCTTCATTTAATTGATCTATCATGGCCTTTCGATTTAGATCCTACGGATCAGAGTGCTCTGACCAGATATGGGCGGCAAGTCTGGCGACGGCATACTGGCGGTGTTAGGGGTAAAGGGAGGGGCACTGGGGCGTTACCGAGTCGCGGGGTCGAGGTGGTTGTGCTGGCTGTCACGGGCGAGGGAGGGGCGCACGGGTGAGGCGGCGATTCCTCGTCGGAGTTGTGGCCACTGTCAGAAGCTCTCAGTCAACAACGGGGCGATGCTCTAGGGCACAAGAGGACAATTCACGTGCATCAGAAGGTGCACAATACAGCAGCGAGCAAGCTCGTTTGAATTGGAGGTCGAGGGGAGCACTGGACTCACCGGAATGCGTCACCGGAGTTGTGCTCGTCGTCGGTTGCTCACAAGCGAATACAAGCCGAGCCTACAAGATGCCAGCGGACAAAAGGACGACATTAGTAGGTGCACAAGACGATGGAGAGCAATCTAGTGTGAACCAGGTGGCAAGGGGTGGTCTGTGCTCACCGGATTTTTTGCCGGAGTCCGTCGGTGCTGCGGTGGTGCGAGCTCGAATTGGAGCAGCCTGGGGGCTCTCGGTGTGTGAGACTTGAGGGAAAATGGAGAGGATAGAGAGGGTATTAAGAGAGCATGGTCGAGGGAGGGAATCACACACGCAGTTAAGAGAATTTACTAGGATTAAGTCGAGGAAACGGCAGGGGAGGGGGACGTGTTTAGCGCGCGGGGTTGATGACGATGGTGATGTGGAGGTGGGGTCGTCCTGACAGCGGGTGGGTACGGTGAGTAGCGGGTGAGAAAAGAAAAATGCGGGAGAGAGAGAGGTGGCCCGGGTGGGCTTTTAGTGGGCTGGGGGTTTGCTGGGCTGGGCAGGTAGCTTCTCTTCTCTTTTTTTTTCTTCAAAACTTTTTCCTTGTCTTTTTCTATTTTCTGTTTTTACTCAATTCAATTAATTTAAACTTATTTTTGATTTCAAAACCTTACCAAATATTTTCATTAGGTTTTTTAACAATTATTAGTGTATTATTTAGTCCAATTCAAATATTTTTAGCACTTAATATTCATTTAAAATTAAGTGATGCTCCTTGGCATTTATTTAAATAAATTTTTGAATATGGTTCATAAGCCCATATAATTTTATTTAAATAAAATTTTATTCTTTTATATCATTTAGGTATACTTTTATTCCATTTAATCATGTATTGGTTTAAATTGTCTTTGAAATAATTCTTATTTATTTATTTATTTCCTTGTCTTATAAAATTTATATCTTTTTATTTATAGCTCCAAAGTTAGTGATTCCAATTTGTATAATTCTATTTAATAAATATTTATCTATTTATATCCTTTAGAATTACTTTGTCCGCAATTTGGTATGGACTTTATCTATGAGCTTTATTAGCTTTGGAATACTTTCTTTTATCTTATAAAAATCATAAGTTTTTATCCATGGCTCCAAATGGAGTGAAATTAATTCCCATGGTTTTGTAATATTTTTGTTTACAATTATTGATCATTTAGGAATGTTTGTTGCTAAATTTTTATATGGAACAAAGCCATAGTCTTGGAGTGATCTTGATGATGATTTCCTTCATTAGGGTTTAGGTTTAACATTTTGCAAGTGTTCAAAATCAAGATACATTCCATGCATGAATGCATTTGATCTGTTTAAAAATTTGTTTGTTGATTTTTCATTCAAGTTTTGTTCAAGTAAGGTTTTGATGTTTCCATTTAGAAGCAAAAGTTTCTTTTCCCTCTAAATTTCAACATATTTCTTTTGTTTATTTATTTTTCACATTTCAAAATTTGCAAAATTTTGGGATGTGACAGAATACCACCCTTAAAAGGAATCTCATCCCGAGATTCATGAAGGCTAGAAACAACAAGTTGGTTTCAGGACAGCTAGGGTACTACCACCCTTAAAAGGATTTTTAACTAGATTGCATCTTGGCTTACTTGGTGTCTTGATGTAACTTCTCTGGATAATTGTTTGCATAGTGTCCCTTATTACCACATTTGAAACATGTGACAAGGTTGAGGTCCTTCACAGGTTTGCTTGTCTTGTTCTTCTCCTTTTCTGGACAATTTGATGCATAATGTCCTAGCTTTTTTGCAGTTGTGGCACATCACCTGGCTAATATCCCTCTTTATCCTTGGTATCACTATCTCTTGTTTGTTTCCTTGGCTCTTCTTTTTGGGTCTCTCCAATGCTAGGAGGTCTCTTAGTTCATGTTCTTCATATTTCACCACAAATGTAGGAAAACTTCCTCGGTTCTTAGAACGGTTCCTAGGATAACGTCCACATTTCCTCTTTTGTTCACCAAAGTTGGTTACCTTGTATGGAGGTGCATATTGAGATTTGGTTTTGTATTCATCATTCTTGGTAGAAGTTGCACCTTAATGGGTGTTTCCAAAGACTTGATGTATTCCATCCTTAGCTTGATGTTTCATCTGTTGAACTATAGGATATATGTGGCATTGGACAAGGACATGATTAGTTCCTTCACATAGGAAACAAGTAACTTGAGATGTGGGGCATTGCCTAGCTGGATGGTTCTCATCACAGTTAGGGCATTGGTCAATATGCTCTTTATAAGTGTGTCCTATGTCTCCACAGATTTTGCAGGCTTGTGTTCTTTCCACCATATCATCCTTGAAATCATGGTTATCATAATTCCTTTGGGAATGGTTGATTCTCAAGTTGATCATCTAATTGGTCATCCTCTGCAACAATTGGGATTGGGATCCCAAGAACTTTAGCATGGATGGGTCTAACTCAATGTTGTTGTGGTTGTTGGCTAAAAATTGGGTCGTCACTTGATTCAACTTAGTTTGGGTTGCTAGTAGTTGTACTGTCATGTGCATCTCTAGGTTGTTGTTGTTGTCACCATCCTTGATGTTGGAGTTGTGGTCTCTTGGAGAATTCATCTTCTTAGGTTGGGTTGGAATTAGAATAGACAAAAGGTTTCTATGGAAAGAATCTACTCACACACAACAAATCACACAAAGCAATGTACAAGCAATCACAATCATGCATTCCACTCAAGCAACAAAGTTTAAGCATAACTTAGGCAAACAAAATATTATTGCCACACCACATAGGTTTGTATGATCAATAAAAGATCAGTAAATCAATTTTTAAACGAAACACTAGCATGTTGGTCCAACTATAAGGTATGACTTGAGATCATTCAATCCTTCTTCCTAGCTATTACATCAGGAACCAGATCATGGTATCCTTGGAAGAAATTATTGAATCTTGATCACAAGGTTCAAAGGTGATAATGGTTCCTCCTAAGTTGTGTTTCCTTAGTCTCCAAGTCTTGAGTATTATTCTTATCTCACTTGAAGTCTTTAGTGATGTCCAAGTTGAAGTCCTTGGTGAAACTGAAGCTGAAGTCCTTTGAGATGTTGAAGTCCTTGATCATGTTGAAGTCTTTCTCCAACAAGTTGAAAAAGGGAGAGATGTAGAATCAAAACAAAATGCTTAGGAAAGAGTTTACAAGATTGTTTGTAAATAAGTTAGAACAAATACAACTCCTATTTCTAAGGGGTTTTGTCCAATCCTAGGGTTACAATCCTACAGGCAACACAGTGCTTTGATACCATCTGTAGAGGCCCGAACCCAATAAGGTACAAGTCCCTGGATCGAATAGCTAGCACCCACAGTTTAAGATGTAATATCAAGAAACAAAGGTCATATTACAACTCATAAACAGGAATAAAATAGTTCAATACAACTTACATAGCCCATATGGCTATCGTGTTATAGAGCAGCAGATATATCTATAAAGCATGGAGTCCTTCATCTTCATATGCCACAGGCAAACATGTTGGTTGTAGATTTGTAATCCCTACTCAACAAACTTCACTAACATCAAACAAACCTGCAACATGCTAAGTTACAGCCATAAGGTTCAATACATTTTAATTATATTGGCAAGTGATATCATATATATATGGAAAGTCTAACATCTACATGAGTATATGGCTAAGTGGAGTTTTGGCTGGCCTTTGCATAAAATAAGTTTTTCCTATCCTTTGTAAAATATTTTTTCTCTTTTTCAAAACACTTCATCAAACATGGCACAATGGATACACACCATGTGCTACCCTTGTTCACCCAACAAGTTTTAACTTAGAGAAATTATAATGATGAGATTCTTGAACTACTTCACTATCTTGATGCTCAAAATTGTCCATAACCGGGGACGGAGCTAAGTACTTAGTTTTACTCTCTCGAGAGGTGGTGCACTTTCCCCACAAGACTCGACATGCATCGAGATGAGAATTTTTAGAAACAATCCCTGAGACCACCATGGACGCGTTCCATCCTATCATCACTACCACCTTCTTTCCATCTGGCTGAGTTCTTGCAAATTAGTTGATCAAGGCAGAGCCCATATGCCATGTGGCTGCACTAGAAGCTTTCGCGACAAGAATGTCTCCAATCTCTTTGTTCCTGGGTGGTCATCCACAAGTGAGATACACCAGGGTAAACCATAGAAATGGGCCCCGAGTAACCACTCCAAAAAAATCCATCCAAACAATTACAATTTCCACCCAGGTGTTTCATTAACATCAGTTGTTTTCATTAGTCTAAAACAATACTTGTATTTTCATAAGACATCATATCATGATTTCCACCCATAAATCTATATATCTAGACTAAGCATTCTAAACTTACCATGTCTCCTATATTTAGGATATACTACCAAGGTAGATACTATGGGATTTGTATAGCATAGAAATATTTAAAATATTCCTAACATGCATACTACAAAAATATCACTAATGCAATATTGAAAAGATAGGACTTTTGATGACCAAAGTATCACTTGCCTTTTTAGTAGAAAATCTAGGTACTCTCCTTCATCTTGCAAATGTCACACTCCTCAAAGTTCACTACAAAAATACAAACAAGCAAAAAGCACACACTTAAAACTATCACACAAAATAACAAAACAAATCAAGAAAACAAAGAAATGCATGCAAGCATGCAAAAGGTTATTTTATTGAAAAAGTGGTTCATAACAAGGTTCTAAACATTTCAAAACACCTGCAGGTCTTTTATAAAAGTGGAATTTCATTTGAAACCAAGTTAGTGAAATAAGTCATTTAAATCATTTTTCTTTGGTTAGAAAAGCTTTTATTCAAAGGAATAATTTCTAGTGTCAACAAAATATATTTTTAATTTCAAGTGTTAGTGTTTATGGTCAGAGGGTTATAAAATCTTTTTTGTTGGGTAATTATCAACAACTAATGGCTATGATCACTTTTGTTTGTTCACCGCTTTACTAAGCAATAATTGTGACGTAGTCCTAAAAAAGTTATGTGCCTATATACAGATCCTAAAGAGTTGAAGAGGATGAGGGATAGAGAATTAGAGAATTAGAGGAAATTAGAGCATGCCTGATCTTGTCCATGCCTGCAAATTAGAGCAACAAAATACCCAAATTAGTGAAATTCTCATACTTAATTGTAGGGCTTCGTAGTATGAAAAACAAAAAAATTCTATCGCATGAACACACACAAGCCAAGATCTAATCTACTAGATCGGCGCAACGAGTTGATAGAGTCTAACCCTTGGAGATTCCAAATTGGTTAACGAGATCGGATTCTTGTGGTTGATATAGTCGTTCACTTGCCGATCTCAAGAACCCGTACACGATCCTTTAGGCACCGCGTTCCGCAGCGCTTCTGTAGTCGGTCACATGTTCGGTACTCGATGAAGACCTTCCTCTCCTTGTTCTAGCAGGCAACGGAGGTTATAGACCTTTCCTCGCGATTCCAGCAGCACGGCAACGTGGTGGTACAAGTAGAGAGGAAATCCCGCAGGGCTTCGCCTAAGCCGGAGCGGGTATGGTGGAGTAGAGAGGGACCTTGGCTACTAGGGTTTAGAGGCTAAGGGGTTTAGATGTGGTGGCCGACGACTAGGGTTAGCTAGACTGCGGTCTTTAGAGGAGCTCTAGGCGGCGGCGACTTGAGAGGGCAAGGGACGGCGGCTACGGTTTTGGTGTGAGGTGTAGGGGCGCCCTACCCCTACTTATATAGGTGGTAGAGGCGGTTTGGGGGGAGGGGAGTCCTCCCCCAACTCCTCATTGTGGCCGATGGCAAGGGAGGGAGGGAATCCTTCCCTTAGTGGGATTCCTTTCCTCCCTCCACTAGGCAACCATGTTGGGATTTGACTTCTCAAATTGGCATTTGACTTTTCAAACTAGAGTTTGATTTGTCTCTTCCCATTGCCCAGCCAAGTGACCTAGGACATAATGCAACCATTCCACTTTGGTATGACACATCCATGTACCCTTCCCACTCCGGATCGGTGGACCTTCTATACCCTTCTAGAACATTCCGATGAAAATACCAAAACCATTTTCGAACTTCGGAATTGGACTTTCCTTATATGAATCTTATTCTCCGAACTATTCCGGATCTCCTCGTGATGTCCTGGATCCAATCTGAAACTCCGAACAACAATCGGTCTCTTACTCACATTCCATATCTGCTAAACAACATTGAATCCTTAAGTGTGTCTCCCTACGGTTCGTGAATTATGCAGACATGATCGAGACTCTTCTCCGATCAATAACCAATAGAGGAATCTGAAAATTCATATGGCTCCCACATATTTATACGATTACTTCGTGATCGAATGAACCATTTACATACGATACCAATTTCCCTTTGTCTCGCGATACTTTACTTTTCCGAGGTTTGATCGTCGGTATCTCTACATACCTAGTTTAACCTCGTTACTGATAAGTACTCTTTATTCGTTCCTGTGATATGTGATCCCTTGTGAGCCAGTCACATGCTTGCAAGCCAATTGGAGGACATTCCACCGAGAGGGCCTAGAGTATATCTATCCGTCATATGGATGGACAAATCCCACCCTTGATCCATGTGCCTCAACACATACTTTCTGAATACTCAATGACACCTTTATAACAACCCAATTACGAAGTGGTGTTTGATGTCATCAAAGCATCCATCCGGTGATGGTGATTAACATGATCTCATGGTCGAAGGATTTAGGTTACTATATATGTATCTGAAAATTTATAGCAAAAGAACTATTGAAATAACTTGATATTATGCTACGCTTAACTATAAGAGTATGTCCATCACACCATTCTTCTAATTATAGATCTTGTTATTAATAACATCCAATGTTCATGATTAGGAAACTATAATCATCTATTAATCAACAAGCTAGTATTAAAAAAGGTTTTACTAGGGACTCTTACATATTTACAAATCACACAAGTATTAATGTTTCCGATTAATACAATTATAGCATGGATGTAAACATTTATCATAAACACAAATATATAATAATAACTATTTTTATTATTGCCTCTTGGGCATATTTCCAACATTAACTACCGGCCAACAATGCAATAGTACTTATGTCATAATAATAATAAAAGGAAAAAGTAAGGATACACTTGATAAAACCCATCGCCATATGTTTGTTGTCACCAAATGCAAAGGATTTCTGCCAACACTTGATAAAATCATGCCGCGGACTGTCGATAAATGTCACCCTTGAAGCTTTCAATTCCACTAGATTTCATGATTTTAGAAATACCATACACCTATTTAAATGGCTAAAGTGCAGAAACGAGTTCAAAATTGCAGTTCAATAAATGCTGAAGGAACTTATGTGGGGTATTAAAAGTGGAAATGATCAAAAAATAAAAGCATGTGCCAGATCAAAATTAATATGAAGGATACTCATTTCATTTGATACTTATTTAGATCAAGCTTAATATGAAGGAGAATGATTTTATCTCTATTTAGATGAAGCTTAATATGAAGGAGGCTCATTTGAGCCCTATTAGATAATGTTAATAAGCTTAACTTTCTTAGGATTTTATTTTAAGAAACTGAACTTAATTAACGAACAAATAAGATTCAGCTACCTGTGAACTCTTATAAATCTGGTGGCACACTGACACATAACAACAGCCATCCCAGACGTTTGGAGCATGGAAAATCACACCATCAAATATTTACATGAAGGGCAAGAATAAACTAAATTTTCTAGGGGATTTTTACTTGCAAAACTGAACTTAACTAAAGAGGAAATATGATTCAACAAGTTGTGACACTCTTGTAAATATGGTGGCCAGGAGGCACAAAATGATCATCCCAAGTTTAGAGTATTATGCAAATCACACAGTTAAATATAAAATTCAAAGACTAATAATTGAATGCTGACTCAATTACGTGTAGGAGCAGCAACTGGCTACAAAAGCGTCAAATGTCAAATGCAGATTCTACATGTTTTTTTGCAAACCAAACATACTGCATGCCTTTCACAATAACTTGTTGTAGATACATCACAAATGCTATATTCTATTGGGTTTCTCACCACCTACTAAGTATTCCGAGCAGGGGTATCCACCGACGGACGCGATGACACTCCTTATTGTTGAAGACCCGGCAGCACCCCAATCCGTACGCCTCCTGTGTCGAGATTGAGGAGTCCCAAGGTACTCCCTTCGTCTCGGTTTATAAGACTTACGCGTAATTATATTATTAAAAACTTTAAATGTTATATTTCCTATTGATATAATTTTTATATTATATAATTCATATTATATAGCTTATGCGAACGACCTAGATATACGCGTAAGTCTTATAAACTGAAATAGAGGGAGTAGTAGCACCCCAACCCCTTCGATGCGGGTGTCGATCTCGAGGAGGCGCGCTGGGATGGCACGAATTAGGAAGTCCCGGGTGGCACTACTCATTTGGATCAACTCGAAAACCAATTTTGTTGCTCGAGACTAATCCTAACGAATTTGCCTAACGTGGTCTAATTGGTGGACTTCTATCTATTTCTTGAAGAGATTGAGGTAGGTCCTTGCGGTCATGCGTTGGCGCTTCGGCTCGCGGTACAACCATGGCGGCGGAGTGTACACCTCTCCTGAACCATCACTTGAGACTTCAAACTCCACCTCTTCTGGATCCTCCTCTTCTTCTTCATCCTCACCGCAACAAGAACGGCCTCATCTCCTCCACCATCATCGTCTTCATCATCATCATCCTCGTCCTCATCATCATCATCGTCCTCATGTCATCATCATCCCCATTGTTGCCATCATCTCCATTGTCATCATCCGGGTGGATTCAATTTGCTTGGAGAGCAACTGCAATGTCATAGCTTCAATAGTTTGATCCCTTTCTGGACTGTCCCTGCAGTTGCTGTATGTTCGGGTGTTCTCACGCAGTACCATGAAGATGTGCTATGGTTGCATCTCGGCTATCGTGGCATTCTCCGTAACTCCCACAGCTTCATGCAAAGTGTCAATCTCCTGTCCTTGGACCACCATACCATTGCTAGTAAAATCTGCAATCTCCTTTATCATCCTCACCTTCTCTTCTAGAGCTCCATTCTCCCTTTCCATGTCCTCTATGTGCCTCCGACGGGCGGCATGTTGTTCTGTCGCCGGGTAACCACAATGTTCCCTCTTCATCACGCCTTCCATAGTCACGGTAGGGTGAATCTGCGGTAGTAGGTGTCGGACATTATGGCATTTGGCGAGACAGGGCTTCATGTATGGCAAGTTGATTCCAAGTCCCAGTTGCGGTATATCTTGGTGTAGACCAAGTGCACGGGTTTGGCAAGGCATCTCTGAATATGAAGGTAGTGATCTCCCACGCATCCTCTCCATATCCATAGGTGTACAGCCTTCTTCCCTTGAACATGGGCAAGTGGCAATCCCAAAGGATGAGAGAGCTGAGCTAACGCCTTGCAAAGGGCCTTGGTGACTCCATGGTGACATACTCAGTCCTAACGTCTCCCATCTATCAAGTAAGAGAGGAAAGTGTGAGAATAGCATATGGTAAGAATTTTACGAGGGTGAAAGGCATAAGATGAAAGACAGAGTTAATATAGGCTTTAATAATTCTATGGCTTCCTAATCCAATCCTAGGTCACGATCCTACAAATCGACACACGCTCTCGATACCATCCTGTGACACCCGGTTACGATAAGACCGTGGCCCCTATGGGACATGCCAAACCCTTGATCGGTTCATTGGCCCACAATAGAGTAAGATAGATAATCATAGCAAATAACCGTGTATCATGATCTACAAGATCCAGAGTACCATTATTACAATGCAAAAGCTTAGCATAGAGCTAGCTCAAATTGTTCAGGTAGCAACAAAAGCGAGTAAATCCTCCAATCTTCAAATTGCCCACAAGTGAACAAGTGCCGAGTGGAGTACCGTGGCCTATAACGATCAATCGAATCGAATAACCTGCAAAGATAAAGCAACAGCCCGAAGGGTCAATACATGGAATGTATGGCAAGTAGAACTAGTAAAGGAGACATTAGTACTAACATCTACATGCATATCGCAAGTGGAGCTGTGTCCGCTTGCATTTGCAAATAACTTTGTCCTACTTTCATAAACAGTTTTGAATTTTCTTTGAAAAGATCCCAATTAAGTTAACCCAACAATATTAAAACAATTATGAAATTAGAATGAGCGAGAAACATGTCATGGAATCAATATCTAGCAACTCGATGTCCATAACCGGGGACACGGCTAATCGATTAGATTATGCACTCTGCAGAGGTTAGTACACTTTACCCATGTGACTTGGCCAGCCCAGCTCGTACCATCACTCTCATTTTGAGTGGTGATAGGGAGAAGTCCAAGAAGAGACTGTTAGGAAGTAGCTCCTCAATCCCGACGCACCGGTCCAACCTACCAAAATTCTACATCTCTCGATACGCTGGTTCGAGTTACCACAACCTACTAAGTCCAACCAACCGCCCATTTCATTATTGGCACATGGTTATACACTTAAGCTACACAATAAAGAAGACAATCATTCTCTCTTGATACCGGGGTGCCTTTCCGCAATGAAACCACCAAAAATTATCAATACCATCACACCTGGGGTTCATTGATTGTTGTTTTAGTTTTCACAAACCAATACTTTGAGAAAATAATTAACAATGATGTAACCCAGCCCTCGTGCAACATAGCATGGCTAAGCACATCTACAACGGTGGTTCATCTACAAGGAAAGCCCTACCACATAATAGGTCATAGCATAGCGATAGTATCATCCTACACATGCATCTACAAAATACACGACAATGCATTGAAAATAGTAGGACGATATCATGAACAAAGTAGCATCTACTTGCCTTGGTTGTAGCGGTCGGAGGAACAATCCACACACGAGCAAGGGTTGCACTCCACACAATCTACACGACACAATTGCATTCATAAACAAACAATTCACAAACATATGCAACAAAATGATGCATGAATGCAAGAACGGTAGCGAATTGGTGCTACAGCTGCACCACATAGTACTAATACATATTACTACCGAATACATGCATGGAAAATAGATTTTGGCGCAAGGGAAACTGTTAACCAAAAGTAGTGATCACTACTAGAGCTAGAACTTAAATAATTCACTACCGGTAGTAAACAGTTTGTAAAATCTTGGAAATATTCTACCGCAAAGGCATCGCTGATAAGAAACAGTACCAATTGGAATTACTCAAAAAGGAGTTATAAAACATCCCGAGTAATTAAAACACTGCAGAAAGCCATTAGACAAATACTGCAGAAGTTTTTACTGTAAGCCTATCTTTTTATTCCACGATGAGATTCCCCTCGTTCACACGAGTTCAGGGACATATTACACGCGATTTTTGGAGCTACGAAACTTTTACTACGAATTTATTACTCCGGAAAGGCCACTAACTAGTTTGATTAAACTGTACTAAACCTGACAGTAAAAGTCTGAACCAAAGCTACAGCGAGATTCTACACGACTCACTGAACGCGTACATATTTTATTTGCAATTTTTGGCCAAGCGGTTTAATTTCTACGCAATTTACAAGATTCTACCTAAATCTGCCAACTAATAGGATTAACGAAATTGACCCAGTCAACGTAACGATGATTTGGCGACTGGACGTCTGACCAGTCAACGTCTGACTAGTCAACGTCGAGTGCTGACCAGTCAACGAACGATCTAAGCCGCTGATCTGAGATCCGACGGTGGCTGCTGTCTTACCGGAACGGATCATAAACGAACTCCGACGAGCTCCGGACGGCGGCGACGGTCGGTTCGGCGTCGTGGTTCTACCTGCACGCGTACGTGCACGGTCAACTACGGCTTCCGGAACAATAACGCGGCGTCGCAGCGGCGATCTGCCGGCGCGATTGGCGGCGGCGGATGGAGACGCAGCTGCGGAACGGAAAGAGGCGGCGACGAACCCGACAATGGCGATGGCGGCGGCGGAGGGTGGCGGTGGCGGCGAGGAAAGCGGCGGCGGCGGCGTGCTCGCGCAGGAGCAATGGCGGCGCCAGGAGACGTCTTGGCGTATGGGAGGTCGGTGGGCACGGCCCCAAGGCAGGCCCACTTTTATTTGGTCCTTCACGCGGAAGAAAAAAACTGAATCAGAATCGGTCCGCAGTTGGACTACAACTCAGAAATCGGTCCGGATTTTCGGACCGTTTTCCGGCGGTTTACTAAAACGTCCGAGTCTTTTGCATACGAACTCCGATTGGAGCGATTCTCGCCCTACGGGTTCAGACGACGAGGAACAACCTTCAGTCGAAGTTTGTGCGAAAACTCGAATCTACAGGGGTGGTTGTCGCAAGTCTCTTGGTTTACTAAAACATCCGAGTCTTTTGCATACGAACTCCGATTGGAGCGATTTTCGCGCCTACGGGTTCGTATCGTCGAGGGGAACAACCTTCAGTCGAAGTTTGTGCGAAAACTCGAATCTACAGGGGTGGTTGTCGCAAGTCTCTCTAAAGCTCCCCGCAGGAAACTCGGGTTGAAACAAAATAGGTTTTCGCAAATAGCGTTTCGTCGATCCTCTCTACTCGACGGTAATGCATGGTAAGATATGATGCGATGCAATGAATGATATGCAAGACCAAATCGAAAATTTGGGATGTGACAGAGTAGGAGCATTGGATGACGGTGGAGGAGCAGCTGGAAATCTTGTGGTGGTCTTGGATGTGGTAGTAGCTAGTGGCGAGTCACGAGAAGGAGGTGCTGATTGTCGGGATGTCCAAGTGGATGTGCGACCTGCAGAATTATTAGTCCTCCTCCATGGTGTTTGGCGATCCTGCACTTCACGTTCAGCTTTGCAAGCAAGATGAAACAAACGAGTAATAGAATTATATTCCTTATAATCTAATATGTGTTGAATGTCCTTGTTTAATCCACCGAAGAAACATGCAAGCATTTGTTCAGTAGATTCAACAAGACCACACCGAATCATCCCCATTTGCAATTCCTGATAATACTCTTCTACAGAATTTTTCCCTTGCTCTAAACGTGTCAGATTCTTTAGTAAATCATCGTTGATAAGTGGGAGATACAAAACAAACACGCATAGCAGTTTTTAAAGCAGTCCAAGTACTAGGAATAGTAGTAGGATTTAAACGACAATACTTAGACCACCAAAGTAAAGCAAATTTAGTAAATTCACATGTAGCAGCACTAACACGCATAGTCTCATGATATTTTAAACATGCAAAACGTTATTCTACTTCCATCTCCCATGTAAGATATGCATCAGGATTATATTTACCCTCAAAAGACGGAATATTTAATTTAAGCTTTGCAACATGATCATCATCACGTACCGGTGGTCGAGCGTTGCGGTAGTAATGTCGGGGTTCAGTAGATTCAACAAGACCACACCGAATCATCCCCGTTTGCAATTCCTGATAATACTCTTCTACAGAATTTTTCCCTTGCTCTAAACGTGTCAGATTCTTTAGTAAATCATCGTTGATAAGTGGGAGATACAAAACAAACACGCATAACAGTTTTTAAAGCAGTCCAAGTACTAGGAATAGTAGTAGGATTTAAACGACAATACTTAGACCACCAAAGAGAAGCAAATTTAGTAAATTCACATGTAGCATCACTAACACGCATAGTCTCATGATATTTTAAACATGCAAAACGTTATTCTACTTCCATCTCCCATGTAAGATATGCATCAGGATTATATTTACCCTCAAAAGACAGAATATTTAATTTAAGCTTTGCAACATGATCATCATCACGTACCGGTGGTCGAGCGTTGCGGTAGTAATGTCGGGGACGGCCAGCAGGTACCTGTGGAGGTTGTTCAACCTCCTCGTCAAGCAGATCGTCGTCGTCGGGGTCATAGTAGTACCCGTCGTCTATCCCCAATGTCGCAGCAGCAGCCGCAGTGGAAGTCTGAGGTGCGTCAGCCGCAGCGGTAGCCGCCTGGGGTGCGGCGGCAGCCGAACCAGCAGTCCTACCCGTGATCGGGATGCGTCGTGCGCCATGTGTGGGTGCGGGCAATCTGTTCAAAATCTCCTTGAACCGAGCGTCAAGCTTGGCGTTGAAGGATTTCTCGAGTCCATCGATCTTGTCCACGGCGTTGGTGAGCTTGGCTTCAAACTCCCCTAGGCGTGTATCCACGTCTTCAGCGCGACTGACCAAGAGCTCGGAGAAGTGGGCATGTAGTTCTTCGTTCGTCATTGTGGCAGGGTTCCGCGAAGTATCTGTCATGGTTAGTCCTTAAAAAGCACAGGTATATACTACAGAAATATGGTGAAAGGCACGCGTAATTCGTCAAACAATATACGAAACTCTTACAAGTTCTTACCAAACAGCAGGAAAAGGCGATGTGCAACCGCGAGGATCAGTGGGTACAGAGATTGAACCAAGCGATTACCAGGAGTCGAGACACCGTATGTGGAGAATATCTGTGGAGCTCTGAGAAGGCTTAGCAAAGGGGGTTAGCAATTATCAAAACAGCAATGCAAAAGTTGAAAGAATGCTCAACGACGGTACTGTACTGGTCCTAGGCTAGACCGTACTAGAGACGCGAGCCTAGATCACCAACGATGTCACGACGCGACACAACAAGCAATGTATGATGATATGGCACCCTGAAAAGCGAACCGAGATGCGGAAAATCACTATGATGGCGAGTGCCTAAAACTGATCTACGGGGTCTAAAAATAGGTTAGCCCCAAAAAAAATTTCGAAAATTTTCTATTATGCTCCGGAAAGCGCGCAGGCGCCAAAAAAATGTCGCTATAACGGCCGATGGAGAAAAGTGATCCCCGGGGTCGAAAAACAGTATAGCCAGAAAAAAAATTGGAGGCGGTTTCAGACTTTTTTTTTTGCTCTCCTTCTGGACTTACGACCGGACTCTGAGCTCGACACGGACTTTATCTTAACACGGAAACAACAAAGAAGGAAAGTAAAAAGAAATAACTAGGAAACAATAACTCAACTCGGACTCGTGCCGCGGCAGGATAGGTGATCGGATCCGTGTCGCGGTAGGAAGGCGGTGGCGGAGTGTTTAGGGTTTATGGTGGCTGGGTATATGGCGGCGGAATATGGTGGCGGAATATGGTGGCGGTGATCGGCGAGTGTGGCGGTGACTACTATGATCAGAACTCGAAACTCTAAGGGACGAGACACTAAGACCAGCAACTCGACGCGACGATGTAGACACAAATTCAACAATGCAAAAACTGAAAAGATAATGCCAGGCGTAGATTGGTTATGGGATAGATCTAAACTCTAACTGTGTTTTTGGCTTTTTCGTGGGTTATAGGTAAAACAGATCTAATCTACGAAAACAGTAAAATCTCACCGAGCAACCTGAAATCTGATACCACTTGATAGGGCAAAGGTGTCCGATCTTTCGATGAGATGATGATAGTCGATTTGGTGGAGTTCGGGCTTAACGATCCGACTACACATGCGAGCACGAGCGCCAATGCAATCACTAGGCCAATCTCCTGGAGGTTACCGATCCTGCGGGAACACGATCAGCCTGACCAGCGAGGGTCTTAATTCCTACCTGAAATCAAGAACAAGTAAGAACCAATATTGCAATTAAGATATTGCGGATTAAGAGGAAAGCTTTATTGAAAAGTTGGGATCCTGAATAGGTGTGAAGTACAAGAGGCCTCTGCGAGCCTCGAGGCGGTTGCTATGATGGCTAACTTAATGTCTAAACAAAATCCGAGTCTAGGGTGACGGCTATGGGGAGTATTTAAGGAGGAAAAGGTGAGGTTTCGGCCAGCCATGGAAGTGGTGGCCGAATCCAACCCTAGAAGTCCTTTTTCCCTCAAATACGGACTCTAAAAAGGGGCTATTTAAAATTCTGCGAAAATTACATGGGCCTGTCCCAAAATAAAGGTGTCGCAGCACCATATTAAGCTATGGACGAATTCGTGAAGTATTAATCTTGAATATTTCGTCCAAGCCTTCTTTCTTCATTATGGTGGCCTCAAAGTTCTGAAATCTCCATCCATGGCCTTCTCTTGGATCATCACATGCTTGCTGCCATCTCCATGCATGGCCATGATCCAATGCTTGTCCCTCTCATTCATGCTTGGTCCATCATTCCTAAGAGTAAGAAATACATCTGATTTAGGCAGCATCATATTCTCATGTATGTGAGGAATAGTTTCAAGAAACGAAAGTACCTAAGAGTTAAGTTGTTTGGTACGAGATCTTGTGATAGGTCCTTGTATGTGTGTAGCTATAGGTACAACGGTTGTATCAATAGAAGGGGTGTCCACATCACACTGGCACGCCCTTTATTTCTTTTACCGTACACCAGTGCGCATGAGAGAAACTATCGTTCTCGCACATACTCGCGGAGGCGTCTGGTACGTTTTTCTCGTGTCAAACAACCATATCTGTGTATGAGTATTTGGAAAAAAACCTTTCTGGGGCTAATAACAAGCTTCTGTGAAAAGCTAAACTTCCTCTCAAAATCCATATTTTTATTTGGCAATTACTTAGGAATGCTATTCCCTCTAAGGATAACATGCTTAGGAGGAGGCTGTTTGGCACCTCCACTTGCCCTAAAAACTACTAGAAAGCCTTATGTTGGTTCTATCGGTTTCTTCCTAGAGGGAAAAAGTTTTATTTGGTGGGGATTGCCGCTATATGATGGGATATTTGGACCACCAGGAATAAAGTGACCTTTGAAGGATATATCCTCCGGACTCCTATATTGAGGTTGTTTTTACGGTCTGTTTGTTTCTTCTCTACTTGGCAGGTCTGCAGATAGGGGACGACAAGGATATGATGGTGGACAACACAAGGAAGATTATGAAGCTTGCTTCGGAGGTGGCTAGAGGTACCAGGGGCAGGACTAGAGACATGTTTGAGTATTGGCGATTGAAGAGGCTCTCCTAAAGATATGTTTGGAGTTGTTGATTTTGGATAGTGGTTCCTGTTGCAGAATCAGGGCCGGCCCTGGGGAGAAACTAGCTGCCTTGGGCCCAAAATAAATAGGGGCCCAGAAAATATAGGTCTAGTACTTCCTCCATCCCAAATTGTGTTGTGTATTGTTGCAGGCCGGATACCAAGGAGTGCAGCAGAGACGTGTTTTGCAATAAATCTAGACGGAGGTAACCTTCACATCCGCACACAGCTAACCACCTCGGCCATAATTGTAGCATGCAGGCGCTTCAATAGTCTCTGCCATGCGCGCATGCAGACTCCTTTTTTCCACAGAAGCACGCATGCAGACTCTAATTGGCCTAAGGTTTCATGTCAATTAATGTACGCGGTGATTAAGTAGGGGCAGAAGGATTCAAATAGTGATTCTTTTGAAGATACACAACATAATTTGAGGATTTCATGGAAAAACTAATACAGTACCTAACACAAATTAGGACGGGGGAGTATACATCGTAGAAAAAAAAGATGATTTTTTATTGGGCTGATGGCCAATGGCACGACTCCCAAGGCATTGATCGACCGCCCCGTCACTTACCGAGTCCCGCCCATGGATCATCGACGGCTCGACGATCGATTCCGAGAGTCGCTTCCCCTAGATCAGGCCAGGAGCCTCGACTCTACGATCGATCGCCACTCCGCCTAGCGCGAAGGTCATCGCCCATCGATTATCGATCGATCGCCTCGACAACTTGGTTGTTGCCTGCCTGCTGGTTCACCCCCGTCTAGCCATGCCTATGCTGGTTACACCCTAATTCTTAATTTTTAATTCTAATTAGCCCTTCTGACCCATATTAGTTGACTTGATTCATGTAGATACAAATGTATCTAGCGCTAGATACACTCGTACCGTATCTAGATAAATTTGGATCAACTAATATGGATCGAAGGGAGTAGTAATTGTTGTTCTTATTGATAGCGAGCAAGGTTAACTTATTATAGCGTTCAAATCCGATGCTCAGAAAATAAAAAGGAGACAACAAGAAAACAAATTATATTAGGGGCCCAATAATTTATTTTCGCCCCGGGCCTGTGCAGAATAGTGTTGGTTCCTTCGTGTTTTGCTCGGTGGTTATTTTCTTGTGCTGGTGTTGTTGTTTGGCAGCACTGTGTAAAAACTATGGATATTGCATGGTGCCCTTCTGTGGGTTGGTTGCTCTTTAGGTTAGGTTGAATTCTGGTGGTAGTAAGTTTTTACCCGCAGGAGATGTTTCGAGATCGAGCATCCTAGGCTAGCAGGTTTATTACTAGTGCCCCAACTCGCTCTCCTCTCTTTCCCTTCTTCTTTTGTGTAGTGGACTTTGTATCTCCATTAAGCAATTAATGGAAAGGGGTTTAGCCCGGTTGAAAAAACATTGTACAAGTTATATTATCTATAGGCTTAAGCCCGGTTAGCTACCCGCATGCTGACGCCCCTCCCAGCCAACCTAATTTCAACCGTTAGATTTCCTACTCCGCACAGTCTGAAACGTCCAGTTTTTGGTGATTTATTTACTTTTGTTACCGTAACTTGTTCTCTCCTACGTTCATGGTGGACCCAATTTAGTCCTGGTCCCGCAGCAAAGTGGTAACTCTTCAATTATTCCTTTCCTTTTTCCCTGACCTCCGCCGTCGTATTCTATTCGCGATTAGACGCCGCCACCATAGACCTTCGATCCGTTGATACGTCAGCTCCTCTTCCAGCCAGCGATAGCGATGGCCGCCGGCAAGAGCTCCATTCACTCTGTCCTCGGCGGTCGACTGTTCCCTCCTCCCCAGATCCCACATGCCCTGCTCTCTCCTGGTGCCATCACTCCACCCCCTCCCCTCCTCACCCATGAGAGGCCAGCCGGAGCCACACCACACCCACGGCGACGGCTGACACCGCCCTCAGCATCGTACCCGTAAATATACGTATGCTTGGGTTTTCTCCGAGCCTCAACCTCTTGGAGCCGTGATTATATCTTGCGTGACGGTGAGGTCCTTCTCCGGCGTCCTGTGGTGTTTCCGTTTAGGGCGGGGGGCGGGCGCTGTTCTGCAGCGTGCCGGCTCGCCCGTCTGCTCCTGGTGCTTGGCGGTGCCGCTGCTGGCCGGGCGATTTGCGGTGAGCACGCATCTGTTCGTCTATGTTGATTTTCTTTGTCCTTTCTATTCCCGGTTTTCTTTTGTTGTGTTAGCGATAGATAAATTTTAGGGTGGGTGGATCAGAGGTGCATGTTGTACCGCTGGCGAGATGTTTGATAGAAAGGCGCCCCACGTTGGTTTTTTTTTTTAACATGGCGCCCCACATTGGTAGATTTTTGTTTCTTAATGCGTGTGCACGCAGCCTAAGTTATGGGTTGTGATTTGAGTAAAACAATGTGTTAATCTTTTTAATGTTAGAGGTCATATTGCTTGGTCTATTGCCTATCTGCAAATATTTCCTTCCGTTGGGAAGCTATGAGAATAGAGGTGATTTAATATTTACAAATTACAGAGTGCCCTTACATTTTAGTTTTAGATCATACAAGATACTATTTCTCTGCACCGAAGCTTTGGCAATGGCAACGATGCATATTTGTTAGTCCCTCCATCCTGAACAGAATGTCGTGTATTTGTCAAAATTCGACTGTATCTAGAATTCTAGATACTATTTAATATATAGATTCATCCAAATTTTAACGAATTTGCGACATCTTTTTATAGAGGACAGAGGTAGTACTTTCAGTTCATTTGTGCTTGGCAGGTATAACCAGCCCAGATTTAGGTGTGTGCGTGCCTTATTTCACTTCTAAATGATCATGCTCATGGCTTGATATTTTGCAGGCCATACGGTTGTGTGGCACACTTGGGCTCAGTGTGTATGCTGAAGATTTGGACAGGCTGGGGTCAGGCCAAGCGATGACTTGGATCAGATATTCTTTGCATGCTAAAAAATCAGTTTGGGTTTACGCTATGTCAAAATCTATGCAGGGACAGAGCTGTTTGAGCTGGATGCATTGGAAAGCCTTGGTGGAAAATTTATCCAGCAGATCATGCAGGAGACTGACTAGAACGTGGACGATATGAACCACTGTTTTTGTGATGCAGTTCGTGATCATTTTACAGAACTGAATCACATTGCTGGAGGGGCAACGCTAAGGGCTCATTGTGCTCGAGAAAGAGTGTGAGTTGCTACTGACTAGCTTGACCGAGTGATGAACCAGCTCTCACACATCTTCGAAGTCAGGGAACATGTTGCCCTTTTCCAGAGCTAGCTCCTGTTGGCCGTGGCAGCGAGACAATTTGTACAAAAATATAAGATATTTTAGCTTTTGTGATACGAATGTATCTATAGTTCAAGGTGGATATACACACTAAAAAATGGATAGATACATTCGTTTTATAAAAGTTAAAACATCTTATATTTTGTAACGGAGAGAGTATATGCAAAGTCTGGTTTAGTTATTGTGCTCTACTATATTGTTTTCATGCGTGGTTTCAGTGTCTACCTGCGAGCAAAGCTGAGTGTCTTGTGTTATGTTTGCAGGGACAGTTGTGTCAGATATTGCGGTTTCAAGAATGTCACACTTCTCACACGAAGCAGTGGATGTTTGTTGTTGCAGAAGCGTGGTGGGGGTTAAAACAGTGTGGGAGCAAGTCTTGGGAGTCTACGTGTGCCATGGCCCGTAGGCGTAGGCTAGCGCGACAAGCATGTAGGAGTGGAGTCATGTGTACGCGCTATGGCAACGACGCTCTGTTTTCAGGAACCGTAATAGTTGTTCTGTTCCGTTTATTTATCCGGTGTTCTGTATGCCTTCTTCGGCACATCTTCTTGAAAATCATGATACTCATGCCATCCATTGTTTTGTAATCAGCTTCTCTGCTTAGCAATTCACACACAAAAACTGTCCCGCTTGGCTAGATTCCCTATACCACGTTAAACCCGATCAAGCTGCAGACAGAAGCGACGCAAGAACAACGTTGTTCAACAACACTGGACAGGCGGCGCGGCGAAGCGCGCATGTTTGTCTAGTATTATACATTGTCTAAATGATATGGAGAGTTAAGAAAATGCATGACTTCCCTAGTATTGTACATGCCCTCACATACCGTCTTATAGAATTCATGATAATATAAATATGAATATTTAGTTACAAAAAATAGTTTTAAAAATAACTAAGAAAAGGGTACTCGGAAGAAATTTGAGGCAGCACTAACATAATCTGCTTTTTTTGTTTCGAATCGCTAACAAAATATGTTTACTTTTATCTGGATGTTGCATTATCGTGTATTGTTTTTTCCTTTTACAACTACGATCGTGTATTGTTGTTCCTCCACATGTTGACCATGTACCACAAGTGAGACTGCGACGTGGCCACTTTCCTTATCGCACGGCCTCACTTTTTTTTTTGCTAATCCGCACGGACTCACTCTCATCCAAGCCCAAAGAAAAAACTCACTCATCCCAACGTATCCCTCACCGGATCCCTACTCCCCCACCTCCGGCAACCAGCCTCCCCACTGTTGGCGTCGACATTTCAGTGCGGCCCGTCATAGCATGCCCCTGCAGTTCCAGCGCGGCCCCGCCTACACCCGTGTGTGCGCACTCTAGCCCGAGGTCCCATGCCCACCTCCTCATGCTCATGCCTCTGGCCGCCGGACGACCACATCGTCTTGCCCTGTCCAGGACGCCAGTTGACCCAGCAGGAGGCGCCAACGGAGGTGGAGGGGCGGACCTCGTCTCCATCGGGTCTGCGGCCGTGGCCACCGCCACCGGTGTTCGATGGCTCTGCCTACCATCATGCCGTCACAACCTTGCCTCTAGCGTCACTCCTCCGTACGACGGGCCTAGCTCCTGGCCTCTGGATTTACAACTGCGATCGTTGTGAAGCCTAGTTCGTGTTAGATTAAAAGTGTTTAGTTGCTTATTTGTGTACTCCAATATCCCAGGATTTATTTGTGCGAATTTTAATGAAAGAGTTATGGCAATTTGGTTACTATCTGTGTGTTTTTCGCTGCAGTTTTTCTGCTGACACAGCAGTACTGTGCGATTTTTCATATTTTTCTGGTAACTCAGAAAAATCTGAAAAAAATTGGGCTGATGCGAAACTCTCTGTGCCATATGCACAAAAATTGGCTAATTTTTCTGACGAGTTTAAGTCAGGCGGAAAAATTCGTGAAAGCTGCTGGACTGTTCTGGCAGAATTGCTGTTTTGTTGATTAGTTGATCTATTGTTTAGTTAACCATTGCCAACTCTTGCAAAACTATTCAGTAGTTATATATTGCTAGGATAACACCTGGGATGTTGCTGGACCGTTTGTTTGTTGATGTGTTGCTTGCTTGTGATTGTCTGCTATTGTTTGTTGTTGTTTGATCATATGCATGGGTAGAATCCTATTGTCGTAGTTGGTTCTTTCTAAACTTACCTATGCTGAACCGCAAGAGAAAGAACAACAATCACCACTCTGGTTCACACCACAAGTCTCGCACTTCGTATGATGGATACTCCAAGCAAGGGGGAAGTGACCATGGGAGCCATGATCGTCACCACCATGGGGGCGAGGGACATCGTCATGACAACCATAGGAGCAGCCACCACAACCACAAGGGAGGACACTCTCACCACTCTGGAGGACACGGTGGACATGACCGCAACCGTGATCGCAACTTCGTGAAGAAGGATCTGAGTGAGGTGACGTGCTTCAAGTGCAAGCAGAAGGGACACCATGCTGACAACTGTCCGGAGAGGAAAGGACTGAAGCCAACCAACGAGAAGGCCAGTGAACCACATGAATGTGGAAGAGATTCCAGATGAGCCTGACCTTGTGATTGGTAAGTTCCCAATCAACACTTACCCTGCACTTATACTTTTCGATACTGGTGCATCGCATTCATTCATATCAAGGGCATTTGTGGATAAGTATAAGTTACCCTCCGAGTCTATGAAAAGTCTATTAGAGTGAGTTCACCGGAGGAGATATGATAGCTAGTGCGGATGCCGTGATTTAAGCTGAGGATTGGAACACACAACTTCATCGCACATCTAGTAGTGTTGGATTCACAGGATTAGATGTCATTCGGGTATGGATTGGATGTCTATGCATGGGGACACATAGATTGTGCACGAGCTGTTTCACTCAAAACCCGGATGGTAAGAGGATTAGATTCAAGTCGGTTGCACGACCGTGAAGGTGTAAGCTGAATTCTCTTAAGGGGTTAGCATGGATCTTGTGCCGATGATTAGGGATTACCACGACGTGTTTCGGAAGAGCTGCCAGTATGCCACCCGACGTAGATGTAGAGTTTCTTATCGACCGATGCCGGAACATGACCTATAGCAAAGAAACCATATAAGATGGATGTCGATGATGAGCTGAAGGAATTGAAGAAAGCTTGAAGGAACAATCGGAAAAGGGGTTCATTCAGCCTAGTGCGTCGTCATGGGGAGCACCTGTTCTGTTTGTGGAGAATAGCGACAGCACCAAGAGATTAGTGGTAGACTATCGTCATGAATGAAGTAACCATTAAGAACAAGTACCCTCTACCGAACATAAATGACTTGTTTGATCAACGAAGGAGCAAAGGTGTTCAGAAGATTGATCTGCGATCGTGCTATTTCCAATTGAAGATCCGAGAGGAGGATGTACCAAAACCGCCTTCACCACTAGGTATGGTTTATATGAGTATACGATTATGTCTTTTGACTAACGAATGCCCGGCATACTTCATGACCATGATGAACAAGGTATTTATGGAGTATTTGGACAAGTTCGTGGTGGTGTTTATTGATGACATACCGATATATTCCAAGGATGATGCCGAGCATGAGAAACATCGAGACTGATTATGGAGAAGCCAGAGAATAAAGTCAGACGCCAAATTCAGCAAGTGTGAATTCTGGCTTAACATTGGGTTTCTTGGACACGTAGTGTCGGAGAAGGAATTGCTGTTGATCCAAACAAAGTGACCGCAATAACAGAGTGGGAAGCGCCCAAGAATGCTGGAGAGATTCGAAGCTTTTTGGGACTTGCTGGATATTACCGGAGGTTCATAGAAAACTTTTCCAAGATTGCTAAGCCGATGACTGAACTTCTGAAGAAGGAGAGGAAGTTTGAATGGTCGGACGTATGTGAAGCCAGCTTTCAGGAACTGAAGCGTCGGCTAGTGACCGCTTTGTTCTATGTTTACCAGATCTTCGTAGGATTTCCAAGTGTCTTGTGATGCCTCACGACAAGGACTTGGGAGTGTCGATGCAAGATGGGAGAGTAGTGTCATATGCCTCATGACAACTCAAGCACCATGAGCGGAATTACCCCACACGACTTGGAGTTAGCGTCGTGGTTCATGCGCTCAAGGTATGGAGGCATTACTTAATGGGAAAACACTGATGTGTACACCGACCACAAGAGCCTCAAGTACATATTTACACGTATGAAGGAACTGAACATGAGACAAAGGAGATGGTTGGAACTTATCAAGGACTATGATATGAATCTACAGACCACCCGTGAAAGGCCAATGTAGTAGATGCTCGAGCCGGAAGGTTTATGCCAATGGGTTGACAATTGGTGAATTGCACGAGGATTTGTGCAAGCAATTCAAGGACCTTAGGCTGGAGGTAGTATCCAAGGATACTTGGCTACAATGGAAGTCCAACCAACGCTTGTGATGTAATCAGAAGGCTCAAGTGGGAGACAAAGAGATAGATGAAGTTAAGGAAAAGATGAAGGAAGGTCGAGCAAGGGAATTCCGAGGATGAGCAAGGTACCTTGTGGTACGGAGATCGTTTGGGTGTGCCCAACGATCCGAAGTTAAGGAACTTGATTCTGCAAGAAGCTCGTGACTCGCCGTATTCCATACATCCGGGCAATACGAAGATGTATATGGACCTAAAGGACAGATTCTGGTGGAACAACATGAAGGGAGACATCGCAGAGCATATTGCCCTATGTGATGTATGTAGCCGAGTGAAGGCGGGACACCAGAAGCCAGCAGGATTGCTACAGCCATTGCATGTGCCGGATTGGAAGTGGGATAGAGTGGGAATGGACTTTATCACAGGTTTGCCCAGGACCAGGTCAGGATATGACTCTATTTGGGTAGTGGTCGACCATTTGACCAAGGTAGCCCACTTTATACCGGTGAAGACGACTTATACGAGTGCAAAGTTGGCCAAGATTTACATGGACAAGATTGTGTGCCTACACGGAGTTCCTAAGAGTATCGTATCCGATAGAGGCACCCAATTTACCTCGCACTTCTGGTGCCAGCTGCACGAGTCACTTGGTACTAGATTGGAGTTTAGCACAGCGTTTCACCCACAGACTGATGGACAGACTGAGAGGGTGAATCAGATTTTGGAGGACATGCTGAGAGCTTGCGCTTTGGCTCATGGTTCTAGTTGGGATGAGAATTTGCCGTATGCCGAGTTTTCCTACAACAACAGCTATCAAACCAGCATCAAGACGTCACCGTTCGACGTACTGTATGGGAAACGGTGCCGAAAACCATTGCTATGGGATGGAGTAGGAGAACGTCAGTTGATTGGGCCTGATTTGATCAAGGACGCTGAGGAGAAGGTCGCCTTGATTAGAGACAGACTGAAGGTAGCACAATCAAGACAGAAGAGCTACGCTGACGCCAAGCGCAAGGAGGTGGTGTATGAGATAGGTGATAGAGTATACCTCAGAGTATCGCCGCTTCGTGGAATTAAGAGATTTGGTATTAAGGGTAAGCTGGCACCTCGATTTATTGGACCATATCGAGTCTTAGCACGCAAAGGAGAGGTTGCTTATCAGTTGGAGTTGCCAGAGGCTCTGTCTGCTGTCCACAATGTGTTCCACGTGTCCCAGCTGAAGAAGTGCCATCCGGAGATGGTGGATACACCCTTGAGAGATACTGTACCGCTAGAGGAGGTTCAGCTTGAGAATGATTTGACCTATGAGGAGAAACCGGTCAAGATTCTAGAGACAGCAGAAAGGACTACCCGTACCAAGACAATCAAGTTTTGCAAGGTGCAGTGGAGTCACCACACCGAAGAGGAAGCCACTTGGGAGCGTGAAGATGACATCCGAGAGGACTACCCACACCTATTTGCTAGCCGCGCCGAATCTCGAGGACGAGATTCATCTTAAGGGGGTTAGTCTTGTCACATCCCAAATTTTCGATTTGGTCTTGCATATCATTCATTGCATCGCATCATATCTTACCATGCATTACCGTCGAGTAGAGAGGATCGACGAAACGCTATTTGCGAAAACCTATTTTGTTTCAACCCGAGTTTCCTGCGGGGAGCTTTAGAGGGACTTGACAACCACCCCTGTAGATTCGAAGTTTTCGCACAAACTTCGACTGAAGGTTGTTCCTCGACGATCTGAACCCGTGAGGCGCGAAAATCGCTCAATCGGAGTTCGTATGCAAAAGACTCGGGCTTTAGTAAACCAAGAGACTTGCGACAACCACCCCTGTAGATTCGAGTTTTCGCACAAACTTCGACTGAAGGTTGTTCCTCGTCGTCTGAACCCGTAGGCGCGAGAATCGCTCCAATCGGAGTTCGTATGCAAAAGACTCGGACGTTTTAGTAAACCGCCGGAAAACGGTCCGAAAATCCGGACCGATTTCCGAGTTGTAGTCCAACTGCGGACCGATTCTGATTCAGTTTTTTTTTCTTCCGCGCGTGAAGGACCAAATAAAAAGTGGGGCCTGCCTTGGGGGCCGTGCCCACCGACTCCTCCCATACGCGCACGTCTCCCTGGCGCCGCCATTGCTCCCAGGCGCGAGCACGCACGCCGCCGCCGCCGCTTCTCCTCGCCGCCACCGGCCACCCCTCCGTCGCCGGCCATCGCCTCGTCTGTTGTCGGGTTCGTCTCGCCGCCCTCTTTCCGTTCCCGTGCTTCGCGTCTCCATCCGCCGCCAAGCGCCCGGCAGATCGCCAGACGCGCCGCGTTTATTGTTCCGGAAGCCGTAGTTGACCGTGTGTGCGTGCAGGTAGAACCACGACGCCGAACCGACTCGCCGCCGTCCGGAGCTCGTCGGAGTTCGTTTCGATCGCTTCCTAGAAGACAGCCACCGTCGGATCTCGATCAGCGGCTTAGATCGTTCGTTGACTCAGCACTCCAGACGTTGACTAGTCAGACGCCCATTGACTGGTCGACGTCGATCCGGTCATCAGACACGATTGGATCGGTCAATTTCGTTAATCCTATTAGTTGGCAGATTTAGGTAGAATCTTGTAAATTGCGTAGAAATTAAACCGCTTGGCCAAAAATTGCAAATAAAATATGTACGCGTTCAGTGAGTCGTGTAGAATCTCGCTGTAGCTTTGGTTCAGACTTTTACTATCAGGTTTAGTACAGTTTAATCAAACTAGTTAGTGGCCTTTCCGGAGTAATAAATTCGTAGTAAAATTTTCGTAGCTCCAAAAATCGCGTGTGATATGTCCCTGAACTCGTGTGAACGAGGGGAATCTCATCGTGGAATAAAAAGATAGGCTTACAGTAAAAACTTCTGCAGTATTTGTCTAATGGCTTTCTGCAGTGTTTTAATTACTCGGGATGTTTTATAACTCCTTTTTGAGTAATTCCAATTGGTACTGTTTCTTATCAGCGATGCCTTTGCGGTAGAATATTTCCAAGATTTTACAAACTGTTTACTACCGGTAGTGAATTATTTAAGTTCTAGCTCTAGTAGTGATCACTACTTTTGGTTAACAGTTTCCCTTGCGCCAAAATCTATTTTCCATGCATGTATTCGGTAGTAATATGTATTAGTACTATGTGGTGCAGCTGTAGCACCAATTTGCTTGCCGTTCTTGCATTCATGCATCATTTTGTTGCATATGTTTGTGAATTGTTTGTTTATGAATGCAATTGTGTCGTGTAGATTGTGTGGAGTGCAACCCTTGCTCGTGTGTGGATTGTTCCTCCGACCGCTACAACCAAGGCAAGTAGATGCTACTTTTTTCATGATATCGTCCTACTATTTTCAATGCATTGTCGTGTATTTTGTAGATGCATGTGTAAGATGATACTATCGCTATGCTATGACCTATTATGTGGTAGGGCTTTCCTTGTAGATGAACCACCGTTGTAGATGTACTTAGCCATGCTATGTTGAACGAGGGCTGGGTTACATCATTGTTACTTGTTTTCTCAAAGTATTGGTTTGTGAAAACTAAAACAACTTAATCAATGAACCCCCTGGGTGTGATGGTATTGATAATTTTTGGTGGTTTCATTGCGGAAAGGCACCCAGGTATCAAGAGAGAATGATTGGCTTCTTTATTGTGTAGCTTACGTGTACAACCATGTGCCAATAATGAAATGGGCGGTTGGTTGGACTTAGTAGGTTGTGGTAACTCGAACCCGCGTATCCAGAGATGTAGAATTTTGGTAGGTTGGACCGGTGCGCGTCGGGATTGAGGAGCTACTTCCCGAACAGTCTCTTCTTGGACTTCTCCCTATCACCACTCAAAATGAGAGTGATGGTACGAGCTGGGCTGGCCAAGTCACATGGGTAAAGTGTACTAACCTCTGCAGAGTGCATAATCTAATCGATTAGCCGTGTCCCCGGTTATGGACATCTGAGTTGCTAGATATTGATTCCATGACATGTTTCTCGCTCATTCTAATTTCATAATTGTTTTAATATTGTTGGGTTAACTTAATTGGGATCTTTTCAAAGAAAATTCAAAACTGTTTATGAAAGTAGGACAAAGTTATTTGCAAATGCAAGCCAGACACAGCTCCACTTGCCAGATATGCATGTAGATGTTAGTACTAATGTCTCCTTTACTAGTTCTACTTGCCATACATTCCATGTATTGACCCTTCGGGGCTGTTGCGTTTTATGCTGCAGGTTATTCCGATTCTGATTGATCGTTATAGGCCACGGTACTCCACTCGGCACTTGTTCACTTGTGGGCAATTTGAAGATTGGAGGATTTACTCGCTTTTGTTGCTACCTGAACAATTTGAGCTAGCTCTATGCTAAGCTTTTGCATTGTAATAATGGTACTCTGGATCTTGTAGATCATGATACACGGTTATTTGCTATGATTATCTACCTTACTCTATTGTGGGCCAATGAACCGATCCAGGGATTGGCATGTCACATAGAGGCCACGGTCTTATCAGAACCGGGGTGTCACATACTCGTAGTGCATCTTCTATGGCTTCCACGGGTAAGAAAGGATATACAATGCCGCAAGTGCTGGGGTTTTGGTCATATTGAGAGACAGTGCACAACACAACGTGTGATGATGGTGCGGGATGATGGTCAATACGATTCAGCGAGCGACTTTGATGAAGATACATTAGCCCTTATTTTTGCTCGAGATGGAGACAATTCTGATGTTGATGAAGAGACGGAGGTAATGAGAGCTGAAGCTGCTGATCAATACAAGAGCTTAATTACACAACGTGTGTTGAGTGTGCAATTGAGCAAATCTGAGCAAGATCAACGCCACAACCTGTTCCAAACATGTGGTGTTATCAAGGAAAGAGCTATACGTATCATCATTGATGGAGGGAGTTGTAATAATCTGGCTAGTGTTGACATGGTAGAGAAGCTTGCGCTTCCAACAAGACAACGCACACATTCATAATACATCCAATGGTTTGAGAGTTCTCGCAAGATCAAGGTAACAAGAACGGTACGCGTGTATTTTACTATTGGTACATATTCTGATTTTGTTGATTGTGATGTTTTACGTATGCAAGCTTGTTCTTTATTACTTGGTAGAACATGGCAATTTGATAGAGAATCTGTTCATAATGACAAAACTAATCACTATTCTCTTATGCATGATGGAAAGAAAATTGGTCTAAAACCTATGAATCCCGAACAGATTTTAAAAGATGATCTTGCTAGAGCTAGTAGAGCTAAAACTGAGGAGAAAAATAAAAGTGAGAATCAGATTGTTGCTGCAGATTTTGTACCACCAAAGAACACTAAATCTGATTCTACACATGCTACTGAAATTCGTTTGAAGAGTCCATGTATGCTTGCAAATAAAATTGATATTGCTGAACTAGATGTAAACAATACTCAATGTTATGCAATTGTCTGCAAAGAGGTTTTGTTTTCATTTAAGGATATGCCTCCTTCTTTGCCACCCGTTATTGCTAACCTTTTGCAGGAATATGAGGACGTCTTTCCCGCTGAGCTGCCACCAGGACTACCTCCTATTAGAGGAATTGAGCACCAAATTGATCTAATTCCTGGTGCTACGTTGCCCAACCGCGCGCCATATAGAACCAATCCAGAGGAGACAAAGGAGATACAACGCCAAATTCAGGAACTACTCGACAGAGATCATATTCGTGAGTCTCTTAGCCCCTGTGTTGTTCCTATTATTTTGGTACCTACGAAAGATGGTTCTTCGCGCATGTGTACTGATTGCAGAGCTATCAATAATATTACTATTCGATATCGTCATCCTATCCACGTTTAGATGACATGCTTGATGAATTGAGTGGCTCTACCATGTTTTTTAAAGTTGATTTGCGTAGTGGTTACCACCAGATTCGTATGAAATTAGGAGATGAATGAAAAACAAAATTTAAAACTAAGTTCGGTTTATATGAGTGGTTAGTAATGCCGTTTGGTTTAACTAATGCATCTAGCACTTTCATGAGATTAATGAACGAAGTTTTACGTGCTTTTATTGGACGTTTTGTGGTAGTCTATTTTGATGATATTCTGATTTATAGCAAATTTTTAGAGGATTATTTGGACCATTTACGTGATGTTTTCAATGCTTTACGTGATGCACGTTTGTTTGGTAACCTTGAGAAGTACACATTTTGCACCAATCGAGTTGTGTTTCTTGGCTATGTTGTTACATCATAGGGTATTGAAGTGGATCCAGCCAAGATTGAAGCTATTGAGAATTGGCTGCAGCCCAAGACGGTCACACAAGTGATGAGTTTTCTTGGCCTCGCTGGTTTTTATAGGCGCTTTGTCAAAGACTTTGGATCAATTACGGTGCCGCTGAATGAGCTTACCAAGAAGGATGTGCCCTTTGTTTGGGGCGACGCACATCAACAGGCCTTCGTCTTATTGAAAGATAAGCTAACACATGCTCCCTTACTCCAACTTCCTGATTTTACTAAGACTTTTGAGCTTGAATGTGATGCTAGTGGAATTGGTTTGAGAGGGGTGTTATTACAAGAGGGAAAACCTGTTGCATATTTTAGTGAGAAATTGAGTGGGGCTAGTCTGAACTATTCTACTTATGATAAAGAATTATACGCGTTGGTTCGAACATTAGAAACTTGGCAACATTATCTATGTCCTAAAAAATTTGTTATTCATTCTGATCATAAATCTTTGAAGCATATTCGTAGTCAAACTAAGTTGAATCGTCGTCATGCAAAGTGGTTTGAATTTATTGAGTCTTTTCCTTATGTTATCAAACACAAAAAGGGTAAAGATAATATTATTGCTGATGCTTTGTCGCGCCGTTATACTTTATTATCTCAACTTGACTTCAAAATATTTGGATTAGAAACTATTAAGGAACAATATGTGCATGATGCTGAATTTAAAGATGTGTTGCAGAATTGTAGATATGATAGAACATGGAACAAGTTCGTCTTCAATGATGGATTTGTGTTTCGTGCTAACAAATTATGCATTTCGGATAGTTCTGTTCGTCTTTTGTTGTTACAGGAGGCGCATGGAGGAGGATTGATGGGACACTTTGGTGTCAAGAAAACGGAGGATGTTCTTGCTGCACACTTCTTTTGGCCATGTATGCGTCGAGATGTTGAGAGATTTGTGGCACGCTGCACTACTTGTTAAAAAGCTAAGTCTCGCCTTAATCCACATGGTTTATATATGCCTCTTCCTGTTCCTAGTGCTTCTTGGGAGGATATTTCTATGGACTTTATTTTGGAATTGCCACGAACACAGAAGGGGAGGGATAGTATTTTTGTTGTTGTGGATCGATTTTCTAAGATGGCACACTTTATTCCTTGTCATAAAACGGATGATGCTGCGCATATTACTGATTTGTTCTTTCGTGAAATTGTTCGTTTGCATGGTGTGCCAAATACTATTGTCTATGATCGTGATACTAAATTTCTTAGCCACTTTTGGAGATGTTTATGGGCTAAGTTGGGGACAAACTGAAGTAGTAAATAGAAATTTGTCTACTATGTTGCGGGCTGTTTTAAAGAAGAACTTAAAATTGTGGGAAGAGTGTTTACCTCATATAGAATTTGCTTATAATCGTTCGCTGTATTCTACCACAAAGATGTGCCCATTTGAGATTGTGTATGGTTTTGTTCCTCGTGCACCTATTGATTTATTGCCTTTACCTTCTTCAGTGCAACATAATTTGGATGCTACACAACGCGCTGAAATGATATTAAACTTGTATAAGACTACTAAAGATAACATTGAACACATGAATGCTAAGTATAAACTTGCTGGTGATAAAGGGAGAAAGCATGTTGTGTTTGATGTTAAAGATCTTGTTTGGTTACATTTACATAAAGATCGTTTTCCTGATTTACGCAAGTCTAAGTTAATGCCGCGTGCTGCTGGTCCCTTTAAGGTGTTAGAGAAAATAAATGATAATGTATATAAACTTGAGTTGCCTGCAGACTTTGGTACGGTTAGTCCTACGTTTAAAATTGCAGATTTGAAGCCTTATTTTGGTGAGGAAGATGAGATTGCGTCGAGGGCGACTTCAATTCAAGAAGAGGAGCATGATGTGGACATCCCTTTTATTGATACAACCGTTGTACCTACAGCTACACACATACAAGGACCCATCACAAGATCTCGTACCAAACAACTTAACTATCAGGTACTTTCGTTTCTTAGAACTATTCCTCACATACATGAGAATATGATGCTGCCTAAATCAGATGTATTTCTTACTCTTAGAAATGATAGACCAAGCATGGATGAGAGGGACAAGCATTGGAGCATAGCCATGCATGGAGATGGCAGCAAGCATGTGATGATCCAAGAGAAGGCCACGGATGGAGATTTCAGAACTTTGAGGCCACCATAATGAAGAAAGAAGGCTTGTATGAAATATTCAAGATTAATACTTGAAGAATTCGTCCATAGCTTAATATGGTGCCGCGGCACATTTATTTTGGGCCAGGCCCATGTAATTTTCGCAGAATTTTGAATAGCCACTTTTTAGAGTCCGTATTTGAGGGGAAAAGGACTTCTAGGGTTGGATTCGGCCACCACTTCCATGGCTAGCCGAAACCCCACCTTTTCCTCCTTAAATACTCCCCATAGCCGTCACCCTAGACTCGGATTTTGTTTAGACATTAAGTTAGCCATCATAGCAACTTCGCCAAGGCTCGAGCGTCGCAGAGGCCTCTTGTACTTCGCACCTATTCAGGATCCCAACTTTTCAATAAAGCTTTCCTCTTAATCCACAATATCTTGATTGCAATATTGATTCTTATTTGTTCTCGATTTCAGGTAGGAATTAAGACCCTCGCTGGTCAGGCTGATCGTGTTCCCGCAGGATCGGTAACCTCCAGAAGATTGGCCTAGCGATTGTATTGGCGCTCGTGCTCGCACGTGTAGTCGGATCGTCAAGCCCGAACTCCACCAAATCGACTATCATCATCTCATCGAAAGATCGGACACCTTTGCCCTATCACAGTGTATTAAGATACACAAAGAAAAAAATGTGAGAACAGTATTTTATTAATCATTTGAGATAACAAATACAATTTCCAAGGATTTGCGCTCCGCGGCCTACTAGCGCGGCCAGCCTGACAACGACGATTGTGCGATCTCCTAGTTTCCGGGGCCTCGAAAGGCTCCCGGTTAATTACTCCGGTGGGTTACACCGCGAGACACCTCCAATTAAGCCGTGTGGTCGTCTTCGCTTCACGTCCTGCATGAATAGTGATGGTGTGCATGGGCAGCGGCAGAGCCCGTGTCCTCGTCGGTACACGCGCAGTTGAAAGCGTGGCCTTTGCTCCAGCCTCGCCCGCTCTCGCCATTGGGCCTCGTCGGTCTTGAACGGCGATAAAGAGTGTTGCTGATGTAGCATGATGCAGTCCGATCGGCTGGGACTTCTTGCCGACTTTGCGACTTCATCGGGGTGTACAAGGGGTATGCCTTGCGGGAGTATTTTGTAAGGAGACCGGTGTCTCTCATATTGGCATGGCCGGCCCTTCGTCTCGGCGCGGCGCCGAGTTTACGGCAGCTGGCGTGAGCGTGACCAAAGGTGCCGTCTCACTGGTCATGGAAGGGCACGACTTCAAAATGGTTTGCCAGACATCCTGTGCATGGGACATGTGACTTGTGAGTCCACGTACGTGTAGACATCCCTGCATGGGTGCTACTTAGACTTCATTTTCTTGAGTCAGATCGTGCTGCTCTTCACGTCTGCGTGCGCGCCTAGCTGGTCTAGCTGCTCACGTCCAGCTGTGAACTGAGTTGCATCGAGCTTCATCCGCCCGCCACGGCGCGCCTGAGCTTGGGAGTTGAGTAGGGAACCCGGAGCTGACTCTGTACATCAGCCGCCTAGATGCACCCTTATTTGCGCCTTGTACGATCGGTCCGATATGCTCCTGCCTCCGCCGGGAGAACCTGTTCGTCGGGTGCCAAGCTATACATATCTGCCAAGAACAACTTCTATGTCAAGTCGCCGTCAAGCAGAACCTGTACGCCACCGGGCTCGCTGGGAACATGGAGGGTAGATGCGATCATGGGAGGGCTGCATCTTTGACGAATCCACGACGGGCGTAAAGTCTTGGCGAACTCCGGCGGCGGCGTCGGGCGAGCTCCGGCGTCGGGCAGCGCCGGGCGGCGTCCTGACGTGGCGAGCTTCGACGGTGGGCGGCGTCTTGGCGTGGCGAGCTCCGGCAGCGAGCGGCATCTTGGCGAGCTCCGACGGCGAGCTTCGTCGACATCGCGGAAGCATCGACTTGCGGGCTGCATGTTGGGCGAGCTCCGGTGACGTTGGTGCTGTTCCGTGCTAAGGGCTTCGACACCATGCTAGCTGCAAGAAAGAAGAAGAAGAAGAAGAAGAAGAAGAAGAATGCCACCGGCTTGCACGCCGGCAACACGATCGCCCTTGTCGTTGCCTTCGGCACGTCTCGCCCGGGCAAAGATGGCGTTAGGCAGTACGCCAGCATCCACGAGATTGTCATCGACGGATCGGCTTGGGTAGTGAATAGGGGCGCCGGGCTGCGCGTGTATGGAGTGCACCTGTACGCCGGTCCGAGCTGCGGCCGGCGCTTCACCTGTACATCAAGCACCTGAGTTCTGTCCATCCGCTGGCCGGGGAAGAGCCTGATGTATCCGTCGATGACGCGCCAAACCTGTACGTCGGGCATCGCGTCGAGCTATGTTTGTCCTCCGGCTTGTACATGGGGTGGAAGTGCACCTGCAGTACGCCGGTACGAGCTGGGCGGTCGAGATGCCTATCCCTAGGCTGTACTTGGAGTCGTAGTTGTATCTTTGCCGAGCCATGCTGCGCCTGTCCGCTGACGAACTCTATACGTCATCTTGAACCTGCACACCAATTCAAGCACCGACGAGCTGCTTGTATCGATGCTAGCCGTGGGCGCCATGCTGAGGTGACGAGGAGCACAAGCCGGCTTCCTTGGCGAGACGGGTACACCAGCCGGCGGGCTATGCGTCGGCGAGCTCTGTCAGCGTCGGCGTCCTCCTCCTCGGCGCCGAGTCATGTTGTTGCCGTTGTCCTCGTGTCCTTTGGACGGCGAGCGTCGACGTTGTGGCCGACGGAATGGTTGATGGGATGCTCATGGCGCTGCTGGATGCGATCTCCCGATCTTTCCAGCTTGTGTCTGCCTCCTTCTCCTCGCCCTTGAAGATGAGGCGTAGCTCTGTTTATACAGGCAACGCCCAGATAAGGATGCGGCCGTGCTTTCCGGAGGTGATCCCGCGATCGCTCCGTCTTTATTTCCTCTCGCGCACGAAGGCTAGCTTTGTTGTTTAAACATCTCTATCTCTTGAGCTTCTAGAACCTCTTTAACTTTCTGCAGATTGAACGTACAGGTCCCTTCCGAATATACTGTCACGTCTGTGCGTACATCTACTTCTTCGATCGGTCGGGCGCAGGCACCATTCAGCGCGACGTGCTGGACTGTATACGTGCCAAAAATCCATCGAGATACATGCATGATTCAGCGATCGGCTAGCCTAGCTCCTAACATATCCGGTTGTGTATGTTTGTTTTCCGGCCGGCCGATCCGATATACATACACGGCTCATATTCATGAAGTGGTTGGTCGAGATGTATATACGTCTAAATTATTATTTGTTATATGAACTCGTCTCCTGGCCTAATCAACGTGTATCTAGACACGTAATGTGTACTGCTCATGGTTGTTGACCCACCAATTAGGAGTCCATGCACTCGTAGCATGTATTTGTGTTTGAACCTCAAGAATAATATTTAGACAGACTCTGCCACTTGAGCACAAAATTCCATCGAACAATGGTATAATTTTTTTTCAGTGAGATTTCATACCACCTCATCTCATTCAGCCACCAACTGAATATTACCAGATTTCAGCAAGATAGAATTCCATTGTTCTCTAAGAACTCCATGTATCCTTCTTCTAAATGGAAGGAAGAAACCATGATCCACCACATACTTAACAGTACAATCAGAAATTTGGCAGATATCAAACACATCAGTAAACTGACTACACAGAGCCCCCCCCGGATCCCAGGGATCCTTCCAAAACCTCACCAAATCACCATTCTTAAGAACAAGCCCCCTCCCAGCCAAATATACATCTTTAACCTGAAGAATATATTTCCAACAAGGGGAATCATGGAATCTAGGAATCATGGAATTAACAGTTTTATTCCTCATGTACCTGGCCTTGACAATTCTTTGCCACAAGCCATCTTGATTTTCCAATTTCCACCACCATTTCACCAGCAAGCTAACATTTTGTTTTCTCAGATCTTTGATGCCCAAGCCATCCTTACTCTTAGATCTACAAAATTTATCCCATCTCACCATATAATAGCTTCTCTTATCTCTTTTTTGCTAGAAGAATCTCTTAAAGTGTTTATTCACTTTTTCAATGAAGCTTTTCCTCAGGAGAAACATAGACATAGGATAGTAAAGGATAGTAAAGAATAGTAGATAAGGAAGAATCAATCAAATTTTTCTTTCCCCTAGAGGACATAGAATTTCCCACCCAAGCATCCATCTTCTTAACCAACTTAGCATCAATAAAATCCCAATCAACATTTTTCAAAGCCAAAGCAGAAATGGGCACCCCCAAATAGTTCATAGGTAATAAAGAGCCAGCATGGCAACCAAATAAATTGGAGTAAAACTCATATAAAGCATTATCACCCCCAATGGTATAAATATCACTCTTATAAAAGTTAATCTTCAAACCAGACATCAACTCAAAAATATACAACATAAGCTTAAGGTCAACAACTTTATTAGGATCATGAGTTATGCACAACATAGTATCATCAGCATACTGCAAAATAGCAACACCCTCATCAATCAAATCAGGAGCAAAACCTTCAAACAGATCATTAACCCGAGCTCTTAAAACCATCTTAGTTAGACACTCAGTAGCAAAATTAAATAGAGTGGGGGAGAGGGGATCCTCTTGTCTCACACCTTTGGCACTAGTAAAATAGGGGCCCATCTCATTATTGACATTCACACTAACAGTGCCTTCCAAAAAGGCTTTCTTGATCCAAGAACAGAAAGTATCATTGAAACCTCTAATATGCAAACATTCAATCAAAAAATCCCAGTTCACTTTATCACAAGCTTTTTCAAAATCAATCTTGAGAATCACCCCACACTGCTTTTTGACATGAGAGCAAAGTTAAGTAGTTCATGAAGAGAAAGCACTCCATCCATAATGTTTCTGTTTTTGATGAATGCATTCTGTTTATGCTAAACAACTTATAAGCATAGGGTTCAAGCCTAATAGTCAAAGTTTTAGTGATCAGCTTATAAATGCACCTTAACAAGAAAATAGGCCTAAATTGAGTAATCTTCTCAGCCCCCGCCACCTTAGGAAGCAAGGTAATCACCCCATAATTCAACCTTTTCAAGTCCAACTCCCCCAAGTAGAAACAATGGAAAATGTACATAATCTCAAGTTTGACCAAATCCCAGCAATGTTGAAAAAATTCAATGGGAATATTATCAGGTTCAGGTGCCCTATTCACCTCCATAGAAAATAAAGCCTCCTCCACTTCTTTCACAGAAAAAAGGTTTTTTTAGCTCCTCATTGAAAGGACTATATCTTCCCATGATGTTTTTGGTGTTAATGATAATCCCAACTGTGTTTTTAATTGTGCGTTTGAGTTTCAGGGGAAACGTTGTTGATGTCTCCTTCTATAGTGGTGGATGATCTCTTGGGATCTCATGAAGACGGTGGCCTTTTAGTCTTCTCCTAGTTTCTCTCCGGTTGTTGTTTTTAGGTCACCGTACTATTAAGAGGGGGTTCATTTTGGAAGGTTGTGGGAAATCACTTGTTCTTGCACAAACCTATATGCACCGCCACAGCCATCCCATTATCTCGTGAGAGAGCGTTTTCCTATTCTGTTGGAGCCTTTTGTGTCTCACCGGAACTTCCGGCCTAGGCCGGAAGTTCCGCTCAGATTCTTTTCTGCGGGCTGTTCTACACTTTGTTCCGACGCTAGTTCCGCCCCAAGTTCCGATGGTGAATCGGTCAAGAACCTTCAGTGAAGTGTTCTATTTGCGGAACTTGGGCGAAACTTGTAATCTAAAAGATCTGGCAGAACTTCCGCCCAGACGCCGGAAGTTCCGGCCAGATTCGGTTCGCGACCCAGAAGTTCCTCCCCTTGTTCCGCTCCAAGTTCCGGTGGTGGCTCAGTAACCTTCTGTGAAGCGTTCTATTTGCCGTAACTTGGTCGGAACTAGCATCGGAAGTTCACCGGAACTTCCGGTCTGTTTTGACCGGAACTTCCGGTTACGCTTCTGGAGCGGGCGTCAACGGTCTGATGACCGTTGGAGCCAGGCTGGGCGGAACTTCCGGCCTCTCACCGGAACTTCCGGTGAGGTCGCGGGGGCTATAATTGTTGGAGATATGCCCTAGAGGCAATAATAAATGTAGTTATTATTATATCTTTGTGTTTATGATAAATGTTTACATTCATGCTATAATAGTATTAACAAGGAAACATTAATACTTGTGTGATTTGTAAACTTAATTTGAAGTCCCTAGTATAGCCTCTATACTTCACTAGCTTGTTGGTTGATTAATGATTGTGGTTTCCCTATCATGAACATTGATATGTTATCAACAACAAGATCATATCGTTAGGAGAATGATATGGTGGACATACTCCTATAGATAAGCGTAGCATAAAGATCAAGTCATTTCAATAGTTCAATTGCTATATGCTTTCTGATTCATAGTAACCTAATTCCTTCGACCATGAGATCATGCATATCACCTTTACCGGATGGATTCTTTGATGACATCAAACACCACACCGTAACTGGGTGGCTATAAAGGTGGCATTGAGTGTTCGGAAAGTATTGGTTGAAACACATGGATCAAGAGTGGGATTTGTCCATCCATATGACGGATAGATATACTCTGGGCCCTCTAGGTGGAATGTCATCCAATTAGCTTGCAAGCATGTGACTGGCTCACAAGGGATCACATATCACGGGAACGAGAAAAGAGTACTTATCGGTAACGAGGTTGAACTAGGTATGCAGAGATACCGACGATCATAACCTCGGATAAGTAAACTATCGTGAGACAAAGGGAAATTGGTATCGTATGTAAGTGGTTCACTCGATCGCAAAGTAATCGTAGAAATATGTGGGAGCCATATGAATTTCCAGATTCCTCTATTGGTTATTGTTCGGAGAAGTGTCTCGATCATGTCCGCATAATTCACGAACCGTAGGGAGACACACTTAAGTATTCGACGTTGTTTGAGTAGTTATGGTATTATGAGAAAGAGACCGAATGTTGTTCGGAGTCTCGTATGGGATCCGGGATATCACGAGGTGATCCGGAATGGTCTGGAGAATAAGATTCATATAAGGAAAGTCCCGTTTCGGAGTTCGGGAATGATTCCGGTGTTTTCATCGGGAATGTTCTAGAAGGTTTCGGATTGTCCGGCACTCCGGGGGGGAGGGTACATGAATGTGTCATTACATATTGAATGATTGCATCATGTACTAAGTGTTCTTGCTGTTCCAAAACTGAAAAGTCAAACTGCGGTTTGAAAGTCAACGCTAAAACAGAGCGTGGAAAACAGGAAACTGTGGGAAACAAGCAAGAGGTGGTTGGAACCGACTTGGGGAAGGAGTCCTTTCCAAGCCGGCACGCCAACCAAGGCCGACTTGGGGAGGGACTCCCCTCCCCTTGGCCGCCCCTCCCACCTATAAAAGGAGGGGCAGGGCCTCCTCCTCTAGACACACAAGTTCCTATCCTCTAATCTCCGGTTTAGAGCCGTTTTGGTTTAGAGCTTCTAATTGCTCTAGCCTGCGGTTTAGAGCCTTCTAATTGGTGTGTCTAATCCCTAGACCACTAATAGCTCTCTCTCATACTCCACCATACTCGCTCCGGCTTAAGAAGCCTCGGGATCTCCCTCTACTTCCGTACCACGCGTTGTCTTTGGAATCGCGAGGAGAGTGCTACAACCTCCGCTGCCTGCTGGAACAAGGGAGAGGAAGGTCTTCGTCGAGTATGGAACGTGTGACCGACTGCGGAAGCGCTACCGGAACGCAGCGCCGGAAGGATCGTCTACACGATCTTGAGATCGGAAAGAGTACGACTACATCACCCACGAGAATCCGCTCTCGTTAAACACTTTGGAATCTTCGAGGGTAAGTTATTCCATCGACTCGTTGCTACAATCTAGTAGATAGATCTTAGCTTGTTTGTTTGTATGCGATAGAAATTTTTTGTTTTCCATGCTACGAACCCCTACAGTGGTATCAGAGCCGTGTCTATATGTAGATCTGTTGCACGAGTAGAACACAATGGTCATTGTGGCGTTGATGCTTTTATTGTCGATTGCTTCTTGTGTACTTTGCATCTTGCGGTATGTTGGGATGAAGCGGCCCGGGCTAACCTTACATGACATCGTTCATGAGACTTGCTCCACGCTTGACATGCAACTTGTATTGCATAAGTGGCTTTATGGTGCTGTTTCTCCTAGCATAGTTAAGATCCAATTTACAACGGGTGATCAACAATGCTAGTATCAATGTTGTGGTTCTTGTTCGTAAGTTAGAACGACACTTATTGAAAGCCCCAAACCACGTAAAATATGCAAAGAAAGTAGAGGCGTCTAACTTTGTTTTGCAGGGTGTCTGATGATGTGATATGGCCATGATTATGATTATATTTGATGTATGCAATGTTCCTTATTGTAAGTTGGCAACCCAAGGAGCCATATGGTTGTCTTTAATTTATGTTAAGACCCGCGTGTCTATTCAAAGTAGTTGTAATAGTTGAAGCCGGTGGACGACAACCATGGAGAAGCATCATTGACCTTGATGCAATGCCGGTGATGATGGAGATCATGTTCGTGCTTGAAGATGGAGATCGGAAGCACAAAGAAGAAAGGCCATATCATATCACATATTATTGAATTGCATGTGATGTTAATCCTTTATGCATCTTGTATTTCTTGGTAGACGACGGTAGCATTATAAGATGATCCCTCATGCACATCAATTTCAAGTCATAAAGTGTTCGCCCTTAGTTAGCACCGTTGCTAAAGCTTGTTGTTTCGAAGCACCACGTGATGATTGGGTGTGTTAGATTCTGCAAGTGTATACAACGTGAGCAAGCCAGATTTGCTCATGCAGAAACTAAGGTTTGATCTTGACGAGCCTAGCATGTACAGACATGGTCTCGGAACACGGATCACCGAAAGGTAAAGCATGAATCGTATAGTAGATATGATGAACATGACGATTGTTCGCCATTGAAACTATATCAACTCTCGTGATGATCGGTGTTGATGTAGTAGATTTGGTTCGTGTGATCACTAAAACAATGTGAGGGATGTTGTTTTGAGTGGGAGTTCACCTAGTTTAATTTCATTAATTAATTTGAACTCAATTTGTCATAAACTTAGTCTAAACTATTGCAAATATGTTGTAGATCAATGGCAGCCCCTACCATCAATTTTAATGCGTTCCTAGAGAAAGAAAAGTTGAAAAACAATGGAAGCAACTTGGATTGGTTCCGCAATTTGAGGATTGTCCTCACAACTGGTAATTTGACCTATGTCTTTGGATGCACATTGGGTGACCCACTGGTGATGCTCCCGATGAAGTAAAGAATGTTTACCTCGCTCGGAAGAATCAAGACTACATAGTTCGATGTGCTATCTTGTATGGTTTAGAATCGGAGCTTCAGAAAAGGTTTGAAGAGTCAGACCCATATGATATTGTCGAGGATCTCAAATTGATTTTTGAGACTCATGCGGCAATTGAAAGCTATGAGGCTTCTGAAAAGTTCTTTAACTGCAAGATGGAAGAGGGCAGCTCCATCAGTGAGCATGTGCTTAAGATGTCTGGGCACACAAACAAACTTCAAAGCTTGGGTATAGTGATTCCTAATGCTTTGGGGATTTACCGTGTCCTCCAGTCACTGCCACCAAGTTACAGGAACTTTGTGATGAACTACAACATGCAGAACATGAACAAAGAGTTGCCAGAACTGTTTGCTATGTTAAAATCTGCAGAAGTGGAGATCAAGAAAGAGCACCAAGTGTTGTTGGTCAATAAGACCACCAAATTCAAGAAAGGCAAGTCTAAGCAAAAGGGACACTTCAAGAAGGGTGGTAAGAAAGTTACCACGCCGGCGAAGACCAAGGCTGGACCCAAGCACGATACTAAGTGCTTTTCCGCAAGGGAGAAGGTCACTTTGGGCGGAATTTCCCAAAGTACTTGGCGGATCGAAGAACGGCAACATCAAGAAGAAAGGTATATCGATATACATGTTATTGATGTGTATCTCACTAGTACTCGTAGTAGTGCACAGGTATTTAATCTTGGTTCGGTTGCTCATATTTGTAACTCGAAGCAGTCTTGCAGAATAAGCGGAAGCTAGCGAAGAACGAGGTGACGATGCGCGTGGGAAAGCGGATCAAAGGTTGATGTGATCGCTCGGCACGCTACCCCTTCATCTACCATCGGGATTAGTTTTATACTTAAATAATTGTTATTTAGTGCTGTGTTGAGCATGAACATTATATCGGGATCTTGTATATTGCGAGACGGTTACTTGTTTAAATCAGAGAATAATGGTTGTTCGATTTATATGAGTAATATGTTTTATGCACATGAACCTTTGATAGATGGTCTATTCTTATTGTATATCGATAGTGGAAATACACATATCAACAACATTGAGGCTAAACGTTTGAAATCAGCGATAATTCGACCTATATGTGGCAATCGTCGTCTTGGTCACATTGGAGTGAAGCGTATGAAGAAACTCCATTCCGATGGACTTCTTGAATCACTTGATTTTGAATCACTTGAAAGATGCGAAGCATGTCTGATGGAAAAAATGACTAAGACTCCATTTTCTGGTATGATGGAGCGAGCTACGGACTTATTGGAAATCATACATACCGATGTGTGTGGTCCAATGAGTGTAGCATCGCGCGGTGGTTATCGTTATGTTCTTACCTTCACGGATGACTTGAGTAGATATGGGTATATCTATTTTATGAAACATAAGTCCGAAACTTTCGAGAAGTTTAAGGAGTTTCAAAGCGAGGTAGAGAATCAACGTAACAAGAAGATTAAATTTCTACGTTCTAATCGTGGAGGTGAATATCTAAGTTACGAGTTTGGCGAGCATTTGAAGAAATGCGGAATACTTTCACAGTTGACACCGCCGGGAACACCACAGCGTAATGGTGTGTCCGAACATCGTAATCGAACTCTCTTAGATATGGTTCGTTCTATGATGTCACTTACAGATTTACCGTTATCATTTTGGGGTTATGCATTAGAAACAGCCGCATTCACTCTAAATAGGGCACCGTCTAAATCCGTTGAAATGACACCGTATGAATTATGGTTTGGGAAGAAACCTAAATTATCGTTCCTTAAAGTTTGGGGATGCGAAGCCTATGTAAAGAAGTTACAGCCTGACAAGCTTGAACCCAAAGCGGAAAAATGCGTCTTCATAGGATACCCGAAGGAAACTATTGGGTATACCTTCTATCATAGATCCGAAGGCAAAATCTTCGTTGCCAAGAATGGATCCTTTCTAGAGAAGGAATTTCTCTCGAAAGAAGTGACTGGAAGGAAAGTAGAACTCGACGAGGTTGTCGAACCTTCTCTCGAAATTGCGAGTAGCCTTGCACCGGAAGAAGTTCTGTGGTGCCTGCACCAATAAGAGAGGAAGCTAATGATGGTGATCATGAAACTTGGTTGAAGTAGCTCTGAGCCTCGGAGGTCAACGAGAACTCGTACCACTCAGTTGGTATGATCCCGTTATGAGTGTCATGTTGGTGGACAACACCGATGACCCCGAGACATATGAGGAAGCGATGATGAGCCCAGATTCCAATAAATGGCAAGAAGCCATGAAATCCGTGATTGGATCCATGTACGAAAACCAAGTATGGACTTTGGTGGACTTACCGGATGGTCGGAAGGCTGTCGAGAACAAATGGATTTTCAAGAAGAAAACAGATGCTGATGGTAATGTTACTGTCTATAAAGCTCGACTTGTCGCAAAAGGGTTTCGACAAATTCAAGGAGTTGACTACGATGAGACTTTCTCACCAGTAGCGAAGCTAAAGTTTGTGAGGATTACGTTAGCAATCGCTGCATATTATGATTATGAGATATGGCAGATGGATGTCAAAACAGCATTCCTCAATGGAGATATTGATGAAGAGTTGTATATGATGCAACCCAAAGGTTTTGTCGATCCTAAAGATGCTAACAAGGTATGCAAACTTCAACGGTCCATCTATGGATTGAAGCAAGCATCCCGAAGTTGGAATCAATGTTTTGATAAGGTGATCAAAAGTTTTGGTTTTATACAAACTTATGGAGAAGCTTGTATTTACAAGAAAGTGAGTGGGAGCTCTATAGCATTCTTAATACTATATGTGGATGACATATTGTTGATTGGGAATGATGTAGACCTTCTTAATAGTGTCAAAGAATATTTGAATAATAGTTTTTCAATGAAGGATCTTGGCGAAGCAGCTTACATATTAGGCATAAAGATTTATAGAGATAGCTCAAAACGCCAAATATCATTGTCATAGAGTACATATTTGGACAAAGTTCTAAAGAGGTTTGGAATGGAAGAAAGCAAGAAAGGGTTCTTGCCCATGTTGCCCAATACGACCTTGAGTAAAACTCAAAGTCCGACATCGGAGAAGATAGAGAAAGGATGAGTAAGACTCCTATGCCTCGACCATAGGATCTCTAATGTATGCCATGCTATGTACTAGACCCGACATTGCATATGCTGTTAGTTTAACTAGCAGATATCAAAGTGATCCAGGAGTGGATCATTGGACAGCGGTCAAAAACATCCTTAAGTACTTGAGAAGAACTAAGGATATGGTTCTTTCTTATGGAGGTGATGAACAACTCGTTGTTAATGGTTACACCGATGCTAGTTGGAACACCGATCCGGATGATTCTAAATCACAATCTGGATACGTATTTATTTTGAATGGTGCAGCAGTTAGCTGGAGGAGTGCAAATCAAAGCGTTGTGGTGAGATCTTCAACTGAATCGGAATACATATGGCTGCCGGAGGCTTCACAAGAAGCGATATGGATGAAAGAGTTCATTCAGAGCTGGGTGTGGTTCCCGGTCTTTGGACCCAATGTCTATCTCTTTGTGATAACATGGGAGCCATAGCCAATGCGCAAGAACCAAGGTCACACAAGAAGTCAAGCATATCAAGCTGCGTTTTCACGCTATTCGAGAACATATCCAGGATGGGGATATAAAGATTTGCAAAGTACACACAGATCTGAATGTGGCGGATCCGTTGACTAAACCTCTCCCGTGGGCAAAACATGACCAACACCAAACTGCCAGGGGTGTTCGGTATATTACCATGTAATCTAGATTAGATGACTCTAGTGCAAGTGGGAGACTGTTGGAGATATGCCCTAGAGGCAATAATAAATGTAGTTATTATTATATCTTTGTGTTTATGATAAATGTTTACATTCATGCTATAATAGTATTAACAAGGAAACATTAATACTTGTGTGTTTTGTAAACTTAATTTGAAGTCCCTAGTATAGCCTCTATACTTCACTAGCTTGTTGGTTAATATATGATCATGGTTTCCTGGTCATGAACATAGAGATGTTATTAACAACAGGGTCCTATCGTTAGGAGAATGATATGGTGGACATACTCCTATAGATAAGCGTAGCATAAAGATCAAGTCATTTCAATAGTTCAATTGTTATATGCTTTCTGATTCATAGTAACCTAATTCCTTCGACCATGAGATCATGCATATCACCTTTACCAGATGGATGCTTTGATGACATCAAACACCACACAATCGGGTGGCTATAAAGGTGGCATTGAGTGTTCGGAAAGTATTGGTTGAAACACATGGATCAAGAGTGTGATTTGTCCATCCATATGACGGATAGATATACTCAGGCCCTCTCGGTGGAATGTCATCCAATTAGCTTGCAAGCATGTGACTGGCTGAGGGATCACATATCACGGAGCGAGAAAAGAGTACTTATCGGTACGAGGTTGAACTAGGTATGCGGAGATCTGAAGCGATCATAACCTCGGATAAGTAAACTATCGTGAGACAAAGGGAAATTGGTATCGTATGTAAGTGGTTCATCCGATCACAAAGTAATAAGAAATATGTGGGAGCCATATGAATTTCTAGATTCCTCTATTGGTTATTGTTAGGAGAAGTGTCTCGATCATGTCCGCATAATTCACGAACCGTAGGGAGACACACTTAAGGATTCGACGTTGTTTGAGTAGTTATGGTATTATGAGAAAGAGACGAATGTTGTTCGAGTCTCGGATGGGATCCGGATATCACGAGGTGATCCGGAATGGTCCGAGAATAAGATTCATATAAGGAAAGTCCGTTTGAGTTCGGGAATGATTAGTGTTTTCATCGGGAATGTTCTAGAAGGTTCGGATTGTCCGGCACTCGGGGAGGTACATGAATGTGTCATTACATATTGAATGATTGCATCATGTACTAAGTGTTCTTGCTGTTCCAAAACTGAAAAGTCAAACTGCCAGTTTGAAAGTCAAGCAGCTAAACAGAAACCTGGGAAACAAGCAAGAGGTGGTTGGAACCGACTTGGGGAAGAGTCCTCAAGCCGGGCGCCAACCAAGGCCTACTTGGGAGGACTCCCTCCCTTGGCCCCTCCCACCTATAAAAGGAGGGGCAGGGCCTCCTCCTCTAGACACACAAGTTCCTATCCTCTAATCTCCGGTTTAGAGCCGTTTTGGTTTAGAGCTTCTAATTGCTCTAGCCTGCGGTTTAGAGCCTTCTAATTGGTGTGTCTAATCCCTAGACCACTAATAGCTCTCTCTCATACTCCACCATACTCGCTCCGGCTTAAGGCGAAGCCCTGCGGGATCTCCCCTCTACTTCCGGTACCACGCCGTTTTCTGCTGGAACAAGGGAGAGGAAGGTCTTCGTCGAGTACCGAACGTGTGACCGACTGCGGAAGCGCTGCCGGAACGCAGCGCCGGAAGGATCGTCTACACAATCTTGAGATCGGAAAGAGTACGACTACATCACCCACGAGAATCCGCTCTCGTTAAACACTTTGGAATCTTCGAGGGTAAGTTATTCCATCGACTCGTTGCTACAATCTAGTAGATAGATCTTGGCTTGTTTTTTTGTATGCGATAGAAAATTTTTGTTTTCCATGCTACGAACCCCTACAATAACGGTTCAGCGCGAGGGGGCCTATTTAAGGCACCCCTCTTATTCCTCCCACTAGCTCTCGAATTTTTCTCTCTCCTCCATTAATGCTTGAGCTTCACCTCACTAGATCTCTCTCTCTAGCCACTCAAATGACTTGATCTTTTGAGAGGTGAGGGAGGTGACTTAGATCTACACTTTCACCAAAGAAGATTTGATTTCCCCCACCCATCCTTTGTGGATCTTGTTGCTCTTGGGTTTCTTGGAACCCTAGACGGTGTAGGGCATCCTCGGAGCTAAGGCGTGCGTTGTAAAGCTTCGAGGTGTCGTTGAGGGCCTCCAATTGAGTTGTGGAGCCTCCCCCTCAACCTTGGTGTAAAGGTTTCGGTTGGCGCCTTCAAGGTCACCGGTTAGTGGATCGTGAGGCCTCTTTTGTGGGGGAGCTCACCGGAGAAGAAGGTGAGGCCTTTGTGGCGCTCAGGTGACCTTGTGTGGCCCCGACACCTCTCCAACATAGACGTAGCTCCTTGGGAGTGAACTACGGGAATTACATCTCCGTGTCCCCTCTCCGGTTACTTCGTTCCCCTCCTTTACTCCTTGCTATTTACTGTTTTTGTTGTTGGTGTTTGTTTTCTTGCATTTAGGTTGTTCACTTAGTTGCATCTCTAGATAACTTCCTTTCTCGTTGAGCCTAAAAGTGAGAAATAAATTAAAATTGGGTAGACGCCTATTCACCCCCCCTCTAGTCGTATCAAGTCGGTACTTTCAATTGGTATCAGAGCCAAGGCTCTTATTTCAAAATAGTTTTGACACTCTACTTCGGCCGTTAGCTAGGTTATCCTACAAATTTGGACTTGTGTATCGCAACTGCCGAGCTCGATACTCTGTAACACCCTCAGAATCGACCCTATGCAAGTTTTAGCGAAACCCGCCAAACCGCATAGAAAGCGATTCAAAGGTGCCCACCAGCACTTTCGTGCGGTGGAAAGCAGTAATAACATTACACAACAGTCCTCGATGGGACCCACAGAACAGATATATACAACAGCGACTCGAAGAGTCAAGAATACAGATATAATATACAAAGATCCAAATCACCTTGAAAACGATAGAGCGTCCAGCTACGGACAAGATGCAAATGGGGCTAAGAGCCCTGAAGAATAACCAATGGCGTCCATAACCCTGCCCAAGCCGGAAGGGTAACCACGCTAACGGCGTCGATCTCAAAACCTGCTTAAGCGAAGGGGTGCCGACAAAGGGCAAAGGAAAAGAGGCGTCGATCTTGAGGCCCGATTACAGCGAGGCTAGAATTCGGTCCTCGCCTACATAGGTATGGTGGTGGCGGCGGCAGCATGCACTAAACAACCTATAGAGACTCGATACAACGGGCGGCAATTAGAGAGGGGTAAGAAAGACCTATTCGGAACCAACCTGATACTATCATCAAACAAACCCATCCTGGCGTTTCCCCCTCGAGACCAAACAAGGAAGTCAACCGAGGAACTCACGGTTGGCGATTTTACTTATTCAGTTATCGTTGCAGCAATTACTAGTCAGGTATAGATGATCATCCTGATAAAATAAGCAGTGGGCACTTTTAGTTAATCATTCCGTTGTGGTTGCAACATTTACTAATCAGATACAGATAGCATGAGATAAACCCAAAACCCAAAAGCTTGTTGGTACTTTAATTCAGCCATTCCGTTGTAGTTGCAATACTTACTAGTCAGTACAATGGTCATGGCGACACTCCAAGCAAACAATTGTGGGCAGTATTATTTAGCCATTCCGTTATAGTGAAGCTGATTACTAGTCATTATAAAGTCAAATTTATAGCAATAAACTTTAGTTATGCTTGTCTATGATCGAGATATTGTGCTCCAAGTCGTCCATATCCGCGGACACGGCTTTCAGAAAGTTTTACCCGGCCGGGGTGCACCAATAGCAACACACGCTCGATCAACCTCGGAAAAACCAACTCAAAACCCAACGAGGCTTTCACGACTGAACAATCACAGGATTCAGAAATATTTTAGGGGGCCACCCCTTGGAGTCTACCCGCAACGAAGTAAGCAAGCTCCGAGACGGACTCAAGGTTTGGGTATACGGCTGTGAACGACTGGGAACCCGAAAGTGTGGCTGGTCTTGTTGACACCGCGGAATCGTGTCCCGATCCTAAACAGTACAGTGTGCTCCTCGCACAATCGTAAATACATAAGTAGCATGGCATAAGTACAGGATCGTAAATAAAACCTCAAACTAGTTTGTGGCCCCAAGAAATAAGACTGAATCAAGCTCTGGCTCAGGGGGGTCCCATATACCTCCCGGATGTGGATAGCGCGATAAATCAAGGAACAGTTATCAAGTACTCGGGGTCCTACGGGACACAAGTGGGTGTTCGGAAACCAAATATTTTCTATCACCCACCGATGCCTCTGCTTACTTCCATTTTAGTTGTTAAACAGGAATTAAAGTGAATGATAAGTAAAACTATGATCATCTCCAACTTCAACATGCGGCAATACATCAACAAGCGTAGCCTTTGGCGACACACAAGACTTGAGCAAGCGACTACGACGCGCAAGTCCAACTATCTACCAAACAACAGGTAATAGGATGTGTCCAAGGCAATATAAGGCTGCAAGGGATATCACAGGTACGAAAACTAAAGCATCGCAACACAGATATCAATAGATCAACAGGAGGGAATAAAGACTATAAAATAAGATAGGTAGAAAGGGGGAGATGCTCGCCTGAAAACATTGCCGAAGGTTCAACCGGAGATCGGGGCGAAGCTCACATCAACTCAACGGCCTTATCCGCGAAGAAGCAAAACACTAGAAGAAACACCGGATGCGCTATTTAATACAACGGCAGAAGATCGGCATGATGCATGTATGATGTATGACATGGCAAGGGTGCAATGCGATTAGGTCATATTAAGTGGAACCGGAGTCCCGACAATTAAGTAGGTGGTTCATGTTATTTAGCTACCCCGCATATTAAATGTTGTTTAGCAAGACAACAGATGGAACCGGTTCGCTACACATGTTTAAATGAGGCCAATATAAGGCTAGATTTGCCCGCATATGGGCCCCATATTTAATTAGAGGTGAATCGACATAAGGCCCCCAAACCACATGACAATATGCATGCAAGACAATTCAATATGCAACAAGTTGTTATTATGTTATAAAATAAGGTTCTCGGATAAGAGGTCACACATAGGGGGCTCGACGATCTTGGGGTTCCGGGGTTCGGGGCCGGGTCTCGGGGTCCAGGGTCTAGGGTTCGATCTTGGCGTAACATTCTCGACCATCGGGGTAGGTCTTGTCGCAACCGGGAAGCAGGGCTTGGTTGGCGTCGGGGGCGCATCGGGCTCGCCCTGTGCGGTGTCGTTCTTGTCGCATGCAGATCTTGTCGGATTCCACTGGGTCGAGCTTGCAGTTGCGAGGGTCTTGTCGGGCCCCACGCCATTGCATCGGTCTCGACGTCCGGGATGTAGAGCTTGGCGTGCCAGGATCGGGTTCCGTGTGGCGGTCTTGGCGTCCGGGGATCTTCGGCTCCCTATCGACACACTTGCGGTTCCGGCTTGGTCATCGATGGGGAACCTGGGGCTTCGGGGTTGGATGCCGGTGTCGGGCTCGGAGATCTTGTCATCTGTGTGGCGAACTCCGGGTCCGGGGGATGGTCTTGCGATCCGTGAGGGAGATCTTGTCGACTTGGCGTCATCGCCCCTAGTTTCCGCGACGAAGTACTCGGGGTTCCACTCGGTTGTCGGTGTCGAGCTCGTTGTCGCCATTAACTTGAAGGGTTGATGGCCTTTACGGGATGGGTCCTCGAACTCTGGGAAGGCGTCCTTGCTGCTCGGGCTTCGAGGAATGGTGAAGGGGATGTCCACGGGTCCGCGGATATCTTGGTTCGGCATCGGGTTGGTCTTGCCGGCGGTCTTGGGGTTCCGCGTCAACGATGGACTTGACTCAGCCCACGTGTCCTCGAAAGGTGCTTCCTTCACGGCCAGAGTGGAGTCCGAGACGAGGATGCACGGTGCGGCGCGGCCGACGCGGACTCCCAGGCGGCGGGACTTGCGGACGCGGCAGCGACGAGATCGGAACCGGGGGCACGGAGGCTGCCGACGAAGGGCCCGCAGAGGAGCGGCTCGGGGACGCGGAGGCGTGGCCGAGCAGGCTGGAAGGCGCGGACGGTGGCCCGGCTGGCGAGGGAGGGAGTCGCGGGACGAGGCGGGATGCGAGGGCCGGCGGCGAGCTCGGCGAGGCGACGGCGGCGACTTCGGGCGCCGGGCGAGATGGCCTGACAGCAGGCGGAGCCTAGGGAGGAGGGCTGCCTGGGGAGAGGCGCCATGGAGGGACGCTTGAGGCAGCGCGGGCTCAGAGGAGGCGCGCGGCCTTGCGAAGGGCTCGGCTGGACGGCTCGGCAAGGCTGGCCTTGGCACAGGGGCGCGTGGGAGGCGGAGAGAGGAGGGAAGAGAGCGCGGAGGAGGAGGCGCCTGTGAGGCGCGCCGTGAGCAGGCTGAGAGGTGGGCAGCGGCACCGGATGCGGGGAGGCTGGGTGGTGATGGCGGGAGCAGCGAGCGAGAGGGAGGTGGCAGAGCCCGGCGTCGAGGGGCGACGAGGCGGCGGGCGGTGGAGGCTCGCGGGAGGAGGAGGGCTGCCGGGGAGGAAGGTAAGCGTGGGGAAGAAGCTGGGGAGGTCGAACGCGTGGGGGAGGTTGGTGGTGGGACCGGTGGGGCCCGGGCGGCCAGGGGCTGTCGGTTGGGGAGTGCCAGGCGCGTGAGTGGGGGGGGGGTCGGGCTGGCTGGCGGGGTGGGCCACTAGGGAGAGGAGAGAGAGGGGGGAAGAGGAGGTGGCCAAGTGGCGTTTTCTGGTTGGGTGGGGGTTGGGGCAAGATGACGTGTCGGGAGCTGATAGGATGGGGTGAGGTGGAGGGGAGGGCTGGGTAGATAGGTTGGTAGGAATAGGATTTAGGTTGGACTGATTTAAATTTCTGGGGTGGTCGTTCGGGTCATTCGGCCCGTTCGACTGCCCCACTAAAATAATAAATATTTATTTGTTTTACAAACACCGTTTGCAAACCGATATCAGACACACAAAAATAATCCGGGGACCCGGGGTTTGCATTTTGAAAACAAGTCGGGCGTTTTAGAAAACAAAACAAGTTTATCTGCAAATAGTTTTATGCAAGCAACTGCAAGATGATGACGATGCTCAAAAGCAATGTGGCATGATGACATGAGCATGCGGTCATGATGATGCAATGCACAAAATCAACGCGATTTTCTAGTAGTGGTTTTTGCGGGATGCCACAATTCGACACCACTAACAAGGGATCTCGCCCTCGAGATCCGCCTCATGGTACCGGAAGGAAGGTCGGCGATCTGCGTTTTCTCGCTTCGTGTAGATCCTCGCGACACCACTAACGAGGGTTCCTTCTTCATCTGGGAATCGGCGACACCACCAACAAAGGGTCGTTGTTCCTGATCGTCGAGAGAACACTCCGGAGAAACAAAGGACGAAGATAGCGGTATCAAACGATAAGGCCACCTCTGACTTCCATAAGAAGAGGGAAAAGTTACATTGATCCACCAGTTCGATGTACAGAGCGAACAGTAAGAGTCGGGTAGGGTGATCAGTCCATCCCGTACCCAAACTATCAAGTCTATACATGAGTAGGAGAATCAGGCAACTCAACTCTCGAGATTTAGACTGAAGATCTTCATAGACGGTATCCGGAACAAAGGGATGATGCCAGCAGAAATCGTATGAAAGACACAATGATTAGGTTCCGCGGTGGTTCCGTTGGCATGAACAACACATGCTCAAGGTATAATCCAACTTCACCAATGCTCGTCCTTCTCATATGTTTTTCAACGACACTGACATCCGGCAAGGAACACATATGGATAAAGAGCTCAAGGACAAAAGATCGGATGAAGGGTACAACTGACAAGTTGCAGATTGATGATCGTAGCACCTCCGTTACAAAAGGGAGAAGTGAAACCCTGAAGGTACGACGGAAACCCAACCACGAGAATTCCTGGAGTCGAAGAAAGGGAAGAGGGCGGATTCAAAACACGTAGGAGTAAGAGGAGAACAGCAGAGGGGTAAGGAGTAAAATCAGACCTAATCAGAACTATCCAACCGATTTGCAAAATAGTTTTGACACTCTACTTCGGCCGTTAGCTAGGTTATCCTACAGGCTGGACTTGTGGGGTATCGCAAGCCGAGCTCGATACCACTGTAACACCCTCAGAATTGACCCTATGCAAGTTTTAGCGAAACCCGCCAAACCCGCATAGAAACGATTCAAAGGTGCCCACCAGGCACTTTCGTGCGGGTGGAAAACGAAGTAATAACATTACACAACAGTCCTCGATGGGACCCACAGAACAGATATATACAACAGCGACTCGAAGAGTCAAGAATACAGATATAATATACAAAGATCCAAATCACCTTGAAAACGATAGAGCGTCCAGCTACGGACAAGATTCAAATGGGGCTAAGAGCCTTGAAGAATAACCAATGGCGTCCATAACCCTGCCCAGGCCAAGCCGGAAGGGTAACCCTGCTAACGGCGTCGATCTCAAAACCTGCTTAAACAGAAGGGGTGCCGACAAAGGGCAAAGGAAAAAGAGGAGCGTCAGTACTGAGGCCAGTACACGGCGAGGCTAGAATTCGGCGGTCCTCGCCTACATAGGTATGGTGGACTGAGCGGCAGCGGCAGCATGCACTAAACAACCTATAGAGACTCGATACAACGGGCGGCAATTAGAGAGGGGTAAGAAAGACCTATTCGGAACCAACCTGATACTATCATCAAACAAACCCATCCTGGCGTTTCCCCCTCGAGACCAAACGAGGAAGTCAACCGAGGAACTCACACAGTTGGCAGTTTTTACTTATTCAGTTATCGTTGCAGCAATTACTAGTCAGGTATAGATGATCATCCTGATAAAATAAGCAGTGGGCACTTTTAGTTAATCATTCCGTTGTGGTTGCAACATTTACTAATCAGATACAGATAGCATGAGATAAACCCAAAACCCAGCAGTTGTTGGTACTTTAATTCAGCCATTCCGTTGTAGTTGCAATACTTACTAGTCAGGTACAATGGTCGCAAGCGACACTCCAAGCAAACAATTGTGGGCAGTATTATTTAGCCATTCCGTTATAGTGAAGCTGATTACTAGTCATTATAAAGTCAAATTTATAGCAATAAACTTTAGTTATGCTTGTCTATGATCGAGATATTGTGCTCCAAGTCGTCCATATCCGCGGACACGGCTTTCAGAAAGTTTTACCCGGCCGGGGTGCACCAATAGCAACACACGCTCGATCAACCTCGGAAAAACCAACTCAAAACCCAACGAGGCTTTCACGACTGAACAATCACAGGATTCAGAAATATTTTAGGGGGCCACCCCTTGGAGTCTACCCAAGTAAGCAAGCTCGAGACGGACTCAAGGTTTGGGTATACGGTACGTGAACGACTAGGAACCCAAAGTGTGGCTGGGCTTGTCGACACCGCGGAATCGTGTCCCGATCCTAACAAGATGATGTGCTCTCGCACAATCGTAAATACATAAGTAGCATGGCATAAGTACAGGATCGTAAATAAAACCTCAAACTAGTTTGTGGCCCCAAGAAATAAGACTGAATCAAGCTCTGGCTCAGGGGGGTCCCATATACCTCCCGGATGTGGATAGCACGATAAATCAAGGAACAGGTATCAAGTACTCGGGGTCCTACGGGACACAAGTGGGCGTTCGGAAACCAAATATTTTCTATGACCCACCGATGCCTCTACTTACTTCCATTTTAGTTGTTAAACAGGAATTAAAGTGAACGATAAGTAAAACTATGATCATCTCCAACTTCAACATGCGGCAATACATCAACAACTGTGGCACTGGACGACACACAACAGCACTTGAGCAAGCGACTACGACGCGCAAGTCCAACTATCTACCAAACAACAGGTAATAGGATGTGTCCAAGGCAATATAAGGCTGCAAGGGATATCACAGGTACGGAAACTAAAGCATCGCAACACAGATAGCAATAGATCAATAGGAGGGAATAAAGACTATAAAATAAGATAGGTAGAAAGGGGGAGATGCTCGCCTGAAAACATTGCCGAAGGTTCAACCGGAGATCGGGGTGAAGCTCACATCAACTCAACGGCCTTATCCGCGAAGAAGCAAAACACTAGAAGAAACACCGGATGCGCTATTTAATACAACGGCAGAAGATCGGCATGATGCATGTATGATGTATGACATGGCAAGGGTGCAATGCGATTAGGTCATATTAAGTGGAACCGGGGTCCCGACAATTAAGTAGGTGGTTCATGTTATTTAGCTACCCCGCATATTAAATGTTGTTTAGCAAGACAACAGATGGAACCGGTTCGCTACACATGTTTAAATGAGGCCAATATAAGGCTAGATTTGCCCGCATATGGGCCCCATATTTAATTAGAGGTGAATCGACATAAGGCCCCCAAACCACATGACAATATGCATGCAAGACAATTCAATATGCAACAAGTTGTTATTATGTTATAAAATAAGGTTCTCGGATAAGAGGTCACACATAGGGGGCTCGACGATCTTGGGGTTCCGGGGTTCGGGGCCGGGTCTCGGGGTCCAGGGTCTAGGGTTCGATCTTGGCGTAACATTCTCGACCATCGGGGTAGGTCTTGTCGCAACCGGGAAGCAGGGCTTGGTTGGCGTCGGGGGCGCATCGGGCTCGCCCTGTGCGGTGTCGTTCTTGTCGCAGGCAGATCTTGTCGGATTCCACGGGGTCGAGCTTGCAGTTGCGAGGGTCTTGTCGGGCCCCACGCCATTGCATCGGTCTCGACGTCCGGGATGTAGAGCTTGGCGTGCCAGGATCGGGTTCCGTGTGGCGGTCTTGGCGTCCGGGGATCTTCGGCTCCCTATCGACACACTTGCGGTTCCGGCTTGGTCATCGATGGGGAACTTGGGGCTTCGGGGTTGGATGCCGGTGTCGGGCTCGGAGATCTTGTCATCTGTGTGGCGAACTCCGGGTCCGGGGGATGGTTTTGCGATCCGTGAGGGAGATCTTGTCGACTTGGCGTCATCGCCCCTAGTTTCCGCGACGAAGTACTCGGGGTTCCACTCGGTTGTCGGTGTCGAGCTCGTTGTCGCCATTAACTTGAAGGGTTGATGGCCTTTACGGGATGGGTCCTCGAACTCTGGGAAGGCATCCTTGCCGCTCGGGCTTCGAGGAACGGTGAAGGGGATGTCCACGGGTCCGCGGATATCTTGGTTCGGCATCGGGTTGGTCTTGCCGGCGGTCTTGGGGATCCGTGTCAACGATGGACTTGACTCAGCCCACGTGTCCTCGGAAGGTGCTTCCTTCACGGCCAGAGTGGAGTCCGAGACGAGGATGCACGGTGCGGCGCGGCCGACGCGGGGACTTGCGCACGGCAGCGAACGGCAGCGCGGAGGCTGCCGACGAAGGGCCCGCAGAGGAGCGGCTTGTGGCATCCCGCAAAACCAATACTAGAAAATCGCGTTGAATTTGTGCATTGCATCGTCATCATCATGCATTGTTTGCATAAAACTATTTCGCAAAGCCCGTTTTGTTTTCTAAAACGCCCCACCTCTATTCAAATGTCAAACCCCGGGTCTCCGGATTATTTTGTTTTGTTGCTATCGGGTTGCAAACGGTCCAATTAAATTAAATCAAATATTAAGTTATTTTAGAGGGGCAGTCGAACGGGCCGAGTAGACCCGAACGACCACCCCTGTTTTAAAATCGGTTCACCCTGCCAGCCCCATCTAAATCCTATTCCCACCTAAAACTCTACCCCAACCCAGCCTCCACATCACCCTGGCCACTCCCCTTGCGCCACCTCACCCTCTCCTCTCCTCCCACCCAACCACAAAGTGCCACATCACCCCAAACCCCCTCTCTCTCTCACCCCCACTCCCCACAACCAGCCCCACACCCCGCCCCACGCCAGCCTCCCAGACCAGTCCACCTCCCCTGGGCCCCACGCCCCACCCATCTCCGCGTCCCCACCTGGGCCCCCGCGGGACCCACCCCCACCGACGCCCTCATCCCTATCTTCTTCCACGCACGCGCGCCTCCCAGCGCTCGTCCCTTCCTCGCTGGCCGGCCCTCCTCCGGCGACGGCCCCGGCTCCTCCCCTAGCGCGCCGCTCCTCTCCGCTCGCAGCCTGACGCCTCACCTCCCAGCCTCCCGAGGCCCTCCCGACCCACGCGCCCGACGAGCTCCCTTCCCGCCACCTTCCGCCGACCCGTGCTCGCCCGTCGGCTGCCGCCACTCACCCTCCCCTCCCCGCTCGAGCCCTGGCCGCCTACCTCGCCGGCCATGGCCTCGCCCGCGCCCCTGGCGCCGCCAGCGATGGACCCAGCCCGCTCAGTCGCCGCCGCCCTCGAGCGCCGTCGCCGCCTCCTCGGCTCGCAGCGCCCAGCGACCGCCGCCTCGCCCAGTCCGCCGCGCCTCCTCCGCCTCTGCGCCTGCAAGCTCCTCCCCCTCGCGCCCCTCCGCTCCCTCGCCCGGCGCCGATTCCGCCTCTGACGCGCCGCGGGCCGTCTCCTCCAGCGGCCGACCACGTCGCCTCCAGCTCTGCTCGCCGCCTTGCTCGTCTCGCCGCCGCCGCTGCGCTCAGCCGCTGCCCGCTACTCGCCGGTTCCGCAAGCCGCCGCTGCCGCTCGAGCCCAGCCACCCGTCTCCGCCCCGTTCGCCGGCCCGCGAGATCCCTCCCAGGAGCTGCTCTGCCATGGCCGTCCACGGCTCGTCGTCGACCTGGGCCCCCTGGTACTTGTTGAGGCTGCTGTGTTCCTGCTGGAAGGCCTGCCTAGCACCCGTGTGCCCGCTTGCGACAAGGCTCGACAAGTTCTACCGAAGACCCTAGAACGCCATGCGCTGTACCAGGCACTCCGTTGTCGCGGACCGATGCGTGAAGATTGTGCCGAGTCGGGGACTCTAGGTGGTTGCTGGTACCACATCCAAGTCCGTCATCGTCTATCCAAGTCAGTACCCGGACATCCTCGTCATGGATCGACAAGATCATCGTCATGAAACCAAGAGCACGGATCCGAAGACCCCGATCCGTGGAAACCGAAGACCGATCCGGAGCCGATCCGAAGACCCCGGTGCGACAAGTACTCCGTCCCGGACACCAAGTTCTACATCCCGAACGCCAAGACCGACCCGGTACACGGGCCCGACAAGACCCTCGCAACGGCAAGCTCGACCCTGTGGGACCCGACAAGATCTGCACGACGACAAGAACGACACCGACCAGAAAGGATCCGATGCACCCCCGATGCCAAGCCAAGTCCTCCTTTTCGAATGCGACAAGATCTGCTCCGCTAACCGAGAACGCTTCCGTCGAGACCGAACCCGTCGAACCCTGGACCCCGAGACCGACCCCGAACCCCGGAACCCCAAGTTCGCCGAGACCCCCAATGTGTGACCCTTATCCGAGAACCCTATTTCATAATATAATAACAACTTGTCGCATCTTAAACATTCATCTTGCATGCATATCATGTGGTTTGGGGGCCTTATGCCGATTCACCTAATAATTAAATATGGGGCCCATATGCGGGCAAAACTAGTCTCATCTCGGCCTCATTTAAACTTGTGTAGCGAACCGGTATCTTATCTTGCCTTGTTTTAACAACATTTAATTTGCGGGGTAGTTAAATAACTCGAACCGTTTAATTAAATATCGGGACCCCGGTTCCACCTAATATGACCTAGTTGCATCGCCTCTTTGCCATGCCATGCATCATACATGCATCATGCCGATCTTCTGCCTTAGTATTAAATATTGCATCCGGTGTTTCTTCTAGTGTTTTGCTTCTTCGCGGATAAGGCCGTTGAGTTGATGTGAGCTTCGCCCTGATCTTCGGGGAAAACCTTCGACAATGTTTTTCAGGCGAGCATCTCCCCCCTTTCTACCTATCTTACTTTTATAGTATTTATTCCCTCCTGTTGATCTATTGCTATCTGTGTTGCGATGCTTTAGTTTCCGTACCTGTGATATACCGTGCAGCCCTATATTGCCTTGGACACATCCTATTATTACCGTTGTTTGGTAGATAGTTGGACTTGCGTCGTAGTTGCTTGCTCAAGTGCTGATGTGTGTCGTCAGATGCCACGATTCTTGATGTATTGCCGCATGTTGATGTTGGAGATGATTCTAGTTTTACTTATCGTCACTTTAATTTCTGTTTAACAACTAAAATTGAAATAAGCGAGGCATCGGTGGGTGATAGAAAATATTTGGTTTCGAACGCCCACTTGTGTCCCGTAAGACCCCGAGTACTTGATACTGTTCCTTGTTTTATCGCTATCCACATCCGGAGGTATATGGGACCCCCCGAGCGAGCTTGATCCAGATTATTTCTTGGGGCCACAACTAGTTTGAGGTTTTATTACGATCCTGTACTTATGCCATGCTACTTTCGTATTTAAATTGTGCGAGAGCACCTGCATCGCTTAGGTATGCGGAGTGATTACAGCATCGACAAGCCCAGCCACACTTTCGGGTTCCCGATCGCCATGACCATTGGCGCAACCTTGAGTCCGTCTCGGAGCTTGCTTACCGTTATGGATCTACTCAAAGGGGTGGCCCCCTGAAATATTTTTGAATCCTGTGATTGTTCAGTCGTGAAAGCCTCGTTGGGTTTTGAGTTGGTTTTTCCGAGGTTGATCGAGCGTGTGTTGCTATTGGTGCACCCCGGCCGGGTAAAACTTTCTGAAAGCCGCGCGGATATGGACGACTTGGAGCACAGTATCTCGATCATAGACAAGCATAACTAAAGTTTATTGCTATAAATTTGACTTATAATGACTAGTAATCAGCTTCACTATAATGGAATGACTAATTAATACTGCCCACAATTGCTTGTTGGAGTGTCGCTTGCGACCCTTGTACCTGACTAGTAAGTATTGCAACTACAACGGATTGGCTGAATAAAAGTACCAACAACTGCTGGGTTTTGGGTTTATATCATGCTATCTCAGACCGATTAGTAATTGCTGCAACTACAACGGAATGATTAACTAAAAGGGCCCACTGCTTACTTTATCAGGACGATTATCTAAACCTGACTAGTAATTGCTGCAACGATAACTGAATAAGTAAAACTGCAAACTGTGTGAGTTCCTCGGTTGACTTCCTCGTTTGGTCTCGAGGGGGAAACACCAGGATGGGTTTGTCTGATGGTAGTATCAGGTTGGATCCGAATAGGTCCTTCTTACCCCTCTATTATTGCCGCCAGTTGTATCGAGTCTCTATAGGTTGTTTAGTGCATGCTGCCGCCGATCCACCATACCTATGTAGGCGAGGACCGCCAATTCTAGCCTCGCCGTGTCGGCCTCGATCGACGCTCCTCTTTTCCTTTGCCCTTTCGGCACCCTTTTGTTTAAGCAGGTTTGAGCTCGGCGTCGTTAGCGGTGGTTAACCTTCCGGCTTGGGCAGGGTTATGGACGCCATTGGTTATTCTTCGTGGCTCTTAGCCCCATTTGCATCTTGTCCGTAGTCGGACGCTGTATCATTTCTGGTGATTGGATCTTTGTATATGTATTCTTGACTCTTGGAGTCGCTGTATATATATCTCTGCTCGTGGGTCCCATCGAGGACTGTGTAATGTTATTACTTTTCCACCGCACGAAAGTGCTGGTGGGCACCTTTGAATCGTTTCTATGCGGGTTTGGCGAATTTTGCTCAAACTTGCATAGGTCCGATCGAGGGTGTTAGAGTGGTATCGAGCCCAGCTATGATACCCCACAAGTCCAGCCTGTAGGATAACCTAGCTAACGGCCGAAGTAGAGTGTCAAAACTATTTTTGCAAAATCGGTTGGATAGTTCTGGTTAGGTCTGATTTTACTCCTTACCCCTCTGCTGTTCTCCTCTTACCCCTACGTGTTTTGAATCCGCTCTCTTCTCTTTCTTCGAGTCCAGGATTTCTCGTGGTTGGGTTTCCGTCGTACCTTCAGGGTTTCTTTTCTCCCCTTTTGTAACGAAGGTGCTATGATCATCAATCTACAACTTGTCTGTTGTACCCTTCCTCCAATCTTATGTTCTTGAGCTCCTTATCCATATGTGCTCCTTGCTGGATATCTGTGTCGTTGAATAACATATGAGAAGGACGAGCATTGGTGAAGTTGGGGTTAACCTTGAGCATGTGTTGTTCATGCCAATGAAACCATCGCGGAATCTAATCAGTGTGTCTTTCATACGATTTCTGCTGGCAACACTCCCTTGTTTCCGAACCTCGCTTGTCGAGATCTTCAGTCTAACTCCGAGAGTTGGTTGCATAATCCGCCTATTTGTGTGCAGAGTAATGGTTCAAGTGCAGGATGGAGTAGCTACCATACCACTACTCTTATCATTCGCTCTTGTACATCGAATCAGTGGATCCAGCAGTTTTACTCCATCCATCGGAAGATAGAGGTGGCTTTATTTGTTGATACCTCTACCTTCGACCTTTTGTTCCGGAGTGTTCTCTCAACGATCACGGACAACGACCTCTTGTTAGTGGTGTCGCGAGGATCTACACAAAGCGAGAAGACCCAGATCGCCGACCTTCCTTCCGGTACCATGAGGCGGATCTCGAGGGCGAGATCCCTTGTTAGTGGTGTCGAATTGTGGCATCCCGCAAAACCACTACTAGAAAATCGCGTTGAATTTGTGCATTGCATCGTCATCATCATGCATTGTTTGTATAAAACTATTTCGCAAAGCCCATTTTGTTTTCTAAAACGCCCCACCTCTATTCAAATGTCAAACCCCGGGCCTCCGGATTATTTTGTTTTGTTGCTATCGGGTTGCAAACGGTCCAATTAAATTAAATCAAATATTAAGTTATTTTAGTGGGGCAGTCAACGGGTCGAGTAGACCCGAACGACCACCCCTATTTTAAAATCGGTTCCCCCTGCCAGCCCCATCTAAATCCTATTCCCACCTAAAACTCTACCCCAACCCAGCCTCCACATCACCCTGGCCACTTCCCTTGCGCCACCTCACCCTCTCCTCTCCTCCCACCCAACCACAAAGTGCCACATCACCCCAAACCCCCTCTCTCTCTCACCCCCACTCCCCACAACCAGCCCCACACCCCGCCCCACGCGCCAGCCTCCCCAGGACCCGGTCCACCCTCCCCTGGGCCCCACGCCCCACCCATCTCCGCGTCCCCACCTGGGCCCCCGCGGGACCCACCCCCACCGACGCCCTCATCCCTATCTTCTTCCCTTGCAGCGTGCCTCAGCTCGCCTCCCAGCTGCTCGTCCCTTCCTCGCTTCGCCCCTCCTCCTCGGCGACGCCCCGGCAGTCCCTCCCTAGCGCCGCCCTCTCCCTCCATGGCCGCGCCGCCTCCTCCCAGCCTCCCGAGGCCCCAGCGACCCACGACGCCCGACGAGCTCCCTTCCTGCCACCTTCCGCCGACCCCGTGCTCGCCCGTCGGCTCGCCAGCCGCCCACTCACCTCCCGGTCCCCAGCCTCCCCGCTGAGCCACTGCCGCCTACCTCGCCGCCATGGCCGCCCTCGCCGCGCTTCCCCTGGCGCCCGCTGATGGACCCCGACGCTCGAAGCCGCCGCCCTCCCGAGCCAGCGCCGTCGCCTCGAGCTCGCCGCCTCGGCTGCCGCGCCCGCGACCACGCCTCGCCGCCTCGCCCGGCGCAGCCTCTCCGGCCCTCCTCCGCTCCCTCGCGACGCCTGCAGCTCCTCCCGGCCCCTCGCGCGCCGCCTCGGCGCTCCGCCTGCCGCGCCGCTGCCTGCCTCACATGGCGGCCGACCACGTCGCCTCAGCTTTCGCCTGCTCGCCGCCCAGTCGTCGCTGCCGCCGTCCAGCTCCGCCTGGCCCGGTCGCCTCGGCACCGCCGCCCTGCCTCGCCGGTTCCTGCAAGCCGTCCGCCGCTGCCGCTCGAGCCCAGCCACCCGTCTCCGCCCCGTTCGCCGGCCCGCGAGATCCCTCCCAGGAGCTGCTCTGCCATGGCCGTCCACGGCTCGTCGTCGACCTGGGCCCCCTGGTACTTGTTGAGGCTGATGTGTTCCTGCTGGAAGGCCTGCCTAGCACCCGTGTGCCCGCTTGCGACAAGTCTCGACAAGTTCTACCGAAGACCCTAGAACGCCATGCGCTGTACCAGGCACTCCGTTGTCGCGGACCGATGCGTGAAGATTGTGCCGAGTCGGGGACTCTAGGTGGTTGCTGGTACCACATCCAAGTCCTTCATCGTCTATCCAAGCCAGTACCCGGACATCCTCGTCATGGATCGACAAGATCATCGTCATGAAACCAAGAGCACGGATCCGAAGACCCCGATCCGTGGAAACCGAAGACCGATCCGGAGCCGATCCGAAGACCCCGGTGCGACAAGTACTCCGTCCCGGACACCAAGTTCTACATCCCGAACGCCAAGACCGACCCGGTACACGGGCCCGACAAGACCCTCGCAACGGCAAGCTCGACCCTGTGGGACCCGACAAGATCTGCACGACGACAAGAACGACACCGACCAGAAAGGATCCGATGCACCCCCGACGCCAAGCCAAGTCCTCCTTTTCGAATGCGACAAGATCTGCTCCGCTAACCGAGAACGCTTCCGTCGAGACCGAACCCGTCGAACCCTGGACCCCGAGACCGACCCCGAACCCCGGAACCCCAAGTTCGTCGAGACCCCCAATGTGTGACCCTTATCCGAGAACCCTATTTCATAATATAATAACAACTTGTCGCATCTTAAACATTCATCTTGCATGCATATCATGTGGTTTGGGGGCCTTATGCCGATTCACCTAATAATTAAATATGGGGCCCATATGCGGGCAAAACTAGTCTCATCTCGGCCTCATTTAAACTTGTGTAGCGAACCGGTATCTTATCTTGCCTTGTTTTAACAACATTTAATTTATGGGTAGTTAAATAACTCGAACCGTTTAATTAAATATCGGGACCCAGTTCCACCTAATATGACCTAGTTGCATCGCCTCTTTGCCATGCCATGCATCATACATGCATCATGCCGATCTTACGCCTTAGTATTAAATATTGCATCCGTGTTTCTTCTAGTGTTTTGCTTCTTCATGGATAAGGCCGTTGAGTTGATGTGAGCTTCGCCGATCTTGGGAAAACCTTCGACAATGTTTTTCAAAGTAGCATCTCCCCCTTTCTACCTATCTTACTTTTATAGTATTTATTCCCTCCTGTTGATCTATTGCTATCTGTGTTGCGATGCTTTAGTTTCCGCACCTGTGTTATACCGTGCAGCCCTATATTGCCTTGGACACATCCTATTACCTGTTGTTTGGTAGATAGTTGGACTTGCGCGTCGTAGTTGCTTGCTCAAGTGCTGATGTGTGTCGTCGTATGCCACAGTTGCTGATGTATTGCCGCATGTTGATGTTGGAGATGATTCTAGTTTTACTTATCGTCACTTTAATTTCTGTTTAACAACTAAAATTGAAATAAGCAGAGGCATCGGTGGGTGATAGAAAATATTTGGTTTCCGAACGCCCACTTGTGTCCCGTAAGACCCCGAGTACTTGATACCTGTTCCTTGTTTTATCGCGCTATCCACATCCGGGAGGTATATGGGACCCCCCTGAGCCAGAGCTTGATCCAGTATTATTTCTTGGGGCCACAACTAGTTTGAGGTTTTATTACGATCCTGTACTTATGCCATGCTACTTTCTGTATTTAAATTGTGCGAGGAGCACACTGTACTGTTTAGGTATGCGGAGTGATTACGCGGTATCGACAAGCCCAGCCACACTTTCGGGTTCCCGCTTACTACCATTGGCGCAACCTTGAGTCCGTCTCGAGCTTGCTTACTCCGTTATGGATCTACTCAAAGGGTGGCCTGAAATATTTCTGAATCCTGTGATTGTTCACCGTGAAAGCCTCGTTGGGTTTTGAGTTGGTTTTTCCGAGGTTGATCGGCGTGTGTTGCTATTGGTGCACCCGCCGGTAAAACTTTCAAAGCCGTGTCCGCGGATATGGACGACTTGGAGCACAGTATCTCGATCATAGACAAGCATAACTAAAGTTTATTGCTATAAATTTGACTTATAATGACTAGTAATCAGCTTCACTATAATGGAATGACTAATTAATACTGCCCACAATTGCTTGTTGGAGTGTCGCCATAACCTTGTACCTGACTAGTAAGTATTGCAACTACAACGGATTGGCTGAATAAAAGTACCAACAACTGCTGGGTTTTGGGTTTATATCATGCTATCTGTATCTGATTAGTAATTGCTGCAACTACAACGGAATGATTAACTAAAAGGGCCCACTGCTTACTTTATCAGGACGATTATCTAAACCTGACTAGTAATTGCTGCAACGATAACTGAATAAGTAAAACTGCCAACTGTGTGAGTTCCTCGGTTGACTTCCTCGTTTGGTCTCGAGGGGGAAACACCAGGATGGGTTTGTCTGATGGTAGTATCAGGTTGGATCCGAATAGGTCCTTCTTACCCCTCTCTGATTGCCGCCAGTTGTATCGAGTCTCTATAGGTTGTTTAGTGCATGCTGCCGCTGCCGCTTCAGTCCACCATACCTATGTAGGCGAGGACCGCCGAATTCTAGCCTCGCTGTCTTGGCCTCGATCTTGACGCTCCTCTTTTCCTTTGCCCTTTGTCGGCACCCCTTTTGTTTAAGCAGGTTTGAGCTCGACGTCGTTAGCAGGGTTAACCTTCCGGCTTGGCCTGGGCAGGGTTATGGACGCCATTGGTTATTCTTCAGGGCTCTTAGCCCCATTTGCATCTTGTCCGTAGTCGGACGCTGTATCATTTTACAGGTGATTGGATCTTTGTATCGTATATCTGTATTCTTGACTCTTGGAGTCGCTGCTGTATATATCTGTTCTGTGGGTCCCATCGAGGACTGTTGTGTAATGTTATTACTTCGTTTTCCACCCGCACGAAAGTGCCTGGTGGGCACCTTTGAATCGTTTCTATGCGGGTTTGGAGAATTTTGCTCAAACTTGCATAGGTCCGATTCTGAGGGTGTTACACGGCTCGGGTACGCGGAGGCGTGGCCGGAGCAGGGCCAGGGAAGGGCGGCGCGGACGGTGGCGCTCCGGCGGCTGGCGAGGGAGGGAGTCGCGCGGGAAGAGGCGGGCTGCAGGGCGACGAGGGCAGGTGCGGGCTCGGCGGCGAGCCGGCTGGGAGGCGAGGCGGCGGCTGGCGGGCGACGGGGCGACGGCGACTGGGGTGGCGCCGGCGGAGGCGGCTGCAGACAGGCGCTTGAGCCTGGGAGGAGGGGTCGCTGCCTGGGAGAGGAGGAGCGGAGGCGGCCAAGTGGCTCCAGAGGGGAGGCGCCACGGACCGCTGGCTCGGGCGGGCGTGGCTCGGCAGGCGCTGGGCTGACGGGCGCCAAAGGGCTCGGGCGGCGTGGGAGGCCGGGAGGGAGGGGAAGAGAGCACGCCGGCGAGGGGAGGCGCACGCGGGGACGCGGCCAGAGCAGTGAGCAGAGGTGGAGCGGCGGCGCGGATCATGGGAGGCTGGGTGGTACGGCCGGGCGCGAGCGACAGAGAGTGGGCACGCCAAGGCCGAGGGGCGATGAGGCGGGCGAGCAGGGCGGTGGAGGCGCCACGGGAGGAGGCTGCTCGGGGAGGAGGTTGCGTCGGGGAAGAAGAAGCCGGGAGGTCGAACGTGGGGAGGTTGGTGGTGGGACGGTGGGGCCAGGCCGAGGCTGTCGGTTGGGGAGTGCAGTGGCGTGGAGTGGGGTCGGGCTGGCTGGCGGGGTGGGCCACTAGGGAGAGGAGAGAGAGGGGGGAAGAGGAGGTGGCCAAGTGGCGTTTTCTGGTTGGGTGGGGGTTGGGGCAAGATGACGTGTCGGGAGCTGATAGGATGGGGTGAGGTGGAGGGGAGGGCTGGGTAGATAGGTTGGTAGGAATAGGATTTAGGTTGGACCGATTTAAATTTCTGGGGTGGTCGTTCGGGTCATTCGGCCCGTTCGACTGCCCCACTAAAATAATAAATATTTTTATTTGTTTTACAAACACCGTTTGCAAACCGATATCAGACACACAAAAATAATCCGGGGACCCGGGGTTTGCATTTTGAAAACAAGTCGGGCGTTTTAGAAAACAAAACAAGTTTATCTGCAAATAGTTTTATGCAAGCAACTGCAAGATGATGACGATGCTCAAAAGCAATGTGGCATGATGACATGAGCATGCGGTCATGATGATGCAATGCACAAAATCAACGCGATTTTCTAGTAGTGGTTTTTGCGGGATGCCACAACACACCCCAACCCAACGAGGTTCCTCCCACCGTTACGGTGTCCGCCCCCGGGGTAACTCCCGCGGCTGCCACCACTCACTTGGGACTTGGTTTTGTTGCTCAAACCTCTACCAAGGTTCCAAGTGAGAACATCGAGGAGCCCGAGAACCCAACTTCCAAAGAGTAAAATGGAGGAAAGGACTACTCGGCGGTACCCCCACCGCCGAAGTACACTCCGGATCCACCCATCCCCATGCCACACATTATACCTCAAGGAGCACCACCCATGCTAGATACTTCTAATTTCGCCAATTGGCAATATCTAATGCGCTCACATATTTCCAGCTCGTCTATTGAGTTAATGAGGATTGTGGAGGATGGATTCTCTCCATATGACCCAAAGAAGTTGACACGAGGTGAAGTGGTGGACAAGCAACTCAATGCCACAACTTTGGGAATGATTCAAAAGGCCTTGACTCCAAAGGATTTTGCTCACATTCGCCAATTTGACACCGCCAAGGAAGCTTGGGATCAACTCACCGAGCTCTTTGTTGGGAATGCAAGCATCCAAAGCTCCAAGTTTGATGAGATCAACAACGAGTGCGATGGTTTCGCAATGCAAGATGATGAGATCCCCGAAGACATGTATAGGCTCCTTAAGGTCCTTTGTTCCACTATGAGGGACCTTGGGGCTCACTATGTTGATGACAAGTTTATGAAGAGGAAGTTCATTCAAGCTCTCCTCCCATTTGAAGAACAAAAGCTCAAATCTATCAAGGGAAGAACCAACTTTCACCTAATGACCTCCCAAGAAGTCTTGAGTTAAGTAATTGCCATGACTATTGCCAAGAAGAATGCAGAGTCTGCTCGAGCTAGAGCCATTGGGTCAACCAAAGTGAATCTTGCTTTGAAGGCCAAGGCTATTGAAGTTGATGATGATGATACATCAAGTGAGTGGTCTCAAGAGGACCTCAAATGTGCCTTCAACGAACATCTTGCTCTCGCTTCAAGGGCCTTTTGGAACAAGTCCGGATTCAAGTCAAGATCAAGGGACAACTCAAGATTCAACTCACCCAACAAGTCTCCCAAGGCAAGGTCGTGCTACAATTGCAACGACAAGAGTCACTTCGTGGCCAAGTGTCCCTTTGAGAACCATGAAGACAATGGTGGTCGTCTCATTCGCAAGATCAAGTCAAGACCTCCTCATCCCTTGAACAAGAACTACACCGTCAAGAACGTCACTAACAAGGAACGAGCAATTGTGGTCCATGAAGAATATCTTTCGGGCATGGATGAAGATGATGATGATGAAGTTCATGGTGGAGAGATTGTGGGAGTTGCTGCTATTGCCACTACCTCAACTCCACGTCTATCCCTCTTCGACTCGCCAAATGAAAATGTCATCTTCTCCAACCAAAAGTGCTTCATGGCCAAGGCCACCGAGGTAACACCGAAACCCACTCCTCAACCTATCTCTAGTGAGCCTTCCTCTCTTGATCTTATTGGTATAGAGGTGAAGAAAGAGATGATTGACATGTGTGAATTTGTTGCTACCTTAGATGAAGAAACTAAAAACTGCTTTGAGTCCTTACTTGCACAACTTGGCAATGCTAGAGATGCCTTAGATGAAAAGGAAGAACTTATTGACTTGCTAAGTAAAAATGAAAGAGATGCCGCCGATGAAATTGCCTCTCTCACTCAAAGTCTTGAGGATGAACAAAATATGAGAATTAATATTGAAGAAAATGTGTCTAAGCTTGTAGATGATCATAACAACACTTTGTGCTCTACAATTAAAGAACGTGACCATGCTCTTGCTTTGGTTAAGGTTCTCAAGAAAGAAAATGCTGAGTTTGTGGGTGGTCATGATAGGACTCAAAAGGATCTTGAGAAACTCAAAGAGGAACACAAAGCCTTGGAGAGTAAATTCTCAAATCTTTTTGAATCCCATGAACAGCTTCAAACTCAATTAACTTTTGATCTCTCTAAGTCTTCCGCTGTGCAAATTATAGACTTGTCTAGCTCTCCTAACCCTTGTTGCAAGCTTGAGCATCTCATAGAGGTAGTAAATGTATGGGTTCGTAGCATGGAAAACAAAAAATTTCTATCGCATACAAACAAACAAGCCAATATCTATGTACTATATTGTAGCAACGAGTCGATGGAATAACTTACCCTCGAAGATTCCAAAGTGTTTAACGAGAGCAGATTCTCGTGGGTGATGTAGTCGTACTCTTTCCGATCTCAAGATCGTGTAGACGATCCTTCCGGCGCTGCGTTCCGGCAGCGCTCCCGCAGTCGGTCACACGTTCGGTACTCGACGAAGACCTTCCTCTCCCTTGTTCCAACAGGCAGCGGAGGTTGTAGCACTCTCCTCGCGATTCCGAAAGACAACGCGTGGTACCTAAGTAGAGGGAGATCCTGAGGCTTCGCCTTAAGCGAGTATGGTGGAGTATGAGAGAGGGCTATTAGTGGTCTAGAGATTAGACACACCAATTAGAAGGCTCTAAACCGCAGGCTAGAGCAATTAGAAGACCTAAACCAAAACGGCTCTAAACCGGAGATTAGAGGATAGGAACTTATGTGTAGAGGAGGCCCCGCCTCCTTTTATAGGTGGAGGGGCTGGCGCGCCAGGGAAGGGGAGGGGAGTCCCTCCCCAACTCGGCCTAGGCTGGCCGCTGGCTTGGAGGAGAGGGACTCCTCCTCCAAGTTGGTTTCAACCTCCTCTTGCTTGTTTCCCACAGCTTCTGCTTCCCACGATTCTGTTTTTCCAGTTTCCTGTTTTAGCCGTTTGACTTTCAAACTGGCAGTTTGACTTTTCAGTTTTGGAACAGCAAGAACACTTAGTACATGATGCAATCATTCAATGACACATTCATTTACCCTCCCCGAGTGGGACATTCCGGAACCTTCTAGAACATTCCTGATGAAAACACCGGAATCATTCCCGAACTCCGAAACGGTACTTTCCTTATATGAATCTTATTCTCCGGACCATTCCGGATCACCTCGTGATATCCCGGATCCCATCCGAGACTTCGAACAACATTGATCAGTCTCTTTCTCATAATACCATAACTACTCAAACAACGTCGAATCCTTAAGTGTGTCTCCCTACGGTTCGTGAATTATGCGGACATGATCGAGACACTTCTCCGAACAATAACCAATAGAGGAATCTGGAAATTCATATGTCTCCCACATATTTCTACGATTACTTTGCGATCGAATGAACCACTTACATACGATACCAATTTCCCTTTGTCTCACGATAGTTTACTTATCCGAGGTTATGATCGTCGATATCTCTGCATACCTAGTTCAACCTCGTTACCGATAAGTACTCTTTTCTCGTTCCCGTGATATGTGATCCCTTGTGACCCAGTCACATGCTTGCAAGCTAATTGGATGACATTCCACCGAGAGGGCCCAGAGTATATCTATCCGTCATATGGATGGACAAATCCCACTCTTGATCCATGTGTTTCAACCAATACTTTCTGAACACTCAATGCCACCTTTATAGCCACCCTGTTACGGTGTGGTGTTTGATGACATCAAAGCATCCATCCGGAAAAGGTGATATGCATGATCTCATGGTCGAAGGAATTAGGTTACTATGTATCAGAAATCATATAGCAATTGAACTATTAAAATGACTTGATCTTTATGCTACGCTTATCTATAGGAGTATGTCCATCACATCATTCTCCTAATGATATGATCCTGTTGTTAATAACATCTCTATGTTCATGATCAGGAAACCATGATCATATATTAACCAACAAGCTAGTTTAACAAGAGGCTTTACTAGGGACTCTTATTTTAGTTTACAAATCACACAAGTATTAATGTTTCCGGTTAATACAATTATAGCATGGTATGTAAACATTTATCATAAGTGTGAAGATATGATAATAATCACTTTATTATTGCCTCTTGGGCATATCTCCAACAGTCTCCCACTTGCACTAGAGTCAATAATCTAGTTTCAAACCTTTGTGTATTCAACACCTATGGCTTTCTGGTGTTGTATGTACATGATTGCTAGTGGTCAATCGATCTCCTGATCTCGACACTTCCAGTCCGTGTGTAATTGCATGTCTTTGCGTCTCGCATCACTCATTCTCTAATGAGATGGCTTTGTATAAATTTGGTCTTCGTGTGACCTTTAGCTCTTTGGGGTTAAAACATGTTGATAATATTGTCGCACAATATATCTTCATAGTATTATCCCACTGTGAACTACACCTAGTTTGATAACAAACTACTTGACACAAATGCCCTCTTTAGCTGCTATTATAGCAGTCATATACTTAGCCTTTTGTTGTAGTATCTGTCACAATGTCTTAACTTTGGAACTCATCCAAATCCATTATGGAACTCACTTTCCATTATATTGTGCCACCTCTAGTTTAGATTGAGATAAACTTAATTTTACTTTGCGACAAAGCTAGTATCAATGTAGTACTTTTACAATGAACTAACCACCTATTTGTCACTTCTACAAATAATATACTCTTAGTTCTTCCAAAAGATCATAAGAATATCCTTACTATTGTCCAATGATCATCTTACGAATCATTCTGGTATATGCTCACAATATTTAGAGCATATGACATATCTGAATTTGTACATATCACAGTATGATTGATATAAATATTCTTTGTGATTTCATACATCAAGTATCAATCTATACTTGATTATTTGTTTCACTTTACCAAATGTCAATACACTTGAATATATCATCAATATTGAACTCATTCAATCCTTTCTGTGCGACAAGAACCTTTCTTGTAGTTTCTATATTGAACTCATTCAATATCTTGTCTATGTACTTCTGGCACAACCATATTAGCATCCATTGATGCCAAATATTTAGGTTTTGCCTAAGTCTTTCATCGAGATGAAATTCTTAATATGTGTTAATAAAAGATACATCATTTCCAATCAACAATATGTCTTCCACATAATGTATTAGAAACATGTCTTAGCGCTCCCACTTAATTTCTTGCAAACGCAAGCATCTTCATTGTCTCTGATGAATTAAAACTCTTTTAACAATTTCATCATAGTGAAGATTCCAACTCCGCTATGCTTACTTCAACCATTGAAGTTTGCATATGTTTTTAGCATCCCTTGAAATTTAACAAAAAACCCTTTGGACTGTGTCATGCACACGTCCTAGGTAACCCTTCTATTAGAATAATTTGTTTTGTTTATTCAACTACCATATAACAAAATTATATGTAGTGGTTGCTACACTAATCCGTCTAGACTAAATATCACTATGAAAGATCAAATCTTGTCATAGTCAACCTTTGAACATTTTGTGAACTCTTTCCCAATATGTCGACTATTTCATAGATGCGAAACATCCATGTCTATTTCTTTATAGATCCAAACACGACTGTAAGGTCTTACACCTTTCTCGAGGGTCCTTCAAGTTCAAAACTTGATTTCTCGTGTATGGAACTATCACGGATTTTATGGCTTCAAGCCATTTGACGGAGTCAGGGCCCATCATCGCTTCTTTGCATGTAGTCGGTTTATTATTCTCAAATAATGATTCAACCCTCAAATCTTGGTATTTTATTATTTACCCGATCTACTTGTTTCAATAGGAACTTAGATCTCCATGACCACAACCTTTGAGGCACGTGAGCCATGAGCATTGTTCTCCTCAAAACACTTTTCGGCGCTGCGCAACTCTGCACATATAGCTAAGGTTCTTTTAACCTTATCAAAGTTCTATTGTCCTCCCACTTAACTTTTCACGAAAAAATTCCTTCTCAAAGAAACTTGACGTTCTAAGCAACAAACACTTTTGTCTCCGGTGTTTATGGAGGAATACTTAACATTTTATACAAAGAGGTTCATCCGACTTTGGTTGCACACATCTTTCTTATGCATAGCATACCAATGTTTAAGAAAGGACAACTTGGGTTTTATCCCAAACCATAACCTTATATGGTGTCATTTCAACGGATTATGATGAAGATCTTTTGGAAAACGGTAATCTCTAAAGCTTTTAATCTTTAAAGTATAATGGCAGTTTTATGAATTACACCTTGATCTTACCATGTCAAACAAGGTTTAATTACATATCTCGAACGCTCCATACTCTTATGGTGTTTCGAAAATGCAAATCCACGAACGATTCCTTTAAATCTTAGGTATTATGCTAAACTTGTAACTCAAATATCTTCCTTTATGATCTTATCATAAACTATTTATATTCTTGTTACAATGATTTTGCACTTCATCTTGAAAGTCCTTGAACTTTTCAAATGTTTCACACTTCATCCTTATTAAGTAAATATTCATATATTCACTCAAATTTTCGGAGAAAGCACATGAAGTTGAAATCCATCGCTCTTGACTATACATAATGGACTTCATACAACAATATGTACAAGTTCCAATAAGCTAGTCTATCGTTCCCTTTTGGCCTATGAACGAAGTTTTAATTATCTCTAGGAAAGTTTCACAAGCGTCATTTGATCAAAATCAAATAGACTCCAAAATTCCAACCATATGGATTTTCTTCATGTTTTCTTTCCAATATAATTTAAACGGCGATGTCACTTCCTAAGTGATCTTTCAATCAATTTGTCTTTCGACATCTTTAGCACTAGTTTTATGGATGTGATATCTCCAACGAGATTTTCAAATCATCCATCTTTTATAGATCACGGCAATTATTTGAACAACCCTTTTGTTCTCATAATACCTGATAAAACAAATCTTGAAGGCAAGCTTTGATGTTTAACGAGCAAAACAATAACCCTTTATTTTGTTCTCGATGAACATCATCACATATTCTTTTGCTAGTTACTTAGGCCATTGTAGTTCATGAATTGTGTTGTTTCGTATGACGATTCACACCAACAAATTCAGTATCAAATACTTAAGAACCACATTGTTTAATAAGCAAAGAATATAGCCATAACATGTATATCATCTATATACTTAAACTGAACAATTCTAGTCTTTTCTTTTCTGCCATATACTTATGAGATTCTCTTTCAGTATTTCCTTTTTTGTTTGAAAGAATCTATCAACATCAATTAGTGGAGTCATTCATATGACACATAGTCCAAAGCGTGTATAGTTAAATACCAATGTCTTTGGACTTGCACTTTGAAGTAGATCACCATCATCAAATGTTTGGTGTTCTTTCAAATTCCTTCTTTAGTAATCTCTTGGTGTAGTAAATATTTTACCTACATCAAATATTCACCCTTATCATGGAATTATCCATGATCAAGCTACTATTAGCTTGTAACGGTGAATCGTGAGTATAATGTTGCTCTCCCAAAAACTTTTGGAGGTTTAGGACAACTAGTGTCTCCAACCTTTTGCAAATTCTCATCAAATATGAGAGCATGACTTTAGCCATATTATACTCTATCATGTTGCAACAAAAACTTCGTTTCAGATATCACAATATCTTCCACAAATCATGGTTTCTGAAACAACTCTTTCAGATCCTTAGATAACCTTGATATTAGGAGAATCCTTTGAATATCAAGAATCATGGAGACAAACATGATACTTATATACTAACACTTGGAATTGTTACTCTTGATTTAATACTAATTATTAAACTTCATGGAGTAAGGAACTTCTTGAAAGTTTGCAATAGGACTTTTAAACTTTAGATTAACACTTCAAAACAATACGATACCAGTTAAGTAAGTAACTAACCAGAATTCTATAGTTCTATCATCTCAATTATAACTAAGCGCAAGGTGGTAAACGGATGCCAATGACTACAACAACTATGCAAATTCACTTTGATTTAGTTTATGATAAATTGAGTTCTAATTAATAATTAAATTAATCTAGGTGAACTCCCACTCAAAACAATATCCCTCACATTGTTTTAGTGATCACACGAACCAAATCCACCACATCAAAACCGATCATCACGAGAGTTGATATAGCTTCAATGGCGAACAATCAACATGTTCATCATATCTACTATATGACTCATGCTCTACCTTTCGGTAATCCGTGTTCCTGAGGCCATGTTTGTACATGCTAGGCTCGTCAAGATCAAACCTTAGTTTCCGCATGAGCAAATCTGGCTTGCTCACGTTGTATACACTTGCAGAATCTAACACACCCGATCATCACGTGGTGCTTCGAAACAACAAGCTTTAGCAACGGTGCTAACTAAGGTGAACACTTTATGACTTGAAATTCATGTGCATGAGGGATCATCTTATAATGCTACCGTCGTCTACTAAGCAATACAAAATGCATAAAGGATTAACATCACATGCAATTCATAATATGTGATATGATATGGCCTTTCTTCTTTGTGCTTCCGATCTCCATATTCTAGCACGAACATGATCTCCATCATCACCGACATTGCATCAAGGTCAATGATGCTTCTCCATGGTTGTCGTCCACCGGCTTCAACTATTACAACTACTTTGAATAGACACGCGGATCTTAACAGAATTTAAAGACAATCATATGGCTCCTGCCGGTTGCCAACTTACAATAAGGAACATTGCATACATCATATATAATCACAATCATGGCCATATCACATCACAGCACACCCCTGCAAAACAAAGTTAGACGCCTCTAATTTTCTTTGCATGTTTTACGTGGTTTGGGGCTTTCAATAAGTGTCGTTCTAACTTACAAACAAGAACCACAACATTGATACTAGTATTGTCAATCACCCGTTGTAAATTGAATCTTAACTATGCTAGGAGAAACAGCACCATAAAGCCACTTATGCAATACAAGTTGCATGTCAAGCGTGGAGCAATTCTCATGAACGATGTCATGTAAGGTTAGCCCGGGCCGCTTCATCCCAACATACCACAAGATGCAAAGTACACAAAAAGCAATCGACAATAAAAGCATCAACGCCCACAATGACCATTGTGTTCTACTCGTGCAACAAATCTACATATAGACACGGCTCTGATACCACTGTAGGGGTTCGTAGCATGGAAAACAAAAATTTTCTATCGCATACAAACAAACAAGCCAAGATCTATCTACTAGATTGTAGCAACGAGTCGATGGAATAACTTACCCTCGAAGATTCCAAAGTGTTTAACGAGAGCAGATTCTCGTGGGTGATGTAGTCGTACACTTCCGATCTCAAGATCGCGTAGACGATCCTTCCGGCGCCACGTTCCGGCAGCGCTCCCGCAGTCGGTCACACGTTCGGTACTCGACGAAGACCTTCCTCTCCCTTGTTCCAAAGAAAGCGGAGGTTGTAGCACTCTCCTCGCGATTCCGGCAAGACAACGGCGCGTGGTACCTAAGTAGAGGGGAGATCCCGCAGGGCTTCGCCTTAAGCCGGAGCGAGTATGGTGGAGTATGAGAGAGGGCTATTAGTGGTCTAGAGATTATACACACCAATTAGAAGGCTCTAAACCGCAGGCTAGAGAAATTAGAAGCTCTAAACCAAAACGGCTCTAAACCGGAGATTAGAGGATAGGAACTTGTGTGTAGAGGAGGAGGCCCTGCCCCTCCTTTTATAGGTGGAGGGGCTGGCCGAGGAAGGGAGGAGTCCCTCCCAACTCGGCCTAGGCTGGCCGCCGGCTTGGAGGAGAGGACTCCTCCTCCAAGTTGGTTTCAACCTCCTCTTGCTTGTTTCCCACGCTCGCTTCCAGCTTCTGCTTTCCACAGCTCGTTTTAGCCGTTTGACTTTCAAACCGCAGTTTGACTTTTCAGTTTTGGAACAGCAAGAACACTTAGTACATGATGCAATCATTCAATGACACATTCATGTACCCTCCCCGAGTGCTTCGGACAATCCGAACCTTCTAGAACATTCGATGAAAACACCGAAATCATTCCCGAACTCCGAAACGGGACTTTCCTTATATGAATCTTATTCTCCGGACCATTCCGGATCACCTCGTGATATCCCGGATCCCATCCGAGACTCCGAACAACATTCGGTCTCTTTCTCATAATACCATAACTACTTAAACAACGTCGAATCCTTAAGTGTGTCTCCCTACGGTTCGTGAATTATGCGGACATGATCGAGACACTTCTCCGAACAATAACCAATAGAGGAATCTGGAAATTCATATGGCTCCCACATATTTCTATGATTACTTTGCGATCGAATGAACCACTTACATACGATACCAATTTCCGTTTGTCTCACGATAGTTTACTTATCCGAGGTTATGATCGCTTGTATCTCTGCATACCTAGTTCAACCTCGTACCGATAAGTACTCTTTTCTCGTTCCGTGATATGTGATCCCTTGTGACCCATACATGCTTGCAAGCTAATTGGATGACATTCCACCGAGAGGGCCAGAGTATATCTATCCGTCATATGGATGGACAAATCCCACTCTTGATCCATGTGTTTCAACCAATACTTTCAACACTCAATGCCACCTTTATAGCCACCCCATTACGGTGTGGTGTTTGATGACATCAAAGCATCCATCCGGAAAAGGTGATATGCATGATCTCATGGTCGAAGGAATTAGGTTACTATGTATCAGAAAGCATATAGCAATTGAACTATTAAAATGACTTGATCTTTATTCTACGCTTATCTATAGGAGTATGTCCATCACATCATTCTCCTAATGATATGATCCTGTTGTTAATAACATCTCTATGTTCATGATCAGGAAACCATGATCATATATTAACCAACAAGCTAGTTTAACAAGAGGCTTTACTAGGGACTCTTATTTTAGTTTACAAATCACACAAGTATTAATGTTTCCGGTTAATACAATTATAGCATGGTATGTAAACATTTATCATAAGTGTGAAGATATGATAATAATCACTTTATTATTGCCTCTTGGGCATATCTCCAACAGTAAAGGTGTTGAAGGATCAACTTGCCAAGACTAATAATAAGAAGAAGAAGAACAAGAAGAAGAAAAAGAACAAGGGCATGGCCCAAGGGGTACCAAATGGCCTAACCCTCTTGCAAAGTGAAAACTTTGCCGGAAAGAACAATCCCTCTTATATTCTTTGCAAATCTTATGATGGTCATGTATATGCTAGATACGTGGGAACGTCTTACACGCATGATTATCATTGGGCCATTTGGGTGCCAAAGGCTCTTGTCACTAACAAAAGGGGACCCATTGCAAAATGGGTACCTAAAACCAAGGCTTGATTTTCTTGTAGGACTATGCTTTCGGTGGATCAAAATGGGTGCTTGATAGTGGTGCCACGAGTCATATGACCGGAAGCAAGTCTATCATGACCGAATTGAGGCCCAATATTGCCAACACCATGGTCTCCTATGGTGACAAAACAAGCTCTCAGGTTTTGGGTTTTGGCAAAGTGGTGGTAACCCCGGATGTATCCTTGGTTGACGTCATGCTTGTCAAAACTCTTGGTTACAACTTACTCTCAGTTCGTGCTCTTGCTCTTATGGGTCTTTCTTATTTCTTTAATTCTCATACCGTGGTCCTCATGTGGAGCAAGTCTCTCAAGGTGGCTTTTGTAGGATATGTAGAACATGACTTGTATGTGGTGGACTTTTCAGGGACCACTACTCCTCATGCTCTATGTCTCTATGCTAAAGCCGACAAGGGCTGGTTGTGGCATCGCCGCCTAGCCCATGTTAACATGAGAACTTTGCAAAGACTTCACTCCGAGGGCCACATCCTTGGAATTAACGATGTTTCTTTTGCCAAAGATCGTGTTTGCAGGGCTTGTATTAAAGGGAAGATGCATGAAACTCCTCACAAAGCACTCAATCAGATCACTACCGAGAGGTGTTTGGAGCTCTTGCATATGGATCTCTTTGGTCCTCCCTCTCATGATAGCCTTGGAGGCAAGAAGTATTGCTTGGTTATTGTGGATGATTTATCAAGATACACTTGGGTGTTCTTTTTCAAGTTCAAGAGTGAGACTCAACAAACCGTCATTGACTTTGCTAATGAGGTTCAACTGAAGCACAATGCAATTATTCTCTCAATTCAAAGTGACAATGGCACCGAGTTCAAAAACTATACCTTGGATGATTTTCTCAGTGATGAAGGAATCAAGCATCAATACTCCACTCCCTACACCCCTCAACAAAATGGAGTTGCCGAAAGGAAGAATCGCACATTGATGGATGCGGCTCAGTCTATGCTAGCTGAGTTCAAGTCTCCATACAACTTTTGGGCCGAGGCCATCTCCACCGCTTGCCATGTAACCAACCGGCTTTATCTCCGCAAGAAAAAGAATAAGACCCCCTATGAACTTCTCACCGGGAAAAAGCCTAATGTTAGCTACTTTTGGGTGTTTGTTTGCAAGTGCTACATTCTCAAGAAAGGAGTTCGTTTGTCCAAGTTTGAATCCAAGGCTCAAGAAGGAATTTTCGTTGGCTACTCAAATCAGTCCCATGCTTATAGAGTCTACAACAAAGCCAATGGAAGAGTTGAAGAAACGAGCAACATGAAGTTTGATGAAAATCATGAGTCTCTTGTTAGGCAAGATGGTGTTTGTGATCCAAGTGATGAAATTCCTCCCAAGGCCATAAGAAGAATGGGTGTGGGCTTCCACCTCCCCATTGAGGATCCCCTTATGGACGAAGGAGAAGGACCAAGCTCTACTCAAGTGGAGCCCTCACTTTCACAAGATCATCTTGCCCCTCAAGGATCTACTTTCTTGGCACAAGCTCCCTCAAGCTCTTCTGAAGCTTCCCATGCTCACGACTCTCCAAGCTCCAAAGAACAAGCTCTTCACCAAAACATCAACCTCCCCACGATGGGGCTCCTCCTCAAGGCACCTCCCACGGACAAGCTCTTCATCAACCTCATCAACCTCCCCAAGATGGGGCTCCTCCTCAAGGTCACGGCTCTCCCCAAGGTCAAGCTCATCGAGATCAAGAGCAAGTAAATGATCCTCAAGGATCCTCTCCAAGTGATGACTCCCCCGAAGTGGAAATTGATGAAGATGACCCTCGTGTTCGTGCTTATAGTCAAGGCGGCGGCTCAATCGGTGGCAATGACCAAGTGGTAGCTCAATAATCTCGAGTTGAAGCACAAGCCCACCGTCAAGTCTATCGTCTCGCCAAGCTTGTTCGAGATGGCCATATCCTTGATAATTTCTATGGAGATTTCAATAAAGGTTCCACTACTAGGAGGCAACTAGCTTCCTTTAGCTCTCACCATGCGTTTATCTCTCTTGTGGAACCACATAAAGTCTTCGAAGCTCTTGAAGATGATGATTGGCTTGATGCTATGAACGAGGAACTTCACAACTTCAAGAGGAACAATGTTTGGACATTGGTTGAGCGGCCCAAAGACTGTCAAAACGTCATTGGAACCAAGTGGGTCTTCAAGAACAAGTGCGATGCGAATGGAATTGTCGTGCGCAACAAGGCAAGGTTAGTTGCCCAAGGATACTCACATGTTGAGGGCATCGACAACGGTGAGACTTACGCCCCCGTTGCTCGCCTTGAATCCATTCGTATGCTTCTTGCCTTCTCTACCCATCATAACTTTAAGTTGCATCAAATGGATGTTAAGAGTGCTTTTCTTAATATTCCTTTGAAAGAGTTGGTATACATCAAGCAACCTCTGGGTTTTGAGGATCCACTTTTTTCGAACCATGTCTACAAGCTCAATAAGGCACTCTATGGCCTCAAGCAATCCCCACGTGCGTGGTATGATTGCCTTAGGGAGCTCTTGTTAGACCGTGGCTTCGAAGTGGGCCTCATTGATCCCACTCTATTTACTAAGAAAGTTGGAGGCCACTTGTTCGTATGCCAAATCTATGTTGATGACGTTATCTTTGGGTCTATTAACAAAACTTTTAATGAGGATTTTGCCAAGCTCATGACCGATCGCTTCGAGATGTCCATGATGGGGGAGTTGAAGTTTTTCCTTGGTTTTGAAGTCAAGCAATTGAGGAAAGGGACTTTCATCAACCAAGCCAAGTACATCCAAGACATGCTCAAAAAGTTCAAGTTTGATCAAGTAAAAGGTGCCAAGACTCCCATGCCAACTAAGGTTAATCTTTATCTCGATCCCAAGGGTAAGGAGGTGGATCAAAAACTCTATCGATCTATGATTGGTTCTTTGCTCTATCTTTGTGCATCCCGACCGGATATTATGTTGAGTGTGGGTATGTGTGCAAGATTTCAAGCCGCACAAAGGAAAGTCACATGGTGGCGGTCAAGAGAATCTTTCGATATTTAGTTCATACCCCAAACTTTGGGTTGTGGTACCCAAGGGAGCCAGCTTTGATCTCATTGGTTACACGGACTCGGACTGGGCTGGCGACAAAGTGGGAATAAAGTCAACCTCCGGAGCTTGTCAGTTTCTCGGAAGATCTTTGGTTTGTTGGTCCTCGAAGAAGCAGAACTGTGTGTCTATGTTCACTGCCGAAGCTGAGTACATCTCTACCGCAAGCTGCTGTGCTCAATTGCTATGGATGAAGCAAACTTTGAAGGATCTTGGACTATCTTTTGACAAGGTGCCTCTTCTTTGCGACAATGAGAGTGCCATTGCTATTGCTCACAATCCCGTGCAACACAACCGGACCAAGCACATTGAGATTCGTCATCATTTCATTCGGGACGATGTTGCTAGAGGAGACATTTCTTTGGAGTATGTTCCCACCAAGGCAAATCTTGCGGATCTTTTCACGAAGCCTCTTGATGAAGCAAGGTTCCGGGAGTTAAGGCATGAGCTAAATATCATTGATTCAAGCAATGTTGCTTGAGTACCTTGCACACCTACCCGCGTCTCAATGTGTATCTTGTTTGGATGTAGGCATGGATTTAGGGGGAGTGTAGTTCCTCTTATGAACAAACACTATCCCTATTATGCGCACATTAAAGTTTTCATACTCTATAGTCTCTAAAGGAGACCATTTGAGCTTCATGATGAGTGTTGGTAATGAACCCAAGATATATCTTCGCGGTGTCAAGCCATTTACTCTTATATAAGGTGGCCTCGGCCACCGACCCGTTTTTATTTGTGTCTTTGACCTTTTGTTTTTCTTGGTTTTTGTTGGCTTTGGTTCTTCACAGTTTGAGCCCTCTATCCTAAGCCTTTCCATACCTCAAGCCCTCTCTATTCCCTGCACAAGTTCTTCCTTGTTATCTTCCTAACCTGAGATGGTCTTCCTGGCGTCAGCGGAACTTCCGGTCAGTCTGACCCGGAAGTTCCGGTCCCTGACCGGAACTTCCGGTGGTGCTCCCCGTCCTATATAAGGTGGGCCCTGGGGGAAAACGGGATCTTCTTCCTTTTTCCCCCAAGACCCATCCTCTATTTGGAGCAGCCGTCGGCCAGGACCTCTCCAAGAAGGTGCTCCGGCCCCTTCGTCTCCAACCACTCCTTCGCAGATCTGCTCCGTGGGATCCTTCCCCACCTCGATCTCCCGCCATGGACTCCGGTATTTGCCCTCAAATCCCTCCATTAATGGAGATCTTGCTATCACCATGGCTTGAGTTAGGGCACACCTTGTCTAGGCTAGTTCTTTGGCTAGAACTTGTTGGAAGATCTTGGTAGGCCTAGGGTATCATGCTAGAGTAGATTGGTCCAATACATTCTTGAAAATATTTGCACCTGTGGCTTTTAGATCTAGATCTAGTGAACTGCTGTTTGGAACCGTCAGTTCGTGGTCTCACCGGAACTTCCGGTGAGCCACGACCGGAACTTCCGGTGTACTATTTTCACCGGAAGTTCCGGCAATTCAGCGGAAGTTCCGGCAACAATGCAATTTGTTTTCCTGATTGTATTTTTCCAATCTATCTCTTTTGTTTCCTCTTCCAAACTTGTGCACTTACCCCACCTTCCCTCCCTACTCTTCTGCTTTCCTCTCAGGGCAAGGAGATACCCGCCAAGGCAAGCGTGCCCGACCATCCTCTGACATTCCTCCTGAGATTGATGAAGAAGATGTTGAGGTTGTGCGTCCGACCACTCAGACTACTCGTCAGAAGGCTGCTGCTGCTCTTCGTCTTTGCTGCAGGGAAAAGGCCTGCTCTTGCTCAGAAGGCCACTGCTGTTGGGCCAGACATGACCAGAGCCAAGATTTCCAAGTGGTCTCAGAAAACTTACTCTGCATTCAGGGCTACGGATCCCTACCTCGTGCCTCGTGATCGTCTTTGCTTGGACCCTCACTTCCACACGTGCCGTCAGGAACAGATATATGAAGAAATTTATGCATCGAAGAAGAAGTTCGTGGTTGCTCCTCAAAAGTACATCAATGTGGCTCACATGGAAGAGAAGCAAGTTTACTTTGGCGAGGCTCTTGATATTTGCCAGAAGTTTGGGCTGGTTCCCCTCATGGACCACCGTCAGAACTTTGATGTGACTGCTATTGCTTAGTTTTACTCAACTCTGTTTATTCACATGCAGTCCTCTACTGAAGGTGTGTTGAAGTGGATGACCAGGGACGTGTTTATTACCGCCACTTGGTCTGAGTTTGCTGAGCTTCTTGGCTATCCCATTCAGCCTGGCCGCGGGGCAAATGGTTGGCGTGTTCATGGTCCTGAAGCTGCTGATCCTGAGGTCCTGGAGCCTCTCTACATTGAAGGGTGGGGAACTGTTGGGTTTGTGAATCATCTGCTGCCAGTTTTTGACATCATGCGCAGGGTGTACTTGAACACCATCTCTCCCAAGGCTGGAAACTTTGATCAGTTTCATGGCTATCAGGTTAACCTCATGCATCAAACTTATCTTCGTCGTGACTCTGACAGGTCAATGGATATTATGCACTTCATATACTCAGAGATGTGGGCGGCTCTCATTGAAAAGCGCTCCTGCATCTATGCTCCCTACATACAGACTCTCATCAATCACAAGTGGCTTGAGACGACTGGCACCCGCTTTCCTCAAGACAACATCACCATTCATGAGGAGTTGAAGCTGCGTGTGAGTAAGCACCAACAACCTCGGTCTCAAGAAGAAAAGGAAGCTGAGCTCAAGAAGGCTCGAGATGTTGCTGGTGGTCCCTCCTCTGCTCCTGGTGGCTCTAGTACTGGTGGTCCTTCTCTCCAGAGGCAGCCGTCTTGGGAAAAGAAGCTGCTTGGGAAAGTGAAGAAAACTTTCTGCTTTCTGCAGGACCGCGAGTATCAGGTTTATGTTGATCAGCGTCACAATATTCAGTGCTAGAAGGCCATCATGGCAGCCCTCAACATTCCCAGCTCTCCGATCACAAGCTCTTTCACTATTCCCAAGGATGATTGGATTCGCGACAACTGCCACTGGTCCGAGGATGTGTATGAGGAGGAGGTCACTGGTTCGTCGCCTGAGTGGGGTCCTTGGGTCCCTGAGTCTTCTCCTCCTCCCCCCTCTCATGGCTGGGATGATTAGATTGACCTTTTCTTCCTTTTTGGTGTCTCGATGCCAAAGGGGGAGAAAGATGTCTATTAGGTTGTCTACGGGATTTGCATGGGTTGAGTCGCGAGCCTGTTCTTGCCTTTGATCTTTTCGTGCCCATGAACTCTCTAGTTTTATTTGTGTTCTTGTGACTTTATGTCCGTGAACTTATGTGTGCTTGTGGACCTTGTTATGTTCGAGACTATGTGATATCTTATGCAATGTCGTGCTTGTGGTATCTTGTTGTCATCTTATGGGCATATGCATATGGTGGTGGAGCCTCATTGCTCTTATTGTTATTATTACTCCTTTTGTCTCCACCACATTTGGTTGGTTCTGGTATGATCTCTATCCTTTCTTGTACCTTGCACTTGTGCTATCTTTGCAATTGGTAGGGGGAGCCTCCGTGTATGTGTGCCAGTCTTGTCCTGAGAGTTCTTTTCTCTACCTTGCACACATACAGGGGGAGCTTGTCCCGTCCATTGCAAAGATTGCTTTGATTCTATGCAAATCTTTGAGATTGTCATCTAACACCAAAAAGAGGGAGATTGAAAGGACTATATCTTCCCATGATGTTTTTGGTGTTAATGATAATCCCAACTGTGTTTTTAATTGTGCGTTTGAGTTTCAGGGGAAACGTTGTTGATGTCTCCTTCTATAGTGGTGGATGCTCTCTTGGGATCTCATGAAGACGGTGGCCTTTTAGTCTTCTCCTAGTTTCTCTCCGGTTGTTGTTTTTAGGTCACCGTACTATTAAGAGGGGGTTCATTTTGGAAGGTTGTGGGAAATCACTTGTTCTTGCACAAACCTATATGCACCGCCACAGCCATCCCATTATCCCGTGAGAGAACGTTTTCCTGTTCTGTTGGAGCCTTTTGTGTCTCACCGGAACTTCCGCTCAGATTCTTTTCTGCGGGCTGTTCTACACTTTGTTCCGACGCTAGTTCCGCCCTAAGTTCCGATGGTGAATCAGTAACCTTCTGTATGAAGTGTTCTATTTGCCGGAACTTGGGCCGGAACTTGCATCGGAACTTGTCTACTAAAAGATCTGGCGTAACTTCCGCCAGACGCCGGAACTTCGGCCATTGATTCGCGACCGAAGTTACGCCCTTGTTCCGCTCCAAGTTCCGGTGGTGGCTCAGTAACATTCTGTTTTGAAGCATTCTATTTGCCGGAACTTGGTCAGAACTAGCATCGGAAGTTCACCGGAACTTCTGGTCTGTTTTGACCGGAACTTCCGGTTGCGCTTCTAGAGCGGGCGTCAACGGTCTGATGACCGTTGGAGCCAGGCTGGGCGGAACTTCCGGCCTCTCACCGGAACTTCCGGTGAGGTCGCGGGGGCTGTAAGGGTTCAGCGCGAGGGGGCCTATTTAAGGCACCCCTCTTCTTCCTCCCACTAGCTCTCGAATTTTTCTCTCTCCTCCATTAATGCTTGAGCTTCACCTCACTAGATCTCTCTCTCTAGCCACTCAAATGACTTGATCTTTTGAGAGGTGAGGGAGGTGACCTAGATCTACACTTCCACCAAAGAAGATTTGATTTCCCCCACCCATCCTTTGTGGATCTTGTTGCTCTTGGGTTTCTTGGAACCCTAGACGGTGTAGGGCATCCTCGGAGCTAAGGCGTGCGTTGTAAAGATTCGAGGTGTCGTTGAGGGCCTCCAGTTGAGTTGTGGATCCTCCCCCTCAACCTTGGTGTAAAGGTTTCGGTTGGCGCCTTCAAGGTCACCGGTTAGTGGATTGTGAGGCCTCCTTTGTGGGGGAGCTCTCCGGAGAAGAAGGTGAGGCCTTTGTGGCGCTCGGGTGACCTTGTGTGGCCCCGACACCTCTCCAACGTAGACGTAGCTCCTTGGGAGTGAACTACGGGAATTACATCTCCGTGTCCCCTCTCCGGTTACTTCGTTCCCCTCCTTCACTCCTTGCTATTTACTGTTTTTGTTGTTGGTGTTTGTTTTCTTGCATTTAGGTTGTTCACTTAGTTGCATCTCTAGATAACTTCCTTTCTCGTTGAGCCTAAAAGTGAGAAACAAATTAAAATTGGGTAGACCCCTATTCACCCCCCCTCTAGTCGTATCAAGTCGGTACTTTCACTCATTATCCCCACTATTGATTGTTTCCTCTATTGACCACAAATCATGAGACAAATGAAACAAATTCCCAACAGTAGGCCCAACAAGATTTTTATAATAATCAGTAGCATGCTTAAGGATATTCTCAGTACCCTCAATCAATACCCCACCATCTTTCAACAAATGGATAGAGTTTTTCCTCTTCCTCCCAGTGGCCACTCTATGAAAATAAGCAGAATTATTATCCCCCTTTAGTAACCATCTCTCATTAGACCTTTGCATCCAGAAAAGCTCCTCATCAACATAAATTTCATGGAGCTCAAACAAAATATTAGTCTTCTTAATATAATCATCAGGATACAAAGGATGAGATTCTTCCACCACCTCAAGCTCACCCAGCTCCTCTTTCAGCTCTTTCTTCCTTTCCTCACATGCCCAAACAAATTGGACCCCCAACCTTTAAAATGTTTTTTAAACCTTTTTAATTTGATATTTAAAATATCAATAGGATCCACACTATGAACATGTTTCTTCCAAATCTCCTCAACTTTACCAAGGAACTCATCATTCTTTAACCAAGCAATATCAAACCTGAACTCTCTATTCTTAGGAGCCACATTATTACAATCACCAGACATAAGTAGTAAAGGACAATCATCAGACATATCAGAAACCAACTTCCTAACTTGCACAAAAGGAAACATATCTTCCCAACCCAAGGACACGAGCACCCTATCTAACTTCTACAAAGTAGGAATTTTTTTGTTTATTGGACCAAGTAAAAGCACCACCATGCAAATGAATTTCTCTCAAACCAAGCACATGGATGAAAAAGTTAAACACATCAGAAAAATGAGATAGAAGAGTCTGTTTATTTTTTTCCATAGAATGCCTCAAAATATTAAAGTCTCCCCAAAATATAAGGAGAAATAACTTGTATAATATATTATCTCTTATTGCTATCAGTAGCAATTAATAAGAATTAACTATTTTTAGTAAAAAATTGATTGGCTAAGGAAAGACATATGATACAATGGAGAAAATAGTCTTCTCTTATTTTCAAGAGATAAATTCCTTAGTTAAGAAAAGACAATTTTCTCTTTTTTATTTCTTTCTGCTCTAACTAATGAAAATCCAATATGATAAGCATAAGGAAAATCCCACGTCACCCCATTGTACGTGTCCTAAGAGGATCATGTGTTTACACGCACCACCCCATTGTACGTGTCCTAAGAGGATCATGTGTTTACACGCACCATCATATCTTTGGGCACGACACATTTAAGTGCCTTGGTAAAATGCTAGCTAAAAGAGAAATAAAATTTAACATTTATTTTTTACTTATAAATCATATGACGTGCGTTTAGAAAATGTAACATCTTTTCCGAGCATATAAAACGGAATGTACTTTTTGTGGTTTGTGCGTATACCTATGCAAGGAGTTTTTGCTAGTAAAGGAAAGCAAGATTCGTATCATATAGAGTCAATATGATGGATTAATTACTCCCCAGGCATTGATTACGTATTATTTTCTTCCTTTTTTGTCCACAATTACCGGTTATAAATAACGTCGTCGACACAAAGAAAACACATACTAATATAGTCGTGCAAACTCGCAAGCCGCCGCCGAGGGACCTTCGCCGCCCGCCACTTCGCGTCAGGGTCCAGGGCGCGATCTTCCCCATGGCGCCCGCTGAGATCAGCTCACCACCCCAGAGCCCTCCGCTCGCGGGATGCGCCGGCGGCGCTCGTCGGGCTGGCTCATGCTCCCCAGGCTTCAGCCTATCTGCTTCCGTCAACATCTACCGGTGAGTCTCTTCTGCTTTTTTATGTCAATCGGCCATCAGCAATTTACCTGAACTGCTACCTGCGTCTCTCCCTCCCAGGTTACCGCCGGCTGAGGCTACGGTGGCCGCATCGCCGGAGCTACCGCTGGATATCCTGATGTGCATCTTCCGCACGCTGGAGATCCCTGACCTTGTACGTGCCGGCTCCGTGTCCACCGCGTGGTACTCCGCCTACATCACCCTGCGCAGCCTTGGCAAGCACAGGGAATCCCAGACGCCATGCCTGCTCTACACCTCTGAATCTGCTGGTGACAACGTCGCCTTCCTCTACAGCCTGGTGGAGAAGAAGGTTTACAGGATGACTCTCCCGGACCCGCCGATCCGCAGCCGGTTCCTCATCGGGTCCTCGCTCGGCTTCCTGGTTACCGTCGACGACAGATCTGAGATGCACCTCGTCAATCCCATCACCGGTGAACAGATTGATCTTCCTTTAGTGACCACCATTCCGTGCGTGAATCCCATCTGTGATGACTCGGGTGCTGTTCACAAGTATCAATATTGCGAATGGTACCCTGCAAAACCAGTCTGTGAGCTGCGGGAAACCTTCCACTTCAAGGCGTTTGTGTTCCATGATGACTCATCCAAGGGAGGCTTCATCGTGGTGCTCCTCCACGGGCTACTCGGTCACTTCTCTTATGCAAGACTGGAGGATGATAAGTGGACCTATCTGCCACTGCCACCACACACTGCCTATCAGTATCGGAACTGCACCTACAAGGACGGACTATTGTATGGATTGACTGAACTGAATGGGATCCATGCCTTCGATCTTAGTGCTCCTGCTGATGATGCTACAATGGAGATTATTAAGGGGGAGGTGGATGTGGCCCCCCTAGATGTATATTTTGATTACATTGTTCAGGCTCCATGGGGTGATCTGCTCATTGTTTCGAGATCAATAGAGTTTGACGATCCTGAAGCAGATGAAGACGATGTTGGTGAATACGGCAGCTGTCCTGCAGAAATACCTTATCGCAGATATACTGAAGAAATTAAATTATACAAACTAGATTTGGGGACAGCGAGCCTTGTGAAAATTGAGTGCTTGCCAGACCATGTGCTGTTTCTTGGGCATAACCATGCACTTTGTCTCGGCGCCAAAGAATATCCTGCTCTCAAAGGAAATCACGCATACTTTACTGATGATGATGAGGTCATTGCACGACACAAGGATTGTCTTCGTGACATAGGAGTGCTTGACTTGGGAAGTAATACCAAGGAGGACCTTGTGTCTCCCCAGCTTTGGTCCAACTGGCCTGCTCCAATGTGGATCATACCCAGTCTTACAATGATGAAACCGACATTGAATAAGTAGATTGGTGTCGAGAAGGTCTAAATAATAAAGTGCTCAACTAGGCGCGCTGGAGGCCCTAAGCTGTGGAGAACTATGTGCAGCAGCAGAAGGTTGCATTCAGCCATCTCAGGATCACGTTGTGGCTTTGCAGTTGCATATGGCATCATGCTGTCAAGTTATCATTTTTATCAAGTATTTAGGTGTCATAAACATGTCTCTTTTTTTTTGTTATGCGTGGGAGTTGGAACTTTATTATGTCTTGTGGCCGATGTAGTGCGCTTGTGTTTTCTTTTATGGCTTGTCACTTTTAAGAGTTAGACAAATAAGAACCTTGTTATATATGCTTGTGTGTTGAGATTTTTCACCTGTGAGCTTGCGATGATATATTATGAGAATGTTGCCAAGCTGCTCTTTTGACCTTCGTGTTGTTGCTTTGGAGGTGAGTTCCTCCTACTCTTCCCTCGTCTTTTTTGACTTACGAGCTGCTACATTCAGTAATTTATAACTAGCAGCCTGATACATCATGTTACCCATAAAAGATAAATGTATTGCATAAATTCTACTTACAAGCAAAACTTATAATGCACATTTATATGTCTGACATGATAGCCATACACCAAAATTATTACGTGGGAGAAGAATCAACCTACATATAATTGAAGTTGTGAATACATATCATGTGGTCCTTTATGTTACTGTACTTTGCTACTCAAAAGCTTAAATCTCGGCCAGATTTCCTTTTGTTCAACATCACTTTCTCTTTACATACTTCAGAGTTTCCACAAGTTTACTTTGCTACCCACAAGCTTAAATCTCAAATTTCTGTTTTTTACTATAGTTGCTTCAAAGTTGCCACTGTTAGATAGATCTCAACGTAACGAAGCCCAACGCCTGTCACGCCCTTAACTGCGTCCTGATCGGGGGCGCCCAACCCTATCTGGTTGGTGGGCCCCTGTCGCTTATATATAAAGTGGTAGAGGTCGACAGCCTGCAGTCGAGGTTCGCCGCTGTGCCAACACCCCACCTACACCCCTACCGATCTAGGGTTAGCGCGAGCCGACGGGAAGCGCCGCCACCACCGCACACTCACGCCGTCGCCCCTATTCCCTATGGCTAACGACGGCGGCTCCAGCTCCGGCACCAGCTCGGGCATCCCCTCTGGCTCATGCTTGTCGAGCCAGGGCGCAGGTGGTTTTCTCCCCTCTTTTCCTCTCTCTCTCCCTCTAAGATGCAATAGCTCGTGTAATACAGTTACTACCGTGAGTACCTAGACTAGCAGATCCAAAGCTATTCTATCAATGGTATCGGAGCGAGTCGCTCTAGCCTAGATCTAGTTCCCTTCGGTAGAAAAGCAAAAGAAGAACAAAGATCCTAGATCTAACAGTGCGCCTTGCCCTATGGCCGCGCCGTCCCCCTCGATCCCTATGCGCATCGGCAAGGCGAGGCATAGGGAAGAAGGACAACCCCTCTGGGGAAAAGAGAAAGAAAAGAAACCCTAAAAGAATCCCTAGATCCCGAACAGAGATGAACCCTAACCCTAGTTTGTCCCCAGATCCCACCCCGAATCAAGAAAAACAGAGAAGAAAATCCCCAAACCTCCCAGATCCCACAAAGAAAAGCCCCGAAAATCTCAGAGAAAAAGCAAAACAAAACCCCAAGCATCACCGGTCGCCGCCGGCAAGGTGGCACCGCCACTGCGCCGCTTGACGGGCGTGCGCCCACCCTCGGGTGGATGCACCCTCGCGAAGGGGGGAAGAGGGGGGCCGCGGCTCCGCCGCCCGTCACCGTCTCTCCTCTCTCCCTCGTCGCTCGAGAGGTGGGGGAAGGTGGACAAAAGGCTGGGGAAAGGGGGCTTGCGAGCCATAGAGTGGGGAGGGAGGAGCTGCAGCATGCTAGGAGAGGAGGGACCGGGCGGTCTTGGCGCCGCCCTCGCCTCGCACCAGCAGCCCGAGAGAGGGACAGGGTGGCAGGGGTGTGAGGGGATGGCTTAGGGTTTCAGGGGGGCTGCGGCGCGGGCGGGTTTTAACCCTCCGAGGGGCGCGGGCAGCCACATGATCTAGGGTAGAGGAGATGGATGGCGAGATCGCCAATGGCTGCGGCGGGTGCGGGCAGCGCAGGCTTTGTGAGCTTGTTCTTTGCAAGCGAGAGGTGGTGGCGGCGTCTGCTAAATGCCGCGTGGGTGCGTCCATGATCAGGCCGGGCCAAGTGGGCTGGTCAGGCTGGGTGGCGAGATAAGCGGCTAGCGCTAGCGAGGCTGTTGCTTGCCAAGGAAAAGGCCCAGGAGGCCGTAACAGAACAGTTTTTTTTCTTTTCAGAGCTATTTTTTAATTGTTTTTGCTTAGTTTTAAGCATATTTTTAACATAGTTTTCTCTATTCAATATTTCAAGTGAATATTTGACTAGAGAATATGAAAGAGGCAGAATTTTTTCTATAAAGTTTAAAGTTTATGAAAGTCATTATAAATGTTTCCGCTGCAAATAGTTGATTTAAATTGCAACAATGCAATAAAGTTTGTTTAAATTTTGTTATAAAGATGTGACAAAGTAATTAAAGATGATTGTGTCTCATGTTATTAATTGACCAACGTTATTAATAAGCATGATCATGATCTTTTTTATTGAGTATTAAAGGTTCATTTAATTTTATTTCTACCCAACGGTGATGTAATTTAAAATGGCACAAACAATTGCATGCTTAATTTATACCAATGTTGGATTAATGCATACAGTTGTTTTCTTTGGTGATCTCACATCTTTTGTGGTTTTCAGAAGGTCTCAACCTCATGAGCTGTTTGAAGGACATCCCGCTGCTAAGGGGGGACAACTACTCCGAATGGAGGAAAAAAGTTGATCTGGCGTTTGTATGCGTCGAAGTGGACTGGGTGGTTGACACCAAGCAACCAGTCAAGCCTGCTGACCCTGTGAGGGGCGATGCTGAGGAAAGTGCTGCGTTTGAAAAAAGAAAGAGGGACCACGCTGCTGGCCTACTCGATAAACAATCAAAAGTGGGTGAACGCCAATAAGAAATGTTTGTATTTTGTAAAGAACACAATTGAGAACGCTATAGTGGGCTCAATTGGAGAGTGTGCCTCCGTGGGCGAAGACCTTGCAAAGATAAAGAGCCAGTTTACTGGCTCTTCAAAGATGTATGCAATCCAGCTGTTAAAACAGCTGGTGATAGAAAAGTACACGGGAGGGCCACATGGCATAAGAGAACACATCTTGAGGATGTCAAACATGGAGGCCAAGCTGAAGCCCATGGATGAGGACCTCGAGCTAAAGCCTGCACTTCTGGTGCACCTTGTCATGGCCTCTCTTCCAAAGCCATTCGAGAACTTCGTAATCAACTATAACATGTCCCCTGAAAAGTGGGACATTGAAAGGACCATTGGGATGTGCTCCCAAGAGGAGGAAAGGCTGAAGGCCCTTCACGGTGGTTCCTTGAACTTCGTGAAGGACAATAGGAAGAGGAGCTTCACCAATAGTAACCATGGTGGCTCACCTTCCAAGCCACATGGCAAGGGCCCACAACAGCACCAGCACCAGTACCAGTAGTCCACCCCTGGGGAAAAAGACCAGTGCCACCATTGCAAAAAGGTTGGCCACTACAAGAAGGATTGTCCAGTATGGCTGAAGTCCATAATGGCCAAAAACGGTAAAGATATAGTCTCTTTTGTTAATGAATCTCTGTATGAAAAGTTTTCTAGATCTACTTGGTGGATTGACTCTGGTGCAACTGTTCATGTTGCCAACTCTTTACAGGGGTTCCATTCGACAAGGATTTTGCCAAAAAGAGAAAGACTCATTGAAGTGGCGAATGGGATTGAAGCAGAAGTGGAGGCTGTTGGCGACATTCCTCTGGAGCTGGCTGATGGCTCTTCTCTTTTGCTTAAGGATGTTCTTTTTGTTCCTTCCATTCATAGAAATTTAATAAGTGTGTCGTGCTTGGACACAGATTCGTATGAGTGCTATTTTGGACATGGCAAATGTGCCATCTGGTTGAAAGATACTTGTGTGGGTGTTGCTACCCTACATGACAAGCTATATTTATTATCTTTGCATGAGAAAGTATTTTCTGTGTGTGATGTGAATGAACAAGTTCCCTTATCGAACAAAGATCAAAAGAAAAGAAAGCGAACTCTCGACTCATCGAAGTTATGGCACTGCAGATTAGGCCATATTTCGAGGGGAAGAATAGAAAGCCTCGTCAAAAATGACATTCTTCCTCCGTTAGAGTTCTCAGACATAGAACAATGCATAGATTGCATTAAATGAAAGTATGTAAAACAAATTAAAAAGGGTGCAAACCGAAGTATAGCTACACTAGAAATAATCCACACGGATATTTGTGGACCGTTTCCGGTGAAAAGTGTGGATGGCTATGATTCATTCATAACATTCACGGATGATCACTCCCGGAATGGTTATATTTATCCAATTAAAGAAAGATCTGAAGCATTGGATAAATTTAAAATTTTCAAAGCTGAAGTAGAAAATCAGCATGATAAAAGAATTAAGATAGTCCGGTCCGATCGGGGGGGGGGGGGGATTACTACGGTCGGCATACTCCATATGGTCAAGTACCAGGACCTTTTGCAAGGTTCCTGCAGGAAAAGGGAATATTCGCCCAGTATTCTATGCCGTAACCTCAAAGAAACAGAGTAGCTGAAAGGCGTATGAACTGCACTTTATGGATATGGTGCGCAGCATGATGAGCTACTCCACCCTCCCATTGGGATTATGGATGGAGGCGCTTAAAACCGCCATTCACATTCTCAACAGAGTACCAAGTAAGTCGGTGCCCAAAACACTGTATGAATTATGGACAGGCAGAGTCCCCTCTCTGCACCACTTGAGGGTCTGGGGGAGCCCAGCTGAGGCAAAAGTTTTCAATCCAAACATTGCAAAGTTAGACCCAAAAACAGTATCTTGCCACTTCATTGGCTATCCAGATAAGTCAAAAGGCTATCGTTTCTACTGTCCTGACAGATACACAAAGTTGTAGGGTTTCGTAGCATGGAAAACACAAAATTTCTATCGCATACAAACAAACAAGCCAAGATCTATCTACGAGATTGTAGCAACGAGTCGATGGAATAACTTACCCTCGAAGATTCCAAAGTATTTAACGAGAGCGGATTCTCGTGGGTGATGTAGTCGCACTCTTCCCGATCTCAAGATCGTGTAGACGATCCTTCCGGCTATGCTCGGCAGCGCTTCCGCAATCGGTCACACGTTCGCAGACGACGAAGACCTTCCTCTCCCTTGTTCCAAAGAAAATGGAGGTTGTAGCACTCTCCTCGATTCCGGCAGACAACGGCGTGGTACCTAAGTAGAGGGAGATCCGCAGGCTTCGCCTTAAGCCGAGCGAGTATGGTGGAGGATGAGAGAGCTATTAGTGGTCTAGGGTTTAGACACACCAATTAGAAGGCTCTAAACCGAAGTCTAGGGCAATTAGAAGCTCTAAACCAAAACGGCTCTAAACCGGAGGCTTTGGCTAGGGTTTAGATTAGAGGATAGGAACTTGTGTTCAGAGGAGGGGCCCCGCCTCCTTTTATAGGTGGGAGGTGCGGCCAAGGGGAGGGAGTCCCTCCCCAACTCGGCCTTGGGTGGTGCGCCGGCTTGGAGAGGAGGGACTCCTCCCCCAAGTCGGTTTCAACCTCCTCTTTCCTCTTTCCCTCACTTTCCTGTTTTAGCCGTTTGACTTTCAAACTGGCCGTTTGACTTTTCAGTTTGGGATTCAATTTAATCCTTTATTTGGAACAGCGAGAACACTTAGTACATGATGCAATCATTCCAATATGTAATGTGTAACACCCTCAGAATCGGCCCTATGCAAGTTTTAGCAAAACTCGCCAAACCCGCATAGAAACGATTCGAAGGTGCCCACCAGGCACTTTCGTGCGGGTGGAAAGCAAAGTAATAACATTACACAACAGTCCTCGATGGGACCCACAGAACAGATATATATACAGCAGCGACTCAAGGAGTCAAGAATACAGATATACGGTACAAAGATCCAAATCACCTTGAAAACGATGGGGCGTCCGACTACGGACAAGATGCAAATGGGGCTAAGAGCCCTGAAGAATAACCAATGGCGTCCATAACCCTGCCCAGGCCAAGCCGGAAGGGTAACCCTGCTAACGGCGTCGATCTCAAAACCTGCTTAAACAAAAGGGGTGCCGACAAAGGGCAAAGGAAAAAGAGGAGCATCAGTACTGAGGCCAGTACACGGCGAGGCTAGAATTCGGCGGTCCTCGCCTACATAGGTATGGTGGACTGAGCGGCAGCGGCAGCATACACTAAACACCTATAGAGACTCGATACAACTGGCGGCTATCAGAGAGGGGTAAGAATGACCTATCCGGATCCAACCTGAAATTAACACCAAACAAACCCATCCTGGTGTTTCCCCCTCGAGACCAAACGAGGAAGTCAACCGAGGAACTCACACAGTTGGCAGTTTTATTTAATCAGTTATAGTTGTGGCACTTTACTAGTCAGGTTTAGATAATCGTTCTGATAAAGTAAGCAATGGGCACTTTTAGTTAGTCATTCCGTTATAGTTGCAACAATTACTAATCAGGTACAGATAGCATGAGATAAACCCCAAAACCCAACAGTTGTTGGTACTTTTACTTAGCCATTCCGTTGTAGTGAAGCTGATTACTAGTCATATCGGATACAAGTCAATTTAAAACAGTAAACTTTAGTTATAGTTGTCTATGATCGTACATCGTGCTCCAAGTCGCGTCCATAACCGCGGACACGGCTTCGAAAAGATTTAACCGCAAGGGTGCACCAAAGTATCCACAGCACTTCGACCCTTTTGCCGATCGGTTAACATACACCCATCGGTATGTCGGCGGGGCCTAAGTCACGACGCCCTGCACCCAAAGCAAGCACGGGGCCACCCCACTAAGTACACCATAGCAAGTCGGCCGGTCTCCGAGACGGACTTAGGGTTTATGACAATGGTCAGAACGATGAGGTCCCCAATCGGGATCGCTGACACAACAAAACATTCCGCCTAAATAAAGATAAAGCAAGACTGCACAATTTAAATAAAGCAGTAAACATGGCATAAGTACAGGATAGTAAAAAAACACCTCAAACTAGTTGTGGCCCCCAGTACAATACTTTGAAATCAGGTAATTATCAATGGGGGGCCCATATCTCCCCACCTGTGGTTAGCGCGCTCGATCTCGGAACAGGTGTCAATAACTCGGGTCCTACGGGACACAAGTGGGCGGTCGGAAACCAAATCTTACCTATCACCCACCGATGCCTCTGCTTAATTCAATTTTAGTTGTTAAACAGGAATTAAAGTAAACAATAAGTAAAACCATGATCATCTCCAACGTCAACATGCGGAAAATCTCCAACAAAGGTGGTACTTGACGACAAGCAAAACACTTGAGCAAGCGACTACGACACACGGGTCCAACTATCTAACAAACAACATGTAATAGGAGGTGTCCAAGGCTATATATGGCTGCAAGGGTCATCCGGGTACGAAAACTAGAGCATCGCAACACAGATAGCAATAGATCAACAGGAGGGAATAAATACTATAAAAGTAAGATAGGTAGAAAGGGGGAGATGCTCGCCTGAAAACATTGTCGAAGGTTCAACCGAAGATCGGGGCGAAGCTCACATCAACTCAACGGCCGTATCCGCGAAGAAGCAAAACACTAGATGAAACACCGGATGCAATATTTAATACACGGCAGGAGATCGGCATGATGCATGTATGATGTATGGCATGGCAAGGTGCGATGCAATTAGGTCAATATTAAGCGGAACCGGGGTCCCGACAATTAATTAGGTGGTTCATGTTGTTTAGCTACCCCGCAATTTAAATGTTGTTTTAACAAGGCAAGATTTTAGTATTGGTTCGCTACACAAGTTTAAATGAGGCCGATATGAGACTAGAATTGCCCGCATATGGGCCCCATATTTAATTATGAGGTGAATCGGCAGAAGGCCCCCAAACCACAGATATGCATGCGAGATGACAATTAAATATGCAACAAGTTGTTATGTTATAAAATAGGGTCCGAGGAAAGGGGTCACACATCAGAGGGGGCTCGACGATCTCGGGGTTCCGGGGTTCGGGGTCGGTCTCAGGGTTCAGGGTTCGGCGAGGTCGTTCTCGGACCAGGGATAGGTCTTGGCACATCCGGGGGTCTTCGGGTCACGTTGTCGGTCATGGCGTTCGGGACGAAGCACTTGTCGCATCGGGGGTTCTCGGCGGACTCGGTGTCCGGGGTGAAACACTTGGCGTTCCTTGTCTTGTCGGAGGCCTTGTTGCTCTACGGCGAAGAACTTGGCGTCAACGGGGTCCGAGAAGGCGATCTTGACGCGGCACCGGGTACGGGATCGGCCTTCGGGTTCGGGGGTCTCGGCGTCCGTAGATCTCGGCGCGACACCGGATACGGGATCGAGGCTTGGTCTCCGGGGTGAAGTGCTTGGCGTCAGGGTTCTCGGTCCTCGGTAGATCTTGGCGTGCCGAGGGTCTCGGTGGGATCGGTCTTCGGACTCCAGGAGCGAGGTCTTCATGGTCCGTGTAGGAGATCTCTGGGTTCTATGACGAAGTTCTCGGGTCAGTCGCGCGGCATCTCCCATGGTTGTATACCACTGCACCAATTTTACCAACAACTCAAACCACCATATCGCATAAGCTCTTCACAAAAACAGCTACCCAGGGAAACACTGACTCAACTCATGGACGAGAGGGCTGCAGGCCACGGTCGGTAGGCTTGCAGGCGCACTTGGGGAGGTGGCACGGGACGGGGCGCGGCCCGAGGACGCGCAGGGGGCCGACGGCGAGGCTCGAGGGCGGCGCCGGAGGCAGCTGCGGGGTCGGGGCAGGAAGCTTCGTTACGGCGCGCGCATCTGCCGGAGGCGGATGCGCAGGCGGACGCGGAAGGAAGGCAGGTGGCGCGGACTTCGGCCGAGGGCGACGGCAGGCGGCGGCCACGGAGGAGCCAGGGCGAGGCAGTGGAGACGGTGGGAGGCCGAGGTCGTGAGGAGGCGGGTGGTCGCTGGGGTGCGGGTCTGCCGAGGAGAGGAGCTGCTGAGCCGCCGGGCGGCGGGACGCGAGGTTGGCGGTTGGCGGTGAACGGCGGGCGGAGTGCGGGTGGGCGGGGGCTCGGCGGCAAGACGACGAGAGAGGCGAGGCGGGAAGGGAGGAGGCGCCAGGTGTGGTTGCCGGGGGCGAGGTAGGCGGCGATGTGGATTGCGAGGCCGGGGTGGAGTGGGCGTCGCGAGGGAGGTCACGCGGGGAGGTAGGGACTGGGGCAGGTGCGGGGGTGACTGGTGGGGTGGGTCCGCGCTGGGTTGGGTGCATGACCAAGCATGCGTGCGTGCGTGACAGGGCCGGGCGGGACGCTGGGGGGTGCGACAGAGCGGGGTGGTGCGGTGGAGCCTAGGAGTGGCGGCGGCTGGAAGGGTTGGGGAAAAGGGGTAGGTAGAGATTAGGGTTTGTGGTTGGTGAGGCTAGGGTTTCCACTGGTTGGGCCATTTGGGCCTGGCCGGTGTAGGTCTAGTTTTAGGTTTATTATTTTATAAAATATCATTTTGTTTTGTAATGTTTTAGCAAATAGTTTTTAGACAAATAATTTAACAGATAACTATAAGACTCGTTTTGAAATAAGAGAAGAGATATTGTATCAGAAAAATAGTTTTCAGCTAAAATATTCTGAGAGCCAAAGATGCATGATGCCCTGATGATGCGCAAAGTTTTATTTAACATGCGATTATGATGTTGCAATGCACAAAAACAACGCGATTTTCTAGTAGTGGTTTTTGCGGGATGCCACATAATGACACATTCATGTACCCCCCCCCCCCCCCCCCGGAGTGCCGGACATTCCGGAACCTTCTAGAACATTCCCGATGAAAACACCGGAATCATTCCCGAACTCGACGGACTTTCCTTATATGAATCTTATTCTCCGGACCATTCCGGATCACCTCGTGATATCCCGGATCCCATACGAGACACTGAACAACATTCGGTCTCTTTCTCATAATACCATAACTACTCAAACAACGTCGAATCCTTAAGTGTGTCTCCCTACGGTTCGTGAATTATGCGGACATGATCGAGACACTTCTCCGAACAATAACCAATAGAGGAATCTGGAAATTCATATGGCTCCCACATATTTCTACGATTACTTTGCGATCGAATGAACCACTTACATACGATACCAATTTCCCTTTGTCTCACGATAGTTTACTTATCCGAGGTTATGATCGCGGTATCTCGCATACCTAGTTCAACCTCGTTACCGATAAGTACTCTTTTCTCGTTCCGTGATATGTGATCCCTTGTGAGCCACCACATGCTTGCAAGCTAATTGGATGACATTCCACCGAGAGGGCCCAGAGTATATCTATCCGTCATATGGATGGACAAATCCCACTCTTGATCCATGTGTTTCAACCAATACTTTCCGAACACTCAATGCCACCTTTATAGCCACCCAGTTACGGTGTGGTGTTTGATGTCATCAAAGCATCCATCCGGTAAAGGTGATATGCATGATCTCATGGTCAAAGGAATTAGGTTACTATGTATCAGAAAGCATATAGCAATTGAACTATTGAAATGACTTGATCTTTATGCTACGCTTATCTATAGGAGTATGTCCACCCTTCCGGCTTGGCCTGGGCAGGGTTGGACACCGCTTGGTTATTCTTCAGGACTCTTAGTCCCATTTGGATCTTGTCCGTACTCGGATACTCTTTTGCTTTCCTCTTTAGTTGTATCTTCCTATTGTACCTTTTGTATTCTTGACTCGTTGAGTCGCTGTTGTATATATAAGTTCTTGTGGACTATGTTGTAAACTACTGTGATGTAACTACTTGTATTCAAATCCCACCCACACGAAAGTGTCTGGTGGGCGTCTTTGAATCGCTTCTATGCGGATTTTGGCGGGAAATGCTGAGATCTGCATAGACCCGATTCGGGGGCGTTACAGGTTCGGACTTACATTTATGTATTGCATGTAGATCGCATTCGCCTCCTGATGCTGCCGAAAGGCCACCTGATATTCCTCATGAGCGGCATCGTAGGCCGCGTCTAACTCAGGCTACAATTTCAAATACAAGGAATCTCACAAGATTAGCCATGCAGAACAAAAGTCATAAAGATGATGAAAACGAAAAACTTACATCATCTCTGGATCGACGAGGCTGGCCACAAGGCGGGATAGGGGGCCGGCGGGTAGGTAGCCTTGAGACGGCTGAAGCTCGTGCTGAGGGTAGGCTTGACCTTCTTATTCAGAATCTTGAGGCGTCCATGCTGCAATCCATGCCCCGACAGGACCAACGACTCCTCGTCGATCTCCGTGTGAATGGCCACATGGGGGTGACGAGCCTTCACCATCGTGCTGTAGTTCCCCAAGTCGTTCTGGGCAGTGCCGAAGTACACGGGCAACGAGGGTTGAGGCTCCGAGTAATTGGGCTTCTTTCGCCGCATCATCTCATAGACGGCGACGTCATGAATCACCTCCCCGGGTTGTGCCTCTACCACCAGACGCGAAAAGAAATATTATGCATATGAAGTACAAACATGACGAGAAATACACGCAGGTCGTTCCATGTATATACATACCACCTTCCCCTTGAAGCGGTCAAAGTTGCGGTTTCCCATGCAGTATATTACACTATCGCCTCGGTTATCCGCGTTCCGCCTCGACAAGGCTGCAAACTCCTCATCTTCTCTGAGCCACCTCGTCCTAACCAGCTCCTCCCATGTGAGTCGATGCGGCTCGGCCCAATCGGGGATAACCTGAAAATGCAATACTCAACTCCAGACAATGCAATGGCAACTTAGCAGCAATGTAGAATATCATTGACATTTTACTCACCGACATGTACTCTTCTGGCGTCATCGAGTACTCAGGATTAGGGTTCCTACCGACAATGTCTTCCTTCCTGACCCTCACGCCCCTGTCAGCCCAGAAGTGGCTAGCGTCCGTGACCTTCTGGTTTTACCACACCTGGGGGGTCAACTTCACACAAGCCCCAAGCAAAGTCCTCTGCGCCTTCTCCTGGTCCTCCTCGGCCACATGGTAAAAGCACTTCAATCATGCATAAGAGTAATGAGTTAGCACGATGGGGTCATCAAGTATGAACATAACTCGAGAAATATGCCTTACCCAAAACTTGGTGATGACATCAAGAAAGTCGGAAAGCCCGGGACACGGGTAGTCTGGTAGTCCGCCCAAGTAGTAGCTAGCTTCCTGTCACCCTCGTGGGTAATGTGATAGCCCGGCCAGAACTTCCTAATCAGAGCTCCAACGAGGCTGTTAGGAAGGCGAGCCTTGGTCCCCGGAGGAAATGTCCAATTGCTGCACAATAATAAACATTAGTACACAATAATTATTTATGACCAACATGAAATAAAATGTTTTAAATTTCCAAATCAGTACACTTACTCAAGGCCATATGGAATAATAAGGGCTTTCGCCTCCTGAGTCCTAGGCTCAAACTTCTCGTCAGGGACTCCCGATTCCCCACGATTCCGCAATTTCTTCGGCCCCACCAACTCGCGGCTAGTGTCCGCCTCCGTATCGGTCCCCGCCTCTCTCTCGGTCCTCACCTCCCTCTCAGACTCTGCCTCCCTCTCGACTCGCCTCCTCGCCTGAAAGGCTGCTCAGAACAACTCAGAGCCACGCCGCTGAAGCAGAGGGTGGTGGGTCAAAGTCCACGCCTCCTCCCGTGGCACCTCGTCCTCCTTGAACTCTGCCTCGACCCCTTCCTCCGCCAGCAGGAGCAAGATCGGGGTAACACGGATTGGGATTTGGCTGTCTCCCACTCCGTGTAACTGTTTTCTTGCACTGCTTCAGCGCATTAAGTAAGGACGAACTGGTTGCCTTGCCGCTGCTCATATTGTTCAATCACCTGCATTAAGTAAGAGAAAACAGTTAAGCACAAAGACATAATAAAATGTATACACAAAGAATAAAGGCATAATGCAATCAAGAAAACAGTTAAGCACAAATACAAAATAAAATGCATTAAAAAATAAATACTCACTATCATTTTCATTCTCATTCTCATTCTCATTCTCACTATCACTATCTTTTGAGTAGAAATCTGGATTCTCATCGAAGGGTGTAGGCTCATCATCGTTGTCATTCTCGGTATGGAGCTTCTCGAGCATACTTATATCATGTAGATTCACCACTGACTCACCCTGAGTTTCTACATCGTTCCCAAGGTCCTCAAGATCAACCGGTTCTAAATCAAAGTGTCCGAAGTCCTCTTGCTCTTGATAGAAAATTCCCTCGTACGTTATAGGGTTAATGTTGTTGTAATCGTCCTCGGAGGGAATCGGTAGGTTACCATGTGGAGATACCTGGAACACGACTTCCCAACCCTGGAGTTCCGCTTTCTGGCATGGGTAGGGAAAATAATAAACTTGGTTGGCTTGGTGAGCAATAACAAAGACGTCGGCTTCGCTATAGGTGGTTGAAGGCCTAACTTCAACTAACCCAATGGAAGGGGTACTTCTCAGTCCACCCCTTGGGTCAAACCAGTGGCACTTGAACACGACAAGATTGAGTTCGACATTTATACAATTGAAGGTCAGCTCATATACATTCTCTAACCTTCCGTAGTAATCAAGGGAATCAGCTCCTTTGGTGAACACCCCAGTATTTACCGTTTTTGCATTCGGTCGCCCTTTCTGGTGCGTCTCTGTATGGAAGTGAAACCCATTCACATCATACTTATCATACTTCATGACGACACTATTACAACCTTGGGAAACACATTATAGCTCATCTGACATCTCAACGTTGGGATCAACTCCCTACATGTACAGTTCAAATTTGTTGCGTTCAGTAGTTACGTGGAATAAGAGGGACAAGTCACATATTGCAAGGTAAGAGGGACATGTTAGAAATTACTTTTTCCATAAACCAGGACACAAAGTTTTTTATTTCCGGGAGCACCCTCTTTCAGTAGAGTGTCCAACTCCATGGGAGAGGGATCCGTCGGTCTCGACCACTGTTCATCCGTGAAATCGCTAAGAAGGAGAAAATAAGCATTAGACGGAGACCGAGTTACTAGCTGCATAGAGAATTATGCATAGAGAAATAGGGTGTTCACCATTTTACCTAATGAAATCGACCACTTCCTTCATGTTCATAAGCACATAGAGCATTATGCAATCCTTCTCTTCCTTCGGTAACCTATATTTTAGTCCTTTACCGGCCTTGCCACCGGGAAATTGGAATAGTTCGAGCTTGGGGTCATTCTTGGGCAGGTCGACATTGTAACGAGAGACCGGGTTATGCATAGTGGGAACATCATCGGGCCAGTAGGTTGTCGCGGCATCTACCATCTCCCGAAGGCATGTTGCTTCAGCTATGCATGCTTCAATCTTGGCTTTGTTTCCAGTTATCTTTCGAATATACTTAAACTCTCTCTCAATACAAAATTGCCAACGAAATTGCACCGCCCCCCCCAAGAGTGCCTCGTTCACGAGGTGCACAATGAGATGTGCCATCGGAGTAAAGAAGCCTGGCGGAAAGATCATCTCCAAATTGCATAGCAACTCCGGCACCTGAACTTGCAGCTTCTCAATAACCAGATGACATATCTGCTTAGCACAGAGGGTGCGGAAGAAATGGCTCAACTCCACAAGCACTCGCCATACTTTCTTGGGGAGATACCCTCGAACCATCACCGACATCAGCCGCTCAATCCATATATGATAGTCGTGACTCTTGAGCCCGTTGACTTGTCCCGTCAAAATATTGACTCCCTTACTTATATTCGAACAATAACCGTCAGGGAACATCACGACGTATTTGAGCCACCTAAATGACTCCTTCTTTTGGACATTATCAAGAAAGTAGTAGGCATGCGGCTTGAACCAATTCTTTCGACGGACAGTAGGAGGCTGCATGTGTAATATCTTCCTATCACAAAGCTTCTCAACATCGACTCTAGCCTTGACATTATCCTTTGACTTCCGTGAATGTTCAGATCGTGTGAAAAGGGACTCCCGACATTCTTTTCGGTGCATCACATCGATGTTATGGGGAAGTTCGAGGTCCTTGTAATACACGAGATTCGTTAAGGCGCCACGTGAGTCCAATTATGCTACACCATATCCCGCAAATTGATGGCCGGTTCCGGCCACGGCGAGCACGTATCTCGGCATCAACAGCTACACCCTCGAACTTTGGTACCTCTTTTACTTCATGCGCAACTTTGTCCTTCTTGAAGTTCTTTCTATCTTCTCTGAACGAATGATTTCTTTTGACGTACTGTCGATTCGTGTCAAACGCAACATATTTGCGACCCAACTTTATCCAAAGGAACTTAAGTCGATGCCTGCACACTGGGCATGGCCACTTACCAGCTGTACACCATCCGCACGTTAGGGCGTACCCGGGCATGTCATGCATAGTATACTGCAACCAAACTTTCATCAAAAAGTTTCTCTTTGATGCTCGGTCGTATGTCAATGTCCCGTGTATCCAAGAGTGGTTCAAATCATCCACAATCGGCTGCATGTAGACACTCAAGTTCTTCCCCGGATACTCAGGTCCTGGAATTATCAGCGACAAAAACATGGTCTTCCGTTGCATTAATACTCCGGGAGGGAGATTGAGCGGAATAACATACACCGGCAAGCAGCTGTACGAGGCCGTCGACATACCATATGGGTTGAAGCCATCTGTTGCTATCGCAATTCTAACATTCCGAGTCTCTTCTGCCAACCGGGGGTATTTGTCATCGAAGTTCTTCCATGCCTTACCATCAGATGGATGTCCCATCTTCTTCCATCCGTGCTCGTCCTCGTATCTTTTCCCCTTCTTGTGCCACGTCATCTGTTTGGCAGTCTCCTCGCTCAAGTAAAGCTGCTGGATTCTTTTTATGAATGGGAGATACCGAAGTATCTTCTTAACGACCTTCGACTGCCTCACCTGACCATCCTTCCCCTTTATCTCTTCATATCTAGAGGCCTTACAAATGGAGCAGTACTTGTCACCCTCAAACTATTTCCAAAACAAAAGGCAGCCTTTTGGACAGCAATCTATCTTTTCATAATCCATGTTGAGCTCCTTCATGAGTTTCTTCGTTTCGTGAAAGGTTTTAGGCAGACAATGCCCTTCGGGCAACATGTTACCACATGTTCTCAGATTAGCTTCAAAGTGAGAACGGGTGGCGGAGTACTGGAACTTGTCGGCTAGACACTGAGAGATGGCATCGGTCTGAGAAATCTTTGCACCTCGCATGAGGCCTCTTAGCGCCATCATATCAAGGAAGGCCTTCGCGGTTGGCTTCGGTTCCTCCGGTTCTAGCGGTTCCTCCGGTTCTGGTGATTCCTCCCGTGGAGGTGGCGAATTCGGCTGGTCGGCATCGATGAGATCATCTAGCATGTTTCTAATTCCATCGTGCTCATTGCCATTGAGCCACTGACGCATCACCTCACCTCTGTCACATTTGTACCGAGCAAAGTCGACTTGCGTGACATAGTTAGACATGTACCCATATTGCAGAAGGTGTTTATACATGTCATCCTTTCCCTGACGATGACGCTTAGTGCAATGAGCGCATGGACAAAGTGCCCGAACCATTGCCTTCGAACCACACGCTAACTCATTCACTAACAAATGAGTGTTCCGTACCCAATCGTCTGTTTTATTAGTCGCACTAATACGGCCACTGTACATCCACCCATTATCAACCATCCTCTTCTGCTTTGTTGGGAGACAAACAACAAATATAACATTTTATATCAAACAGGAGATTAAATGCTTCATATTTTTACGCATTCATCAACCTACATGTCCAATAGGAAAAGAGGGTCCTAACCAGCCGCCGGATCCGTAGATTGGGTAAGTTCTCCCTGGTTCTACCCCGATCCAAGTAGAATTTCGACACTTCGCTGCTCTCCGATACGCCTCGACAAAAGCCAAGAGGATGTGCATCCGGAGAACAACGAGGAGGCGCCACCGAAATCCTGTCTCGAATCGAGGTAGAGCCAGGGAGAACCAAACCCAACTACGAATCCGCCGACTCCCTGATAAAAGCCATAAGCGTTACGGTCCAAAATATGCGAGACCACTAATGCATATTAAGTCGCGTAATGCTTACGGTCGGGATGACGCCTAGGTGACGCGACGGACTTGGTGATCTAGACACGAAAATAAACCTAGGTACAAGAGAGGCAAACGGATTCTCACCCTTGAAGCGTGATCAAATCGTCGAAGATGATCCGAGACCCCGCCGTCAAAAAAACCCCCCGCTCACCCTCCGGTAACTGCAAAAAACATGAGAAGATGGTTAAATATCCAACAAATGCCATTATTGTCTCATCTACAAAGAAAGACACAAATGTCATTATTGTCTAATCTACAATATATAATGCACATATGCCCGGCACTAACACTATTTTCATTATTGTGTCATCTACAATATAAAATAGTTACATCTAAATATTAACATAATACTAACAATACACCTAAATAAATATAACTAAGTACATCTAACAATACACCTAAAATTAACTACATCTAACAATACTAACAATACACCTAAATAACTACACCTAAATTAACAATACTAACTAACCTAATGGGGGAGGGTGTGCTCGGTGGAGGGGTGGCAGTGGGGGAGGCGATGGGCCAGTGGGGGTGGCGGCGGGGCAGTGGGGGAGGGGTGTGGCAGTGGGGTGGGGAGGTGGGGTAGGGGGTGGCGGGAGGGAGGGAGGCCTGGCTGGCGGCGGTGTCTTGGGAGAGGAGGGGGTGCGGGCCCTGGGAGGCGGGGTGGTGGCAGGTGCTAGAGGCGGCGGCGGGGAGGCAGCCTGGGAGGCCGAGGGGGCGGCTCAGGAGGCCGAGGGGCGTCTGGTGGCGGCTCGGCGAGGCTGAGGGGGCAGTGGCGGCGGGGACACGAGCTCGAGGACCGGCGGCTGGCGGCGAGGTCAGGGGCGGGCACGCGGGAGGTTGGGGAGATAGGGTCAACTGGGGAGAAGTGGCCCGGGAGGGCCGCACGGGCAGCCCTTAATGGATAGGGCTACGCCGACGGCCAGGCGTACGCCGAGGGCTGCCGTCGGCGTAGCTAGGGCTAGCTTTTTTATTTTTGTTGTGCAACTTATCATTCTAGTAAGGTCATAAACGTTGAATGTCGGAGGTATGTAAGCACTAGTTTCCCTTGTTCATTATGTGCATAGTCACACCAGTGGGTGAATTGGATGGTGAATAAGAATTGTAGGTTGTTATTTTCCTCCTCGAAAGTTCGAGAGTTAATTGCTTTACGCTGTCAAAATCCTAAGGTCTATATATCTAGTGCGTCAACGTGTACATGCATGCGAGGGGGGACACATGCAAGCACCTATACCAACCTCTCACCACACTCACACACATATGCTAGGGACACATGCAAGTTTTCATCTGATTCCGATGTTCTCGTGGCCTTCCTCCGGCGAAACCCTGATCTGTGCACACTCGGATCGTCTACCCCCCTAGACATTCCTCTGACAGGGGTATCCCGGCGTAGCTCTCTCTTGTTTTGTGTTTGTTTAGGTCATAGGGTGATGTAAAACCATGTTGGTTCACAAGTTGGGGCACTATCCTACCCGGTTTCACCTCAACAGGGAGATTCCCCCTTATACGGGTCCGGAACCTTCGCTTCTAGGTTAGAGCGCATGCATGCGAGGGGGGCAGATGCAAGCACCTATACCAACCTCTCACCACACTCACACACATATGCTAGGGTCACATGCAAGTTTTCATCTGATTCTGATGTTCTCGTGGCCTTCCTCCGGCGAAACCCTGATCTGTGCACACTCGGATCGTCTACCCCTAGACGTTCCTCTGACAGGGGTAGCCCGGCGTAGCTCTCTCTTGTTTTGTGTTTGTTTAGGTCATAGGGTGATGTAAAACCATGTTGGTTCACAAGTTGGGGCACTATCCTACCCGGTTTACCCTCAACGGGGAGATTCCCCCTTATACGGGTCCGGAACCTTCGCTTCTAGGTTAGAGCGCATGCATGCGAGGGGGGACACATGCAAGCACCTATAACAACCTCTCACCACACTCACACACATATGCTAGGGGCACATGAAAGTTTTCATCTGATTCCGATGTTCTCGTGGCCTTCCTCCGGCGAAACCCTGATCTATGCACACTCGGATCGTCTACCCCCCTAGACGTTCCTCTGACAGGGGTAGCCCGGCTTAGCTCTCTCTTGTTTTGTGTTTGTTTAGGTCATAGGGTGATGTAAAAGCATGTTGGTTCACAAGTTGGGGCACTATCCTACCCGGTTTCACCTCAACGGGGAGATTCCCCCTTATACGGGTCCGGAACCTTCGCTTCTAGGTTAGAGCACATGCATGCGAGGGGGGACACATGCAAGCACCTATACCAACCTCTCACCACACTCACACACATATGCTCAGGACACATGCAAGTTTTCATCTGATTCCGATGTTCTCGTGGCCTTCCTCCGGCGAAACCCTGATCTGTGCACAATCGGATCGTCTACCCCCCTAGACGTTCCTCTGACAGGGGTAGCCCGGCGTAGCTCTCTCTTGTTTTGTGTTTGTTTAGGTCATAGGGTGCTGTAAAACCATGTTGGTTCACAAGTTGGGGCACTATCCTACCCGGTTTCACCTCAACGGGAAGTTTCCCCCTTATACGGCTCCGGAACCTTCGCTTCTAGGTTAGAGCGCATGCATGCGAGGGGGACACATGCAAGCACCTATAACAACCTCTCACCACACTCACACACATATGCTAGGGGAACATGCGAGTTTTCATCTGATTCCGATGTTCTCGTGGCCTTCCTCCGGCGAAACCTTGATCTGTGCACACTCGGATCGTCTACCCCCCTAGACGTTCCTCTGACAGGGGTAGCCCGGCGTAGCTCTCTCTTGTTTTGTTTTTGTTTAGGTCATAGGGTGATGTAAAACCATGTTGGTTCACAAGTTGGGGCACTATCCTACCCGGTTTCACCTAAACGGGGAGATTCCCCCTTATACGGGTCCAGAGACTTTGTTTCTAGGTTAGAGTGCATGCATGCGAGGGGGGACACTTACAAGCACCTATACCAACCTCTCACCACACTCACACACATATGCTATGGGCACATGCAAGTTTTCATCTGATTCCGATGTTCTCGTGGCCTTCCTCCGGCGAAACCCTGATCTGTGCACACTCGGATCGTCTACCCCCTAGACTCCTCTAATAGGGGTAGCCCGGCATAGCTCTCTCTTGTTTTGTGTTTGTTCAGGTCATATGGTGATGTAAAACCATGTTGGTTCACAAGTTGGGGCACTATCCTACCCGGTTTCACCTAAACGGGGAGATTCCCCCTTATACGGGTCCGGAACCTTCGCTTCTTGGTTAGAGCGCATGCATGGGAGGGGGGACACATGCAAGCACCTATACCAACCTCTTTCCACACTCACACACATATGCTAGGGACACATGCAAGTTTTCATCTGATTCCGATGTTCTCGTGGGCTTCCTCCGGCGAAACCCTGATCTGTGCACACTCGGATCGTCTACTCCCCTAGACGTTCCTCTGAAAGGGGTAGCCCAGCGTAGCTCTCTCTTGTTTTGTGTTTGTTTAGGTCATAGGGTGATGTAAAACTGTTGGAGATATGCCCTAGAGGCAATAATAAAAGTGGTTATTATTATATCTTTGTGTTTATGATAAATGTTTACATTCATGCTATAATAGTATTAACAAGGAAACATTGATACTTGTGTGATTTGTAAACTTAAATTGAAGTCCCTAGTATAGCCTCTATACATCACTAGCTTGTTGGTTGATAAATGATTGTGGTTTCCCTATCATGAACATTGAGATGTTATCAACAACAAGATCATATCGTTAGGAGAATGATATGGTGGACATACTCCTATAGATAAGCGTAGCATAAAGATCAAGTCATTTCAATAGTTCAATTGCTATATGCTTTCTGATACATAGTAACCTAATTCCTTCGACCATGAGATCATGCATATCACCTTTACGGATGGATGCTTTGATGACATCAAACACCACCGTAATCGGGTGGCTATAAAGGTGGCATTGAGTGTTCGAAAGTATTGGTTGAGACACATGGATCAAGAATGGGATTTGTCCATCCATATGACGGATAGATATACTGGGCCCTCTCGGTGGAATGTCATCCAATTAGCTTGCAAGCATGTGACTGGCTCACAAGGGATCACATATCACGGAGCGAAAAGAGTACTTATCGGTACGAGGTTGAACTAGGTATGCAGAGATACCGATGATCATAACCTCGGATAAGTAAACTATCGTGAGACAAAGGGAAATTGGTATCGTATGTAAGTGGTTCATTCGATCGCAAAGTAATCGAGAAATATGTGGGAGCCATATGAATTTCAGATTCCTCTATTGGTTATTGTTTGGAGAAGTGTCTCGATCATGTCGCATAATTCACGAACCGTAGGGAGACACACTTAAGGATTCGACGTTGTTTGAGTAGTTATGGTATTATGAGAAAGAGACCGAATGTTGTTCGGAGTCTCGGATGGGATCCGGGATATCACGAGGTGATCCGGAATGGTCCGGAGGATAAGATTCATATAAGGAAAGTCCCGTTTGAGTTCGGGAATGATTAGGTGTTTTCATCGGGAATGTTCTAGAAGGTTCCGGAATGTCCGGCACTCCGGAGGGGAAGGGGTACATGAATATGTCATTGCAAGTTGGAATGATTGCATCATGTACTAAGTGTCATCGCTGTTACAAATAAAGGATTAATCGAATCCTAGTTTGAAAAAGTCAAATAGCTAAATTGAAAAGTCAAACGGCTAAATTTGGAAAGTGGAAAAGAGGAGGAGGTGAAACCGAGTTGGGAGGAGTCCTCCTCCCCCAAGCGCACCCTCAAGCCGAGTTGGGGAGGACTCCTCCTCCCTTGGCCGCCGGCCCCTCCACCTATATAAGGAGGGGCAGGGCTCCCTCCTAGCACATAACAATCCCTCTCCTCAAACCGTAGAAGCTGCAGCCCTCCATAGCCGCCGCCACCCCCTAGGGTTTTTGCCCTAGCCGCCGACTTGGGGGTCCCCGGAACCCTAGCCTCCAGCTCTAGCATCCCCTCCTTGGTGTGTCTAAACCCTAGAACACCGAGGACTCTCTCATACTCCACCATACTCGCTCCGGCTTAAGGCGAAGCCCTGCGAGATCTCCCCTCTACTTCCGGTACCACGCCGTTGTCTTAGGAATCGTGAGAGTGCTACAACCTCCCGCCTTTGGAACAAGGGAGAGGAAGGTCTTCGTCAGTACCGAGCGTGTGACCATTGCTGAGGCGCTGCGGAGCATAGCCGGAAGGATCGCTCTGCGATCTTGAGATCGGAAATGCGACTACATCACCCACGAGAATCCACTCTCGTTAAACACTTTGGAATCTTTGAGGGTAAGTTATTCCATCGACTCGTTGCTACAATCTAGTAGATAGATCTTGGCTTGTTTGTTTGTATGCGGTAGAAAATTTTTGTTTTCCATGCTACGAAACCCTACAGTGGTATCAGAGCCGTGTCTATATGTAGATCTATTACACGAGTAGAACACAATGGTCATTGTGGGCGTTGATGCTTTTATTGTCGATTGCTTCTTGTGTACTTTGCATCTTGCGGTATGTTGGGATGAAGCGGCCCGGGCTAACCTTACATGACATCGTTCATGAGACTTGCTCCACGCTCGACATGCAACTTGTATTGCATAAGTGGCTTTGCGGGTGCCTGTTTCTCCTAGCATAGTTAAGATCCAATTTACAACGGGTGATTAACAATACTAGTATCAATGTTGTGGTTCATGTTCGTAAGTTAGAACGACACTTATTGAAAGCCCCAAACCACGTAAAACATGCAAAGAAAGTAGAGGCGTCTAACTTTGTTTTGCAGGGGTGTGCAGTGAGGTGATATGGCCATGATTGTGATTATATTTGATGTATGCAATGTTCCTTATTGTAAGTTGGCAACCGACAGGAGCTATATGGTTGTCTTTAATTTATGTTAAGACCCGCGTGTCTATTCAAAGTAGTTGTAATAGTTGAAGCCGGTGGACGACAACCATGGAGAAGCGTCATTGACCTTGATGCAATGCCGGTGATGATGGAGATCATGTTTGTGCTTGAAGATGGAGATCGGAAGCACAAAGAAGAAAGGCCATATCATATCACATATTATGAATTGCATGTGATGTTAATCCTTTATGCATCTTGTATTGCTTAGTAGACGACGGTAGCATTATAAGATGATCCCTTATGCACATGAATTTCAAGTCATAAAGTGTTCACCCTTAGTTAGCACCGTTGCTAAAGCTTGTTGTTTCGAAGCACCACGTGATGATCGGGTGTGTTAGATTCTGCAAGTGTATACAACGTGAGCAAGCCAGATTTGCTCATGCGGAAACTAAGGTTTGATCTTGACGAGCCTAGCATGTACAGACATGGTCTCGGAACACGGATCACCGAAAGGTAAAGCATGAATCATATAGTAGATATGATGAACATGAAGATTGTTCGCCATTGAAACTATGTCAACTCTCGTGATGATCGGTGTTGATGTAGTGGATTTGGTTCGTGTGATCACTAAAACAATGTGAGGGATGTTGTTTTGAGTGGGAGTTCACCTAGATTAACTTTATTATTAATTTGAACTCAATTTGTCATAAACTTAGTCTAAACTATTGCAAATATGTTGTAGATCAATGGCAGCCCCTACCATCAATTTTAATGCGTTCCTAGAGAAAGAAAAGTTGAAAAACAATGGAAGAAACTTCGCGGATTGGTTCCGCAATTTGAGGATTGTTCTAAATGCTGGTAATTTGACCTATGTGCTGGATGCACCGCTGGGTGACCCACTGCGGTGATGCTTCGAAGAAGTAAAGAATGTTTACCTCGCTCGGAACAATCAAACTCCATAGTTCGATGTGCTATCTTGTATGGTTTGGAATCGAGCTTGTAAAAGGTTTGAGAATTCAGACCCATATGATATTGTCGAGGATCTCAAATTGATCTTTGAGACTCATGCGCAATTGAAAGTTATGAGGCTTCGAAAGTTCTTTAACTGCAAGATGGAAGAGGGCAGCTCCGTCAGTGAGCATGTGCTTAAGATGTCTGGGCACGCAAACAAACTTCAAAGCTTGGGTATAGTGATTCCTAATGCTTTGGGGATTTACCGTGTCCTCCAATCACTACCACCAAGTTACAAGAACTTTGTGATGAACTACAACATGCAGAACATGAACAAGCAGTTGCCAGAACTGTTTGCTATGTTAAAGTCTGCAAAAGTGGAGATCAAGAAAGAGCACCAAGTGTTGTTGGTCAATAAGACCACCAAATTCAAGAAAGGCAAGTCTAAGCAGAAGGGACACTTCAAGAAGGGTGGTAAGAAAGTTACCACGCCGGCGAAGAAGACCAAGGCTGGACCTAAGCCTGATACTGAGTGCTTTTACTGCAAGGGAGAAGGTCACTGGAAGCGGAATTGCCCAAAGTACTTAGCGGATTTGAATAACGACAACATCAAGAAGAAAGGTATATCTGATATACATGTTATTGATGTGTATCTCACTAGTACTCGTAGTAGTGCCTGGGTATTTGATATCTTGGTTCTTGCTCATATTTGTAACTCAAAGCGAGTCTTGCAGAATAAACGGAAGCTAGCGAAGAACGAGGTGACGATGTGCGTGGGAAACGGATCAAAGGTTGATGGATCGCGGTCGGCACGCTACCCCTTCATCTACCATCGGGATTAGTTTTATACTTAAATAATTGTTATTTGGTGCCTGCGTTGAGCATGAACATTATATCGGGATCTTGTTTATTGCGAGACGGTTACTTGTTTAAGTCGGAGAATAATGGTTGTTCGATTTATATGAGTAATATGTTTTATGCACATGCACCTTTGATAGATGGTCTATTCTTATTGAAACTCGATAGTGGAAATACACATATTAATAACATTGAGGCTAAACGGTTGAAATCAAGCGATAACTCGACCTATATGTGGCAATCGCTGCCTTGGTCACATTGGAGTGAAGCGTATGAAGAAACTCCATTCCGATGGACTTCTTGAATCACTTGATTTCGTATCACTTGATAGATGCGAAGCATGTCTGATGGGTAAAATGACTAAGACTCCATTTTCTGGTATGATGGAGCGAGCTACGGACTTATTGGAAATCATACATATCGATGTGTGTGGTCCAATGAGTGTAGTATCGCGCGGTGGTTATCGTTATGTTCTTACCTTCACGGATGATTTGAGTAGATATGGGTATATCTATTTCATTAAACATAAGTCCGAAACTTTCGAGAAGTTTAAGGAGTTTCAAAGTGAGGTAGAGAATCAACGTAACAAGAAGATTAAATTTCTACGTTCTGATCGTGGAGGTGAATATCTAAGTTACGAGTTTGGCGAGCATTTGAAGAAATGCGGAATACTTTCACAGTTGACACCACCGGGAACACCACAGCGTAATGGTGTGTCCGAACGTCGTAATCGAACTCTCTTAGATATGGTTCGTTCTATGATGCCACTTACAGATTTACCGCTATCATTTTGGGGTTATGCATTAGAAACAGCTGCATTCACTTTAAATAGGGCACCGTCTAAATCCGTTGAAACGACACCGTATGAATTATGGTTTGGGAAGAAACCTAAATTGTCGTTCCTTAAAGTTTGGCGTTCCTTAAAGCTTGAACCCAAAGCGGAAAAATGCGTCTTCATAGGATACCCAAAGGAAACTATTGGGTATACCTTCTATCATAGATCCGAAGGCAAAATCTTAGTTGCCAAGAATGGATCCTTTCTAGAGAAGGAATTTCTCTCGAAAGAAGTGACTGGAAGGAAAGTAGAACTCGACGAGGTTGTTGAACATTCTCTCGAAATTGCAAGTAGCGCAGCACCGGAAGAAGTTCCTGTGGTGTCTACACCAATTAGAGAGGAAGTTAATGATGGTGATCATGAAACTTCGGTTGAAGTTGCTACAGAGCCTCGGAGGTCAACGAGAACTCGTACCACTCCAGATTAGAATGATCCCGTTATGAGTGTCATGTTGGTGGACAACACCGATGACCCTGAGACATATGAGGAAGCGATGATGAGCCCAGATTCCAATAAATGGCAAGAAGCCATGAAATCCGAGATTGGATCCATGTACGAAAACCAAGTATGGACTTTGGTGGACTTACCGGATGGCCGGAAGGCTGTCGAGAACAAATGGATCTTCAAGAAGAAAACAGATGTTGATGGTAATGTTACTGTCTATAAAGCTCGACTTGTCGCAAAAGGGTTTCGACAAATTCAAGGAGTTGACTACGATGAGACTTTCTCACCGATAGCAAGCTTAAAGTCTGTGAGGATTATGTTAGCAATCGCTGCATATTATGATTATGAGATATGGCAGATGGATGTCAAAACAGCATTCCTCAATGGAGACATTTATGAAGAGTTGTATATGATGCAACCCAAAGGTTTTGTCGATCCTAAAGATGCTAACAAGGTATGTAAACTTCAATGGTCCATCTATGGATTGAAGCAAGCATCCCGAAGTTGGAATCAACGTTTTGATGAGGTGATCAAAAGTTTTGGTTTTATACAAACTTATGGAGAAGCTTGTATTTACAAGAAAGTGAGTGGGAGCTCTGTAGCATTCGTAATACTGTATGTGGATGACATATTGTTGATTGGGAATGATGTAGACCTTCTTAATAGTGTCAAGGAATATTTGAATAATAGTTTTTCAATTAAGGATCTTGGCGAAGCAGCTTACATATTAGGCATAAATATTTATAGAGATAGATCGAAACGCCAAATATCATTGTCACAGAGTACATATTTGGACAAAGTTCTAAAGAGGTTTGGAATGGAAGATAGCAAGAAAGGGTTCTTGCCCATGTTTCCCAATACGACCTTGAGTAAAACTCAAAGTCCGACATCGGCAGAAGATAGAGAAAGGATGAGTAAGACTCCCTATGCCTCAGCCATAGGATCTCTAATGTATGCCATGCTATGTACTAGACCCGATATTGCATATGCTATTAGTTTAACTAGCAGATATCAAAGTGATCCAGGAGTGGATCATTGGACAGCGGTCAAAAACATCCTTAAGTACTTGAGAAGAACTAAGGATATGGTTCTTTCTTATGGAGGTGATGAACAGCTCGTTATTAATGGTTACACCGATGCTAGTTGGAACACCGATCCGGATGATTCTAAATCACAATCTGGATACGTATTTATTTTGAATGGTGCAGCAGTTAGGTGGAGGAGTGCAAAGCAAAGCGTTGTGGCGAGATCTTCAACTGAATAGGAATACATGGCTGCTTCAGAGGCTTCACAAGAAGCGATATGGATGAAAGAGTTCATTACAGAGCTGGGTGTGGTTCCTAGTGCGCTGGACCCAATGTCTATCTACTGTGATAACATGGGCGCCATAGCCAATGCGCAAGAACCAAGGTCACACAAGAAGCTGAAGCACATCAAGCTACGTTTTCACGCTATTCGAGAACATATCCAAGATGGGGATATAAATATTTGCAAAGTACACACAGATCTGAATGTGGCGGATCCGTTGACTAAACCTCTCCCGAGGGTAAAACATGACCAGCACCAAACTGCCATGGGTGTTCGGTATATTACCATGTAATCTAGATTAGATGACTCTAGTGCAAGTGGGAGACTGTTGGAGATATGCCCTAGAGGCAATAATAAAAGTGGTTATTATTATATCTGTGTGTTTATGATAAATGTTTACATTCATGCTATAATAGTATTAACAAGGAAACATTGATACTTGTGTGATTTGTAAACTTAAATTGAAGTCCCTAGTATAGCCTCTATACATCACTAGCTTGTTGGTTGATAAATGATTGTGGTTTCCCTATCATGAACATTGAGATGTTATCAACGACAAGATCATATCGTTAGGAGAATGATATGGTGGACATACTCCTATAGATAAGCGTAGCATAAAGATCAAGTCATTTCAATAGTTCAATTGCTATATGCTTTCTGATACATAGTAACCTAATTCCTTCGACCATGAGATCATGCATATCACCTTTACCGGATGGATGCTTTGATGACATCAAACACCACACCGTAACTGGGTGGCTATAAAGGTGGCATTGAGTGTTCGGAAAGTATTGGTTGAGACACATGGATCAAGAATGGGATTTGTCCATCCATATGACGGATAGATATACTCTGGTCCCTCTCGGTGGAATGTCATCCAATTAGCTTGCAAGCATGTGACTGGATCACAAGGGATCACATATCACGGGAACGAGAAAAGAGTACTTATCGGTAACGAGGTTGAACTAGGTATGCAGAGATACCGATGATCATAACCTCGGATAAGTAAACTATCGTGAGACAAAGGGAAATTGGTATCGTATGTAAGTGGTTCATTCGATCGCAAAGTAATCGTAGAAATATGTGGGAGCCATATGAATTTCCAGATTCCTCTATTGTTTATTGTTCGGATAAGTGTCTCGATCATGTCCGCATAATTCACGAACCGTAGGGAGACACACTTAAGAATTCGACGTTGTTTGAGTAGTTATGGTATTATGAGAAAGAGACCGAATGTTGTTCGGAGTCTCGGATGGGATCCGGGATATCATGAGGTGATCCGGAATGGTCTGGAGAATAAGATTCATATAAGGAAAGTCCCGTTTCGGAGTTCGGAAATGATTCCGGTGTTTTCATCGGGAATGTTCTAGAAGGTTCTGGAATGTCCGGCACTCCGGAGGGGAAGGGGTACATGAATGTGTCATTGCAAGTTGGAATGATTGCATCATGTACTAAGTTTCATCGCTGTTCCAAATAAAGGATTAATCGAATCCTAGTTTGAAAAAGTCAAATAGCTAAATTGAAAAGTCAAACGGCTAAATTTGGAAAGTGGAAAAGAGGAGGAGGTGAAACCGAGTTGGGAGGAGTCCTCCCAAGCCAAGCACCTCCAAGCCGAGTTGGGGAGAGAATCCCCTCCCTCCCCTTGGCCGCCGGCCCCTCCACCTATATAAGGAGGGGCAGGGCTCCCTCCTAGCACACAACAATCCCTCTCCTCAAACCCTAGAAGCTGCAGCCCTCCATAGCCGCCGCCACCCCCTAGGGTTTTTGCCCTAGCCGACTTGGGGTCCCCGAACCCTAGCCGCCGACTAGCATCCCTCCTTGGTGTGTCTACACCCTAGAACACCGAGGACTCTCTCATACTCCACCATACTCGCTCCGCTTAAGAAGCTCCTGGAGATCTCCCTCTACTTCCGGTACCACGCCGTTGTCTTTGGAATCGCGAGGAGAGTGCTACAACCTCCGCACCGCTGGAACAAGGGAGAGGAAGGTCTTCTTGAAAATCGAACGTGTGACCGATCAAGGGAGCGCTGGCCGAACGCATTACCGGAAGGATCGCTCACGCGATCTTGAGATCGGGAAGAGTACGACTACATCACCCACGAGAATCCGCTCTCGTTAAACACTTTGGAATCTTCGAGGGTAAGTTATTCCATCGACTCGTTGCTACAATCTAGTAGATAGATCTTGGCTTGTTTGTTTGTATGCGGTAGAAATTTTTTGTTTTCCATGCTAGGAAACCCTACAAAAACCATGTTGGTTCACAAGTTTGGGGCACTATCCTACCCGGTTTCACCTCAACGGGGAGATTCCCCCTTATACGGGTCCGGAACCTTCGCTTCTAGGTTAGAGCGCATGCATGCGAGGGGGGACACATGCAAGCACCTATACCAACCTCTCACCACACTCACACACATATGCTAGGGACACATGCAAGTTTTCATCTGATTCCGATGTTCTCGTGGCCTTCCTCCGGCGAAACCCGGATCTATGCACACTCAGATCGTCTACCCCCCTAGACGTTCCTCTGACAGGGGTAGCCCGGCGTAGCTCTCTCTTGTTTTGTGTTTGTTTAGGTCATAGGGTGATGTAAAACCATGTTGGTTCACAAGTTGGGGCACTATCCTACCCGGTTTCACCTCAACGGGAAGATTCCCCCTTATACGGGTCAGGAACCTTCGCTTCTAGGTTAGAGCGCATGCATGCGAGGGGGAAACATGCAATCACCTATACCAACCTCTCACCACACTCACACACATATGCTAGGGGTACATGCAAGTTTTCATCTGATTCCGATGTTCTCGTGGCCTTCCTCCGGCGAAACCCGGATCTATGCACACTCGGATTGTCTACCCCCTAGACGATCCTCTGACAGGGGTAGCCCGGCGTAGCTCTCTCTTGTTTTGTGTTTGTTTAGGTCATAGTGTGATGTAAAACCATGTTGGTTCACAAGTTGGGGCACTATCCTACCCGGTTTCACCTCAACGGGGAGATTCCCCCTTATACGGGTCCAGAACCTTCGCTTCTAGGTTAGAGCGCATGCATGCAAGGGGGGACACATGAAAGCACCTATACCAACCTCTCACCACACTCACACACATATGCTAGGGGCACATGCAAGTTTTCATCTGATTCCGATGTTCTCGTGGCCTTCCACCGGCGAAACCCTCATCTGTGCACACTCGGATCGTCTACCCCCCTAGACGTTCCTTTGACAGGGGTAGCCCGGTGTAGATCTCTCTTGTTTTGTGTTTGTTTAGGTCATAGGGTGATGTAAAACCATGTTGGTTCACAAGTTGGGGCACTATCCTACCCGGTTTCACCTCAACGGGGAGATTCCCTCTTATACGGGTCCGGGACCTTCGCTTCTAGGTTAGAGCGCATGCATGCGAGGGGGTACACATGCAAGCACCTATACCAACCTCTCACCACACTCACACACATATTATAGGGACACATGCAAGTTTTCATCTGAGTCCGATGTTCTCGTGGCCTTCCTCCGGCAAAACCCTGATCTGTGGACACTCGGATCATCTACCCCCCTAGACGTTCCTCTAACAGGGGTAACCCGGTGTAGCTCTCTCTTGTTTTGTGTTTGTTTAGGTCATAGGGTGATGTAAAACCATGTTGGTTCACAAGTTGGGGCACTATCCTACCCGGTTTCACCTAAACGGGGAGATTCCCCCTTATATGGGTCCGGAACCTTCGCTTCTAGTTTAGAGCGCATGCATGCGAGAGGGGACACATGCAAGCACCTATACCAACCTCTCACCACACTCACACACATATGCTAGGGGCACATGCAAGTTTTCATATGATTCCGATGTTCTCGTGGCCTTCCTCCGGCGAATGCGAGAGGGGACACATGCAAGCACCTATACCAACCTCTCACCACACTCACACACATATGCTAGGGGCACATGCAAGTTTTCATATGATTCCGATGTTCTCGTGGCCTTCCTCCGGCGAAACCCTGATCTCTTAGATATGGTTCGTTCTATGATGTCACTTACAGATTTACCGCTATCATTTTGGGGTTATGCATTAGAAACAACCACATTCACATTAAATAGGGCACCATCTAAATCCGTTGAAATGACACCGTATGAATTATGGTTTGGGAAGAAACCTAAATTGTCGTTCCTTAAAGTTTGGGGTTGCGAAGCCTATGTAAAGAAGTTACAGCCGGACAAGCTTGAACCCAAAGCGGAAAAATGCGTCTTCATAGGATACCCAAAGGAAACTATTGGGTATACCTTCTATCATAGATCCGAAGGCAAAATCTTCGTTGCCAAGAATGGATCCTTTCTAGAGAAGGAATTTCTCTCGAAAGAAGTGAATGGAAGGAAAGTAGAACTCGACGAGGTTGTCAAACCTTCTCTCGAACTTGCGAGTAGCGCAGCACCGGAAGAAGTTCCTGTGGTGCCTGCACCAATAAGAGAGGAAGCTAATGATGATTATCATGAAACTTCGGTTGTAGTTGCTACAGAACCTCGCAGGTCAACGATAACTCGTACCACTCCTGATTGGTATGATCCCGTTATGAGTGTCATGTTGGTGGACAACACCGATGACCCTGCGACATATGAGGAAGCAATGATGAGCCCAGATTCCAATAAATGGCAAGAAGCCATGAAATCCGAGATTGGATCCATGTACGAAAACTAAGTATGGACTTTGGTGGACTTACCGGATGGCCGGAAGGCTGTCGAGAACAAATGGATTTTCAAGAAGAAAACAGATGCTGATGGTAATATTACTGTCTATAAAGCTCGACTTGTCGCAAAAGGGTTTCAAAAAATTCAAGGAGTTGACTACGATGAGACTTTCTCACCTATAGCGAAGCTAAAGTCTTTGAGGATAATGTTAGCAATCGCTGCATATTATGATTATGAGATATGGCAGATGGATGTCAAAACAGCGTTCCTCAGTGGAGACATTGATGAAGAATTATATATGATGCAACCTAAAGGTTTATTCGATCCTAAAGGAGCTAACAAGGTATGCAAACTTCAACGGTCCATTTATGGGTTGAAGCAAGCATCCCGAAGTTGGAATCAACATTTTGATAAAGTGATCAAAAGTTTTGGTTTTATACAAACTTATGGAGAAGCTTGTATTTACAAGAAAGTGAGTGGGAGCTCTGTAGCATTCTTAATACTATATGTAGATGACATATTGTTAATTGGGAATGATGTAGACCTTCTTAATAGTGTCAAGGAATATTTGAATAATAGTTTTTCAATGAAGGATCTTGGCGAAGCAGCTTACATATTAGGCATAAAGATTTATAGAGTAAGATCGAGACGCCTAATATCATTGTCACAAAGTACATATTTGGACAAAGTTCTAAAGAGGTTTGGAATGGAAGATAGAAAGAAAGGGTTCTTGCCCATGTTGCCCAATACGACGTTGAGTAAAACTCAAAGTCCAACAACGGCAGAAGATAGAGAAAGGATGAATAAAACTCCCTATGCCTCAGCCATAGGATCTCTAATGTATGCCATGCTATGTACTAGACCCGACATTGCATATGCTGTTAGTTTGACTAGCAGATATCAAAGTGATCCAGGAGTGGATCATTGGACAGCGGTCAAAAACATCCTTAAGTACTTGAGAAGAAATAAGGATATGGTTCTTTCTTATGGAGGTGATGAACAACTCGTTTTAATGGTTACAACGATGCTAGTTGGAACACCGATCCGGATGATTCTAAATCACAATCTGGATACGTATTTACTTTGAATGGTGCAACAGTTAGCTGGAGGAGTGCAAAGCAAAGCGTTGTGGCGAGATCTTCAACTGAATCGGAATACATGGCTTCTTCGGAGGCTTCACAAGAAGCGATATGGATGAAAGAGTTCATTACAGAGCTTGGTGTGGTTCCAAGTGCGCTGGACCCAATATCTATCTACTGTGATAACATGGGCGCCATAGCCAATGCGCAAGAACCAAGGTCACACAAGAAGCTGAAGCACATCAAGCTACGTTTTCACGCTATTCGAGAACATGTCCAAGATGGTGACATAAAGATTTTCAAAGTACACACAGATCTGAATGTGGCGGATCCGTTGACTAAACCTCTCCCGAGGGCAAAACATGACCAACACCAAACTGCCATGGGTGTTCGATATATTACCATGTAATCTAGATTAGTTGACTCTAGTGCAAGTGGGAGACTGTTGGAGATATGCCCTAGAGGCAATAATAAGTGTAGTTATTATTATATCTTTGTGTTTATGATAAATGTTTACATTCATGCTATAATAGTATTAACAAGGAAACATTAATACTTGTGTGATTTGTAAACTTAAATTGAAGTCCCTAGTAAAGCCTCTTCATAATACTAGCTTGTTGGTTAATAAATGATTGTGGTTTCCCTATCATGAACATTGAGATGTTATTAAAAACAAGATCATATCGTTAGGAGAATGATATGATGGACATACTCCTATAAATAAGAGTAGCATAAAGATCAAGTCATTTTAATAGTTCAATTGCTATATGCTTTCTGATACATAGTAACCTAATTCCTTCGACCATGAGATCATGCATATCACCATTGCCGGAAGGATGGTTTGATGACATCAAACACCACACCGTAATTGGGTGGTTATAAAGGTGGCATTGAGTGTTCGGAAAGTATTGGTTGAGACACATGGATCAAGAGTGGGATTTGTCCATCTATGTGACGGATAGATAAACTCTGGGCCCTCTCGGTGGAATGTCATCCAATTGGCTTGCAAGCATGTGACTGGCTCACAAGGGATCACATATCACGGGAACAAGAAAAGGGTACTTATCAGTAACGAGGTTGAACTAGGTATGCAGAGATACCGACGCTCAAAACCTCGGATAAGTAAACTATCGTGAGACAAAGGGAAATTGGTATCGTATGTAAGTGGTTCATTCGATCGCAAAGTAATCGTAGAAATATGTGGGAGCCATATGAATTTCCAGATTCCTCTATTGGTTATTGTTCGGAGAAGTGTCTCGATCATGTCCGCATAATTCACGAACCGTAGGGAGACACACTTAAGGATTCGACGTTGTTGAGTAGTTATGGAATGATGAGTAAGAGGCCGAATGTTGTTCGGAGTCTCGGATGGGATCCGGGATATCATGAGGAGATCCGGAATGGTTCGGAGAATAAGATTCATATAAGGAAAGTCCTGTTTCGGGGTTGAAGAATGGTTCCGGTGTTTTCATCGGGAATGTTCTAGAAGGTTCCGGAAGGTCCGACACTCCGGAGGGGAAGGGTACATGAATGTGTCATAACAATTTGGAATGGTTGCATCATGTACTAGGTGTCATCTCTGAGCAAAATAAAGGGATAAATCAAATCCTAGTTTGAAAAGTCAAACGACAAGTTTGCTTGGTGGAGGGAGAGTAGGAAACCTACTTGGGAGGAGTTCCTCTCCCTCCACCCGCCGGCCTTGGAAGCCGAGTTGGGGAGGGACTCCCCTCCCCTTGGCCGGCGCCCTCCACCTATATAAGGAGGGGCAGGGCTGCCCCTCCAAGTCTACACCTCCACCACCCAAAACCCTAGCCCTAGCCGCCGACCCTCCTACAACCGCCGCCGCCCTAGGGCAAACCCTAGCCGCCAACTTGGGGCAATCCCCTTGCCCTAGCCGTCGGCCTAGCTCCCTCTCCTTGGTGTGTCTAAACCCTAGATCACCGAGGCCTCTCTCATAGTCCACCATACTCGCTCCGGCTTAAGCCTCATGAGATCTCCTCTACTTCGATACCACGCCGTCAGGTCTTTGGAATCGCGAGGAGAGTGCTACAACCTCCATTTTCTTTGGAACAAGGGAGAGGAAGGTCTTTGTCGAGTACCGAACGTGTGACGGATCATGGAAGCGCCGAACGCAGTCTTGGAAGGATCGTCTACACGATCTTGAGATCGAGAAGAGTACGACTACATCACCCACGAGAATCCGCTCTCGTTAAACACTTTGGAATCTTCGAGGGTGAGTTATTCCATCGAATCGTTGCTACAATCTAGTAGATAGATCTTGGCTTGTTTGTTTGTATGCGGTAGAATTTTTTTGTTTTCCATGCTACGAACCCCTATAGTGGTATCAGAGCCGTGTCTATATGTAGATCTGTTGCACGAGTAGAACAAAATGGTCATTGTGGGCGGTGGTGCTTTTATTATCAATTGCTTCTTGTGTACTTTGCATATTGCGGTATGATGGGATGAAGCGGCCCAAGCTAACCTTATGACATCGTTCATGAGACTTGCTCCACGCTCAACATGCAACTTGTATTGCATAAGTGGCTTTGCGGGTGTCTGTCTCTCCCATTATAGTATATATCCAATTTACAACGGGCACTTGATAGTTCAAACATCAACGTTGTGGTTCTTGTTCGTAAGTTAGATCGACACTTATTGAAAGCCCAAAACCACGTAAAACATGCAAAGAAATTAGAGGCGTCTAACTTTGTTTTGCAGGGGTGTGCTGTGATGTGATATGGCCATGATTGTGATTATATTTGATGTATGCAATGTTCCTTATTGTAAGTTGGCAACCGGCAGGAGCCATATGGTTGTCTTTAATTTATGTTAAGACCCGCGTGTCTATTCAAAGTAGTTGTAATAGTTGAAGCTGGTAGAAGACAATCATGGAGCAGCGTCATTGACTTGATGCAATGCCGGTGATGATGGAGATCATGTTCGTGCTTGAAGATGGAGATCGGAAGCACAAAAGAAGAAAGGCCATATCATATCACATATTATGAATTGCATGTGATGTTAATCCTTTATGCATCTTGTATTGCTTAGTTAACGACGGTAGCATTATAAGATGATCCCTCGTGCACATGAATTTCAAGTTCTATAATGTTCATCCTTAGTAAGCACCGTTGCTAAAGCTTGTTGTTTCGAAGCACCATGTGATGATCAGGTGTATTAGATTCTGCAAGTGCATACAACGTGAGCAAGCCAGATTTGCTCATGCGGAAGCTAAGGTTTGACCTTGACGAGCATAGCATGTACATACATGGTCTTGGAACACGGATCACCAAAAGGTAAAGCATGAATCATATAGTAGATATGATGAACATGTCGATTGTTCGCCATTGAAGCTATATCAACTCTCGTGTTGATCGGTGTTGATGTGGTGGATTTGGTTCGTGTGATCACTAAAACAATGTGAGGGATATTGTTTTGAGTGGGAGTTCACCTAGATTAATTTAACTATTAATTAGAACTCAATTTGTCATAAACTTAGTCTAAACTATTGCAAATATGTTGTAGATCAATGGCGGCACCTACCATCAATTTTAATGCGTTCCTAGAGAAAGAAAAGTTGAAAAACAATGGAAGCAACTTCGCGGATTGGTTCCGCAATTTGAGGATTGTCCTCAATGCTGGTAATTTGACCTATGTGCTGGATGAAGTAAAGAATGTTTACCTCGCTCGGAAGACTTAGTACTCCACAGTTCATTGTGCTATCTTGTATGGTTTAGAATCGGAGTTTCAGAAGGTTTGAGAATTCAGACCCACATGATATTGTCCGTGAACTCAAATTGATTTTTGAGACTCACGCGGCAGTTGAGAGCTATGAGGCTTCTAAAAAGTTCTTTAACTGCAAGATGGAAGAGGGCAGCTCCGGCAGTGAGCATGTGCTTAAGATGTCTGGGCACGCAAACAAACTTCAAAGCTTGGGTATAGTGATTCCTAATGCTTTGGGGATTTACCGTGTCCTCCAATCACTACCACCAAGTTACAAGAACTTTGTGATGAACTACAATATGCAAAGCATGAACAAGCAGTTGCCAGAACTATTCTCCATGTTAAAATGTGTAGAAGTGGAGATCAAGAAAGAGCACCAAGTGTTGATGGTCAATAAGACCACCAAATTCAAGAAAGGCAAGTCTAAGCAAAAGGGACACTTCAAGAAGGGTGGTAAGAAATTTACCGCACCGACGAAGAAGACCAAGGCTGGACCTAAGCCTGATACTGAGTGCTTTTACTGCAAGGGAGAAGGTCACTGGAAGCGGAATTGCCCAAAGTACTTGGCGGATTTGAAGAACGGCAACATCAAGAAGAAAGGTATATCCGATATACATGTTATTGATGTGTATCTCACTAGTAATCGTAGTAGTGCCTGGGTATTTGATACTGGTTCGGTTGCTCATATTTGTAACTCGAAACAGGTGCTGCAGAATAAACGGAAGCTAGCGAAGAACGAGTTGACAATGCGCGTGGGAAACGGATCAAAGGTTGATGTGATCGCGGTCGGCATGCTACCTCTTCATCTACCATCGGGATTAGTTTTATACTTAAATAATTGTTATTTGGTGCCTGCGTTAAGCATGCATATTATATCGGGATCTTGTTTATTGCGAGACGGTTACTTGTTTAAGTCCGAGAATAATGGTTGTTCGATTTATATGAGTAATATGTTTTATGCACATGCCCCTTTGATAGATGGTCTATTCTTATTGAATCTCGATAGTGGAAATACACATATCAATAACATTGAGGCTAAACGTTTGAAATTGAGCGATAACTCGACCTATACGTGGCACTGTCGTCTTGGTCACATTGGAGTGAAGCTTATGAAGAAACTCCATTCCGATGGACTTCTTGAATCACTTGATTTCGAATCACTTGAAAGATGCGAAGCATGTCTGATGGGTAAGATGACTAAGACTCCATTTTCTGGGATGATGGAGCGAGCTACGGACTTATTGGAAATCATACATACCGATGTGTGTGGTCCAATGAGTGTAGCATCGCGCAGTGGTTATTGTTATGTTCTTACCTTCACGGATGACTTGAGTAGATATGGGTATATCTATTTCATGAAACATAAGTCCGAAACTTTCTAGAAGTTTAAGGAATTTCAAAGTGAGGTGGAGAATCAACGTAACAAGAAGATTAAATTTCTACGTTCTGATCGTGGAGGTGAATATCTAAGTTACGAGTTTGGTGAGCATTTGAAGAAATGCGGAATACTTTCACAATTGACACTGCCGGGAACACCACAGCGTAATGGTGTGTCCGAACGTCGTAATCGAACTCTCTTAGATATGGTTCGTTCTATGATGTCACTTACAGATTTACCGCTATCATTTTGGGGTTATGCATTAGAAACAACCGCATTCACTTTAAATAGGGCACCATCTAAATCCGTTGAAACGACACCGTATGAATTATGGTTTGGGAAGAAACCTAAATTGTCGTTCCTTAAAGTTTGGGGTTGCGAAGCCTATGTAAAGAAGTTACAGCCGGACAAGCTTGAACCCAAAGCGGAAAAATGCGTCTTCATAGGATACCCAAAGGAAACTATTGGGTATACCTTCTATCATAGATCCGAAGGCAAAATCTTCTTTGCCAAGAATGGATCCTTTCTAGAGAAGGAATTTCTCTCGAAAGAAGTGAATGGAAGGAAAGTAGAACTCGACGAGGTTGTCAAACCTTCTCTCGAACTTGCGAGTAGCGCAGCACCGGAAGAAGTTCCTGTGGTGCCTGCACCAATAAGAGAGGAAGCTAATGATGATTATCATGAAACTTCGGTTATAGTTGCTACAGAACCTCGCAGGTCAACAATAACTCGTAGCACTCCTGATTGGTATGATCCCGTTATGAGTGTCATGTTGGTGGACAACACCGATGACCCTGCGACATATGAGGAAGCAATGATGAGCCCAGATTCCAATAAATGGCAAGAAGCCATGAAATCCGAGATTGGATACATGTACGAAAACCAAGTATGGACTTTGGTGGACTTACCGGATGGCCGGAAGGCTGTCGAGAACAAATTGATTTTCAAGAAGAAAACAGATGCTGATGGTAATATTACTGTCTATAAAGCTCGACTTGTCGCAAAAGGGTCTCGAAAAATTCAAGGAGTTGACTACGATGAGACTTTCTCACCTGTAGCGAAGCTAAAGTCTGTGAGGATTATGTTAGCAATCGCTACATATTATGATTATGAGATATGGCAGATGGATGTCAAAATAGCGTTCCTCAATGGAGACATTGATGAAGAATTGTATATGATGCAACCTAAAGGTTTTGTCCATCCTAAAGAAGCTAACAAGGTATGCAAACTTCAACGGTCCATTTATGGGTTGAAGCAAGCATATCGAAGTTGGAATCAACATTTTGATAAAGTGATCAAAAGTTTTGGTTTTATACAAATGTATGGAGAAGCTTGTATTTACAAGAAAGTGAGTGGGAGCTCTATAGCATTCTTAATACTATATGTAGATGACATATTGTTAATTGGGAATGATGTAGACCTTCTTAATAGTGTCAAGGAATATTTGAATAATAGTTTTTCAATGAAGGATCTTGGCGAAGCAGATTACATATTAGGCATAAAGATTTATAGAGATAGATCGAGGCGCCTAATATCATTGTCACAAAGTACATATTTGGACAAAGTTCTAAAGAGGTTTGGAATGGAAGATAGCAAGAAAGGGTTCTTGCCCATGTTGCCCAATACGACGTTGAGTAAAACTCAAAGTCCAACAACGACAGAAGATAGAGAAAGGATGAATAAAACTCCCTATGCCTCAGCCATAGGATCTCTAATGTATGCCATGCATTGTACTAGACCTGACATTGCATATGCTGTTAGTCTGACTAGCAGATATCAAAGTGATCCAGGAGTTGATCATTGGACAGCGGTCAAAAACATCCTTAAGTACTTGAGAAGAACTAAGGATATGGTTCTTTCTTATGGAGGTGATGAACAACTCGTTGTTAATGGTTACACCGATGCTAGTTGGAATACCGATCCGGATGATTCTAAATCACAATCTGGATACGTATTTACTTTGAATGGTGCAGCAGTTAGATGGAGGAGTGCAAAGCAAAGCGTTGTGGCGAGATCTTCAACTGAATCGAAATACATGGCTGCTTCGGAGGCTTCACAAGAAGCGATATGGATGAAAGAGTTCATTACAGAGCTTGGTGTGGTTCCAAGTGCGCTGGACCCAATGTCTATCTACTGTGATAACATGGGCGCCATAGCCAATGTGCAAGGACCAAGGTCACACAAGAAGCTGAAGCACATAAAGCTACGTTTTCACGCTATTCGAGAACATGTCCAAGATGGTGACATAAAGATTTGCAAAGTACACACAGATCTGAATGTGGCAGATCCGTTGACTAAACCTCTCCCGAGGGCAAAACATGACCAACACCAAACTGCCATGGGTGTTCGGTATATTACCATGTAATCTAGATTAGTTGACTCTAGTGCAAGTGGAAGACTGTTGGAGGTATGCCCTAGAGGCAATAATAAGTGTAGTTATTATTATATATTTGTGTTTATGATAAATGTTTACATTCATGCTATAATAGTATTAACAAGTAAACATTAATACTTGTGTGATTTGTAAACTTAAATTGAAGTCCCTAGTAAAGCCTCTTCATAATACTAGCTTGTTGGTTAATAAATCATTGTGGTTTCCCTATCATGAACATTGAGATGTTATTAACAACAATATCATATCGTTAGGAGAATGATATGATGGACATACTCCTATAGATAAGCATAGCATAAAGATCAAGTCATTTTAATAGTTCAATTGTTTTATGCTTTCTGATACATAGTAACCTAATTCCTTCGACCATGAGATCATGCATATCACCATTGCCGGAAGGATGCTTTGATGATATCAAACACCACACCGTAACTGGGTGGTTATAAAGGTGGCATTGAGTTTTCGGAAAGTATTGGTTGAGACACATGGATCAAGAGTGGGATTTGTCCATCCATGTGACGGATAGATAAACTCTGGGCCCTCTTGGTGGAATATCATACAATTGGCTTGCAAGAATGTGATTGGATCACAAGGGATCACATATCACGGGAACGAGAAAAGAGTACTTATCAGTAACGAGGTTGAACTAGGTATGCAGAGATACCGACGCTCAAAACCTCGGATAAGTAAACTATCGTGAGACAAAGGGAAATTGGTATCGTATGTAAGTGGTTCATTCGATCGCAAAGTAATCGTAGAAATATATGGGAGCCATATGAATTTCCAGATTCCTCTATTGGTTATTGTTCGGAGAAGTGTCTCGATCATGTCCGCATAATTCACGAACCGTAGGGAGACACACTTAAGGATTCAACGTTGTTGAGTAGTTATGGAATAATGAGTAAGAGGGCGAATGTTGTTCGGAGTCTCGGATGGGATCCGAGATATCACGAGGAGATCCGGAATGGTCAGGAGAATAAGATTCATATAAGGAAAGTCCTGTTTCGGGGTTGGAGAATGGTTCCGGTGTTTTCATCGGGAATGTTCTAGAAGGTTCCGGAAGGTCCGACACTCCGGAGGGGAAGGGTACATGAATGTTTCATAACAAGTTGGAACGGTTGCATCATGTACTAGGTGTCATCGCTGAGCAAAATAAAGGGATAAATCAAATCCTAGTTTGAAAAGTCAAACGCCAATTTGAAAAGTCAAACGGCAAGTTTGCTTAGTGAAGGGAGAGTAGGAAACCTACTTGGGAGGAGTTCCTCTCCCTCCACCCGCCGGCCTTGGAAGCCGAGTTGGGGAGGGACTCCCCTCCCCTTGGCCGGCGCCCTCCACCTATATAAGGAGGGGCAGGGCTGCCCCTCCAAGTCTACACCTCCACCACCCAAAACCCTAGCCCTAGCCGCCGACCCTCCTACAACCGCCGCCGCCCTAGGGCAAACCCTAGCCGCCAACTTGGGGCAATCCCCTTGCCCTAGCCGTCGGCCTAGCTCCCTCTCCTTGGTGTGTCTAAACCCTAGATCACCGAGGCCTCTCTCATAGTCCACCATACTCGCTCCGGCTTAAGGCGAAGCCCTGCGAGATCTCCCCTCTACTTCCGGTACCTCGCCGTCGTGCTGCTGGAATCGCGAGGAGAGTGCTACAACCTCCGCTGCCTGCCGGAACAAGGGAGAGGAAGGTCTTTGTCGAGTACCGAACGTGTGACCGACTGCGGAAGCGCTGCCGGAACGCAGCGCCGGAAGGATCGTCTACGCGATCTTGAGATCGAGAAGAGTACGACTACATCACCCACGAGAATCCGCTCTCGTTAAACACTTTGGAATCTTCGAGGGTGAGTTATTCCATCGACTCGTTGCTACAATCTAGTAGATAGCTGCACGTCCTTAAACCTGGAGAACTTCGCTAAAGGTTTCCAACTGCACAACAGCGGCATCCACGTCATCGTCCCCAACTGGGATCTCGAAGAAGCTGCCACTACATCGTCATCGGCTCTGTACAAACCGCCGCATCTCCTTGGCTACGTCCGGTTCCATATTGTAGGGACAGAGAAATCCGAGACGTACCAACCGCACAAAGAAACCAAAGTGAAATCATTCTCTGTCCGTGCCATGGAGCTTGCGGAAATGGGCATCACGCTCACACCCAGCAGAACTACCAACAAGCTCGCGCACATGGGCTTCAAGGAAGGACGCCTCTCCGCCGAGCTCTTCCTGCCGCCCGTATTATTGACATATGCGCGTGCAGGCTACCTCTTCAACATGGCAGCTTTCGAGATGACCTCACAGGCTCGGCCCGAGCATGCTGGAGAGGATACTGCAGTCTGCTCCTATGTCCAGCTCCTCGGCATGTTGATGGATAGAGAGCAAGATGTGCAGGAGCTGCGGTCCAAGCGTATCCTGCAAGGAGGGGGAGGACTCACCGACAAGGAGACGCTCGACTTCTTCACCAGCCTTCGCGTCATCAGGGGACCCTTGTATCACCGCACCATTCGTGATGTTGAGATGTACAAGCAAAATAGTCGAACGTGGGTTAAGGTGTACGCGTTTTGGTACAAGTACAAGAAAACCCTGCTCGCCGTGCTTTCCGTCATTGCTACACTGCTTGGTACCTACGGGGCACTCAGCAAAAGATAGATACCTACCTGTCTTGGTTAATGATCAACTGGCCGGTGTTCCACGATGTAGTACTCCGTACCTTTTATACTATTTCTGAAAATCTGTACCTTTATATAAATTCCCAAGGTCAAATTAACCGTAATATATATTATGGGAGAGCAAATGATCGATGAAAACCTCTCCTGTGTGGGCGTCCTCCCTATTCTCCCCCGGTTAGCCCCTCGGGCAAGTGGGATAAATGTAATATGGTTGGTACTCCCTCCGTTTCAGAGATTAAGGCGTCCGTGTTTTTTCTTTGACCAAGAATTACTCCAAATACGTAAAAAGTTTTGGTATAAAACTAGTATCACTAGAAAGTATTTTTCAATACGAATCCAACGGTACTAATTATGTACAATATAATTAAGATTTTATTGTTCAATTCTTTTGGTCAAACTTTGTTTTGGAAAGCGTGTGCGTCTTAAGCCTTAAAACGGAGGTAGTAGTAATTAACCCTACTTCTTGTCTTATGTTAGAGTGAGATCTACAGAGTTCCACCAGCCATGTGGGTATGCAATGCATACCTTTGTCATAATATATATGATGCTACAAATATTTTTTGGGTGTCTCTAACTTAATCCACGTGATGTCAGTCAACTCACATGCAAACCCATTTGCAAACAAACATATCTAATTGGCAATCTCACTTCTAACTAAAATAATCTAGGTTACAACCCCACTTACAAATGAATTTTTTTTCAGTTACAACCCTACTTGCAACTCACAGGATACATCAATGGCGATGCAAATCGAATGACTGCTATCTAACTTAATTCTTAGTCGAGAAAGCCGATATTTTTTGAGAAAATGCAGAAAAACTATGCTTCATCTATCTATTATATACTATAAAAGCAATATAAGGGTATTTTTCGAGGCACCACGTGGATCCACATCACCTAAATTAGTATTAACCTTTGGATCTATAACTTAATAAGGACATGATTTAATTTACAATGTAACAGATAAAAAAGGAGTTGGCTCCAACAAGTCAGAGTCCAACACGTCATGTCACTACAGGAAAACTGGACAGCGCCGAGGGTCGGGCGCCCTCGGCACAGCCTCTAATTGCCATCGGCACAGGCTGTGCCGAGGGCAGCCGTCAGCGTAGCCCCCACGGCATAGCCCCCTCGGGACAGACTCGTCCGTTTGTATTTTTCAAAAAAATCATTTTTTAATTTATTTTTCATTTTTTTTTATTTTTGAATTGTTTGAATCTCTCACTTTTAATTGTTTCAATCTCTCTCACTTGGGGACATTTTTAACACTAAGTACACTAATCTTAGATTAAATTGCAGTGTTGGTCAAACTTTCCGATCGGTCACCCATCCTCACTACTCCAGTACTACCACACTTAATTTCTTGGTTCCCTTCAGATGAGCTTCCACGAAACATATTATACCGTCTTGTCAATACTACCATATCAATCCTCTTAACTCTTACTTTCTCCGTTTGGGATTATAGGTCACGCACGGTTAACTAGGTTGTCAATTTGACCAATAAAATATAAATATAATAATACAAAAATTATACCATTAGAAACTTTAGGTACTATATTTTCTAATGGTATAATTTTTGTGCTATATAAATTATATTTTATTAGTGAAATTAATGACCTAGGTATACGCGTAGGACCTATAATTCCAAACAGAGGGAGTATACCACTATGTCACACGTCTTTATTTTTTGAAATTCCAAACAATTATTTAAGTAAACAACAATGAATACATAATAATAATATTGAATTCCAATGAAAATAAAGTAATAAAAATAATATTCCATTCATTTTTTGCCATTATTATCATATAATATGGCATAATTAATATCTTTAAATCTGTAAATCCAAATTTGACAAATAATATATCCATTATTATCAGAAAAATGTGAGGTATCCAAATATGAAATAATTAAAAAAATTTAACAAAAAAATTAATTTTAAAATTACTTTTCTCCTTTTTGAACTTGAAAATCTAAAATAATCCAAATTGATTAGAAAAATGAGAGGAATTACATTGGGAAATTGTTCATCTAAGGTGATCTAGTATTTTTAAAAAATAGGATAGTACCAATATGAAACTTTAATTTGGTGGTTGCTTCACAAAACACCCCGTTTTGGCACTCGGAAAACAAAAAATAGAATTTTGGTGAGGTAAAAAGGAAAACTTCCTCATGCAATATTGTAAGCTCGGGGCTAAGCCTCGCTAAACTTGTATTGGATCTGCGATGATAGCATATCATGAACCTAAAAATGATTTTTCTAAAAAATCATGATCATCGGATCATGTACCTGTAGTTCATATCTGACCCACTTCCTACCGATTCGATAGGAATTTTTTCACTAGGGATGGATAGAAATGTTTGAGATTTCCCGGTTGGGAAATTTTCCATGTAAGAAGTTCTAGTAGTTTTAAAAAAATTGGTGGTAGCATTTTGAATTGTCCATTTTATGGTTGCTTCACAAAACCCTCTGTTTTTTGCGCTCAGAAAATAGAAAATGGCTTTTTGATGCGACGAAAAAGGAAAACTTCGTCCTACAACATTGTTTTTCATCCCATGATGCACATTCATGTGCAATATGGGTACATTATCATAAACTATACCTTGATTCTATCCATAACATTGGTCATTTGACCCGAAAGCCAGGAAACCTAAAATGAGATATGTCATTTTGTGAAGTTTTTTTGAGACATAATCATTATATCAAGTTTCATATTTTTCCTTCCAATTATGTTACATAATATGACACCACGTGAAGGTTTTGTTTCGATCTTTTTTTAATTTTTTATGCCCGTTTCAAACTATATGTAATGTTTTTCGGAAATACAATTGTACTTGCACACATGAGTATGGTAGCTATCTTGCCGTCCGTTGATGCTTTAAGATCTGAAAAGGTACATGTTGCACATTGCCCCCTCTCATTTTCTGAAATAAAAATCACATGGATCCTGATGGGACAGGACACGAAGGTACGGGTAAGGCCCTGCAACAGTCCTGTTGAGCCACCTAAAGTCGTCAATTGATCCAGAAATCCCGTGCAACGTTTGTCGGTGGTGCATGTTGAGAACTGGTCTCCCGATGTGCAAACTGGATATGATTATTATGATTACTAGTGCTATTGACCGTACTCCTCTCCCTCTCCATACCGCACGAGGCCCTCTCATGTTTTTTCTTGCTTCGTCTTCTCCATATGTCTCTACATGGATCTTTATTCTTGCTTGTCAGCAAAAGGCTAGTGACAAGTAGGTGTCTCCCCATTCAATGGACAAGCTAGCTGGATAGGATTAAACCATCCACTTCTGCAGATTAACCTTTTATTTGTTCTTCCCGTCTTTACATGGATCTTTTTTTTCATCAATAATGCCATGCCTAGGCTGGTTTATGGAAACCTAACACGCTGACTAGAAACCGTATCCGATGTGACCACTAAACGAAGGAGAAAAGCAAGGGAGGACGTAATGCTACGCAAAGAACATCTGGAACCACACTCGCACATCGGTTTGCCCTCGTTCAGATCGACCACGGGCCAGGTACAGGTCGCACGCACGCACACCTGGATTTCATGTCAGCGGCTGAGCTGCTCACCATAGACGGCCGCATGCACGCACATCTGGACTTCATGTTGCCGGCCGAGCTGCTGCTCCTCGTCGACCGCCACGGGCGAGCCGACGCCAGACGTGGTCTCATGGACAGCCATGGCGACCGTGAAAGCATGGCTGGGACTGTTCAGCAAGGCCACGGTGCTGTTCCTGTCCATGGTGGAGGACAGCATGGTCGTCGTTGACGCGATGGCGCTGGCTGCCTGCACCGGCGCCAAGGACATCGCGCTGGCCAGGCAGGTGCACCGACACTACCTAGTAGCGACGATGGACCTCGACGTCGTCGCGTCCAACGCGCTGATTGGCATGTACGCCAAGTGTCACATCACGGCGACAACGCTTAGGTGCTTCAGGACCATGGCGCCGTCCAAGAACGTGGTGACCTGGACCACGATGATCTCCACGCACGCGCGCCGACGAGCCGAGGGAGGCGCTGATGCTGTTCCGGGAGATGCTCGAGAAGCAGTGCGCGCGTCCAGACGATGTGACATTCGTCGCCGTCCTCAGAGTGTGCGCGCGACTCGGCGCGCACAGACCAGGACGGAGCGGAAGACGACATCGTCAGCAAAGCGATGTTCAACATGTACTGCAAATGTGGTGTGGTGGAGCAGGCAGCGGAGGTCTTCGACGCCATGGCACCGTGCCTGATGATCCGCCATGTCGGCCGAGGGTGGCCGCGAGTTCATGATGCATGACAGCGCAAGCTCAAGGACAACGCTCGATGGAGAGTAGTTTGAGTCGAAGATGGATCAACATGGAGACGAAGATCAAGACATCACCGCGGCGAGGCTGACGAGATGACACACGGCTGGGTATATATACGGCGAAGGCATTCACCATGGCTCCGCTGCACTCCGCGGTAGCAGCTAGTAGAGTACCACTGTGCAAGATGAAGACGAATGAGGGGGAGTGGAACAGGGGGCTAGCTAGGAGGAGGCGACTGTGGACTGAGCAGAGGAAAACTAGAAAAGGTGGCCGGACATGGGTTGTCATAAACCGTACATACTACCACGTTTTTTTACTGTACATGTACCTTTTTCTGTAGGTGATGAGGCGTGAACAGTACACGGGTAGGAAAAGTACAGGATGATGTGGGCAAAATTTTAACTGAACATATTACATAATGTGTGAGAGGGGGGAATCTGAAAAACTACCGCACAAATCTCAAAGCGCAACCAGTGGACATGATAGGTCATGTACCCATGTGTACAAGTACAAAATCCATTCTCAATGTTTTTAGATTTTACTTAATTTTTATTTATAAATATGTAATATTTGAGTGTAGATAGATAGATCTTATTTTTTTTGCAAATTTAGATATATTATTTGTATTTTTGAGGATTAGAATAATTTATTATAAATTTTTAAAGATTAATATGGTAAAATGTAAAATAGCTATGACAAGGACATTGCCGTCGGGACAGCTGTGAAACCTATGCCAAGGGCAATGCCGTCGGCGTAGCCTTAATGCTGTCCCGAGGGCCGTAGGTACGCCGCGGGCCGCCCTCGGCCTAGCTAGGCTACGCCAGCGACATTTCAGTGGTGCCGACGGCTGGCCTACTGGCATGGGCTAGGAAGGGACCTATGCCGAAGGCCCTGACAATTGGCCGTCGGCGTATTATCCCGGCCCTCGGTGCTGTCTAGTTTTCCTGTAGTGCGTACCAGCAGTCCGAACCTTTAGCCTGCAGAGAACATATATACAAAAAGACAACAAACCTGTCGTGGATACTTTATCTTCCTCGCGTGTTAGTCCTTCCTTCTATCTTACAATCGATCTTCGTACAATCTGAACCATGTTGTTGTTCCTGACCATGGCGGGGCAATCGGCGGCACCAATAATTTGGGACTGGACCATCTCCATCGTGGCTTGTAAGTACGGGATGCAGGATGGGCTGCTTTGAGGACTCCAAGTTTTGTTGTGGAGGTTGCGCCTTGATCAAGCGGGTCGCTGGTTTGTAAGTTTTAAGGAGTGTTGCTTCAAGTTTAGCCGTGAATGTTGTGCCCCAGGCGACGTTGCGTGCAGCGGCTCTTACTTCGACAGGCTTGGTGTCGTCAACATCCTCGGTGCGGTAATTTTCCTGGCCGCCACCAGGCTCCCTCCTCGAGATGAACCTAATCCGTGCAATGTTTCAAGGTATTCCGAGATGTTGCATGGCGTGGTTGCCGGAGACGAGAAAACGATTCTGAATCTTGGAAGCTCCAGGTTCGTTCATATGACTCGGTACGTATCTTATATGAACTCATGCCTGATGATGGTTATCAATGTAATTAATGCAATGTTTCCTCCTAGGTTAAATACCTAATTTAGTTTGATTTTAGTATATACTAGTAATAGATAAGGAGCCGGAGTGCCAATGTATTTTTAGAATAAGTCATTCCCATAGCAAAAATAACGGGTAAATGCATCGATGCATGCTTAAGTCTTTAGTTGATTAATTATTTCTTAACAAAGTTTCTGTATTTATTATATATTTAGAATCTTCGAACTGTACTTACCCATCTCAATTTAACATTACAAATAACTGAGACGTTTCTAACCCGAGTTTCTCAAATTTTAGGTACCATATTTTCACTTCACCGACTTCACTTATTTCGCTGTACATTTTATCACAAGCATGAATTAATATTCATACAAATAATACTAATTTTTTGGTGTTAGTAAATGAATTCGGTTACATAGTATGTAAGCCAAATATCTTTATACATAATCAAAAAAATTAAGAGTGTTGTTTGCATGTGAGAACGACAGAGCAACGTATGAAAACAAAAACGATGACCGACTTTTGCTAAAAAAAGGCATGCAATGAAATGAGAAGATTACCTTGTCGGATAAATGTAGAAAGCAGGATGCCATACATGGATGTTGCAGAGATATGGAGATGGACGGCGGTGGCTTTTACGGCACAACGCCATTGGAGTTTTCCCCGATGCTCTTTGACCTACACTACATCACGGTTGATTATCTAAGGCACAAAAAAGTGCCTTAAAAATAACAATAGTGCCTTTAAAAATCTTTGAAGGCAATACAAAAGTGTCAAATCAAATGGGGTAGGGAAAAATCATTTAAGGCACTTTATAAAACTGCCTCGAAAAATCGATCTTTTGAGGCACTTTTAAAAGTGCCTTAAAAAATATATCTTTTGAGGCATTTTAAGAAGTACCTTATACTAATTTAAGGCATTATTGAGAAAGCCTATAATAATTTTTGTTGGCACTTTGCCAAAGTGCCTCAAAAAATATTTTTAGGCATTTTCAAAAAATGCCTCGAAAAACAATTTTAGGCATTATTGCATAATGCCTTAAAAACTGGTAGGCCTTATACATGAATTCAAGATCACAGTACATGATCTTTACATTTTGTATTTATTCTCGTAAACAACTTATGATTCTAAAGCAAACATGGTAGTATGCCATTTGCTCCATCTAAAATGTTTCAACTTACATCAGTTTTGTACCGTACAATTTTTTACAGAATTCAGTTAAGAATTGTGCAATGACAGGAACTAAAGAACTCATCAATTAACTTATGACAGGAACTATGATAAACTCGTAACCATCGTATATAAATTTTAATCAACAATTTTCCATCCTCCAAAATCCTACAATAGAAGCACTGCATATTAAATTAGGAACTATCCTTAGCACGTATGGACCAGAAGATGAAACATTGATACTAGGTGGTAGCTGTTATACAAACTAGCTCATGCAAAACTGAAGTAGTAGTGCAAAACATTGATATGCTACAACCAATCAAAAGAACCACTTGAACTGAATTTATCAAATAAGAATATTTTATGGCACATATAGAACACTTTTGTGATAATAAAACATGTTGAGGATTATATCCTAAATACCCACAAGATGAAACATCCAAAACATTTTTCTTGGCATATTCAGAGCATATATTACAATCTGATAGCACAATTAGAAAATAGGCAGCATAAAACGACTAGCTACAAGTTTAGATTTCAGGACAAAATGTTGCACATTCAGTTCAGATTTCAGGAAATTACTGACTGAATGTAAGATCAATAACCAATTATTTTACTCAAGCATACTGAGTAAAATAGTTATGGTTATATGTCAGTGATCTTCACTCAAGTACCAGCAGTAGAAGCTCTCCCACATCGCATGTTCTTGAGAAAGGATTAGTCTACAAAAGCATTAACAATGAAGTTAAAAATCTGCACCACAAACAGACACCAAATTTCCCCTAACAAATTCATCATGAATGAAAAACAGGAGACTGAGGTGTGCTGCAAATAAAAGAAGGTCATGCTATAGTACAAGTAACAAACAATCAGGCTAGGCTCCACAAACATGCACTAATCGACTACACACTAGACAATGAAGCTTTCACTAGAAGAAAAATGAAGCTTTCACTAGAAGAAAAAGGGAAAGAAGAAAATAGAGAAGATCTGCAGGTGCTATATATTGAGGAACTTGCCTGCTGTAAAATTTCTTCCGCACCAAGCTACTAAAAGGTGCTGCTACCTGATCACGTTAAGGCAGCTTCGAAACTGAGGAAACAACATGAAAGTTTAGAGGACTCCTAGGTCCACCTATAACACTCGGCATGACAGTCTCTGATATATTTGACACCTTATAAAGACAAGAATCACCACTGAATCGTTTGCTACTATGATGTAATTTCATTTGTAATGTCCTCCACCCATCATCAATGCGTCTAGCCTGCTCTCGGGTTACATTTAGTTAGGAACCAACCTCCTTCGGTATTTTGTATGACACAAAAATAGATGCAAATAAATAAAATGTAACACAAAGCCTTCATAATCATAAAATAACAAAAAGGAATAAAAATCATAAGGGAAAGCATATTACCATCGAGAACAAATCAATGTTTTTTTAGCTAAGAAATGGACAAAATACAAGATGTCCTCACCTAGAGCATGTAGATTGTCACAAAGGTGACCACACTAAGTGTTGCCCAGAGCAATGGGCAAGTTATGCTACACCTCCAAAAGGAGGAAAAAATACCCTGCAAAATATATTTTTCAAAAATAGAATGAAGAGAGACAATGAAGAGAAGACACTAGACTGAAGTGCAAAGATGAAAGAAATACATAAATATAAAATAAATGTTTCCACACACGCAACGTGTGACACGCTGGAATCAGAAGTTGGTGAACTGACCTCTACACTGGAGACATAGCAGCAAAGTGCGTATCACAAATTTAGAAGGCAGTCAGATGAGCAAGATGTAAGACAGACTACTAATATTGTTTCTGAACTTCACTGCATGTCCATATTAGAGCGACATCCCAACAATTCAAAAGAAAAAATAGCATCAGTATCCGAGATGTAAAACCGACTACTAATGTTGTTTTGAGAAGAGAGGATAGAAACTATTCAAGTACTCAAGTCACTGGCTAAATAATTTGCAACACAGTTATCATCATAGAAAAATAAAAATAACCATTAAGACAAAATTACAAATATTAATTCACCTTTGCACTAAAATATGATCAGCTACGCAATGTCACAAACACCTTGTGAGCACCTAGAAGGATGGAACATCATGTGGGGGAGAGGGGGTGGAGATCGCGTCACCTTTGGGGCAGTGGTCCTTGGAGAAGGAGTAGGGGACGACGAGGCGGATGTAGTTACCTCGGGCACCAGCCGATTCCCTATACGTGTAGGGCGAGGCAACAATGGATGCGGCGATGGCCTTGTCCAGGTGCTTGTCGAGCGCATCGCTGATGAGCTTCCGGTCTAGCCCCGCCTTTCCGATGTTCATTGCTTCAACATATCCCATTGTGTCGCCGAAGAACGACGACAATCGCCCTCGTTGGCTCGCAGGTGGCCATTAGAGATGCACGCGCAAGGATTAGGGTTCGGGCGGGGAAGCGAGGAGGGTGTGATAGGGCAAGGGGAGGAGCACGGGATGGGAAGTCTACTAGACGAGCAGTAGGAGTTGCGCCGGCGAGCGGAAAGGGTGGCGCCGGCGAGGGCCACCACCGTCTACCGAGCAGCGACGCAGGAGGTGGGGTTTTGGGAGTCCAAGGGTGACAGGATCAGGCAGTTTTTTAGGCCCGACTTTTCCGGCTAAGAGAGGGTGGGAGGCCAGTTTGCATGAAGGTAGAGGTGGGTTTAGTAAAGTAGGCACCTATTTTTTCAGGCATTTTGGAAACTGTCTTGAAATTAGTATCTTTGCAGGCATATTAAAAAGTGTCTTAAAATATCGTATTGTTTCAGACGTTTCGTAAAAGTGCCTCAAATAATCAGTTCTTTTAAGGCAATATTGAGAAGTTCCCTAAAAACAATATTTAATGTTGGAAATATTTGAAAGTGCCCATAAATTATATTTTTCTAGGCACTTTTCAAAATGCATCTAAGAAAATGCACCTAAAAATCTACTTTGACATAGTGCTAGCTAGAAGCCATCACGCTTCCTGTTCTGATGTTTCCAAATTAGCAGACAGTTTATGAACGCCAGAATGAGATAGTTAGTGAAATTTATAAATATAATTTTCAACAATAGTCGTTGACTTCATATAATTCATAAATTTATCTTCTTTTGAGTTTTCTCATTCACCTCGGCAACGTTTGAAGAATGTTCAATCATGTACTGCGGTTAAACCCAGTAATTAGCAAGATGTTCATACTATTATGAAAGAAGAAAATCATTGTGGGGGAGCATCTTGAAGGACTTCGATCGTGGATAACTTGAAAAGCAAGAACACCCTTGATGTTTGCATGCGTGCGATGTCATCTAGAGGTAATTTGTTAGCACCATGCAGAAGTCCGATCTCTTCATCCGCGAGTCAGCTAAGAGGGGCGAGGAAAGGAAAAAGATGCAAACCAGAATTTTCTATAGTGGTAGGCAAACTGAAGAGATGTGACTGAATAGTGATGTCAATCTTAGAATATTATGATATCACTAAACTTGTATATCAACTATAGTTTTCATGAACCTATGATTTCAACAGTTTCTATTCATCAGCATTTTTGAAACTCACATTGTCCCAAGACGAGGTAAATGTATAATATCAGGATAAACGATTTAAAGAAGAATAATTAGTTAGCATATATAGTTATGTTTTCATCAATTTGATTAATAAAGTATGTTTAGGAAACATGATTTAATGGTACTTTAATTTAAAAAATAAAACTAATCAAAGAACAAAATATTTTAATTATATGTTTTACACACTACTAATTATTAGAAGTGGTTTAGACCATGAAAATAATATAAAAATGTGAGGGTCATGCTAGAAGTTCCATCAAAACAAATTAAAATATTCGGCCATTGATCTGGTAGACATCAGGACACTAGATCTACATATACATAGTCATACCTTAACTTATCATTCAAGTAATATCTATATAAACATACATAAACTGGTCGTGTTCGTTGGATTTACATAACTATAGATTGTGTTTCTGTGTTTGGTATATCTTCATATATTGCCTTAATATGGATCTATACTTACCTAAACAGACTACTTCTATTAATTCTACACCGACGGAGAGAAATAGATCAAACAGTTAGATCTTCGTAGAAAAATCTAAACAAATCACATCCATTAAATATTTCATCACACTTAATACTTACAACAATATAATATCATTGTAAATATAGATAAATGAAAACTAATAGATCTTCATACATTTTATTTGCATTTATAAATACATCACAAAATAAATATTTCTAAATGTATATGTTCATTACCGTCTAGATTATTGCGGTGACCCAGCATACCACTGCATGATGTAGTACACTATAGTCGTTGACATAACACCAATGAAACACTGTTCCATTCGTATTATATCCCTCAGAGTGGTACAACAGAAACATCGTGGGTCCAAGACATTACTTTAGATTACATATAACATATTACAAAAGATCAAGAGAACTTCCTTGATCAGTGAGGAATATTATACAGAAGGTACCAGAAATATACTACTATAAGTAGATATATAAGGCTTGAAAGTGCTACTATAGTATTGTTCTACAGAAGTAGGTTCTAGATTCTAGAGTTTTATTTATATTCTACGCCTCATCTTGACTTCCATAGCTTCTGGTAAGGTCTTCAACTTCGTTGATCTCCATCAGATATCTTCAACTCTTCAAGTAACTTAATTCCTGGAAACGCCATTGGTTTCTCCGTGATCTAGCAAGGGTTAAGAAGATACAGTTGAGTACGAGCGTACTCAGCAAGTTCACTAAAGAGAAGTGTTTGATGCACTATCTATATCCACATACCATAGGTCGTAGGAAATGCAAGTTTTCGAAAACATTTCTTCAAAGGTTGCTTTTATTATGAAAAGATATGTCCGTCAGCCTTCACATGTTTACCAGAACTTTCATGGAGTTCCTTTCTTGCCGCGTTCATAGCTCCTTCCCGGAACAGGGAGTAACAAGTTACAGTTCTTACACTCTGCAGAGGTGCGTTGATTTACCCATGAGAGATCTTAGCTTTGTGCACATCCGAGTTATAGGCTCGTTCACACTTCCTTGGTATGAGGCCCAGACTAAGATCCAAGCCAATTACTATCATTCTCTGTGACCCCGCATACCCGACGGATTGCACATCAGGCCTAGGATAAACCTTGTTTCCAATAGCAGCCTAAGGTGTACAACCATCATAGATACCAGAAGCCGTGGGACGTTGAGGGATCCCACCAATATTCTGCCAACCCTCTATAAGAGGAGTTACAGCAATGTCCCGGTCATCCGTTGGCATGCGAAAGGGAGCCGATCCAGCTGACTTCTCCGTCCCATTCCAAATATCATGGTTAACGCGTAATATATGACGCAATAATCACTCGCGACATTGGTTATTAAGCCCTATATAATATATTCCTTTAACACCGGAACTTCCATAGAAGGTTATTACCTCATGGTAATTAACCTATAATCATATTGTTATGAAAATAATGTTTTCTGACCTTTTTGAAATGCAGGTGATGACAACACTGGATTTGCAAAATACTTCACATAAAATAATCAAAGGACATGAGCAAGTGTGAACTTGCCTTTTGTGATTGCAAGATTATGCATTCAGGGTCTTCGGAAGACTGGAAGATCCAATATCTAAAATCATCATCATTGGCCCGGTAAGGACTAATGTTTAAAGAAGCAAGATGCCATTATGCATAAATAATGCTATGCAATTTTATAATTCCCAAAGTGAAACCCTCAGCATTATAAATGAATTGATCTTAGGTATCTTCTTTAAGATTGGGTTTATCTTTAAGTTTATTTCATAAGCAATTTACCTCTACAAGGAACTTAAATCTTGACATACAAGATATGAAAATAGGATATCGTTATAATCTAAGATTGAGGTTGATTGCCAACTGATGACTGCTAAAAATCTATGTATTAGGTTGTTAAGAGTTAAAGGACTTACTTTAGGGTTGTTGTTTGAAATGGCAAAAGAATAACATTTGAAGAAACTAGTGTTTAGTTAAGGTTAATCAGTCTTGAGGGTTATTAAGTTTTACATTGGGGTTTATGATGGTTACGAATGATGATGAGTTATCATATTTTAATTGATGGTACAAGTGACCAAAGTTAACTATAAAAACATGAATAAACTTCAAATGAGACATTTATGATGGTTTAGACCAAAGTTAACTATAAAAATAGAAGTGAATCTTAAGATGTAGTGAGTTTTAGAACATCATCTAGTTTTAGGGTTTTCACCAATATGATTATGGATGATCCCTTTTAATTTAAGTGAAAGATGAGTTTAATAACATGCAACTTATTAATGGGAGCATAATTATATGATCTTATAATTTTTTTAGATTTTAGAGTCATTTTAAGAGTGGTTAAGAGATGGATATTATTCACCATCTTATACATGAGTGATATATAATATTTATTTAAAAGGAGTTTAATTTGAATTTAAGATTTAAAAATATTTAAAGGTTAATAGTTATACTTAAGTTTTATTATGATTATGGATTTAGACTTAGTAATTAAACTTAAAGGATTTAGTGTTTTATTAAGAAATGAGATTATTTCTTTCTTAGTAAATAAATTTTAAGAATTAACAAAGTGTTTATTTTATTTTAGTGAAATAAGTAAATGAATTTTATTATCTAAGGTTATTAAAATGTTTTTGAATAATATACATAGTATTTTTCTAGTAAAATATACTTATTAAAGATCTTAAAAATGAATTTTATTTATTTTTAAGTATTATCTTTATTTTTATAAAATTCTTCAAAGAATTAAGTGTCTTTAAATACTTGCTTTATATTTTATTTCTAAAAATCTAAGTTAGTATTTTTATAAAATAGTAGAGTTATTTTTATACACAATATTGATTTTTACACATTTTTAGGACTCTTCCTCATTTTCCTAAAATTCCATAAAGTTATAAGTGTTTTTAAATATATATTTTATTTTATTAGATGAAAATACAAGCTAATATTTTTATTTCAAAAAGTATTATATATATTTTTAAATGATTTTTAATTATTTTATGTCTTATCCCTATTTTTAGAAAATTCCTGAAAGCATTTCTTACACTAAAATATTTAATTTAAATTTTATTTTGCGAAGATATATAATTAATATTTTTTTATTGGATAGTCTTATATATAAATATATATATAACAATTTTATATGCTATAAGTATTTTTAGGATTTGTTATAATTTCATATGCATTGGAATTATTTTATAGAGTTTATTTAATGGAAAAACAATTGTTTGATGGTGGGCGAGTAGTTGGGCTGTGGCCCAATTGGGTGTAAATGGACCTGGTCCAACGGACCTAGTTGGTTTGGCCCAACAGGCCGGCCCAGTTAGGCTTGGGGTCATCACATCTCACCCCAGGCCCTTCTCTTCCTCCTCACACCTGGGCACCCACGCACGCCCACAACCTTGACCCCGATTCCTACTACTATAAAAACAACTATAGGTAATCAGCACATCCGTGGCTCACATGGCTGGAGTGCCCCACGGCTAAAACAGACGTGACACACCTATGGACAGTGCCCTACTAGTAACTAGAACAACCGTTGCGCACATGACCATAGTGCGTCACAGATATGTGTGGGCCAGGGCCCTGTTGGCCGCATGCCGCATACCCGTAGCGCACATAGGGGTGGTGTGCTACGGTTGTTGGGGATAGCCGTAGCGCACATGTGGCAAGTGCGCTACGCCTATGCCCAACCCCCTCTGCTCCTTAAACGAGCATAAACATCCGTGGCGCACTCTGGCATATGCGCCACGGATGTGCTTTTTCCCTGTGGCGCATTGGGGCCATGTGCGCCACGGATGTGTCGACCTGCACAAACATATGTGGTCATGTGATAATCTCCACCACCCCACATTTCACTTTCCCCTTCTTCTTCCTCCTTAGATCTAGTCAGGATCCTTCTCCTTCCCACCTCAATTTCTCCACCCATTCACCATTTTTAGCATGTAGAACTTGCCTTGGATGTTACATAAGTAATAGAGGAAGCTCTCCTCTCTCATCTCCTTCTCTGGTCTCGCGCGCACCTCTCCTTTCCATCTTCTCGCGATTGGTCTCTCATCTCGGTAATTTGTCCATGTAAGGATGTGTTCATGTGTATATGGATGATATAGTCATATGTATGTAGATGATCGATGCTCATGATGTGTGTATGGAGAGGATCAATATGGTCATATGTGTGTATATATGGAGAGTATCGATGATGCTCATACATGTGTGTATGGAGAGGATAATGATATGTTCATGTGTGTATGGATCTCGGTCTCTCTCTATTGTGTTTGTATGTGAACAAGTTGCCATTTGTTTTGCCAAAATGTTGATTCATTTCCATTTTGGAAAGACTTTGGCATTTCACAAAGGTCCTAATTTTAGGATAGGTCATGCCAAAATTTTCTATCGACCATTGCATGCATGCATTCATTATGTGGTTCTAATAGACTTCTAATTGTACCGTGTACACCGTGCAGGCAAAAATGGTCCGCATAATGAGCGAAGGCATTGTGGCTAGATTTTTGAAATGTGCGACGGCTGACATGATACGAAATAACAAGACGTATATAAGATGTCCGTGCAGAAGATGCAAACTCAACTAGGTGATCAACCCAGATTCCGGGAATCTGCAGGCGCACCTGCTCCGCCATGGTTTCATGGATGGATACACTCGTTGGATAATCGATGACGAAGACGATGGAGACGATGAAGGTGACCAACATGACGATGATCATCATCACGCCGAGAACGGGCGAGATGATGAAGAGTCTCCTGGAGATGGTGAAGATACGGAAGCAGACCGGGATGATGATGATCTAGATGCCGGAGGAGAAGACGACGATGCAACAACGTCAGGCTGGGTGCAGGAACCTTATGTGCAAGAGCTTCTTCTCAAGCAGACGAGTAACGCCAGGGCTGCCGCTAGAGAGAAAGCCAAGCTTGCGCAACTTGAGAAAGACACGGTTACTCCATTGTATGAAGGATGCAGGCCCGATGATACCCGGTTGAATGTAACACTCAAGGCTATGGAGAAGAAGGCAAAACACAAATTGAGCGACGCAAGCTTCGACGATATGATGGCATTCTGGCACGATCGTCTCCCGGAGGGGAACACATGTCCAACTAGTATTGAGGACGCCAAGAAAATCGTTTGTCCTCTTGATCTACCGCACGTTAGATATCACGTATGCATCAACGATTGCATCATTTATCGGGGTGAGGACGCGGAGAAAACCACATGTCCGATGTGCGGCGTGAGTCGATACAAGAAAGGGAAGAAAGCAACTCGAAAAGTGGTATGGTACTTTCGTATCACTCCTCGTCTGCAGCGCTATTTCGCAGACCCTAAGGAAGCGAAACTCATGCGATGGCATGCGGAAAGGTAGAAGCCAGGAGATGATGATGATGACCCCGAAAAGGATGAGCTGCTGACGCACCCTTCAGATGCTAGCCAGTGGAAAGCATTGGACCTCGAATTCTGACCGGAGATTCGAGGAACATCGGCTTGGTGCAAGCACCGATGGACTCAATCCGCTCGGTAGCAGAGCAGCACGCACAAAGACTTGGCCCGTGTTTGTATGGATGTACAACCTCCCTCCATGGTTGTGCATGAAGAAGAAGTACATACAAATGAGTATGCTAATTCAAGGGCCGAAACAACCTGGTACCGACATCAATCTGTATCTCGGGCTGTTGAAAGAGGAGCTAGCCACATTATGGGAATCTGGAGCCAATACTTACGACGCCGTCGCACAAGATTATTTCAATATGAGAGCCGCGTTGGTCACTACGGTGCAAGACTATCCAGGTTGCGGGTATATCTCGGGGCAGGTTATCCAAGGATTCTGCGCATGCATTAGGTGCATGGATCACACAAGCTATCTCCAACTAGATAAAGATCCAGGGTCATCGAAAACCGTGTTCATGGCGCACCGGAGGTGGCTCGGCAAGAATGATCCATGGAGAAAACGTGGAGACCGGTTCGATGGCAAATCCGAGACCCGAGGAATCCCAGAGTGTAGGAGCAGCAAAGAAGTGGAAGAGTTGCTGAAAAACTGGAAAGATTGTCCTAAGCCTGGAAAGAAGCGAAAGAGGCAGCAACAAGACAAGCCGCTGATGAAGGTATGGAAAACAAGGTCTGTTTTCTGGGAGTTGCCATACTAGAAGTTTCTCCGCACGCCTCATAGCCTTGACATCATGCATATCACGAAAAACGTGTGCGAGAGTCTGGTCGCCACCATAATCAACATGCCAGATAAGACGAAAATGGTCCGAAAGCAAGGCACGACCTGATATGCTTGGGTATCCAGAAGGAGCTTCACGGAGGACGCACTACTCCTGATGATCAGGAAGATGACGATGATCATGAGTCGGAGACGACACAAGGTCGTCGGAAGGGTAAAAAGTTCAAGAAGAACAAATATTACTGCCCTCCTTCTTGCTTCACTCTAAGCCAGGATGAGATCAAACAGTTTTTCAAGTGCCTTCTAGGAGTCAAATTTCCTTATGGCTACGCGGGCAAGATAAGCAGATACCTAGGCAGTGGCGAGAGGTTCGGTGGCATGAAGTCTCACGGTATGCCGTGCTAATGACGCAGGTACTTCCGGTCGCACTAAGAGGGATAATGGACGAGCATGTTCGTGAAACGTTATTTGGCCTCTGCAAGTTTTTCGACGTCATCTCTAGGAATTCGATTGGCGTGAATCAGCTCGGGAGGCTACAGGAGGAGATCGTGGTGATACTATGTGAGCTTGAGGTCTACTTCCCACCCGCATTCTTTGACATTATGGTGCATCTGCTGGTCCATGTCGTTGAGGACATCGTACAACTCGGGGCGATGTTCCTCCGCAGCATGATGGCGTTCGAAAGGATGAACAGACACATCAAAGGATACGTTTGCAACAGGTCCCGTCCAGATGGAAGCATAGCCAAGGGCTTTCTGGCCGAAGAGTGCATCTCTTTCTGCACGAATTATCTAGACATCGAGAACCCTGTCGGTCTTCCCGTCAACAGGCACCTTGGCAAGATCGACGGATCTGGTCACCGAGAGGGTCGTCGCATACTACATGCAGACTTAGATTTTCGACGCGCAGACTTTGATCGAGCAAACCTCGTCGCGCTACAACATTTAGAACTGGTCGATCCTTGGGTACAGAAGCACAAAAGGTTAATCGAGAAGAAGTACAGTGACCGGGGCATACAGAGGACGCGGGGAGAAATAATCAAAGAGCACAACTCAGATTTCACGCGTTGGTTTAGGCAGGCGCTCCTTGATAATCCCCCGCGATCACATTCTTCTGACACGGAAAAGATCATATTCACCTTGTCGCAGGGACCGATGCAAAACCTGGTGACCTATCAGGCGTATGATATCAATGGCTACACATTCTACACGGAGGAAAAGGACAACAAGTGTGATTATCAGAACTCAGGCGTAACGTCGGAATTCTACACCCATGACAACGTGAAGGAAAGATTCTATGGAAGAATCTAGGAGATCTGGGAGCTCGACTACTGTGGAGAAAAGGTGACGATGTTCCGTGTCAGATGGGCAAAGAGCGTCGAAAGAGAAGACCGGTATTTCACAACCATGGTTATACCCGAAGCAGCCAAATCCAAGGCCGCCGGTGCGAACGTGGCCGCGAAAAATGAACCGTGGGTACTGGCTACCAAAGTGGACCAATGTTTTTTCATTACCGACCCGACAAATCCTAGCTGTGTTGTCGTGAGGAGAGGAAAAAGAAACATCATCGGAATGGATGGAGTCGCCAACGAGCAAGACTTCGACCAGTATGGCGATCCAAAGATTGAAGATGACGACGACTACGATGCAGCAACATACATCACAAGAAGAAAAAGGACAACCCTACCCAAAAAAGGTAGCCCGTTCGAAAGAAGAAACATTAAAGTGCCGGGCTAAATTATTCAACCGCGACAAAGAAGGGAAAAAACATTAAAACGCTAGCTCAAAAAATATTGTAAAACGCGTGGTCAAAAAAGATTGTAATATTCATGGACAAATTATTATTTAATTTAGTTATACTTTGAAGCATATTTGTACCACTTTTATGACATATATTATCACTTTTGGGCATTTTTGGAATATTAAAAAGTATTTTAAAAACAAAACAAAACTTTTATGGCATATATCACCACTTTTGGGCATTTTTTGGAACATTTAAAAGTATTTTTAAAATAAAAATAAAAAGGTGGGCTCCAGGATTCGAACCTAGGTGCTCATAGGTTTAGAATAGAGAAGTGGGCGAAACCAGTGGGATAAGGCAGTGCTAGTGTTAACTAGAGGGGTGGCCGCTCTCTTATCTGACTAGTCCTACGCAATTAGGCGTAGCGCACCCTGGCCAGGATGTGCTACGCCTAACTGGGTAGGACTAGTCAACTGCGCCACGTCGTCCCTATCCTCCCGTCATCCTCAGACAGATCGATCGAGCCATCCCATCTCGACGCGCCGCCGCCGCCGCATCCCATCCGCATCGACGGGCGCCTCGCCAGCCAGGAGGAGGAGGAGGCCGCCACGCCAGGAGGAGGAGACCGTGGAGGATCGGAGGAGGAGGAGACCGTGGAGGATCTCGGAGGAGGAGGAGACCGTGGAGGATTGGAGCTTCGCCAGCCGCCCTTCCCACGCGCTCGCCTTGCCATCCGCCTCGCCCGTGCTCTCGTCGTCGTCCTCGTCTCAGAGGTGAGCCTTCTCCCGTCTCTCCCTCTCTCCCCTATCCACTTCTCGGTTGATTTAGGGATTAGAGCTGCTAGAGATTTTGGGTAGTATAATCAATGGTTTTGCTTTACCACTGAAGGAAGAGCATAAATCGTTTCTAGTCCGAGCACTGATAACACTCCGCAAAACAAAATGCGTTAGCATGTATCATCATCAACTGTCATACTATGTCACTCAGTTTGTTGAGAAAGACTGCAAGCTTTCTGATACTGTTATAAGGGGTTTACTTAAGTATTGGCCCATCACAAATAGCTCAAGTACCGTTATAAGGGGTTTACTTGAGAAATGTCCCATCACTGATACCATTGCTAGTATTGTGATTGTGCTTGCTTGTGCCATTATCTTTCTATAACTATAATTACTGCAAGTGAACTAACCTCTAGCAAATGATGTGTATCTGCTGCATACTAGTTTTGTGGAATATCTATGTTTGCTGTTTCCTGGTCAATTGTTGTTACTTCATAATTAATTCCTTGCAAACAGCCATATATTAGATAGATTTAAGCTGTTGATTCTAACTTGAATAAGGGTGCTTATTTTGCTACTTCAAACTTACCCAATTCTTAAAATTCTCAAGAACTATCTTTATGGAGAGTTTGAGGTTGGCTAATGGTTGAAGCAATAATGTTGTGTGAGTTGGGCTTGCTGAATCAGTTCATTTCATGTTTCCCTTAAGAATATATTGTTACCAGAAAATGTGATAACAATATTGTTCCATAGTCCCCTGCACCAGACACTTTTTTTAGAACACTGCATTATTTTACTACTGTAAAAAAACATGGTTTCAATCCTCCTTGCACACACATAGTTCATATAGTACACTTGAATCTTCATGTTGTTGGGGACACTATATAATGATCCCATATACTACAACTGTTAACTAGTACTACTACATAGTTCATATCCAAGTGCAACCTAGGATGGTCACTTTGGAAAGCCTGCATAATATGAACAAACTGATGCCATATTTGCTGAACCTGAACCTGGACGCACACACACACCCCACATGTTTCAGTACCATTATTTCAAAAGATGTCTCTTTCTAGCTATATTTGTTTGTTTAATATCATGGCATCATTATCCTTTTTAAGTAATAAGACAATCTTGCAGCTTGTAAGTTTGAGCAAGGAATGGTTTTAGTGCTGTTCCGGTTTAGCTAGCTTCTATTCTAGATAGGAATTTTAATGCTGTTCTAGATAAATGGTTTTAGTGTTGTTCCAGTTTAGGCTCTAGCTAGCTTCTGTTATAGGGTGGCAGTGGGTCAAGTTGATTGAGGTGGCAGTGGGTCAAGTTAGTTTGAGTGCCCTGATTGACCTATCTTTTAACTACTTGTGTGCTGTCAAGTTAGTTGCTGTAGGTAAGTTGCTGTCAATTTAGATGTTGTAGGTAAGTAGTAGGTTAGCAGTTAGTAGTTAGCAGTAGGCCAATTTAATGTATACTGTTGTACACAAACTTGTGTGCTGTTATATATGTATTTGCTTGCTATCATATAATTTGCATGTTGTATTTGCTTGCTTGCTATAATGACAGGTTCTTGTGCTTAAAATTGTATTTTCTATAATGACAGGTCCTTATGCTTGCTATAATGACATGTGCTTGTGCTTGCTATAATGACAGGTTCTTGTGCTTGTATTTGCATGTAGCACTTGAAATTGTGCTTGTGCTTATATGAAGGACTTTATTATGTCGTGTATGCAGGTTCTTGTATGAAATGAGTCCCGATTTTTGCCGGAATGTTTATTAACTTCCGTTTCGGCAGAAATCGGGCACTCCTAGTTTAACAAAATTAGGAAAGGTCATGCCGGATTTTTCCGTGCATTTAACCAATTATTTGTTTTTTATTAGTGCAAAGATGTGTGACAACGACGAGGCTGGATGTTCTAAGCGCATCAGCGCTGAAGGAGAACTCAGACCTCCGAATAAACAATTGACATTCTGGGAGGCGGCCCAGCGGCTAGAAGACGATGAAGAATACCATCCTTCGGAGAGAGAGGATGATGAGATGGAAGACGTGGAGGAAGAAGCTGAAGGAACGGCGGGTGATGAAACAACTGATGGCGGCGAGGGCACAGGGAGTGGTAGCAATCCTCCTAATAAGATGAAGAAGCCGAAGGACCGGCGCCCGAACGCGGTCGGCACCATCAGGGGTTCCTTTGGAGCTTGCCCTTGTCGTCAAAGGGTACGGTGGGAAAGTGGCGGCGATCACCCGGACAACCATCTCGATCAACACCGAGAATCTCCGGCATAAAGATAATGGCCACTTACGCACACTCCTCTTCGAGAAGCTGCACGCAAGATACAAGTTCCCTGCTAAGTATCAGAACACAAATTATCATGGGAACGAAGTAAAAAAATCCGCCCTCACAAAGATGAGCACCATACAGCCTGGAGAACCCGGATAAAGAAGAAGATCTATAAAGAAGGCAAAAGTCTCGAGGAGATCCAGAAGATTGACCCGCAGATCACCGAAGATCAGTTCCGGGAGTTCAAGGAGAGGTGTGAATCCGGAAGAGCCCTGGCCAATAGTAATCGGGAAAGGTGCTGCAGGCGATGAATATAGGTCATCACCATCTCGGATCTGGTGGATACAGAACCGCGGAGGCCAAATGGAATAAGGAGGACAAAGAGTAAAGATCCAAGGGGATAGAAAACCCCTTTTCGAAATTCGAACCCTGGCAGGTTCGAAACTTCATCAGGGCCCGTTACCATGTGGGCCCAAAAACCAAACAACTCACCGCGGATCCAGCGGTGAAGGAATTTGAGGAAATTGTGGTAAGTATAATCTAATTACCGCAGATCAACTCGATTGCAATCTAATCGATGATCTAAACCATTCACTGTTACTTCTTCTGCAGGAGGAGGAAATTGTTGCTAGTCATGGATCCCAGGGTTCCTCATCCCAGGGGTCGACGGCGGCCACCCGGTGGGATAACCCTTTTAACAGGGCGATGAACCGGGCTAAGAAAATAGAGCTGGTTACGAAGAAGCCGTCGTCGGCTGGCCGTCTGGCCGGCCTCGATGGTAAGAATTGGGTGGATCATTTTGGTCCACCGCCGAGGACGCATGTGGCACCGTCGGGAAGGAGCGAGGAGGAAAACCGCGAGGTTCAAGAACTTAAGGAACAAGTGGCGCGGATCCCGCAGGTCGTCCAAGACAACCTGGCAATCACCCTCACGTCCTTCCTGCCTACCTTGGTGGATTCAATAGCGAACTGGAGTGCGGGTGGTCGAGTAGGGCCGTGCCCGATTCCAAGCATGGTCAGCAGCCACTCGAACAACGCGGCGCCGATGAATCAGGCGAACTACGTGTTCTTGACTCCACCCGCTAGCACTGCGGCGCCGCAAGTGTTGGTGACTCCCCCTGCCATCACCGCGGCGCCGGAGTACATGTTGGTGCCCCCCTGCCATCGTCACAGCGGCACCGGAGCTCCAAGCACCCATCGGTAGGGAGAATACACCGGCGGCCAGCACCGTGCCATCAAGAAGCCCTTCCATCTCTTGCACGCCCGTCACCGTATGCGGTGCGTCGACATTAGCCGATCTCGACGCCATCACGGTAAACAAATTGCTTTACCGCATTTCACGCCATCTATTACTCTTATGGCATCTGTGACGGCGCCGTACATGTTTTCCGCAGACGGATGTTCCTTGCACTCTCTTATGCTACATGAACAACGAGATGATGGATGTTGCCAAGGGTACCATCGTTCAACCCTTGCAGCACACGTTCCACTCAAGGCCGATGCCAGATAGCGTGCACAAGGTTAAAATTAGTCGGGTGCTAAGGGGCTGCAACGACCCGGAACCTCCCATTCAACCCCCAGGAGCGGATGAAGAAGAGCCGGTTGTTCTCAGAACTTGCTTCGGCTTATTCTTTCTATGGCCAAAGAGCATGATCCGTTTGGGGACGGCGGGGGCCATCACGCCACAGACAACAACACCGCCTATCGTGCCAGCGACAAGCGGTGGCAAGGCCCCCTTACCGCCCTCGCCGTCACCTCCACGCGGTGGGTCGGATGATCATGTTGATGATATGCACATGGCGCAGGATCCGGCCGAGGACGACGAAGACTGGAATGATCACTTCTTCAACACTCAGTTTAGCAACGAAGACCTAGCTGGTGGCCCCACAGAGAAAGCCACTATCACCAAGCGTATGTTTGGTTCTCAGGAGACGCCTCCAGCTTGCGCCTTTACAGAGCCAGCTGATACAACCAACCTACCCTTTATTCTAAGCCCTGACACACTACATAGGGCAGCCGGTGCTCAGATTGCGGTGCCTGCCCGCTCTCCAAAAGGAAAAAAGGGCAAGAAAAGAAAATCTAGCAGCTCGAGCCAGCCGGTGGCGTCAACAACTGCGAATCCGATCAGGTTTTGGGACAGGCCACCAAGACCCGAGGGTATTATGTGGAGGATTCATGTGGCGGGTGAGCCCATGCTACCTAAGAATTTGCGGAAGCTCGCCAGTTCGGAACTGCAGAGTGTGCATGACGGCGTGGTGACGATAGAGAGACGCCTTCTATCGGAGAAAGATCCCTCGCACCCGGTATTCGTGGTTAAGGTGCCACCAGCTTGGGATTCACGACAATGCCCTCACAGATCTGTTCTTCCTGCGGTTCGACGACATCTTCAATATGTTCCACCTATACCGCTGCATTATACCATGGTCCGTCTGCTTTCTCTCGGCCGCCATGCGGATCATTAGAGAGAACACCGGGCATCGCTATAGTGGACCCCTACTACATGCGTGACTTCTTGGGTTCCCATGAACGACGTATCGTGGCCTCGTACCTAAAAAGAATCCTCATGGCGAAAAAGACAAAGGAATACATTCTCGTGCCTTACTTTCCCGAGTAAGTCGTTATTCACTCGCCACCGTCGATTGGCTTTATTAGATTATCATCATTCTTTTTCCAACACATTCCATTTGAATTTTTTGCAGAGATGAACATCGCACGCTCATCTCCTTATTGCAAGCATTCCCGCCACGTATTTTGACTCGGGAGTCTAGAAAAGAAGAAAAACTACGACAAGATCAAGGAAGTTCGGATGATGCTCTTACGGCTTTGCCTCGATGGAAGGCACCACCTTCGTATGCGTCTGAAGGTCAAGTTAGGCGAGCACGTCTTCAACCACGTAACGGAGTTCCCCTGCGTGAAGCAGCCGGAAAACAGTAAGAAGGAAGCCTACTACGCACTCCATCACATGAGGGCGTTCCTACTTGACCAGCAGAATTCTATGCTGCCAGATCATCTCAAACAGTGGGCCGAAGCAAAGGCCGAGATCACTGATTCAGATATTAGACAAGAGATGTATCGCATCCAGCAGCAGTTTGGGGCAATCATCTTTCGTGATGTCATGACTTCGGGGGGATCTTCTACGGAGGAAATATCCCGAATAACCGTGACATAGAAGATCGCCTAGAGATGCAGGGTGCCTATAGGAAGTTCATGACGAGACAAGGCGTCCTCCCGTTCCCTAAGCTGAGCCAGAAGGCTTGATGTTGGCCTAGTTGTAGTTACAAACTATAGATGACCTTTGTGTGTGTGTGGACAAGTGTACATGCTACTATACTTATCTTATTAGGTTTATGAATCATCGCTTACTTCTTTTGATTATTATTATTATATATCAATCAATGCTTGGTTTTTTTGCTTAATCTTTGGTACTTTGCTCACTTTGGTCCTTCTTTTTTTCCTTACTTTTTTTTCGAGAATAATGCCGATGATTGAAATGTCGTGGCACACTATATATGTGAATGTGCTATGATGGGATTGTGAGCCTTGTGATATGCACAAGTCCAGGTCTTGTGCATCCTACTTAGCTCACGGTTCCATCGTAGCATATTCCTTGGTCCAACGACCTATGTATATATATGAGGCATTCTTTTCGAGTTATTTTTGTCTTTTTCGAGAATAATGCCGATGATTGAAATGTCGTGGCACAATATATATGTGAATGTGCTACGATAGGATAGTTAGCCTTGTGATATGCACAAGTCCAGGAATTATGCATCCTACTTGGCAAACTGTTCCGTCGTAGCATATTCATGTGTCCAACGACCTAGCTAATTATAGATGAGGCATTCTTTTCGAGCTACTTTGGTCTTTTTCGAGAATAATGCCAATGATTGAAATGTCGTGGCACAATATATATGTGAATGTGCTACGACGGGACTGTAAGCCTTGTGTTATGCACAAGTCTAGATGTTGTGCATCCTACTTGGCTTATGGTTCCATCGTAGCATATTCATGTGTCCAACGACCTATGTATATATATATGAGGCATTCTTTTTGATTTACTTTGGTCTTTTTCGAGAATAATGCCGATGATTGAAATGTCTTGGCACAATATATATGTGAATATGCTACGACGGGATTGTGAGCCTTGTGATATGCACAAGTCCAGGTCTTGTGCATAACTACTTGGCTCACAGTTTCATCGTAGCATATTCCTGTGTCCAACGACCTATGTATATATATAAGAGGCATTATTTTCGAGTTACTTTGGTCTTTTCGAGACTAATGCCGATGATTGAAATGTCGTGGCACACTATATGTGAATATGCTGCGATGGGATTGTCCGCCTTGTGCTATGCACAGGTCCAGGTGCTGTGCATCCTACTTGGCGAACAGTTCCATCGAAGCATATTCCTGTGTCGAACAACCTAGTTATATATGAGGCATGATTTTTGAGTTTGGCCTTTTTGATTTAGGAGTACTTTCTATAAGTGTATCTTCATATGCGACTTTAATTATATATGTTTTTTTTCAATCATCGGTTAATTATTATTGTCAACTTATAGATGACGTGGTACGTCGTGTACAAGGGACGGGTTCCCGGAGTCTACGATGATTGGGAAGACTGCCGGCCAGGTGCACCATTTCAGCGGCAATATCTACAAAGGGTACAACACTATGGCGGAGGCGGAAGCTAGATACACGCGCTATCTAGCGGGAGTTAGGACAAGGAACCGGATGAAGACCTACACCTTTGTCGCGGCGGTGATCATGCTTATCTTCTTTGGTTGTTTATCCCGCGTTTGTGTCTAGCTAGTTTAGATGTCTAGGCGAGCTTCCGATCTCTAACTTATTCGATCGACACATGTATTCGCATGTCACCAACTACTTTGTAATTTGATCGAAACAATGTAACTTATACTATGTATTCATGTATGAGACTTATCTATATGTATTTGTTTCAATCTTGTTTTTCAAATTGTGTATTTATATATATAATTGTATATCTTGTATCTGTGTGTATATCTGCCTGTAATATTGTATATAATATGTATTGTATATTATCTGGCTCTGAAATTAAAAAAAGCACCTGTGGCGCACATGACCTAGCTTTTGTGGCGCACTACGTCTAAAGTGCACCTCAGCAGCTTAGTGGCGCACTGGGACGTGCGCCACAGATGATCTAACGCGTAGCGCACCTGCCCACATAGCCGTGGCGCAATAGCAGGTGCGCTACGCCTATCTCAACACAACCATGGCGCACTAGGCCCGTGGCGCACCCCTAGTGCGCCACAGATGATGATTACAGGTGCGCCACAGACGACCGTTTTCCTAGTAGTGTCCCGTCACGCGACGCAGCGAGGCGCCGCCACCTCCGGCTCGATTTCGGCGAGGCAGGCCGTTGTGGTTGCCTCTGTTGGTTACCGGAGCTCCACCTCCCCTAGACTAACCTGGCCCTCCAACTCGATTTGGGAATAGTGCTTCTACCAGGTCGTATCCAACCCTCACTGGTGCTAGGGTTCTGATGCCCACGGGCCCGCCATTCATCGATGATGTGCTGGATGCTGCGGTGTGTCTCAGCGTGGGTCGAGCGCTGTTGTGCTCCTCGTGTCACCCCGCCATGATGTTGCTTTGCACCGCTCCTATGGGTGTAGTCTCTGCTTCCTCTCTGGCGAGCCACGACTCGTCTCAGGTATGTATCTCTCCTTCCCTCTCTACTCTTTGTACCTTTTCTCCTTTCTACTAGGAACCCTAGAATCCTAGTACCATTTGTTGATGCTTGGTATGTTGGTGTTGTCTAATTTTGACCTAGGTTTTGGTGGGACGTTAGGGTACCTGCAACCCCAGCGACCTTGATCTGTTTCTATTAGACTACTTATTGGGGTGGTGGTATTGTGTTAGTGCTGCAGCCGATGGGATGGCGGTGATTCCATCACCGCAACCTCGCTGGTGTGTTGTGCCTTGGATTCATCGCGCCTATGCTCTAGGTGCTCGCACCCTCGGTGAGTTCTTTCCTGCGACCGGCCATCAAGACGATGACTCTGCTCAATGGTCTATGGTGTCTCTTTTGAGCCAATGTATAATGTTGGGAACAAACACATCGTAATGATGGTTTGGTGATGCTGTTATCAATATACTTAAGATTTGGCTAGAACATAAGAGATGCTACTGAGTGCTATGCTACTGTTTGGATGAATAGTTATCCCCAACAGATGTTATTTGGTGATATTTGATACGTCGGAAACGTATCTATAATTTTTGATGCTCCATGATTGTTTAGTATCTACTTTGCTTTAATTGTCTACACTTTGAGGTGCTTTTTACATGTTTTCTGGTACTAACCTATTAACAAGTTGCAACAGTGCCAGATGCCTGTTTTGTGCTGTTTTTGGTTTCAGAAAAGTTAGTAAAGAAATATTCTCGAAATTGGACGGGACAAACGTCAAAGTCAATTACTTTCCGTGGGGAACAAGAAGTCCATAGGGGAGCCGGAGGGGCCAGCTAGGGTGGCCATACCCACCCTAGGAGCGGGTGGGCCCCACCCCGCGCCTGGCTAGGGTTTGACCCCCCTGGTCGGCACCTCGTCCTCCCCCTTCGCCTATAAGAAGCCCCCGATGAAGAAACCTAAGCACCCGATCAAATCTCCATGAAACCGTCTGTAGCCGCCGCCACCATCGTCCCTAGATCTGGTGGGGGGGGGATCTGAAGTTCTTCCCGGCACCCTGCCGGAGGGGAGATCATCTCGGAGGCCTTCTCTCCGGTATGATGCGTGAGTAGTTCCACCTTGGACTATGGGTCCATGTAGTAGCTAGATGGTTGCATCTCCTCCTTTGTGCTTTCATGTATAGATCTTGTGAGCTCCGTTCATGATCAAGATCTAATCTATTTGTAATCATGCACGTTGTGTTTGCGGGGGATCCGATGGATATTGAGATTATTATGTTGGTTTGATTAATAGTTTTGTATTTATGACTATCATGTCTGTGTTGTTTGTGATCTTGCATGCTCTCCATAATTAGTAGCTATCTTGGCCAAGTAGTTGCTAGTGACTCCAAGAGGGGGTATTCGATAGTGGGTTCATGCCTCTAGTTTCCAAGGGAAGTGACAATAATCTCTTCGGTTGTAGATGTGCTGTTGTTACTGGGGAGAAAACAACGATCTCTTGTTCATGGAACATGTGGACTGTTTACCTTACACACTTTGCTTAAAGCAGTTGTCTGTTGCTTGCAACTTAATACTGGAGGGGGTTCAGATGATAACCTGAAGGTGGACTTCTAGTCATAGATGTAGTTGGATGGCGGTCTATGTATCTTGTTGTATTGCCCAATCGATTCTCATAGGATCTTTCTGACTAGTAATTGCATTGTTATGCCTTGCTCGATCCTCATCAATTGCCCATTGTAATTTGTTTACCCTTCATGCCATCTTGTTTATCTAAGGAGAGCACCTCTAGTGAACTATGGAGCCCGGTCCAATCTTTACCATTGATACATCTTCCACTGTTACTTGTTTAATTGTTGCAAACCGTTACCTTCCACACCATACATTTAATCCTTTGTTACAGCAAACCGGTGAGCTTGACAACCTCACTGATTTGTTGGGGCAAAGTCTTGTGTTTGTGTTGTGCAGGTCTCCACGTTGCTTGCAACACCTGTGTGATGTTTCCTTCCTCCTTCTAGTTCGATAACCTCGGTCTCTACCGAGGGAAGACTTGCTATTGTGCTCATCACACCTTGCTCTTGGGGTTTCCAATGAAGTGCTCCACGTCAAGTTTTCTGGCGCCATCAAGGAGTCACCAATATCTACACCGTGGAATTGGAATGATTAATACTAGTGGCTTGATTAATCCACTTGTAATTTTTGGAAGAAGATATGGATTCCAGTTGTGCTCTATATTGACCAACTGGTCAAGTATATGTTGAGGTTGAACATGTTCTGTCTTATATTGACAGTTAGCAATCTTCTAAATTGATTCTTGGGTAGAATTCTTAAGAAAATGATGTGGAATAGTTTCTTTAATTGTTTGTTGGCTACAAGATTGATCTCTGGTAATTCTGCAAGAGAGGTGATGTGGTACTTAATTGTTGCTTACGGATGAAATGGTATATCATCTATGGGTGATCCATATGGCAGTGATTTTTCTAGAATGATTCCTAATTATTTAATTAGGAAGATGATTACTAAACTTGATGTATTTTTCTGGTGGCTTCTCTTTCCTTGGTTACTATTGTGGTGCCTCCCTATGAGAGTGAGCACAATAGTACTTCAGATAGGATGAATTATTGTTTATATGGTTGGATAAAATCCATAGGGAATTAATGCTTATGATGCTGGTCTGATGCTTTGGTGAATTAAGAGAAGTTCTCTTTGAATTTTAAAGTTGGAATGCTAGCATAAGTACTGTCATTATGTTACAGTACATCCTTGAATGATTTCTAGCTATTATTAGCTAGTAAGATGATTTTGAGAATTTCTTAAGGCTTGCAGATAACTGGTTGTGATGCTTGCCCTTTTGCATATCAGATATGTGGTAGCCTTGCATATTAAGCTTTTACTTGTGCCATTTAATATTAGTGGCTTCTACCTTTTGGAATATGCTACTGTGGTGCCTCTTTAGAGGGTGCACAATGGTAATCCCATGATGGTATGATCTGCTGCTTTTGCTCTGCCAATGATGCAAAAGACTGAGGCCTTTTTATTTTAAAGAACAGATGCTTGAATATTTCTCCTAGATCAATGATGACACTGGTGTAGCATTTCTACACCAGTCTGAGAGCCTTCTATTTCCCCCCACTTAAACCATGCTCTAAAGGAATAAGTGAGCAGATGCTTATTACTGTTATAAGCTGTCCACCTAATATGCAGAATAACAGTTGATGTTGCTTGAAATTATAAGAACATGTATGTTACCAGATGTAGCTAGTGATCTAGTGAATTTCTACCTTGATGTATGTGGCTACTTGGTGTGTTGTATTTTGGTCTGCTCAATCTAGTGCCCTGGTCTTGAGCTTGTTAGCCTTCTCCTCCTGGAACTGATAGTGTCTTGATCTTGATCTTCCCCTTGTCCTAGCTTCTGGATGGCTCCAGGGAGCAACCAGCGCTAGATATGTGGTGAGATGGTGGAGTAGTATGTGTGGTTGTTATTCAGTGGTTGGCTTTGTGATTTGTGTTATCTTAAGAGAGAACTGCTAATAACAAAAGATGTTCTTTGTGATGTTCTTGGGCTAGTATAAGATCTGTTGGTCTGGTTGTGTATGTGAAGAGAGGATATAGTAGCAGCTCTACTACGGCTGGTGCTTTTCCTCTACTTGTTGTTGCCTTGTGGTGTTGACAGCACATATGCCTGCATGCATGTGTAAGCTTCTAGCAAGTGGGACCTGCTAGTGTGGATGAGATCAAGTGAAAATTTGATATTTGTGGAACCTTTATCTTTTTACGTTTACTGTCATTGTGAAACTTGCCCCTCTCCAAGCCTGTGATGTTGTACTGAGGCCATTACTAAATAAGAACAGATGCTTAATTTGGTGAAACTTGCCCCTTAAAGATTAGCTCAATGATGAAACTTAACAGTGCATTTCACTGTTCACTTCTAAGAGCAAAACTAACTATCCAACTAACATTCTTTTATTTTATTTTTGTTCTGTTTTCTTTTTCTTTTTGTTGTGTTTGCAGGAAATGAAAAGAAGAAAGAAAATGTCAGATGATGAAGGGGATAAGAGAACAGTAGCTTAGGATTTTCCTTGTATTAAATATTGTAATTTATTTTCTATTTGAATATTGTAAAAAATTGTATTGTTGTATTTTATTCAATAAAGTTTACTTATTTCCTTTTTCTTTTACAATTCATTTGTAAACACAATGTCATATATATTTTGTTGTAATAAAGAATTCTTTTATTTATTTCAGTAATGTAATTCCTTTTTCTACTTATTTGTTTCCTGATACTTTGCTTTTTTCATTTATTGTAAAACATCAATGTAATACTACATGTATATATATTAATAAAGAATTATTTTTTATATCATTTTTTTAATCATTTCATTTCAAGTTATTAAATATTTCCAATTTCCATTTTTGAATTTTATAAATTCATTTGAATTCATATTTTAAATTCAAATACATGTTTGAACAACTTTTCCCTAAAGCAAAGTATTCTACAAAGGTCATGTCGAAATCTATCGCACTTGCTCTGAATTTTCCATCAGCACAAGAGAGATCTCGATCCCTCTATAGCCCTTTTAGTTTTGCGCGAAATTTTCCTGGATTTTCTTATGCATGAATGCAATGCACAAACCTGTATCCTCCCTATTTCTAGGTGCTAATCCTGGGATGTTATAAACTCCCCCCCTTAAAATAAACTTCGTCCTCGAAGTTCGTACCCTCTTACGTTTCGGAAGATAAGATTGACTTCTTTAGATCCTGGTAACTCTTTTAAATCGAGGGTGAAGATAATTGTTGTATCTTCATTCAAGCTTTTCCTTGGACCCTCTTCTAATTTGAAATGAGCCAACTACTAATCCCATTTGATATAGAGACTACTTTTGAATCTACCACTTCTGCCCTGATCAGATCCTTTTGAGTTTTTTTTAGATTAGGACATCTCTTCGAGAAGTGTCTAAGTTTTAAGAAAGTCTCCTTAAGGTAAGATTCTGGTTTATACTTTGGCCAAATATAGATTAACTCCAATATTAATCTATTTATGGTATACTTAGTCCTTATGGCTTACTTTTTAAGAATGGTTTGGCTTTCTCCTAATCCTTACTCCGGATATTAACTCTCGAGGCTTCACTATTCACTCTCCCCCTTGAGATGTTCTAATGATCTTAGGAGGAACTGATGGTACACCCACATACTTGAGAAATAGCGGTGCAAATTCTCTAACTCCTTAAATGCATGTATAAGGTAACTTATATCAGTAATAATGCCTTGACTTACCACTTGATTTGTTGTGGTTGCCGCTTCTATTGACTTCATTTATGGTTTCATACTTCCGTTTTCCAGAAGATGTACCTTCTTCACCTACACCCTCCTTTGATGGTAATCTGGTCGATGTTGTGTCTCCTCCCACTGATGTTCCATAATCCTGTTGATGATCCGGACAACATGATTTCTTGTGTCCTAGGATTCTACACTTGTTACATTTCCCCCGAAATGCTCCTACATTACTTTCTCTAATTGGATTAGACTAAATATTTTGATTAGATGATAACCCCATTATTGGTTCTATTACTCCCACTCACAATTGATACGTCCAAAACGTATCTACTTTCCCGAACACTTTTGCTATTGTTTCTCCTCTAAACTTGTGTGATTTGGATAAAACTAACACATACTGACGCTGTTTTTAGCAGAATTACCTTGGTGTCTAGTTTTTGTGCAGAAAATCAACTATCAGGAAAAATCCTGGAAAATATGCCAAAAATTAAATTTCACCAGAAGACCCACGTGGCGAAGGCGAAAGGAGTGGAGGCACAGGCCACACCCTGCTAGGCGCGGTAGGCCCCGCGCCTGGGGGGCGGCCACCCTGTGCACCCTCGGCCCCTCTTCGCCTATAAGTTACCGCTTGACCTAAAAATCGAGGGGGGTTCGACGTTTTTCCAGAAAGAGTTCCGCTCCGTCGCCACCATTAGAAACCAAGATTCGGATCGAGAAACTCCGTTCTGGCACCCTGCCGGGACGGGGAATTTGGAGAGGATCATCGCCAACGTCATCACCAACGCCTCTCCATCAACCATCGATGTTTCCCTCATCCATGAGTGAGTAATCCCCCGCTGTAGGCTTGGGGATGGTAGGGATTGGATGAGTTCTATCATGTAATGGAATAAGATTTTTAGGGCATAGTGTCTAGTATCTCTATTAGTGCTATTTGACTTTGTAGCAACTTGTTGTGCTTAATGCTTGTCACTAGGGACCGAGTGCCATGATCTCAGATCTGAACTTATTATTGAATCATTATGATAGTATTGTTTGTGATCTTATCTGCAAGTTGTGTATACATATCATTGTCCGGATCCAAAGGCCCCGAAGTGACAGAAATTAGGACAACCGGAGGGGATGGATGTGGTGTGAGGATCACATGTGTTCACGGAGTGTTAATGCTTTGCTCCGGTGCTCTATTAAAAGGAGCACCTTAATTGCCAGTAGTTCCCTACCATTGCCACAGGCTGGCTGGGATGTAAGATGTTGTGCAAGTTCTCAATGCGAGCACGTATGACTATATATGGAGCACATGCCTAGGATTTTTTAGTACTTGGATGCTTGTTATTATTTATCTGAATGCCCTAGATCTTGAAGTTACATGTTTAGACTCGTCCATGCAATGCCCGTCCATCCATCCTATGCCTACCGCGCTCATATCCCACTGTTTACTGTTAATGTTACTGTTACTATTGCTCCTGTTTTACTATTGCTATTGCTACTACCAAACTGTTGCTACTGATAAACTTCTGTGAGCAAGAACTATTTCCAGGTGTAGCTGAATTGACAACTCAGTTGTTAAGGCTTGCAAGTATTCTTTGGCTCCCCTTGTGTCGAATCAATAAATTGGGTAATACTACCCGCGAAGACTGTTGCGATCCCCTACACTTGTGGGTCATCAAGACTATTTTCTGGTGTCGTTGCCGGGGAGCAGAGCTTTATTTGTAAGTTCACTTGGATCTATTATTGTTCATTGCTACTCCTTTCATCATGGGTAAGTATCGTGATGGAAAGTTTCCTATTTTACCATCCACTACAAGAAGAGGTACAGTCCTAAACACCTCTGTTGCTCTTGATTCACCGTCTGTTATAAGTAAGCTTGCTACACCACTAGCACATACTCATGCTACACACACTGATACTACTGCTGAATCTGAAACTGCTTTTTATGCTCATGATGTTACTTCTACTACTCTTGATGCGAGTGGTTCATTAGGTCCTTTTCTAGATGCTACTATGGCTAGTCTAGGAAATACTGAAACTCCTAGTGAAGACACTATTACACTTGTTAGATCACCTGAGTCTAGAGAGAGATATGATATTAATGATGGTTACATTGAGTTCACAGATGAATTTGTTGAAGAGTGCCGAAACACACATGGTACTAGTGCTATTAAGAGTCTCCTTGCTAGACGTACTATTATGCCCAAACTGTCCTCCGATCCTAAGTTTGCCACCTCTCCCATAGATATTAAAGATAAAGATTTTGATTTATCCTACTTGGACATTGTTGAGAAAGAACCTTTTTGTGGGACTAAAAATGAGAGTGTTGTGGCTCATATGAATGAGCTTTCTACTATGAGTGCTTTGTTCTCTGATGACTTTAAGATGCATAAGTACTTTGTTACTAAGATCTTCCCTTTTTCACTAAAAGGAGAAGCTAGGGCTTGGTTTAATAGATTACCTCCTAGTTCCATTGATAGCCCTGATTGCTTGATTGCTTATTTATTCCAGAAATATTTTCCTCCCAGTGCTAGACATGTTGCTTTGTAGAGACTTTTTGATTTTAAACAGGGATAAGAAGAGAAATTGCCTGAGTCATGGACAAGGTTCCGTGCCTTGATTCATGCACATCCTGGATGTCCATTGCCTAAGAATGGGCTTCTTGATATTTATTATAATGGACTAACTGATGATTCTAGGACCTACCTAGATAGCTTTGCTGATTGTGTTTTTAGGAACAGAACTCCTATAGATGCTGAAGAATTAATGGCTAAGGTAAGCAAGAATTATGATGATTGGACTTCAACTGAGCTAAATACACCTGAGCCTATTACTCCTAAACCAGTTGTGCCTGAACTAGATCCAACACCAACGAGGGGAGTTATTGCATTAAATGATGAAGTGATGAAGGAAGCTAAGAAGTGTCCAAGGGAGAAAGGTATTAGAGCTGAAGATGTGAAGAATCTACCTCCTATAGAAGAATTATGTAAGCCAATTCCCCACTAATCTACTATTGAGGCACACTCTCTCCACTTTAATGAATGTGATATTCCCTATGGTAAGCCTCCTGATCAATGCTTAGAGGAACTTGGCACATTTATTGTTAAACAAGGTAATTTTAATAAACAAGTTCATAATCATTTATTGGAAAACTCTAGAGCTATCAATGAGTTGAAAGATATTATGGAAAGAACTTCTAATGATATTAAAATGCTTTGTAAACACTTTCAAATGGTTCAAACCCAACTTGATCAACTTGATAAGGTACAAAAAGATATGCTAGTCAATGCCTCAGGAAATAAACATGCTTTTGTAATTAGAACTAGGAGTGGTTTATCTACTCAAGATCCTTTATATCCTGAAGAACACCCTAAAAGAATTGAGCAGGATTTTCAACAAGGTGAGAGTAGTGGTAGTCCTCGTAAGAGAAAGAAAAAGAAACATAGAATAGTTGAGGAACCCCTTGAACCTGATATAGATCCTAATAGTATATCTATCTCTGATGCTGAAACTGAGAGTGGTAATGATAATAATGATGCTCCTGATAAGGATGAATTTGAGGAAGAACCTGAGAAGCACACTAAGAACACTAGGTACAAAAAGGAAGATTTTATTGCTAAGAAACATGGTAAAGAGAGAGAACGTTGGGTGCAAAAACCTATGCCTTTTCCATGTAAGAAACACAAGTCAAAGGAGGAAGAACACTGCAACAAGTTTTGTGAGTGGATGAAACCTTTATTTTTGCAAATTCATTTGACTGATGCTATTAGATTGCCTCCTTATTCAAAGTATATGAAGGATATTGTCTCTAATAAAAGGAAGATTCCTAATGGGGAGATTTCTACTTTGCTTGCTAATTACTCCTTCAATGGTAAGGTTCCAAAGAAACTTGGTGATCCAGGTATACCAACTATTCCTTGATCTATTAAGAATAATTATGTTAGAACTGCTTTATGTGGTTTGGGAGCTGGAGTTAGTGTTATGCCTTTTTCTCTCTACAAGAGACTCTAGCTAGAAAAATTGATACCAACTGATATATCTTTGCAAATGGCTGATAAGTCAACTACTATTCCTGTTGGTATATGTGAGGATATTCCTGTTCAAGTGGCTCATAATTTCTTGGTTTTAACTGTTTTTGTTGTGCTTGAAATGCCTGAAGATGATAATATGTCTATTATTCTCTGGAGACCTTTTCTTAATACTACAGGTACTGTCATTAATTGTAATCAAGTAAAAGTAAAATTCAATATTAATGACAAAGAGCATACTGTCTATTTCCCCAAGAAGGTTGCTAAGAGCTATTGCCTGAATTCCATAGAAAATATTGAGAGCATCAATGTTGGAGAAATATATTGTCCCATTCCACAGGAAAATTTTGAAACTATTATGATTGGGACCATTGCTATCAAGTATGAGGTAACATAATCACCTTGTGGAATGCAAAGTTTTGTTTCCTATAAGATTGTTTTCGTAACAAGACTTGATCAACCTTATTAACAAAAGGATTTTTATGAACAAAATAATGTTTTCACTGTGGTTATATTTGCTCACTTTTACTTTTTCTCCTTCCCAGTCTTTGCTTTTCTTTTGCTAGCTTTGGTTTTGCTAGTTGTTGCTTGTTAGAGTGTCTCATCACTTATGTAGTTTGGTTTTTGGTTTGCTTTTGCTTCTTCTAAAAAAACTGTTTCTGCAAGAAAATCAATTTTCATTCCCTAAAAATTGGCCAAAAATAAAGTTTCCTGAAAAAACCCAGAAAATTCAAAATAATTTTTTCCTCGAAAAAAGGGGCAGAGGAGTACCCAGGTGACCAGCGCCCACACCCTGTAGGCGCACGCCTATGGGTGGCGCCTAGGGGGTGTGGCCCACCTGGGCCCCTTCAAGGTGCCCCCTCACAGCCATCTTCTTTCTCTCCCGAAAAACACCGGAAAACGTGTTCAAGCTCGAGTTCTTTCTGTTCTTGCTCGCGATTTTTGATCTCCTTGCTCAGCCCATCTTTGCTGCTGATTTTTGGAGGGATTGCTCCTTGGTATGTGTCTCCTCCACTTGTCCAATTAGATTTATGATTGGTAGATTGTATCTTGAAAATTTTGCTACTATAGGTGTCAGGTTATGTTAGCTTGCATGCTTGTTCTATTCTTAGATATTTCATTTTGATGCATGTGTAGCCCTCTAGCAAGTTCCTATAGTAGTTTCTCATCATTTATCAACTTGGAAATCACTTGGTTTGATGTTTGTCTAAAAATTTCAGCAAGGAAGATGAGTGCTTATCCACTGAATCAATATGACTTGATGGTGCCTGAGCCAATGAAGGTTCATCATGAGGAAGCAGTCTTTCCTTCCATATATCCATGCCATGAATTTATGAGAACCGCGGGAATCTTCCAGGATTTCCAAACTTTGATTGCCAATGCAGGGTTGGAACACTTTGTTGAAGGTGAACCATTTCAATTTGTTAAGATAACCATGGATTTTGTGCAGGACTTCCGGTTTACTTGGTCTACATATAATCCCATGGTCCATTACAAAATATACAATATACCTGTCGACCTGCCTTTTGCTGATTTCTGTGCAGCAATTAGAGTACCCCAGTGGGGATCTTTTGAGAAGATCAAGGAGAGACCCAAGTCACTTATGGATTTATATGCTGAGATGTGCCAAGGTTTCGACTTCTCCAAGGAAAGTGGTAAAATTCGGAACATTCAGTTCCCAGCCATTAGATATTTTGCCTACTTCATTACCAAGTGTGTTCTTGCTAGAAATATTGCTAGGAAGTTATCTTCTTTTGATCTAGCTTTTACTGCAGCTTGTTTGAATAGGAATAGATCTTATAACTTGGGTGCTTTGATAGCTTACCGTCTCACCACCAACCACGAGAAGGATGGAATTTGTGGAGGTCCCATTGCTTCTAGGTTGCTAGCTTTCCATGGTTTAGAGGCTCACCATTCAGATTATCGGTTCCCTATAGAGAGGCTTGATCTTGAATCCATGGTTTTGTTTCCTTGGGGGCTAATGTGAGAAGTTTACCGTATGAATTATTTTTTGCCCAACATGGTTGGAGAAAGGGTAGGAGTGAGAAAATAGTTTATTTGCCTGCACCTACTTTGTTTAATTTTGATAACAGGCAAGGATGGTCGCTCACGGAGGAGGAGTTTGACACATATGTGGCGGAACTCTCCCAACAAGAGGATAATGTTGTAGAGGATGCCGAAGATGATTCGGTTCAGCCCTCCAACTTGGGAGAGTCCTCATACCAGCAGCCCTCATTTGATTGGGGTGCGTCTTCTTCTTCATCGCAAGCGCCTGACCAAGATCATTCCTATGATGACCCAACAGCTTGGGGTTACTACCCACGCTATTGAGTCCCACTTAGGACAAAAGCCTAAGCTTGGGGGGAGGTATACCGACATCACACTCATCTATATATCATGTTCGGTCAGTTCTTTGTATATCCATTGTTTCACTTTCTTTTTGGTTCTTGTTGCTTCTTTCTCAAAAACACAAAAATACCAAAAATATTTTCGTTGTTTCTCTTGCTTTGTTTGCTTCTTGTTTGGTTTGCCCTTTCTTTGTTTGTTTTTTCTTTATTTGCTTTCTTTTAAAAAATCGAAAACACCAAAAATATTTGTTGTTCTTCTTTGGTTTTGTGTCTTTGCAGGGTTCAGCCGTCCTTAGTGGATTTTGGGTTCATGTTATTATTCAAGTCACACAAGTGAAGGGCAATAATAAAGATTAAGACAACTTGAGGTGTGGTAAGAGGCTAGTAACGAACTCTATTTGTTTTCATTTTTGTACATATACTCATCATTGTGAGCATGCTTAGTCTGTTCATTGTAAGGCGTATGTTACTGATGGATGCTTAGTATTTCTTGCTTGTCTATGATTAGCTCCAACTTGCTAATAGTTTGTAGCATGTCATATGAATGTTTGCTTGCATTGTTTTATTCATATTTTGGTATGATATTGTGGTATCCTCCTCTAAAAGTTTCATGTGAACCGACTTGGAACATGCTCACGCATGCATATGACTAAACAATAGTCAGTAAGACTCGATGATTTATTTTGCCTTGGAGTTCTTGTATCACTTTCATGCCATAATTAGTCATGTTTTGTTGCAAGCATGATTATGACAATTATTGATCTCTAATTTGTCGCTCCCTCTCTTTTGCTAGCCTTCACTTGCACTAAGTATGAGCTCTACCTGTGCTTCCAACTCCCCAAAACCAATATTGCCAACTGTGTCCACCATACCTACCTATTAGCATTGTTTGCTATTTCAGTTCATATTCTATATGCCTTGTTTTGTTCCAAATAAAATGTTTGTTTGTTTTGAGAAAGTTAGTTAGTAAAGCTCTCACGAACTTGATGACACACTTTATTCCTTGCACTTAATAATCTTGAACCATTGTGACCTGTCCATGAAAATTATATGCTGGGAGTCAGCAGAACCGTGCTGACACGGGGAACGCTTTCAACACTTTTTGAATACATATCCAGTTGATACCTTGCTCTTTTGTTTGCGGATGTCGACGGTGTGAAATAAAAGGGGAGCTTGTGAGTTCATGGAGTCTATACATTGTGTTAGAGAAACGCCTGTGCCGCTAGCCTAAGCCATGCATAATCATGGTGGAAACTTGCAGCATCACCATAATGAGAATTTATGAAGCATCCTTAATAAAAAGCTATGCACATAGTAAATAAAAAGATCGCTGAGATGCTCATTGTCTGCTTGCCTTGTTATTTTGATCACGGGATAGCTCCTGTATCATGTGCAAGGGGTACCCCATTGGCGGTTCTGTATGATATGCATGTATGTGCAATGACAAGAACTTGCAGGTAACCAAAGTTGAGTAGCATGCAGAGCAGCCCTCGTACTCAAGGGACTTGGGATTTCCAGTTTATGGTCTGTCAAGCATATAACTCATACTGGACCTCACTTTCACCTTAACCGCATAAAGATGCCTATGATAGGGGCAATGAGAGCTCAAAGCTAATGAGTACCTTCCTTCCAGCATTTGGAAGCCTTTCGAACTTTTAAAAACCTTTTCACAACCTTGTTGAGTCACCACCTATTCTATGAGCACCTTCTTGAGAGCTTAGTTGTCATTCTTGTGTTTGTCTCAAAACTTGGTTAATTATGTCATGATTTGATGCTTGTATCTCTGATATCTTTATCTCTAGTCTTCACTTGAACTTCAGATGTGCCTTGGCATTTTTATTGTGCTCTACAAACAAAGGCAAGCGAGATACCACTCTATCATACCTTATTATGAGCATTGCAATGTTGCTTATGTTTATGTTTCATGCTACTTATTATTATTGAGTTGGTTTCTCTTCATAGCTTGCAATGACTATTGAGTATACTTGGTTGCATACTTCTTATTATGAATGGTTTAAGCATCTACTCCTGTGCTGAGAATATATACATCATGTGAGGAAAATGTGTTCGTGAAAGTTCTTTTATCGCACTCAGTTTTCAACTGAATTACTTGAGGACAAGCAATAAGCTAAGCTTGAGGGGAGTTGATACGTCCAAAACGTATCTACTTTTCCAAACACTTTTGCTATTGTTTCTCCTCTAAACTTGTGTGATTTGGATACAACTAACACGGACTGACGCTGTTTTTAGCAGAATTACCTTGGTGTCTAGTTTTTGTGCAGAAAATCAACTGTCAGGAAAAATCCTGGAAAATATGCCAAAAATTATATTTCACCAGAAGACCCAAGGAGCCAGAAGATGAAACGGAGTGGAGGCCTAGGGGGCCCACACCCCTGCCAGGCGCGGGTGGTCCCTGCCCCGCGCCTAGTGGGGTGCGGCCACCCCAGGCACCCCCTCGGGCTCCCTCTTCGCCTATAAGTTACCGCTTGACCTAAAAACCGAGGGGGCTTCGATGTTTTTCCAGAAAGAGTTCCGCTCTGCCGCCACCATCGGAAACCAAGATTCGGATCCAGAAACTCCATTCTAGCACCCTGCCGGGACGAGGAATTTGGAGAGGATCATCGCCATCGTCATCACCAATGCCTCTCCATCAACCATCGATGTTTCCCTCATCCATGAGTGAGTAATCCCTCGCTGTAGGCTTGGGGATGGTAGAGATTGGATGAGTCCTATGATGTAATCGAATAAGATTGTTAGGGCATAGTGCCTAGTATCTCTATTAGTGCTATTTGACTTTGTTGCAACTTGTTGTGCTTAATGCTTGTCAGTAGGGCCCGAGTGCCATTATCTTAGATCTGAACTTATTATCGAATCATTATGATAGTATTGTTTGTGTCACATCCCAAGATTTTCCAAATCTTGTAATGTGAAAATAAATGAATAAAATAAAACTTTGTTTGATTTTCAGGGCCAGAAGAAACTTTTTAAATTCAATTGGAACTTCAAACCCATTTGAATTAAATAAAATCTTAAAAGGATTTAAAAAGATAAACATTTTAAATAAAGGAAAATAAAATATTTTGGTATTACTATATTGGATCCTTTAATAAAAGATTTGGTTTTCAAAAGAAAAAAAGGGGGATTTATAAATAAAGATTATTTAATAAAGCCAAATTAACCCTTGACCAAACTATGGGAATTAAAACATTTAGTTTTAAATAAAAAATAATAAAGGTTTATTTAAAATAAATAATAAGGAATTATTATCAAATTTTATTCAAATAAAAGGATTTACCATTTTAATTAAAACATCAAAACTTATTAAATTGTTTAAATAAATTTTCCAAGTATTTTATATTTTCTAATAAAAACCTACTAAAGTGTTGTTGTTTTATTTTAGATTTCAAAATAAATATCTTAGTAAAATAAATCCTATTTGAATTAATAACTAAGGCCCATTTTATTTTTACTATTAATGGACCCTATGATAAAATATTATTTTATTTTAACAAATATTTCAAGTATCTAATATTCTCAAATAAAACCTACTGATTTGTTTTTGAAAATATTTGGATTAAATGGGGATTTTATTAATTAAACCAAACCCTATTTTATTAAATAACCCATAGTCCATTTTATTTAATTAATAAAGGGAACCTAAAAAGATTTAAAAATATTATTTTGTTTTGGGATTTGGTTTATGTGGTTAAACAGAACCAAAAATCAAATACAAAGAGTGTTGATTGTTTGAATTATTTGAATGATATCTTGTTGTTTGAATTATGAATTGAATTTCAAATCAGGAAATGGAATTAGAAAAGAATAAAACAAAGTAAACAGAAAAAAAATAAGAGAAAACGACCAGCCCACCATCTAGCCCAACAGCCCAACTCGCAGCCCACCCCCTCTCCCGAACCGTTTTCCTACACCGCAGAAAGAACCCACTGAACCACTGACCGGTGGACCTCCCTCACATTTTCTATTCCCACTGACAGCGGACCCCACATCCTACTGCTCTTGTTCCTCACCCCCCCGCGACCGTTTTCTCCCTCTTTCCCCCGTTTCAGTGATGAATTTGCGGGCATCAATTTGCGTTGAATGCCGCGTTAATTCGCCAGCCATCACGCACGATAAGAGCGCCTCCCTCTCCTCAGTCACTTTTCCCAGACGACGCCTCCACTCTACCCCTAGGCTGCCTCCAATTCTCTCTGTACCGCCGCCGCTCCGACGAGCTTCCCTCTCCGATTCCGACCAAACCCCGCCGCCCCTCTTCTCCCTGACCAAGCTCACATCATTCCCACTCTCAGGCGCATCTGCTAGTACATCCAACTCGACCGCGGGCACCCCTGAGCCTCGCCAACAACAAACTCCAGTACCGCCGCCGTCTGCCTCAACTCCGACGACGCCCACAGGTTAATTCCGACCACCCCGTACCCTCTGGATCACGCACACGTTCTTGCCATGGTCCTACGCAGCTAACCCAACCCTCCGTTTGTCTTCTCGTGGACCACAGTGCCGTCATCAACCTCGACCGAGCGCGTCCGTCGCCAGAACTAACTCCGGCGAGGAATTCTGCCCGACCCCGTGCGCCCCTCGACGGACCACTCCCACGTAGAGCATCAGCGCCTCTCCACTAACCCGGTGAGCACACTCCCTCTCTGCTTCGCTTCAGACGCTCGCCGTGAAATGCAGTCGCCCGCCAAGGCCCGTCAGCCGCCCGACTATGGTCGAGCACGCTAGCACCGTCCGATCTAGATCGCAGCGTCACGATAGATTCACTTACCGAAGGGGTATGCGTCGATCTGCGCCGCACATTTTCAGTTAGATCCAACGCACCTCAGTAGCTGATCCAGCCGAACCGGTATCGACCAGTAAGAACACGCCGCGTGTCACCTTTTTGATTTAAAAACAGATTGAAATCTGATTTAGATAGGATTTTCAAACCCTTATAACTTTTGATCCACACGTCCAAATTTGGCAAATTTTATATCAATGAAATCAGAAGAACAAGCCCTAGTTAACCATGGCCTTAGTTTTGAAAATAGTATCTGTTAGCTTGTTTGAAATTACAGAAACATTTGTGTACTTGTTTAGAGTATAAAAATTGTTTAAAATTGATTTTAAGATTAAATCTTTTGCAAAATGGATTTGTGTGACCTTACTGACCCTAGGAACCAACCCATAGTGTTGAAAATAATTTTTGTGAAATTTAAGTTGAAATAGTTAACTTAGTCATTTTCTAGCCAAATAAACTCATTAAATCTTATTATGGAAAAGTTGTTGCAAGGAAAACCTTGGGAAAAAGTTATGGACCAAACTTACTAACCCAAAACACCAAGCCTTGCCAAGAGCAACTCACTTGGTGAAAAACATAAAGTTTTACTTTAAAAAGAATAATTTTCACCACATAAAATGTTGAATGGATTTTAAAATAGACTTTGGGCAAAACCCTCTAACTAATGACTTTGCCATTTTGGTAAATGACCAATGTGGACCTTACAAAGTTTATAAACCTAGTAGAGACCAACCTTGCAATAGAACCCTCTTTCTACAAGACTTAGGAACCATTGCTTTGTGTATGTGAATTATTGTTTGAATGTTGGAATGCTACTTGATACTATGCTTGTTTGATTGTAGTGAAATTAGCAAAGTGTGAGACTAGCAAGATCAAGAAGTGACTATCATTCCCTAAACAAAAAGGCAAGTTACACTATCATACAAAAAGACCTACTATTTTTCATTATACTTAGTGGATTTTGTAAACATGCATGAAAATGTTTTATACTTATGTTATGCTAATCCTAATAGGATTCCCTATACACTCCTTAGTAAAATATTGAAGTTGTACATGCTTAGCCATGCTATGTTTTGAAAAGAGATACATGTTGAGATTTTACAAAGGTTGTGATAAAGACTTATGTTTTATATAATAAAACAAGGACTCAATGAACCACCTAGGTGGTGGACACTTTATGCTTTGGAGAAGGTGGCAACAAAAGGGAACCATGTCTATGGAAATCACTTTGTGTTGTGCTCCAAATGAAAACCACCTAGGAAACTTAGAGATTGAACATGTTTCTCCAATTGTGGCTTTCGTGTACAACCACATGCTATTATGGCTCTGGATTAGTCAACTACATTAGGAAGACCCATACATTGTCTTTAGTTACCGGACATGGGGATCTGGAATGCTTCATGGGGGCTGAAGACAAGCTAGCAATGATGTATGGGAGGACCTCTTGGAAAGACTTCACACATTCTCGATCACAAGATTACTCCATCTTGGTGAGCACTAATCCAGAGGCCACTGGTGGCAACAAGATGGGATTGTGTCATGTGGGTAAAGTGTACTCCTTCTGCAGAAGTTAATAAAATCTAAGTACTTAGCCGTGTCCCCGGTTATGGACAATACTGAGCAACTAAAGTTTGAACTATGGGAGATCTCGACATTCCAACTTCTAAAATAAAAACTTGATGCACTTGGGGGTACCAAGGAATTCAAAGAGATTTTGTTAAGCTTGTTGCACTTGGGGTTACCAAGGTGCACAAGAGCATGATGTACTTGGGGTTACCAAGGAACTCATGATTTTTGATAAAACTTGTTGCACTTGGGGTTACCAAGGTGCTCAAGGATTTTTGACAAGGACTTGAACACTTGAGTGTTTACCAAGGATGTTCAAGGAACTTGGAAAAAGAGATTTGACAAAGGACCAAAACCATTTTTGAAAAGATAGGACAAATATTGCTTTATGCAAATAAGCCTCAAACTCTACTTAGCCAAATATGCATGTAATGATAGGATCCATTCTTATTATACATAAAAGTGAAACTTGCCAATACAATTCAAATGTATTGACCCTTGTGGCTGTAACTTGTAATGTTGCAGGTTGATTTTTTTAAGTGAAGATTGTTTGATTGACTAGGACTACAAAGCCTACAACCAACATCTGCCTGTGGCACTATGAAGATGAAGGACCCATGACTATATTTATTCCGCTGCAATGTAATGTAATAGCCAAATGAGCTATGTATGATGTAATAAAACTATGTTATTCCTGGTTATAATGTTATAATATGACCCTTGTATCTTGATATTACATCTTAACTGTGGATGCTAGCTATTGATCCAGGGACTATCATTGTAAAACATAGGAGGACTCTACCTTATCAGGTTGGGACCCCTACAGTTTGTGATCTTATCTGCAAGTTGTGTACACATATCATTGTCCGGATCCAAAGGCCCCGAAGTGACAGAAATTGGGACAACCGGAGGGGATGGTTGTGGTGTGAGGATCACATGTGTTCACAGAGTGTTAATGATTTGCTCCGGTGCTCTATTAAAAGGAGCACCTTAATTGCCAGTAGTTCCCTACAGGTCGCGCTGCCACGGGCTGGCTGGACATAAGATGTTGTGCAAGTTCTCATTGCGAGCACATATGACTATATATGGAGCACATGCCTAGGATTGTTTAGTACTTGGATGCTTGTTATCATTTATCTGCAATACCCTAGATCTTGAAGTTACATGTTTAGACTCGTCCATGCAACGCCCGTCCATCCATCCCTATGCCTACCACGCTCATATCCCACTGTTTACTATTACTGTTACTATTGCTCCTGTTTTACTGTTGTTGCTTTTGCTATTGCTACTACCAAACTGTTTCTACTGATAAACTTCTGTGAGAAAGAACTATTTCCAGGTGCAGCTGAATTGAAAACTCAGTTGTTAAGGCTTGCATGTATTCTTTGGCCCCCCTTGTGTCGAATCAGTAAATTGGGTAACACTACCAGCGAAGACTGTTGCGATCCCCTACACTTGTGGGTCATCAACAATCCATGAGTTAACTGTGGGTTTAAGCAGTTCTTTTTCATGTGTCCTGGTTCTCCACATTGGTAACATACTATCTTAGGTTTTGTACACTCCTTTAAAATGTGGCCCCAAATTCCACAGTTGTGAAATATTTTCTCTGTTTTGTATGTCATATGTGGATTCAGACAATTCTTCGTCATATGTCCTCGGACCTGACATGTTGTGGTCTGTTTTTGAATTCTCTTTTCCTTTCCATAAGGTGCAACAATATCATCATCTACTGATATATGTGCACTATCCAACAATTCCTGGAACTCCTTTGCACGCACAATCCTGAGCTGCATCTTCATAACTGCTTGTAGTCCTTTCATGAGCTTCCTTTGTCGTTTCGCCTCCCTGTTTACTTTATCACTAATGTACTTGGATAAATGGTTAAATTCTCGTACATGTTTTAGGACTGGAAGATTCTTTTTCTCTAAGGCTTCATTATCCTTCCTTTTCCCATTGTTCTGATGAACAAATTCTTCTCGAAATTTCTTTTTGAACTCAGCCCAGGTACTTGCACCTCCTTCCAGGATTACAAACTTGGACTTCTCCCAACACATGGATGCGGTTCCTGTCAATAGATAGGTAGCATAGCACACCTTTTCTTCATCCTTGCATCCCACACTTTTAAGCTTATGGGATGTATACATTAACCAATTCTCCGCCTCAATAGGTTCTTCAACCATGGAAAAACTCCAAGGTTTGGTTTCTAAGAATTCCACCAGTTTAACTCTTGGATGTAATTCCTTGAATTGCTTCTCTTGCCTAACCTTTAATATCTCCTGGTAAAACTGGTTCTGCCTCTCTGTTTCAACCTTTCTTCCTTCTTCCATACCCCTCATATACTGAAGAACTTCTTCATTGGTGGTTAAATACAACTTTTGATTTGATCCTTCCTTCAGAATTGCCTTGTTAGCCTCCTTTTGTTGTATCACCAACATCTCATGAGCCTTCATCTTTCCAACATTAAAGTGATAATTCGCCTCTCCCTCACGTGAACCCATTTTCCCTTCTAGACCTGTACATCAAGTAAGGACTCCATGTAACATCATGCATATGCCCATAAAGTTCAAACTTCATGCACAGACCTAGTCACACAATAAAATCCAATAAAATCCAACAAATCCAAATATTACCTCTAGCAAACATACATCCAAAGCCTGTAGAAATAGTACATCGAGTAAAACATCTCTTGTACTTAGTCTTTGATGTTATACACTACAATTTTTGATACATATTAGTGTATGGACTTCTACCATTATATACTTATTTGTATGTATCATAATGTTCTTTGCCTCCTAAATTACACCATTTGCCCATTTGCAAAGGGATAACTTTTGGCAAAATTTGATACAACTCCAGTGATAGTCGGCTAATTCACTCTATAACTGGTTATAACATAATTATCCTTGAAGTTATATACTAAACATCATCCTCACATTTCTACCCTTTGTTTCTAATCTTAACTTCATTAAGCATATTTATTATAACAACGAATAATTCTCAAGTTTTAACCAGTTTCATAACCTACATAGATCTACTTGTACTACAAGAATACTGCCTTTTTATTCATGCCACTATGGATTTGGCATATTCCATGGGGTTAGATAAGCATAACCCTATTTGTTACTCTCTATTAAAATTCTATTCTTCATGTAATAGCTTTTAGTTAAACCAAACATCAGTTACTTTCCCTACAATAACATGTTGTTTAAGGTTTTGGGGCGTACTCCCCTGGTATTTACCACGAGTATAGAGATGATAACAGAGTTTTACTTCATTTCATGGTTTCTTTTAGTAAGATAACACCATGACTAATTACTCCCTTATGAGGCACTCTGACTTGGTGATATGCTACTCTAGTCTAGTTATAGTATAGAATAGTCTAGTAGAAGATATATTGCCTACTTACGAAATACTTGATAGGTACTTCCTAATATAAATAGTAGACAAGTAACCATTCTATAATAAAAATAACCTAAAACTTCCACTAAGGTGTGACAAGGTTATTCTCAAGTGAATATCCATCACTCGTACAAAGATATATGGTGTAGATAAGATGGCTTCCTATAGTCACTATCCAACCTACAGGTTCTACCCATTTACTAGGTTTCCAACCTAAGGTCAAAGCATATGCTCTGATACCAGTTGCGGTGACCCAGCATACCACTACATGATGTAGTACACTATAGTCATTGACATAGCACCAATTGAACACCGTTCCATTCGTATTATATCCCTCAGAGTGGTACAATAGAAACATCACGGGTCCAAGACATTACTTTAGATTACATATAACATATTACAAAAGATCCAGAGAACTTCCTCGATCAGTGAGGAATATTATACAGAAGGGAACAGAAAGATACACTTGGAGTTTACTTTAGGAGTACTACTATTAGTAGATATATAAGGCTTGAAAGTGCTATTATAGTATTGTTCCATAGAAGTAGGTTCTAGATTCTAGAGTTTTATTTATATTCTACGCCTCATCTTGACTTCCATAGCTTCTGGTATGGTCTTTGAATTCGTTGATCTCCATCTGACGAGGTTTGATCTTGTCAATGCCCATTGTTATGAGCTTGGGTTTTGGATAAGATGGGGGTGCTGGAGATCATGGAACGGTTAACAGACAAGCAACCAGGGGACACGAGATTTACACAGGTTCAGGCCCCCGGAGGGAAAACCCTACTCCTGCTTGTCTGCTCTTGATTACGGTAGAACCGAAAATTACAGGGGTGCGCAGATGCAATCTGGCGTGGAGGTGTGTATGCGGTGGAAAGGATTGGCCCTCCTCGCTGTGCCCTCCTAGACTTTATATAGAGTTAGGAAGGTCTCGGGCACAGATCGAGTTGGTTACAAGTTTAGGGTTTACCCCATTGAATATTCTATCTGTTCTAGTCTTGCTCTCCAAGGATCCAAAGATGTCATGGGCTTGGGCCACCCAAAAATCCTCATAGGCCATGTATATTCTTGTGGGCCTTCCTTGGGCTGGACCAGGTATGCTAACGTCGTGTACCCGCAGGGTATAACCATGTCAGTAGCCCCCGAGTGTTTAGTCGAATCGTAGATTCGGCTGAGGACTCTTCGATCTTTCGGGTGCAGCTGTTTCTGTTCATCAGGAAAAGAATGATTTTAGTGTGTAGGGATTGTTGATGCGTGTGCCTGACTCTCCTGACGGATCAGGGTCAGTTAACTGTCTTAGGACAAAACAACACGATCTTCTTCAGATTCGAGTCCCTAGACTCGAACCCGGAACAAATGCCGGCGTAATTTGACTCAGGCCGTTGAGGACTTATAGGAGTCGAATCCCAATAGCTTTCGAATGATGTACCCAACGCGTCCGTCAGGATTTTCTTCGCGCCTGTTGACACAAATTTTTACTAGCAGAGCACAGTCGGGTGTGTTACCAGGCCATCAGATGGTATCTGTAAGTCTTATCTTTGCGTCGCAGACATAGCATCCGAAATTTTATCACTGCGTAGGTGTTTTGGGTGGCCAAGGAGGGTGTTACTCACTTAGCGTTGGTTGGGGCAAAGTTGCCAAAAAGTTTTTGCATTTGGATCTAAAGGATCGCAGTCGAAAAATTCATAGGGTGCGCGGCCAGAACTCCCTATGGGAGTAGCCCCCGAGTGTCTATTCGAGTTGTAGACTCGAGCAGATACTTTAGTTCAGCCATTTTTAGCTTCAGGTCCGTAGGACACAATTTTTTGGATGCTTGAATCAATCCTCCCTATGGGAGTAGCCCCCGAGTCCGTAATGGAGTTGTAGACTCGACGTAGGACTCAAGAATCAATGTTGGTGTAGTACCTTAATCATGCCTTAGGTGCGCGGCCAGCACTCCTGATAGGAGTTGCCCCCGAGTAGTTGCTCGAATCGTAGATTCAAGTGAGTACTTTTAGCTGTTAGCCGAAGATTTCTAACTGTTGGTAGTGTGGTTTTATGACGTCAGTGCTGATGATCGGTGACCTCAACCGTCTGCGGAACCAGAGGTGACGTGACTGGATGAACGTGGGTCCCACTTTATGACTTGGAGTTGACTGGTCATGCACGACGTGGCAAGAATTACGGTGTCTCCTCGGTTTCCGTGCATAGTGGACAGCGTGCGAGCGACAGTTTGCTGCTGTGTTGACACGTGGACGGTAGGATCTGATCCTGGCGTTAGGGCTTCCAGATGAACCGTCCCTGTTCATCGTCTTCGTCCTTATAACTGTGGGGAAAACTGTAGTTTGTTTTCACCTTAGCCATTTGCTTTCTACTGCCTCCATTTTCTTGAGATTTTTCCTCTGCGTGTTGGACATACTCCGATCGTTCCCTTCCTCATTCTTGCGCGCACGCCACCGCCGTCGACGCGCCATGATGGGGAAATCGAAGAAGGCCTTCACCGGAGCGGGCACCAGTGCTGCTACCGACTGCAAGAAGGGCACCACCGCTGCTCGTGTCATCGAAGGTGGGTGGCGGCGCTCGGAGACGCGCGAGGGCGACCTGCGCAAGTTGCGTGAGGCGGATCCCGCAGGACAAGGACGCCATCAGGATCCCCGGCGATGAGGTAAATCCCCGTCCGCCCGCAGGATTTCGGGTGATGTTTGTTGCTTTTGTCCTTCGCGGCCTCTCGCTCCCAGTCCATGATTTTCTTTGTGGATTGTTGTTCTTCTATGGCATCCAACTCCACCATCTTTCGCCAAACTCTCTTATCCACATCGCCTGCTTCATTGCTTTTTGCGAGAACTGGCTCGGTATCGAGCTGCACTTTGGCCTCTTCCGGAAGCTCTATTCTGTGAAGAGGCAGTCCGGCTCCGACGGAGTTTCTCCGATCAGCGGCTGCATCATTTCTTATTGATCTACTGTTCTTTTCTTAACTTTTTCTATGTCTGAGTCCATCCAATACTGGTGGAGGAAGTGGTTTTATATCCACGACTCCACAGTGGACGGGCAAAACTTTGGCCTTGCCCCTTTCGACTCAACCGAGGAGATCTTGAAGAAGAGATCCTGGAAGAATCATATCCTGGAGGGCGAGGTGGAGGAGATAGAGGAGCTCTACCATCGGGTGGAAGCCCTCCAGGTGGTTCCGGAGAAGGAGGTGAACGGTGTGGATATCATCCGCACCTTCCTCAAACGTCAGGTGCAGCCACTCAAGGCTAGGGCGCATCCGATGTTCCTTTATTCTGACCGTCACAATCCGACGAGAGTTGCGGCTGAGGATCTCTCCAAGGGGGACCTCGACAGAGTTCTTCGGCCACTACTGAAGTACAAGTCTAACGAGGACATTCTGGGGAAATCCCGGACGCCCCCTTTCAGTGCCTCTCGACAGTTCCGCAGGTGTAGATTTGTGACGTGCGCATAGCGCCTTTTTTGAGTGCTTTTACTTATAATTACTTGTTCTAAAAGTTTTTGTCTTCATTGTGCAGGACCTCAAGGTGGCTGGCATGGTGCCTCCACTACCCGAAAGGTTTCTGGATGCGCCGGACAACGAAGTTGTGGACTCCGAGTCCGAGCTTCCGCCGGTGCAGTCACCGACTGAGGAAGCCCCTGAGGCGAGCGAGGGGTAGAACTGAAAGCGGGTACGAAGCTCGAGCAAATCTTCGGATGCCTCGACTCTGCCGACGCCTAGGGACTCGCCGTTCCTTGTCTGCCACAGTGGAGGTGACGGTGCTTCTTCCTCGCCTATCTCGGCCGTGCCTGTGCGAGCTGTAGCGCCGCAGCCGCCGGCCAAGAGCAAGAAGGAAGAGAAGAAAGGAAAGAGGGCACTGCCCATTTTCGACTTGAGCGACATGGACTCGTAAGTTTCTTTGGATGCGATTCATTCATTTTTTGTGTTCTTGGTTTCTTGCTTTTGATTGGTATTTTCCTTGCAGCCACTCCTCTGAGGGCTCTTTTAGTGAGGCCACTCAGGAGGCAGTAGGGGAGTCGAAGATGACGCCTCCTCCCTCTCAGACGGTGGCCACCTCTGGGGGCGATGCTTTGAAGCCTTCTCCGCAGGAGGCTCGAGTGATCGTCTCCCAGAATACTGCACCGGGACCTTCGGAGTCTCCGTCTGAGCATGTAAGTTGTTTTCTCTCTTGCTGTAGGGGAGCCCCCGGGCCTTAATTTCGGATGATCTGCTGATTTTGCCTCCTTTCTGCGTGTCTCGGGGGAATCCCCTGAGCATTTTTCATGTGTTTGATGTCTTGGTCGTTTCTTGGGTGCAGCCCCCGAGCCCTTTTTGTGATACTTGGTTTCTTATCGCATCCCTTTATGCATGGTGCGAACCTGCTTGTGCAGCAGCACCTGGCGCTGGAGGTCAGCATGCTGCAGCTTCAAGGTACATGCTGAATTGATCCTATTCTTTTTCGTCTGCTTGCTAGCTTCTGGAGCTCATGTATGTTCTTGTTGCTTTTGTAGATGAGAATAATACTGCCCTCCACGAGCTTGATGCTCTCAAAAAGAGCCTTGGGCGAGCGGAGAAGAAGGCCGAGGATGCTGTTGGGGCGAAGGAGCGCTTGCAGCAGGAGCTGGGTGATGCCACAACGGCCAAGGAGCGCCTGTAGAGAGAGGCTTCGGATCGCGAGGAGCAGCTCGCTACTGTTGCGGCTACGCGCGAGAAGGAGGTGGCCGAAAAACTGATGGCTGCTGCCAGGGCCGTCTCCAGTGAGTTCTTTTGCTTCTCTTTGGTTTTTTCGGCTGCTGCTTCTCCATGCCCTTATTCAATTCTTACTGTACCTTTCTTTTGCCCCAGATGCTGCGGGCATTGAATTCGATCGCACTGCCCTGGAGCACGGTAGCGCTCTGGATGATGCCGTTGCGGTGGTCGAAGACCGCTGCAGTACTGCGGTTGGCTCCCTTGCCAAGGACAAGGAGATCCTCGGGCGCTTCTACAAGGAGCTCGTTCCCAAGGGCGCCACCCTAGAGGATGTGGATTCTTTGGCGGATGCGCTGTCAGCGGATGCGCCAGCGGCCTACAAGCGTAAGAAGAAGGGCATCGGCACTTCCATGGGCCTGGCTATGGCCCTGGCGTCCGGGGCGGAGCTGGATCTTCATTAGGTCACCTCCCAGATGCCAACGGCTCCCGACGGTTCCGAGGTAGCCTTTGCTCTCTATGCTTCTCGCTGTAAGCGCTATGGGCCGAAGCTCATTGACCTTCTGGCGGAGTATGCGGCGAGGCAGCAGGAGGAGGTCAAGAGAAGGCACTCTGGCTCCAAGGCCACTCAGGATGCGGCTGCTTAGGCTTTGTAGTTGTAGGATATTTGTCTTCTACTTTTGTTGTAATATTTGATGAACAATTTCCCTGTGCCATGCAGTGGCCTTTTGTTGTATATAAATGATCCTTCGAGCTGTTGCTCAGTCATGTGTTGTTCATACCCTTGTCTGTTTTCCTTTAGGGACCTTCGGGTGAGGACCCCGTCGATACTTCGTCTGCTCTGCAGTCGCGACCATCTTTGGATGATGCCTCGCAGCTTTTTTTTCTTCGTGACCACGTCCGCAGTCTTGACAAGGAGATACTTGGCGTCCGAGGCCATGCGGATGTATGGAAATCGAAGGCGGAGCGAGCTACCACGAGGGTCGAGTATCTGATGGGCGAGCTGTGGCAGTTGGCTGAGCAACTGCAGTTTAAGTTTCTTCAAGCTGCTGATCGTTTTCGGATGCACCTGGTTTGGGAGAAATCTTACTCTATAGTTGTTGCAGGTGCCAACCTTGTTCCGAGGGAGGATAAGGAGCGCGTTGCAGTTCGAATCAACTGCTTGACCCAGCAGGATATGGAAGCCGGAGGCTTTTTCTGGATGGACCACGACCATGCCACGGTCCTTGTGACTGTGAAGGATCATGCTCATCAGGTGTCACGAGTGCTAAGGCAGGTGAAGACTTCTTTGGCGTCGATTCTGCACATCATGTTTCCCCTTGATGAAGCGTCTTCGACTCTCTGGGGTTTGCTGGCGAAGTTTCGAGACGTGCATCATGTCAGGGAGTTAGTGCGGCACCAGTTGGTTGCGGGGGTGAAGGCCGCCCTTTCCCTCGTGTGGCTGCATCGCCCTAATGTTAATCTTGCGGCTGTGGCGGCTGGGCCGCCTCCTCGGCCAGATGGTGGCCTATGGGACATGCGCCCACACTATGCAGCTGTTAGGCAGTATGCCGAGGAGGTTGTAGATCTTTTTGAACATCGTGCGCAGGTGATCCTTCAGAATAGGTAGGTCCTGTAAAAAAGGTAGATGTAAAACTTATATGTATTTTGACTAGGCGTGTTGTGCCCTTTGTTGTAAAGGTTAATTGTATTAGCATGTGGTGCTTGGTTGTATGCATGCCCTTTTCGTTAGCCTGACGTGATCAGCTACTCAAGTGTACATGCGTTATACTCAGTCGACGAAGTTGTGAGGTGAGGGGGAGCCCCGAGTGTTTTGTAACATAAAGAGATGTGAGGAAAAGAGAAATTTTCGGGCGAGACACTTAGCTTTATTCATATCGTAATGAGGAGGTACATTGTTCGGCTGAGTAGCCTTATTGAAAGTAAAAAAAAAAGGGGAATAGCTAGGGATAGAAGCGTCGCAATTGTGCGACGTTCCATGGATTGGAGTATGCGACTCTAGACTCCACGTGCTTGAGGTAGTAGGCAGCACCTGGGATGACTTTGGTGACGACGTATGGTCCTTCCCAGGGTGACTCGAGCTATTTCGGCCGCTCTTGCTTGAGTCGTAAGACGAGGTCTCCTTCGACGAAGGACCTTGGGCACAGCCGACGGCTGTGATAGTTGCGGAGGCTCTGCTGGTAGACCGACGAGTGAGCCATAGCGATGTCACGTGCCTCGTCGAGTGTGTCGACGGCATCTTCGAGTGGGGCCGTCGATTCAGCTTCGCTGTAAGCGACGACCCGTGGGGCCTTATGGCGTACTTCCGCAGGCAACACGGCTTCGGCTCCGTGCACCATGAAGAAGGATGTGTAGCCAGTTGAGCTGTTTGGCATTGTGCGCAAGCTCCATAGGATGGAGGGTAGATCTTCTACCCAGGCTCCCGCAAGCCGTTCGAGTGGGCTGAGTAGGCGTTTCTTGATGCCTCCTCCTACGAGGCCGTTGGCCTTTTCGACCTGCCCGTTGGTTTGCGAGTGTGCCACGAATGCATATGATATGTTGATCCCGAGGCCTTCACAGAAGTCCTGGAATTCTTTGGAGATGAAGTTCGACCCGTTGTCCGTGATGATGCTGTGCGGTACGCCGAACCTGTAGACTATGGATTCGAAGAACTTCACGGATGTTTTATCCTTTTGGTTGGTAATGGGCATGGCTTCGATCCACTTGGTGAACTTGTCGACTGCGACCAGGAGGTAGACGTGGCCTCCTTTCGAGGACTTGGATAGTTTTCTGATCATGTCGAGGCCCCCATTGGGCGAAGGTCCAGGCAAGGGATATGGGCCTGAGCTCCGATCCTGGTGCGTGCGACTTATCTGCAAACCTCTGGCAGCTATTACACCTTCGGACGATGTCCTTGGCGTCGTTCATGGCCGTTGGCCAGTAGAACCTAGCTCGTAGAGCTTTGGCGGTGAGGGCGCGGCTTCCCGCGTGATGGCCGCAGATGACCTCGTGGATTTCTTGGAGGATGGTTTTGCCGTCACCGATGGTGATGCAACTTTGGAGTACACCCGAAATGTTGCACCTGTACAGTTCACCATTGATGATGGTGAAGGCCTTGGACCGGCGAGATATGCGCCGAGCATCTGTTGGGTCATCAGGCAGTTCCCTTTTTATCAGGTACCTAAGGTACGGTTGCATCCATGTTTCCTCGATTGCCATGACCTGCATCAGGTTGACCAACGCGACCTCCATGTTGAGTTTTTTGGGTCCTTCATGTCCTTCGGGTAGCGCATCCCCCGAGTGCTCTGCTTCTTCGGGTGATCCCTTGGGGAATTTCCTTTTGATAGAAGGCACGCAGATTTGTTTGAGGAACACACCTGGTGGCACCCGTGCGCAGGTGGAGCCGATGTTGGCGAGTATATCGTCTTCCTCATTGCTTTCCCTTCCAACATGCTGAACCTCGCAGCTGTCAAAGTCTCCTTCGAGTGAGTTGTAGAGTGTGCGGTACACGATCATGTTGGCGGCGTGTGCGTCACACTCGTTCATCATCTGCTGGACGAGAAGGTTCAAGTCACCGTAGATGACTAAGCGTGTTGCGCCGCAGATCTTGGCCATCTTCATGCCGTGGATGAGGGCCTCGTATTCGGCTTCGTTGTTGGAGGCTCGAAATTTCATCCGGAAGACATACTTCATCTTGTCGCCTTGCGGGGATGTCAGTATGACCCCGGCTCCTGCTCCAGCCTCGCGCTTGGAGCCGGCGAAGTGCATCGTCCATGATTGTGTCATATCCGGGGTGTTCGACAGATGTAGCTCCATCCAGTGGACGAGGAATTCCGGTAAGACCTGAGACTTGATCTCATGGCGCTTCTTGTAGACTATGTCTAGAGGGGACAGCTCGATGCCCCACATCGCCACGCGTCCTGTGGCTTCCGGGTTGTTTAGGATGCTGTTTAGAGGTGCATCGTTGATGACCATCACCTGCTGCTCCTGGAAGTAGTGGCTCAGCCGACGAGCCGTCATGAACATGCCGTAGGCGAGTTTTTGGTAATGAGGGTACCTCTGTTTTGTTGGCGTCAATACCTCGCTGAGGTAGTAGATTGGGCGTTGGACCCCATGAGTCTTGCCATCTTTGGGTCGTTCAACCACGAGCACGGTGCTTACCACCTGATGCGTGGCTGCTATATATAGCAGTAGAGCCTCGCGTTCCTTTGGCGTGACCAGGACGGGCGAGGTGGAGAGCAGCCGCTTTAGATCTTCGAATGCGTCGTCTGCTTTAGGTGTCCACTCGAATTTTTCTTCTTTGCGTAGCAGCTGGTAGAAAGGCGGAGCCTTCTCACCCATGCGGCTGATGAATCTGCTCAACACCGCGATGCGCCCAACGAGTTGCTGGACACCTTTGAGGTTCTTCGGTTTCTCCATGGCCAGTATGGCCTGGATTTTCTTCGGGTTCGCCTTAATCCCTCACTGGGAGATGAAGTAGCCAAGAAGTTGGCCAGATGGGACGCCGAAGGCGTACTTTTCTAGGTTCAGCTTGATCTTGCCCGCGGAGATCGTCGATCAATGTCTTGGCTTCCCTTGTTTTGACTACTATGTCATCGACATAGACCTATATGTTGCGACCGATCTGGCTCTTCATGCATGCCTGCATGCACCGCTGGTACGTGGAACCTGCGTTCTTCAGCCCGAAGGGCATTGTGTTGTAGTAGAATACTCTGAACGGCGTGATGAACGCCGTTTTTTCCTGGTCTTCGACCTTCAGTCGAATCTGATTGTAGCCTGAGTAGGCATCGAGGAAGGAGAATTTCTCGCATCCTGTAGTCGAATTGATTATCTAATCGATCAGAGGGAGAGGGAAGTGATCCTTCGGGCAGTGCTTGTTGAGCGATATGAAGTCCATGCACATCCGCAGGATGTCCGTGTCCTTTTTAGGGACCAACACAGTGTTGGCTAGCCACTTGCTTTCCTTGATCTCCCGGATGAAGTCGGTGTCGAATAGTCTGTTGACTTTGACTCCGACGGCTTCGTCCCGTGTAACATCCCAAAAATACTAAACTTGTATCATCAAACTCTAATCATCAAATTTAGGGTTAACAAAAACTTTTCTAATTAAAAATATGAAAGCATTCATATGTGTGTGTATTAAATTTTTGATTCTTTTGAATTGCCTTGGTTGTGTGTTTCTTTGCTTGTAAAATGATTCTTAGGTGAAATAAACATCATCTAAACAATCCCCACACTTTTCCCAAAGACAAACAAATCAAAACAAACAAATTAAGTGAATGGTCACTTTGGCCAAATTAACTCCCATGCCTACTTTGGCTATCCCTAACTTTCAAAACTTAACAGAAACATGTATGGATCTTTGCACCCCTTGATAGTACTCATAACAAAGTACCAAGGACCACTTTGTGATCATCCAAAAACATTTGAATGCATACTTTAAATGACAGTTTAAAATTGAATCTATTTCATATGGGAAGATCCCACTTTTTCAAAAACCACTCAAACAAGCTCAATTTTCAAAACCCAAGCATCCACAGACTCACCAGCACATGCCTAGCACACCCGCCAAAAATCTTTTCAAAATTCAAAACTTGATTTCTTGCGGCCATTTCATCAAACACTTGGAGGCAACAAATCAATCTGGCCAAACTTCACTGTTTTGAGCAGTAAATTGGCTAAGCAATGTTCACCATTGATCACCCTTGTCTCCCCCAGTGCCAACCAGTGCTTGGACCAACCCTATCCCCTACCCTTTGCCCCATGCCATGCCAACCCGAGCACCCCCTTGCCAGCCGACCATGGCAAGCTATAAGGAGCGTTCGCCGTGCCTAGCCACCATGTCCAGGAGGCAGCCCACCGTTCACCGCTACCCCTGTCCAGCGCTCAAACCCTGCCATCCATTGGACCACACGCCCAAGCCATGCCAAGCTTCTGTGAGCGCATGTCGAGAGCGTGCCAGAGCGCCACCCTCGACACAGGCCCACAGACCGCGGGCCGCCCTCGCCGCGTGCATGCGTGATCACCACCGCCCCAGCAACCCCACACACACACCCGTTCGCCGCCCCATGCCTCACAGCCACCGCTCGCCGTCGAAGACGCCGCCTCTACCGCGCAGAGCACCGCACGTTCCCGACCGTTTTCCACCACCCCTACACGCGCATTAAAGCCCTAGAGCATCGCCAGGAGACCACCGATCGATCGCCAACCCCAGCCATGCCGCTAGATGCCCGTAGCCGTGTCGCCACCGTCGCCTGCCCATCCCGTTCGGTCTCGCCGTCGGGCCTATAAAAGAAGGCCACCCCTAGCCGATTGAAGCACACCATCTCACTCTCTTCACCTCACTGATCGTTCCACCCCTTAGCCGGAGCAAGGCGAGCAGCGCATCGCCGGAGCTCGCCGTTGCAGAGGAGAAGAGGAGTCGTTGATTTCGTCCACCCCCGGAGCTGCCGTGACCACCCCTGAGTTCGCCGTCGTCGACTTCGTCATTTGCCCGACTCGCCGTTGTCGCTGGAGCCCCGGTATTCCTCCTATGCAGCCCCACTGAGCCGCTAGGGTTCAAGCTCGCCGGTGACCTATTCATCGTCGACGACGACCCTCAGCCGTAGATCTTCATTCTAATCCAATGTACCACATCGCCCCGTACCGCTTCTCGTTTAAAGAGCCACTTACCGGTGGACCCCCCTGTCAGCTGAGCCCCGCGCTGCGGAGTGAAACTGGGCCGGCCCATTACCCCTTCCCGCGCATCCCACTCATTTGAATTTAGATTTTTCTATTTTCATTCAAACACGGTTCTGTACCTAGTTTCAAAAATCAACCCAGCTCGATTCAGTGAACCAAATTGAATGAAACCAATTTTGTTAGAAAGGTCTTTAAATTCTTAATCCAAGCCCGTTGGATTCAAATCATTTGGATCTGTAGATCACCCTTGATAAAAATAACAAGGAAAAAGCTTTTCTGCATTCAAATATTTTTCAAATTTAAACCATAATAGATTTTGAGTAGATTCCAACTCTCAAAAATCACATTTGACCATACCTTTCAGAATATATAAAAATATATGGGTTTACTTATAGAAATAATGTCCAAGTAATAAAAGAATGCCACATAGGCATTTCTAGTCACTTTATTTAATTAAAATAAAAAGTTTAAACCTTATTAAATGGTGACACCACTTTAAATCACATTCCCATGTACTAAAATATGTGGTGATGACATGTGTCAACATGATCCCATGTTTGGTTTGGAGAATATTAAATCTTAAGTAGTTTTTCAATGAGTAGAAATTACTTTTCTAAAAATAAAATCAATAAGACAAATGCTTTAGTCTTGTAATGTTAGTGATGATGCCAGATAATCTATAGAACCCCTTTGTGTGATGATTGAAAGTAGTTAAGTATCGTTTGGTGATTGTGTACCTCGTATTTACTTATAGACGCTAGTACCGACCAAGGATACGAGGAGGAAGGAGGATACTACGAAGAAGAAGCCAAGGAGAAGTTCAACCACTGCTCTGCACAAGGCAAGCCTAATACTACTAGTTGAATGTGCAAGCTAACATTTGCAATTATGAAAGTAGATAACCTATGCAATGCACTAAGAATGCTTGGTTGGACACATTTGATGATACCCAATCCTAGTTTTACTTGCAAGCTTTCTACTTTAGTTCTTTATCAAAGCTATTTCTTTAGAGTTTATTTAAGTGACTTGTAGATTCTAGGAGGATATTTGAAGGTTGCATAAAGAGCATTAAATTTGGCCTAAGCTAGATAATCTTGATGTCATCCCAAGGCATGAGATGGTACTTAGTTAAAACTCCACTTGTTTACCACCCTTCATTAGTACTCACCCCACTTGTAGATGCTAGTGCTAAGCATAAAACTTGATCAACTTTAGATGGGAATACTTGGTGGAAAAATGTTTATGAAAACCTTGGAATGATGGATCATTCTACTGAGATGTTTTGGCATGTGTTTCCAAACACCAGATGATTTTGGATGATGAAAATATTAAGGCATGAGCCTTAGCCCTTTATAAAATTGATGGTTATCTGGATGCCATACCATTCCAATTTTACCGTACAACCACAATACCCGAAGATTTGGTAGGGCTTGACTGGAAATTTATATACGTTAGTATGGGTTCCCTCACGGCCAAGGTCTGAGCTGAGGCTACCTTGTGAAGATTGTCCACCTGTGCAGTACCCAAGATGACAGTTGGTCATGGTTGGGAGGCCAAACTCACAGGAGAGGTGCTTATACTAGGGCGTGTAATTGAAAGGTTAGGATTGATTATCCGCATACTGAGTATGGTGAATTCAGGATTTGTTCCTGACGGATGTATCGAATGTTGTGGTGAAAGTGTACAATCTCTGTAGGGTGTCAAACTATTCGAATAGCCACGTCCGCGGTTATGGACAGTTGGAGTGGCCATACTGTTCCCCCGTCAGATGTTTTCAAAATGACTTGTGAAATGAATTGAGATTTTGACTTGACCACAACAAAGTTGTGATATGAAATGCAAGTTCCCACTTAGGTGTTATAAAATCTCAACTAGTTTCTTTGCTACTAAACTTAGTAGAGGCAAATCTGGCTTTTTGCAAAACAACCCTAGAGCCTAGTGTCCCATTACAAAAACCCCCTTCACTTGTTAGTATTAGTTTGCGAGTACTTAAAGAATACTCATGGCTTTTTCCCTGGCTATTCCCATGGCCAGACTATGAAGAGGAGTACCAGGATGATGGACCCCGGGAAGGTTACGACAACTAGGATCATCTCCCATCGTCAGCATTGCCTATGACCCCGAAGATGGAGCTTTGCCTACGCTACCGTTATTATTACGTATTTCCGCTGCTTGAGTTGTATTAAGAACTGTATCATGAGATCCTTATTTGTGTAAGACCTTATGTATGGTTTGTAATGGATGATGTACTGTGGTATCCAATTCTGTTATGTCTCGCAAAAATGGTAATCCTGGGATTGCGATGTATGGCATAACAGGCATCTGGGATTAAAAATTCGGGTGTTGACAGCACATGGCTCGGACAATCATCAAATGGACTGTTTGACGGGCTTGGCATCTGGAAATACATTGAGTGCATGCTCGGCGAATTCCCTGGGAACTCCTGGCATGTCCGCAGGACACCAGGCGAAGATTTCCCAACGCTCGCGGAGGAATTCGACAAGCGCGCTTTCCTATGCGGGGCTGAGGTCGTTGGCGATCAGCACCGTCTTGGAGGCGTCCATCGGATGGACCTGCACCTTTTTCGTGTTGACCATGGAGTCGAATGACATATCGAGTGATTTTTGCCTGGAGATCGGGGTGCCCCATTGTCTGTCACCTCTCGAAGCCTTGTGAGCTCCTCCTGCATGCCGAACGACTGGGAGATTCTGTTGAAGTCCCTGTCGAAGTGGTCTGATCGGGTGAAGCTGCCCTGGACTGTGATGACGCCCCTAGGTCCTGGCATCTTGAGTAGCAGGTATGCATAGTGCGGTACTGCCAGGAACCTTGCGAATGCCACGCACCCGAGGATGGCGTGGTATTGTGATGGCCAGTCCACGACTTCGAACTCGATCCGCTCACACCGAAAGTTGTCGGGTTTGCAAAGATGACATCGAGCCATATCATTCCCAGGGGTAATATGCCCTTCCCTGGGACTATATCGTGGAAAGTTGTGTCGGATTGTTCCAGGCTGCACAGCGGGATCCGCATTGCTGCTAGGGTGCTAGCAAACATCAGGCTGATGTCGCTGCCGCCGTTCATGAAGACGCGGCTCATCTCGAACCCTCCGATCTGCGCCTTGAGCACCAGGGCAGCATGACCTAGGCGAGGGGTCTGGAGGGGGTGATCCAAACGACTGAATGTGATGCAAGACTCCGAACCGCTGAGGTACTCAGGTATTGCGGCTGGAGCGGTCACGGCCAAGCTGACCTGGCGGGTGACCTTATTTTGCACCCTGTTTGTTGGGCGCCCCTTTTAGATCATCAATGACCCTTTCAGCACGGGGTACCCATTTACGCCATTGTTCTGCATGGATGCGATCAGGTGATTCGAAGGTCCCACAGGTGGTGGTGGAGGAGCTTCATGGGCGATGTCACCTGGTGCAGGTGCGTGTCCGAACCCAGGGTTCGGGATCTGCTGTCTCATCTGGGCCAAGCCCTCGCTGAGTTTTTGGAACTTGCGGCAGTCCTTGAGCATATGGCTGGCCTTCTTTTTGCCATCCTTCTTGTCGATGTAGAAGTGGATGGTGCATGGTCCCGACAAATTATCATATGCCGAGGGTTCGTCGTCGTGGCCGCGGCGTTTCCACATTTGCGTTGGGCGTCCTCCATTGCGGAAGTTGTTTCCACAGTATCTGCCGCTGCTGCAGTTGCTTTCATAGCGGCGGTCGGCGTAGCCAGCCGCGACCATGTCGGGTCCGTCACGATCGTCGTAGACGTGCGATCTTCGCTTTCTATGGCGTTCGCATCGGCGGCAGTAGTCATCTTCCTCATCCGAGTGTGCTCGATGGGCGGAGTCCTCGCCATCTGCCCACCTGTTGGCGATGTCCATGAGGTGGTCGAGTGTCTTGGGCATGACGCGCCCGAGTTCTTCCTTGAAACCCTGGCGCTTGATGACATCTTTGAAGGCGTCGATCGTTCTCTCCTCGGAGATGTGTGCCGTGGAGTTCTTGATGTTGGACCAGTGTAGTATGTACGAGTGACTGGATTCGCCCGTTCGTTGAGTGCAAGCTCGTAGATCTTCGATCGAGGCTAGCCTCTTGCTGGTACCCTTAAAGTTTTGGATGAAATTGTAGGCCAGTTCCTCCCAGCTTCGTGTTGAACCCGAGGACAGGCTGCTGAGCGAGATCCGGGCTGCGCCTGTCAGCTGCAGCTGAAGGTACTGTAGAGCGGTATTTTTGTTTCCGCCGTGCAGCTTGACAGACGACAGGTGGTCGTTGAGACACGCCTTAGGGTCCTGCGTGCCATCGAACGTCGGAGTGTCCGAAGGAAGCTTGAAGTTTCTCGGCATCCGTGTCCGTTGAACAGATCTGCTAAAGCATCGAGCTTCGCAGAGTTCTCCTTCGTCATCATCCTCTTCGGATTCGGATGAGCACACGCGTTTGGCGCGTGCCTTGTCGACCTTGCGCTGAGCGAGGTTGTTTCGAGCATCGTAGTCGCGGATATGACGTCGTGGGCTCTTGTGTCGTCGAGGTAGGTCGTGCTCATCCTCGTCGGATGAGGGTGTGGGGCTGCGGTTGAATCTGACCGGAGCTTTCTTTTTCGTCTCCACAGGAGCCTCCTCGTGGAGAGTAGCTCCAACGAGTCCGAGTCTGGCTAGTGCGGACTTGTGCATAGCTCTCTTCGGGTCCCCCACCTAAGGTGGATGGGACGCGAGATATGTGGTAGCTTCCATGATCGCAGCTTGCTGCGTCTTCGGGATGACGTTGCCGTTGGTGTCCATCTCCATGAAGGACGTGTTGAGGGTTCGAGTCACCTCGCGGCGTGCAGCGGGATCGGCATCTAGTGGTTGCTTGTTGCCTTGATTGCCATGCGAGCTAGAGCCACCAACGGAGGAGAGCACAGCTCGTCGCGCGCTAGACTCCGAGGCCGCTTGCTTGCGTTTGTCGAGTACTTCTTGCATCTTCACCTTCTTTTTGTGCTCTTCGATGAGGAGCAGGTGGTATGCCATCAGTAGGTCCCGTGAGGAACCCACAGGCAGGATTTTGTTGCCCGCCACAGCTTTGCGTGCCTAGTTCCATCCTTCCTCGCTGAGGTGGATTACTCGATTGGCATCGGGGTCGTCCTCGTTGGGTGGGGGATGGTTGCCTCCTGTTTTCGCCGTTTCTACCCTGTGGGGTGGGTGGCGGTACGTGGGCACCCGAACCTGGTGGTTGTTTCTCCACGTCGCTTTGGATGACCACGACGCATTGGTAGCGTCCGCGGATTGGATCGCTGTTGCCGCAGCTTTCGGATCCGGAACCGTAGGTCCCTTCATCCGATGGGGGATCGCATAGATCTGAGTTGCAGCTACTGCTGTCGTATGATTCATCTGTCGATGTTGACGTGCGTAGCACGCTGGGATGCGAGGCCCACGAGGCGGGCCTGATTGATGGCAGTGGCACCCTCTCTGGGAGGAATAGAGTGCCGGTCTGTCCCACCTGGAAGTAGAAGCTCCCGAACAGGATCTTGAGCCCGTCGCCTATGGGCTCGAAGTCCTTCATGGTGGCTGGCGAGTGGGCGATGAAGTCGAAAGCGCCGAAGAGGAGATGGCTCTCCGTCACCGAGGAGTTGTAGATCGCTTTGGTCGGGACCGTCACGATCGCACAATCAGCGCCCCCGATTCCCACAGACGGTGCCAATTAACGAGGTTTGATCTCGTCAATGCCCCTTGTTATGAGCTTGGGTTTTGGAGAAGATGGGGGTGCTGGAGATCGCGGAACGGTTAACATACAAGCAACCAGGGGACACGAGATTTACCCAGGTTCAGGCCCACAAAGGGAAAACCCTACTCCTGCTTGTCTGGTCTTGATTACGACGGAACTGAAAAGTACAGGGGTGTGTAGATGCAATCTGGCGTGGAGGTGTGTATGTGGTGGAAAGGATTGTCCCTCCTCGTTGTGCCCTCCTAGTCTTTATATAGAGTTAGGCAGGTCTCGGGCATAGATCGAGTCGGTTCAAAGTTTGGGGTTTACCCCTTTGAATATTCTATTTGTTCTAGTCTTGCTCTCCAAGGATCCGAAGATGTCATGGGCTTGGGTCACCCGAAAATCCTCACAGGCCATGTATATTCTTGTGGGCATTCCTTGGGCTAGACCAGGTATGCTAATGTCATGTACCCTTAGGGTATAACCATGTCATCATCAGATATCTTCAACTCTTCAAGTCACTTATTTCCTGGGAATGTCATTGGTTTCTCCGAGATCTAGAAAGGGTTAAGAAGATACAGTTGAGTATGATCGTACTCAGCAAGCTCACTAAAGAGAAGTGTTTGATGCACTATCTACAGCCACAGACCATAGGTCGTAGGCAATGCAAGTTTTCAAAAACATTTCTTCAAAGGTTGCTTTTATTATGAAAACTATGTCCGTCAGCCTTCACATGTTTACCAGAACTTTCATGGAGTTCCTTTCCTGCCGCGTTCGTAGCTCCTTCCTGGAACAGGGAGTAATAAGTTAAAGTTCTTACACTCTGTAGAGGTGCGTTGCTTTACCCATGAGAGATCTACCTTTGTTGCACATCCGAGTTCTAGGCTCGTTCACACTTCCTTGGTATGAGGCCCAGACTAAGATCCAAGCCAATCACTGTCCTTCTCTGCGACCCCGCATACCCGACGGATTGCACATCAGGCCTAGGATAAAACTTGTGTCCAATAGCAGCCTAAGGTGTACAACCCTCATAGATACCAGAAGTCGTGGGACGTTGAGGGATCCCACCCATATTCTGCCAACCCTCTATAAGAGGAGATACAGCAACAACCCGGTCATCCATTGGCATGCGAAAGGGAGCCGATCCAGCTAACTTCTCTGTCCCATTCCAAATCTCATGGTTAACGTGTAATATACGGCGCAAGAATCACTGGCGACATTGGTTGTTAAGTCCTATATAATATGTTCCTTTACCACTCAAACTTCCATAGAAGATTATTACCTCATGGTAATTAACCTATAATCATATTGTTATGAAAATAGTGTTTTCTGACCTTTTTGAAATGCAGGTGATGAAAACACTGGATTTGCAAAATACTTTACAGAAAATAATCAAAGGACATGAGCAAGTTTGTACTTGCCTTTTGTGATTGCAAGATTATGCATTCACGGTCTTCAGAACACTGGAAGATCCAATATCTGAAATCATCATCATTGGTCCGGTAAGGTTTAATGTTTAAAGAAGCAAGACGCCATTATGCATAAATAATGCTATGCAATTTTATAATTCCCAAAGTGAAACCCTCAGCATTATAAATGAATTGATCTTAGGTATCTTCTTTAAGATTGGGTTTATCTTTAAGTTTATTTCATAAGAAATTTACCTCTATAAGGAACTTAAATCTTGACATACAAGATATGAACATAGGATATCTTTATAATCTAAGATTGAGGTTGGTTTCCAACTGATGACTATGCTAAAATTCCATGTATTAGGTTGTTAAGAGTTAAAGGAATTACTTTAGGTTTGTTGTTTGAAATGGCAAAAAGAATAACATTTGAAGAAACTAGTGTTTAGTTAAGGTTAATCAGTCTTGAGGGTTATTAAGTTTTACATTGGGGTTTATGATGGTTACGAATGATGTTGAGTTATCATATTTTAATTGATGGTTCAAGTGACCAAAGTTAACTATAAAAACATGAATAAGCTTAAAATGAGATATTTATGATGGTTTACACCAAAGTTAACTATAAAAATAGAAGTGAATCTTAAGATGTAGTGAGTTTTAGAACATCATTTAGTTTTAGGGTTTTGACAAATATGATTATGGATGATCCCTTTTAATTTAAGTGAAAGATGAGTTTAATAACATGCAACTTATTAATGGGAGCATAATTAAATGATCTTATAAATTTGTTAGAGTTTAGAGTCATTTTAAGAGTGGTTAAGAGATGGAGATTATTCACCATCTTATACATGAGTGATATATAATATTTATATAAAAGGAGTTTAATTTGAATTTAAGATTCAAAAATATTTAAAGGTTAATAGTTATACTTAAGTTTTATTATGATTATGGATTTATACTTAGTAATTAAACTTGAAGGATTTAGTGTTTTATTAAGAAATGTGATTATTTCTTTCTTAGTAAATAAATTTTAAGAATTTAAAAAGTGTTTATTTTATTTTAGTGAAATAAGTAAATGAATTTTATTATCTAAGGTTATTAAAAAGTTTTTGAATAATATACATAGTATTTTTCTAGTAAAATATACTTATTAAAGATCTTAAAAATGAATTTTATTTATTTTTAACTATTATCTTCATTTTTATAAAATTCTTCAAAGAATTAAGTGTCTTTAAATATTTTATTTATGTTTTATTTGTTAAACTCTAAATTAGTATTTTTATAAAATAGTAGAGTTATTTTTATACACAAGATTGATTTTTACACATTTTTAGGGCTCTTCATCATTTTCGTAAAATTCCATAAAGTTATAAGTGTTTTTAAATATATGTTTTATTTTATTAGATGAAAATACAAGCTAATATTTTTATTTCAAAAAGTATTATATATATTTTTTAAATAATTTTTATTTATTTTATGTCTTATCCCTATTTTTAGAAAATTTCTTAAAGCATTTCTTACACTAAAATATTTAATTTAAGTTTTATTATGCGAAGATATATAATTAATATTTTTTATTGGATAGTCTTACATATAAATGTATATAAATTTTTTATATATTATAAGTAATTTTAGGATTTGTTATAATTTCATATGCATTGGAATTATTTTATAGACTTTATTTAATGGAAAAAAATGTTTGATGGTGGGCGAGTAGTTGGGATGTGGCCCAATTGGGTGTAAATGTACCTGGTCCAACGGACCGAGTTGGTTTGTCCCAACAGGCCGACCCAGTTTGGCTTGGGGTCATCACATCTCACCCCTGGCCCTTCTCTTCCTCCTCGCACCTGGGCACCCACGTACGCCCACGACCTTAACCCCGATTCCCCTCACGCGACGCAACAAGGCGCCGCCACCTCTCGCTCTATTTCAACGAGGCAGGCCGTTGAAGTTGCCTCTGTTGGTTGCCGGAGCTCTGCCTCCCCTAGAATGACCTGGCCTTCCAACTCGATTTGGGAATAGTGCTTCTACCAGGTCGTATCCAATCCTCACTGGTGCTAGGGTTCTAATGCCCATGGCGCCGCTGTTCATCGATGATGTGCTAGATGTTGTGGTGTGTCTTGGCGTGGGTCGAGCGCTGCTGTGCTCCTCATGCCACCCCTCCACGACGTTGCTTTCCAACGCTCCTTTGGGTGTAGTCTCTACTTCCTCTCTAGCGAGCCACAACTCATCTCAGGTATTTATCTCTCCTCCCCTCTCTACTCTTTGTACCTTTTCTCATTTCTACTAGGAACCCTAGAATACTAATACCATTTGTTGATGCTTGGTCTGTTGGTGTTTTCTAATTTGGACCTAGGTTTTGGTGGGTCGGCAGGGTACCTGCAACCCCAGCGACCTTGATCTGTTTCTATTGGCCTGCTTATTGGGGTGGTGGTATTGTGTTAGTGCTGTAGCCGATGGGATGGCGGTGATTCCATCACCACATCCTCGCTGGTGTGTTGTGCCTTGGCTTCATCACGCCTACGCTCCAGGTGCTCGGCACCCTTGGTGAGTTCTTTCCTGCGACCATCCATCGAGCCGATGACTCTGTGTCAACACCCGGATTTTTAATCCCAGATGCATGTTATGCCATACATCGCAATCCCAGGATTACCATTTTTGCAAGACATAACCGATTGGTTATCAAAGTACATCATCCATTACAAACCATACATAAGGTCTTACAACAAGGATCTCATGATCCAGTCTTAGTACAATCAAAGCAGCAGAATAATATAATAACGGTAGTGTGGGCGAAGCTCCATCTTCATAACATAAGGAGACCCTCTGTCCCCCCCTTATTTTTGTGCTTGCTGCTGATTTACTACAATCTGCAATCAATAAGGCATTCAGAGACAACATACTCAAGGCCCCTTTCTCCCCTGATTTTGGACAGGATTTTCCTGTGGTTCAATATGCAGATGACACTTTGATTATAATGCAAGCAGACAAAGATCAAATACAGATAATGAAAGGGATTCTTCAGAATTATGCTATTTCTACTAGTTTACAAATTAATTTTCATAAGTCACACCTAATACCAATAAATCTGGCTGATAACTTATCTCAGGAAATTGCAGATATATTGGGATGTGCAATTGCCAAAATGCCTTTCACTTATTTGGGGCTTCCTCTTTGCACCAATAAACCCACTGTTTATGATCTTATGCCATTGATTGACAGAGTTGAAAGAAAGGTTTCTGCCTCATTCATGATGATGTCTTATAGTGGGAGAGTTACTGTGATTAATTCTTTACTGGCTTCAATTGCAACTTTCACAATGTGTGCAATCAAACTGCCAGAGAAGATTGTGGGGCATATAGAAAAAATTCAGAGACACTGTTTATGGAACAAGAAAACTGAAGTGGGGGAAAAATGTAATTCTTTAGCTGCTTGGGATATGATTTGTAGGCCCAAATGTAGAGGAGGTGTTGGCATTCTCAACCTTAAAATTCAGAATGAAGGTCTGTTGCTTAAATTCCTGCATAAGTTCTATAATAAGGATGACACACCTTGGGTCTCCCTAGTATGGAATGCATATTACCACAACATTGTTCCCCATGCTTCTGGACCCTGTGGCTCTTTCTGGTGGAGAGATGTCTCTAGGCTTTCACATTTATTCAGAGGAATAGCTAAAAGCTCTATTGGTAATGGGGCTACCACACTGTTTTGGAAGGATCAATGGTCTGTAACCATCCTAGAAGAGAGTCACCCAACCATTTACTCTTATGCTAGGAAGGAAGATATCTCTGTACAGGAGTTTCTTATAGCTGATAGTTTGACACAACTCTTTTATCTCCCTTGATCACCTGAAGCATTAGCTGAATTGAGGGACATTGGAATAGTCAGAGAAATTGAACTAAGAGAACATTCACATGACACTTGGAGCTATGTTTGGGGGGACAAAGAATTCACTTCCAGCAAATATTATCAATACAATTTCAGAAATATAAATCCACACATATCCTTTAAATGGCTGTGGAAATCGAAGTGCACAGCAAAAGTGAAGTTCTTTGGGTGGTTAATTCTGTCTGACAGATTGAATACAAGAAACATGTTAAGAAGAAGACATTATGCATTGGGGACTGGATATGATTGTTTTATGTGTAATCACAATACTGAGGAAACAATTGAACACTTGTTTTTTCATTGCCCATTTAGCCAAGATTGCTGGAGTTCAATTAACATCTCTTGGGCTATGAATAACTCTAGGCTCCAGATCATTGAGCAAGGAAAAAAGAGCTGGAATAAAAATCTGTTTATGGAAATCACCTTGCTGGGCTCTTGGAACATCTGGAAAGAGAGAAACAATATCTGGTTTACTAACATACAACCCTCGATTCCTGGCTTGGAAATCAAGATTTGTCACGATCTGTCACTACTGATTCATAGGACTAAAGAGGAGCTACATCCACTTATCAAGAGCATTATTCATAGTTTGTAAACCTTCTTGTACTCCTAGATTTATCTTTTCTGAATTTTTAGAGTCTCTCCCCCATCCTCTGTCTCTGTGTAAATATGGAACCTTACAGATTCTGACCCATTATTAATGAAAATGAGGCAGTAGGAGTCTTTCCTACTGTTATTACCCTAAAAAAAAGCTCCATCTTCATGGTCACAGGCAATGCTGACGATGGGAGATGATCCTAGTTATCGTAACCTTCCTGCGGTCCATCGTCCTGATAGTCATCTTCATAGTCTGTCCACGGGAATAGCCAGGGACAAAGCCATGAGTACTATTTAATTACTCGCAAACTAAGACTAACAAGTAAGGGGTTTGAGTAGGAATACTAAGCTCTAGGTTGTTTTGCAAAAAGCCAGGTTTACCTTAACTGAGTTCAGAAGCAAAAGCTAGTTTAATGTTTTATAACACCTAAGTGGGAACTTAGTTTTCATGTTCACAACCCTGTTGTGGTCAAGTCAAAATCATGATTCATTTCACAAGTAATTTTGAAAACATCTGACGACGGAAAAGTATGGCCACTCCAACTGTCCATAACCGTGGATGTGGCTATTCGAATAGTTTGACACTCTGCAGAGGTGGTACACTTTCACCACAACATTCGATACATCTTTCAGGAACAATCCTAAATTCACCATACTCAGTATGCGGATAATCAATCCTAACCTTTCAATTACACGCCCTAGTATAGGCACCTCTGCTATGAGTTTGGCCTCCCAACCATGACCATCTATCATCTTCGGAACTTCATAGGTGGTCAATCTTCACGAGGTAGCCTCAGCTCAAACCTCGGCCGCAAGGGAATCCATACTAAGGTATATAAACTTCAAGTCAAGCCCTACCCAAATTCGGGTATTATGGTTATACGGTAAAATTGTAATGGTATTGCATCCAGACAACCATCAGCTTTATAAAGGGCTAAGGCTCATGCCTCAATATTTTCATCATCAAAATAATCTGGTGTTCAAGAACACATGTCAAATATTTAATTAGAATGACTCATCATTCTAAGGTTTTCATAATCATTTTCACCAAGTATTCCCATCTAAAGTGATCAAGTTTTATGCTTAGCACTAGCCACTAAAGTTGGGGGTAAACACTAATGAGGGGTGGTACACAAGTGTGACATATCCAAGTTCAATCTCATGCCTCAAGATGACATCAAGATTTATATAACTTAGGCCAAGTTTTATGCTCTTTATGCTACCACTAAATAATCTTTCCAAAATCTACAAGTCACTAAGGACCTGTTTGTTTGGGCTATGGCTGGCTGTGGCTGGCTGTGCTGAGAAAGCTGCTGTGCAGGGAAAGCTACTTCTCTGAGTTTTACTGTTTGGTAATTTGGCTGGCTGTCTGGCTGCATGCTAAGAAATTATCTGTAATGTCCCTGTAATTCATATAACATTTATATTTGACTACTGAAGTGCATAAACCCACATCTCATTATTAAAATACCATATGACACATAGTAGTTTGTCCAAAATACATATCCGACCATTACATAAAATAAGATAGCATCATAATGAACATTGATACATCCACACCGATCATCTTCTTCTAGCATTGTACAATGCGGTAGCGATACGATCGCGTGTTGAGTTCATGTCTACCGTGTGTAGTCCACTCGGAGCGGTATCACCGGCTGATGTTACTGATTGCCTTTGGACCTTAGGAAGGTAGTTCTCATCTGTATCACACCGATCAAACTGCTTATCTCGTAGGTTGGAGTCTCTAATAAAATTGTGAAGCGCTATGCAAGCAAGAATAATTCTTTTCTGTGTAACCAGACTATAAGAAGGAATATACTTCAATATGCGCCACTTGTTTTTCAAGATACCAAAGACACGCTCGATAGCATTCCGTAGCGATGAGTGTAGATAGTTGAAAATCTCTTCCCTATTTGTTGGTCTCCCTTCTCGACGAAAATCTGGTATGTGGTATGTGTTCTCCTTGAAAGGAGCCAAGAACCCTTTTCTATTGGGATAATCAAAATCAACAAGGTAATATGTATCTGCATATAAAAAAATTAAACAACTACGACAATGCATTTGTAACTATGTGTACCAAGTAGACAAAGATATAGAAAATTACCACGAGGAGGGGTCGGAAACTGTATTGGATACTTCTCAATGGAGCATTGTAGAATGCGTGTATCATGCACCGAACCAGGCCATCCAGCAACAACAAAGGTAAATATCAAATCGAAGTCACATATCGCCAGAATATTATGTGATGTGTAACCATGCCTTCCTATATGGTTAACCGTCTCTTTTGCGGGTACTTCAACTGGAATGTGTGACCCATATATGGCACCAATAGCATCTTTGAAATGAGGCCAAAATCGTGTATCTTGAAGTCTTGGATGCACATCCTTGAAATTTTGATCTACTGGCTTTATGTTATCCTTACCCAACTTGTTCAAGCAATTCAAAACCATGTGAAACTTCCTATGAATTGTTTCGGTTGAACGACTAAAATGGTTCTCAACTTGGCTAAATGACTGTGGTCCTCCAACCATCCATAGAAACATAGCTAGGCATTCAACAGATGACATGTCTCTAGTTGACATCAACCCATATCTAGAAACTAGAAGGTTATTTAATTCATGAAACACATCTAGGTACATTCTAAACATTTTGTAGCATCTTTTCATATTTCCAAGTTGTTCATTCACCCATTCAAGCCCAGTTTGCTCCGGAATCCTCCTAGGTTCTTTATTCAAATACTTCTGGCTATAGAGATTACCATAGTACCCCAAGACGGCAAGATCATGAGCCACTCCGAGCAACTGTCGTGTCCTTTCTAGTTCGTACTCACGATCATCGTCACCATCATCCATCTACAAAGAGAAAATTATAACATGTCAAAATGCTTCACACAACAATTTACTAGACACGCATCAATCAACAAATGCTTCACACAACAATTTACTAGACACACATCAATCAAAAAATATTATCACCACAATAATTTACTAGACACGCATCAATCAAGAAATATTATCACCAAATAATATCCATAGTGGTACAGGAATCGAATAATAAGTAGTATTTTCACAATCATCACAAATAGTCCTGACTAAATAAAAAGGAAAGGAATAATTCATGGTACACACAAGTTCTGCAATGATAAAAAATAAATGGTGCACACACTACTTGTTCATCTCATCGTGTGTCCACTGGAGCCAATCGAGCCTGCCCTCAGTTGTTGCAAATGCTGCAAACACCTCTCTTTGATCCTTGTTCATAGCTAGCTTGCCTGCAGTGTACATGATATCAGTTCCTTCAAGCACTCCAGAATCTCGAACGATCCCTAAAAATGCCTTCATAGTTCGGACCTCATCACCTTTGCTGCCAGAACTGCCCTCGGTGTGCCTTGAAACAATGTGTTCAATGCATTGTTGGAAGCCGAGAAAAAATCCTTCTCTACATGCTTGCACTTCCCTGTTTTCTTTGAGCTAGCTTGCCCGCGGGTATCATCATCAAGCATTATTGGAGCTTCATTGCCAGTTTCTTCTTCCTCACATGCAATGGCAGCTGATTCTCCAGTGACATGAGCTTTCCTAAACATAACATCCTGTTGTTCCAAGTTGGCAGGTGCATCATTCCTAAAATTTGCATGGTCAGGACGAATCTGAAAATAAAAACATTACGAAGATATCAGTCCAATGATCATAATAACAATACAAAAGAAAAGGCAAGTAAAGACATGATAACTTATAGCTATGTGATTCTTCCACCAATCATCATCTGCATCCAAAGTTTTTGCTATAGGATCCCAACCTAACCTAGTCGCATTTTGCAATTCCATCCACCGCGTGTAATCCTTCTTCATAGCATCGCATTTGTTCTTGAATTGCTTCTGCGTTCTTCTATCCCCTGTTTTCTTAGCAAACTTGTCCCCAAGATTCTTGTAACCCTTTCTACTCAAGCAACCCCCTCCCTATTGTTGCCGTTCACTTCATCCATTAAAATGTCACAGAAAACTCTAGTGTAGTATGGATTCCAAATCGCCTTTGACATTGCAAATGAATCTCAAGCTACAATAGAAAAATTTATGAAATATAGCTTTTTTATTTCCACCAAACAACATAGCAATACAAGAAGTACCATAGCAAGCCTCATAATTTCTAGCAGTATCATGTGAACCAATCTTTCTAGCACTAACATGTGAACAAAATTTTCTAGCAGGACCATATCAAGTAAAATTTCCAGCAAACAAAATTTCTAGAAATACCATTATTAGACACACATCAATCAATAGTCTGCCGCCTGACCATGGCTGTAGACAAAAGTTGTAGCACGATCTGGAGCTACAATCCTTCTATGTTGATTGATTTCTAGACAAAAGTTGTAGACACAAATTTTAGGGGATCGCCCGCCTCCGGCTGAACCGCTTGACCGTGGCAAGCATGCCAACCCATGTCGTGGCGAGCGGGCCAACCCATGCAGGAGCAGACAAAAGTCGTCTTGTATGTATTGTACGTATGCGAGGTCACATACACACATGCAGGGTTTTAGAGGCTATGCACTAGGACGTACGGGAGCAGTAAGCCATTACTGGACACTCGAGAGCCAAGGGAAAGACTAGTTCGCATGAGTAATTGGTACTGGCAAGGGGCAGAACGACTGCCGGCCGGACGCCCTGTGTTTGTCTGTTTATTGGGTTTTTTATCGTGAGTGAAGCCAAGGCTAGTCCACATACAATTACTCTCGCAAGCTATCTACACATCAAGCAACCCAAGGCTGTACCATATGGATGAGGCCTCACCTATGCCTGTGACGACGTCGGCCAGGGAGGAGGTCTGCCGCGCGATGAGGTCTAGCTACTCCGGCGATCTTTACCTCTCCCGTAGATCTGGAACAGCAGTCGGCAGGAAGGAGGAGCTCGGCGGCGGGGGGTATGGAGGAGGGGAGGAATAGGCAGGGAGTAGCTCGGCTAGGGGGGGCAGGTAGGGCGGCGGCGGGAGGGAATGCTGGCGGCGGCGGGTGGAAGGCTGGCGACGGTAGGAGTCGCCAGGTTCGGGTCAGGGCGAGAGGACTAACGGGTCGCGTGGGGGTGTATGAAGGTTAGTTGGTTTTTTCAACATACGATTTCCTGACTACTGTTTTCTAAGGGGTACGATCGGGTGGCATATGACTAGTAATTTTTGGCAAAATGGTTCGCTGTCTCACCGGAAGAACCCCGGGACGTGCTTCCCGGTATAGCCTATTCTCGCAACCACTTCGGCCGAAGCCTATCGCACAGCTACTCCGTTTGGTTCAATTTTTTGGCTTTTTCAAGTGGAAAGTCACCAAAAGCCCAAACAAACACCCCCTAAGTAAACACAAATAGAAAGTTTTGCTAAAGATATAAAAGAGCAAAGCTTGCAAGTAAAACTGGGATTTGGTATAATAATGTGGTATAATCACATATGCCTAAGGCATCTATTTGGCATAGTTATCTTGCAAGTGATAGATTGCAAAGTTAACTTGTATCGTGAAGCTTGCTTAGTTAGTAGCTTGCCTTGTGCAGTTCAGTGGTTGAAGTTCTCCTCTGCTTCTTCCTCGTAGTATTCTCCTTCCTCTTCGTATCCTTGCTCGGTACTAGCGTCTATAAATAAATACAAAGTACACATTCACCAAACAATACTTAGCTACTTCTATTTAGCACACAAAGGCTCACACTAGATGATCTAGCATCATCACTATCATCACAAGTATTAAGGCAAAATTCCTATTTATTTTATTTTTTTAAAAATATTCTACTCATTGAAAAACTACTTAAGATTTAATATTCTCCAACTAAAACATGGGATTATGTTGAAACATGTCATCACCACATATTTCAGTACTTGGGAATGTGATTTAAAGTGGTTTCACAATTTAATAAGGTTTAACCTTATTATTTTAATTAATTAAAGTGACTAGAAATGCCTATGGGGCATTCTTTTATTAATTGTCCATTATTACTGCAAGTAAACCTAGATATTTTAATATATTTAGAAATGTCTTATCAAATGTGATTTTCATGAGTTGGAATCAACTCAACATCATTTATGGTTGAATTTTGAAAAATGTTTGAATGCAGAAAAGCCTCTGCCTTGTTATTTTTACGATAGGTGATCTACACTTCTAAAAGGTTTGAATCCAATGGGCTTGGATTAAGAATTTCTATACCTTTCTAGCAAAATTTATTTCATGCAATTTGGTTTAGTAAAACTCTCTAGATTGAATTTTGAATCAACAGACAGAACTGGGGTTGATACTAAAATGAAAAATCTAAATTTAAACTACTGGGTCACGCGGGAGTGCTAACTGGGCCGGCCCACTGCACACAGCACGCGCGTGGGCGGGTTAAGTGGTTGTCCCCACCAGTCAGTGAGACAGGGGGTGCGAAGGGGTATCGGGCAATTATAACCGTAGGATTAGAAGTAAGATCTATGGCTGAGGGTCGTCGTCAACGTCTGAACAAAACGCAACGAGCACGAACCCTAGAGCGGCCAGTGCGGGTCAGTGGAGGCTCACCGGGGCTCAGGCGATGGGGCGAACGGCAAAGTTGATGACGGCGGTTCTCCTGGTACTGGCGGCTCCTCCTAGGGTGACTCCAATCAGCGGCGCCCTTCTCCTCCAGCAGTGGCAGGCTCCGACGAAATTCTGGCAATGTTGCGCTCACCTTGCTTCGGGAATGAGTGGGCATGATCAGTGAGAGGTGGGGAGTAGAATGGTGTTCTGAATTCGAACAGGGAAGGCCTCTATTTATAGTGTGACGAGGGAACCGAAGGGTCCGGGCTGAGCTCGTCGGCGTCGGATTCACAGTGAGCTAATGGCATGGCTGAAGCTAGGGGACGGTGCGCTGCCTCCTAGCAAAGCTCAACGGCTTGATGGCGAGGCGTGGGGCGGTGCGGTTCGGTCGGAACACGTCGACGCTCTGAGCGGCACCGACGATAGTTTTAATGGCGCACAGCGGCTACGGGTTGCACCGGGAGAACGGGGTAGTCTGAGAGGTTCCTAGGGCGATGGTGATCACGTACGCGAGCGGCGAAGGCGGGGCGCGGTCTGTGCGAGCGTGTCGAGCGCGGCGCTCTAGCCTGCTCTCAGCATGGTCGCAGAGAAAATGGACCTGTGCATTCTGGGTGGTCCAGTGGCTAGCATGGCTCGATGGCTGGACATGGGGTGGCGGTGGACGGTCGCGTGCTTGCTTGACACGGTTGGAGAGGCTGGTTAGGCTTGTAGCATGATGTCGACGTTGGGGTGGCAAGTGTGCTCGGCCATGGTGACCATTGATGGCATGGTCGAGTTCACAGTGAGCTAGAGCTGCTTAGACAAGGTAGATGATCTACTGGGAGTGTAGTGAGAGCTATAGAGGGTACAAGGTTGGCACACACACTGCTCATAATAGTGTTTGTTTTTTAATTTGATTTGTGCTCACAAGGTGTTTGATGAAATGGCCGCAAGAGATTTAAATTTGAAATTTTGGATGAGACTTGGTGGGTGCAATGTTCACATACTAGGTAGTCTCTGGTTGCTTGGATTTGTCAAGGTGCACTGGTTTAGTTGGGTTTTAAGAAATGGTGATCTTCCCATATGAACTAGATTCAAATTTCAAATGTCATTTGAAGAAGGTTGCCAAATGTTTTTGTGGGTTTGCAAAGTGAGCTTGGGTTCACTTTCACTTGGTCTAGCAAGGGGTGAAAAGAATTGGATTTGTTTCTGTTTGAAATTTTGGACTAGAAACACTCAAAGTGGTCTAGTGAGCAAGATTGGCAAAAATGACCATTTGCTTATTTTGTTTGTTTTTGAATTTCTACTGATTTGGTTCTTCTTGGAAATGATTTAGATCATGTTGTTTTCATATTTAAACCATTCCTTTCTATTCACAACAATCACACAAGTCCATTCATGCATTCATACATGCACACATGCATTCATAATGATTTTAATTAACAAAAGTTTTTGTTAACCCTAAATTTGGGTGATTGGAATTGATAAATTTGATTAATATTTTTGGGATGTTACAAACCTTCCCTCCTTAAACAAAATCTCGTCCCAATATTTGAGAAAAAGAAAACTAGGATTTAAAGAGATCTGGAAACTCCGTCCTAATGTAGTCTTCTCGCTACCAGGTAGCTTCTTCTTTAGTGTGGTTACTCCACTGGATCTTGGGAAACTTGATACTCCGGGTCCTGGTGGTTCTGAAAGCTTCCTCCAAAATACGGATGGGTACTTCAGGATACGTCAAGTCATTGTTGATCTCTATGGTTCGGTGATCAATATTCTTGAAAACTTCGGTCTTCTCCGATACTTCTAGGCATTTGCGAAGTAACGAGATGTGGAACACATTATGCACTGCTGACATCTGCTCTAGCAGTTCCAGTTGATATGATACTTCTCCTCGACGATTCAAAATCTTGAAGGGTCCGATATATCTGGGGGCTGACTTTCCCTTGAGTTGAAAATGTTGCATTCCCTTCAAAGGTGACACTTTGAGATACACAAAATATTCGATGTTCAAGGCAAGGTCTCGACGTCTCTTGTCGGCATAACTCTTCTATCTTGATTGGGCGGTCTTGAGGTGCTCACAGATCTTGTGAACTTTCTCTTCTGCTTATCGTAGGATGTAGGGTCCTAAAATCTGACTCTCTCCTACCTCCGACAAATTCAAAGGGGTATGACACTTCCTTCCATACATGAATTCAAATGGCGCCATTTGCAAACTGGCTTGGTAACTGTTGTTGTATGAAAATTCTGCGAACGGCAGACAGTCTTCCCATTTAGATCCATATGCTAACACACAGGCTCTCAACATATTTTCGAGTATTTGATTTACTCGCTCTGTTTGTCCATCTGTCTGAGGGTGATAAGCTGTGCTGAAATCTAGTCTTGTTCCTAATCCTTCTTGGACTTTCTTCCAAAATCTCGAGGTAAACTGAGTTCCTCGATCCGACACAATGTTCTTGGGGACTCCATGCAAACTAACGATTCTAGCAATGTACAACTCTGCTAGCTTCGAACTCTGATAGGTGGTCTTGACAGGCAAGAAATGGGCGACTTTGGACAGTCGATCTACTATGACCCAAATAGAGTCATTTCCCCTACTAGATGTAGGCAAACTGGTGATAAAATCCATTTCGACTGAATCCCATTTCCATTCCAGAATCTGCAGTGGTTGCAATAGTCCTGCGGGTCTCTGATGTCCCGCCTTGACTCTCTGACAAATGTCACGCTTGGCTATGTAGCTTCCGATTTCTCTCTTCATCTTATGCCACCAAAATTGCTCCTTCAAATCCTGATACATCTTCGTTCCTCCGGGGTGGATAGAATAAAGAGTATCATGGGCTTCTTTCAAAATAGCTTGCTTCAACTCTGAATCCGCTGGCACACAGATACATATTTTGTACCACAAACTCCTTCTTCGTCTTCGGTGAATCCGGGTACCTTTCCTATACCGATACGATGTTTGATTCCATCAATACTAGCATTTCCTTTCTACGCCTCCTTGATTTGACTGATCAAAGTGGGTTGAAGTTCTATGCTATACAAAAATCCTTCACTTACCAATTCTATTCTGAAATCTTCCAACTCCTTGTGCAAACTTGGTTGCTCCTTCAGAATCATGGAGTTCAAGCGACACGGTAATCTGCTAAGGGCATCTGCTACCACATTGGCTTTACCAGGGTGATAGTGAATGTCCAGATCATAGTCCTTGATTAACTCAATCCAACTTCTTGGCCTCATATTCAGCTCCTTCTGAGTGAAAATGTACTTCAGACTCTTGTGATCCGAATAAATCTCACAACGGTTTCCCATAAGGTAATGCCGCCATGTCTTCAAGGCTAGAACTACGACTGCTAGTTCAAGGTCATGGGTAGGATAATTCTGCTCATGTTTCTTCAGTTGTTGGGATAGATAAGATATAACTTTGCCTTCTTGCATAAGCACACATCCGAGACCGATCTTGGATGCGTCACAATATACATAAAAGGGATTTGTGATATCTGGCATGCTCAAGATTGGGGCTGAGATCAATCTCTTCTCAAGTTCTTGAAAACTTGCTTCACATTTGTCCGTCCATTCAAACTTCTTATCTTTCTTCAACAATTCGGCCATGGGTCTTACGATACTTGATAATCCTTCTACGAACTTGCGGTAATATCCCGCTAATCCGAGAAATGCACGAATTTGGGTTTGGGTGGTTAGGGCTTGCCATTCTTCAACATCCTTAACCTTTGCGGGGTCAACGGAAATTCCTCCGGCCGACACAATATGTCTGAGTAATCCTACTTCCTGTATCCAGAATTCACATTGGCTAAACATGGCATACAACTTATGCTCCCTAAGGGTTACAAGGATGGTCCTCAAGTGTAGATCATGTTCTTCTTCTAATATGGAATAGATCAGAATGTCATTGATGAAAACAACGACAAAATTATCCATGAAGTCCATAAAAATCTTATTCATGAGGTTCATGAAATAAGCGGGGGCATTGGTTAATCCAAAAGACATGACAGTGTACTCGTAGAGTCCATATCTGGTGGTAAAGGCAGTCTTTGGAATATCCTCTGCGCGAATCTTGAGTTGATGATAACCAGTTCTAAGGTCAATCTTAGAAAACACTTTGGCACTGGTCAACTGTTCAAACAAGTCTTCTATCTTCGGTAGTGGGTACTTGTTCTTGATGGTGACATCATTCAGTTTCCTATAGTCCGTACACAAACGGTTACCTCCATATTTATTGTCCACAAACAAGACATGTGATCTCCATGGCGACGCACTTGGTTGAATCAGTCCTATCTCCAGCATAGCATCTAGTTGCTTCTTCAGCTCCACTAATTCAGACGGGTTCATACTATAAGGTCTCTGGGATATGGGTCCGTCTCTAGGGATTAGTTCAATGATAAACTCGATATACCGATCTGGGGGCATACCGGGCAATACATGTTGGGGATATGCTATATGGGTATCCTCATAGCATGTCTCCTATCCGGATAACCCGGGTGGCCTGATTGTAACATATTATGGCCTGCTAGGCGGCCCAGTTAGATGGATCCATAAGGGAGGCCCGTGCCGGATAAAGGAAGGCTACGGTTGGAGTCACCAGCGTACCCGGAGCCTTGGAGTGCAAGATACACAAGACTGGTAATAGACGGTGTAGGACTCTGTAACCTGTCCGGCTAGGACTTTTCCCTATAACCCTAGGACCTGGCGACTATATAAGTCGGGCCAATGGGAGCCTTTAGGGCATCGATTCATATAACCTCGCACAGCGAACCAATCCCTGTAACTCGGTGTATTGCCCTTATAGTGATTTATAGCAGGAGTAGGATTCCGCCACCGTTGTGGGATCTGAACCTGGGTAAGCTGTGTTACCTTGTACCCGTCAATCGTCCGCCTTCCCCCACGTCTCTAAACACGCACTGTGAGGACCCCTCCATGGCGTACTCGTCTGCAATACCACGACAATACCTCTGGAAATACATCGGGGTATTCACAGACTACTCTGACTTGGTCAATGGTTGGTTGGGCTAGACTCTTGTTGCACTTGAATTGACGGGGCAAGGTTTCAGATACATGCTCTACTGATATTCCGGCTGTACTGGTCATGGTTATGGCTTTCTTGGCACAGTCGATTAAGACTTTATGTTTCGACATCCAATGCATTCCTAGTATTACTTCCAAACCTTTTGTTCCGTGTACTATTAGATTAGCATAAAAATCTATGCCATGTATTCGGATAGGTACAGCCTTGCAAATTTGTCTAGCTTTGGTGGTTGAACCAGGTATTTGAACTATCATAACATGCTTCAATTTTGTTGGTTGAATCTTACTAGTGCATGCAATTCTTCCGTAACAAACGAGTGCGATGCTCCGGAATCAAACAACACTCTTGCAAGTACTGAGTTAACAGAAAACATACCCAGCACGACATCTGGCGCTTCTTGAGCTTCTTCATCATTCATGAGAAACAGACGGCCATTGCGGTTGAGCGAATTCCCTGGGGCAAATCTTCTTCCAGGCTGAACACGACGCTACTGCTGAGCTGGGGCATTCACATTGGGGTCTACTGCAATCTTCTTGGGGCACTCATTGGAGTAGTGACCCTTGGTTCCACATTCATAACAAGTCACCTGAGACTTGTCCTTTCCTGCAACAGGCACAACATTGCTTCCAGTCCTCGGGGCAGTATTGGTGTTGGTGGTGACATTGTTTTTGTTGAACTTGGGCGGTGCACGATTGAAATTGCTAGAGTTGCCGAGGTTGTTGTTGTTGTGGTTTCCTCCGGGCCTTGGGTTTCCTCCTGCACGGTTGGGATAGGTTGGACGGGTCATTGGGGGTCTATTGTTTTTTGGGGCAAATATTGGAGACGGGTTGGGGCAATACTTTGGGGTATGGTGGGTTCCTGGTTGATGCATCATTCTACGCTTGTGGTTCTCATTAGCTTGATTGATTTTGCCTTCCATCTGAATGGCAGAATCCACTAAGGCTTCAATGTCAGCAAACGGGATATTGACTAACACCGTCTGCATCTCATCATGCAAATCAACCAAGAATCTCTCCTTCTTCTTGGCTTTAGTGTCAATCTCATCCGGTGCATACCTGGCTAATGACAGAAATTTGCCACGGTACTCAACTACTGTCATCCTCCCTTGCTTCAGTTCTCTGAATTCATCCCTCATCACCTTGATTAAACCCGGTGGCACATGGGTTCTGTTGAACTTGAGTTTGAATTCATCCCAAGTCATCATCTGTCCTCCATTCATGGCGTGAACACTGTTCCACCAAGCTCTTGCATCTCCGGCCAAATAGTGGGTGACAAATAGTACCTTCTTGTTGGCTTCCACTCCTGCAACTTCTAAGTTGTTCTCCATGGTTTGCAGCTAATCATCTGCATCTAGGGGCTCTTCAGATTTAGTAAAGATGGTGGATTGGTGTTCTGAAAGTTCTTGAGCTTGGATCCATGGTTGTCCTAGTTTACATGGCCTTGATTGTTGTTGTCCATCTGAGCTATGTGTTGGAGGGTGGCTAAGTTGGCTTGACGTTCGACTCTTTCAGCTTCGCGGTACGAAACCAACATTTGCAAGATTTGCAGCATTGGGTCCAGGGATGAACTGCTTCCTCCACGAGGCATCTGAAGATTGAGGTAGATCATGACAAGAGGGAAATTTCTAAGGTTCAGGGCTTTTTTTGAAAAGTTTTTGAAGCTTGACTCAGATTTTTCTAGCAACTTTCTTTTCATTCATTCATAACACGCCATACAAACACACACCACAACAAGGAAAACATATGGTTTTAAGAACCATTCTATGAAACTACGATACAGTGGGATCGGATACAACTTCACTAACGCTAGTGCTCAAGTGCTACTACTCCTCGGAATCAGGGGCTTCATCATCCTCATCATCATCAATGTAGGTGAAGTCATCCTCATCGGTGAAGAAGTCCATGGCTTGATCCTCCATGAAGTCATCATCGTCACTGAGGTAAGAGTAGGGGTCTCCACGGATATCTTCCCATGCATTCTCCCTCTTCTCAAGCTGCATGTCCCTCTCGTGGATGGTCTCCTCCAAGTCTGTTATCATGTGACGAAGGCGGGAAATGATGCGCTCATTCTTATCAAGCTGACGGCAACGAGACTTGCGATCCTTCACCATCATGGCGATGGTATGGTCCTTCTTGACTACGATGGCATAGTTGTGGTTGGCATTGGAGCGGACATTGTCCAACTCCTTCTGCCGGTCATACATCATGAAGCTGAGATGGTCCACTTGATGCTGCAGATCTGGGTGACGTGGTACCTCCAGTGGATGTCCCATAGCATCACACCTTGGATAGAACTCAAAGTGGGTGCCCTTGATCTAATTGATGATTTACCCACATAGACGGGCAAGAGCTTCCTGCATGGCCCTATCAAGTCCATCGAGCCAGTTGTTCTCTCTTAAGGTGAACTAAATTCCCTCTGTAGTGGGGGCTTCACACTTCCCTCTGAGACTTCCAACAACCAGCCATTGCAATTCTCCTCCTTCCTGATCGTTGAGCTGGGCTCCGAAGAACTCGGGGTGCGGGCGCTCCATAAGTTCCGAGAGTTGGTCCAAGTCACGCTCAAAGATGAGATCTCCTCCATTTCCTAGCTGGTAGAACTTGCTATACTTCACGTCCATCTATAAGAATGTAGGATGAGTAAGTTAGTAGAGTGATCAAGTGTGTCAAATTTTATGTAAGTTTGCAAGAATTTTTGAGGTACATGATTTTTCATGAAAGAGTCTAAGTGATAAGAATGAGAATAGGTTTTTATAAATACTCACTTCCTTTGTTTTGAAACTAAGTTTTTGACTCAAACATCCATTCTAAACTAGGGTCTCCGATGGTCAGGATGGCTCTGATACCAACTTGTCAAGACCTAGATTTTTAATCCCAGATGCCTGTTATGCCATACATCGTAATCCCAGGATTACCATTTTTGCGAGACATAACAGATTGGATATCACAATACATCATCCATTACAAACCATACATAAGGTCTTACAACAAATAAAGGATCTCATGATCCAATCTTAGTACAATCAAAGCAGCGGAATAATATAATAACGGTAGCATGGGCGAAGCTCCATCTTCTGGTCACAGGCAATGCTGACGATGGGAGATGATCCTAGTTGTCGTAACCTTCCTGCGGTCCATCCTCCTGATAGTCCTCTTCATAGTCTTGACACGGGAATAGCCAGGGACAAAGCCATGAGTACTCTTTAAGTACTCGCAAACTAAGACAAACAAGTAAGGGGTTTGAGTAGGAATACTAAGCTCTAGGTTGTTTTGCAAAAAGCCAGGTTTACCTTAACTGAGTTCAGAAGCAAAGAAAGCTAGTTTAATGTTTTATAACACCTAAGTGGGAACTTAGTTTTCATGTTCACAACCTTGTTATGGTCAAGTCAAAATCATGATTCATTTCACAAGTCATTTTGAAAACATCTGACGACGGAACAGTATGGCCACTCCAACTATACATAACCGCGGACGCGGCTATTCGAATAGTTTGACACTCTGCAGAGGTGGTACACTTTCACCACAACATTCGATGCATCCGTCAGGAACAATCCTGAATTCACCATACTCAGTATGCGGATAATCAATCCTAACCTTTCAATTACACGCCCTAGTATAGGCACCTATCCTATGAGTTTGGCATCCCAACCATGACCATCTGTCATCTTGGGAACTGCATAGGTGGTCAATCTTCATGAGGTATCCTCAGATCAAACCTCGGTCGCAAGGAAACCCATACTAAGGTATATAAACTTCCAGTCAAGCCCTACCCAAATTCGGGTATTGTGGTTGTACGGTAAAATTGGAATGGTATCGCATCCAGACAACCATCAGTTTTATAAAGGGCTAAGTCTCATGCCTCAACATTTTCGTCATCAAAATCATCTGGTGTTCAAGAACACATGTCAAAATATTTTATTAGAATGACTCATCATTCTAAGGTTTTCATAATCATTTTCACCAAGTATTACCATCTAAAGTGATCAAGTTTTATGCTTAGCACTAGCCATTAAAGTTAGGGGTAAACACTAATGAGGGGTGGTACACAAGTGTGACTTATCCAAGTTCAATCTCATGCCTCAGGATGTCATCAAGATTTATGTAACTTAGGCCAAGTTTTATGCTCTTTATGCTACCTCTAAATAATCTTTCCAAAATCTACAAGTCACTAAGTAAACACGAATAGAAAGTTTTGCTAAAGAAATAAAAGAGTAAAGCTTGCAAGTAAAACTGGGATTTGGTATAATAAGGTGGTATAATCACATATGCCTAAGGCATCTATTTGGCATAGTTATCTTGCAAGTGTTAGATTGCAAAGTTAACTTGTATTGTGAAGCTTGCTTAGTTAGTAGCTTGCCTTATGCAGTGCAGTGGTTGAAGTTCTCATCTGCTTCTTTCTCGTAGTATTCTCTTTTCACTTCGTATCCTTGCTCAGTAATAGCGTCTATAAATAAATACAAAGTACACAATCACCAAAAAATACTTAACTACTTCTATTTAGCACACAAAGGCTCACACTAGATGATCTAGCATCATCACTATCATCACAAGTATTAAGGCAAAAGTCCTATTTATTTTATTTAAAAATAATAATTTCTACTCATTGAAAAACTACTTAAGATTTAATATTCTCCAACTAAAACATGGGATTATGTTGACACATTTCATCACCATATATTTCAGTACTTGGGAATGCCTATGGGGCATTCTTTTAATTAATAAGGTTTAACCTTATTATTTTAATTAATTAAAGTGACTAGAAATGCCTATGGGGAATTCTTTTATTACTTGTCCATTATTACTGCAAGTAAACCTAGATATTTTTATGTATTCAGAAAGGTCTTATCAAATGTGATTTTTGAGAGTTGGAATCAACTCAAAAGCATTTATGGTTTAATTTTGAAAAATGCTTGAATGCAGAAAATCCTTTGCCTTGTTATTTTTACTATAAGTGATCTATAATTCTAAAAGGTTTGAATCCAACTGACTTGGATTAAGAATTTCTATACCTTTTTAGAAAAATTGGTTTCATGCAATTTGTTTAAGTGAAACTCTCTAGATTGAATTTTGAATCAACATACAGAACTAGGGTTGATACTAAAATGAAAAATATAAATTTAAACTGCTGGGTCACGCGGGAGTGCTAACTGGGCCGGCCCACTGCACACAGCACGCGCGCGGGCCGGTTAAGTGGTTGTCCCCACCAGTCAGTGAGACAGGGGGTGCGAAGGGGTACGGGGCGATTATAACTGTAGGATTATAAGTAAGATCTACGGCTGAGGGTCGTCGTCAACATTTGAACAAAACGCAATGAGCATGAACCCTAGCACGGCCAGTTGGGGTCAGTGGAGGCTCACCGGGGCTCAGGAGATGTGGGAGAACGACGAAGTCGATTACGACGGTTCTCCTGGTACTGGCGGCTCCTCCTAGGGTGACTCCAATCAGCAGCGCCCTTCTCCTCTAGCAGCGGCAGGCTCCGGCGAAATTCCGGTGATGCTGCGCTTGCCTTGCTTCGGGAATGAGTGGGAACGATCAGTGAGAGGTGGGGAATAGAATGGTTTGCTGAATTCGAACGGGGGAGGCCTCTATTTATAGTGCGACGACGGAACCGACGGGTGCGGGCTGAGCTCGTCGAGGTAGGCTTCACAGTGAGCTAATGGCATGGCCGAAGGTAGGGGACGGTGCGCTTCCTCCTAGCGAAGCTCAATAGCTTGATGGCGAGACGTTGGGCGGTGCGATTTGGTCGGAACATGTCGATGCTCTGAGCGGCACCGACGACAGTTTAAATGGCGCGCATCAGCTACAGGTCGCGCGACGGCGAACGGGGTTGTATGGGAGGGTCCTGGGGCAATGGTGATCACGTACGCGAGCGGCGAAGGTGGGGCACGGTCTGTGCGAGCGTGTCGAGTGCGGCGGTGATTCCATCACCGCAACCTCGTTGGTGTGTTGTGCCTTGGCTTCATCACGCCTACGCTCCAGGTGCTCGGCACCCTCGGTGAGTTCTTTCCTGCGACCGGCCATCGAGCCGATGAGTCTGCTCAATGGTCTGTGGTGTCACTTTTGAGCCAATGTATAGTGTTGGGAACATACACATCGTAATGATGGTTTGGTGATACTGTTATCAATATACTTAGGATTTGGCTGGAACATAAGATAAGCTACTGAGTGTTATGTTGCTGTTTCGATCAATAGTTATCCCCAACAGATGTTATTTGGTGATATCTACACTATGGAATTGGAATGATTAATACTAGTGGCTTGATTAATCCACTTGTAATTTTTGGAAGAAGATCTGGATTCCAGTTGTGCTCTATACTGACCAACTGGTCCAGTATATGTTGAGGTTGAACATGTTCTGTCTTATATTGACAGTTAGCTATCTTCTAAATTGATTCTTTGGTAGAATGCTTAAGAAAATGATGTGGAATAGTTTCTTTAATTGTTTGTTGGCTACAAGATTAATCTCTGGTAATTCTGCTAGAGAGGTGATTTGGTACTTAATTGTTGCTTATGGATGAAATGGTATATCATCTATGGGTGATCCATATGACAGTGATTTTTCTAGAATGATTCCTAATTATTTAATTAGGAAGATGATTACTGAACTTGATGTATTGTTCTGATGGCTTCTCTTGCCTTGGTTACTATTGTGGTGCCTTCCTATGAGAGTGAGCACAATAGTACTTCAGATAGGATGAATTGTTGTTTATATAGTTGGATAAAATCCATAGGGAATTAGTGCTTATGATGTTGGTCTGATGCTTTGGTGAATTAAGAGAAGTTCTCTTTGAATTTTAAAGTTGAAATGCTAGCATAAGTACTGTCATTATGTTACAGTACATCCTTGAATGATTTCTATCTATTATTAGCTAGGAAGATGATTGTGAGAATTTCTTAAGGCTTGCAGACAACTGGTTGTGATGCTTGCCCTTTTGCATATCAGATCAGTGGTAGCCTTGCATATTAAGGTTTTACTTGTGCCATTTAATATTAGTGGCTTCTACCTTTTGGAATATGGTACTGTGGTGCCTCCTTAGAGGGTGCACAATGGTAATCCCGTGATGGTATGATCTGCTCCTTTTGCTATGCCAATGATGCAAAAGACTGAGGCCTTTTCTTTTAAAGAAAAAATGCTTGAATATTTCTCCTAGCTCAATGATGACACTGGTGTAGCATTTCTACACCAGTCTAAGAGCCTTCTATTTCCCCCACTTAAACCATGCTCTAAAGGAATAAGTGAGTAGAGGAGATGCTTATTACTGCTATAAGCTGTCCACCTAATATGCAGAATAACAGTTGATGTTGCTTGAAATTATAAGAACATGTATATTACCATATCTAGTGAATTTCTACCTTGATGTATGTGGATGCTTGGTGTGTTGTATTTTGGTCTGCTCAGTCTAGTGCTCTGGTCTTGAGCTTGTTAGCCTTCTCCTCCTGGAACTGATAGTGTCTTGATCTTGATCTTCCCCTTGTCCTAGCTTCTGGATGGCTCCAGGGAGCAACTAGAGCTAGAGATGTGGTGAGATGGTGGAGTACTATGTGTGGTTGTTATTCAGTGGTTGGCTTTGTGATTTGGGTTATCTTAAGAGAGAACTGCTAAGAACAAAAGATGTTCTTTGTGATGTTCTTGGGCTAGTATAAGATCTGTTAGTCTGGTTGTGTATGTGAAGAGAGGATATAGTAGCAGCTCTACTACAGCTGGTGATTTTCCTCTACTTGATGTTGCCTTGTGGTGTTGACAACATATATGCATGCATGCATGTGTAAGCTGCTTGCAATTGGGACCTGCTGGTGTGGATGAGATCAAGTGAAAACTTGATATTAGTGAAACCTTTATCTTTTTATTTTTACTGCCATGGTGAAACTTGCCCCTCTCCAAGCCTATGATGTTGTACTAGGTCATTACTAAATAAGAACAAATGCTCAATTTGGAGAAACTTGCCCCATAAAGATTAGCTCAATGATGAAACTTAACAGTGCATTTTTGCTGTTCACTTCTGAGAGCAAAACTAACTATCCAACTAACATTCTTTTATTTTATTTTTGTTCTGTTTTCTTTTTCTTTTTGTTGTGTTTGCAGGAAATGAAAAGAAGAAAGAAAATGTCAGATGATGAAGGGGATAAGAGAACAGTAGCTTAGGATTTTATTTGTATTAAATATTGTAATTTATTTTCTGTTTGAATATTGTAAAAACATTGTTTTATTGTATTTTATTTAATAAAGTTTACTTATTTCCTTTTTCTTTTACAATTCATTTGAAAAGACAATGTCATATATATTTTGTTGTAATAAAGAATTCTTTTATTTATTTTAGTAATGTAATTCTTTTTTCTAGTTATTTGTTTCGTGATACTTTACTTTTTTTCATTTATTGTAAAAGATCAATGTAATACTACATGTATATATATATTAATAAAGAATTATTTTTTATATCATTTTTTGTAATCATTTCATTTCAAGTTATTAAATATTTCCAATTTCCAATTGTGAATTTTATAAATTCATTTGAATTCATATTTGAAATTTAAATACATGTTTGAACAATTTTTCCCCAAAACAAAGAATTCTACAAAGGTCATGTTGAAATCTATCGCACTTGCTCCGAAGTTTCCATCAGCACAAGAGAGATCTCGATCCCTCTATAGCTCTTTTAGTTTTGCGCGAAAATTTTCCGAATTTTCTTATGCATGAATGCAATGCACAAACCTGTATCCTCTCTATTTCTAGGTGCTAATCCTGGGATGTTACAATTATAGTACTTATCACAAATATCAATGTTGATAGAATGCAATGAACAAATACATGGTTGGGACTCTATAATAAAAGGCATAAGAACCTAAAGTTTGATGTTACCACCTCATGCTTCGTAGACAATTGATAGTGTATAAAAGTGCAATATGCATGCGGGAGACACGCAAAAAAAATGATCATCTCTAAAAAAAGGTCTACGAGTGTGTTGGTTACTAATTTTTAAAACATACTTCTTCCGTGTAAAAGATGGACCAAGATCATATGCAATGAACAATCTAAGTGCATGCCAATATTCCTTAAAAGAGGCCTTACTCTTCATTGTGATGCACAAAATATGGTAGCAAACCTATGGTAGCAAGCAGACTTTAATATCTATGAGTCATATGAATTGTAGGTTAGTTTCATTCGTGTCATTGCAACTCCAGATATGGCTCATTAATCAGGTTATTTAGAAAAAAAAATAACATCTCCTGGTTTTTAGGAAAAGACATTTCATAGTTATTATTTTGTTACCTTTACAATATAACAATACACAGTTATCAAATTCAGACATCTAGAAATTTATGTCTCTCTAAAAAAAATTGTGTATTTTATAATGAAGGAGGTACATGGAGAAAACAAATCATAAGGTAGGAACATAAATATTTAACATCTTTGAAAAATTTAGAACAAACCCTCGTATTTGCGAGGGCCACCTTACTAGTTTATTTAACTCTAAAATCACGAGAAGATTTTAATTTCCAAACAAATTTATCTGGCTCGGTATATAAAGATACCACCATCAAACATTGGCATAAGTGTGTCCATGAATTCCACTTATTACCTATCAGTTGCTACCTCAAACTAATGTTTAGGGGGGCAGATGAAAACACAATTGCAATATTAACATGTTTGTTTTGCACAATGTTATAAAGAGAAGGATATTGTTGTGCTAACGGTGTTAATCCTAGCCAATCATCTTCCTAAAATCTGACCGTGGAACCATCAGCAATTTTGCAACAGTAACATGTCGTTTCCCAATGTTATAAAGAGAAGGGCATTGTTGTGCTAACGGTGTTAATCCTAGCCAAGCATCTTCCCAAAATATGACTACAACACCATCACCAATTTTGCAAGGATAACATTTGCAATGGTATAACATGTTGTTGAATTCTTTTGGTACTAGGCAAAGAAACGTTTACTATTATACCTTTAGAGTTGGGAACTAATTTCCGTTCAATTAAATAAATATTTATTGAGTCACGAATTAATAGCTCGGACATCTGAGCTTCAAACCCTAATACTTTGGAGTTGGTGTATTTTAGAGTACCTCTGGGTAGTAGACACTTCATTCATTTTATTGATGTATTTTTAAAGAACCTCTAGTTAGGAGAGCTTCAATTCATTTTACTAGTGCATTTGTAAATTCAACTGGTATTCCGATAAAACTTGGACTTCTGCTTCGGTACACTGCCCCCGACCCCAACTTAAACACATCAAGGGCAGGACACCGTACCCACTTTGTAATTAAGGGTATAATGGTCATTGACAAATTATTTATTTATCATTAACAATTATCTAGATCGCATATAATATGTAGAAATAAACCCGTATGTTGTGTACATGTACGCATTGTGCAGAACTACTGATGGCCTTTTCCTTATCGTTCACGATGTGGATCGGCTGTGTTTAGCAGCACTAGCAACAGCGGTGGTTGTCGGTGGCCAGTGATACGGCAGCCGCGGTCAGTTGTGCTTCCATTATCTCAACAACGTGAGGACAGATCGCCGCCGACCACTATCCATGGAGGGTGAAGGCCTTATTAGGTGGCCTGGCCTCTCGGAGGCCTGAAATGAATCGTATCCACTATACACTACAGGAATGGGAAGCTACGCCGACGGCCGGTCGCTACGCCGACGGCCAAACGTCGGGACCGTCGGCGTAGCCATCGTCTAGGCCAGCTCCGCCAACCAGCCGTCGGCGTAGAATTGCCCTCGGTATATCCTATGCTACGCCGACGGCTGCCCTCGGCTAGCATACGCCGACGGCTGCCCTCGGCGTAGCTATTTTTTATTTTATCTCATTAAACTTTGAAAAATCATAACTAAATCATTCTAATTCGGAAAAATACAAATAATATATCAAAATTTGCAGAAAAATAAGACCTATCTATCTACACTCAAATAATACACATTTGTAAATAAAAATTAAGTAAAACATAAAACATTATATATAGTTTAAAACGGGCATAAAAAAATCAAAAATGATCGAAACAATGCGAAACCTTCGCGTCGTGTTATATTATGTGACATAGTTAGAAGGAAAAATATAAAACTTGGTATATTGATTATGTCTCAAAGAAACTTTCACAAAATGACCTATCTCATTCGAGGTTTATTCTTGGCTTTCTGGTCAAATGACCAATGTTATGGCTAGAATCAAGGCATAGTTTGTGATAATGTGCCCATATTGTGCATACACATGCATCATGGGATAGCGAATAATGTTGCAGGAGGAAACTTTCCTTTTTGTTGCACCAAAAAGACATTTTCCATTTTCCGAGCATAAAAAACGGACGGTTTTGTGAAGCAACCACCAAATGGCTAATTCAAAATGGTACCACCACATTGTACAAAAATACTATACCACCTTATATGGACAATGTCCCAATAAGGGGATCCGAAACCTTTCCGTCCACCTCTGGTGAAAAAGACAAATTCCTGCCGAATCGGCAGGAAGTGGGTCAGATATGAACTACAGGTACATGATCCGATGCTCATGTTTTTTTACAAAAGTCATTTTTAGGTTCACAATATGCTATTTTATCAAAGATCCAATGCAAGTTTAGCAAGGATCGGCCCCGAGCTAAGAATCTTCATGCCCGGCGTTCGACAAAGTTTGACGATAGTTTAAAACGGGCATAAAAAATTCAAAAACGATCGAAACAATGTGAAACCTTCGCGTGGTGTCATATTATGTGACATAGTTACAAGGAAAAATATCAAACTTGGTACATTGATTATGTCTGAAAAAACCTTCACAAAGTGACCTATCTCATTCGAGGTTTCTTGGCTTTCGGGTCAAATGACCAATGTTATGGCTAGAATCAAGGCATAGTTTGTGATAATATTCCCATATTGTGCATATACATGCATCATGGGATGGCGAACAATGTTGCAGGAGAAAGTTTTCCTTTTCGTCGCACCAAAAAGGCATTTTCCATTTTCCGAGCACAAAAACGGACGATTTTGTGAAGCAACCACCAAATGGCTAATTCGAAATGCTACCACCACATTTTACAAAAATACTATACCACCTTATATGGACAATGTCCCAACAGAGGTATCCGAAACCTTTTCCGTCCACCTCTGGTGAAAAAGACAAATTCCTGCCGAATCGGTAGAAAGTGGGTCAGATATGAACTACAGGTACAAGATCCGATGCTCATGTTTTTTTACAAAAACCATTTTTAGGTTCACAATATGCTATTTTATCAAAGATCCATTGCAAGTTTAGCAAGGCTCGGCCCCGAGCTAAGAATCTTCATGCCCGCCATTTGACAAAGTTTGACGATAGTTTAAAACGGGCATAAAAATTCAAAAACGATCGAAACAATGCGAAACCTTCGCGTGGTGTCATATTATGTGACATAGTTACAAGGAAAAATATCAAACTTGGTACATAGATTATGTCTAAAAAAACCTTCACAAAATGACCTATCTCGTTCGAGGTTTCTTGGCTTTCGGGTCAAATGACCAATGTTATGGCTAGAATCAAGGCATAGTTTGTGATAATGTGCCCATATTGTGCATACACATGTATCATGGGATGGCAAACAATGTTGCAGGAGGAAGTTTTCCTTTTCGTCGCACCAAAAAGCTATTTCCCATTTTCCGAGCACAAAAAACGGACGATTTTGTGAAGCAACCACCAAATGGCTAATTCAAAATGCTACCACCACATTTTACAAAAATATTATACCACCTTATATGGACAATGTCCCAACAGGGGTATCCAAAACCTTTCCGTCCACCTCTGGTGAAAAAGACAAATTCCTGCCGAATCGGTAGGAAGTGGGTCAGATATGAACTACATGTACATGATCCGATGGTCATGTTTTTTTACAAAAATAATTTTTAGGTTCACAATATTCTATTTTATCAAAGATCCAATGCAAGTTTAGCAAGGCTCGGCCCCGAGCTAAGAATCTTCATGCCCGCCGTTTGATAAAGTTTGACGATAGTTTAAAATGGACATAAAAAATTCAAAAACGATCGAAACAATGCGAAACCTTCGCGTGGTGTCATATTATGTGACATAGTTATAAGTAAAAATATCAAACTTGATATATGGATTGTCTCAAAAAAACCTTCACAAAATGACCTATCTCGTTCGAGGTTTCTTGGCTTTCGGGTCAAATGACCAATGTTATGGCTAGAATCAAGGCATAGTTTGTGATAATGTGCCCATATTGTGCATACACATGCATCATGGGATGGCGAACAATGTTGCAGGAGGAAGTTTTCCTTTTTGTCGCACCAAAAAGCCATTTCCCATTTTCCGAGCATAAAAAACGGACGATTTTGTGAAGCAACCACCAAATGGCTAATTCAAAATGCTACTATCACATTTTACAAAAATACTATACCACCTTATGCAACCACCAAATAATTTTTAGGTTCACAATATGCTATTTTATTAAAGATTCAATGCAAGTTTTTCTTTTCATCGCACCAAAAAGCCATTTTTCATTATCCGAGCGCAAAAAGGGAATTTTTTAAAGCAACCACCAAATAGATAATTCAAAAAACGGAGGGTTTGTGATTAGTTGATATGGATATCATATTTGGATTCCTCTCATTTTTCTGATCAATTTAGACATATTATTTATTAAATTCCGATTTACAGATTTAAAGATATTAATTATTTCATATTAAATAGAAAAATAGAAAAAAGTAAAATTATTATATTTTTATTTGAATTCAATAATATTTTTTACTTACTTATTATTGTTTACTTAGATAATTGTTTGTAATTTCAAAAAATACAAACATGTGACATGTTGATATAAGGGTTAATAGGATTGATATCATAGTATTGACAACAATGTATGAATTACTTTGCGGAAATAGATTCTGAAGGAACGAGAAAGTTAAGCGTGCTGGAGTTGGAGTAGTATTAGGATGGGTGACCGACCGAGAAGTTTGACCAAGACTGCAATTTAATTAAATATTAAGTGTAATTAGTGTTAAAAATGTTCAAAGTGAGAAATTAACGAGTCAAACAATTCAAAGATTCAAAAATTAAGAAAAAAAATAAAAATAAAAAAATTATCTTTAAAAAAAAAAAATTTTGCAACCTATCGACAAGCTATGCCGACGGCCGCTACGCCGACGGCATTGCCCTCGGCGTAGCATACGCCGACGACCTCTACGTGCTCCGCCGAAGAAGACCTTTGCCGAGGAGGCTACGCCGAGGACAGCCGTCGGCGTACCATACGCCGAGGGCATTTTAGCCTACGCTGACGGCTTTTTGCCCTCGGCGTAGCGCGCGCGTCCTATAGTGATTGGCGTAGCGCGCGCGTCCTATAGTGATAGCAACTCATAGTCTCCACAACCTGGTGCCGCAATGGACATCACGCCGGGTGTGCTAGATGCCATCGCGCTAGCCTTTCACCCGTCTAGCATATACTATCTAGAAAAGCCAAGCAAATAAAGAATTTCAGTTTTGGGGACGTCCATGACTTTTAATTCAGCTTCGTAATTGATATCTTCGCGATAATAATATACTCTCTTTCTCAAAAGCTTTCCAAGACTTCGATAAAATAACTCCTTGAAAGAGATGTTGTAGCAAGAACAAGAAGAAAACTCTCTAGACTATCATACGTCAATCTTTATGTCCAAAGAGATTTCCTTGTTCGACAAAATAAGCAAGAAGTATCCACCCACGTAGGTATCCATTTCTACAACCGTTGTTTGCAGTGAGAAGTGCGATGATATTCTCTGTATGCGCTGCTCGTCGATGGTCTACGGGAGAAATTAATACGATTAGAGTTCTCAATGTCTCCCAGGCTCACCATAGCGAGCTGCTAGCCACGCGCTTCACCTCTCTCACGTTGCAAAGAACGAGGAAAAAAGTGTTTGCCTATCATCTTCTACCTTCTAGTCTTGCTCTCTTTCTTCTGCCCTTTTATGCGCAAGAGATATCACAATGACATGAATCTGTCAGTACGTTTGTATTATAACATCACGCGTACTCTTGTTTGTGTCAACCTTTAGAGCGAACTACCTTCCATTCAACTCCATCAATATTTACCGAGTCACGAATAACTGAGACAGCTAATAATTTCAACTCCTGACACTTTCCAGTTGATATGTATTTTAAACTACCTCTAGGTAGGGGACCATCCATTCATTTTACTAGTGCTTGTGTAAATTCAACTGGTATTCTGGTAAATCTTTATACGAGAAAATACTATGCTAGTAAAACTTATTAAAAAACAATTTATATTACTTCCTCCGTTTTGGTTTACAAGTCGTGCGCGTATAGCTAGGTCGCCAATTTGACCAATAAAATGTAAATTATGGAGAAAAAATACCCTTAGAAACTTTAGACATTATTTTTTCAAATGGTATAATTTTTGTATTATACAATTTATATTTTAGTGGTTAAACTGCCAACCTAAATATACGCGCAAGACTTGTAAACCCAAACGAGGAAGTAAAGAAACAAACCTCTACTTTCATAGTTGAATTAAAGGATCATTTTAATTCATACTCATATCTCTTATCGTGGATAATTCACTCTTGTAAAGAAAACTCTTGAACAACTGAGGGAAACGACGAGAGTTTATCACTAATGGCAGGAACCCTTGAATGGTAGGTGATTGAAAATTTTACCTTACTTATTTTACACAGCGAACATAATGGTTCTAGTCATCTAATGGCTAATCTTGGGCGTGTATGATGTGCCATGAATAAACTATCCATTTCTTGACTTTTGTGCATAAATCGTTTGCTTTAGATACAATTTTTAATGAAAGTAGATGTATAATTCCATTAATTAAGGATAAAATGAAACATTCTGCAAAATTACGAGTAGGGGAACAAAGCTATACAGACCGCAACAACGATTTGGAGATTCTCTGTTCCTCCCACCCGCTTGATTGTAATGTTAGATTTTAGTTTAGTGCTTGCAAAGTCTCTTGGACAGATGAAGTTTTTGCATTGACATATTGGTAACAGCAGACCTGCTGCATTTTGGCATGCACCACTGGAGCCCCCAGTCTGCCTGAGTGTGGATGGATCCCATTATCTGGGATGGGTGTTGCAACAATCAGAAAATATCCTTATGTCTCCCACTTCTACCTATGTATCATATCTCGTTGGCTAGTTTTTCTTACACCTATATGAGGCAACACCGCAACACTTGCATGAATTATTTTACTGGACTTTGACAAGAAGCTCTTGTTGTTGCTCTTATAGTGTGAAGTAGAATGGCTGGTCGTGGCAGTTGTTGATGCCGCAGTACTAAAGGTAGTCAATGCACGCCTATGACTGCTCCATGTCCTTCTATCTATCCTTAAAGATGCATAGAGAAATATGTTTAACAGTAAGTTGATCGGCTGACTGCAGTAGTAAAAGAAAAACTATGAACCATGGCTGAAAAATCCACCCGCCAACAATTAGGTGAAAGTGAAATTCACTGCTATACAAAACCACATCCGAATCCAAGTAGAAAAAAGAAGGAAAATGATATGCCCCCGGACGATGGGGGGTTCCCATCGTCCTCCTCCCCACAAAATCGTTCCAAATTTTTTTTTTGCTGCAAAACGGACCGCTTTTGCTATATATGTCCCCGCTTTTGCTTCCAAGCAAAAAAACGGTTCGTTTTAGAAATAGAACGTCTCGCCGGAGACCTTGCCGGAGATCATGCAGCAAAAAAATTATGCTAATGCAGCAAAACCGACTTTGCCGGAAACTTCTTTTGCTGCATGGTCTCCGGCGAGGGTCATCAACGAGTTGTTTCCGACGATGTCTCCGGCGAAGACGGTTTTGCTGTATTAGCATAAATTTTTTCCTGCATGGTCTCCGGCGAGGTCTCCGATGAGGTCTCCGGCGAGATGTTCTATTTCTAAGACGAACCGTTTTTTGCTTCAGAAGCAAAAGCGGGGATATATGCAGCAAACGCGGGATGTTTTGCAGCAAATGAACACGTGTCAGCACGGGAAGCAGGACGATGGGAACTCTCCCATCCTCCAGGGGACGCCTAGCAGTTTCCAAAAAAGAAACACAGTGCCCTAGTCCTTTCAAAATGCGCCTATATTTGTCAATTTTTGACTGTTCACGGTTGTAGTAGGTTGAGAGTGCTCATTGATTTTAGAGATTGCATGCTTTAGGTGTTGTTCTTTTGTAGATTTTTGTTGTAACGATTTTTGTCTAGTTCTTCGTTAATTAACTAGGGAATTATCTTTTTATTAATTAATAGATTGGGCAAAGATTTTGCCTCTGTTTCTAAAAAGTAAATAAATAACCGAGACAACCGATAACATCAAATCCTCACACTTTCTAGTTGATGTATTTTAAAGTACCTCTAGATAGGAGACCTTTCATTAATTTTACTATGCTTTCTTAGGGTGTGTTTGGTTGAGCTGCGGATTTCTGAAAATCAGCTGTGGGGAATCTGCTGTGAAAAATCTGCTGTGAGCTGATAACCGTGAAAAATCTGAAAGCTGTTTGGTTCTACAACTGCCAATTGTGGATTCAATACAAAATGATTATAATTGGCTGTGAGACCTGGAGATTATTTATACTTCCTTCGACGCATATTAGTTGATTAGATTTGTCTAAATACGAATATATCTAGTCAAGTTTTAATGGTAAATATATTTAAACAGATAAATTTGAGTTAACTAATATACATCAGAGGAAGTATGTTTAAAGATGACAGAACAATGACTTGCCCACACACACACACGAACATGCAAATGGCCTCTTCGCTACACGCACGCACGGATGAAATTGTGAGTGCCATGCAATCAAGGGCATATTAGGGAGGAGGAAGAAGATGTGAAGGAGTGAGGAGAAGGGAAATACAGGGAGTACGTGCAAACGTCGCGGTCAGTATCCGGCCGCCGATGGTAGGATTTGTTCCTGGAGTTGGCTCGACAGCCAATCTATGCAGGCGGCGACGAGATGGGTGTTGGCACCGGCGATCTGGAGTCGTGCGCAGGGCCGGTCGAGGAGGGGAATAGGAGCGGCGGGCAGGTGGGCGTCGAAATCCTACCGGTACGTCGCCAGAGGCCGTCGGGACAGGCCGACGAGGCAGAACCCCAGCCTGGCCGCTCTACTTGGTACTGTTTGAGTTGGGGGAAAGAACGAATGGATCAGGGGGAGTCGGGTTGGTGGAGGAATAGAACGGAAAGCAACCGAGCAGTTTTCACTTCCTAGTGGCATGGCGGGTAATTTTCTTGTTTCCGGCTCAACGCGACGCAGAGAAATCTGGGGCTACGGCTGATTCCAGTTTACACTATGAAAATCTGGTGCGTTCTGGTAGTTGGGAAGGATGTCGTACCCGTTTGGTTCAGATTCCGGCGTTTCGGTAGCGAATCTGGCTCAGGAATCTCAACCAAACACAGCCTTAAATTCAACTGGTATTCTGGTAAATCTTTATAGGAGAACACACTATACTAATAAAACTTATTAAGGAAAACAATTTATGTTAAGGAAACAAATATCCACTTTAATAGTTGAATTAAAGGCTCATTTTAATTCATACTCACGTCTCTTATCATGGATAATTCACTCTTGTAAAGAGAGCTCTTGAATAATTGTGTGACGGAAATGTAAGGCAAGAGTTTAGCACTATTGGAAGGAACTCTTGAATGGTAGGTGATTGAAAAGTTTACTTTGTTTATTATACCTATATCATACATCATGGTTCTAGTCATCCAGTGTCGATCTAATCTTGGGCGAGTATGATGTTCCCGGAAAAAAACTATCCATTCTTGTGATGCTTGACTTTTGTGCATGAATCGCTTGATTTAGATTGATTCATTTTTTATGAAATTAGCTGTCCAATTCCATTAATTATGGATAAAATTAGACACCATGCAAATTCACGAATAGGGAACAAAGCTATACATATGGTGACAACGATTTATTTGGAGATTACTCGTTCTTTCCACACAACTAGTGACACCGGTCCCACCAGCTTCTAATGTTTGCTTTTAATTTTACTGCTTGCAAAGTCTCCTCGACATGAAGCTTTTAAATTGACAGATTGATAACAGCAGCCATGCAGCATGTTGCCCTGCATAACCACCGCTGCTGGTAGGTCTAAGCGTGGATGGACCCCATTCTCTTGTATGGGCGCCGCAACAATAAGAAGAAGTCCTGACGTCTCCCACGCCTACCTATGTGCTCGTTGGCTAGTTTTTCTTACACCTATACGAGGCAACACTCAAATGAATTATTTTACTGGCTTTTGACATGAAGCTTTTGTTGTTGCTCTTATAGTAAAGTAGAATCGCTGGTCGTGGCCGTCGCTGATGTTGCAGTACTAAGGGTAGTCAATGCAGGCCTGTCACCGCTGCACGTCCTTCTATCTACCCGTTAAACATGCATGGAGAAATATGCACTAAAAAAATTACGAACCCTGCCTGAAAAATCCATCAGCCAACAATAAGGTGAAGTGAAACTCACTGCTATAGAACACCTCATCCGAATCCAAGTAGAAAAAAGAAACACAACGCCCTAGTCATTTCAAAATGCGCCTATATTTGTATGTTTTATGTTGGTTTGGCAAGGAAATAGTATCTCATATATATTACATCCATTTTTTTAACTAACTATGATATTGTTGCCTCAAAGTTATAGAGGTCGCATTTTACGGTATGTTGGAAGAGTGTTGTCACAACAATTTCGGTTGGAGAAGCGATCGATATTCCAGTTGAACAATTAAGAGAAAATCACAGCTGACAATCCCCTGATGTGCTAACTTGTAGCATTAAAAAATATCTAAATGCTGTGAAAGGAGGGAGTTGTACGATACTAGAGACATAAGTATCTCTGAAACCATTTAGGAAATATCAACAATAGCATCCAGCAGTTAACTCAAGACCACATAAACAAAACACCAACTGCTTTGATTTACATATTATATTCTCAAAGACTCCACATGCAATGTCTCAAAAGCAATCAAGATATCTTACAAACTAATGTCCCAGGAAACAACACTAGAGCATAATCTGAATATTGGAAGAATTTTCTAAACTAGGAAAATCAATCTTTCTTTGGTGGGTGTTAAATTCTCAGTATCTGGCTCTACGGTTCTAAAGGGAAAAGCCTAATGAGTGTGATAAAAGTGGAACGAAGAGTATAAAAGTCCAATCCTTGTTGTACCGAGAGAGAAAGCCATGTTTGCCAACATCAATAACCAAGAAGTAAGAAGAAAAGATTTTAGAGGTCGAAACATAACACACAAATCAACACCTGAATTTTGAGGTGTTACATGCATGATGTTGTTGATTTAAACCTCAAATTAACACATGTTATTGTTAGTTGGGAAGTTCCAGGCCAAACAAGGTATCATCTTAACGCTTTATCCACAAGGACGTATCCTAAGATTCTGAAAGGATAGTTTAATCTCAGACACTATCTTTAGAGTTATGGCGGGGCTACTTTCTCGCGTGGTGGCTTCTCCCCCGCAGGGATCCCCTTGGGCACTCGATGGTTGTCACCCCAACGGCGATTTGATGGTGGCGGGGTCTGGAAGCCGGGGCGGCGGCCTCGCATCTGCTAGCAGGGGCACAGTCCTAGGGATTCTCTCACGCCAACATGAAGATCTTCCTTCAGCATGTTTCCATTGATCTGGTGGCAGTGTCGTGTTTCAAAAGGCTCCATCGGCGAACTTCCATTGGTGTTTCATGCCTAGCTTCCATTGGTGTTTCATGCCTAGAGATAGCTGGAACAGATGGATTCGGTCGCGCGCAACCATTTTTCTGACCGTTTGCTTTCAGAGAGAGCGAGGCGAAGCTCTGCAGTCTGTTGCCATCGTGGAACATGTCTTTAGTTACATGGTGAAGTCAGTGTGTGGACGATGTCATGGAAGCCAAGATTTGTGGACTAGCAATGTTGGGTCGAGTCCTGGTGGAGATGAGGATTTGTCTTGGTGATTTGTGACTTGTAGCAACGGCATCGGAAAGTGGGGGCGGCATCATAGGAGGAGTTCACATTCTTATCTTGCAGGGTGAAAATCAAAAGTCTGATCTTAATTGGTTGTGCCTGCCAATGACCTTGTTGAAGGCATTGTTTTGTGAGCGGGGACTTTCTCCAGGATGAAAATCTATGATCTTTGATCGGGCAACGACGGTGCTTGTGCTCTGTTTCCTTTTTGAAGACGTCTCTATTGAAGATGTTGGACTTCTGGTGGTGTTCTGGTGGGGTTAGTATCGTTGCTACTAAGGATCTTATCGCTGTAGCGCGACTTTTCTTTTTTGTAATTCGTCTTCTTCTTTTCTGGATGTGTGCATCCATAATGACAATAGAATAATATGTTGTTGTAGAGGTTGGGTGTAATTGGTATCATCATGATATTAATATGTGATCTTTTCCAAAAAAAAGAAAACTAGGATGAGAACGATCTACTTTCATACTTCCATCATGCACTAATTTAATTTGTTCATAGGTCGTTATCATGTTAAATTTATGCTTGTTGATGTAGTTTGTTGCTAAGTTCACCACTGGTGACACAAGAGCTCACCAGAAACATCAGATGCAAGCAACCAAATATTGCACTATTATAGCCATTTTTCCTTGCATGCAAACAACAACGAGGCATTGTAGGTAACAAAACAAGATGAACAACCAACGTCCCAATATATCCTAGCTGAGATAGTCTCTCATGGACCTGGTTGGGCGAATTCGGAAAACGCACACCCTAGCTAAGTTCATATGTGTTTTGTTCTCGTTTGTGAGTATATCCTAGATGTGTGGCATTAAAGTTCAATAAAATCTCCCATGGGAAGTTAATGATTTGAAAGAGGAAAAAATATATTTCATGAGGATATGTACACCTTTTTCATGGACTCCCGGTGCTTTCTTTGTTATAGTGTGCATGCATGTAAGATGTTTTCTTAGTGAATCGATCTCCAAAAAGTGGATAATATTGTGCACTTGAAATTTCCCATTGGGTTTGAATGTAAAAAATATATGATTTGATGTGGAAGTGACTATAACGTAAAAGTTTCTTAAAAACAAACAAACTATAAAAGCACGTGATTTAACTTTTATCATTTTATGTTTTAACATGTCCTATGTCTTAAAGAGTTTTTCTCCCATCAACTAAAGTTGGTATGCCGCACAGGGTATTGCGGGTGTATCCATATATAGGTTAACGGAGACACTGTATATGTGTCTTCATATTTAGGCAACAAAATGCTCAACCATTTTGAGCATATATAGAGCCTTAACAAGTTAATGCATACTCTGTTATCATGATTTGTAGAACTCTAATTTCAAAATTTAAATGTAAAATATCCTGGGAGACAATGTGGCACTCGTTCATGCGAGGTACTCTCTTTGGTAAATCAACTACGCAAAAATCTTTTGTTTGCAAAATCCCTGCGGGATGGAACGATGATGGCACCACGGAATGCCTCTAACTACATTGAAGTATAGATAGAATGATCCTAGATCCATGCATGGTTTTTACCACAAGATGAAGAACTCCCGATGTCTTACAGGACTTCCATAGACTTCTTTGTTGGTTAACGACGCTGACCATGACATTCGACCTGCACACTCTTTCTTTATGTGTAGACCGCCACCAGTTTTCACTGATTTTATACATAAAAGGAGATCTTATTATTAATCATTATACCCAAAGATGGTACCGTTGTGCTGATTGTTCCCCTGGTGTTGCATATGGTGTACTTGTACCTAAGGTGATGTCCCAATTTTGTTCTAAACTTTCATTTGATCATGGCTCGATACGATAGAGATAGAAATGTGCCTGAATTAGAGATAGACTATATTTAGACTAAGTATAACCTTGATTTTATTCCAAATCTATTTCCTTTTGTACTTTATATAAACCCTACAAGTGTTCGATAACACAAAATAGAGGGTTCCATATTGTTTCACAAACGTGATTTTTTTGGCCTTCTCTTTTCTTGTATTGCATTTATTTCATAGTTTGGCGTTAAACTGATATATGAAATTAGCAAAAATTTGGTTATTTCTTCTCGGGCCAATATTTTTTAAAGCTGAAAGAGTGAACCAAAGACAGGCTTAACGTTGCACAGAAATGAAAAAGGATAGCAAACACATACACTATTTAACATGTTGACGGTCATGCACACGCGCTATCAGGAAACACATGCACTCTCCCTTGTCCAAAGCGTCGGATATCACCTTTGCTGGTGAAGCAATTTGACCTTGGTAAGGGTCTAACCTCTATGCTTCCAATGCTAGTCCTTGGATCGACTCGTTGGCACACACAGTTCGATGAATAACAAAATAACAAGTGCATCATTTATAACAAATAAATGATCCATAAATAACAATGTAATGCAAATTGCATAGCTCAAGGCTAGCAAAACAACATAAACAATTCAGAGTTCCATCAACACCACATGCGAAACATGTTCAGTGGAGACACACGCCCTATGATGAATGCAAGTGCACAGGTCGATTGTAGTTAGTTTTGAAATAAGAGTATCGAACCCACAGAGAGCTATTTGGTTAAGGTCTTTATTCCCCTCATCACTATCTATCAAAGGATACTTGTAAGCTGCCTTGAGTTCAAGTAAAGGATGTTTGAAAGGTTTTTGGTTGAATGCAGAAAAGTAAATAAAACAAGTAAAGAAAAGCAAATAACGAAAGCGTTAGAAATGGTGTTGGAACTCAATAAGACTAAAGCGTTCTCGGAGATGTAGGAATAGGATACACCGCTAGCATGTGGGAATTAATCATAATTATAATAATATATTTTCTTTTTCATGATATGTGTGGAGAGAATTCCATAATATGATGTTCACTACAAGACTCATGGGAAGTCTCTTTCTTGATTTAGGTAATGAGGTCATCTCTAAATAACCACTATGATGCCTCACAGAAAGCACTCATACAAACCACCACAATTAAGGGTTTTCCTATGTATATCGCAATTAACTTAGTGAATCTCTCTTTATTCCCCCTTTGACCGTCCAGGTTATAAGACAATACTTATAGTCACAAAAGTAACAATGTACATACTCTCATACACTTCCTAAGGGTATCACCCCCTCTTTAGACCCGGAGGAAAGTGATATGGGACTGACTACACATATCATCTAAAGAGAGATAAAAAACAATATCATAGATCAATGGATCATGGACAAAAGTAATAGATCATCTTTATTTCATTTCATAATAATGCTACGATTTCTCCATCTCCCCCAAAACAAAGGGAACTACTCACACGTGAAAGCAATCAACAACATCATCATATTAAAATGGATGGATAAAAGTATAGGGATAAATATAATGCAAACTACAATTGAATTTGGAATTACAACAAGACCTAAAGTATGGAAGAGGGGAATAGTAGTGGTGATGGAGATACATCAGTTGATGATGAAGGGGATGATGTGATGACCTTTGATGATCCGTGAAGCAGCAGGGATTTTCTCTTCTCCTAGTTCCTCCTCTAGATCCCTCTCTGGCGTGGTATTTCGAGGCTGGAAGTTTCTCTGAATGTCGGATATCAGATCCTTCTTCGCGTGGTGAGAATATTTGACGAGGCAGATGCGCTGGCAGGTGGTACAGGAAGACGGTACGGGTAAGCTCCGCCCCTACCACTGAACGTTAAGCCCTCTGTAGCCTTCATCCACATTTTTTATTCTCCTAGGTGCCAGGAAAAATCAATTGAATGACATTTATTACTTATAAATATCATATTACTGCATAATATGATAGTCCCATTTGATATGGATACAAGAGACTTAGTAATTCGGGATCTTGTTGAAAACAAGGACAAAAAGGTGCGTGCGAGCCCTCATGTCCTAGATTTCATAACATTATCCGCATATGACTTCATCATGGATCATCAAAGACATGGCACATGATGATAACATATATAAGAGCTTCACAAAGCTCCATGTAAAACCAAATGGTCCGCAAAAATCATGGGTGCGCACAACCGAATTTCCTCCGATCTAGCAAACTTTAGGCATGATGCGCCAATAGGAGTTCGCCGACGGAGCCTTCCGAAACACGCGGCTCCATGTTAGATCAATGAGGACATGCACCCACCATATCTTCATCTTTGCGTGAAAGGAATCCTAGGACCGCCACCATTATTCATGCCTCCAAGTCTGCACCACCAGATGATCAACCATCAGGCCTTTCGAACCCATGGAAGAACCCATAGGTCAGGCCAAAGACACCGAGATACAGCGTCGCTGCCTCCAAGTCTGCACCACCACCCCCATCATCTCCTCTACACCTCCGTTGCAAGCCGCCGGCCAATGCCGCTCTAGTGAGCACCGATGCCCGCTGCTCGGAATCTCCAGCGCCGCCCTCTGGTGCCCACCGCCTACACGGAGAGGATCGAAAGAGCCCGTGCAGCTCGCCCGCCCAGGGCGGCGGGCCAAGGCGTAACCGCCACCACCGGCGTAGACGACGGCAACGGCCAGCGGTGGAGCGACTGCGACAATTGACTAGGGTTGGGAGGGGTTGCCCCCGGGTCGCCTCACGTGAGCAACCCAAGAGCGGTTTGGTCTCCTAAAGTTGAAAAAATTAGTAGTCAAGCACTCCTATATCATCTAGTTGGTTCCTTGAGAGATGATAATGGATGGGAGTGGGACCAAGCAGATTGAGACGAGCACGACAGGCAGACGAACTCTAAGAGGGACAAAGCAGACCGCTTCATCCAATAATTTATCCTCTTGTAAGAGCTAATCATATTTGTATCAAATCTCTAGACATGTGCATTCTACATAATCTCTTCGTCCAGAAATAAGTGATTTGAATACATATGAATCTAAATAAATCTGAATCACTAATCTAAAATAAGTAGAAACACATCCTTTTTATACTGACTCACGATATATAATTACAAAAAAATTATTTCATATATATGTGGTATATCACAGCATTGTAAGCTGGTACAAAGTTGTGTTAAGCATGCCAACCGTCAAGAGTGAGATAACCGCCCGTATGGCCACATCAGATGGCTAGATGCCCTTATCGGCATGTACATTGGTTCACACAGCAATAGTCTGTAACATGTATCCACGTTCAAATATAGACAAGTCTATAGACACCTCCTACAATTGGTTATCTTTTCAAATGTCTGCAAGGTGTGCTTCGGTCCTCCTTCCTAAACTTAAGTTATATGAGCTGTTTTTCTTTTTTTTGACCCGTCAAAACCCATATCAAGGCCACGTATATCTTCGTATATGTGTACTCGGTCGAACTGGATATAATCCACGTTTGGATCTTCCATTTTTCAATCGCAATCTACGTCTTTGCATGTCATATTAATTTCTTTTGTTGATGTTATATAACTTTTGATTTTCGCCTTCCGCGGGCATATGAGTATACGTATGTATAGTATGTTGTGAGTATACGTCTAAGAGAACCGTACAGACTTCCGGTGTGTTCGTATGGTCCTCTAAACAATCGGTATCAAGTTTTTGTTTATCAAAGTTTAAAAGAGGGGTGGGAGACCAAAGCAAAAGTGATGGAGGCCAGGAAGCCTAACATGGCCTCGTAGGCCGGAAATAAAACGCAGAGCCGGAGAACTGTCTCATGAGAGAGCCTTTCGGTCTGAAGGAAAAGATGCCGGAATGAGGCCGACCATCGACTATTATGAGGTGGACGTCATTGCTCCGCCGATGCATCAACGAGGTGCCGGATAGGCACCGGAGCAAGCTCTACCACGACAAGAAGTCAAACGATATGAAGGCAAGACAAAGACTAAACTTGTACTAGACCTAATCCATCTTTGGTTGATCCTTAGGGCATGTATACAGTAGTTCCACCTCAGCTGTCTATAGTAGGTGCCACGTCTGAATTTTGTTGACATGGAAGAGAGAGAATACGGAGAGAGAGGAGGGTGTTGGTAAATCAATATACGGCCGATTGGCTTAAGTTTCGCTTGCTATCGCCGCTACTTCTCCTGTTGTATAGGCGTCGTTAGTATGTGGTCAGTTCGCCCCCAAATGTACTACGACAGTTCATTTAACACAAGTTCATGCAGGCCTCCATAACCACTACTGTCGGGATGGCAGTTAAGCTGTGCACGTTGAATTCCACATAGGCTGAGCGTAGACTGATCACATTCTCAAGGGTTTGCATCACAACAATTATAAAAACTCCTAATGTCTTCTAGGCTTAATTTAGTTTCATACTCCCTCTGTCCACGAGCATGTGTATATATAGCAGTCGGAATTTGTCCTACAAAGAGTGTACATCTATTTATTGATCATCAAGACAGTTCATAAATGCAATTATCCCCTCATAATCACTTCCCCACATCATCCTCCAATCTCCATTCTTCTCCTCCACCTCATCCACGAATCCTCATTTTTCTCTTTCATTTATATTGATGGAGGTTCATAAAAGAAGAGGTAACTAATCTATCTATTCTATTATATACTAAAAGCAATATAAGGATGTGTTTCGAGCCACCACGTTGATTCACATCACCCAAATAATTTTGGTTGTTAGATCTAAAATATGTGGTTAGGATTTGATTAAATATTTATAGGTATGTAACCTTAAATTCTAGGTTGACACGGTACACTACCTAAAAAGAAAAGTCATGTTCTGTCGTCGCACGATATGTCGTCCGTCGTCCTACATCCTTCGTCCTGCTCGCTCTCTTCATTCGCGGCGCATTTACCACCTGCAAATCAAGCCCTCCAGCAACCATCCAATCGATCCATGCAGCCACCCCCTCCTTGTTTATTCCCCCGCATCAGCCGCACTTCGACGAGGACAAGGAAACGCCCTTCATGTCCGCCGCACCTTGCCATAACCCCCATCATCCGATCATGACGGGAGATCCCTAACAGAGTCGCATCATGTCTTCCACAACCCCATCCTTCCCTCCCACTCCCCACATCACGTGGTCCGGATCCCCCGAACGCCAGTCCCGATGTTGTCGCCATGGCATGTAGATCTCAAACCCTTCCATAACTGTTGTTCTGCCCCCACAATTTCGAGCAGGAGCACACCACGGGGATCATATGGTGTGGAGGGAGAGGTTGAGGATTTCGATGTGCACTCAGGGGAATCAGATTTATAGTTCGGGGATTATGATGAGGAGATTTCCAATGACGAGTCCATCAAGATTAAGCCTCCCACATTTGGGGTTGTGGTCGATGCAGCACTGTTCCAGGTTTGGCCTCTCTCTCTCAACTGTAGTACTACAATTATGATCAATTCTGACAAATTTTGCTTGCGCGTCCAGCACTGACACTGGAGACATGTAGGTCTACTCTGCTCTCTCTTGACGGTCGGTAATTTGGATCTGCCCATCTATGTTATGGTCCATCTCTGACGGTGATGTCTCTATCCACATAGTGGCCTCATTAGATTCTAGACGTTGTTCTTTCCCGCATGTGTGCTCTTCTCGTTCCTGGCCACACATAGACGAAGGGAGGTGGCCTAATGGCTATGCATTGTATCCCATCTTCTTCCTCCTATTTTTGAGTTCATGCAATTCCGATGACCATATCACACATCTAAAAATTAAATATTTTGATACTATATCTAAAGTACTTTCAAAAATTAATCATGTTTATCTAGAATTTCAAGTTATCGTCTTTTCGTTGATTATTTTGGAACCGGTACTAAATCACGAGGACTTTGCTTTAAATAAATCCGTCGGCTAACCATTTTAATCAAAGGTTGATTTGACTATATTTTCAGAGAACTCTGCGTATGTCCTCCTTCTCATAGGATTTGGGCATCTCCAAGATGCGGAAGAGCTTGTTGCGACTTGAGATCAGACAGCAGGACAAGGTGCTTATTTTCTCACATTGCCATGAGGACGAGTCATCAATTGTCCAGGTTGCGTTTTTGCATAGCACCTCTACGAACCCCAAGTTGAGGAAGAAGTTCTAAGTCAGGCCCTCCTCCACAGCCAGGACCACAGTCTTCTACAAGGATGATGTGAGTTATCACTAGCTTCTGAGATTCTCTTGGTTTCCTATAATGACAACTTATTAATCAATACTCTGATGTACTGAAGTAATTTATTTTATTGTACAATATATCATCGTTGTTAGTCGAACTTCATATCTAACACTCGTGTTTATATGTTGAGTCTATAGTGTTTTGCCAAATTAAGAGGATGAGATCTCCCATCCTATATATATTTATGTAGACGAAATAGGAAAGGTGAGGCAGAAATGACATTTGTTTTTCTCAAAAGCTGAATATATATATTTTGTGTAGTATATATCTTATTTTGCTATGCACATGGAGCGGAAGGATGTGCATGTACCCCGAGGTAGAGGGCGTCCAGTACGAGGGAGACGGTACAAGGAGTGCATAGCCATCGGGCCTGGCCGTGCGTCGTGAACACTGGCGAGTGCTGGAGGGATACAAGCACTGGTAGAAAACGCCCCATGCGTCCCGGTTGGTAAGGGACATTAGTCCCGGTTGCCCAACCGGGACGGGGCAATCGGGACTAAAGCTCCAACCATTAGTCCCGGTTGCCCCACCAACCGGGACAAATGGGGGCACACGTGGCGGCATCAGAGCGCGAGGGTGGAGCATCGTCCGGTTCGTAACACGAACCGGGACTAACTCTTGCCGCAGCGAGATTTAGCCCATTTCTGCGCGCGGAGAATTCATTTGGCACATTTTGTTGCATGGCAGCATTTTCGCCACTTTTGTGCCGCGGCAGAGAATTCATTTAGGTTGTTTTATTGTTTATTTAGTGTTTTGCACTTATCAATGAAGGAACCTTATATTACACAAGATCATCATGACAACATTACATTCAATACACAGATCGAGTTCATGCACTACATACAAAAGTTGCTATTCGATGCTACCGGCCAATTTCTTGAAAGTTGCTATTTTTACAATTCCTATTGTCTATACATAGCCGAGTAGTATTCCCCTTGTGTGTTTAGGACTTCTGCATCCAAGAATCCCGCCAATTCCTCCTGTATTGCTCGTATGCGATCCTTTGGCAGAAGACCGTCCCGTAGACGTTCGATCTGATTTAAAAAAGGAGTCAGCCTATATAAATATGAAACTAAACACAATTTGATTGTAATTAAAAACTATAGAAATTGTTTACGTACGTGGAGTTGCTCTAAATTCCTGCCCTTGTCATCGCACGTCTGCCGGATGAACTCGCATACATAGTATCCACATAGATTGTTACCTGGTCCCTGCGTCAGGCACTTTACGACAACAGAGTTCAATCAAAATAATAATCAAGCATGATAATAACTGTATCAAAACTAGAATCAAAGAGATGCGCGGATATAGCTAGTGGTTCTTACATCTAGTGGTTGAAATGTAAGCTCCTCTTTCCAAACACCCCTAGCCTTCTTGGTGAACCGTTTCCAAGCGCTGCCCGGCGTAGAAAACGAATAAAATAAGTTATTAAGTACTTGATATCATAAAATTCACGAACGTTGCCGATATAGTGTCGTAATGATTAGAATTACCTGGAGAAGTATCTGCATGTCCTTCCACGTCTCAAGGGGTTTATGTTTGAGTCCATGACTAGTACACGCCTTTGTCAAGTTGAATGATTAACGAATATAGTGGTACCGCGAATGCAGAACTAATCAATTATATACTTAACATCGAGTAAGCGAAATAGAAAGTGTATACAAGACAATAACACTCACTTTGGAAGTTGTAAGGAAATAGTATTTCCTTTTGGTTTCTTGAAACCTTAATGCGTACTATATTATCCTCCGTATCCTGGGGCTTATTTTGAGATTAGCTTCATGAACCCAATATGGGTCAATGAAGCCAATGCCATAGATTTGTCCTCTGCTGCATTCGAGAATCTTCATTACGCATATTAAAGTATGATTATATACATGCAATAAACAAAATATTATAGATGGAGACTAAATTAATTACAGAATTAGTACTTACGGACAATAGGCACTCATGATCGATTTGTCCAAGGCGTCTTGATTGAATAATTGAAATAGTTCATCAAATTCAATGGATACCATGTCATCGTTTTCTTTCCCATGATGCTTTTTGTAACCCTCGGCACTATCCAGTTAGCCCGGCCCTTGTGGCATGCATGTACCGATTATGCAATCTTCGCATTTTGTTGGAAGATTGTTTACCTCCTCGAGTTTGAGAGGTTTTCGTCTTGGTATTGGTATGCTACTTCACTCCTGAGGAAGAACTCTAAGCAGGATAAGTCTTGGGCAATACTCATACCTTGAGCAGCGGCTTCTCCGTGTTGTGCAACTACCTCTGGATCATCTTGCTCTTGACCCCATATTTGCTCGACCCACATTGGTTTGAGAAATCACCTTGAGAGGCGCAAGTCTGTTTTGCTTGTTCTCCGAATGGGCAACAGATTTCCACTTGCATCGATCTTGCTCTTGAGGCTTTTTGTCTGCATGTGACTTGAGAATAGAACGCTCATAGTCGATGACAGCTTTGGCTCGGGTTGATGAAGAGTCTTTAGCATTTTCAACACTTTGGCTTTTTCTTCTTTGGTCTTTGGGGAACTGGCTCTTTCGGCCGCCTCACTTAGCAAAAAAAACGCTGTCGTTTCATCAACGATCGCCGATCTCCTCTTGATCTGATAAGCTCTCTTGGGAGGAACCGTTGGTACTTTTGGAAGAGGCTCTTGTTTACGTTTGGCGATCGCTACGGCCTTCGATGGCGATGCGCTTCGCTTTTTATCCCGTGGCGCGGCGATGGCTCCATGGCGATGGCTGCACCGGAGATTGGTGAGGCGGAGCCGGGTGAGGCGGCGAAGGCGGCCAAGCAGCGGCGACCTCGGCTGGAGACGGGTGAGGCGGCGAAGATGGCCTTGGCGTGTGATTTGAAGCACGATACAATCCTTGGCCATAGAATGGTGGCGTTTTTGCGTCACCCAGCGATCACATCCCCTTCACCGGCGGGGTAGTGAAGATCCAAAACCTCAAAGGTGGGCATGATTTCATCCACGCCGACAACAGCGTAGCCCTCTCGAACCGGACGGTATGGTAAGTTGGTGTGGGTCCAATTGGTAAGGCATAGCCGACCGCCACCTTCATTGATATGTTCACAACTTTGACATGTAGCTCGCGATGTGTCATCTCGTGATATCATCCTTTGGGTAGCCAACAGAGCCATCGTCGGTGCATCATCGGCATCGCCATTGTCATCACCGGGACCTCGGTGGAAGCCACTGCTTTTCGATTATTCGATAGGCGGTAGCATCGAATGCGGTGTCTTTGCTGAGATGGGCGCCGTAGTACTTTGCTCTTTAAGTGAGTTAATTTCATCTTGTTGTTGCTTTAATCGTTCTTCAATTAACGCATTCGCTCTTCGACTTCTGCTTCAAGCCGCCTGTCCTTACTCCTCGGCGGCTTCTATCGGGATATTTCTTCCTCTCTTGAAACCAGTCCTCCATGATTGGGAGCCTATTGTGCCTCGTGTTCGTCCATCATGTTCCTTATTTCCAAGGCGAGTGTGAGCTCATCATTCTCTCTCTCTATCGGGAATGAAGTCCCCATCTTTAACAGCCTTTCTTGCTTTTCTCATCCTCTCGATTGGCAAGGGGTCTTCTTTTATGTATGGTATATATACACCTTCCTTCCGAGTCCAACGTGCCCCCATGCCCGTAAAACCAATTCCTTGCATGTTCTACCCAATAAATGCATCTCTAGGGTGATATTTTTATCACGCGTTCTGCTCAAGTTTCTCCCACTTAGGAATGCCATACAGAGCCACCTTGCCCCATAGTATGGTGATACTTCTTGTTAGCGACATTCACTTATTCGTTTGACATTTTCTTAGCTTTTTCGATTTCTTGTATTCCACAAACTCATCCCGAATGGTTTTATCTTCTCAAACTGAATATTCTTGAAATCGAGTCTTCTTTTCACGACATAGTCAAGGTGCAATCTTTTCTTCCAGTTGGTGAAACCGGGCCATCTTCTTCAAAGCCCACTCCTGACCTTAGCCTCCATGGCTCTCCCATGTTCTAAGGCGTCCTCAACTGGATCCTCCGCATTTGGATCAAGCTCTATCTTCGATAGTTTGAAATTAACCATGAGCCTCTTCCACAGTAAATCTTTGGCGTGGTTAGGGACAAATAAACATGTTCCCTCTTCATCTGCATTAGCAGGCCTATTCCAATTCCTAATGGTGATCGGGATTAAGTCCCTAATGATTACTCCGCATTGTGCCACAAATTTGTTTGCGACAACCCGGGGCTGCGATCTGCCGTCTCTGACATCTTGATCCTGAACCTCTCATGGTCTTGCAACTTTTTGGTTGTGCCTCGTCGGCTCTTTTCAGTAGATTCCTTCGATCCGGAGGGCTAAAAGAAGAAAGATCGCCGTTACTATTTCTATATAGATAGCAGATGATTAATTAATGAATTGATTTATATTACATGCACCTTGCCGGAGCGGTCGTCTTCTCTATTACATGCACCTTGTTCTTTGGGTCTTTCATAATTTGTTGGTCCTCCCGTGCTTCAGGTGTATCTTTTGTCTTCCCATACACGCCTAGGAATCCTAGCAGGTTCACGCAGAGATTCTTCGTCACGTGCATCACGTCGATTGAAGAGCGGACACGCAGGACTTTCCAATATGGCAGCTCCCAAAATATAGATTTCTTCTTCCACATGGGTGTGTGTCCTGTGGCGGCGTCGTTGAACTGATTGACCGGGACCCTTTCCAAAGATTAATTCTATGTCCTTGACCATACCAAATACATCATCACCATGGGAGTTCAGCTTCTTCCGGTGATCTGCCTCACCTTTGAAATGCTTGCCTTTCTTTCTTCGGGATGATTGGTCGGAAGAAATCGTCGATTCGCTAGGTACACAACCTTCTTGCATTTATGCAAATATGTACCTTCGGTCTTATCTAAACAGTGGGTGCATGACTTATATCCTTTGTTTATGCATCTGAAAGGTTACTAAGAGCAGGCCAATCATTGATGGTTCTGAATAACAACCCTCGTAGATTAAATGGCTCCTGTTTGTTCTCATCCCACGACGTACACCTGGTTTGCCCCACAACCGTAAGAGTTCTTCAACTAATGGCCTAAGGTACACATCAATGTCGTTGCCGGTTGCTTGGGCCTTGGATGAGCACTTGGCATCATAATGAACTTCGCTTCATGCACAACCAAGGAGGCAGGTTGTAGATACATAGAGTCACGGGCCAGGTCTTTGTGACTACAGCTCTGCTCCCAAAAGGATTCATGCCATCCGTACTTAGACCAAACCATAAGTTCCTTGCGTCACCTGCAAAGTCGGAAGTCTCTCTCGATTTTTCTCCTTGTGACCCATCGTGGTGTCTCAACTCCCGTCTTTCTTACGGTCTTCTTTGTGCCATCGCAACAACTGGCATGCTCTTTGTTTACGAACATGCGTTTCAACCTTGGTATTATAGGAGCATACCACATAACCTTAGCAGGAACCCTCTTCCGAGGGGCTCTCCTCAACATCACCAGGGTCATCTCGTCGATCTTATACACAGCGTTGCATACCGGCATTTATCTAAATTCTCATACTCCTTACATGTAGAGCATGCGATCATTAATGCATGCATGTATCTTTGCACATCTAATCCCGGAGGAGAGAGTCTTCTTTGCTTCAGAGGTACTCTCGGGAAGTTCGTTATGTTTTGGAAACTTGACTTCATTATTTTCAGCATCTTTTCAAATGAGGAGTCGGTTAGACCACACTCGCCTTCCATCGCAACAATTCGATGATCGTCATCGAGCTTTGTGCTGCCATCTTCACAATTTGGGTACAATAATTTCTTGTGATCTTCTAACATGCCCTCTAACTTCAACTTCTCATTTTTTACATTTCACGTCTCGCTTTAGAAATGACCCTACCAAGTTCATCACCGGCTCATCGATGCCCGTTCTTCACCTTTTTCCTCTCCATTATCTTCCATTGCGTATCAACGTATTCAGAAACATATGATGATAGTTGTTATCATCATCTTCTTCTTCACCATCTTCCATCATAACCCCTCTTTCCCGTGCTTGGTCCAGCAATTATAGTTGGGCATGAAACCTTTCATAATCGGTGGCATAAATGATTTTCGAGGAAGAGTACTCCTTGTTGTTCCGACATTGAACACATGGACAACGTATAAATCCATTCTCTTTGTTTGCCGTAGCCACATCGATAAATTTATCCACGCCTTTGATATACCCGGCTACCGCGGTCACCGTACATCCATTCCCGACCGTTCATACGCATCATATAAGTAAGTTTATCAAAAACAGGACATCATAAATAGTGAAATAACCAATTCACACCGACACATGAATTGTATCAATGACCTAGAAAAGATAAGATTGCTAACCTCGATCGAGGGAAATAAAGAGGAGAAAGCTCAAGTGCGTCGGACACCTTCTATATTTTTGTTCTATGAGAAATTCAACGGGATTTTTCACTCAAACATTTCAACAAACACCTTCAATGCATGCATGAAAAAAACTAGCACACACCCTCACACCTTACACCATTCAAAAAGCAGTGGAGGCGGGGCTGGGCGTTGCATTTATAGAGGGCAAGGGGTCTTTAGTCGGTTGAAGCCAACAATCGGGACTAAAGGTGCGTGACAGCCACGTGGGCGTGGCCAAACCTTTAGTCCCGGTTGGTGGCTCCAACCGACGCATGCTCTACCAACCGGGACCCATGCCTGGCCGTGCCGCAGCAAGGGACGTGCCAGCATTAGTCCCGGTTGGTGGCGCAACCGAGACTAATGCTCCGAGGGGTCGCGAACGGATGGCCCTTTTTCCTCTAGTGGAGGCACACATCAAGACCTTCTCCCCTGGCTCGGGCTCTGAGTCGCTGAGAGGATACGCGTGCCCGTCAGGCTTCATGGGCGGTGGGCTCACCTGAGAATGGTTCGTCTTTGTCCTATACATTCCTTGCATTTGCAACTTAATTTCTGTGCCATAGTCGCAATAGAATAGTGTGTTTTTCTCTTACGGCTAGAAGGGAGAAGCTGGCTTGCTCCTGCCTGCATGGCCACATTGCTCCTATAGGAACACCTCGGGCGGGCACCACTACAAATGCAGGGCGACGACCTTGTGTACACATTGACAGGCCAGTTAGTTGCCATTATTTTCTATAAATGGTATTCATGGTTTATCCTGTTCTATTCTACTTGTACTATAAATTTCAACAAATTGAATTGTAAATTCCATTGTTTGGATTTTGATTTCTAAAGACAATTTCATATTGTTTATATTAAGCAATGTAAACCCCGTGTTTCTGGTCTATAGGTTAGAATTTTAGTGGTGTTTTCCACTGGTCTGGCATCTAAGCTTCCTCAATATTTTTGGAGCCGGATATGTCTTCAACCTCTAGATAATCATGCTGATGCAGAGCCAGTACCGATCTGTTCTCGAGAAATAGGCCGCGAGTTTTTGCGGTCTTTACGGGCATGGCTTAGGGTCAACTTACACTATGTCACGGTATATTATTCCAGGCAATATGTTAGAGGCATTATTGCAAATTGCCTGGAAAAACCATCTTTTGTGGCACTTTCAGAAAATGCCAGGAAAAATAAGATATTTAAAGGCATTTTTAGAGAGTGCCATGAAAAAACAGATATTTTAGGGCATTTTTTGAAGTGCCAGGAAAAATCAGATTATTTAAGGCATTTTTTAATAGTGCCAGCAAAGATATGATCTTTTGAGGCACTTTTGAAAATGCCTGCTATAATCAGTACATAAGAAATAACTAACAGTCTAGTTTTAACAACTAACTTAATATACCACTAGAACAAGTCTAGTTATAACAGCTAACTTAACAGTTCAAAAGAAGCAGTAACAACCATACTTACTCAGCTTAAACAGTTCAAAAGAAGCTCTAACAGCCATACTTACTTAGCTACATATTTACAGTCCATCTTAACACCAACGGTCCAAAAGAGGCTATAACAGCCATACTACATACTTAGCTACATATTTACAATCCATCTTAACAGTCCAAAAGGGGCTTAACAGTCCATCTTAACAGTCCAAAAGATGCTTGACAGCCACAGTACATACTAGATATTAACAATCCAACTACTACTTAAATGTCCTTCCAACGATCTTCAGTTGTCGAGTGGGACGATGAGAAGCCTGAGCCTAGCTCTTACATCTTGAAACCTAGTACCACTTTGATCTCTGAAGCTAAAGGCACAAATGTCACCCTTCCTCAAGTCGAATTCTTCGACAACTTCTTTCCATCCAGTTGTCATCATGGCATTTCCAATCTTCCCCTTTTTCTCTCCCTTCTTCATCCGAACATACTTCACTTCCTCATTGCGGTTGCGTTTTACAACTACAATAGGTTCATCTAAGAACTTGTTGAGGTAGTCATTAGAGAACTGCTTTCCAAACTCCTGCAACATGTTATATACAAAACATATTACTATCAAATTAGAACAGACCACATAATTATTTCATTTCGAAAAAGTATGCGGAGAAAGTAAAGAAAGCATACCATCTTCGATTTACCGGTACAACGAGGATTTTGTCATTTTGAAGACATAGTGTTTGATTGGTGGCCTTTGGGTAGTCATTTGCATGGTTATTCAGCACTTGCACTTGATTAGGATTCAACCTCATGTAGTTTGCAAAGATGGACACATGATCGAACAAACGCTTTCGCCTTCCTTTAATATTGGGTGCTACATGCAAAAGTGTGTGTCATAATAGTTCTAAGCAACTACATTAAGAGTATCAAGTAAAGTAGATGTTTAAGCAAGGATGGTTACCTCTAACAGTGTACACGACCTTATCATCGTCATCACTAGTGCTGATGTTTTAAATGCCGCCATCGCTTATGTTTTCATCATCATCGCCATCGCTGAAGTTGTTGTTGCCATCGTCTCCACTGCTCATGTTGTAACGTCATCGCCGCTACCGCTGTAGTTGTTGTCGCCATCGTCTCCACTTCTCATGTTGTCGCCACCGTAGCCTCTTGCTGTAGTTGTTGTCGCCATCGTCTCCACTGCTCATGTTGTCGTCATAAATGCCGCCATCTTTGTAGTTGTTGTCGCCATTGTCTCCACTGCTTATGTTGTCGCCGCCATTTTTGTCACCATCGTCTCCACTGCTCATGTGCTCATCATCATCAATAAGGACAATAACATCCTGATTGTTCACCATAGTGTCCCTGCATCATTTTAAAAAATTAGTAGGAAATATAACAGTATAAAGTCTGAATATAATACTCTAATACTAGTTTAGGAAAAGAAACAAGCGGTAACTCCACATGGTTATTCACACTGAACCTAAAAACTGGGCCTGCAGTTTTGAAGCAGCCTACTTGTGTAGTAACTGAACATTGACCTCTGCCAAACAGGTTTCAGTAAGCCTATTGGTTCTGTGTTTTACAATTTAGTCTACCATAGGGACATAGGACTACTACAGCTAAAAAAGGCAACAATGATGAAAATTTTGTTCAAGTCCAAAACTTGAACAAAACTGTAAATGACACAAAACATGAACCTGAACCACAAAACTTTGATAAGAATCAGACACTAGAACCAATCAACTGTGCGTGCGTGTGTATCAGTGACAGTGAACTTCAAACCAAAACCAGGAACCGCCGCATCCAAAGCTTAACAGAATCACCACCTCGCAGCTTTAAAACATAAACTAAATATATACGTATATCCAGTGACAGTGAAATAATTCCAAGCTAACTCATCTGCTCCAAAGCTCATTGGGTAAGTGACATTATAGAAGAGTTATGCAAGAAGGGCACTGTAGCTAAATGATTGATTATAAATTCTCAGCACTCGTATATTAAAACATTCTTATATTAAATGATTGACACCATGAATTAACTGTTACAGGTGGAGATTGCAAGACACTTATGTTTGTGCAGATAAGTCCAAGCTCTACAGACTCGGGAGAAACCCTCTGCTCGCTTAATTTTGCTAGTAGGGTTCGTGCTATCCAACATGGACCTGCTCGTAAACAAGCGTATCCAGCTGAATATTTCAAGCTGAAGCAGATGGAACTATTGGTAAGCAGATGGCCTCCTAATCAAGTGTGTGTCTGTACAAGCAAGATTAAGACTGTGTGCATGTGTGTCAAAGCCTCCTAATCAAGTACAAGCACAAAGGGATATTAAGACTGTCGTGCGTGCGTGTGTGTGTCAAAGCCTCCTAATCTAGTACAAGCATAAAGGAAATTACCGGCGAGATGCGGTGGATGCGGATGCGGTGGAATCCCCTCCCCTTCCGCCCGTCGGAGGCGGATGCGGTGGAAGCCCCTCCCCTTCCGCCCGTCCGTAGTAGAGGAGGACAGCACTGGAGGGGCGGCCAACGGTGGACGGTGGAGGGGTAGCCGCCGGTGGAGGGGCAGCCGCCGGTGGATCCGGATGGGGACAGATCGGGAGTGGGGAGTGTGGTTGACCGGGAGTGGGGCGTCGCGACCGATCGGTGGTAAATATCTACCTTTATTTTTGAAGCACCCTTTAAAAATATGACTTATCTAGATACGTCCTCCCACCGAGTAAAACCAATCGAAATTTAAATGCTGAAAAGAATAAGGGGGCTTTCACTTATCTACACCGCTGATGGAGGAGGCTCAGCGGTAACACCGATCCCACTGCTGGCTCCAAATTCTCGATGCATCCCCAAATCCCACCGCTGATGGAGGAGGCTGGACGACGAGGCCCGCTGATGGAGGACGCTGGAGGACGAGGCCCGCTGATGGAGGACGCTGGAGGACGAGGACAGCAGCGCTCCACCTCCACCACCGTCGAGCGGCCGCGCTCCACCGCCGTCGAGAGGCCGCGCTCCACCGCCGTCGAGCGGTCTCTCTCCACCTCCACCGCCACCGTCGTCGAGCGGTCTCGCTCCACCTCCACCGCCACCGTCGTCGAGCGGCCGTGCTCCACCTCCACCGCGGATCCTCGGCGCTCCTTCCTGCACCGCGAGCTTATTCAAAACGACCATGAGGCTGGTAAAATACTCCCTCCTGTCTATCTTTCTGTCTAGAATAATTGGAATTTATTCAGAGAGCTCTATTTGGTCAAGGTTCAGTCGTTTATTCAGGCCCTGTCTATCATTGGATTTGCATATGTTAGCTGTTTGGATTGTAGGATTTGATAACACTGGAAACTATTCAATGACATCAGGCCGATGGTATACTAATTAAGAGCATGGTACTGTTAATGTATACTCAGGAAAAAATCATCAGGCAAATTTCAAGAGCATGATACTTCTATTTCGTATGTGAACCATCTGAACAAAATAAAATACGTTGAGTACATGATTTCTCTTCAAGTACGTTTGATTGTCGTGAGTTATTCTAGTTTGATTTCGTATGCCACTAATTGTACGTTTGATTGTCGTGAGTTATTCTAGTTTTGTGTAACCATAAGTAGAACACATGATCAACGCCTTCTAACTTGTTAAAAAAATCATGATAGAATTTGTCTCACTAGCTATATAGTCTAAGTAGGTGTATCTGTTGCCTAGTTGCAGATATTGATAGAGGGTGGATGAGCTTCGCAAGATCTACGCCACAATATTCTGATGGTGTTACAAGGTTTATTGAATTTGCTGTTAGAAACTCTGGGAAAAATGGAAAGATCCTTTGCCCATGCAGCAACTGTGGCAATAGATTTAGGCTAGGTAGAGAAGAGGTGCATGAACATTTAATATGGACAGGTTTCATGTCTGGATATACATCTTGGGTATATCATGGAGACTGCTTAGGTGCTGCTGAACCTACACTTCAGCCTAGTACAAATCAAGAGGCACAAAATGAAGAGAGTGATGAGATGGAGCAACTTTTAGTTGATGGTTTTGGAATATATGATAGCAACTGTATGGATACAGATTCAGATTTAGAAGACCAAGAAGGAGAAGGAAGTGCAGATGAGTGTGATGAGGATGCTGAAACCTTTAGGTCAGTGTACATGGAAGGAAGCCAGGAGCTGTATGAGGGATGCAAAAAGTTCTCTAAGCTGCAGTTTCTTCTTAGATTGCTGAACATAAAGAATAAGAGGAGAGTGTCCAACATTGTCATTGAAGATGTATTGGAATTATTTAGGGATGCACTACCAGAAGGCCACTCCCTTCCTAAAAATTTTCATGAGCTCAAGAAAATCATCAAAGTTGTTGGACTAGGTTATGATAGTCACGATGCATGCAAAAATGATTGCATCATATTTAGAGGACAACATGCCAATGTCAACTCATGTCCAGTTTGTAAAGCAAGTAGATGGAAGACCGTGAAAACCGGAGTAGATGGTAAAAGAATCACCAAGGTCGCCCAAAAGGTGATTCGACATTTCCCGCTAAAGAAGAGAATTAGGAGGTTATTCATGTCCTCTAAAACAGCACCACTAATGACCTGGCATAATGATGGACGCACAAAGGATGGCTTGATGAGGCACCCTGCTGACTCTCCTGCTTGGAAACATTTTGATTTAACACACAAGAAATTTAGTGGTGAGCCTAGAAACATCAGGTTTGGACTAGAAGCGGATGGATTCAACCCTTTTAGGACTATGAACCTCTCTTATAGCATATGGCCAATAATTTTGATCCCATATAACGTCCCACCTTTGACATAATGGAGCATGTCACTATCCATCTCGCCACTGAAGTTAGACTTGCTGGACCAGCACAATTTAGGGACATGTGGTCAACTGAGAATTTCATAGGCTATGTCAAGAATATGGTGCATACAAGGAGTCACCCCGAAGGTTCAATAGCAGAAGGTTACGTACTCGATGAAAGCATGAATTTTGTTCTAGATATCTACATGGTGCTAAAACAAAATTGAACCTACCAGCACGTCACAATACTTCAGGAGCTTCTAGTTCTTCATATGAATATTTGGTGAAAATTGGACGCCCTTTGTCTGCTTCTGCTGTTGATGAACTTGACCATGTGTCGTGGACACAGGCGCAGAGATATGTACTCTTCAACTATCCCAAAATTAGTAGCTACTCACAGAAGCACCTACATATATTATCTGCCGGTAGAAGCAATAGAAGGAGAAGAGATGTAGAATCAGCCCACCATAGTAACTTCCACACATGGTTTACGAATCATGTAAATTCAGAAATTGAGAAAGGGATTGAAGTTCAAGAAGAAGTATTCCTTTTAGCTCATAGGCCATATATGATGGTAAGGAAGTATAATAGTTACTCTATAAATGGATGCCATTTCCATACGAGCAAACACGGACAAGGCAAGTCTACACAATGTGATGGGGTATCAGTATGTGCGAAGACCTCTAGCTACTCCAGCGCCAAAGACAAAAATCCAGCCCTAGGGAATGTCCAATATTATGGTAGAATCGCAGAAATTGTTGAACTCAACTATTCAAATAAAGGGCAAGTGGTTCTATTCAAGTGTGTTTGGGTTAAACCTACTGGAGTAAGGAAGGATGACAAATTTGGAATAACTCGGGTGAACTTCAGTCATTTGCATGATGGAAGTGATATCTCGTCGGAACCATTTATACTTGCAAGTCAAGCCAAGCAAATATATTATGTGCAAGATCCCATTGACCCTCAATGGTACGCCGTCGTGTCTCCCCCCATTAGAGATTTCTATGATATGAAGTCTAGAAATGATAGTGATGATGAAAACTAGGTAAGTCTAGAAATGATAGTGATGAAGCAAATAATGGTTTATTTTGTAATCTTGTAATCATTCAACTAATATACTATTTTTACTTGCAGGGTCCAAGCATGTTAGGAAGCCAGGGTAGAAGAAGAGATGAGGTCAACTATAAGTTGAAGAAACTAGGACTTGAACCAAAAGAAGTGTCAAATGAGCAAATATTTCCAAGTTTTCTAAGTTTGGCTTCAACAAAGGGAATCTATGATTGCCCTGTGCAAGTAAGTTGTATTGCGCTGTGCAAATAGATTTATTTCTAAATTTGGCTTCAACAAAGGGAAATAAAGGGAACCAACAGGGCAAAACATGATTTCAAAAAATGATTTCTGATATGGGGTAGTACATAACTAAAGAAATCTGCGGATGATTTCTGATATATAATCTGAGATTTAGAATCTGTATATATAATCTGAGATTTAGAATCTGTATATATAATCTGATTAGTTATGTACTGTGCACATTTTTTATGATTTGTCAACATAAGCCCAAAGAGAGGTATGAAGATACATTGTATGAAGAACAAGACGTGGATCATAGAGTTGAAGAAACACAAGGTGAGACACAATATGAAGATGAGACAGATACTGAATCACAATATGAAGAAACACAAGGTGACCACATGTTAAATGTTGCTAGACAAGGTGAGTTGCTTTTGAATTTTGAGTGCTGCTACTAAAATGAAGTGTATCTACTTTTGTTTGACTTCTTTTGTGTCTTTATTTTGTTTCAGAAAAGAAAAAAAGAGGTGAAAGAGGCCCCACTAAACTAAAGAAATTTTGGCATGAATACGATCCAAACTCCAAAGTGAACGTGGAATTCAACAATCTTGGTCAGCCATGTGGACTCAAGACAAGCAGGCTGACTAACTTCATTGCAAGCTTAGTAAAAGGAAAGGAAATTTCACTAGCATACCCAAACTGGAGTAAGGTTCCACAATCTGAAAAGGATAAGCTATGGAACACAGTAAAGGTAACTACTGGACATTATATAGTTTTTTGGCATATTGTTTTCCCTCAGTTTTGTAACATAATGTAGTTTTGACTTGGAAATACAGTTTTTCTTCAATATTCCTGAAGTTCAGAAGTCCTGGGTATTAACGTCTGCTAGAAAGAAATTTAAGGATTTCAAATCTTATCTCAAGATTAAATACTTTGATGATGAATTGTCTTTGAGGCAAAATATTGTAAATGGTTGTGAGGGCAGAATACCTCCAAAACAGTGGGCATGGTTAGCAGAGTATTGGTATACTGAAAAGGTTAATGTATGGCACAGGCTACACACTTGTCTAAATATTGTATAGCTTTAACATAATGTAGTGGGCTATACTCTTTTGATGACATTATGCAATTTACATGAGGATGTAGGCTAGGAGTTTAAAGAACAAGGAGACACGAAACAGTCAATCCAATGCTCTCCATACAACAGGTTCGAGGGGGTTTGCTGTGGTTCATGATCAAGAGGTAAGTTTGTAGCTCTGAATTTGCAACGTATGCTCTATTTATTCCATGACATATTTGATGAAAGCATGATATTTTGACTATAGGAAATTAAGCTAGGTAGAAGAGTTGGTCGTGCAGAGCTCTATTGTTTGACACATACTAATAAAGATGGGAATCCGGTTGATGGCTTCTCAGCTACCAAGATAGTAAGCACTTGTAATTTAATACAATTCTATCATCTCCTTCCATTGTAAATCGTAATGACCGTGGTTGGAACCTGTAATTTCAGCAAGATATTAACAAGAAGCTAGCTGAAAACCCTTCCCTCATCGGAGAAGAAGCACATGAAGAAGATCTGTACTCTACCTTTTTCCCAAAGGCTAAAACATCTGCAAGACATGGGCTTGGCCTCGTCGTAGGTGGAAAAACATCTGAGAAGATTGATCAAGCAATAGCAGCATTTAGGCAAAGCCAGGTGGAAAATAAGGATTTAAGGAGAATGGTTGAAACCTTGACCGAAAACCAGAAGTCTTTGGTGGAGAATATAGAGCGCAAATGCGGCGAAATGGTGGATCAACGATGCAAGGAGTTGATGGTGATCTTCCAAGCCTCTCAAAATCAAAACTCAACCCAGCAAACAAGTTTGGAACAGAAAGTTGAGAAAGTAAGCAAATCAGTAACAGCTAGAAAAGAAGGAACAGTAGTAGTGAAGCAACATGGACCAAGCAAAACAACAACAGCTAGAGAAGAAGAAACAGTAGCAGTGAAGCAAGATAAAGAACCACCAAGCAAAACAACAACAGAAAAGAACGACCAAGCAAGTCAAGCTGGAGATGTGAAGAAGAAAGGCAAGAAGAAGAATGAAGAACAACTGAAGTTGCATTTAGAAGCGACGGTCTCGAAAAAACTAAAGATGGAGAAACAAGAGGTAAGATGGCATTGCTTTTAACTTGTTCATTCACTGTTCGGTTTTAAGCATGATAAGATGACCATATTTTCTATAAAATGAAGGTACCCAAGATGGACAAGGTGAAGTTGGAAAAGGCAGAAGCAAACATTGTTGCATCGAACAAGGGAAAACAGGTAATTGCAAACAGATTTACATTGCTGTTAAGTACAAACGAGTGTATTCTTATTTTGCATTATGCAGATAATTGAAATCAAAGCAGGGATGGAAGTGTCACTTCAGTCACCAAACAGTATGTGCCTGGCAGTAGTTGGCACAGTCCAAAATGCTGATGCAAATTCTTTAGGGTCAGATGGCAAACCACTGCGCGATTATGTCGAGGTCCTTGTTAACTACGTATGCAGCAAAACAACGATGTTGCCACGTGCACACGGGAGACTAAAGAAATTGGAAAATGCTCAAGCAAAATGCATTCCATGGCCTAGAATGTTTGTAAGATTACTACAACCTTTACCATTTACTTTTCATACTACACATTCCTCTATATTGCATCATCAATATATACAATGTACCACAGATCAATGAGACCACAAAGGCGGAGTTTAACCATGTTGACATATATAAAGGGCACGATCTCCTTCGACAGAGACCTGAGCTCTATGCTCAGATACCTCCTGAATGTGGCTTGAAAAAGAAGAGGAAGAGAACTTCGGGTGCCGCCATGAATGCCGATGATCGAAAGACCAATTCACAAACTGTGGTATGTAGCCTGTAACCTGAAGTAAATGACTAAATAAGTTACCTTATACATGCTGTAACCTGGAGTACTTGGCCAAATATGTTACTTTATACATGCTGATCAATGCTCTTTGGATATCTTCTAGGACAAGAACCAGAACAAGGAAAGAATGGAGCTAGAAGAACCAGAACAAGTAAAAGATGGAGCAAAGATGTGAGCGAGCATACTGAATGTATTCACTGTCTGAGATATGAGCGAGCATACTGAATATTGCATACTGAATGTATTCACTGCAAAGATGTGAGCTAGAAAAACCAGAACGCTGTAACCTAAAGTAAATTGAATATTGCATATTGAATGTATTCATTGCAAAGATATGAGCTAGAAGAACCATAACGCTGTAACCTGAAGTAAATTGAATATTGCATACTGTATAATCTGAGAATGTATTTACTGTCTGAGAATGTATTCACTGCCTGTGTTGTCTTAAATTATTTTCAGAGGCATTACTATATATTTACTGTATAATGCCTTAGATACTTTTTTGAGGCATTATTGTATAATGCCTTAGATACTTTTTTAGGCATTATTGTATAGTGCCTACAATTATTTTTTGAGGCATTATTGTATAGTGCCAAAATAAATTATTTAAGGCATTACTTAGTATTGCCTCAAATTATACTCCAAGGCAAATTTGAAAGTGCCACAAAAAATCTATTTTTAAAGGCAAATTTGAAAATGCCTCAAAAAATCTGTTTTTAAAGGCATTTTTTTAAATTGCCATAATTGATTTTTCCCTACCCCATTTGATTGGGAATTTTTATTATTGCCTTAAAAATTTTTTGAAGGCACTATTGGTATTTTTTGAGGCACTATTGTGTGCCTCAAATAATCAACGGCGGTGTAGTGTTAGGGGTGGCTCGCGTGCTCTCCCCGTGCTCCTCTCGAGCTCCAACAGCCTGGGCGTCCTGCTCAAATCGGACTCAGGAAAGGGCAGTGGCGGGGCCGCAGAGTCCGGAGCTACCGTGGTAGATCGACCATGAACGATAATTGACTTGGTAGGTCTGCTACATCCCAAGGTGAAACTGGATACTCCTCCCTCTGATTTCTCATTTGTGTCCATATGATCGTGTCGCGGCTAAATTCAATTGATATGCAGTAGCACCGGGTTGATGATCTGGTCGATATCTGAGTGGGTTGATCGCAAGCTGAATCATATGGGGCGTGTGAGATCAAATTTTGGTTTGTCAAGGTGTTGTGTTTATTGTAGGGAAATTGCGGTTGTTGTGGCGAGCTGAGACAAAAAATACTGTTTGGTCTTGTGGGAGAAAAAGAGTCAAGGAGTATTTTGGAGGATTTGACGCTGGATAATGGGCTCTAGAGCAAGGATGCACAATTTCTCCACGAGGCTCAGATGTCGCTGCATTGTGTGCAGATGGAACTGATGCACAATATAATGCACGCCAGCTCTCTGTGTAAGAAATTGCCTGAGATACCAATTCAAAAAAATAGACTATCTACTTGTTACAACTTTAATTTTCATGTTTAAGCTTGTTCATTGGAGCATTTTCTGAAACTTTTGTTATCATGCAGCATTTGCACCGAAGGGCAAGTAAAATTGAAGATTCGTTCGTGCCAACTAATGAAAGATTTGAGTGAGAAATTTAGGTATTTCAGCCTCAAGCCTTGGTTTGTTTTTTAAATACACCTTTAGACTTGATCTTAGGATACTTAATGGACTTATGTTTTATTTTGACTGACTGCGGGCAGTAAAATCAAAGCACCAGTTCTCTAAAAGAATCAGAGGAATATAAGTGTTTTATCATGATCATTTCTTGGATGACGAGAACTGATTTTAACTATGGGGAGATCGAGAAGCGAAATGATGATTTGACTGATGCAACCATTATCCAGTCCAAGAAGGAATCAGCCATATCGAAGATCTAGAAGTCGTCTCATCCAAAGATTAGTCATGTCTGCAAGAAAGACACCATGTCACTAATGGTAGGTCATCAAATGTACGCCTATCGGTTGGTACTAATTCTACCACCGGAAGCGACACTCAAGAGATAGGCATCAGTCCACCGAGCAATGGAGCTCACCGGTCTTTATGAATATTCAATTCAACCAAGGGTTCAGGGGACATCCCAGAAGCGCAACCTGAAGGAGAACCTCATGGAAGTGTGGAAGGTGAGCTAGCAGTTCCCGCTCGGCCAAGTGACACACTATTCCTATCATTATTTCTTCAGATGATTTCTGAAAATAGGCTTTCAAAATATCAACAAGTGAAGACGATGAATTTGTGCCCTTTTTCTAAATCAGGCTGACCAGCTAGCAATTGTATAGTCAGGAAATTAATTGGTGTGGAGGATCATATCAATGCCTTAACATCCTTGTTGGGATTTCCTACGTTTTCAAAGCTCCATGTATTGGGCAATCCATGTTCTCCTAAGTTTTCTCAGCAAAGCCAGTTGCCTTTTATATTGACTTCAAACTAATCATGCAATAAAAATATTGATATTGTTGTAGCATTCTTAAATTTTAAAACTCGTTCCTTCCGGTTGTACAAGGAGGATTGTGATGGGGATGGGGAGCGGAGGAGGCGGGGGCGGTGCACCTAACCACGGAGCATGTCGTGGACGTGTCGAAATTGACTGATTTGTAGAGACACAAAAATTTTCCCGGTGCAACGCACGGACATGTTTCCTAGTCAATTATAAAGAGTCCCACACAGGTATGGACGAATTTAATCCTCAAGCATTAAACAGGCACGGGCCGTATGCTTACAAAAAAAAGTTACATCCATAACCTGTATGCATATATACAACGTGTATGACAAGGACACCTTAAACCTAGAAGTATCCAGCTGAAAATAGTTTAGGGACACTCACACCCGTGACATTTTTTACAGGACCAAGAGGCAGCAAACAAAATTATACCATACTACTTCGCAAAATGCATGTTCGGCGATGGAGAAAAACTCCAAAGCAGATCGATGCAATCAATAGCATGGACTTAAATAGAAACAGGAGTCACAGAACGACCAGATGATTTGGGTTGATAAGATTTACACCAATCGTTTTGGGTACGGAATTTTTTTTTTTTTGAAATGGGCGTATTTATTAACCAAATGTTTGATTCTTACACCCGGCCTCTGCATAACCAAGATGCACACAGCCACACGAATGACAGACTAAGACAAAAATTAAAAAAGCATTAAAAAAAGGCACTAAATTAAAGTCTGGAAACTAAGATAGATCAATCCTCAGATCACGCGGCCATCCATGTCGGGAGAAAATATTCCTCGGTGTCCTCTAATCGCGTACATCCGTCCAGAAATACGTCGCGAAACTCCATGCGTTGGAGAATATTTCATGATCGAAGGATAGCCGTGGCTCGATAAATAACCTGCAGAGGGGAAGACACAATGTTATTAAAAATCTTGTCATTTCTACAAAGCCATAGCGACCATATAATGGTAAGCGCTCCCACCCTAAATAAGGTTCTGTACTTATCAACAATTCCATGCAACCAATTACCAAAAACATTGGTTACTGAACGTGGGGGAGATAAGCCAGAAGATATTTGGATGAATGACCATATAGAACGAGCAAATTTGCAGTGAAAGAATAAGTATCGAATTGTCTCATCTTGATGACAAAAAACACATTGTGTACTTCCATGCCAATTCCTCTTTACAAGATTATCCTTTGTTAGAATTACCCCTTTCCGTAGATACCATGCAAATATCTTCGTCTTAAGGGGTATTTTCATTTTCCAAATTTTACTATTATCATCGACTAGGAAATCAGGTTGGACCAAAGCTTTATATAGTGAGCCAACAGAAAATTTACCATTTTCCAGTAATTTCTATTTTAACACGTCAACACCGTCCGACAATTGTATCCTGGATAACCGTAATAGTAGATTGTTCCAAGATAATAGTCTAGGACCGATAAGACTTCTTTTGAAAGACACATTAGGAGGATAATCCTCCATCACTGTGGAGATTGTATCCCCTTTATGTCTAACAATTGAATATAGAGCTGGGTACTGTTCGCGAAGAGTAGATTGTCCTAGCCATTTATCTTCCCAAAACCTAATTTGTGATCCATCCTTAATCTCGAAAGCACCAAAACGAAAGAAATGTTTCTTGGTGGCCATAAGACCTGCCCAAAAATGTGAATCTCCGGGTTTCCATACCACTTGAGACACAGCTTTGGAGCCCACATATTTCCTCCATAACATGGTTTGCCAAATGCCTTCCTTAGTAAGTAGTTTAAAAAGCCATTTGCCCAGAAGCGCGGTGTTTTTGACTTGCAAATCGTGTATGCCTAGTCCACCAAACTCCTTCGGCCGGCAAACCACATTCCATCTGGCCAGACGATATTTATTTTTCTCACTGTCCCCTTGCCAAAAGAATCTTGAACGGAAATAATCCACTTTGTTCAAAACCCCTTTTGGCATTTGGAAAAACGAGATCATATACAGTACCATATTAGTGAGAACTTAATTTAAAAGTACTAGTCTTCCCCCAAGGGATAACAATTTTCCTTTCCAACTATTAAGACGTTTTTGTATCCTTTCCTCAACAAGCTTCCATTCAGCAATTGTGAGACGCCGATAATGAATCGGTATTCCCAAATAATTGATTGGAAACTGACCCAGACCACAGCCGAAAAGTTCAGCATATAGGTGGGCCTCGTTTTGGGCCTCGCCAAAACAATACAAATCGCTTTTATGGAAATTTATTTTAAGCCCAGATAAGAGCTCGAATGCTGATAATATTAATTTCAGATTCTTAGCTTTCTCCAGATCTTGTTCCATAAAAATAATTGTATCATCAGCGTATTGAAGAATAGAAAGTCCACCATCAACGAGATGTGGAACTACACCGTCAATTTGGCCGTCAGCCTTTGCTCTCTCAATAAGGATAGCCAACATATCAGCCACTATGTTAAATAGTAAAGGCGATAATGGATCCCCTTGTCTCAGTCCTTTCTTGGTCTGAAAGTATTTGCCAGTATCATCATTTACTTTAATGGCAACACTACCCCCAGACACAAAAGACTCAATCAGAGCACGCCACTCCTCAGAAAAACCTTTCATACGGAGTGTTTGATGGAGGAAAGACCAGTTAACTTTGTCATAAGCTTTCTCAAAGTCGATCTTGAACAGTACACCATTTAATTTCTTTGAGTGTAGTTCATGAATTGTTTCATGCAGAATCACAACCCCATCTAGGATATTTCTTCCTTGCATGAACGCAGTTTGAGACGGGCTAACAACATTGTCAGCAACCGAATTTAGTCTAATTGTAGCAACTTTAGTGAAAATTTTAAAGCTAACGTTAAGCAAGTAGATTGGATGGTACTTTTGTATACGTTCTGCATTATTAACCTTAGGCAGTAAAATTATGTTACCAAAGTTGAGTCTAAAGAGATCCAATTGTCCAACCTGTAAAAACCCAAACAAATTCATCAGGTCCTCCTTGATAACGTCCCAGAATTTTTGGTAAAATTCATTGGAAATCCATCAGGACCTGGTGCTTTGTTATGTTCCATTTGGAAAACCGCTTTCTTGACCTCTTCCTCGGAATATGAGGCAGATAGAAAACTATTTTCTTCATCCGAAACCTGGGGAATATCGGACATTTGGGACTCATCCAGAGAGAAAGAATTCTCCACTAGGCCCAAAACAAGGATTTATAATACGTAGTAATATATGACTTCAGATGTTCTTGTCCCTCAATCATACCTTCGTCCTGAATCAAAGAGTGAATAAGTTTCTTCTTATGCCTGCCATTGGCAACTGCATGGAGGTATCTAGTATTCGCATCTCCTTCCAGAATGAATTTAGCTTTAGAGCGTTGGTACCATTTGAGTTCCTCTTCGCGAAGAAGTCGGGCTATCTCTGCATTCGATTGGCTTTTAAGCTCAATTTCTTGTGCAGTTAATGGCCTTACCTCCGCGGAAGCCTCTAAGTCATCTATTATAAGTGTTAGGCGTAATTTTTCTTTTTTTAGGATACCCGCTGTATGCCTGGCCCAACCCCGAAGGAACTTGCGCAAAGTACGCATTTTGTTATTCCATCGTAGGATAGGCGTTTGGCCATGTACCGGTTTCTCCCAAATAGCCTTAACCATCTCATAAAAACCATCACGGATCATCCAACCGAGTTCAAATTTAAACTCATTCGTAGACTTCCGTGGCGGTAATCCAAAAGAAAGAAGTAAAGGGGCATGATCCGATAAAGCCTCAATACGCTCTAGAGCCCGAACAGTTACCATAGGGAACTTTTGTTCCCAATCAGTATCCATAAGCACTCTATCTAGTTTTTCGTATGTTGGCTCCGGAAGACTATTAGCCCATGTGAATTGCCTTCCTAACATTGTAACCTCTCTCAAATCCAGGCTGTCAATGACAGCATTGAACAGAAAAGGCCAATGTTCATCGAACCGGCCCCGACTTTTCTCATGAGGAAATCTAAGCAAATTAAAATCCCCTCCTATAAGAATAGAATAAGGATTGTCCTTTGACAAATTCACAAGTTCACGTAAAAAGTCAGCCTTATAAACATCCTGAGCGGCCCCGTATACGGCGACTAAAGACCATGTGAAGTTGTCAGCCTTGTTATGGATATGAATTTTTATAAAAAAATCTCCCACCGAACTAGCTAAAACTTCCATAGTCTCATCTCGCACGCCTAACAGGATCCCCCCGGATCGACCACGAGGCGGACGTGGTATCCACGTAAAGTCCTCCACCATAAAGGCGATTGAGTAGGGTTTGCGAAAAATCCCGTTTACCAGTCTCAGAAATACCCAGAAAATCCAAATTATAATCCCTCACACATTCAGCAAAGAATAAATATTTAGCCAAGTCCCGAAGACCTCTGTTGTTTGAAAACATTCCATTCATTGAGAAACTATAGGAGATTTGGATACACGGGATCTCTTACGCAGCCGTTGGCTCTTCGATTTTCGACCAGAAGCTTTCAGCTCATACATAGAAGCAAGCCTAGTCTCATCAAAGTCCACTTCTGACACTTCACCGACTAAGTGAGAGAGGAGTTGACCATCTATTGTGGCATGCAACTCCTCCTCCTCGTCAGTTAGTGAAGCATCAGGAAAAGCACTGACCTTAGGAGTAACCGTTAGACGGTCAACCTCCATGTGTCTCAAAACATTAGAAGAAAAAGATACATCCTGTACAGAGCTACCCAAACTAATGCCAACGTTGGCTAGTTTAGAAGAAATAACAGGAGTAGAAAATGACAAAAAGACTTGGAATTACTCTTTATACCTGGCGAATCCAAGTTCCTCTCTGCCTTACGCCGCATGGCCTTGAGCATGGAGTCCTCATCAGTCGCGGGCGCCCCAGAGGCATCGACTCCATGACGCATGCTCCGCCTGAATATAGTACCACTCCCCTGCACAAGCGAAGCGTCCCCTGGAGACCGAGGCACCCCAGACCCCTCCTGGGTCCGGTCGTCCCCATCGACCACCGAGGTCACCTGCCCCACCAACGGAGGCGAGACGTCCCGAGGGTCCAACCCCACCTGGGTCGGACCAAGCGAAGCCATATCCTGAAGCTGGTGACAAGCGTCGCGGTCAGCCGACCCCTCCTGGGCCAGCTTCCGCAAACACACCGAAGGAACAACCTCCTCAAGTACAGGAGTGGAAACAGGAATAGATCTGCCCAAAATATGCGTTCGACTCGCAGTGCGGAGCAAGCTCGCAAGACCGGGATGGAAGCAGAACGAAGAGCCTCCTGTAACTGAGCCGGTGAAACGCGAGGTGCTGAAGTAGAACCCTTCCCACGAAGAGGGGAATCCAAAGGAAGAGCATCCAGTAGTTGTCTTCCCCGCGGAGTCACCGGATTAGCATTAAAGGGAGTGACAGCAAATGCCCTCTGCACCCCCTGACTGGAAGATGCAGGCCCGGAAGTACCCTGCACATCCGAGGAAGATCCAGTACCTCCCCCCTCCCTGAGTGGCAGCAGAAGCCTCTGAAGTATCCATAGCATCCTCAAACTGTTTCCCATTGGCATCATCATCCGCGTCATCATCTCCTTTTCTCCACAAGAAAGGAACACACTCTGGTTCCGGAAGATAACCCTCAGGTTCAATCCGGAAACGAAACTCAAATACCTTGTGTTTAACCACAGCATCTGACAACAATAAAGTGACCAAGGGCGTCCTTCTCCTTGAGAAAGATCTTCGTGTCAAACATCTCCACGAGTATACGGACTACCCCCCGCTTCCGCAGACTGAATAAATTGACATCAAGAGTGTTCCCCATGAGTCCTCCAACTGCCCACAAGCCCTGAAAGGATCGCAGAATATGGGGTACCCCCTCCACATGTAACCAAACCTGCTGCATCTCAAGCTTATGCGGCACCTCCTCCATCCTGTATACCGAGAAGGTCAGCTGAGCGGTACTAAGTGGAACTGTCATCAGGATTCCATCGACCCTGTCCAAATCCTCAAACGTCGGGAAGCTCACTAAGAAGGCAGAATCACCATGAGGCACCGCCTCCCACTTCCACTGAACATGCACCTGACATCGCCTGGCGATCTGCCTCTGAACAACCTCTGCTGAAACCATCGGTCCAGAAACACGTACCAGAGCAATCGGAGTCTGACTGCGCTCAAGATGATCCCGAGTCACTGCATCCGGAATCTGGGTGAACAACGTCTGGTCACTGCCAATACCCGCCATATACGGAGTCAAGCGCGGCTGCTTCAGCACCGGGCACCTCAATGTGGGATGTGCAACGGAATCACAAATATAGCAATAATGAATGACCTTACAATCCTTGGTCGCATGAAACTAACTCTAGAGCTGATCGGTCATGGAAAAACTCGGAAACTACACTAAAGCATACAATCCCTCCATTTTAAAATATAAGATGTTTTAGCTTTTATGAAGTGGATATATCTGGATTTTATTAGCGTGTAGATTTAGAGTGAACATATACACTAAAAGTGTCTAGATATATTTCCTTCACAAAAGCTAAAACATCTTATATTTTGGAACTAAGGGAATAAATACAATCCAATTTTAGCATAAGAGTATTGATGTACGGACATGGTGGCAGCCTCACAGGAGAAAATATATGAGATGTTCTAAAATTAGAATAATATGTATGTACATATATCACCGAATACATTTCCTTGAAAAAATTAAATCACTGAATAATACAGGTGTTTTCTGATAGAACGAATAATACAAAGCTGGAGAATATAATTGTAAATGTTAAATTGACCTCACATGTTTTGAAAATGCATATGAGAGCCAAGCCATCGGACACATAGTCATGACAGAGAAACACTCATCACCAGTTCACCACATGTCATTCAAACTTACAATCATGTAAAAAAGTGGAGACGGACTAAGATGAGAAAACTATGACATCCATGTTGGTGTAGTCATGTTACATCAAACAACAAATACAAGTGAGCAAGAGTGCAGGATGACTGGATTCAATAATAGGTTAACATCGACAAAGTTAAAAATAAATAAACAAAATATTGCTCCCATTTGAAATAAATGGTATCCTATTATTATTCATATGTAAAATATATTAATAAACATGATAATAAATTAAAATCAATAAATTTATGGTAAAATATATTATTGACTTTATTTAATAGCATAAATAACGGTCTAAGTTTTATATTGTAGATTGTCAATGGCTAAGATGTTATGAATACCACAATATGAGAGTATCACATTTTTACAACAAATTATGGAAACAAGTGATAGAAATATCATATAAAATCTTACTCTTTCGTCAACCTATTTATTAATGAGGATATATCATTTTTTATTTACCCTATATTAAGAAATCATATTTAGTGTGGCATCAAAATGGACTAAACATTACTGGATCATTGGTCAAGCAAACCCTATTATTTAACAACACGAAGGTTAGCCTCGCATATCTAATTAACTTCACATGAAAACTAGCGACTAGGTCAGGGTCTAAACTTTTACAATATACATATATTAATTTAATCTCATGCACAAACTTCACATATGTTCACTAATGTAGTATTTTGGAAATACAGCATCCTAATAACCTTTCATCCATCAATTAAAGACGATAAAAATTATCTTCTACACATGTGATGTATAATCTATTATTTTAAAATAGAGGGAGTACATAGAGGTGATTCCCTCGCATTGCGAGGGCCACCATGCTAGTTTGTCTAATAGAGAGTATTTTCTAGATGTACACTTATTTGCGGATGGAGGGGGTGTCTCCTTAGGTAATTGTTCTTGCAACTAAACGAGGCAACACTCGACATGAATTAATTTTTTGGCTGTCACCATGAGCTTCTTGCCATTGCTCTTAGGCTAGTCCCAAGGAAAAATAATGGTCCTCTCAATTGTTCAGCACCTACTAGGTGTACTCAATTATTAGCTCACACTCACTGCTATACAGCACACCATCCAAGTGGAAGTTATAAAAGGAATACTACATCAGAGTTTGTTGAAAATTTCTACCTTAGTCGCTTTTCCAAGGTTCGGTAAGAAAATAGTGCCAATAATAAGATAGTATCTTTTATATATTCCATCCATCTTTTCAACATGATATTGTGGCCTAAGATTGATAAAAGGTTCCATTTCCAATATGTTTATGTTGTCATGAAACTCTGTGTTGGAGTAATAAAAACTTGTGGCTCGGAACTGCCTAGGTGCTGAGTTGCAGAATAAATAAACAAATAAATAATAACTAATGCAATTGAGCACAGTCAACACGTATGAGAAATAGATTGTCATCTGCATAATTTATAACAGAGAAAATATGTACTCATTCCATGCATGTTGGATGTTTATATGATTGTGCTTGATATATTGAAACCAATTAATACCCTATTGAGACTCACCTTGCATGTTGTAAGAGTATGAGATTGACGGAATATGTTGGATGTATTATTGAGCCTCATGGGCGAGTATATATAGACGTACTGGGATCATCTTGGAGTATAAGTCAAGTTAGGCTAGAGTCCTAACTATCCTAAACTACCATAACAACCATATACGTACAATACTCTAACACTCCCCCGCAGTCGTAGCGGTAGCGTCGTGAATAACAAGAACGTCGCAAACGGTTAGACTGGAGTGCCGAAGTAGACCAGTAGGTTGACATCCCCCCGCAGTCGCATCGGGAGTGTCATAGACGATGTCGCGGCGCGGATGCTTGGACTGTAGAAGAGGCTGATGATGCTCAAGCGAGGTGGAAGCCCTAGTGCCGATGTCGAGGGAGCGGAGAACGTGGATTTGTGCCGAGGTCGATGTAGCCGTGCGAAGGGTCGCCGTGGTCGATGTCGTGGTCGGGGTTGCCGGTGTCGATGTGCCGCACATGAAGCCGCAAGCGCATAGTGCACGAAGAGGATGACAGAGACGCGTCAAGGCAGGTCGAAGGTGTCGATCAATGCCAGAGTCGATGCAGTCCGAGCCATCGGGTACGATCGGCGCCAAAGTTTTGCCAGAACTAGGCGCACTTCGGGGACGAAGGCACATCTTGGTTCTGCCAGAACCTAGTATGCCAAGAAGAATGCGTCGCTGATGCGGTCGAGGCAGTCGTAGAGGAAGGTGTCGATGCCGAAGAAGACGTTATCATGTCAACGAAGACGAGGCATCCGACGCGAGTTTGCCAGACTCGGGAACGCGTTGGGGACGAAGGCACGCACCGGTGTTGCCAGTACCAGGCGTGCAGGTGTAGTTGTCATCATGAACCTGTGCGCCAGTATCGTATGACGATGCCGACGAGTTCGATGCGGAGAAGACATAGAAGGCGGCGAAACCAACGGCGACCTGAAGTGGTCATGCTGGATGCCTAGAGAGGCGCGGTGGCGGTACTCGAAGTAGGCGAATAAGAACTCGGCGACGTGACGAAGACCATGCACGGACGGCGGTGATCTGCGCCTAGGGAGGCATCGCGATGTAGGCAGGGACGTCAGTGCACGGAGACGGCGATGAGGTGACGGCAGGCTGAGGCCACCGGCTCGTACACGCTTATGAGGTGTGTTGGCAACCAGTGGGCGCTGCGGCCCGAAGCCGTAGCTCGATCGGTGGTAGGCGCGTGCTCGGGGACGTGCTTGGCGTAGACAGGCGCGGATCAGTTGATCAGACCGACGGTACGCCGTATGCGCCATGGCGTGGCGATGCGTAGATCAGAGTCGATGGAGGCGTTGCCGGTGAAGTCCTTGATGATGACGACAAAGACGATCCGAGGAGGGCAGCCGCGGCAGCCTTCCAAGGAAGGCATAGCAGCCGTCCGTGGTGCGCGGCAGCCTGCCATGAGGCCGCAACAGCCTGCCGAGGCAGGCGCGACAGCGTAGAGAGCAGGCGCACAAGCGCGGTGTAGATCGTCGGAGTAGAGGCATGGAGATGACGACGGCGATGGACGACGCAATCCAATCTAAGATCGGTAAACCAAAAAAAAAACCGATCAAGAGATCGGAAAAAAAGACTTGCAGGACAGCCGATCACGGATCGGCGGACGAACCCTGCGTACGGGTTGCGCGGCCCTGGCGGAGATCATGGAGATCGACCTCCCCGGGGGCGGCGCGGCGGAAGCGTGCCGGCGTCGGCTAGGGTTTGGGATCGGTTTAGGCTAATACCATGTAAGAGTATAAGATTGGTGGAATATGTTAGATATATTATTAAACCTCATGGACGAGTATATATAGACGAACATGAATAGTATAAGTCAAGTTAGGATAGAATCCTAACTATTTTAAACTACCATAACAACCGTATACGTACAATACTCTAACACATGCCTCAAAACAATATATATCCAATCCAGGGATTTCTTTTATTGACGACAATTCCACTAACAGGAAATCTCGTTACCCCACAAGAAATATTGACACCGATCAAAAAATTGCATGATTTGAATTTAGATTTAGATTCTAGCATAAACATATCCGTGGCGTGGCTGATAGGTTCAATGGAACTTGCACAAGGTCGTGTGTTTGAGGCTCTCTAGCCGACGTAATATTTTATTTATTCTACGTTTGCAACCGAAAAGAAATTGGTTATGAGATTCTAGACAGAAAGCTCTTCTATATGTAGGCGAGAAAAAAACCCTGGTCCTTGCGCACAACATTAGTACTCTCTTCTATATATGTAGGCGATCGAGAGTTGGATTTCGTTTTCCCATAAAGCATCATTTTCGCACTTTGCCATCCATTCCTAGAAATGTTATTTGCACAAGTTCGATGCGCAATGATGTTCTTGTTGCACTTCGGTCCTGATAGCCTATGTGGACGAAGAAAATGAACAATATGTCTTCTCTCGATGCCTCCCAAGGTTACGGAGAGGGGAGGAAGCAGGCTCCAACGGTGTGTTACTAAACGTTATTGTGTCATATACCAACTAATGCCATGAATCCTGAGAATGTATTTTTTTTCTTTCTTAGAAGCGCATGCAGCATGCTCCCTTTTAGTTTATAAAATACAAAAGACAAGTTAGAAACATCCAAGGAATCTAGAAACAAATTTAGGTATGTAGACATTAGATTGAGTAATGTGCCATCAAATTTTTGGGGCTAAAGATTCACTGATATACTGTCAGCGTCAGATAAACAAAAGTGGGAGGCTAGAGTAACATTGTTTAAGTAGTTGAGTTTAGTACTTTTGCGCAGCATGCAAATGGATTGCGATTTTCATGAAACAGAAAAACCGGAAATAACCTGGAATTATTTACATGTGAAAATATTTAGAGATAATTTTGGACCGAATGCATAATTAGTTTTAAAAAATGGAGCATGTTCTGCCATGCGAACTTGGAAGTTATCACGAGAATCCCCTCCTAATTTGAAGATTGGTTCTCCATTTCAATTGCTTGCTGACATCTCGGCATACAAGTTTTGCACTAAAAATCGCGTGCATTATTTCCTTCCACAACATCTCTATTTTCACCTTTTTTTCCTCCTATTTACCACTTGCTAAGCGTGGAGATGTTAGGCGTTCATCGCTCGTCCTGATTGGAGGCATGCAGCTGGAATTCTTTAGGCTGGTCATAGTGGGAAGTAACTTAGAGTAGTAACATGTGTTAGATCTAGTTTGACCTTGGTAGATGCACTGTAAGGTTCGAACATGTAGATCTGAGAGGGAGAGAGAGAGAGATCGGTGAGGGCAACTACCTGCTCCCTGGCTCGACAGACATGAGCCAGAGGGGATGCCGGAACTAGTCCCGGAACTGGACCCGCCGTCGTTGGCCATGGGGAGAAAAGGGGCGACGGCGTGGGTGTGCGGTGGTGGAGGTGCTTCCCGTCGGCTCGCGCTAAACCCTAGATCGGTAGGGATGTAGGTGGGGCGTTGGCACAACGGTGAACCTCGTACCGTGCGCTGCCAGCCCCCCACCACTTTATATAGCGCGGCGACAGGGGCCCACCAACCAGATAGGGTTGGGCGCCCCCGATCAGGGCGCAGTTAGGGGCGTGCTGGGCCGTTGGGCCCAGTCACGTTGAGATCTATCTAACATTCTCTTCCTAGATCTCGACTTTACTTTTAACTTTGTACTTTACTTATTTCATCACAGATTGATACATAGAGCATGTTTCATTGTCTCGGCTCAGTTGCCGATAGAATCAGACATTCACTATATACCTTCATGTTTTGAAACAAATCCTGTTACTTTTGGGCCTCTGTGGTCCAGGAGTCATAGGCTTCCCGTAAAACCCATGCCGGCTATGTGTTCCTTGAATACATTGGGTGGTAAGCCTTCGTTAGCGGATCCGCAAGCATATCCTTTGTCCTTATATGCTCGAGTCTTATAGTTTGATCCTGGACTTTGTCCTTCACAACATAATACTTTATATCTATAGACTTTGTAGCATTACTCGTCTTGTTGTTGTGAGCATAGAATACTGCGGGCTCATTGTCGCAGTACATCTTTAGTGGCCTGCTGATGCAGTCAACCACTTTCAAGTTGGGTAAAAATTTCTTTAACCATAACGCCTGTCCCATGACCTCATAACATGCTATAAATTCTGCATACATCGTAAATGATGCAACTATCGACTGTTTGGCGCTTCTCCACGAAATAGCACCTCCTGCGAGAGTAAAGACATACCCTCCTTTCGGTCGGCTTTATCTCCCGCAAAGTCCGCATCTGAATACCCTTTTATCTCTAGGGAATCAGATCTTCTATATGTTAGCATGAGGCCTTTTGTTCCTTGCACATAACGCAAAGCTTTCTTTACCATCTTCTAGTGCTGTATGCCTGGATTCTCTTAATATCTACCGAGTACCCCGGTGATAAATGCTAAGTCAGGGCGAGTGCACACTTGTGCATACTGTAAGCTTCCAACAGCCGAAGCATATGGCACTGACTTCATTTGATCGATCTCATATTGATTCTTTGGACATTGGGATTTTCCAAAACTATCGCCCTTGACTATGGGAGTAGGTGTTGAATTACTCGCATGCATATTGTATTTCTTTAAAATCTTTTCACAATACGCTTTCTGCGACAGTCCTAACACTCCATTCTTTCTGTCTCGGTGAATTTCTATGCCCAAAACATAAGAAGCTTCACCAAGGTCTTTCATGTCAAAGTTTGATGACAAGAACTTCTTTGTCTCTAGTAGTAGACTAACATCACTGCTGGCAAGCAGAATGTCATCCACGTACAGAATGAGGAAAATATATTTCCCACTTTTGAACTTTGCATAAATGCAGTTGTCCTCAACATTTTCTTTGAATCCAAATCTTTTAATGGTATCATTAAACTTTAAATACCACTGCCTAGAGGCTTGCTTTAACCCATAAATGGATTTCTTTAGGCGGCATCACATATGTTCCTTCCCCTCCATGAAAAAATCCTTGGGTTGTTTCATGTAAACATTTTCTTCTAAATCTCCATTTAGAAATGTCGTCATAACATCTATTTGATGCAACTCTAAATCAAAATGTGCAACTAGTGACATGATGATTCTGAAGGAGTCCTTACATGAGACCGGAGAAAATATCTCATTGTAATCTACGCCTTCTCTTTGCGTAAAGCCTTTTGCCACGAGTCTAGCTTTGTACTTTTCTACATTCCCGTTGGAGCCATACTTTGTTTTGTAGACCCATTTGCATCCTACTGTTTTGGCTCCTTTAGGAATTTCCTGTAAGTCCCAAACATTGTTGGAACTCATTGATTTTATTTCATCTTCCATTGCCTCCACCCACTTGGCTGAGTGAGGGCTACTCATGGCTTCTTCATATGAGGTAGGATCGCCCTCCATATGAACTACATTGTAGACTTTGTAAATTTCTTTGGAAATGGCTGGTCTTCGTTCTCTTTTAGACCTTCTGGGTTTATCAGACTCTTGCTCATTTCTTGCCTCGGGTGCAGGCACATTTACAGTAGGTGGCTGTTCTGACTCCCTTTCGTGCTCAACAGTGGGTTCAGGTGGCTCCTGATGAACAGGTTCCGAACTTCCACCCATTGTTGTCACGTGTGGAGTCACAACAGGTGCCGGCACTACAACTTCAGGGGTTGTAGATGGTGGCACAACGGGTAGCGAGAAAAATGGCACCTGAGTCATCGGATTAGGTGCATGCACCCTCTTCTCCTCAAGATCAATTTTCCTAGCTACCGTGCTCCCCCTCATGAGTTCGTCCTCCATGAAGACTGCATGTCTCGTTTCTACAAACTTTGTGTATCTGTCGAGACAGTAGAAACGATAGCCTTTTGACTTATCTGGATAGCCAATAAAGTGGCAAGATACTGTTTTGGGATATAACTTTGCAATGTTTGGATTGAAAACTTTTGCCTCAGCTGGGCTCCCCCAGATCATGGTGCAGAGAGGGGACTCTGCCTGTCCACAATTCATACGGTGTTTTGGGCACCGACTTACTTGGTACTCTGTTGAGAATGTGAATGACGGTTGTAAGCGCCTCCATCCACAATCCCAATGGGAGGGTGGAATAGCTCATCATGCTGCGCACCATATCCATAAGGGTACGGTTACGCCTTTCAGCTATTCCGTTTTGTTGAGGTTTGCCCGGCATAGAATACTGGGCGACTATACCATTTTCTTGCAGGAACCTTGCAAAGGGCCCTGGTACTTGACCATATGGAGTATGCCGACCGTAGTACTCCCCCCCCCCACGATTGGACCGAACTATTTTAATTCTTTTATCATGCTGATTTTCTACTTCAGCTTTGAAAATTTTAAATTTATCCAATGCTTTAGATCTTTTTTTAATTGGATAAATATAACCATACCGGGAGTGATCATCCGTGAATGTTATGAATGAATCATAGCCATCCACACTTTTCACCGGAAACAATCCACAAATATCCGTGTGGATTATTTCGAGTGTAGCTATGCTTCGGTTTGCACCCTTTTTAATTTGTTTGACATACTTTCCTTTAATGCAATCTATGCATTGTTCTATGTCTGAGAACTCTAACGGAGGAAGAATGTCATTTTTAACGAGGCTTTCTATTCTTCCCCTCGAAATATGGCCTACTCTGCAGTGCCATAACTTCGATGAGTCAAGAGTTCGCTTTTTTTTGTTCTTTGTTCGACAAGGGAACTTTTTCATTCACATCACACACAAAAAATACTTTCTCATGCAAAGATAATAAATATAACTTGTCATGTAAGTTAGCAACACCCACACAAATATCTTTTAACCAAATGGCACATTTGCCATTTCCAAAATAACACTCATAAGAATCTTTGTCCAAGCACGACACACTTATTAAATTTCTATGAATTGAAGGAACAAAAAGAACATCCTTGAGCAAAAGAGAAGATCCATCAGCCAGCTCCAGAGCGACGTCACCAACGGCCTCCACTTCTGCTTCAATCCCATTCGCCACTTCAATGAGTCTTTCTCTTTTTGGAAAAATCCTTGTCGAATGGAACCCCTGTAAAGAGTTGGCAACATGAACAGTTGCACCAGAATCAATCCACCAAGTAGATCTAGAAAACTTTTCATACAGAGATTCATTAACAAAAGAAACTATATCTTTACCATTTTTGGCCATGATGTACTTCAGCCAAACTGGACAGTCCTTCTTGTAGTGGCCAGTCTTTTTACAGTGATGGCACTGGTCTTTTTCCCCAGGGGTGGACTGCTGGTGCTGGTACTGGTGCTGCATTGGGCCCTTGCCATGTGGCTTGGAGGGTGAGCCACCATGGTTACCGTTTGTGAAGCTTCTCTTCCTATTGTCCTTCACGAAGTTCAAGGAACCACCGTGAAGGGCCTTCAGCCTTTCCTCCTCTTGGGAGCACATCCCAATGGTCTTTTCTATGTCCCACTTTTCAGGGGACATATTATAGTTTATTACAAAATTCTCGAATGGCTGTGGAAGAGAGGCCATCACCAGGTGCACCAAAAGTGCAGGCTTTAGCTCGAGGTCCTCATCCATGGGCTTCAGCTTCGCTGCCATGTTTGACATCCTCAAGATGTGCTCTCTTATTCCGTGGGGTCCTCCCGTGTACTTTTCAGTCACCAGCTGTTTTAACAGCTGGGTCGCATACATCTTTGAAGAGCCAGTAAACTGGCTCTTTATCTTGGCAAGGTATTCGCCCACGGAGGCACACTCTCCAATTGAGCCCACTATGGCGTTCTCAATTGTGTTCTTTACGAAGGCCAAACATTTCTTGTTGGCGTTCACCCATTTTTGATTATCAATCGAGTAGGCCAGCTCCAATGGAGCATGGTCCCTCTTCCTTTTCTCAAACGCAGCACTTTCCTCAGCATCTCCCCTGACAGAGTTAACAGGCTTGACTGGTTGCTTGGTGTCAACCACCCAATCCACTTCGGCGCATACAAACGCCAAATCGACCTTTTTCCTCCATTCGTAGTAGTTGTCCCCCCTTAGAAGCGGGATGTCCTTCAAACAGCTCATGAGGTTGAGACCTCCTGAAAACCACAAAAGGTGTGAGATCACCAAAGAAAACAACTGTATGCATTAACTCAACGTTGGTATAAATTAAGCATGCAATTGTTTTGTGCTATTTAAAATTACATCACCGTTGGGCAGAAATAAAGTTAAATGCACCTTTAATACTCAATGAAAAAGATCATGATCATGTTTATTAACAACGTTGGTCAATTAATAACATGGGACACAATCATCTTTAATCACTTTGTCACATCTTTATAACAAAATTTAAACAATTTTTATTGCATTATTGCAATTTAAATTATCTATTTGCAGCGGAAACTTAATAATGACTTTCATAAACCTTAAACTTTACAGAAAAAATTCTGCCTTTTTCATATTCTCTAGTCAAATATTCTCTGAAATAAAAGACTAGCAAAAACTATGTTAAAAAAATGCTTAAAACTAAGCAAAACAATTAAAACAGCTAAAAAAACTCTGTAAAAAAGAAAAGAGGCAGAAAAAAGCCTGCAAGCTTTACTGGGCCACATGACCAATTCGGCAAAGACCACAAGCTCACACGGCCTGGCTGCCCGCCAAGAGCTGCAGCCTTGCCGCCAGCAGCACACAAGACGCCACAACGGCCGCTTTCAAGCCTGCAGCCCAGCTGCGGCACAACCTCTTGGCCCGCCATCGTCTGCCGCCGCCCGTAGCCGCTCGATCTGGACCGTTGAACGCCCCTAACCTAGATCCTGTGGCTGCCCGCGCCCCTCGGAGGGTTAACCCCCCCCCCCCCCCCCCACGCCGCCAGCCCCCGAAACCCTAGTCATTTCCCCCTCTTGTCCACCCCGCGCTCTTCTCTCGGGCGGCCGTTTGGTCCGAGCGGCGGCGCCCGCACGGGCGCCCTTCCTCCCAGGCTGGACCGTCCCTCGAGCTTCCCATCTGCTCCACCCTCTCTGGCGGAAAGAGGCGAGGTGGCGCTCGGCTGGCCCCTCTCTCTGGCGGCTTCTGGCCAGCCGTGGGGATCGAGGCAAGGGCGCCCGGCCCGGGCGGCCCTCCCTCTCCCACGCCCCCTACTGCCTGCCTCTAGTGGATATCGCAGCTCGGGCCGAGGCGAGGCGGCGCCGCCCGGCGGGCCCCTCCCTCTCGCGAGCTCCCCTCTTCCCCTTTCCTTCCCTGTTCTCCACCTTCCCACACCCTCCAGCCCAGACGGTGAGCGAGAGAGAGAGAAGGCCGGCGTCCTCCTGCCCCCTTTGCCAGCGGTGTGTCCACCCTAGGGTGGGCACACCACCGTCAAACGGCGCAACGGAGGCGCCCTCTGCCGGCGCACGGCGGCAGTCCTTTTGGGTTTTTCTTTTGGGGATTTGGGGCTGTTCTATCGGATCTGGGGAGGATTTGATTTTGGGGCTTTTCTTTGTAGCTTTTGCATGCGGGATCTGGAAAAGAAAACTAGGGGTTAACTTTTCGATCTACTTTGCTTGATTTGGGGTGGGATCTGGGAAAAAACTAGGGGTTGCTTTTCTTTGCTTTAATTTTCTTTGCCCTCCGAAGAGGGTGTGTTCTTCTTCCGACGCCTCGGCATGCCGATGCGCGTTGAAATAGAGAGGAACGACGCGGCCAGAGGGGCAGGTGCACTTTAGATCTAGGGTTTTACTTTTGTTCTTTTCTTTTCTACCGAAAGAAAACTAGCATCTAATATGGCTCTGATACCATTGTTAGATCTAGTCTGACCTTGGTAGATGCACTGTAAGGTTCGAACATGTAGATCTGAGAGGGATAGAGAGAGAGATCGGTGAGGGCAACTACCCGCTCCCTGGCTCGACAGGCATGAGCCAGAGGGGATGCCGGAACTAGTCCCGGAGCTGGACCCGTCGTCGTTGGCCATGGGGAGAAAAGGGGCGACGGCGTGGGTGTGCAGTGGTGGCGGTGCTTCCCGTCGGCTCGCGCTAAACCCTAGATCGGTAGGGATGTAGGTGGGGCGTTGGCACAGTGGTGAACCTCGTACCGTGCATTGCCAGCCCCCCACCACTTTATATAGCACGGCGACAAGGTCCCACCAACCAGATAGGGTTGGGCGCCCCCGATCAGGGCGCAGTTAGGGGCGTGCTGGGCCGTTGGGCCCAGTCCCGTTGAGATCTATCTAACAACATGTATATGTTACTAGTCTAAGTTACTACTTTCATAGTGCAAAATAACATAAGTATGGTATCATGCAAAGCCTCATTTATTATAAAATATAGACTCATTTTGTCTTAAAATATGTGATGTTATAGTAACATAGCTAGTTACCACAAACCTCTCTCTCATCATTTAATTGCATGCCATGTCATCTAAATGCTTAGTTATCAATACATATAAAACTATATTACTACCTAAGTTACTCCCACTATAACTAGCCTTAGATGTGTTTTGACATCATCTCTCGCTAGCATCCTGGTGGCCTGCACAACAATTACCACCAACCATGCTAGCTGGCAGTTATTGCAACTGTTAGAAAAACTCCTGATGTCTTCCAGACCTATGTACCATATGGCTCGGTAGGTATTTTTTTTCTTGCACCTATATGAGCCAACACCCGCCCTGAACTAATTTTACATGCTTTTATCCTGAAGCTCTTGTCGTTGCTCTTATAGTCTGAAGGAAAATGAATGGTACTTACAGTAGTTCAACATGTATGAAGTACATTAAATATTAGGTGCCCTCGGTTGTACAGAACACAACATCGAACTAGGAGTTAAAAGGAAGGAAAACTACATCCGAGTATATTGAAAATGTCTATCTTAGCCGTTTGGTCTAGGTTTACTAAAAAAAATTGTGCCAATAATAATAGTAAGATAATATCTACTATATCTTCCATCTGTTTTCTTTTCAACCTGCCATGATATTGTCGTATCAAATATTTAAGTTTTTTGTGTTTTCATTGTTGAATATAAATATACCGCCTAGCCTATTTTCATCATGTCGGTCTTTTGGGATAGTTGGCTAGTGTATAAATCCTTTATGGTATCGAAGCCAAGAGGTCTTGAGTTCAAGATCCTGCTCACGCAGAATTAAAAAAAAGGACAAAAGATTATGTGGCATACTTCTATCCCACGCTAAGGACTAAAATAGCCTAAACGTGAGGGGAGTGTTGAATATAAATATACCGCCTAGCCTCTTTTCATCAGATCGGTCTTTTAGGATAGTTGGCTAGTGTATAAATCCTTTATTCATGACAGTTTTGCATTGAAGAACTCACTACGATTCCAATTAAATAATCAAGAGAAAAAACATGCTCGTTCTGACTCGCCGACGTCCTGAATTACACTATCTTCAATAAATAATAACTCAATGCATGTAGTCGCCAATTGTCGACATAAGTACATCTTCTCTGAAACTATTTACTGATCTTAGCAATAGCAACAAGAACCGGGAACACAAAGGGCTAGCCGGATTAAGTCAATTCTATGGTGTTACTGATTCTGTACATTCTCAACACTGGTACCGAATCACACATCCATAATATTGAATAGTATGTTAATTCAACCTCGAACAAAAGAAAATATCTGCTTCGAGTTACATTGATCTCATACACATAGCTACAACAAGGTTTACTCATTATTTTACAAGGTAAAAATAGCGTGCTATGGTATTTAGCGCCAGGCTTCCCAGGATGCTATACACGCTATAGTATGCGAATAGCGTTTGCAAAAAAATAATGATGTATTTAGTCTAAACATAAATGCTTTCAGCATCTAAAATTTGTCCATGATCAATTACATGCATAACAAAGTAAAGAATAGGACCAATCCATCATATAAAAACGAAGTCACACAGTCACATTGTCAGAGTCTCATCGATATGAGGCACATACCCATAAACAAAGTCGATCAAGAATAGAGAACTAGATAGTTTTAAGGCAGCCTAACAACAACATAGCATAAAGTATTATTCATAATCAAATGGAGAATGCACGTGGAAGTCAGCTTCTAAATCAAAAGATGAACTAGCAGATTGCAATTCATCATTCATATAAATAGGAAGGAGGTTCTTCTTCCGAGGACGGGAAACTCTCTTTATTTTTTATCCAGGTACTTTGTTGATATTCAGCAATAACTTCACCTGGCACAACACATGTAATCCACTCATTGTCTACATCTTCTATTACATTAGCAAATGTGTTGTCTTCAAGTGGGTTCCTATTTTTCATCCCTCTCTTTTGTTCGTGTCTGGAGTTGGCTTTGATAAACACAAGGCCCCTCATTTTGTTATGGAGTAGCCTATTTTGTATCTTTTTTTGCACCTGTAGGTGAAGTGACAACATTTCACTTGCCAACGGTGCAGATGGATGGGTCATGGTGTAGAACAGGGGAGGAGAGGACAAGAGGAAGCAACCGTCACCACTACTCATGAACTAGAGAAGCACAGCCTCCGCTCGCGAGCCAATTTGGGGATTACATGAACGATCGTGGGTGGTTGGGATTAGGTTTGTCTACGACTCAGGGAATGGTTTTGGTCATTTGTGCCGATGAGCTATATAGTGTAGTTTTGGGATTTTCTGCAATGCTAAAAACGTATAACAATGCTACAACGTTTTGATAAATAGCGTGATATAGCGTGCTATTTAGAAATTAGCGGCATAGCGTAAAAAATAGCTTAAATGTAGCGTCGATGTTCCAAATTTGCTATAACTTACTATAACGTGCGCTATAGCACGCTATTTGTTTCCTTGTTATTTTACCGAACCATTTTTTTCAGGGCTCTCACAAGAGGCGGTCTAAAAGAGATCTTTTCCAAACCCTCGGCCATCGGCGTCACCGCCGCTGCGACGGCCGGAGGCTGAGGGAACCTTGGATCGGATGTACGTTCCCCGTAGGGTCTTCAAGTTCTTCGCCTCTAGTATAGGGGCATCGGTGGCGACGAGAATAAAGGTCCTCGGACCCGCCCCAAATCAGCGTTCTTTCCTAGAGGAGCGTCGATGGGATACAATTTGGAAGCGATCATCGGGCATTAGGCCTGTCATGTTAAAGGTTTGTCTAAAGCAGCGCCTCTGGTATAGGGGCATCGGTGGCGACGAGAATAAAAGTCCTCGAACCGCCCCAAATCAGCGTTCTTTCCTAGAGGAGTGTCGATGGGCTAGAGTTTGGAATCGATCATTGGGCATTAGGCCTATCATGTTAAAGGTTTGTCTAAAGAAGTGGTGTTCAGTGGAGGGGTTGATGTCGCAGCGTATTGGTGTCCTCAACTTCCGCTCTTCGTGATGAAGATTAACCAGTTAGGACTTCGTCAGGGAACTTGAGAGTTTCGTGTACCCCATCTCCGTGTTACCGGAGCAAGGATTATCTCTCGACCATTTTCGGTACTACTTTCTTCGGGACGGCGATCTTTCGAGATCATGGTCGTTGGCATCTTATGGTCTACATCGACGACGTCCTAGTTGTTGCTTCTACAAGTGCCGATGTTTTTTCAAGATTTCTTTGCTACGCTAGAGGCCTAGAGGCAACATCGTGCTTTCTTCACATCGTGCCATTGAGGGATGCAGAAGCAAGATGGTGTTGAACTTTTCAAGGAATTATGTTTTTTTTGTAAGGATGTTCTTGTAAGGGCTGGTTTCATATAATATATGGCTGCTCTAGCTTCCGCAAAAAAAGGTTTCATATCACTAATGTCGCAAATACCCTCCTACTTTGTAGATATAATATGTGAAAAGGTATGGGAGAACGCACGACACCAATAGGGCCGACTGCTCATATATATATTGACAATGTTATAGGTACAACCCTAGAAATACACGGGGACCTATAACTAATATAACACATATCTCAACACCCCCCGCAGTCGAAGGGTCGGTAGCGACACATAGACACACATAGACTGGAGCGAAACTCAAGAAAAGTCGTCGACGGTAATCCCTTCGTCATGATGTCTGCAAATTGCTGAGAGGTCGGCACGGAAAGAACTCGAACGTGACCGAGGAAAACTTGCTCACGGACAAAGTGACTATCCAGCTCAATGTGCTTGGTGCGCCTATGATGAACGGGGTTGGCGGAGAGGTAGACAGCAGAGACGTTATCACAAAATACCACCGTGGCCTTGTCGATAGGACAAGAGAGCTCGGAGAGAAGCTGACGAAGCCACATGCACTCAGCCACGACGTTAGCCACGGCACGGTACTCGGCCTCGGCACTGGAGCGAGACACGGTGGGATGCCTCTTGGAGGACCAAGAGACAAGCGGCGAGCCGAGGTAGACACAGTAGCCCGAGGTGGAGCGCCGCGTGTCGGGGCAGCCAGCCCAGTCTGCATCCGAGTAGGCGACGATGTCGGTCGAGGGAGAGGCGTGCCGCGAGAGGCCGAAGTCCATGGTGCCGCGGATATAGCGGAGTATCGGCTTCACCGCGGACTAGTGAGCATCCCGGGAAGCATGCATGTGCAAGCACACCTGCTGCACGGCATACTGCAACTCCGGACGTGTCAGCGTCAAATACTACAGGGCACCGATGATGGAATGGTAGAACAGAGCGTCAGAGGCAAGCGACCCATCGCTGGCCGAGAGCTTGGCCTTCGTGTCGACATGTGTGGGCGCGTGGTGGCAGTTAAGCATCCCTGCACGCTCGAGAAGGTCATGGGCGTACTTCCGCTGATGAAGAAAGAACCCATCCGCACGTCGGACAACCTCGATGACGAGGAAGTAGTGGAGCGGGCCGAGGTCCTTCAGGGCAAACTCAGCGCGAAGGCAGTCAGTGAGCTATCGAAGGAGACCATCAGTGCATGCCATCAGGATGATGTCGTCGACATATAGCAGCAGGTAGGCAGTGTCGGTGCCTTGTCGATAGACAAACAGCGACGCATCAGAACACGTGGAGCGGAAGCCAAGCTGATGCAGGAACACGGAGATGCGCTGGTACCAGGCACGGGGCACCTTTTTCACTCCATACAAGGACCGAGAGAGCAAGCACACATGACCCGGATGGTCGGCGTCGACAAAGCCGATAGGCTTCTAGCAGTACCTGCTCGGAGAGATGACCGTGCAGAAAAGCGTTGGAGACGTCCATCTGGGTGCACCGGCCACGCGCGAGAGGCGGCGAGGTGCAGAACGGTGCGGATCGTGCCCAACTTGACAACCGGGGCAAAAGTATCCATGAAGTCAACACCGACGCGTTGGCGAAATCCGCTGACCACCCAACACGCTTTATAGCGCACCAGCTTGCCATCCGGGCCGATCTTGTGCTTGAAGACCCACTTGACGGTGATGACGTTGGCGTGATGAGGACGGGGGACCAGCTCCTAGGTCCGATTGCGCTGCAGCGCGTCGTACTCCTGCATGGCGGCATGCCATTGCGGGTCGCGCAAGGCGGCCCTGGTAGAGGTGGGCACCGGAGAGAGCTTGGACGTAGATGCCGTGAAGACGTACTGATCGGCAGGGTAGCGGGTGGACGGCCGACGCACGCCCGCACACGCGCGGGTGAGCACACCCGCAGGGGCAGCAGCCTCTGCCGCTGGGGCAGCAGCGGGAGAGGGCGACAAAGTGGACGACGAGGCGGGCGATGACGGGACCGGCGAGAAGGAGGCCGCGCTGGTCGGGGGCGACGCAGATGGCAGCGTCACGGGCGTCGGCAGAGTCGCGGGCGCAAGCGGCGTCGTGGGCTTGAGCGAAGGTGGAGCCGCGACGGCCGGCGAGCCAGAGGGCGACATGGGTGTGGGCGCCGAGGGACCAGGTGGGGCGGACACGGAAGGGGCCACCGCGGTCACTCGTCGGTGCGGAGGGCTGGCCGCAGGAGGGCCAGCGGGCGCCGAGGTCGTCGGTGATGGAGTCGCCAAAGGTTCCTGCTGAAACAGAAACAACAACTCGTCAAAGTAAACGTGCCGGGAGGTGAAGACACGAGGCAAGACCGGTTCGTAGTAGTGGTAGCCCTTGGTGTTGGCTGGGTAGCCGAGAAACACAAAAGGAAGAGAGCGCGACGCAAGCTTATGCACGGCGGTGTCAGCGGTGCTAGGATAGAAGCGGCAACCGAAGATGCGAAGATCATCATAGGCGGGTGGTACACCAAAGATAAGATGGTGCGGCGTGTATTGCCAACGCACGCGGCAGGGGCGGATGTTGACGAGAAGGGTCGCCGTGGCGAGTGCATCCGGCCAAAACCATGGGGGCACGTAAGCATGGAACAAAAGGGTGCGCACACAGTCGTTGAGAGTACGAAGGATGCGTTCAGCACGGCCATTTTGTTGGGAAGTGTAAGGACACGTGAGACGAAAGATGGCGCCATGGGAGGCGAGAAATTGTGCGGATGGTGATGTTGTCGAAATCTTTGGTGTTATCGGTTTGCAAGGCGTGGATGGGGCGGCCGAATTGGGTGGATACGTACGAGAAAAAGGAGGTGAGAGTGGCAGGGACGTCGGATTTATGGCGTAGGGGAAAATTCCACACAAAGTGCGAGTAATCGTCCAAAATCACAAGATAATAGGTATAACCAGAATTACTCGGAACCGGCAATGTCCAAACATCACTATGAATAAGTTTAAAGGGAAAAGACGCGACTGTGGAGGAAGAATTAAATGGAAGACGAACATGTTTGCCTAGACGACATGCTTCACAAGAATGAGCATCCGTTTTATTATAAGTAAAATCAAATCTTGTAGTATTCGACGAAGAGCGGTGGAGCTAGGATGGCCGAGGCGGGCATGCCATAGGTCGACACCGGTGGAGAGAGCGAGTGGGATGCTGGCGGTGGTGGAGGATGACCAAACAGGGTACAAATCGCCGGAGCTATCACTGCGGTGGAGAAGCATCCGAGTATGACCATCCTGAACAGAAAAACCAGAAGCATCAAATTCCACAGTCATAGAGTTATCACGAGCAAGGGAACGAACTGAAACAAGGTTTTGGATTAAATAAGGAGAAACGATGACATTATTGAGACAAAGAGGGGTGAAGGTGGAGGGAAAAGAGGCGGAGCCAGTGTGAGTGATAGAAAGAGCATGACCGTTGCCGAAGATTATGCGGGAGTAGGTGGAGGCGGGAGTAGAATTAGAGAGATTACCGGGTGAGCGTCCATGTGCACGGAGGCGCCAGTGTCCATGAACCAATCGCCGCCACCTCCGTACGCGCCCGCCGTGGGGGCGGTCTGTAGAGCGGTCAGCAAGGCAGGGTCCCACTGGGCCTTGCTCGGGGGCGCGGTGTAGTAGGAGGGAGGATCCGAGGGTTCAATGTAGCCGGTCGCGACGGCGGGCTGGGGCGCCGCAAAGAGGGCCTGGTGCAAGGTTGGACGCGGCCCCATGGTGCCTGGGTATGGTTCGTGCGGCACGGGCATGGTGTAGGCGTGGATGACCCCGGTCCAGGGGTTATGGCCGGCGATCCATGGCGGCGTGGGGGAGATCTACTGTGGTATACGGGGTTGGGGGCGGCGGTGGTGTCACCGGCGTTACCACCGCCGTTGCCACCATCGTTGCGACAACGACGACGGCGCCCTCTGTTGCCACCACCATTGCCGCCGCCGTTGGAAGGAGGTAGGGGCGCGAGTGGCGGGGGCGAGTAGAAGCCTAGAGGCGGGCCCAGGGTGCGAGGTGCAGGGGCCGGGGCACGGGGCGCGGGGGCAAGGCCGCCCCGGGAGAAGCCGGTGACGAAAGCGGTGTGGGCCGCCTGAGCCAGGAGGTGCTTGAGCCAGCTCTCCTCGAGACGGAGATAGGCCACGGCCTACTCGAAAGTCGGCGTGGAGAGGAGCGTGAGGTTGGCGGCGACGTTGCTAAGATCCTCGCCGAGGCCAGCCGACAGCGTGGAGAGCATGATCTTGTCATCGATCGGGAACTCCAAGTCGCGAAGCTCGTCGGAGAGGTGTAGGGGTTCGTAGCATGGAAAACAAAAAATTTCTATCACATACAAACAAACAAACCAAGATCTATCTACTAGATTGTAGCAACGAGTCGATGGAATAACTCACCCTCGAAGATTCCAAAGTGTTTAACGAGAGCGGATTCTCGTGGGTGATGTAGTCGTACTCTTGCCGATCTCAATATCGCATAGACGATCCTTTCGCCAATGCTCCAAGCAGCGCTTCCATGATCGGTCACACGTTCGGTACTCGACAAAGACCTTCCTCTCCCTTGTTCCAGCAGGCAGCGGAGATTGTAGCACTCTCCTCGCGATTCCGGCAGCACGATGGCGTGGTATCGGAAGTAGAGGGGAGATCTTGCAGGGCTTCGCCTTAAGCCGGAGCGAGTATGGTGGACTATGAGAGAGGCCTCAGTGATCTAGGGTTTAGACACACAAAGGAGAGAGGGATAGGCCGACGGCTAGGGCTTGGGGAAGCCCAAGTCGGCGGCTAGGGTTTACCCTAGGAGGCGGCAACAGAGGAGGTGGTGGCCCGGCTTGGGTTTGGAGGTGCAAGGTGTAGGTCTAGAGGCAGCCCTGCCTCCTTTTATAGGTGGAGGCGCGGCCAAGGGAGGAGTCCTCCCAACTCGGCCTCCTTGGCCGGCGGTGGAGGGAGAGGGACTTCCTCCCCAAGTAGGTTTCCTACTCTCCCTCCACCAAGCAAAATAGCCGTTTGACTTTTTCAAATTGGCGTTTGACTTTTCAAACAAGGATTTGATTTATCCCTTTATTTTGCTCAGAGATGACACCTGGTACATGATGCAACCATTCCAACTTATTATGACACATTCATGTACCCTTCCCCTCCGGAGTGCCGGACATTCTGGAACCTTCTAGAACATTCCCGATGAAAACACCGGAACCATTCTCCAACCCCGAAACAGGACTTTCCTTATATGAATCTTATTCTCCGGACCATTCCGGATCGCCTCGTGATATCCCGGATCCCATCCGAGACTCCGAACAACATTCGGTCTCTTACTCATCATTCCATAACTACTCAACAACGTCGAATCCTTAAGTGTGTCTCCCTATGGTTCGTGAATTATGCGGACATGATCGAGACACTTCTCCGAACAATAACCAATAGAGGAATCTAGAAATTCATATGGCTCCCACATATTTCTACGATTAATTTGCGATCGAATGAACCACTCATACGATACCAATTTTCCTTTGTCTCACGATAGTTTACTTATCCGAGGTTTTGATCGTCGGTATCTCTGCATACCTAGTTCAACCTCGTTACTGATAAGTACTCTTTTCTCGTTCCCGTGATATGTGATCCCTTGTGAGCCAGTCACATGCTTGTAAGCCAATTGGATGACATTCCACCGAGAGGGCCCAGAGTATATCTATCCGTCATATGGATACAAATCCCACTCTTGATCCATGTGTCTCAACCAATACTTTCCGAACACTCAATGCCACCTTTATAACCACCCAGTTACGGTGTGGTTTTTGATGTCATCAAAGCATCCTTCCGGTGATGGTGATAAGCATGATCTCATGGTCGAAGGAATTAGGTTACTATGTATCAGAAAGCATATAGCAATTGAACTATTAAAATGACTTGATCTTTATGCTACGCTTATCTATAGGAGTATGTCCATCATATCATTCTCCTAACGATATGACCTTGTTGTTAATAACATCTCAATGTTCATGATAGGGAAACCACAATCATTTATCAACCAACAAGCTAGTATTATAAAGAGGCTTTACTAGGGACTCTATTTTAGTTTACAAATCACACAAGTATTAATGTTTCCTTTTTAATACTGTTATAGCATGAGTGCAAACATTTATCATAAGCACAAAGATATAATAATAACTACATTTATTATTGCCTCTAGGGCATATCTCCAACAGTCTTCCACTTGCACTAGAGTCAACTAATCTAGATTACATGGTAGTATACCGAACACCCATGGCAGTTTGGTGTTGGTCATGTTTTGCCCTCGGGATAGGTTTAGTCAACGGATCCGCCATATTCAGATCTGTGTGTACTTTGCAAATCTTTATGTCACCATCTTGGACATGTTCTCGAATAGCGTGAAAATGTAGCTTGATGTGCTTCAGCTTCTTGTGTGACCTTGGTTCTTACGCATTGGCTATGGCACCCATGTTATCACAGTAGATAGACATTGGGTCGAGCGCACTTGGAACCACACTGAGCTCTGTAATGAACTCCTTCATCCATATTGCTTCTTGTGAAGCCTCCGAAGCAACTATGTATTTCGATTCAGTTGAAGATCTCGCCACAACGCTTTGCTTTGCGCTCCTCCAGCTAACTGCTGCACCATTCAAAATAAATACGTATCCAGATTGTGATTTAGAATCATCCGGATTGGTGTTCCAACTAGCATCGGTGTAACCATTAACAACGAGCTGTTCATCACCTCCATAAGAAAGAACCATATCCTTAGTTCTTCTCAAGTACTTAAGGATGTTTTTGACTGCTGTCCAATGATCCACTCCTGGATCACTTTGATATATGCTAGTCAAACTAACAGCATATGCAATGTCGGGTCTAGTACATAGCATTGCATACATTAGAGATCCTATGGCTGAGGCATTGGGAGTCTTACTCATTCTTTCTCTCTTCTGCAATTGCTGGACTTTGAGTTTTACTCAAGGTCGTATTGGGCAACATGGGCAAGAACCCTTTCTTGCTATCTTCCATTCCAAACCTCCTTAGAACTTTGTCCAAATATGTACTTTGTGACAATGATATTAGGCGTCTCGATCTATCTCTATAAATCTTTATGCCTAATATGTAAGCTGCTTCGCCAAGATCCTTCATTGAAAAACAATTATTCAAATATTCCTTAACACTATTAATAAGGTCTACATCATTCCCAATCAACAAAATGTCATCTACATATAGTATTAAGAATGCTACAGAGCTCCCACTCACTTTCTTGTAAATACAAGCTTCTCCATAAGTTTGTATAAAACCAAAACTTTTGATTACCTTATCAAAACGTTGATTCCAACTTCGGGATGCTTGCTTCAATCCATATATGGACCGTTGAAGTTTGCATACCTTGTTAGCATCTTTAGGATCGACAAAACCTTTGGGTTGCATCATATACAACTCCTCATCAATGTCTCCATTGAGGAACGTTGTTTTGACATCCATCTGCCATATCTCATAATCATAATATGCAGCGATTGCTAAACAAAATTCTCACCGACTTTAGCTTCACTAATGGTGAGAAAGTCTCATCGTAGTCAACTCCTTGAATTTGTCGAAACCCTTTTGTGACAAGTCGAGCTTTATAGACAGTAACACTACTATCAGCATCCGTTTTCTTCTTGAAAATCCATTTGTTCTCGACAGCCTTCCGACCATCCGGTAAGTCCACCAAAGTCCATACTTGGTTTTCGTACATGGATCCAATTTCGGATTTCATGGCTTCTTGCCATTTATTGGATTCTGGGCTCATCATCGCTTCCTCATACGTTGCAGGGTCATCGGTGTTGTACACCAACATGACACTCATAATGGGATCATACCAATTAGGATTGGTACGAGTTCTCGTTGACCTGCGAGGTTCTGTAGCAACTACAACCGAAGTTTCATGATCATCATCATTAGCTTCCTCTCTTATTGGTGTAGGCACCACAGGAACTTCTTCCGGTGCTGCGCTACTTGCAATTTCAAGAGAAGGTTCGACAACCTCGTCGAATTTTACTTTCCTTCCAGTCACTTCTTTCGAGAGAAATTCCTTCTCTAGAAAGGATCCATTCTTGGCAACGAAGATTTTGCCTTCGGATCTATGATAGAAGGTATACCCAATAGTTTCCTTTGGGTATCCTATGAAGACGCATTTTTCCGCTTTGGGTTCAAGCTTGCCGGCTGTAACTTCTTTACATAGGCTTCGCAACCCCAAATTTTGAGGAACGACAATTTAGGTTTCTTCCCAAACCATAATTCATACGGTGTCGTTTCAACGGATTTAGATGGTTCCCTAATTAAAGTGAATGCGGCTGTTTCTAATGCATAACCCCAAAATGATAGCGGTAAATCTGTAAGTGACATCATAGATTGAACCATATCTAAGAGAGTTCGATTACGACGTTCGGACACACCATTACGCTGTGGTGTTCCCGGCGGTGTCAATTGTGAAAGTATTCCGCATTTATTCAAATACTCGCCAAACTCGTAACTTAGATATTCACCTCCACGATCAGAACATAGAAATTTAATCTTCTTGTTACGTTGATTCTCCACCTCACTTTGAAATTCCTTAAACTTCTCGAAAGTTTTGGACTTATGTTTCATGAATTAGATATACCCATATCTACTCAAGTCATCCGTGAAGGTAAGAACATAACGATAACCACCGCGTGATGCTACACTCATTGGAACACATACATCGGTATGTATGATTTCCAATAAGTCCGTAGCTCGCTCCATCATACTAGAAAATGGAGTCTTAGTCATTTTACCCATCAGACATGCTTCGCATCTTTCAAGTGATTCGAAATCAAGTGATTCAAGAAGTCCATCGGAATGGAGTTTCTTCATACGCTTCACTCCAATGTGACCAACACGACAGTGCCATATATAGGTCGAGTTATCGCTCGATTTCAAACGTTTAGCTTCAATGTTATTAATATGTGTATTTCCACTATCGAGATTCAATAAGAATAGACCATCTATCAAAGGTGCATGTGCATAAAACATATTACTCATATAAATCGAACAACCATTATTATCGGACTTAAACAAGTAACCGTCTCGCAATAAACAAGATCCCGATATAATGTTCATGCTTAACGCAGGCACCAAATAACAATTATTTAAGTATAAAAGTAATCCCGATGGTAGATGAAGAGGTAGAGTGCCGACCGCGATCACATCAACCTTTGATCCATTTCCCACGCGCATCGTCACCTCGTTCTTCACTAGCTTCGAGTTACAAATATGAGCAACCGAACCAGTATCAAATACCTAGGCACTACTACCAGTACTAGTGAGATACACATCAATAACATGTATACGGATATACCTTTCTTCTTGATGTTGCCGTTCTTCAAATCCGCCAAGTACTTTGGGCAATTCCGCTTCCAGTGACCTTCTCCCTTGCAGTAAAAGCACTCTGTATCAGGCTTAGGTCCAACCTTTGTCTTCTTCGTCGGTGCGGTAACTTTCTTACCACCCTTCTTGAAGTGTCCCTTTTGCTTAGACTTGCCTTTCTTGAATTTGGTGGTCTTATTGACCATCGACACTTGGTGCTCTTTATTGATCCACTTCTGCAGATTTCAACATGGAGAAGAGTTCTGGCAACTGCTTGTTCATGCTTTGCATATTGTAGTTCATCACAAAGTTCTTGTTGACGGGGTTTGATCTCATCAATGCCCATTGTTATGGACTTGGGTTTTGGAGAAGATGGGGATGCTGGAGATCGTGGAACGGTTAGCAAACAAGCAACATGGGGACACAAGGTTTACCTGTGTTCAGCCCCGAGGAAAACCCTACTCCTGCTTGTCTGCTCTTGATTACGGCGGAACCGAAGGTTACAAGGGTGCTCAGATGCAATCTGGCGTGGAGGTGTGTATGCGAGAGTATGAGTCGAGAGATCTAGGTCGTGCCCTCCTGGCCTTTATATAGACTTAGGCAGGTCCAGGGCATAGTCCTAGTCGGTTACAAGTTTTAGGGTTTTACCCCTTTGAATTTCCTATCTACTCTAGTCTTGCTCTCCAAGGATCCGAAGGCACCATGGGCCTTGGCCACCCGAAAGTCTTCATGGAACGACGTACTTTTGCCGTGGGCCTTCCTTGGGCTGGACTAGGTATGCTGAGATCACGTACCCGTAGGGTATAACCATGTCAGTAGCCCCCGAGTGATCAGTCGAATCGTAGATTCGGCTGAGGACTCTTCAATCCTTCGGGTGCAACTATGTATTAACAGTATGTGTGTAGAGATTGTTGATGCGTGTGACTGACTCACCCGACGGATTAGGGTCAGTTAACTGTCTTAGGACGAAACAACACGATCTTCCTCGGGTTCGAGTCCCTCAACTCGAAACTGGAACATAGGCTGGCGTAATTCGACTCAGGCCGTGGAGGACTTACAGGAGTGGAATTCCAGTGAATTTTATTGATATACCCAACGCGTCTGTCGGGATTTTTCATCGCACCTGTTGGCACGGATTCATACTAGCGAGCAGCGGCGCTGTGCCACCAAATGATATCTGTAGGTCTTATCTTTGCGTCGCAGACGCAACATCCGAACATTTGTCACCGCGGAGGTGTTTCGGGTGGCCAAGGAGGAACATTTCTCACTTAGCATTCTACTGAGGCAAAGTTGCCGAAAAAGTTTTGCGTGTTTGATCTGAAAGATCGCATTCGAAGAATTCATAGGGTGCACGCGACCAGCGCTCCCTATGGGAGTAGCCCCCGAGTGTCTGTTCGAGTCGTAGACTCGGGCGGAGACTTTTATTCAAGAACTTTGTTTATTTTTAAGTTTGTAGGACACAAAAAATTTCGGATGCTTAAATCCATCCTCCCTATGGGAGTAGCCCCAGAGTCCGTAGTGGAGTCGTAGACTCGACGTAGGACTCGAAGAAATATTTTGTCTTTATTCGTCTTTCGGGTGCGCTGCCAGCGCTCCTGATAGGAATAGCCCTCGAGTATTTAGTCGAATCGAAGATTCGAGTGAGTACTCTTAGTTGTGGAGCCGAAGAATTGTAGTTGGTGCTAGTATAGCTTTTGATGACATCAGTGCTGACGATCAATGACCTTAAGCGTCTGCTACGCTAGAGGTGACTTGACTGGACGAACATGGGTCCCACTTGCTGACCTTGAATTGACCGGTCACGCGCGGCGTGGAGATAATTACGGCGTCGCCTCGATTTCCGCGCGTAGTGGACGGCGTGGTAACGACGGTTCGTTGTGATGCTGACACGTGTATGGTCAGATCTGCCGTTGGCGTTAGGTCTTCTGGATGGACGACTGCCGTGCGTCGTCTTCGTCGTTATAATCATTGGGGAAAGCTGTAGTTTGTTTTCACCGCATCAGTTCTTGTTTCCACTACCTCCTTGTGCTCTAGCGATTCTCGCTGCGCGCTGGGATTTCCTTCCACATTTTCATCTTCCCTTCTGCTCTTTCACCGCCGGCGCCGCCGTAGCGCGATGGGGAAACCGAAGAAATCATCATCTGCGGTTGGTACCAGCGCCGCCGGAGGGAAGAAAGGCGCCACCGCTGCCCGTGTCACCGATGGTGGTTGGCGGCGATCAGAGACGCGGGAGAGTGATCTCCGCAAGCTTCGCGAGCGGGGTTTGATCCCGCAAGATAGGGAGGTCGTCAGACTCCCCGGCAACGAGGTAATCCCCCGTCCCCCGCTGGGTATCGGGTTATGTTTCTCGCCTTCGTTATGCGTGGGTTTTCCTTCCCAGTCCACGATTTCCTTCGTGGGCTGCTCTTTCTCTATGGCATCCATCTGCATCATCTTTCGCCCAATTCTCTTCTTCACATTGCTTGTTTCATCACTTTTTGCGAGTGTTGGCTCGGCATCGAGCCGCATTTTGGCCTCTTCCGGAAACTCTATTCCATGAAGAGGCAATCCGGTTCAGATGGTGTGTATCCCATTGGGGGTTGCATCATCTCCCTCAAAGCCAATATTCTCTTCTTTTCTTTCTCTATGTCCGAATCTGTCCAGTACTGGAGGAGGCGGTGGTTTTACATTCGCGACTCTGCTTGCGGGCAGCATTTTGGTCTTGCTCCTTCGACCCCTCCCGATAATCGAGCGAAAGATCCCGGAAAACGAGATCTTGGATGGCGAGACAGAGGAGATAGAGGCCCTTTACCGTCGGGTGGAGGATCTTCAGTTGATTCCGGAGAAGGAAGTGAACGGCGTGGATATTATCCGCACGTTTCTCGATCGTCGGGTGCAGCCCCTCCAGGCAAGGGCGCACCTAATGTTTCTTTATTCTGGCCGCCGTGATCCGACGAGGGTTTCGGCTGAGAAAATCTCCGAGGGAGATCTTGACAGGGCCCTTCGCTTGCTGCTGAAGTTCAAGGCCGGAGAAGAAATCCCGGGGAAGTCGCTGACTCCTCCGTTTTCTTCGACGCTGGCCGTTCCGCAGGTGTAGATTCGTGCGCGTAACGCTTTTTGTCGACTGCATATTTGTTTTCCTTGGTTTGCTAACAAAGTACCTTCTTTTTGCAGAGCTTCAAGGTGCCGGGCATGGTGCCGCCATTGCCTGAGTTATTTCCGAATGCTCCGGATAATGATGTGGTGGATTCCGTGTCCGAACTGCCATCGGCCCGATCTCCGGCGGAAGATGTCAACGAGTCGAGCGAGGACCACACGCGCAAACGATCGTGGAGCTCCAGCGATTCTTCGGATGCCTCGACTCCTCCGACTCCTAGAAACCCTATGTGCCTTGAGCGTCATAGTGACGGGCATGGAGGCTCTTCCTCTCCCATTCCTGCCATTCCTGTGCGGGCTGTAGCGCCGCACCCGCCAGCGAAGCGGAAGAAGGAAGAGAAGAAGGTGGAGAAGAGAGCCCAAAGGACTCCTCCTGTCTTCGACCTGAGTTCGCTGGACTCGTAAGTTTTTTTTATACTGCTGTCCTTTTCCTGTTGACTTTTGTGCTTGTGCTAAATGTTTCGTGTGCAGGCACTCCTCCCATGACTCCTCCAGCGATGGTGCTCGAGAGATGATGGGAGAGTCAAAGGTTACGTCTCCTCCTCCTCAGACGGTGGCGACTTCGGGGGGCGCCGCTCCGGATCCTCCTATGCAGGAGGTGCAGGTGGTTGCGCCTCAGAATTTCGCCAGCGGGCCTTCAGCATCACCGTTGGATCATGTAAGTCATCTATCACTGGGGGAGCCCCCGAGTGTTGTCGTGTGAGTCGTTTTTCTTCTGCTTTCTCCTGTTGGGCGTAGCCCCCGAGTTCTTTTCTCTGAATGGTGGTTCTTCGTCATGCAGCCTTTTGTGCAGGAGGCCAAGCGGCTGGTGCAGGAGCGACTAGTGCTGGAGGCCAACCTCCGACAGCTTCAAGGTACCTGTTTGTTTTTGGTGCTTCTTTCATTTATTCCGGTCCTGCTCTCTGACGTTTGCTTGTTTTGAATGCAGAAGAGCATAATACTTCTCTCCGTGAGGTCGACGCTCTCAAGAAGAGCCTTGGTCAATCGAAGAAGAAGGCCGAGGCCACCATTGGTGCGAAGGAACGCCTCGAGCTAGAGCTGACCAAGGCAGCCGAAACTAAGGAGCGTCTGCAGCAGGAGGCCGCAGACCGTGAGGAGCAAATGCCTTTGCTATGCTACGCCATGAGAGAGAGGTGGCGAGCAAGCTCATGGTCACGCCAAGGCTGTTCGGTGAGTGTTGTATTTGTGCTTCTTTCTTCTTGTTTTCTTGTCTTCCTTCTGCATTGCTTTTCGTCATGTCCCTTTTTTGTCTCAGATGCCGCAGGCATCGAGTTTGACCAAGGCGCTTTGGAGCACGGGAGTGCTCTAGATGATGCTACTGCAGTAGTCGAAGATCGTTGCAGCACCGTCGTCAGTTCCCTTGCCAAGGCGAAGGAGGTCCTTGGCCGCTTTTACAAGTAGCTTGTCCCTAAGGGCGTGGCCCTTGATGATGTGGGTGCTCTGGCGGAGGCTTTGTCACCGGCGCCGCGGGCGCATAAGCGCAGCGTATCGGCGTCCGTCGGGCTGGCGATGGCTTTGGCGGAGCGGAGCTCGACCTGCCCAGATCACCTCCGGATGCGGCGACGCGGGACGGATCCGAGGTAGCCTTGCTGCCTACTGCCGCTGCAAGAAATATGGGCAAGCTCATTGATTCTTTGTCCGAGTATGCGCCATGGCAAAAGGGAGGCCAAGGCTAGGCAATCCGGCTCGAGGCGACTCAGGTGCCGCGTCTTAGCGTTGTAGATGTAGGATAGTTTGTAGTCTGCTTTTTGTAAATATTTTGAAGAACATCCTTGTGCCACGAGTGGCCTTATATGCTTAATGAATTCTTCCGAGTTGTGCTCGTCATTGTCGAATGTTTGTGTCTTTGTCTTTTCGCTGCTCTAGGTTCCTTCGGTCTTGACTGTTGACACCTCGCTGCGGTACCGCGCCATCTTTGGATGATCCTTCGCAACTCGCTTTTCTTGGGACCGTGTTCGTAGTCTTGAGAGGAGTTGCTTGGGTGCGTGGTCACCGATGTTTGGAAGTCCAAGGCGGATCGTGGTGCAGCCGAGAGGAGTACTTGATGGCGAGCTTCCGCCCCGAGCATCTTCAATGTAAGTTGTTCTTTGTTTCGAGCTGCAGCTCAGTTCTTCGAATGAGCCTGCTGGCCTTGCCTCTTATTTTGTGCAATTGTCGCAGGTGCTAACCTTGCTCCGAGGGAAGAGAAGGAGCGTGTCGCTGTTCGGGTCAATTGCTTGACTCAACAGGACATGGAGGCTGGCGGCTTCTTCTGGATGGATCGTGACCGCGCCATGGCGCTGGCGACGGTGCAAGATCGTGTACACCAGGTTTCGCGGGTGCTTCGCCAAGTGCAGACGTCGCTTGCCTCGGTGTTGCACGTCATGTTTCCTTTGGATGCCGTACCGACGATCCTTGCGGGTCTTCTGTCGAAGTTTCGGAGCGTGAGCAATGTCAAGGAGTTGGTGCGGCAACAGCTCTTCGCAGGAGTGAAGGCTGCTTTGTCCCTCGTGAGGCTGCACCGGCCTGATGTAGATTTGACTGTTGTGGCAGCTGGGCCACCTCCTCGGTCGGATGGTGATGAGTGGGACATGCATCCACATTACGCAGTTGTAAGGCAGTATGCCGAACAGGTCGTAGATTTGTTTGAGCAGCGTGCTTAGGTTATTCTTCAGAATAGGTAGTACCTGTAAAAGAGATAGATGTAAAAATTTGTATATTTCGACTGGGCGTGTTGTGCCCTTTGTTGTAAAGATGTGTTTGTTGTAAGCACGCAGTGCTTTGTTTGGCTACGTGTCCTTTTCGTTTGCTTGACGTTTTCAGCTACTCAGGTGTACACGCGTAATCCTCGGTTGATGAAATCGTGAGGTGGGGGGAGCCCCCGAGTGTGTTTGTAGCATAAAGTAAAGTTGCAAATAATGAACGGAAGTTTGGGGCGAGACACTTAGCTTCATTTATATCGTAATGGAGGAAGTACATTGTTTGGCTGAATAGCCTTGGCTGAAAAGCCTTACTGAAAGTAAAGGGGTAGGTAGCTAGGGGTAGAATCGTCGCAAGTGCGCGATGTTCCATGGGTTGGAGTATGCGACTCCAGACTCCATGTGCTTGAGGCGGTAGGCGCCACCTGGGATGACTTCGGTGATGAAGTAGGGTCCTTCCCATGGTGACTCGAATTTTTTCAGTCGCTCTTCCTTGAGTTGCAAGACGAGGTCTCCTTCGACGAAGGACCTGGGGCGCAGACGGCGGCTGTGGTAGTTGCGGAGACTCTGCTGGTACACCGCTGATCGAGCTGCTGCTATGTCTCTTGCTTCGTCGAGTGTGTCGACGGCGTCTTCGAGTGCAGCCGTGCATTCGGCTTCGCTGTAAGCGACGACCCGGGGGGCCTGGTGGCGTACTTCAGCTGGTAGCACGGCCTCAGCTCCGTGCACCATGAAGAACGGTGTGTAGCCTGTTGAGCTGTTTGGCATAGTCCGTAAGCTCCACAGGACAGATGGTAGCTCTTTCGTCCAGGCTCCGGCTTTCCGTTCGAGTGGACTCATGAGGCGCTTCTTGATGCCAGTGTCGATTAGGCCGTTGGCCTTTTCCACTTGCCCGTTCGTTTGGAGGTGTGCCACTGAGGCGTATGTGATGTTGATCCCAAGGCCTTCGCAGAAGTCCTGGAACTCCTTGGAGATAAAGTTCGATCCATTGTCGGTGATGATGATGTGCGGTACGCCGAACCTGTAGACAATGGACTCGAAGAACTTGACGACAGTTTTTCCTTTCTGGTTGGTAACCGACATGGCCTCGATCCACTTGGTGAATTTGTCGACTGCGACCAGGAGGTAAACGTGTCCCCCTTTCGAGGATTTTGGCAGTTTGCCAATCATGTCGAGGCCCCATTGAGCAAAGGGCCAGGCTATAGGTATGGGTCTGAGCTTCGACCCCGGTGCGTGCGGTTTGTCGGCGAACCGTTGGCACACATTGCATCTCCGGACGATGTCCTTTGCGTCACTCATGTCCATTGGCCAGTAGAATCCGGCTCGTAGAGCTTTGGCGACAAGGGAGCGGCTGCCTGCGTGATGGCCGCAGATGCCCTCGTGGATGTCTTGGAGGATGGCTTTCCCGTCACCGATGGTGACGCACCTTTGTAGTACACCCGTAATACTGCGCTTGTACAGCTCGCCATTAATGATGGTGAAGGGTTTTGACCGACGAGATATGCGCCGGGCATCTGTTGGGCTGTCAGGAAGTTCTCCGTTTATCAAGAACTGGAGGTATGGTCGCGTCCAAGTTTCTTCGACTGCCATGACCTGCATTAGGTTTACCATGGCGACCTCTGTGTCTAGTTTCTCGGGTCCTTCATGTCCTTCGGGCAGCGTAGCCCCCAAGTGTTCTGCTTCTTCGGGTGATCCCTTGGGGAATTTCCGCTTGATGGATGGCACGCAGATCTGTTCGAGGAACACACCCGGTGGCACCTTTGCGCAGGTGGAGCCGATGTTGGAGAGTCTGTCGGCCTCCTCGTTGCTTTCTCTTCCAACGTGCCGAAGCTCGCAGCCGTCGAATTCTCCTTTGAGTGCGTTGTAGAGTGCGCGGTACGCGATCATGTTTTCGGCATGTGCGTCGCACTCGTTCATCGTCTGCTGGACGACGAGGTTGGAGTCACCGTAGATGACCAGGCCTTTTCCATTCTCATGCCGTGGATGAGGGCTTCGTATTCGGCCTCATTGTTGGAGGCTCGGAATTTCATCCGGAGGACGTACTTCATCTGGTCGCCCTGCGGGGAGGTCAGTATGACCCCGGCTCCTGCTCCAGCTTCGCGCTTGGAGCCGTCGAAGTGCATGGTCCATGACTGCGACATGTCTGGGGTGTCTGGCAGCTGCAGCTCCATCCAATGTACGAGGAAGTCCGGGAGGACTTGAGACTTGATTGCGAGTCGCTTCTCATAGATGATGTCCAAGGGTGACAGCTCGATGCCCCACAGGGCCACGCATCCTGTGGCCTCTGGGTTATTTAGGATGCTGTTCAGAGGTGCCTCGTTGACGACCATCACCTGGTGCTCCTGGAAGTAATGGCTCAGCCGTCGAGCCGTCATGAATAGGCCGTAGGCGAGCTTCTGGTAGTGAGGGTACTTCTGCTTTGTTGGTGTCAGTACCTCGCTGAGGTAGTAGATTGGGCGCTGGACCCCGTGGGTCTTGCCTTCTTCGGGTCGTTCGACCACTAGCACGGTGCTGACCACTTGGTGTGTGGATGCTATGTACAGCAGCAGAGGCTCGCGCTCCTTTGGCGTGACCAAGACGGGCGAGGTGGAGAGGAGCCGCTTGAGGCTTTCGAATGCATCGTTGGATTCCGGCGTCCACTCAAATTTATCTGATTTGCGTAGCAGCTGGTAGAATGGTAGGGCCTTCTTGCCCATGCGGCTGATGAATCTGCTTAACGCCGCTATTCGTCCTGCGAGCTTCTGGACGCCTTTGAGGTTTTTCGGCTTCTCCATCATCATGATGGCTCTGATTTTCTTCGTGTTCGACTCGATCCCTCGCTGAGAGATGATGTACCCTAGCAGCTGACCCGATGGGACGCCGAAGGCGCACTTTTCGGGGTTTAGCTTGATATTGTAGCGGTCAAGGTTATCGAACGTCTCGCGGAGATCGTCGATGAGTGTCCTTGCCTCCTTGGTTTTTATGACTATGTCGTCAACATAGACTTAGACATTGCGACCGATCTGGTCCTTGAGGCAGGCCTGCATGCATCGCTGGTACGTGGCACTTGCGTTCTTTAGCCCGAAAGGCATTGTGTTGTAGCAGAATACTCCGAACGGTGTGATAAACGCCGTTTTCTCCTGATCTTCGACCTTGAGTCGAATCTGGTTATAGCCTGAGTAGGGGTCGAGGAAGGAGAGTTTCTCGCAACCTGTAGTCGAATCGATGATCTGATCGATCCGAGGAAGAGGGAAGTGGTCCTTTGGGCAATGCTTGTTTAGCGACGTGAAGTCCACGCACATCCGCAGGATGTCCGTGTCCTTCTTTGGGACCATGACTTTGTTTGCAAGCCACTCGCTTTCTTTGATTTCCCTGATGAAGTCTGCAGCGAGTAGTCTGTTGATTTCCTTGCCGATAGCTTCAGCTCGTGGCTCGGACAGTCTTCGGATGGACTGTTTGACGAGCTTGGTTTCTGGAAAGACGTTGAGTGCGTGCTCGGCAAATTCCCTGGGAACTCCTGGCATGTCCGCAGGACACCAGGCGAAGATTTCCCAGCGCTCACGGAGGAATTCGACAAGCGCGCCTTCCTATGCGGGCCTGAGGTCATTGGCGATCAGCGCCATCTTGGAGGCATCCGTCGGGTGGATCTGTACCTTCTTTGTGTTGACCGTGGAGTCGAAAGACATGTCAGGTGCATTTTGTCGTGCGACTGGGGGTGCCCCATTGTCCGTCACCTCGCGGAGCCTAAGGAGCTTCTCCTGCATTCCGAATGATTGGGAGATTCTGTTGAAATCTCTATTGCATTGGTCTGATTGGGTGAAGCTCCCATGGACTGTGATGACGCCCTTCGGTCCTGACATCTTGAGTAGCAGGTATGCATAATGTGGGACAGCCAGGAACCTTGCGAATGCTACACGCCCGAGGATGGCATGGTACTGTGATGGCCAGTCCACCACTTCGAATTCAAGTCGTTCCAGTCGGAAGTTGTCCGGCTTGCCGAAGATGACGTCGAGCCATATCTTGCCCAGGGGAAATATGCCCTTCCCTGGAACGATGTCGTGGAACGTTGTGTCTGATTGTTCCAGGCTGCACTGCGGGATCCGCATTGCTGCTAGAGTGCTTGCGAACATCAGGTTGATGCCGCTGCCGCCGTCCATGAAGACGCGACTCATATCGAAACCTCCGATCTGCGCCTCCAGCACCAGGGAAGCATGACCTGGGCGAGGGATCTGGCAAGGGTGATCCGAACAAGTGAACGTGATGCAGGACTCCGATCCGCTGAGGTACTCAGGGATGGCGGGTGGAGTTGCCACGGCCAGGTTGATCTGTCGGGTGATTTTCTTCTGCACCCTATTCGTAGGGCACCCCTTCTGGATCATCAATGATCCTTTCGGCAGGGGATACCCGTTTCCAGCGTTGTTCTGTGCTGGTGCGACCGGTTGGTTCGGGCCTCCTACCGGTGGCGGTGGAGGAGCTCCATGCGCTATCTCACCTGGCGCGGGTGCATTTCCAAACGCAGGGATTGGAGCTTGCTGCCTCATCTGCACCATGCTTTCGCTGAGCTTCTGGAACTCGCGGCAGTACTTGAGCATGTGGCTCGCTTTATTTTTGCCATCTTGCTTGTCGATGTAGAAGTGGATGGTGCATGGACCCGAAAGCTTTTAGTATGCTGAGGGTCCGTTATCGCGGTCGCGGCGTTGCCACGACTGCGCTGGGCGTCCTCCATCACGGAAGTTTCCTCCGCGGTATCCTCCGTTGTTGCGGTTGGCGTCGTTGCGGCGATCGGCGTAGCCAGCCGCGACCATGTCGGGTCCGTCGCGATCATCATAGACGCGCGATCTCCGCTTGCTACGGCGTTCCCGTCTTCGGCCGTAGTAATCCTCTTCATCCGATTGTGCTCGGTGAATGGAATCTTCGCCGTCGGCCCACCTGTTGGCGATGTCCATGAGGTGGTCAAGTGTTTTGGGCTTGACGCGCCCAAGTTCCTCCTTGAAGTCTTGGCGCTTGACGCCGTCCCTGAAGGCGTCGATGGCCCTCTCTTCGGAGATGTGTGCTGCGGAGTTCTTGGTGTTGGACCAGCGTAGTATGTATGAGCGAATGGATTCGCCCGTTCGTTGAGTGCAGGCGCGCAATTCTTCGATTGAGGCGGGCCTCTTGCTGGTGCCCTTGAAATTTCGGATGAAGCTGTAAGCTAGCTCCTCCCAGCTTCGGATGGACCCTGATGATAGGCTGCTGAGCCAGATCCGTGCCGCGCCTGTCAGCTGCAGCTGAAGGCATTGCATGGTGGTTTCTTTATTACCGCCGTGCAGCTTGACGGATGACATATGGTCACTGAGCCATGCTTTTGGGTCTTGCGTGCCGTCGAACTTCGGAGTATCCGAAGGAATCTTGAAATTGCGTGGCATCCGCGTTCGCCGAACGGATTTGCTGAAGCATCGATCTCTATAGAGTTCTCCTTCGTCTTCGTCCATCTCGAATTCGGACGAGCATGCACGCTTGGCTCGTGCTTTGTCGATTTTGCGTTGTGTGAGCGCGTCTCTGGCGTCGTAGTCGCGTTTATGGTGACGCGAGCTCTTCTTCCTTCGAGGAAGGTCGTGTTCCTCTTCCTCTTCGGATGAAGGGGTGGGCCTCCAGTCGTGCCTGGCCGGAGCCTTCTTCTTCGGCTCCGCAGGAGCGTCTTGGTGGAGCGCAGCTCCGACAAGTCCGAGTCCGGTAAGTGTGGACTTATGCATGGCCCTCTTCGGGTCCCCCTCGGGAGGTGGGTGGGCCTCGAGATACGCAGTGGCTGCCATGATCGCAGCCTGCGGCGTTTTCGGGATGACGTTGCCGTCAGCGTCCATCTCCATGAAGGATGTGTGGAGAGTTCGCGTCAACTCGCGGCGCTCCTTGGGATCCATGTTCTCCATCCGAGAGCGGTGCTTGTTGCCTGGGTTGGCGTTCGAGCTGGAGCCGATGCCCATGGTGGAGAGCGCGGCTCGTCACGCGCTGGAATCTGACGCTGCTTGCTTGCGTTTTTCAAGCACCTCCTGCATCTTGACCAGCTTCTTGTGCTCCTCGATTAGGAGCAGGTGGTAGGCCATCAGCATATCTCGCGAGGCAACTGAGGGCAGTACTATGTTGCCTGCCATAGCTTCGCGGACCTGGGTCCATCCCTCTTTGCTAAGGCGGATGACGTGGCCGCCGTAGTTTTCCCCTTCGGGTGGGGGAGATTGGCTTCTTCTGTTCCCACCATTTCGTTCTGGAGGGTTGGGCGGCGGGTTGGGTGTTTGCTGATCTACGTCGCTTTGGATGAATCCAGCGCATTGGTAGCGCTCGTAGATTGGCCCGCTGCTGCCGCAGCTTTCGGATCCAGAACCGTAGGTCCCTGCATCCGATGGCGGATCGCACAGATCGGAGTTGCAGCTGCTGCTGTCATAGGAATCATCTGCTGATGATGTTGTGCGTAGCACGGGGTGTGGGGCCCACGAAGCGGGCCTGATTGATGGTAGGGCACCCACTCAGGTAGGCGGAGGGTGCCAGTTTGCCCCACCTGGAAGCAGAAGCTCCCGAACAATATTTCGAGTCTGTCGCCTACGGGCTCGAAGTCCTTCATGGTGGCCGGCGAGTGGGCGGTGAAGTCGAAAGCACCGAAGAGGAGATGGCTCTCCGTTGCTGCAGAGTTGTAGATCGATCGGGTTGGGACCATCACGATCGCACAATCAGCGCCCCCAATTCCCACAGACGGCGCCAATTGACGAGGTTTGATCTCATCAATGCCCATTGTTATGGACTTGGGTTTTGGAGAAGATGGGGATGCTGGAGATCGTGGAACGGTTAGCGAGCAAGCAACACGGGGACACATGGTTTACCCAGGTTCAGGCCCCCGGAGGGAAAACCCTACTCCTGCTTGTCTGCTCTTGATTACGGCGGAACCGAAGGTTACAAGGGTGCTCAGGTGCAATCTGGCGTGGAGGTGTGTATGCGAGAGTATGAGTCGAGAGATCTAGGTCGTGCCCTCCTGGCCTTTATATAGACTTAGGCAGGTCCCGGGCATAGTCCTAGTCGGTTATAGGTTCTAGGGTTTTACCCCTTTGAATTTTCTATCTACTCTAGTCTTGCTCTCCATGGATCCGAAGGCACCATGGGCCTTGGCCACCCGAAAGTCTTCATGGGCCGACGTACTTTTGCCGTGGGCCTTCCTTGGGCTGGACTAGGTATGCTGAGATCACGTACCTGTAGGGTATAACCATGTCACTTGTAACTTGGTGGTAGTGATTGGAGGACACGGTAAATACCCAAAGCATTAGGAATCACTATACCCAAGGTTTGGAGTTTGTTTGCGTGCCCAGACATCTTAAGCACATGCTCACTGACGGAGTTGCCCTCTTCCATTTTGCAGTTAAAGAACTTTCCAGAAGCCTCATAGATCTCAACTGTCGCGTGAGTCTCAAAAATCAATTTGAGTTCACAGACAATATCATGTGGGTCTGAATTCTCAAACCTTTTCTGAAGCTTCGATTCCAAACCATACAAGATAGCACACTGAACTGTGGAGTACTGATTCTTCAGAGCGAGGTAAACGTTCTTTACTTCATCGGTAGCATCAGCTGCAGGCGGGTCACCAAGCGGTGCATCCAGCACATAGGTCAAATTACCAACATTGAGGACAATCCTCAAATTGTGGAACCAATCCGCGAAGTTGCTTCCATTGTTTTCAACTTTTCTTTCTGTAGGAATGCATTAAAATTGATGGCAGGGGCCGCCATTGATCTACAACATATTTGCAATAGTTTAGACTAAGTTTATGACAAATTGAGTTCTAATTAATAGTTAAATTAATCTAGGTGAACTCCCACTCAAAACAATATCCCTCACATTGTTTTAGTGATCACACGAACCAAATCCACCACATCAAAACCGATCATCACGAGAGTTGATGTAGCTTCAATGGCGAACAATCGACATGTTCATCATATCTACTATATGATTCATGCTTTACCTTTCGGTGATCCGTGTTCCGAGACCATGTCTGTACATGCTAGGCTCGTCAAGATCAAACCTTAGCTTCCGCATGAGCAAATCTGGCTTGCTCACATTGTATACACTTGCAGAATCTAACACACCCGATCATCACGTGGTGCTTCAAAAAAACAAGCTTTAGCAACAGTTCTTACTAAGGATGAACACTTTTATAACTTGAAATTCATGTGCATGAGGGATCATCTTATAATGATACCTTCATTAACTAAGCAGTACAAGATGCATAAAGGATTAACATCACATGCAATTCATAATATGTGATATGATATGGCCTTTCTTCTTTGTGCTTCCGATCTCCATCTTCAAGCACGAACATGATCTCCATCATCACCGGCATTGCATCAAGGTCAATGACGCTGCTCCATGGTTGTCGTCCACCAGCTTCAACTATTACAACTACTTTGAATAGACACGCGGGTCTTAACAGAAATTAAAGACAACCATATGGCTCCTGCCGGTTGCCAACTTACAATAAGGAACATTGCATACATCAAATATAATCACAATCATGGCCATATCACATCACAGCACACCCCTGCAAAACAAAGTTAGACGCCTCTAATTTATTTGTATATTTTACGTGGTTTGGGGCTTTCAATAAGTGTCGATCTAACTTACGAACAAGAACCACAACGTTGATGTTTGAACTATCAAGTGCCCGTTGTAAATTGGATCTATACTATAATGGGAGAGACAGACACCCGCAAAGTCACTTATGCAATACAAGTTGCATGTTGAGCGTGGAGCAAGTCTCATGAACGATGTCATGTAAGGTTAGCCTGGGCCGCTTCATCCCATCATACCGCAAGATGCAAAGTACACAAGAAGCAATTGATAATAAAAGCACCACCGCCCACAATGACCATTGTGTTCTACTCGTGCAACAGATCTACATATAGACACGGCTCTGATACCACTGCAGGGGTTCGTAGCATGGAAAACAAAAAATTTCTATCGCATACAAACAAACAAGCCAAGATCTATCTACTAGATTGTAGCAACGAGTCGATGGAATAACTCACCCTCGAAGATTCCAAAGTGTTTAACGAGAGCGGATTCTCGTGGGTGATGTAGTCGTACTCTTGCCGATCTCAAGATCGCGTAGACGATCCTTCCAGCTGCTGCTAAGCGCTCCCTGATCGGTCACATGTTCGGTACTCGACGAAGACCTTCCTCTCCCTTGTTCCAGCAGGCAGCAGAGCTTGTAGCACTCTCCTCGCGATTCCGGCAGCACGACGGCGTGGTACCGGAAGTAGAGGGGAGATCTCGCAGGGCTTCGCCTTAAGCCGGAGCGAGTATGGTGGACTATGAGAGAGGCCTCGGTGATCTAGGGTTTATACACACCAAGGAGAGAGGGCTAGGCCGACGGCTAGGGCTTGGGGAATCCCAAGTCGGTGGCTAGGGTTTACCCTAGGCGGCGGCAGCAGCAGGAGGTGGTGGCGCCAGCGGCTTGGGGCTAGGGTTTGGAGGGTGCAAGGTGTAGGTCTAGAGGGGCAGCCCTGCCCCTCCTTTTATAGGTGGGAGGGCGCGGCCAAGGGAAGGGGAGTCCCTCCCCAACTCGGCCTCCTTGGCCGGCGGTGGAGGGAGAGGGACTTCCTCCCCAAATAGGTTTCCTACTCTCCCTCCACCAAGCAAAATAGCCGTTTGACTTTTTCAAATTGGCGTTTGATTTTTCAAACAAGGATATGATTTATCCCTTTATTTTGCTCAGAGATGACACCTGGTACATGATGCAACCATTCCAACTTATTATGACACATTCATGTACCCTTCCCCTCCGGAGTGACGGACATTCTGGAACCTTCTAGAACATTCCCGATGAAAACACCGGAACCATTCTCCAACCCCGAAACAGGACTTTCCTTATATGAATCTTATTCTCCGGACCATTCCGTATCTCCTCGTGATATCCCGGATCCCATCCGAGACTCCGAACAACATTCGGTCTCTTACTCTTCATTCCATAACTACTTAACAACGTCGAATCCTTAAGTGTGTCTCCCTACGGTTCGTGAATTATGCGGACATGATCGAGACACTTCTCCGAACAATAACCAATAGAGGAATCTGGAAATTCATATGGCTCCCACATATTTCTACGATTACTTTGCGATCAAATGAATCACTTACATACGATACCAATTTCCCTTTGTCTCACGATAGTTTACTTATCCGAGGTTTTGATCGTCGGTATCTCTGCATACCTAGTTCAACCTCGTTACTGATAAGTACTCTTTTCTCGTTCCCATGATATGTGATCCCTTGTGAGCCAGTCACATGCTTGCAAGCCAATTGGATGACATTCCACCGAGAGGGCCCAGAGTATATCTATCTGTCATATGGATGGACAAATCCCACTCTTGATCCTTGTGTCTCAACCAATACTTTCCGAACACTCAATGCCACCTTTATAACCACCCAGTTATGGTGTGGTGTTTGATGTCATCAAAGCATCCTTCCGGTGATGGTGATAAGCATGATCTCATGGTCGAAGGAATTAGGTTACTATGTATCAGAAAGCATATAGCAATTGAACTATTAAAATGACTTGATCTTTATGCTACACTTATCTATAGGAGTATGTCCATCATATCATTCTCCTAACGATATGACCTTGTTGTTAATAACATCTCAATGTTCATGATAGGGAAACCACAATCATTTATCAACCAACAAGATAGTATTATAAAGAGGCTTTACTAGGGACTCTATTTTAGTTTACAAATCACACAAGTATTAATGTTTCCTTGTTAATACTGTTATAGCATGAATGTAAACATTTATCATAAACATAAAAATATAATAATAACTACATTTATTATTGCCTCTAGGGCATATCTCCAACAAGAGGTTCTTGAGACGGAGGCAGTAGTCGTCGAGGGAGAGGTTGTTTTGGTGGGTGCCGAAGAACTCCTGTTGGAGGAATGTGACGCGCTGGATCTTGTTGTCGGTGAAGAGGCCGATGATCTTGGTCCAGATGGTGTGCACGGAGTCGTCGTCGCGTCCGACGGTGCGGAAGATCTCGTTGGAGACGGTCTGGAAAAAACAGCGGATGATGGTCGCGTTGATGGCCAACCAATCGGGGTCGTGCGGCATGGCGAGGAGGTCAATGGTGCCGTCGACATGATCAAGGAGATCATATTCGCGGAAGAGAAGGCCGAAGTACGTCTTCCATGGGAAGAAATTGGCAGTGGTGTGAGAGAGCTTCACCGGTATGCGCTCGAGGATGGGGACGTCGCGGATGATGGTGACGGAGGGGCCGGCGAAGGGGTTTCTGCTCCCGGAGACGGAGGAGTTGAAGGGGTTCTCGGAGGAGGGGGAGTTGAAGTCGTCCATGGCGGAGGTAGGTGTAGGGCGGAAGCGGTGGAGTTGGGGAAGGAGGAGGGCCGGCGGCGGCTAGGGTTTGGAGGGAGGAGGCCGGCGGCGCCCAGGGAGAGGAGGGGCGGCGGCTAGGGTAGGGAGATCGTAGTTAGGCTGATACCATGTGAAAAGGTATTGGAGAATGCACGGCGCCAACAGGGCCGGATGTTCATATATTTATTGACAATATTACAGGTACAACCCTACAAATACACGTTGACCTATAACTAATACAACACATATCTCTACATAATATAATCTGTGTTGTGAAACCTCGGCAAATGAAGTTTTGCACTGACAATGCGGGCGTTCCGCTCGTCCACAACATCTACCAAAGGCGGTTTTTATGGAGTTTTATTTTTGTTATCCATATTTTCCTTTTCTTTTTATTTGGACCTTTGTCCGAGTTGCTATGTTGGATCTTTCATCTGGATTTTGTGCTAATCTGTTGGGAACAATGTGACAGGGAGGTTGATGGGTGTAACATAGTATTGCACACCTCAATTACAGACGAGAGTGTAGTTGGGATGTATCAAATGTGTGGCAACGAGCTCACTACAAGCAAGGATGCTGTGGCCTAAGTAATGAAAAATTGAGTGTCCGCTCAGCACTAGCTGGTTCGGGCATCGATGTATCCCATTCTAAAAACGGAAGGCCAAAGGACTGGCTTCTCATATATAAAGCCACAAACACGACACCAACCCCAAGTTCGATACAACACACAAACCACACACCAGGTCGGATCATACCCCAAACAGAGCCCAAACAGAGTGTGCAACATCAAAGAAAGAGTAGACCTGCCCTCATGCTCTGATCCTCACGTGTATGCTTCTTACCCCTCCCAACGCCTCATCCAGCAGCGCCGGTCCTTCGGTCTGACCAGATCCCTCCATATCTGCATATAGATTGATTATGTTCCACTTCCACGTACGGTTTGATTGTGTTCCAAATACCTACACGAAATGTCCTGAAATCATTCAAATATATTTATGTGCTCTTCTCTCAATATATTGCACCCCATATAGCACAAGACAACGTTAGAACACAATCTAAACATTTGAGTTACCGCCAAATATTATTCAGGACCGTGTAGACACCGATTAGGTGAAGATGCCAAAATAAACCCACATAGACATGCCCATGAGTCATTCCAAGTATGTGAATCTTGATGACGGCTCATGATTTTTTCTGTCCTAGTACATATGCTTGTCTCGTGTGGTAGATAATTAATAATTGGGCGGTTTAGATGAGTGCTGATACTAGCTCGACATAGTTGTTATCTCCGGAGGACACCAATTTGGTTTTGAGCAGAGTATTCATTGCCACAACACACAGATGGTGAGTAGGACATCGCTTCAAGTCCATGGTGAGAACCTGTGATATTAGCTTCAATATATAGTACCAAATAACATAAAGAGTGAGATCTTGGGTCCCAAAAGTTGAGTGCTTCACAATATACATCACATAACATCAAGAGCAAGATCTTATGTGTGTTTGGTTTGGATTCTCAGTCAACTTCACGGTGGTAAACACGAAATCTAAACCAAACGAGTTTTTCGATACAGCCAGCTTCCCGAATGTAGCACATTCCCGCAGTGCAATTCTCTGGAGCGCACTATGGCAGGTACAACATTTAGAGGCACTCTAAAGTGCCTCCAATAGTCAAATTAGTGCCACAATTGAGTTTTTAAGGCACTAAAAAAATGTTGGGGACGGTCGTGTAGGTAAAAGTTATTTGAGGCAGTTTTAAAAAGTGCCTCTAAATTATAGTTATTTGAGGCACTATGACTAATGCCTCTAATCCTAGCCAACTGAGGCACTATGACTAGTGCCTCAAAAAGCAACTTAAGACACAAATTAGAGTGCCTCTAAAACCCAACTTTTTGAGGCACTATCACTAGTGCCTCTAAAACCCACTGTTTTGAGGCACTATGACTAGTGCCTCTAAAACCCAACCATTTGAGGCACTATCACTAGTGCCTCTAAAACCGAACTTTTTGAGGCACTATCACTAGTGCCTCTAAATTCTAGCCAAAATCAACTGTGTACTACAGTGACATATATTACAAAATGGCTCACATCAATCGAATTACATTAGGTAATGCACCCAAATCAAATCATAGTGACATATATTACAAACCACATTACAGTGACATATATTACCATGAAATATATTACAAACCATATTACAATTCGTCCACAACCATTCGTCAACAACCATTGCAGAGGTTCAAATTTAACTAAATGTATTAAAGTGACATATATTACATATGTTCACAGCCATATATTACAGTGACTTTAAATAAGCGGGGACCATGCAATATCATCAGCTGCTTGGCAATCCCTTGTCTGAGCTGTCTGAGTTTGAGACCATGCAATATCATTAGACTGCGTTGTTAAGATTTGTCTGAGTTCAACAGTTCAACAAAAGGAGCAGCTAGTTCAACAGAAGGAGCAGCTAGTTCAATAGTTCAACAGTCTGCATTGTTAAGATCTGTCTGAGTTCAGACTAGTTTAGGAGTTCAACTAGTTTAAGAGTTTACTTGCCTTGTGTGGTACTTGTGCTGTAGCAGCAGGAGCAGTAGCTTGCTTCTGTACTCTTGATCTTGGTTTCTTTTCTCTAAATTTTGCCTGGCTTATGACTGGTTCATCCACAATCTGCACATTATTTAGTTTAAACTGTTGTCGGTGTAATATTCTGAGCATTTTTAATAGTTTACAACTGTAACTTGCCTTGTCTAGTACTTGCGAATCTATTGTATATGTAGCAGTAGGAGCAGCAGTTTGCTTCGGTACTCTTGATCTTGGTTTCTTGATCTTGATCTTGGTTTCTTGATCTTGATCTTGGTTTCCTGGATCATGACTGGTTCATCCACAAGCTGCACATTTTTTCATGTATTAGTACATGAAACAGCTCAGATATTGCTGGAGCAGAAGCAGTACATGTAACATACCTTTTCATGCATTTGAGAATATGTGTTAGCAGAAGTAGTAGCAGAAGCATAAGCAGCAGCAACAGTTTGTTTCTGGTTTCTGGAATTTGGTTTCTTCACTCTACCTTTTGCCTGGATCATGACCGGTTCCTCCACAATTACTTTTCCCTGGCTCATGACTGGTTCATCCACAAGCTGCACATTATCTCATGTATTAGTAGATGAAATAGTTCAGATATTGCTGGAGCAGAAACAGTACATGTAACATACCTTTTCATGCATTTGAGCAGAAGCAGTAGCAGAAGAATAAGCAGCAACAACATTTGCTTAAAGGTTGGATCTTATTAAGACAGATTTTTGCACCAGATCAAGAGTTGTTCCTTTTGCACCAGTACCTTGCATCATTATTCCATATATTAGTTCATGGTTCAAATTTTCAGTTATTTACAAAGTTCAATAACCATACTGCACATGTCTGTTCAGTAGGAGTATTTTTCTTATTAGCTCCTGGCATCCAAACCTTGACTCAGTTTTGTCTATCAATTTTGTTTTGCAGATTTTTTTCATACAAATCTCTTAATGTAACCTGCACATATGAGAATGCACTGTTCATCATCGACTGTTCATCATTTATATTTAAAAAGGGTAAGAAATACTAACATGATTCCTGGGCCATGGAATGCATTTAGCTTGGGCATTTCCCATCTTTGTCATTCTCCCAAGTGGTCTAGGCAGTACGGTTGTATCACGGTAGACAATGTTAACCATGACCTCCACATAATCACTTAGTGGATCTCCATCTAAACCAACTGCATTTATATCTGCAGTTTGAATTGTTCCAAGAGCTGCAAGGTTAGAAGAATTTGGTGAAGTCAAGACAACTTCCATTCCTCTACTTATTCTGTGCTTTGGGATGGTGCTACAAATGTTTGACTTCTTCATCTCTTCAGCTTTCTCTAGTTTAATTTTCTTTATCATAGCAATCTGCATTTAGTTAAATTCCTAATCAGCAAGAGGTACAACATACAAGAAACACATGTACAAAGATTTCTTATTGACACATGTACAGGCAGTAGTTATTTTACCTCAGCAGTTTCATTCTTCGCAAATTTAACTTCATTTCCAAACTTTTCTTCTACCCTTTGCCTTTTCCTTTTCTTGTCATCTACTGCTTGCTTCTCCTCCTGACCACTGTTCTTCATCTTGTCAAATCCTTCTGATTCTTCAAGAAGAGGTTCTTCAATATGTTCTTTCATTCTCTTCTGTGATGTTTGAAATAACTCCATCATCTGACTATACTTCTCTTCTAGCTTGTCACTTCTGGCAACCAAACTTGACTGAGTTTCTACTAGCTTCTCTACAACACCCCTGCGATTTTTTTTCCTGTGTAACATCATGTAGAGCAGATAGAGCCAGAGCCAGCTTCTCACTGTTATTTCCACCAACAGTCAGCCCTAATCCATGATTACTCGACTTCTTAGACTTTGGGAATAATGTTGAATACAAATCTTCCTCATTTGCTTCCTCATGTATCAAGTTAGGGTTGTCCACAAACTTCACATTTATCTCTTCCTGTTTGAATGCATAAACAGTTTATTGAGTTTTCAATATATAATATTTATGTGGACATGACAATTATACTACATTATTACTTACAATCTTTTTCTTGCAAAATTCATCAACTGGTTTCCCATCCTTATTTGTATGGGTAATTCTGTAAAGATGAGCTCTGGATATTTTGTTCCCTTCTTTTATTTCCTGAAATTCATGGAAAACTATCATACTCAGATCTTTGAAAATTTTAGATATTCAAGTATTCAACAAATCCACAATTAACTTACTTCTTGTTCCTGTACTACTGCAAAACTTCTAGTACCATCTGTATGAACTGCATTTGCTTGACCATTTCTCGTCTCTTTGTTCTTTATACTTAATGCCCACATTACAGCAAGAAATTATACATTAATGCCTATAGTATGAATAAGCATGTTGAAAAAAATAGTATATCCAACATTGCTACTTTAGTATACCTTAGACTTTGGTGTTCTCCAAAATTTACATAGCCAAACCCACTGAGCAGGAGGTATCCTGGATTTGCATCCTTTAGCAATGTTGGTTTTGAGTGACAACTCATCCTTGTAAAATTTTCTCTTCAAGTATCACTTGTAATCTTTCCACTTCTTTCTAGCAGAAAACAACACCAAGCACTTGTAAAAATCTGGTATTTCAAAGAAATACTGCAAAAGTGTTTACATTTTAGCAACATTAATAATTTGCAGGCAAAATACATAGTTCAGAACTACAATCCAGTTTATTTAAGAGATTTTACCTTAACTGTCTTCAATAGCTTCTCTTTTTCATATTCAGGAACTTTGCTCCAATTGGTAGCTGCCAAAGAAATTTCTTTTCCCTTAACTAAAGAAGCAATGAAATTTGTGAGGCTGCAAGTTTTGAACTCACTAGGTTGGCCTTTGCTGTTAAATTCCAAACTGATCTTGTTTCTTGGATCATACTCTTTTCAGAATATTTTCAACTTAGTGGGCACTCTCACATACTTCTCTGCTGTTATCATGTAACAAGTATTTAAATTAACCAGTGTGTCATCCATTTCACAATATTGAAATAAACTGCCTAAATTAACAAGAGGAGAAGGCAACCTAAAACTAACATTCTAGTAAATGTTAATTGATATCACCTTCTTTATTTTCATCTTGAGTAGTAGCATCACTATCATACAAATGTTCACTACCATCATCATCCTTATCCTCATTTTCTACCACATCTATTTCTTCATATATCATGTCGTTCTAAATTAAGACAGGAACATAAATCAAATATTAGAATGGCATAAATTATGTTCTTATGATTTCACATAAATCACATATCAGAATGGCATAAATTAGATTCTTACTTCTTCTGGTTCTTTGTATATTCCCTTTATCCTGGCTTCCTCAAGAAATCTTGTAAAAATTTCTCCCCTCTTAATTTCTATCTGTGTTGGTGGTACACCAAGTTTCATCAGTTGCATGTTAACCTCATTTAGCCTACTTCTCTCACTGTCCATGTTAGCAGTCCCTGCAAAATAAACAATAGAACTTTATTATCATGTTCAACAGAATCAAACCAGCAAACAAAAGAAACAATAGAACTATATCAAATTACCTAGACACAACAACAAACCATTCATTATCAAGTGGATCTTGCAAATAGTAGACCTGTTTTGCTTGAATAGCTAGTATAAATGGCATAGATGAAAGAATTTCCCCTTTGTCTACATGATTGAAGTTGACTTCAGTTACCAAATTCATCTACTCTAATTCCAGTATCTTTAATCCATTCACACTTCAATAATACTACACTAGTTGTGTTTGAATAATTCAATTCAACTATTTCATGGATCCTGCCACAAATTTGACCATCTCCTACTGTGTGATCTACTGAATAACTTAATGTCTTTGCAGTAGTTGAAACTCCATCACACTGGGAAGATTTTCCAGCAGAATGGCTTCTTGTGTGGAATGTACAACCATTAATCTTATAGCTGTTGTATTTCGTCACCATCATGAAAGGCTTTTGTGCTAGTAGAACAACTTCTTGTGGTAGTTCAACTCCTTTATGCATTAAAGAATTCACATGTTCAATAAACCATTGAAGGAATTGTTGGTGGTGAGCAACTTCAATTTCTCTTCTACTTTTCCTTCTATCTGCTTGTAGTATTGTGATATGCTCATTTGCAAACCTAGTAATTTATGGATAACTAAGCAACACATGCCTTTGAGCTTGTGTCCATGAAATGTGATCTAGCTCATCTATTTGAAATGCAGAGAGCTGTCTTCCAATTGTTCTTAAATATATATTAGTGTCTAGACTGCTAGTTGTGCTATCATTAGTATGCATTGACTCTTTGTTGGAATTTTCCAGATATCTTGCACAAAAATCCAAGCTCTCATCAAATATATATCCCTCAGCTATTGATGCTTCAGGATGTCTTCTAGTATGTACCATCCTTTTACACTTCCCAAAAAACATCTCTGTAGACCACATGTTTCTGAATTGCACTGGTCCACCTATCAACACTTCACTTGCAAGATGGATGACAAGATGTTCCATTATATCAAAGAATGATGGTGGAAAATTCTGCTCTAGCTGACACATTGTTTCAGCAATTTCTTCTTCCAACTTTTGCATCTCAGTAGGATCTATGACTTTGGAGCAAACTTTCTTGAAGTACTTGCTAAGATTAATTAGTGGAAGAGCAACAGGGGCAAGCATGGTTCTACTTATAGCTAAAGAAATACATCTTCAAAAATTATGTGGCAGTCATGAGTTTTCAGCCCAACTAATTTTTTATCATCTAACCTGACCTTCCCATCCATGTTTGAAGCATAGTCTACTGGAAACCTGACATTTTTCACAACTGAGCAAAATACCTTCTTATTATCTGAATTCATGTTGTGCATTGCTTTAGGCAAGTCTGGTTTCTCTTGAGTTTCATAAACATGGAGATGTGTTCTAATTTTAAATCTTTTCATATCCAGTCTTGCTTTCACATTATCTTTGGACCTGTTGTCCACTTGTAAAATTGTGAACAATATTATCAAACACATTCTTCTCTATATGCATTGAGTCCAAATTATGTCGAACCAGCAAATGTTCCCAATATTCAAGCTGGAAAAAGATGCTTCTCTTTTTGAATGTTGATTCTACAGTGTGCACATCCTCCAGTACAGCATCTTCCTCCCTTTCATCTCTTTGTCTTTTTTTCTTCTTAGACTTTTGTTGTTTCTCTGTTTCCCATAGATGGTGTGAATGCCTTTTGTCATTTCTGAAACCTCTTCACCTGATGGCTGAATTGGAGGTTCCCTGTCTTCAGTTGTGCCATCAAATGAGTCTTTATCCTTTCTAAATGGGTGCTCTGCAGGTAGAAACATCCTAGTACCCAGGTAGCATGCTTTGTGTCCATGTTTTAAACGTTTGGAACATGTACCCAGCAGGCAGTGGGAGCAAACAACAATACTCTCTCCACTAATAATTCCCCGGCCTAGCCAGTCACTAATTGTCCATAGCAGTGCAGCATACACCCTGAATTTCTTTCCTACATGAGCATCAAAAGTCCAAAGACCATCCTTCCATAACACTTTCAGTTCATCAACTACTAGTTGCACGTAAATGTCTATTTCTTTCCCTGGTGCCTTCCTACCAAGAATAATAACTGACAAAATGAAGTTGTTTTCTTTCATGCAACTCTCTGCTGGAAGATTGTATGGAATCAGTACAATTGGCCCGATGCTGTAAGACAGGTTCATAGTTCAGAATGGATTGAAACCATCAGTTGCCAGTCCAAACCTAATATTTCTAGCTTCTTTACTGAACCACTCATATTTTGCATCAAAATGCTTCCAAGATGATGCATCAGCAGGATGCCTCATAAGACCATCCTTGATCCTACCATCAACATGCCAACTCATAAGTGGGGCTGTGTTGCTTGACATGAATAATCTTCTAATTCTATTTTTCAATGGGAAATGCCTGACCACCTTTTGAGCAACCTTGCTAAATATTTTGCCACCACCAATTTCTTTCACAATCTTCCATCTGGATGCATTACATACTGGACAGACAGATGCATTGATATTGTCTCCTCTATATATGATGCAGTCATTAATGCATGCATCATATGTGTCATACCCAGCCCTACAGATTTGATGTACTGTTTGGATTCATGAAAATTCATAGGGAGAGTTGTATCCTCTGGTAGGACATCCCTAAATAGCTACAGTACATCTTCAAATGTAGCTCTGGTTAATCCCCTGGTGTTCTTTATGTTCATCATCTTCACAAGAAATTGCAGTTTTGTAAATGTTTTACATCCTGCATATAATTCTTGTCTGCCATCATTAACTAACTTTTTGAATGCCTCGGCTTCTTCATCAGCTTCATCTATTTCTTCAGAGTCATCATCAGTATCATCACTGTCAACTTGTGTATCTGATCCTAAAGATCTATTTTTGTACATATCATGAGAACCCAACATCATCTCATCCATCTCATCACTTCCTAATGGCAATTCTACTAATTCATTGGGTTGTACAGTAGGAATAGCACAATCTACTGATTCCCCGTGGTATACCCATGTTGTATACCCACGCATGAATCCTACAGATATTATATGGTCTTCAACATCTTCTAAACTTTTCCTAGAGATGTTACAACAAAGTTTGCATGGGAAGACAATCTTTTGGCTATAACTAGAATCTGTAGCTGCAAACTGAATGAAACCCCTAACCCCATCTGCAAACTGTGTATTGGATCTAGCAGCACTCATCCAAGTTTTATTCATTGTACAAATAGATGAATAAACTTAGCATCTTGTTCCTGTGTAACCAATAGCAAGATACTAGTTACTATACCAACATTCAAACAAACAAACAAACAAACTAGGAACAGGAACAGATCAGAGTAGAGCATAGCATATCAGAGCAGAGCACAAGTACATGAGCATATCAGGTACAGGAGCAGAGCACAAGTACAGGAGCATATCAGGTACAGGAGCAGAGCACAAGTACAGGAGCATAGCATATCAGAGCACAAGTACAGGAGCATAGCATATCAGAGCATAGCATATCAGAGCACAAGTATAGGAGCAGAACAGGAACAGGAACAAGAGCAGAACAGGAATAGGAGCAGATCAGAGAATCTCAGGTATAGGAGCAGCTCAGAGTAGATCTAACCTGGAGAGCTAGCCTTGGCATCATTGCGAGTTATTTGTCGATGAAGAATAGATCGACGTGGATCATCAATACGAGTGCCCATTGGTCAACGTGGATCGACGTGGATTTCGTCAGGGAGGTGGTGGACGAGCTCGAGGCGGCGGCAAATCTCGACGGAGCGGTGGCGGAAGAGCTCGAGGCGGCGGTGGATCTCGTCGGAGAGGTGGTGGAAGATCTCGAGGCGGCGACAGATCTCATCAGAGAGATGGCGGAAGAGCTCGAGGCGAGGCCGGATCTCGTCTGGGAGGTGGTGGACGAGCTCGAGGCAGCGGTGGATCTTGTCGGAGAGGTGGTGGAAGAGCTCGAGGCGGTGGCAGATCTGGTCGGTGAGATGGGGGAAGAGCTCGAGGCGGGGCCGGATCTCTTCGGGGAGGTGGCGAAAGATCTCGAGGCAGTGGTGGATCTCGTCGGAGAGGTGGTGGAAGAGCTCGAGGCGGCGGCGGATCTCGTCGGAGAGATGGCGGAAGAGCTCGAGGAGGTGGTGGACGCGCGTTGGAGGACCCGTATGCTCGACTAGGATCTGCCAAAAGAGAAAGACTTAGGTCAAATCAATGGGGCCAGTTATATGACTTGAAAAAATTTAAGGTCTAAAATGAAAAAAATAACACTAGTGAGTGCAAAATCATGAATATTCTTGCTGTAGGTCTCCTTTGATAAGGATCAAATTGCAAAATTATGAATCTTTACCTATTGTTTTCCATAAAACTAGACTACAATGTAGAAATTTAACCAGTTGTTTTCCATAAAACTAGACTACAAACTAAATTTAAAAAAAATTAGTCTAGTTGCATTGCAGAACCAACTTACTAAAAATTTCAACCAGTTGAATTGCAGAACCAACTTACAACTAGACTAAAAAAATTAGTCTAGTTGCATTGTAGTCTAGTTGCCCATGTTCTGAATATTTATGAATTCAGAACAATGAAGGCCTTCTAGACATAAAGAAACCGAAGAGATGCCTCTTTCTCTAACAGTTGGGTCTTTGTGTTTTTTATAAGATTTTTGAATCCATTTTTAAAAACAGCAGTGGCAAGTAGACAAAAATTCAATTTGTTGCAACAACTTATCCTTGCTCTTGTGAAAAATTAACACAATAGCAGTATGGATTTGTTGCATCTATATTTTCAGAAAAGCTAGAAGCAAACACAACTGGATCAGAAAACACACACTTGATACATAATATAAGTTCAATAATAGCTGGATACAAACACAACTGGGTACACAACCACAACTAGATACAAACACACTGGATACATGGTTCAATACAAAAGCAATTAAACATCACAAAGCTAAGTAATGTTGTAACACAAATTCATGGGCACTACTTAGATGATCTCTAGTAGATGATCCCTGGTTGATGATCTCAACAAAGTTAAGACCAATAAACTCTTGCATGTGATCTACTTTCATCAAAAGAAGTGCTTCATTGCCAATGTTAGCAGCATTGGTGAAATTAGTCCATCCATTCTGAAAATACACATGCCCCATGTTCCAGGCAATGGAGTAAGTGAAGTCAATGAACACTTCTTCTTCTTCTCCTAGCAGCTGTCCATCCTTGGAAAGATGAGCAGTGCCAAAACCTAGGTACCTTTACCCATCTATAGCCTCAGTAGGCATGTACTGCAAAACAGAGAAAGATCCACACTTGATTTAGTTGCATGCAAATAAAATAATTTCAGATGTCAAACATATGAACTGTGGGAAATTAGCAGTGCATTGAAGTGAACATTATCATCATCCATCTTGTGCACCCAAAATGTTTTCTGATCCTTTGGTTCATAAAATTCCTTCTCCACAAAAACATCTTTGTAAATGCCAAACAGGATTGCAGCCATGTCCTGTTCACTAATGGAGTGGATGTTTGAGAAGATTGTCCTATAGAGGATACTTCTTATTGGGCTAGGAAAATATCCTACAACTAATCAGAGAGGTTGTGTTAGCCTTAATTATTTCGAAAATGCATTGTAAAAAAAAGATGAGTTATTGTTGTGATACCAGTTTCTTCAACTGCATCCTTCTCAACCTTGTTGGAATGAACAGTTATGTCAAATGAGTTCTCGAAAGGTTCAAAGGGATCATCAGTACATTGGAAATGTACAACATCACCCACAGCAATGTCATAAACTCTAACTAAAGATCTCCAGCAAGGGCCACAGATTAGTGTAGCTGTCTCATCCTTCTGTAAGAACAAATCAAATCTTCTGAATCTTGGGCTCTTGGCAACTAACCATTTCTCAGGAACTAAATTGTTCAACCTCTGTTTGAATGAGCAGGGAATGTACTGCATTTTAACAACATAATTTAGTTCCCATTGCCAAAAACTATTTGAATGAGCAGGGAATGAGCAGGGAATGTACTGCCAAAAAAGATCAGTACTCCCATTGCCAAAAAAGAATAGAGCAAAGAAGAAATATCAGAAAAACTTACCACACCACGTCTATAACCATGGCCAATGACAATGTCAAATCCATTAGCTCTCCTGTTAGATCTGCCACAATTGTCACCTGGCTGATCACAGATAGCACACGTCATGTCATCCATCACCTACAAAATAACATCCAGGTTAATTCACCTACAAAAATTCACCCAGGTTGATCACAGATAGTAGGTTGAAATTCAGAACCTGAGAGCTGAAAAGTCGAAGGAGGAAATTCAGAACCTGAGAGCATAAAATGTAGTAAAAGAATTAGATTGCATCAGATTAAATGAAATAGAATAATAAGATCTGTGTACAGAATTGAACTCACCCAGAAAGTCGAAGGGATAGAAGAAAAAAGCTCTGCGCACAAGAATTGTAAAGCGGCCAGGTTTCTCCTCCTATTTAAAGGTAAAGGGATAGGGGATGTAAAACTTCTCCCCCACGTCCACCACTACCCCACGTCCACCACTTCCCCCATGATGCGGCCCATTTAATCAGACATTATCCACTATTTTCCCCCACGATGTGGCCCATTTACTCAGACACTATCCAGGCCCATTAAGTACATATGCAGTACTAATCTAGCTTTATTATCACCAACTGGAGCCACGCAGCTGGATCCCTAATTTTGACTGGAATAATCCTAGTTTCCATAAAACTGAACAAGCAGGCATCTTCCTCTTTTAGACTGAATGTTTTGACAACATCTTTCCATCCAAAACAGATAACTGCTTGTCTAGATTCAGTTAGCATTATTCTACAGTACTGAGTCTTGGAAAATGTTGGCTTGTTCACAGCAAGAAGAATAACTTCAGATCCTTTAGGAACCCCATGCCTGGGAGCTCTTGAGCATAAGAAAGGCCTTAGAAACTTCAAAAGATAAGTATTTGTGAATTCTTTTGAAAAAACCTGGAAAACAAAAATTTCAATTATGATCAAATCATACTATAGTAATGCAGAATAAAGTAAACTATGTTTCACTACTAGAAGCATGATCAAACAAAGAAATATTTTAACACACATTACTAACCATTTCTCCCTCTCTAGGTCTCCAGTGAACATGATCAAAGGAAGCTATGATGTTTTCTTCTGTCAATTTCCACACATACTCCTTAATATCAGGTCTTGGTAACTCCTCAACATAGCTTATTAGTTGGATAACTTGATTGAATGTCAAATCAACCTTGTTTGCAAAAATGGATTCATTATCAAAGGATTCTTCACCAGCAAAACCAGGTCCTACATGACAAATAAAGCATTATTCATCACCCAAAAACACTCTAGTAAAACAAGTATAACAGTAAGCATCTACAGGTGAAAATCACACCTCTAGTAGTAATCAGACTCCTTTCATGAATCTCAGTGGGGCTGTACCAACAGAGATGTGCATAAATATGTTATAAGAGATACTCAGATACATTTGTAGGATCAAATGGTAAGAATGGCTTTAATAAGACAGGGTAGTGCTCTTCAATTTTAAGTATCTCAAGCTTAAGGTAGAACCACTGATGTCTGAGTCTTGGTGGTAGTTTTCTTTCATCTGTAAAACTGAACATGCAAACATCCCCTTCCTTCAGATTAAATGCCTCTACCACCTTTTCCCATCCAGGAGGGATGATCTGGGTTTTTCCATCAGCCTAAAGATTCATCCTATAGTACTTGATTGGAGATCCTAACTTGAGCTTCACACCTACACTAACCAATTGAGATCTGGCTTGAATAAAATGTCTCATGAGGTGTTCATCCATGAGGAACTGCATCAGGAACTTTCTTGTAAACTCTTGACTGAATTCCTGGAATTTGTTAGATAAAAATGTGAGTAATGTGCAGAACTTACAGATAAAAATATGAATAATGTGCAGAACATATATACATACCATTAAACCGTCCAAAGGAATGACATTTGTTGATGTAATCGTGCTAACATAATTCTTAATTGCAGGCCTTGGTAGCACTTCCACATTGCTTCTTAGCTGCATTAATTTGTGGTAATTCATTTGAACCAAATTTCCAAAAATGCAGTTTGTATCAATTGAATCAAATCCTGAATGTCCAGGTCCTAACAAATGCCAAACAATGTATCATCAGTACCAGAAAATATAGATCAATGACAAGAGCATAGTTACAAAGTAAATGGTGCTAAACAAACCTATAATTGTGATCATTAGCCTATCATTGATCATGAGTCCCTCATCCCTCTCATCATCTTGGTCTCTGTAGTAATCATATTCATCAGTGAACCAATTTCAGATCTACAAAGAAGACTAGATGAACCATTTCAGATCTACAAAGATACTAGATGGATGAAAAGACATAGAACCGAACCTGCAATTATCTGATTGCTCTTGAGAAATCGCTAGGTGATGCGGGGGAGAAGGGGATGTGGCTGCTACAGTACAGTTGGTGCGGCCGCGGGTATCCATTGCAGCAACTGCTATGGAGGCGAAACCCTAGCGGCGGCGTGGATGTGCTGCGAGGATCTGCAGCTCTCCGGCGGGCGGGTGGTACGGTGGCGCGGACGGAGAGGATCTGCAGCTCTCCGGCGGGCGGGTGGTGCGGCGGCGCGGACGGAGAGGATAGAGAGGATCTGTAGCTCTCCGGCGGGCGGGTGGTCCGGCGACGCGGACAGAGAAGACAGAGAGGATCTATAGCTCTCCGGCGGCGGGTGGTGCGGCGGCGCGGAGGACACACGCGAGAAATGGAGGCAAAACCCTAGAGCTGACGGCGGGGTGCCTCTCTTATACAGTGGACAACAGAGGGGAGGGGAGTTTGTGCAAGGTTGCGCGGGTGGAGGGATGAATATGATACTAAAGAACTAAATGAGGGGCGTCCCAGCTAATCGTTATAACTACAGAGCCGAGGTGGAAGGACAGGTAATATTTATGAACAATGAAAAGTACTAATGTGTAAAATGGCCACGGTATACACACACACACACACCCACTGCGGCCGTCACTTTCCACTCCCCCACTCTCTCCCTTTCCTCGTTAGGGTTCCACCGCCGCCGCCGTCCCACTCGCTGCAGAAACCAAAACCACAAGCCTCCGGCGAATCCCATCGCCCCCGCCTCCTCATTAGAGCTCGTCTTTTTTTTCTCGTGTTCTTCTTCTATTCTCCTTTCTTCTTCTGTTCTTCTTGGTTAGGAACTAGAGTTCTTATTCTCCTCGTTAGATCTTTTCTGTTCTTCTGTTGCTATGTTTAGATCTAATCTAGTGTTCTTAGATTAGTGTAATCTGGTGTTCTTAGATTAGTGTATAGATCTTTTCTCATGTTCTTAGATTAGTGTACTAGATCTGGTGTTGTTCTTAGATCTAAGCTGGTGCTGTTATTAGATTAGTGTACTAGATCTTTTCTCGTGTTCTTAGTTTAGTGTGAAAATGTGTGCTGTCATTAGATTTGGGTGTTGTTCTTAGATTTGTTCGAGATCTAATCTGGTGTTCTAGGTCTGAAATGTTTGATCTTGTTCTATATCTAATCTGCTATGTGATCTTTGTTCTAGGATTTTGACGATGCTAAGGCTAATCTTGTTTAGCGTTCTGCTAGATTTTATTTAGGGTTTCTGTACAGTTCTGTTGATGTTAAATATTCTGCATTAATCCATGTTATGTTGATTCTATTGTTCTAAATGCAATAGTTCTGAAAAGTTCATAATGTTACAGTTCTGTTGATGAAGAAATGTTCTGAATTTTCAGAAATTACTGAATGTTCAGAAAGTTCATAATGTTTAGATTGTTCAGAATTTACTGAACTTTCTGAATGTTCTGAACTTTCTGAATATTCTGAATGTTCAAAATGTAGTTATAGACTTTCTGAATGCTTTGCTATGTTCAGAAAATTCATAAATTACTGAACGTTCAACATGATCTGAACTGTCTGAATGTTCTGTACTTTCTAAACGTTCTGAATATTCAGAATGTAATTATTGAATTTCTGAATGTTTTGCTATTTGATCAGGTCCTGAACATGTTTTAACATTACTGATTACATTGTTTTAGCATTACTGATTACATGCTGTTTTTATACTAGATGGGAGCCTGTGAGGACTATGCCATTGAGATCTCAGATGACAGTGGAAGCTTGATCCCAAGCTACAGTAGTGCTGACACTGACACCTCTAGAGAGTGGTTCGTGCCAGATGGTTATGTGCCAATTATGCCAGCACAAGATGATGGCTTTGTTTTAAGGGGTATGTATCTATACAAACTTTGAACTATCTAGTCTGTTATAGCAGTTGAGAAATGGTACTAATATGAATCAAATTTGTTCTATTTGTGCTGTATCAGGACCAAAAAACAAGGGAACAGATGAGTGGTACAAGCAGTGTATGTTTGGAAATGAAATACTACTGTGTCCATGTCAAATTGAGTTTCTATAAGAATGGTGCAATAACAGAAGGCCAAAAATAAGGTACTATGTCTACAGGATGACAGAGTCAGCTGTCATTGAGAAAAAATGCAAAATGGTGAGATGCTATTTACTTTATCATGCATAATAGTGTAGTAGATACAGAGTCCAAAAGAATGCTAACAGTTGTGTAAACTTGATACTTACACAGGAATTTAATGCTGAGTTCACAACCAAGTACCTGAAGGGATTTCTCGATGAACCAATTACTGTACAAGTTGAATCCATTGCTGAAGATGATCGTGTGGATGTGAGGATGAAGATGGGTGTTAATAATAGAGCAATTATAACCAGTGGATGGTGGTCAGCTGTGCAGGCCTTCAACATGAAGAAGGATGATGCTATGTTGTTCAGTTTCTGGTACAATTTAGAAGGTAAGCTGCGCCTGATGCTCGCGGCACTCCCATAAGTGGTAGATCTGACAGTACTTATGTTGGGTGGAAGTATGTAGAACTTCTGTTAAGAGTTCTACTTCTTTTGGATGTAATTATCTGATGGGCTGCTAAGTACTATGCTGGACTACTAAGTACTACTTTTGTAGTTGTAAGTATGGAGCACTAAGTACTATGTTGGATTATCAGTATGGAATCGCTAGTATATAATTATGTGCTGTGTAGTATATGTTTTCTGATTATTTGATTCTGCTGGTTATTCTTTTGGAGGCACAGCACAAAGTGCCTGAAATGGATGACCATTTTGAGGCACACCTGATAGTGCCCCAAATGGATGACCATTTAGAGGCATGTTTGGCAGTGCCTCCAATGATCATCTATTTGAGGCAATGTCTGGTTGGGCATTGGAGGCAACAACAAAGTGCCTCAGATGTATGATCATTAGAGACACACCAAATAGTGCCACAGTTGGTCACTATTTAGAGGCATAATTTAGTGTCTCTAAATGGTAACCAATTATGGCACTACTAATGGTGCCTCAGTTGATACACTTTTAGTGGCATTATCACAGAAAATGCCTCTAAAAGTTATGTCTTTTTTAGGCACAGGTCAAAGTGCCACTGATAGTTTAGCATGGAGGCACTAGACTGTGCCTCTATTTTTCAAAATATTAGAGGCACTAAAAAGGATAAACTATTAGTGGCACTTTCAAAACTGCCACTAAAATCTCATATTTTGAGGCACTATTTTTTGAAGTGCCACAAATAGATACAATTAGAGGCAGATTGAAAAAGTGCTTCTAAGAAAAGTGTCTCTGATTCCTGGACGTGCCATAGTGGCGGCCAGCGACCATCTTCCATTGCATTCAAAGCAGCTTGGGTCTTTGAGAATTTGATTTTATTTATGTCATGTACCTGAATGCTGAGATTTCTACTTGATGATTGTAACATCCTCAGAATTACGAATATTGAGAACTATATTTAATGTCATTAAGTACTTTCTCCGGCCCATATTAATTGACTTGGATTTGTCAAAAATTAGATGAATTTATATATTAAATAGTATTTAGATTCATCCAAATCTAGACAAATGTGAGTCAATTAATATGGGTCGGAGGGAGTACTTCTTTTGAATGATGAAATTGCTATTGGTGTGTTCTATAGTGGTGCTTCAATATTTTAGGAAAGCAGCGACGCTGAATTCCACTAATTGAGGAAGAAAACGAATTGCACACATAGTTATAGAAAGGAGAGGTAGATCTCCAAATGGTTACAGAAAGGTATCACTATTCATTACCGGCGTACCACAAATGGCGTGAATCCCCACCTACTTTCAAGAATAGATTTCTATGTCCATTGCTTGCCAGATTGTAGTAAATAAAGTTTTGCACTGGAAACGTTCGCGTTTATTCTTCCACGACATCTACCAAAGCATAGGCGCCCCTCATAATGTTGATGGAGTTCCATTTTTCTTTCTCTATTTAACTTTACTTTTCAGTGGGCTCTTTTTCTGGTTTGCTAAATGTGGAGATGTTTCTCGCGCACTACTCATCTAATTTTCAGCGCTGATCTATGGGAGAGCAGCGTATCCGGGGAGTCGAATAGGGTCAACAGGGTATATCGGCACTTCAAATGAAATCTGCCTGTAGACGAGAGGCTTCCTAAGACTAGATATCCGGTTTATTAGGCACACACGTGATTTAAGAACAACTTTGATCAATAATTTTGATCAACAAATTTTACATAATATGTCACAAGAATTATACCATTGGATTCGTCTTTAAAAGTAGTTTCTAATAGTATATTTTTGGGGATATATTGCATATTTTATTGATCAAAATTGATGATCAAAGATTTTCTTAAACTACATGCGTGTCTAATAAACTGGACCAGAGTTAGTAATATGCTTCCACATACCAACTGGCAACTGTATAGAAACAACATCCTCACAACATTCTCATCAACTGTGTACAAACAACATCCTGGCCTGCATAACCAGTACTCAAAGGCTCGCAATTCTTTACTTTCGTGTACATGCAGTTCTGTGGTAACTGAGAGTCAAGGGATCCCATTTTGGATGACGGGCTATACAACCCTTAACAAAACTCCTCATGTCTTCTAGACCTACCTACCATACTAGATCCTTATGTATTTGTTTCTTGCACCTAAATGAGGCAACACTAGCCATGAATTAATTTACTCACTTTCATCGTGAAGCTCTTGTCGTTGTTCTTATAGTCCAAAGGAAAATTAATGGTTCTCACCGTTGTTCAGCATGCCGTACAAAGTGTAGTTAGTAATTTGTTGAAACTCATTGCTACGAAACACTACAATATTGTTGAAGTAAAACAAAGGGATGCTATGTCTCTTAGTCGGCCCTCAATGCCAATCTTAGTCTGATTTGTCTAGGTTCAATGACAAAATAGTGCCAATAAATTCCATCCAGTTCTTCAGCTGGCTATGATATTGTAGCCTTCAAGTTATAAAACGTTACAATTTTTTCATATTTTAATGAAAATTTTCATGGACAATTTTTTTTATAAAAAATTACATTTTGCAATCTGTTTGAACGATGTTGTTATAGACATTTCACGTTGGAGAAACGTCTGAGATTCCAATTCAATAATTAAGAGAATGTCTTGAAGCCTAGAACCTTGAGGTTCTAGAGAGCAAAATTAAATAAAAAATAACAACTTATATATTTCCTCCTAAAAAAATGTCATAGATAGTTTTGCATGTATTTATACACTAAAATACATCTATATAATGTGAATATAGAAAAATCCATGACATTCTTTCCAGACGGAGGGAGTATAATTTTACTAAGATCCCACAGGAAAGGTTAAAAAGCCATTCAAATATCTTACATCCAAATACTCCACATATCAATGTTGTAACAAAGTCTAAACATTTGGTTTACCGACTTGATGTGTAGCTTCACCTCTAGCATGCTCTACGTCTCGATAAGATGGACTAAACCAGCATGATTTTGCCGCTTCCGTACACCCACTTCAACTGTGCACCTTGCCACTAATCATGGTTGTCATGCCACTACTCCACCATGGTCATTCCCATGTGTCATCCAGTTGGTTCCTCGATAGATAATAATGGATGGAGCTGAGCAGATTGAGGAGAGAAAGACATGCGGACGAACGAAAAGAAGAACAGAGTATTCATTGCCACAATACACAAATGGTTGCTGATACTAGCTCGACATGGTTGTTATCTCCGGAGGACACCAATTTGGTTTTGAGCAGAGTATTCATTGCCACAACACACAGATGGTGAGTAGGACATCACTTCAAGTCCATGGTGAAAACCTGTGATATTAGCTTCAATATATAGTACCAAATAACATAAAGAGTGAGATCTTTGGTCCCAAGAGTTGAGTGCTTTATAATATACATCACATAACATCAAGAGCAAGATCGTAGGTGCGTTTGGTTTGGATTCTCAGTCAACTTCACGGTGGTAAACACGAACTCTAAACCAAACGAGATTCTCGATGCAGCCAAATTCCCCAACGCAGCACATTACCGCAGTGCAATTCCCGGAGCAGCCAGCGACTAGCTTCCATCGCATTCAAAGAATCTTGGGTCCCAAATTTCCAAACTTTGAGATAACCACTTGATGTAATAGTTTGTAAACTTTGAGATGTTTGAAGCCTGTAAGCCATAAACTGAATTTTGAGATTGTTACTTCACATCTGCAATGCCCTCAAAGACATAACTTTGGGAATTTATATTTGATCCTGTAATGCTTTTGATCTAAATTCCTGGGATTTCTACTTGATGCATACAATGTACTCAAAATTTAGATCTTTGAGAATTCAATTTTATTCATGTAATGTACTTCCATTTGAATGCTGAGATTTCTACTTGATGTTTGTAACATCCTAAAAATATGATCGTTGAGAATTATATTTTTTGCATGTAATGTGCTTCATCTGATAGCTAAGATTGCTATTGGTTTGTCATGTAGTGTTGCTTAAATGTTTTCAAAAGAGCGATGTTGATTTTCGCTAATTGGGGAAGAAAATCAATTGCACACATAGTTATAGAAAGGGGAGGTAGTCTTTTAAATGGTTATAGAAAGGTATGGTTGTACTGATACTACACGTATCTGGGAAGTCAAATAGGGTTAACAGGGTATATCAGCACTTCAAGTAAAATCCGCCCGTAAACGAGTGGCTTACTAAGACCATATAATATGCTTCCACATACCAAATGTGTAGAAAAAACATTCTGGCCTGCATAACCAGTACTCAAAGTCTTCCAATTCTTTGCTTTTGTGTACATGCTGTTTTGTGGTATCTGAGTGTCAAGGGATCCCATTTGGGATGACAGGCCATACAACCCTTAGCAAAACTCCTCATGTCTTCCAGACCTACCTACCATACTAGATCCTTAGGGTTTTTTGTTGAACCTAAATGAGGCAACACACACCACGACTTAATTTACTCACTTTAATCGTGAAGCTCTTGTCGTAGCTCTTATAGTCCAAAGGAAACTTAATGGTTCTCACAGTTCTTCAGCATGTCGTACAAAGTGTATTTAGTAACTTTTTGAAACTCACTGCTACGGAACACTATAACATTGGTGAAGTAAAAAAAGGGATGCTATGTCTGAGTCGGCCCTCAATGCCAATCTTTTTCTGATTTGTCTAGGTTCAATAAGAAAATAGTGCCAATAAATTCCATCTATTTCTTCAGCTAGCTATGATATTGTAGCCTTAAAGTTCGCGTGGGAGAAAATAGCACAATTTTTTTTATAAAAAGTTACATTTTGCAATCTGTTTGAACGATGTTGTTATATACAGTTCGCGTGGGAGAAATGTCTGAGATTCCAATTCAATAATTAAGAGAGTGTCTTGAAGCCTAGAGAACCTTTCTAGACACACAACACATAAAAAAAAATAACACATATATATTTTTCCCTAAAAAAAATAAGAATAGTTATATACAGTTTTAAGAGGAAATGATGTCTGATTTCCAATTCAATAAAAGAGAGAGTCAGCCTAGAAACCTTGAAAGTTCTAGACACACAAAATAATAAAATAATAAATAATATTATATATTTCCTCCTAAAAAGAATTTCATAGATAGTTTTGCATGTATTTATACACCAAAATACATCTATATAATGTGAATATATAAACATCCATGACATTCTTTCCGTACGGAGGGAGTATAATTTTACTAAGATCCCAAAATAAAGGTTAAAAGGCCATTCAAATATCTTACACCCAAATGCTCCACATATCAATGTTGTAACAAAGTCTAAACATTTGGTTTACCGACTTGATGTGTAGCTTCACCTCTAGCATGCTCTGTGTCTCGATAGGATGGACTAAACCAGCATGATTTTTCCGCTTTCGTTCACCCACTTTAACTATGCACCTTGCCACTAATCATGATTGCCATGCCACTGTTCCACCATGGTAATTCCCATGTGTCATCTAGTTGGTTCCTCGATAGATAATAATGGATGGAGCTAAGCAGATTGAGGAGAGCAAGACAGGCGGACGAACGCAAAGAAGAACAGAGTCGAGCACTCTATCTAATCTTAGCAAATCTTAGGAGGCAACCATCTCCGTATCAAATCCCTAGACGGGTGCATTCTGCATAATATCACTTTTTAAAATGGATTCAACATAATATCTAAACCAAGTGGAAACAGATCCTTTTGTAGTGACTCATGATATATAGTTTGAAAAAAAACTTTCATGCCAAATAATGTGTATATGTGGAACTGCTACACTCTGGGAACAATATCTAGCTCTATACAACATTATTGTTCGTCACAAGTGGATACCATAGACACGATGCTAAAATCTTCCCTACGAATGTGACGTTTATAAAAGTGTGATTGGATCAAGACTTGTATCATGGAACGCTCTGATTCATCGTTTAACCATAGTGCGAATGTCTGATGGTCTGGATGAGTTTCAATGGAACTTATATAAGAGTTATAAATTCTCCGTGGATTCTTTGTATAAAGCACTAGACATTCTTGATGCGCCAGTCGATAATAAAAAAATCTGAAAGATGTTGTTACCACTAAAGATGAAAATATTCGCATGGTACATACGTCAAAGGGTGATTCTTACGAAGATGACCTTGTTGAAAGGAATCGGCATGGAAGTAATCCCGGTGTATTTTGTCATCATGATGATATGATATCATGATAATATGATTAAACATTTATTCTTTCAATACAAATTTGCTTGTTTTATATGGTTTGTTATCCAACTAGATTCTGTCTCCTCCCATAGCGTTGCCAACCGTTTTAGTAACTGGCTACATGGGATTGAGCACATATTCACTAGGGTGGGAGCGCTGGCCTTTTTTGGTCGCTATGGCTATCTAGAAATGATAGGGTTTTTAATGAGAGGCATATACAATTTTAGTCTCATATCTTGCACCGCAGGAGCGTTTAGTTCCACATATTACGAAGTGAGCAACACTAATCCCATAACTTGCATCATTGGAGGATTTTAGTCCAATTTAATCTTAATTTCAGCATGTTTGACTAAATTCGTTCACCTATGACATCACAATTTTTTAAATGACCCCTATGCATTTTCCTCTAGCATTTATGTCCTTATTGCAGAATAAAAAACGAGCCCACCTATCATTATAGGTACAAATAAAATAGTTAACTCTCTAGGCAGGTGATGGAATTTGAAGTCAATACCTTTATACGATACACATACGCACAAGCCAGTATATGCTTTTTCTTACTTATAAGGACATAATTAGTTTATACTATATAAAAACACATGCACATAAAAATATTCTTGCCATAATCTTGTGCGTCATCTGTATCGAATCATGTGCAGGCCTTTACTTTGAACATTTAAAAAGATGTAAGTCAAAGTATGGAAAACACCTTAGAAAAATATGTAGAAGTGGACAATGATTGTAAGCTTTTCTATGTAGCCTAGAACACAAATTATTTCGGATTGAAATTTTGCATTTTTTAAGAATTTTTCACAACTATAGAACACGTATTTTTGAATGTCCAAAATAAATTCTTACATGTAGAACGAGTGTATTTTTTTGGAAAGGAGTAGGACGGGTGTATACACTAATCAATTGAGCTTCATTTCGCTATGTGCGTGGGCTAGTATATGTAACTTTCTTTATGTATTTCATGTCCGTGTGAGCCGGTGAGAGCTAGGTAGCATGTTGCGTGATTGAAACCTAACTCTTTCTTTATGTTCTTCATGTCTCTATATGTAGGGGAGCTAGGGCTCATTAGCCTCAAAATATGTATAATAGACGAGCGTTCTTTAGTTTATCACGTGTGTGATCCAGTGGCAAGCTTATTTCTTTAGCATCGCAGGTTGTGAGTTCAACTCCCACCACTGCACAAGCGGTGGAGAAAAATACATAGGGGTCATTTTGAAAAACTTGCGATGCCACTTGTCAGCTTCAGAATAAGTTTCGATCTACAGGTGGACGGTTTCGGTCAAAATCATAGAAATTTGATCAAATTGGACTAAAATGCTCCCGAGTTGCAACTTGTGGGACTAATCCTTCTCATTTTGCAAGATGCAGGAATAAAACGCTCCCGCAGTGCAAGTTGTGGGACTAAATATATATATACATCTTTTAATAATAAATTGTCTTCTCTTATACATATTATCTACCGATGCACCACTACGCTTCATTTATGGTCATCTATATAAGTGTGCAGTTTCGCGACCTCTTAATGGATGTCTATACACACGCTTGGAGGATACGATAAGAGATATTTTTCACCGACATGAACGGCGGCATGATATTCGAATCATTCCTCCATCTTCTTAGGCATTATGTAGTATCGTTGATCTCATGTATTCGCCTTTTTTCCTTTATTATTTTCGTGTTTGAACTTTTGGTGGCTCTGATTATGCAGAGGTTGAGTGTAATGCTTAAACCTTTTTAATAATATAACATCCATTTAAAAAATCACGATATTGTGAACTCATATAAAGTTGTGTTAGGGTAAGTATAACGCTAGACATTAACGTAGCCGCTTAGAGCAAAAAATCAATAGAATAAGAACGGATTTTTTGCTAAGCGCCCGGCATCCCAGCGGCAGAAGCTAATCACGGATGGGAAAATGCCTTGCTGCCGCACACGTTGCATCCTAGATTTGCCTCGCATAGAAAAAAAATAATCTAAGAGTAGCCGCTAAATCTTGCGTCGATGCCAGACGGACGCTAGGAAAAACACCGAACTACCGATCTGCCGTGAAAGGAATCCTAAGCCTCCAGGGATAGCGCCTCCCATTGTACATACCGCGAAGAGTGAGATAACCGTTCTATGCATGGCCTCATCCGATGGCGACTTGGCGAGATGCCCCAAGGTCCAACTTTCGCCCATTCTTCACCACCACCCTTTGAGAGTCAATAATGATCTACCGGATCCAATCCTTCTCACATTTGGTGACCCTGCCGGTCCGCGCTGATATGGATTTGGACTAGGGGTAGGTCTAGTGCTGGGTTTAGGTTGTGTTTCTTTCATGACGATTGGCTTCTTGTCATGGTAGAGCTTGCTCTGTTGCTCATCCCCAGTTGCTGCGTCGGCAGAGCAACGACGCACACCTCAGGATGGTCGATGGCCGGCCTCTATGTGGCAGCTGGCCCTTTCTGAACAAAAGACGTTCTTGTGGAACGGTTCTTCGGCTCTGCGTTTCCATCCCGGCTAATCAGGCTACGCGAGGCAGCTTCCTGGCCTCCATAACCACTACTTTCGGGATGGAAGTTAAGCTGTGCACATTGAATTCCACCGTGTCTAAGCATAGATGGATCCCATTCTCAAGGGTATGCATCACAACAATTAGAAAAACTCCTGGTGTCTTCCAGGCCTAATAGTTTCATAAATTGTTACGTATTGTTCTTGCAACTAAATGAAGCAACACCAAGGTCATGAATTAATTTATTTGCTGTCGTTGTGAACCTCTTGTCATTGCCCATCTGTTCTTATATAGCCCCAACAAAAAATATTGGTCCTCGCGGTTGTTCAGCTTCTACGAGGCGTGGTCAATAATTATCTGACACTCACTGCTACCGAGCACACCATCCAAGTGGAAGTTATGAAAGGAATACTACATACATCAGAGTTTGTTGAAAATGCCTATCTTAGTTGTTTTTTTTTTGTAGGTTTAGTAGAAAAAACAGTGCCAATAACAAGATAGTATCTTCTATATATTCACTCAGGTTTTTCAACCAGCTATTGTATTTGTGGCCTAAGAGTTTATAGAAGGTTTCACTTTCCAATATGTTTATGTTGTCACGAAACTTTGCCTTGGATAACCAACTAAAATTTCAGTTATATATCTAATAAAAAATTGCTGCTCAGAACCGCCAAGGTGATGAATTGCGCAGAACAATAAACCAAACAAATAATAATTAAATGCAATTGAACACAGTCAATAGGGATGAGAAATAGTTGCCATCTGCATAATTTATAACAGGGAGATTATGTACTCATTACATTCATCTCGGATCGGATGTTTGTATGATTGGGCTTGATATATTGAAACCGATAAATACCCTACCGAGAATCCCTATGCATGCATGTAAACCAGATATGTCCAAGCATTGTTTTTTAACCGATAATCTGGATATAGAAAATCTCGTTATTCCACGAGAAATATTGATACCGGTCAAAACATCTAGGTTCTGTTCCCCTTGCCGGTGACACCGCCAGTCTTCTCCGCCTCCGATGCCCTTGTGGCTAAGCATTATGAAGATATTAAGGTATATTTCTTTCTGTTTAGAGCTGAAATTTAGGAATTCAAGATTTTTTTGAATAAAATCGGATGAATAAATGCCGAGATTTCCGATATTTATTGGTAACCTGGTTTTCCGATGGCCTCCGGTAAAACTTGTTACCGAGAAAAAAAAACCTTATCCAAGCGCACAACATAGTCCTCTCTTATATATATAGGTGATCGAGACATGCTCAAGGAGTTAGGATTTTGTTTTCCCATAAAGCATCATTTTCAGACCTCGGCATCCATTCCTACAAATGTTATTTGCAAAGGTGCGGTGGGCAATGATGTTCTCGTTGCACTTCAGTCCCGATAGCCTATCCGATAACCTATGTGGAAGATGAAATTGAACATATATATGTCAGCTCCCGATGCCTCCCAACGTTACAGAGAGGGGAGGAAGGCTACAACGTTGCATTACTACACGTTATTGTCCGTTCAAAAAAAAAAAACTACACGTTATTGTCAAGCTAATGTTGTGAATCCCGAGAGTTCATTTTTTTCTCGCTTGGGAGCGCATGCTCTCTTTTAGTTACTCCTCCGATCCATATTAATTGACTTGGATTTGTCAAAATTTAAATGAATCTAGACACTATTTAGTATATAGGTTTATCCAAAATTTGACAAATTCAAGTCAATTAATATGGGCCGGAGGAAGTATAGATTTTAAAAGACAAGTTTGAAACTTCCAGGAAATCTAGAAACGAAATTAGGTGTGTAGACATTAGATTGAGTCATGTACCATCAATTTTTCGTGGCAAGATACTTTCATATATTGTATGTGTGAAATAAACAAATGTGGAATGCTAGAGTAACATTGTTTGGATTTGCAAACGTAGTTAGGTTTATTATTTTTCCGCAGCTTGCAAATGAATTGCCATTTTTTTCTTTTTCGAAATGGAGACTTAGCCCCGGTCTCTGCATCGGTAGATGCATACGACCTTTTTATTAAATTTATTATAGTTAAAGTATTACAAAGGATTACATTATGGATCGCACATGGTTGATACATGTATCAACCATCTAAATAGAAAGGAGGGCATAAAGTGGCTCTGCATCAATATGATAACCTATAATCAAAATGCCAGTTGCACCGGCTATATAAATCTCGTGCCACCGACTCTAGTCGGCTGCATCCAGCATCCGTAGCCTCGCGCTGCTCCATAGATTGCAGGAAGGACCATGAACGGATCCAATGAGTAGCCTGTGGGATAACCTGCATGAAAGAAGTATTTTTTGCTTTGTTAAAGATATAATCATTTCGTATGTTCCATATGGCCCAAAGAAGAGCACATACTCCAACTCGGATTTGTACTTTATCTTTCTCAGGCACCCCCATTAACCAATTACGAAACAAATTATTAATACTAGTGGGAGGGGCTAAATTAAAAGCCATATGTACAATACGCCATACTACTTTTGCAAGGGGACACGATAAAAACAAGTGTCGTATTGATTCATCCTGAGAACAAAAACAACATTTCTTACATCCTTGCCAATTTCTTTTTATCAAGTTGTCTTTCGTGAGAATTACTTTTCGTTGTAAGAACCACATAAAAATTCTTATTTTAAGTGGTACTTTTATTTTCCATATGTATTTTCGCAAGTATCTAGTATGATCATTCATGTGGTCAAGGTATAGCGATTTTACAGTGAAAGAACTAGAGATTGTTAGCTTCCAAACAAATACATCTGGTTGTTCGGTCAAGTTGATGGTCATCAAACGATGCACTAGATGAAGCCATTTTGCCCCTCTATTGCCTGTTAGCCCTTGTCTGAAACCAATATTTAATGGCGTGTGTGCTAAGACATTTGCTACAGTGACATGTTTTCGCTGCACAATATTATATAAGATAGGATATTGATGAGATAATGGTGTATTGCCCAGCCATGTATCTTCCCAGAACCGAGTTTGCTCACCGTTTCCAATTTTGAAAGCGCCCTGGTCAAAAAAATCATCTTTAACTTTCATAAGACCTCTTCAAAAAGGGGAGTCTAAGGGTTTTTCCTTGACTTGAGGCAGCGAACTAGTGTGGAGGTATTTATTGTGTATGAGCTCTTGCCATACCCCTTGTTCATTCAATATCTTAGACAACCATTTACTTATCAGGCATTTGTTTTTAATGTCAAGTACCTCCACCCCGAGTCCCCCTTGGTCTTTAGGTCGGCATATGATGTTCCACCGAGTTAGTCTATACTTTCTCTTATGTCCATCACTTTGCCAAAAAAACCTCGAGCGAAAATAATCCAATCTTTTCTGTACCCCTTTAGGTATTTCAAAGAAAGATAACATGAACATCGGAAGGCTAGTTAATACTGAATTAATTAGAACAAGTCGATCCCCATAAGACAAAAGCTTGCCAACCCAACTCGCAAGTTTTCGTTCGAAACGATCTTCAACGGGTTTCCATTCACCATTTTTGAGCTTGCGAAAATGGATAGGGATTCCCAAATATCTGAACGGGAATGACCCAGCCTCGCACCCAAACAAGTTAATATATTGCTCCTGATCTTCTTTAGCCCTACCAAAACAAAATACTTCACTCTTGTGGAAGTTTATCTTAAGACCTGATAGCTGTTCGAAGATGCATAGGACGAGCTTCATGTTAAGAGCTTTTTCCAAATTGTGTTCCATAAAAATTATAGTATCGTCCGCGTATTGCAGTATGGATATCCCTCCTTCAACTAAATGAGGAATAAGACCCTCGACCTGACCATCCTCTTTCGCTCGAGCGATCAAAATTGCTAACATATCCGCCACAAGGTTAAAAAGCATAGGAGATAGGGGATCTCCTTGTCTTAAACCTTTGAAAGTTTGGAAATAATGACCTATGTCATCGTTTACTTTAATTCCAACACTTCCGCGACTAACAAACTCATCTATCCAACGACACCATTTAGAATCGAAACCTTTCATACGCATTACTTGTTGCAAGAACGACCATTTCACTTTATCATATGCCTTTTCAAAATCTATTTTCAATAAGACCCCATCCATTTTCTTCCTATGAAGTTCATGGATCGTCTCATGCAGAATTAACATCCCTTCTAGAATATGGCGCCCTGGCATGAATGTTGTTTGGGTTGGTTTAATAACTTTTTGAGCCACATCGGTGATCCTATTTGTTCCTACCTTTGTAAAAAATTTGAAGCTCACATTAAGCAAACAAATCGGCCTATATTGCTGAATCTGAGATATTTTTTCTGTTTTCCCGTTTGATTGCAGCAGGAGCATTATTTTGTGTTTTCCCGTTTCATAAAAATTTATAGAATTGTCATTTTTATGAAACGGGAAAACAGAAAATAACCGTAAGTTATTTTCATGTGAAAATATTTTTGGATTTTTTGGATGAATGCATAATTATTTTTTGAGAAATGGAGAGTCTTCCCCCGTGCACACTTGGAAGCTATCGTGCAAATCCCTTCATATTTTCAATATTGGATCTCCATTTCAATTTCATGCGAGACCTCACTAGAGAAAGTCCTTCCACGACATCTTCACTTTCACTTCTTTTTCCTCTATTTGCCTTTTTCTTGTTCGGCCGCTCTTTTTATAATTTGCCTAGCGCGGAGATTTTTCGCGTCTAGGGTGGAATGCTTCATGGGGATTATAAGATGCTTCTCCACATCAAATGTGTTTACACATCATCACACTCAGCATCCGGGCCTGCATAACTATTACCGCAGACCATGCTAGCTGGCAGTTATTTACTCGTGTACGAGTTGTTCCTGGCTATCTGAGCATCTGTGAGTCCCATTTTCAAGGGTGAAAAATGCAACCATTAGAAAAACTCCTGATGTCTTCCAGACCTACGTACCATATGACTCGCTAGGTAAATTTCCTTGCACCTATATGAGCCAGCACCCTCCATAATATAACTCGCATCCTTTTATCATGAAGCTCTTGTCATTGCTTTTATAGTCTGAAGGAAAATGAAAGGTCCTCGCAATTGTTCAACACATGCACGAAGTGTATTCAATATGAGGTGACCCTCGGTTCTACACAACACGACATCGAACAACTACTAGTTAAAAAGAAGGAATACTACATCCGAGTTCATTGAAAATGTCTATCTTAGTCGTTTTTTCTAGGTTCACTAAGAAAATTTTTGCCAATAATAACAAGATAATATCTTCTAAATCTTCCGTATGTTTTTTCAACCTTCTATAATATTGTTGCTTCAATATATAAGTTTTTGTGTTTTCACGACACTTTTGCGTTGAAGAACTCACTAAGATTCCAATTCAATAATCAAGAGAAAACACATGCACGTCATGGATTACAGTATCTTAAATAAATAATTACTAAATGTTGTGGTGATCAATTGTTGACATAATTACATCTTTTCTGAAACCATTTCTGTGATCTTAGCAATAACAACAAACACTCAGAACAAGATAGCTAGAAATACCAACTGGTCTGATTTACCCAACAAGAATTGTACAGAAATCACTCAAATAATACATCTCAATATTACCGCAAAACAATGCTAGAACACAACATAAACATTTGAATTTTCAAATAACTCATTTCATTTACCATGTTACAGTGGACCTTCACCTCTAGCATGTGCTACATCTCGGAGGTGCGCACTAAAATCGCTGGCCCGCTATTGGAAGCAGGCATGTTGTGTTGTGGCAGCCTTCCTATTTGTCTAATAAAGGAGGCGGTCCTAGAGTTCTTCTTGCGTCAAGACAATGTTCTGCTTAGTGCCTTGCCTCATTTATCTAGCTGATGAGTTTTGGAAGGCTCCGCTGAAGATCTCCATTGGACACTTCAAGGTTGTAGATGCCGGATCGGATGGGATTCGTTCTTTTGCACCCCTATTTCTGATTGTGCAGCTCCAGAAGAGTGTGACACGAAGCTTCATTGCCTGTTGTCATCATAGGACATTTCAGTGTTTTGATTAAGAGGTTCGCCATCCCTTGTCCAAAGTAGCACTAGGGGTAGGTCTAGTGCTAGGTTTAGGCTTTTTCTTTGTTTCACAATGTTTGGCTTCTTGTCATGGTAGTGCTTGCTCCGGTGCGCATTCACAGTTCCTGCATCGACAGAGCAATGACGCCCACCTCATGATGGTCGATGGTTGGCCTATGTGGCAGCTGGCCCTTCTGAACTGAAGGCGGCCTTATGGGACAGTTCTTCAGCTCTGCGTTTCCATTCCGGCTTATGAGGCTACGGGAGGCAGCTTCCTAGCCTCCATAATCACTACTGTCGGGATGGCAGTTAAGCTGTGCACATTGAATTCCACCATGTCTAAGCATAGATGGATCCCATTCTCAAGGGTATGCATCACAACAATTAGAAAATCTCCTGATGTCTTCCAGGCCTAATAGTTTCATCACTTCTTATGTATTGTTCTTTCAACTAAATGAAGCGACACCAAGGTCATGAATTAATTTACTGGCTGTCGTTGTGAACCTTTTGTCATTGCTCATCTGTTCTTATATAGACCCAACAAAAAATATTGGTCCTCACGGTTGTTCAGCTTCTACGAGGTGTAGTCAATAATTATCTGACACTCACTGCTATCGAGCACACTATCCAAGTGGAAGTTATAAAAGGAATACTACAATTTTTTGATTAACGAATACTACATACATTAGAGTTTGTTGAAAATGCCTATCTTAGTTGTTTTTTGTTAGGTTTAGTAGAAAAAATAGTGCCAATAATATGATAGTATCTTCTATATATTCAATAAGGTTTTTCAACCAGCAATGTTATTTGTGGCCTAAGAATTATAGAAGGTTTCAGTTTCCAGTATGTTTATGTTGTAACGAAACTTTGAGCTGGAGAACCAATTAAGATTTCAATTATATATTTAATAATAAATTGCAGCTCGCCAAAGTGATGAATTGCGGAATAAATAACCAAACAAATAATAGTAACTAAATGCAATTGAGCACAATCAATAGGGATGAGAAATAGTAGATTGCCATTTGCATAATTTATAACAAGGAAATTATGTAATCATTACATTCATCTTGGATCGGCTGTTTGTATGATTGGGCTTGATATATTAAAACCCATAAATACCCTATTGAGACTCCCATGCATGCCTTTAAACCAGATATGTCCAAGCATTGTTTTTTTAACCGATAACCTGGAAACAGGAAATCCCATTATCCCACGATAAATATTGATACCAGTCAAAACATTGTGTGATCTGAATTTAAACTTTTATTTAAAGTCAAATAGGAGGCTGCGCTTCACATATATACTACACCCGGATGTAGTTAGACCCACGCATGATTCATCATATAGGGAGTACTTGTCATACCACAAAATATGTACACATAGTATGAAGTATTCTAAAACTATTTTGTAGTATATATACTACTTTTGATATAGTATGTATAAGTTTTTCAAATACTCTTCTTTTATATACAAAAATGAAGGTATTCTGAAAATATAGTGCTAAGTATCACTCCACGTGTATTTTTTTCACATAATTTGTTCGAAGTATCTTAGATATAGTATAAACATACTCAAACATATAAAGTATCATGTATACTTCCTTATGTCTTGAGCGCGTGCACACGCACACGCCCATACCCATGCCCAGGCGCACACGCACGGGATTTTGTTTTTCATAAAGCATCATTTTCAAACAGCGGCATCCATTCCTAGAAATGTTATTTGCACAAGTGCGGTGCGCTCTTGTTGCACTTCAGTCCGATAGCCTATCTGGACGATGAAATTGAACATATATCAGCTCCCAATGCCTCCCAAGCTTACGGATAGGGGAGGAAGGCTGCAACGGTGTGTTACTACACTTTGTTGTCAAGCTAATTTTGTGAATCCCGAGAGTTGATTTTTTTCTCCCTCGAAGAGCGCATACTCTCTTTTAGTTTATAAAAATTGAAACACAGGTTTGAAACTTCCTGGAAATCTAGAAACAAAATTAGGTGTGTAGACATTAGACTGAGTCATGTACCATCAAACTTTCGTGACAAGATCCTTTGATATATTGTCTGCGTGAAATAAACAAAAGTGGAAAGCTAGAGTACATTGTTTGGACTTGCAAAAGTAGTTGGGTTTATTATTTTTTCTGCAGCTTGCAAATGAAATTTCATTTACATGAAATGGGAAAAAATAAAATAAACTTAAGTTATTTTCATGTGAAAATATTTATGGATTTTTTTGGATGAATTCATAATTATTTTTTTAGAAATAAAGAGTCTTCTCCCATGCACACTTGGAAGCTATCACACAAATCCCTTCATATTTCAATATTGGATCTCCATTTCAATTGCTTGCGAGACCTTAGAAGAGAAAGTTTTACACTGAAAACGCGTGCATTATTTCCTTCCATGACATCTTCCACTTTCACTTCTTTTTCCCCTATTTACCTTTTTCTTGTTCTGTCGCTCTTTTTATAATTTGCTAAGCGTGGAGATTTTCCACATTTAGGGTGGAATGCTTCATGGAGATTATAAGATGCTTCTCCACATCAAATGTGTTTAGACATCATCACACTCAGCATCCGGGCCTGCATAACTAATACCACAGACCATGCAAGCTGGCAGTTATTTACTCGTGTACGAGTTGTTCCTGGCTATTTGAACATCTGTGAGTCCCATTTTCAAGGGCAAAAACTGTAACCATTAGAAAAACTCCTGATGTCTTCCAGTCCTACGTAGCATATGACTCGCTAGATAAATTTCCTTGCACCTATATGATCCAGCACCCTCCATAATATAACTCGCATCCTTTTATCATGAAGCTCTATTGCTTTTATAGTCTGAAGGAAAATGAAAGGTCCTCGCAATTTTTCAACATGCACTAAGTTTATTCAATATGAGGTGATCCTCCGATCAGCAGGACACAACATCGAATAACTACTAGTTAAAAAAAAGGAATACTACATCCGAGTTCATTGGAAATGTCTATCATAGTCGTTTTGTCTAGGTTCACTAAGAAAATTTGTGCCAATAATAATAAGATAATATCTTTTATATGTTCCATTTGTTTTTTCAACCTTCTATAATATTGTTGCTTCAAATATATAAGTTTTTGTGTTTTCACGACACTTTTGCGTTGAAGAACTCACTAAGATTCCAATTCAATAATCAAGAGAAAACACATGCACGTCCTGAATTACAGTATCTTCAATAAATAATTACTAAATGTTGTGGTGGCCAATTGTTGACATAATTACATCTTCTCTGAAACCATTTCCGTGATCTTAGCAATAACAACAAACACTTAGAACAAGATAGCTAGAAATACCAACTGATCTGGTACAGAAATCACTCAAATAATACATCTCAATATTAGCACAAAACAATGCTAGAACACAACATAAACATTTGAATTTTCAAATAACTCATCTCATTTTCCATGTTACAGTGGACCTTCGCCTCTGTGCTACATCTCGGCAAGCACATACTTAATGTGCACGGCCTAGCATGCCGCTCGTGTACTCCTTGCATCAACAAAACGTCATGCAACTATCCTCGTTACCTTGCCTCAATTCAATTAGGGTTATTCCACTGTACCGACATGTTGGTTACTCAACTATATACTTTCTAGAAAACTTATACCGTCTGAGTCTAAGCAACCACAAATCGCATTCCAAAAGTATAAAGTACATTGGTAATGTAGACCGCGTAGACACCGATTACGTCATGACATGACTAGGAACAACCGTACAAACCCTCATCTCCAATCTAGGATAAGTGGATCCTTACAAGGGATCATGCCATTTTCCTTCCTTATGCATCCATGTCTCATGCGGTCACTGAAGAAGTTTGAGGCTGCCGCCCCATCGTCCATCTCCGTTGGAAGAGCCGCACCATCAAGGGATGCCGTGAGAATTCGTCCGGAGAACCCGTCATGCGAGAAGGATGGTGACCCCACCCCCCCACCACCACCACCGTCCACATGGATTTTGACCGCGACATTGTCCGACAGCAGCGGGGGATCGGAGGCAGAGGTGAAGGGGCAGCGGCAGCTAGGGTTGGACCCGAGCCCTCCTCCTAGGATTGACACGAACGTTGGTGGGCGGCACACCGGTGGTTTGGCGGTCTCGGTGCTACTCAGCCCCTTGTATTCGCATGGTGCTGGTGGTGGCGGCGATACGTACTAAAATATCTGGCCTGCTATTGGAACCAGACGTGGGAGCCTTCCTATTTACCTAATAAAGGAGGCGATCCTAGAGTTCTTCTTGCGTCAAGACAGTGTTCTTCTTGGTGCCTTGCCTCATTGATCCGGCTGACGAGTTTCGGAACGCTCCGTTGAAGATCTCCATTGGACACTTCAAGGCTGTAGATGCTGGATCGGATGGGATTCGTTCTTTGCACCCCTATTTCTGATTGTGCGGCTCTAGGAGGGTGTGACACAAAGCTTCATTGTCTGTTGTCATCATGGGACATTTTGGTGTTTTGATTTCCATGTTGAATACAATGCCGGAGAATGTCATGGCGGCTGAGGTCTAGTAATGCCAAACCGAGTCTTAGAGGTGATAAGGACATTGCTTTTTGTTTCTTGACTTGTAGCAGTGGCATCGACAAGAGGGGGCGGCAGCATAGGAGAGTACATAGTCTTATAATTTAGGATAAAAATCTAAGTTCTGACCTTAATTGGATGTGCCTGACAATGGCCTTGTTGGATACATTGTTTTGAGAGCGTGAACTTTCTCTAGGATGAAAACCTAAGATCTACGATCGGGCGGCAACACTTGTGCACTGTTTCCTTCTTGGAGGCGTCGCTTTTGGAGTATTTGGATTCTGGGTGTTGTCTTGGCAGGGGTTTGTGTTGCAGTTACAAGATTTTGATCATTGTTGCTGGATCTTTTGTTTTTTCTTCTTCTTTTTGTTGTTGGGTTGTGTGCATCCGTAATATCTTTAGGATATTGGTATCTCTATGATATTAATATGTTCCCTTTGTCCAAAAAAATGTCTCATGTGGTAGAATATTAATACTAACTGATCGGTTATGGGGTTGGTTGATTTTGGTCAGTTCAGAGTACATGCATGAAGAGTTTCGACGGTGACTTTCCAAGACTTTTATATATAGACTAGAGAATACCAATGTGATTCCAAGCGCACTAATGATTGCAACAACTATAGAACATACAAATCAAACAAAACATGACCAAGACATCGTTAAATATCTTTGGTGAAAATATGTCATATGGCCTTGACTATAGCACCAAATGAATACTTTAAAGATGGAGAAGTGTTCCGGTGGGCACGCCGTACAACCAGGAAATAAACTCCATAGTAATCCACATGGACTTCATTGCCCCATGCTCCGTAGACACCTTCTATTGAACCTTCTACAAAAACACCCATTATAGCAACCAACTGGTACATGAGAGAAAATTGCATATAAGATTGATCTTTTTTTCAAATAAAACGATATTTATGCATAGCCAAATAAATCATATAGTACAGACCAGTATAAGTGATAACAATGACTTATCTACCCCTTAGCCTTGTTAAGCTCAAAACATATGCGAGAAACTAGCAGGACTAACATTAAAAGTTAAATAAACAACGTGCCGCACAATCCATGTCAAAGCACAACAAAAAAAGAGTGTTGAAAAATTTCTTGTTCAAAACATAATGTAAATTGTGGCTGCCTCTGCCATATCCGCTTAACAAAACTATCTTCGGCGAGCATGAAACCATGACAAGCTAACCAAACGAACACTTGGATATTCAGTAGTTTATGTAAGTAGCATAAATATTTAGGTCTAAATCGGACATATGTTAATCTATTAAATCTGACTACATGCAGTTAATTGGAAAGACCCCCCTCCCCCGAGTATGAAAATCAAATTTAAACTTGCCCTGCTCTAAAACTTTGGCCTCGAAAAGTAGTACGATTGTACACTACATGGATCTGGGCTTACTAAGAGCAAGTACAATAGTGGGCTTTTTATGCAAGAGTCAGGTGCAGCACGTGCTCCTAAGACCTTTGTGAGGGTGAGAGGTTGGCCATATATTAATAAAATAGAACATATTTATAGTTTGCTATTGTATAAATTGACTATAAATTAGCTATATATGACATGATAATTTTTTATAGCTAGCCATTTGCTCTATTATTAAACTTGCTCTAATATTCTATGTGGGCACAAAAAATCATGCAGACATGCATGTAAATTGCCATGTATTTACTTCTGCTGAGAATATTCACCAAATTCTGTTGAATAACATTACATGCATCGAGATCCAAAATATTGGACTGACTCAATAATGTGTTTGAATGATTAGAGAGAATCAAGTAGAAGCTAGAAGATCAAACTTTATTTCGGCTTAAGAGATTCCATCTTTCTTGAGCGTCCTCTCGAATATGAACAACCTAGTGTATTCCTCTCTATGTGTCTCATTATAAGTGCATCCATCAAGTACTTCTTCCTATCCATAATAAGTGTCGCTCAAAATGGTGAGATGTGCAAGAATAGCTGACTCTTAACTAAAGGCCTAGACGATGTCGTAAGATATTATTAACCTCCTTACTTCAACATTCTAAAAGTTTGAGCAAGTCTTCCATTTTCATCTCAAATTTACAACTCAAAAAGTTAATGAAAGAGCTTACGCTTGCCCATTGAGTCAGTAAGAAGTGGGGTCCTGATGCCTCCCAACCCTATCATGACAATGCCACTAGTGCGTCTTTTATGGATCACTCTTATCTTAGCATTGCTCGTTCCATGGCATCTCTTCCTTTTTGTACATCAAGGGAGCTATAGCTAAACGAGAGTGGGCAATGCCATTTGCGTCCAGCCAATATATAGTTCTGTGCTGAATAAATGAATGAAGTTTTTTTCTCTTATCAGCTGAAATAAATGTTTTCGTATTGCGGGTAGAGTTATTTGGACAAAAAAATCATGATTCCGAAATTGATGTTTATTTGGAAGCTTGAACTACCATTCGCAACAACAAAAAACTACCATTTACAAAAAAAAATTGGTTACTCACAAAAAATTCCTCGAGCCCAAAGTGCAAACAGACATCCTTAACACCTTGACCTTCTTGCCGCAGTGGGAGCACGCGAGTGGTGGCACGAGTCCATGTGTACACACGCATGCTCCCCTGCCGCTGATAAATATGATGTCTTTTTTAGATCTATAAATATGGCATCTTGGTATAGGACACAGATGGTATCCTCGTGTGCAACCTTACTCTGTTGCTTTCTAGAGATGCATAACCACGAGGCTTCTGCGTTTGTAGAACTTCTAACCTAGTATACCCATACTCAAGAAAAAACAATATTAAATAAAACATTAATTCATGTATCAATTTTAAGCGATCCATGATTTTGTAATACGATGAGACGATAATTATAAATAAAAGGTTGTGTACATCAACCGAGTCCGGGATTTCATTCCCCTTTTCGGAAAAAATAGAAAAACATTATTAAGACATGATACTTAACCGAATCTGTACCTAAAGGGGCCAAGAAAGAAGGCGTTCCAGGCAACAACCAAAACCCATACAGGATTATGTCCCTCTCGAGGGCGTTGCTACCAGTCCGATCCGTCTCCGGTGGGCTTGGGGTCTTGGAGGTGTAGTGTACCACGGCCTGTCGTCAGCGGGACGTTTTCTATTCTTTGTTTATCCTGTTTTTCTATGTCATTTTGGGATGTTGAGGTGACGGCTATATCCTGAAGTCAAAATAAGGGTCTCCTCGCTCTAACCCCGATCAGGTGGTGCATCTAGCACCAGCTGAGAGCGAGTGGAGTGGTTTTTCCTGCGAATATTGCAGGATCAGATCATTTTTCTTGTTTGTCGGTGTGATTTCAAGTCAGTCTATTCTGATATATGGTTGTCAATATTAGTAATGGTTGCTGCTCTGGTACGTTGGTCCTTCGTGGCCTAAGCTCGACAACTTCCCAGTTATCAGTTACAAAGAGCTCTACTACGTCAAGCTTTGTCCGCCCCTGTGATGGAGGGCTAAGGACGGCGGCACGCATTCTGCTTGGTGATTGTGGTCATCGCTAGGTGGCTCAGTGATCTATTTGTAATTTTTACTAGACCGTGAAAGCGCGCGTTGCTGCGCTCGTCCATCTTGAGAAATGAAAAATAGAAGATTGAGGATAACTCGTTAATTTAAATACTGGAGAAATATGGACAATATGAGTGGTGCTGATTCTTTGTCTCGGTTGCTTCTAGGTGAGATTGTACACCTGACCGCCGTTGTAAAATTGTTCCAAAAAAGGAGAGTAAAATCATGAGTGACTACTCCAGAACTTGGCTCTGTTGATGTCTACAAACACAACCAAAGAGATATGTATGATGAATAGCATGTACGTTGCACACGAAAATATACAGAGAAATTTTCCTTGTATAGTTCTTGAGTGGAAAACCGCACCATTGTTCCATAGGGCGATGTCACACGCACAACTACTTTGAATAGTACCGTTCTCAATATGGAAGACAAGCCTTTTGCTAGCTAGAATTTAGAAAGAAAAAACTTAAACAAACAGCAAAAGTCTATAAAATACAGAATGAACAATTGTAACTGTATGTGCTTGCTGGAGGCTTCCTATTGATTTGATGGCCTCTAGTATTTTTTTATCGCTAAAATAGTATTTGCTAGGAAAATAAGCCAGGTCAAAGACTTGCTTCCAGGCCATTGGACTAATAATAAGTCGCAACAAGCTGCACAACGATAGTCAGTATGACGTTGGTTTGGAGCTAGAACATATATGCCCTAACAGCAGCCCCATGTTTGCCGGCACCTTCTCCTGCCAAACCTCAGTAAGAACCAATCCACCACCAAACTTAAAACCAAAAATCGTGAAATTTCCAACCAAGAATAGATGTGTGGTCGTTGCTTACCCTAATCGTGGCAAGTCAACCAAATTGGATATGGGATATGACCTGCATCAATTTCCCACTGTATAAAGACAAGGATGCTGGAGCGACCTAGAGCTGGAGGTGTCAAGTCATCTGATCATGCCGCTACAGCCAACCTACCAAAATAATAAAGAGCAAAAAAGATCGAACTTTATCGAATTGGGAGGCAGATTAAGGTGAGGAACACAAAGGGGAATCAAGTGGACATTGCACTTGGAAGCCTCACGCCATATCCAGCCGAAATAGAGGAATTCGACAACTACCGAAACAATAAAATCAAGTATTATGCCTGAGTACCGCTGTAACACAACGACAAAAATTGCAAGAGCCATGGCTGCATAAGGAGCAGAGGATGCAAGGCTAGATGGAAGAAAGAAAAGAGTCAGAGGCACACACCATATGTATGCAAGGGGCAGGAAGTAACGTACCTCAACTATGATTAACCGGAAGGGAGACGGATGAGCTTCATCATGATTACTCTGCTGATATGGCGATAGGTTTCTTTGCAGCGAAGGAGCTGAGAGGAGAAGATTAAGGAAAAAGAAGATGGCTAAAACAACACTGGGCCTTAAAACTATCTAAAGGGATAGCAACAGAAGACTACAAGAACAAGCTTTCGGCGCAACATCCCATCAAGGAATAATGAGCAGCTTCGTGGGCAAATCAGCCCGGTTGGTAAGAAGTTGTCTAGCTCAATCACCGGAGTAGAAGCCCGGTAATGATGGGCTGGACGGGACACGCGAGACGGGATGGAATGGTAAAAATGTTCTAGCCATCTGAACAGGAATAACTGATGATATGAATCATTGGATAGCTGGAACGGACGGCTGGGAATGTCAAATGGCTGTGGTGGCTTCTAGGTACTTCCTCCGTCACGGTTTGGAGGGCGTCTTACAAAAGCCGTGCATTTTCAAAACTCCTCTCCTCCTACACGCGTTAGACTTAATCACAGAATTAATGTCCTTCTTTTTCCTCCCCACTTCCTACTCCATGCAACCAAGGAATTAATTCTTGCATGCAACTCCACCAATGCATGCGTCTAAACTCCTCGTTTATATTGACTAATTACGTTTAATAGGACGTCGAATAATTATTGGGCCTATTTTATCCCAGCGAATTTACATATTTTTAACATAAATCTGACCCCAATCAGCGCCCACCTAGATCCCAACAATCTCTCTAAAACGCCCTCCAAACCATAATGGAGGGAGTAGCTCATTTTTTTTTTGACTATCTACTGTGAGGCAAAAGCCCCACAGCCTCCCACTTTATTCAACAAAAAAGAGTATCTACAAAATACAGAGAAGAAAAAACTATGTACATCTGGCCATCCTATCTAAGGATGAGGAAGAATAAAGAACAGAAAAGATCTACTGCAAGGTAGCAACCCAAGCAATCAGCTGATCTTGAAGAACCATTTTCATTCTATGGCTTTGCATTGTAATATCGAACACAAACTGTCTCTTCCAAGCAGCAAAAGTGGGCCTGATGTTCTGGAAAATTTTAGCATTCCTCACTTTCCAAATATTCCAACATGCTATGAACATCACCTCAGCAAAGAAAGGCTGGCTAAAATATTTCCAGGCACTCAAGGCAATCTGGAAACGATCAGTACCAGAACCCCATTCCACCTGAAGATAATTCCAAATCTGGACATTGTAATTGCAGTTAAAAAAGAGATGATCCCTATCTTCATGGTGAGTAGCTCAGTTTTACTGTTTCTTAATTACTTAGGCCTCTTTATACCATTATTGATGATTTTTAGTAAGATAGCACAAAACCGTATGTTGCTGAAGTGCCATATTAAATTCAACGAACATTATTCCATATGAAAAACAAAATCCTCCTACTCTGTTATGTTATTGAAGATGTGGCGATGAAGCTGAGCTCGTAAATCAATTGGTGGTTGACTCGGGACGCAGGGCATCCGGATTTTGCGGCGTAGTCGTTTTGCGCCGCCTCGATGCCGAGTGCTGCGGCCCTCGTCGAAGAACTACATACTCCCTACGTCATAAGGGCGTCTTACAAAAATCATACGTTTTTAAAACTCCTCTCCTCCTAGGCGTGCTAGACTTAATTACAAAATTAATGTCCCCTTTTTTCCTCCGTACGTCCTACTCCATGCAGCCCAGGAATTAATTCTTGCATGCAACTCCACCAATGCATACGCCTAAACTCTTCGTTTCAGTTGAATAATTACGTTTAATAGTGTGCCAAATAATTAATGGACCTATTTTCTTCTACCGGATTTGCATGCTTTTGACATAAATCTGGTCCCAATCAGCGTCCACCTAGATTCCAACAATCTCCCTAAAACGCCCTCCAAACCGTGCTTCCTCTGTTCCGGTGTTTAGGGCTCACTACCAAAATCTATTTATTCCTCTTTACAGCTGGAATAAGGCCCGTTTCTGTAATTAATATACCGCCTAATTAATCGGCCTAGTCTGTCTCTCTCCTCGTCGATTAACTCCAGATGGCTCTCATCCTCTCCTAAACTGGCTGATGTAAACTGACCACATGCAACATGCATGTAATGTGAACATGGCTCTGCATGCTGGTTTTGTATTTTTCTTCCGTGCATTTTCCAATGCATGCATGCAGTTTGAACATGTCAGTGTAAAACTGATAGCCTATCTATTCCTCTTGTTGCTGTTCTTTCGTCTCCCTCTTCTGGATATGAACATGCCCGTGTAAAAGTGATCGTCTATTTATTTCTCTTCATTTGTTCTTTCGTCTCCCTCTTCTGGATATAAACTGGCCCATTGGATTCAAGGGCGACAAGAAGAAAAGAATATGCTTAGCAATTAGCATGACATGTTCTGCTCGACAGTCTAAACCACAAAGAAAGTAGAATTTCAGAAACTTACTCAAATCATGGCCAAACGCACTGCTCTCTCCTTGCTGGAACGGTGAGCTGCTGCTGGCCATGATGTTGCTCTCGCGCGCGCGGTTGAAGAAGCAAGAATTGGCGTCGACGCGGAAGCCTCCACCGAGTTGCAAGATGGAAGAGGCGCGGCCGTTCCTGCTGGCCCGAGAAGCTGGCTAACGACAACTTATGCCCACTCGCCGCGCAGGCTGCGTGGGCTCGCTGCCTAGGACGAAGCCGCTTCCACTGCCAATATGCATGTCCATGTGCCGTGCCGCTCGCGCCTCGCGGTACAGCTGTTGGATGGGCCATCGCTGCTCCCTGGCACCGCGCCGCGGGCCGCGGCCTGTACCCGTGCCGGCGTCGCTCCTGCTAGCAAGGGAGGAACCATGAGGCCTCATAAGCCCTAGCTACTAAACCTAGCGGCGGCGGACGGTGAGCACGGATTTGTTGGCCTGGCGCCATTGATGGAAAGAGTGGAAGTCGTGAACTGGTGGAGATTTTCTTTACGGGAGCACTTAAAAATGAGGATTTAGCGGGGAGATCAGCGCGAGATTTTTAGAAATCAATCAAAATTTTGGCAGAGAATCTTGCTGTGCTGTTTTCGCTCGCAAATTTCACGGGGTTTTCGGTTGCGACAGAGGGAGAAGAAGGAGGTGATCCGCGAGAAAGGAATTTGACGGTTGCATGACCGACCCTCTCGCCCGGGATCAGCTCGCACGACACTGTGTTCTGCTGCGGGCCGGCCTTTTCAGTTGGTTGGGATGCCTAATTAATCGGTAGGGATAAGCAGAGATTTGAATACGATGGATCTCTATCTCTTCTCTATATAATTTTAGGGTTTATTGATCACAAAGAAATGAAACACCACGAATGGCTTCGGCTAACGTCGAGATGTTTATTTCAAAACCAAAGAAGTGAGTTATATTAAACTTTAGAATAATTTTTGTAAACAAAATATGACATAGCGAAATATAACTTTAGGGTTAAAATTAGGTGACGCATGGTGCATGATCATGTACAAGTCAATAAAATAATTCTAAAATATTTGTACACATGAAAAGGAAAAAAAAATGCAAGACTACTTTTAAATAAAATAGAGAAGTTATTTTAGCAACAAAAATAGGTATATGGTGGGGCCTTGGCTAGAGTCAGCCAAGCTTGCCCGGTGGACCGAATAGGTATGGCAACCTCTTTAAATTTTAAAAGTTTTACTCCCTTCGTCTCAAAATAAATGTCACAAATTTATCTAAATTTGGATAAATATAGACACCAAATAGCGTCTAGATATATCTAATTTTTAACAAATTTATAATATCTATTTTGAGACTGAAGGAGCACTACTTTTTCCATATACTTTTAGATAAGAGTAAACCGTACGAGCGGTCCTAATTCTTTTTCTTCACCTTCACTTAGGTCCTTATTCTTTAAAATTGCATATCTAGGTCCTAAATCATTTGTAAGTGATTCATCCGAGGTCTTATTTTGTTTTGACCCCTTTGACCTGTCTATGTGACGCTTTGACCACTGCCACGTCGATAGCAGGGTCCATGATTAGTGCCAGCCAACATATATATTTACAAAAAGGACCCTCTAGTTGTATTCCTTCCAAATCATGGTCCTTGTTTTGTTTTTTGCAAAGAAATGAGGAGGCTGTCGACGAACACTGTTAGTCGAGCATAATGTGCAACCCGTGACCCAGTTCTAATCTGAATCTTAGTTCGTTTGCTTCCTCTCTTTCAAGCACCGTCTCCCTCCTACTCTCTCTCCTAGTCGCCGGATCCCATGCACATTTGCTTTGAGAGATGTTTAGATATGGATGGCTGCCTAGATCAACTTGTTGACTTGCTCCTCAGGTAAGATCCACGACTTGTTATCTTCAACCTAGCTGCTATCGGTTTGAATCTGGTTTAATTAAGATTGTTCCTGATGCAACATGTAACCGCAACCCAGTAATCGAGCTAGGACTGAGGCATGTTTTGTTATTCGCCTTGTATTAATTTGCATGATGCTAACAGATATTCCTTTTCGTTTTTTTTCCATGATTTGGAAACCGAAGTTAAGTTTTCTACTCCTTCATTTAACGCAAGTTTTTATGGTAGTTTTTAAATTATATTTTGCAAATGAAGACGGCTTTGCTCTGCTGGCCGTCACATGCATGTTTTTTGTTCATTCGGCTGCCTAATTTGTATATTTTGAAGCAAAACTTTGTCAAAACATAGACTGCAGTATATCGTTGGCACCCCCCTCCTTTCTTCTTTGCAAAAAATAACCAAGGACCATGATTTGGAAAGAACATAACTTGGAAGTCCTTTTTGTAAATATATATGTTTGAGTGGCATTAGTCGTGGACCCTGCTATCGATGTGGCAATGGTCAAAGCGCCACATAGACAGGTCAAAGCGATCAGAGCAAAATAGGACCTCGGATGAATCACTTCAAAAGATTTAGGACCTAGATATGCAATTTTAAAGAATAGGGACCTAAGTGAAAGTGCGACAAAAGAATTAGGACCGCCCATACGGTTTACTCTTTAGAAAATGAGGGCTTGGGAGAGATGATACCACCAGGGTGTTATAATATGCTTGACAATTAATTCATTGACCCGATACACTATATTATGCTCATATAATTTACAAGGTCAACAAGTTTGCTCTCACGCAAGGCGTAACCGTGGCAACGCACGGACATTCATCTAGTAGATATAGATAGCGCATGGACAAATGGTTGTAAGCTTAAAAAGACGGACCAAGAGAAAAACCTTAGTGTTTTTATTATTAGGTATAGATTAGCGGAATTTTGTAAAAAAAGAAATAACAATATGGTAAAACTACATACTATCTGATTCCAGCAATAACTGCGAAGCTATGATACACAAAAAAACTCCCTCCTCGGCATGCAAATGGGTCAATCAAGATAAGATGCACCTTCGTGGTGGCGCATGATGTTTCCCTTCCTAGTACTCCCTCCTCGAAATAGGCTTTCGCCCCGCTATATTAATATAGCAACCACACGATACAACTGCTGGGCAGCAGCACAATCAAGCCCAAAACGAAAAAGGAGAGAAAGAAATAGAAAAGAAAGCCAACAATGGCAGATCGACAAAACAAGGGTGACCCGCAATCGCTGCGCCCTCCGACGATGTACCACCGCAAACCTAGCATTCCGGAGCACCGCGTACCAAGTAACACCTTTAGGAAGGGGGGGGGGGCGACGACGACGCTGTTATCCGGACTAGTCCTAGGGTTTTCCCCCGGTACTCAGAAGGGAGTGGAGAAGGGGTACACCCGACGCCCTCTAGGAAGGAACGATGACACCCTCAGGCGTCACCGCGTCAGTGCCGGATGAGCTGATATGGATTTCTCCCAAACCCCCAAAAAACCACTCCCCCAGATGCTCCGACATGCTCCACCACACATTGCCGCCCACCAACATGCGCCACCACAATCGAGATGCCGCCCTTGACTGTCTCCCTGAGATCACCAGCACGAGGCCTAGAGGAGAAGGACAACACAGCAGGAATCAGAGGTGCTAGCAGTGCCGCCGACGGGAGAGAACTACCTCCACCGTGTCCCGGTAGCCGACCGGACGTGGTAGTAGGGTCATACCAGGCCCGGCCGGGCCCAGATCGGGCCCGCAAATCCCCCATCGCCTCGCTGCAGCAAGCCAGCAGCATCGCCACCACCATCCAGATGCCGACGCGAGCAAGACGTCCACCTCCGGGAACCACTGCAGCGACACGACGTCCGGCCCGCCTAGACCCAGATGGGGCCCGAAGGTCCTAGATCTGGGCCGAGCGGGCGCCGCCAACCTCTGCAGGGCTCGCCACCAACGGCCACGCCCCACACCGGCGGGCTCCCTGTAGGTTTCGCAGCATAGAAAACAAAATTTTTCCTACGATGTGAACTATATACCAAGATCTATCTACTAGATACAAACAACGGGCGGATATATATCCCTAGAGAACATACCCTTGAAGACCGACAAAGCTTAACGAGTTCAACTCGTGGTTGATGTAGACGATCTCTTGCCGATCTCAAGATCGAGAGGAAGTCTTAGCGCCGCAAATCAGCAGCGCATCCGTGCTCGCACACACGTTCGAGGCACCGAGCAACCTCCGCCTCCTCGCTCCAGCGATGCAGCGGAAGCACAACTCTTTCTTGCCGAATAGCCACCGGGAACATGTATCTCGCTAGTCCGAGACCATGGGGGATAAATTCTAGAGGGGGAGAGAGATCCTTCACGAGGAGGTGTGTGAGACAAGTGAGGAGGGGGGCTCCTTTTATAGGAGGAGGGGGAACCCCAAGAGGGTGGCTGCATGGGGCTGCCCCTTGCCCTCCCCTCTTCATGTGGGTGGACACTCCACTCACAAATCTCCTTTAAATTCCTCCACTCAAAAGTCCACTCAAATTCCCATTAAATTTCCACCAAATTTAATGCAAACTCTCATTAAATAAAACTCTTTTATTTTATTCAGAATTTTTCAATTACTTTAATGACAAACATTCACAATAACCCCTTGCTAGAATTCTATTTCACATGCATAACCACTTTATGCAATTTCACCCAAAACCTGTTTCAGTATCTAGTGAAATAAATTCTGCGCTTGTTCATTCATTCGCATGAAACATTTGCTCCAATTGGATGTCGGTGTCTCTTAAGTGTGTCACCCTACAGTTCGTGAATAATGCGGACATGATCGAGACCCTCTCGGATCAATAATCGAGCGGATCTGAGACCCATACGACTCCCACATTCAACGATGACTTTCTTGTGATCGTTAACCTTTTACGCTAGTATCTTAATCCCTTTGTTTCACGATATATTACATGTCCGAGATTCGATCATCGGTATCTCCATACCTAGTTTGATCTCGCATCGACATGCAATCTTTTCTCGCCTCGTGATATAACATTCTAGTGATCAAATCACTTGCTTGCAAGCTAATCAATGTGATATCATCGAGAGGCCCAGAGTATATCCGTCATCGGGATGAACAAATTCCACTCTCGATCCATGAGCCTCAACATAACACTTTATTAGTTCGAATCCATCTTTATAATCACCTGTTACGGTGTGACGCTTGATGTTATCAAGAAACTCTTCCTGTTAGTGATTGACATGATCTCATGGTCTAAGGATTAGGATCACTTCGTAAGTTGTTATAGCAATATAAACTCAATGACTTTGATCGTAATGCTATACTTGATGAATGTTCATCACACCATTACACTAATGTTGTGATCCCGTTATTAACAACATCCAATGTCCATGATCAGGAAACCTTGATCATCTTGTTAATCAACGAGCTAGTTTATGAGAGAGGCATAACTAGGAACTTTCTGCTTGTTTATTAAACACACATGTATTAACGCTTCAGATTAATACAATTATAGCATGCAAAATAAACATCTATCATATACTTGGAATACACATAATAAACACTTTATTATTGCCTCTCAGGGCATATTTCCTTCAGTCTCCCACTTGCACTAAAGACAATAATCTAGTTACATACTGATAAATCTAACACCATTGAGTTCTGGTGTTGATCATGTTTTGCTCTACGGAGAGTTTTAGTCAACGGATCTGCTACATTGAGATCCGTATGTACTTTACAAATCTTTATATCTCCATCCTTGACATGCTCGCGGATGGAGTGAAACCGCACTTAATATGCTTGGAATGCTTGTGAGACCTTGGCTCTTTGGCATTGAAATGGCACCATTGTTGTCACAATAGATCACCATTGGGTCCAACGCTTTGCCACCACTCCTAGTTAGGATATGAACTCCTTCATCCAAATCGCTTCGAGCCGCTCAAGCAAAGAACATATTCGCCTCCGTTGTTGATCCCGCTACCACAGGTTGTTTGGAGCTCCTCCAACTAACCGCTCCACCATTCATGAGAAATACGATCCGGATTGAGACTTAGAGTCATCAGATCGGTGTCAAAGCTAGCGACATAACACTTAGCGACGAGCTCTTCTTCACCTCCGTATACAAGAAACATATCCTTAGTTCTTCGTAAGTACTTAAGGATATTCTTGACCGCTATCCAGTGTTCCGAACCTGGATCCGATTGGTACCTACTAGTCAAACTAATAGCATGTACCACATCCGGTCTTGTACATAGCATGGCGTACATTATAGAGCCTATGGCTGAAGCATAGGGGACTTTGTCCATTATCTCTCTTTCTTCCGCCGAAGCCGGACTTTGAGTCTTACTCAATGTCTTGCCTTGCAACATAGGTAAGAACTACTTCTTACTTCCGTCCATTTTAAACTTCTTTAAAATCTTATCAAGGTATGTACTTTGCGATAGCCTATTAGGCGCCTAGATCTATCTCTATAGATCTTTATGCCTAATATGTATGACGCTTCACCTAGGTCCTTCATTGAAAATTTGCTGTTTAGATAACTTTTAACACTGTTTAAAAGATCTATATCATTTCTGATCAATAATATGTCATCCACATATAATATCAGAAATGCCACATTGCTCCCACTCACTTTCTTGTAAATACAAGCTTCTCCATAAGTTTGGACAAATCCAAACTCTTTGATCACCTCATCAAAGCGGAGATTCCAACTTCGTGATGCTTGCTTCAATCCATAGATGGATCGCTGAAGCTTGCACACCTTGTTAGCATCCTTAGGATCGACAAAACCCTTTGGTTGTATCATATACAACTCTTCTTCAATATTACCATTGAGAAACGCGGTTTTGACATCCATCTGCCATATCTCATAATCGAAATATGCAGCAATTGCTAACATAATCCTAACTGACTTTAGCATCGCTACGGGAGAGAAAGTCTCATCGTAGTCAACTCCTTGAATTTGTCGAAACCCCTTTGCGACAAGTCGAGCTTTATAGACGGTCACATTACCATCAGCATCAGTTTTCCTTTTGAAAATCCATTTGTTCTCCACGGCCTTTCGGTCGTGAGGTAATTCCACCAAGTTCCAAACTTGATTTTCATACATGGATTCCATCTCGGATTTCATGGCTTCTAACCATTTGTTGGAATCCGGCTCATCATCGCTTCTTCATACGTCGCAGGGTCATCATTTTCATCAACCATGAAATTCATGACAGATTTCCGTCTGAGCCGGGCTGCAGCGTCTGCTTGACCTGCGAGGTTCGGTAGTACTCTCTTTTGGAGTTTCATGATCATTATCATTAGTTCCCTCTTCAACAGGTGGAGCCAACTCCGGAACAACTTCCGGCGCTGCGCTACTCGCCATACTTTGAAGAGAAGGTTCCACAACCTCTTCGAGTTCTACCTTCCGACTACTCACACCTTTCGCGAGAAACTCTTTCTCTAGAAAGGATCCATTCTTGGCAACAAAAACCTTGCCCTCGGATCTGTGATAGAAGGAATACCCAATAGTTTCTTTAGGGTATCCTATGAAGACGCATTTTTCCGCTTTGGGTTCGAGTTTATCCGGTTGAAGTTTCTTCACATAAACATCGCATCCCCAAACTTTAAGAAATGATAGCTTAGGTTTGTTTCCAAACCACAATTCATACGGTGTCTTTTCAACGGATTTAGATGGTGCCCGACTTAAAGTGAATGCAGCAGTTTCTAGTGCATAACCGCAAAATGACAACGGCAAGTCCGTCAGAGACATCATAGATCGAACCATATCTAATAAAGTACGATTACGACGTTCGACACACCATTTCATTGTGGTGTTCGGCAGTGTGAGTTGTGAAACAATTCCACACTCTTTCATGTGAGTGCTAAACTCGTAACTTAGATACTCACCTCCACGGTCGGACCGTAGAAATTTGATCTTTCTATTACGATGATTTTCCACTTCATTCTGAAATTCCTTGAACTTTTCAAAGGTTTCAGACTTGTGTTTCATCAAGTAGATATAATCGTATCTACTCAAATCATCCGTGAAAGTAACAAAATAACGATATCCACCTCGCGCCGACACACTCATTGGACCACATACATCAGAATGTATGATTTCCAATAAATTTGTCGCCCGTTCCTTTGAACCGGAAAACGACGTTCTAGTCATCTTGCCCATAAGGCATGGCTCACATGTATCAAATGATTCATAATCAAGTGATTCCAAAAGTCCATCCGAATGGAGCTTCTTCATGCGTTTAACGCCAATATGACCTAGACGGCGGTACACATATATGCGGATATATCATCATTAAGTTTAATCCTTTTAGCATCAACATTATGAATATGTGTAACATTATCATCGAGATCTAATAGAAATAAACCATTCATCATCGGTGCATGACCATAAAAGATTTCATTCATATAAATGGAACAACCATTGTTCTCGGATTTAAATGAATAATCACTTCGCATCAAACACGATCCAGATACAATGTTCATGCTCAGTGCAGGCACCAGATAACATTTATTCAAGTTTATAACTAATCCCGAAGGTAAGTGGAGAGGCAGCGTTCCGACGGCGATCACATCAACGCTTGATCCATTTCCGACACGCATCTTGACCTCACCCCTTGCTAGCGGTCGCATGTTCCGTAGCCCCTGATTCGAGTTACAAATATTAGCAACTGAACCGGTATCAAATACCTAGGTGCTACTGCGAGTACTAGTCAAGTACACATCAATAACATGTATATCATATATACCTTTGTTTGCCTTGCCGGCCTTCTTGTCTGCCAGATACTTGGGGCGATGCCTGATGGCGATCCCCTTACAATAGTAGCACTCGAATCGACTTAGGTCCAACTCGGGTTTTTTCAGCTGCAACAGCTTGCCGCCTTACTTCCTTCCGCTTTTCCCTTCTTGTCTTTCTTGAAACCAGTGTTCCTATTGATCATCAACACTTGATGTTCCTTTTGATCTCCACTTCTCGCTTTTAAGCATTGACAAGCTAGGGAGAGACTTCTTCATGCCTTGCATATTATAGTTCATCACGAAGCTCTTATAGCTAGGTGGCAGAGACTGCAGAACACGATGGATGCCTAAGTCATTGGGAATCGATATTCCCAAGGACACAAGCTTATCGGCGTAACCCGACATCTTGAGTACATGCTCACTAACGGAGTTGTGCTCTTCCATCATGCAGCTAAAGAACTTTTCGAGCGTTGTAGCTTTCTCTGCAGATGTGTGTCGAAAATCATTTTCAACTCACCCATTGTATCAAATGCATTGCCGTTTTCGAAACGCTTTCGAAGTTCCGGCTCTAGCCCATACAATATGCCGCAATGAACTAAGTTGTGGTCCTCCTGAAGAGTCTGATAGACATTCTTCTCCTCGTCAGGGGCATCATCTAACGGCACTTCTAGCACATATTGCTTTGTGCAGCAGAGAGGAGAATCCTCAAATTCATGGCCCATTCGGTAAAGTTGCTACCGTTCGTTGCTAGTTTCTCTTTCTCCATGAACACATTGAAATTAAAAGCAGGTGGTGCCATCTACAACAGAATTTGTAAAGTTTAGACTAAGTGTATGATAGATTGAGTTCAACTAATCTATATTACGAATGAACTCCCACTCAAAAACGACATCCCTCGTGCCTTTTTGGTGATTACATGAATCAAATCCACTACACCAAGTCCGATCATCACGTGACTCGGTATAGCTTCAAAGGCGATCATCAAATGGGCATCATATCAACTATATGACTCATGCTTAACCTTTCGGTCCGTGTTCCGAGGCCATGTCTGTACATGCTAGGCTCACCAAGTTAGAACCTTAGTATTCGCGTGTGTAACTGTTTTACACCCGAAATAGGGTCGTGGATCCAAGAACACCCGATCATCACGTGATGTCTTGGAGCGACGAAAACATAATCGGTGCATACTAAAGGAAGAACGCATTCTTATCTTGATATTTAAATGAGGGATCATCTTATTATGCTAATAAAGCGCTAAACAAGCAATATAAGATGCTATCAAACATCATATGTTTATTAGTGAAATTATATGGTTCCCGTAGATGATCTCTATCATGTGCATCGTGGTATGATCACTATCATACCTATATGTGTAAATCCAAGGTCTATGGATTTTACACGCTATGTGTGTTGTAAGAGTATCATCTCATACTTCTACTTACAACACTACCATATCATAACACTATCTCAACAACAATCTAAACTAGACGCCTCTAATTTATCCATTGCAAGTTTTACGTGGCTTAGGGCTTTCGAGATAGAACCGTTCTTACCTACGAACATGAACCACAACGAGGATAATCAAATTGTTGACAACTCGCTTGCAAAATAGATATTGACTATAGTAGGAGAGATAGACACCCGCTAGCCACTTATGCAAACTAGTTGCATGTCAAGCGTGGAACAGGTCTCATGTGCGAGGACATGTAAAGTTTGTCCGGGCCGCTTCATCCCACAATGCCACCAATATCCAAAATTACAACAAAGGAGCAACAAAATGATCATCATCGCCCACATACTCATATGTGTACTACCTGCAGTAAAGTATCTACGCATAGATCCGGCTCGATACCCAGTAGGGTTCGCAAGATAGAAAAACAAAATTTTCCTACGATGTGAACTATATACCAAGATCTATCTACTAGATACAAACAACGGGGATGTATATCCGTAGAGAACATACCCTTGAAGACCGACAAAGCTTAACGAGTTCAACTCGTGGTTGATGTAGACGATCTCTTGCCGATCTCAAGATCGAGAGGAAGTCCTAGCGCCGCAAATCAGCAGCGCATCCGTTCTCACACACACGTTCGAGGCACGAGCAACCTCCGCCTCCTCGCTCCGATGCAGGAAGCACAACTCTTTCTTGCGAATAGCCACCGGGAACATGTATCTCGCTAGTCCGAGACCATGGGGGATAAATTCTAGAGGGGGAGAGAGATCCTTCACGAGGAGGTGTGTGAGACAAGTGAGGAGGGGGGCTCCTTTTATAGGAGGAGGGGGGAACCCCTCCCCTCTTCATGTGGGTGGACACTCCACTCACAAATCTCCTTTAAATTCCCTCCACTCAAAAGTCCACTCAAATTCCCATTAAATTTCCACCAAATTTAATGCAAACTCTCATTAAATAAAACTCTTTTATTTTATTCAGAATTTTGTCAATTACTTTAATGACAAACATTCACAAATAACCCCTTGCTAGAATTCTATTTCACATGCATAACCACTTTATGCAATTTCACCCGAAAACCTGTTTCGGTATCTAGTGAAATAAATTCGTGCGCTTGTTCATTCTTTCGGCATGAAACATTTGCTCCAATTGGATGTCGGTGTCTCTTAAGTGTGTCACCCTACGGTTCGTGAATTGTCGTGGTGGTGGCACGGCAGATGCCATGGGTAGGCTAAAGTTCGGGGCCAATGGATGCTAGTGGGATCTGGGGAGGGAAGATGCAACTGTTTCTACACTCAAGCTGCCAAAGTGATGAACTTTATTTCTCTCTTAGTGGATTAGAAATGCTCCTTGAGCTGTATACAGTGTGACAAGACGAATCTCCCCAGCCTAACGGTGCCCAAAGAGTCGATCCCTCCCTTAGGGTCCAAACCTCTCCTTATAAAGGGGTCCCTTGGGTGCCCTTAGGGCTGACGAGGCAAGCATATTCGTGGAATATGCTTGTCCCAATATAGTAGTTCGGCGGCCTCCTTTCCTTGTCGCCCTCCTAATGACGGCAAGGTTCCAGTGGCCCCCTCCTGCATGCCTCGGGCTCCAGGACTGTCACCTCCGTGACCTCCTTGTGCCCCTCTGACGCTGTGCATCCTTGTCTCTTGTGCTTGGCCTTGTTCTGATTCCCTCTAGCCTGCAGCTATAGTTTGACCTTGGGCTTCTCCTTCTCCTGCAAGCTTCGTATAACTCGGCCCTACTTTGTGTTACTCGGCTCGTTCCTCACCTGCCTGAAGATCATCTGGGTAACCCGGCCGATTCTCTCATTAACTCGGCCGGGTAACCACTTGATACATATACATGGGCTTCTTGCCTCCGTTCATCGGCCGACATATCCATGATTCGGCCGACCTAGGCCGTAGCTCGGAAACCAGACGGGACAAGATGCTGTCTTTCCCGTCTCGACCTACCCGAGGTTAACCCCGACATTAGTCCCCGGTTGGTGGCCTCACAATAGCTTTGGCCGGGTTATATCAGCTTCATCACTTTCTTCATCTTGTTTCCGAGCTATGGCCTCGTCCGAGGTTCCTCGTTCCTTCCTCGACGCCACGCCCCACGTGTCACCCCATCATTGTTCTTCTAGTTTTTAGGTCCTTCTACGTTGCTTATCGACAAGCTACGTGAACCACCGCCGCGCCGCCACGCGACGCCTCGTGTGCCGCTCCCCTTGGGATTGTAACAACCTTTCTTCGTCTGTTTCCGTTGGTGGGGCTCCACTCACCGTCGTGCGTTCGCGCTGTTCCCACGATCTACACGGGTAACTGCCACACCCACGATCCCACTCCCCTGTTCATGGCTTGACTATAAAGGGGGAAACGCGCCCGCAGGATTCACCTTTCCCCTTATCGCTCGCCTCCGTTCTCCTTCTTCCTTTCGCCTGCGTGTTCTATTGCCGCTCCGCCGCCGCTCGTCAGCCAGAGCCTCCGCCGGCGAGGATTCCGCCGCGTCGTTTACGCCTTTCTCGCTCAAGGCTCAAGGCTGTGTGGCCACGGTGAGTCCTCTCGACCATCTTGCCTGATCTTGTCCTAGATCCATCTGCTGCTGCGTTTCGGGCGACGGTTCCTCCGCTCTTCGCCATTGTCTTCGCAAAGTTCCGACGGGCCTTGCAGCTCTAAGCTCCCTCCGCCAGTTTTTCCTCCGGCGATCTCTCCGGCGCCTATGTCTAGTTCGTTAGCGGCGCTCTTGTTGAGGACGCGACGCTGGCTCCGGGCCTGAGCGAGGCTCGTGGCAGGGCTCTTCAGTCACGCGCCGTGAGATTGAGTGGCTCATCCGAACTCGACAGATTCCCGCCGAGGTTTCCTGCCGTTTACCCGGCAGCGAATCCTCTCCAGTTATCAGAGAGGGCGAGTATGTGGTTTTCATGTCTCACTTCGCCCGCGGCTTCGGTCTCCCTCTTAGTGATTTCGCTAGAGAATTCCTCGACATTTCGCCTTCAGCATCACCTTCTGCGAACGCCATAGCTTCTCTTCGCTTTCATCTCCGCCGAGTGTTACTTCGCCGATGGCGTCACGGGCATGTCTGGTCGGTTCTTCCAGATCCGCTCCAACGTTGTTCCCGACAAATCTCGTGATCCTTCCGAGAAGTTGCTTACCCAATGTGGGCGTCTATTACACCCTGAGGAAATCCGTGTTCCCCCGTGTCACTGGGTTGGAGTCATGCAAGAAGTGGCACAAGTCATTCTTCTATGTCAAGAACAGAGGGGCGGAAGACAAGATTCGGCTCCCTCCATTCTCGATTGGCCCACCTTCCAAAGTGAACTGGCTCTATAATCCGAGGAAAACTCACGCCTTGGCCGAGGCCTTCGAGATTCGGCTAAAAGAGTTGATCCGGCCGGTTGCGGCGAAGACCGATGGCAACTTTTATTAGTAGCGGATCTGCTTCTTCCAAAGAATGGACCCACAAGCTATGCTACATGAGTGGTCCTCTTGACCCTAACCGAGTCTCGACCGTGGAGCTGGATAATTACCTTATTCATAAGCGCGTCCGAGCTATCTTCAAGACTGAGATGCCTGAGGATTGGTCTTGGGGGTTAAAACCATTCACCCGTGACCGTCCGCCTCCCGAGGTAAGCCTAATCTCCTTTACTCTATTATTCCACAGTTTTTAGAGACTGGTTTACATGATTTTCTTTCTCCTTGTCTTGCAGAGGTTCGCAGAGCAGAAGAACGAGGACGCCGAAGTTCTGCATCTCCCTTGGCCCGCGGACAGGAGTACCCCGGATACTGGCGAGCCGGACTCCGAGGAGTTCGTCCCTAAGTCGGATCCTGCCTCGAGCTCATGCAAAACTTCAGCGCAAGAGGAGGAAGGTGATTCGGACGAGGTCCAAATTCTTGAGGTAGTTGCCGCCATGCCTATTTCTTATGCATTTCCGGCTTCTACTTTCCCAGCTAATCCGGCCGGTCAGGTTCACGACGCCGAACCTATTGCTTCCCGGCCTCCCGTTACCTCGGGGAAGCGCGGGGCTCCTGCTAGTGCCTCGGAGGCGGTTCCTAAGAAGCGAATAAAGAAATCCGCTCCGAACCCTCCCAGGCGCAAGACTATGCCCGGGGTCGCTGGGTAAGTTCTTTTGCCTATATTTCTTGTTTCTCTCTTTCTGTTTCTCATACTAACGAATCTTCTTTCTTATTTTTGCAGCGCTCCTCTGTCTGTTAAACCCGGCGGTCCTAGCATGACTAGCCGTCCGATTCGGCCGCCATCTCCTCCTCCCGCTGATGACACTAGGATTCCTAGTCCTATTCGTCCTGCTTCTCCCCCAGCTCCGAATACGTCACCTGTTCGTCGCGATGTCCCTGAGACTTCTTCCATTGACCTGGATCCGATCCGGCCCTCCGAAGTTTTCGTTGAGCCTGCCGTCCCTTCTATGGGCCCCAGCGCTACTACTGAGCCTCCATCTACTCCGGCAGTTTCTACGGTCATCCCGACCTCGGCCGAAAAGGTCGTTGCCCCGACGCCCTCTACGACCTTATCCTCCGCTGCTCCTAAGGACTTCGTCCCCACTTCGGAGGCGCAACTTCCTGCTGATGCCTCTTCTAAGGCGAAAAGAGCTATTGCCGTCAAGACTTCTTCTCAGAAAGGTCTTGCCGGCTCTTCTCAGCCGAGTATTGCTGACGTGCTGCGTAAGGGAGCTGCACCTGCCAAAGTCCCTGTTACCTCAGCCACCAGCCGACTTGCTCTTCATAAGAGCCTGCGATCGCTGTGGACCGCCTGCCGGGTAAAGTTTTAACTCGGACAGCTAGCGGAACAGCCTTGAGCGCCGGGTTGAGTATGCCAATAATCGGAATGTTGATCAGTTTGAGGGTAATCCAACCAACCAACCTTTCCATTTTCGACATCACGCCGTTTGACTGACCATGCCCAGTTCATCATTGATACCAACAAGATGAATGCGGTAATTGTTTTATCTCTAAGTCTTAAATTATTCTCCAGATGTTACCATATTCTCTAGTCCCCGAAACTTGCAAGGAAATAACTTGTTGTATGCTTGGAAGTTTGACTTAAATTTATTTCTAAGGTTCGTTAGTCCGGCCATCTAGTTCGTAGTTTATTCGGACTTGGTTTAGCTTTGAATATCCATCCACCTAGAGCCGAGTTAAGTCTTGCTTGACTCGGATCTAATTTTAGCTTTGAATATCCGGCGACCTAGATCTGAATTAAGCTTCGTTTGATTTGGATCTAATTTAGCTTTGAATATCCAGCCATCTAGATCTGAGTTAACTCTTGCTTGACTCGGATCTGGTTTAGCTTTGAATATCCAGCCACCTAGATCTGAGTCAAGTCCTTCTTGACTCAGATATGGTATAGCTTTGAATATCCAGCCACCTAGAGCCGAATTAAGCTTTGCTTGATTCGGATCTAGTTTAGCTTTGAATATCCAGCCACCTAGATCTGAGTTAAGTCCTTCTTGACTCGGATTTGATATAGCTTTGAATATCCAGCCACCTAGAGCCGAATTAAGCTTTGCTTGATTCGGATCTAGTTTAGCTGTGAATATCCAGCCACCTAGATCTGAGTTAAGTCCTTCTTGACTCGGATTTGATATAGCTTTGAATATCCAGCCACCTAGAGCCGAATTAAGCTTTGCTTGATTCGGATCTAGTTTAGCTTTGAATATCCAGCCACCTAGAGCCGATTTAAGTTTTGCTTGATTCGGATCTAATTTAGCTTTGAATATCCAACCACCTAGATCTGAGTTAAGTCCTTCTTGACTCGGATTTGGTATAGCTTTGAATATCCAGTCACCTAGAGCCGAATTAAGCTTTGCTTGATTCGGATCTAATGTAGCTTTTACTTATTGTTTTATCATTTTGCCTCATTACTCAGGTTGCACATGACCGATGGACCGCCGAGTTCCAGAGGTTGCTTTTTTCGCACCGCAAGCTGGAAGAGAAGTACGAGAAAGTTCTGCCCATGGCAAAGAAGGCCGGTATGTCGATAGTTCCTTTTCCTTACTCCCAACTTTCTCATGTATTCGTCCGCGGAATGCCGGCTTACTTCTTGTTGAATAGGTAACATCAATAACCTCAATATCCGCCTTGAAAAGAAGATCAAGAACTTGGAAGGTTAGTTTCCTTTCTATTTTACTCCTTCTCCTTTTGATATCTATGCTAAGTTTCCTTATTGCGTTTGGCTGTGGTAAAGCCGAGTTGCAAGACTTTGCAGTGTCGCAACAAGATTGCGTGCCCATGCCTGACGTGATGCTGCATTTTTTAGAACAAAGCGCAGTTCATTCGGCGCAATTACAGGAAAAAGATGATGAGATAGCTCGCCTGAGATCCGAGGTGAATACCATCAAGCTCTCTCAGAAGTCCGAGCTAGAAAAGGTCGACCAAGAATTTTCCGAGGAAAAGAATCGGCTGACTCTGGATCTACAGAAGAACAAAGAACTCCTCGAAGCTGCCGAACTTAAAACCCGCGGTTTGAGCGAGGAAATTGCTCGTTTCGAGAAGAGTATAGCTGATTCGGCCAAAGACCTTCAGATAATGATGAGCTATATTCATCGTAAGTTATTTGGCATGGCCGAACTATATTTTTTCTTTGTCGTCCCTGCTACCCTTTGACATGTCCATGTTTTGCGCAGATCACTTCCCCGAGGCCAAACCCGTGAGTTCTAAAGCTGTTCTTGCAGCTACCGAGGTGAATCGGTTGTCGTTGACTTCAATATTCGATGGAGGATTACTTGGTTGTCAGTGCCGCAGCTTGGTCCGATGAAAATTATGGGCCGGATTTGGTGCGAGCCGCTATCCGAGCTACCATGTACTCGCCGAATACCTCGTGGACTCGATATCAACGAAGTCAAGTTATTGGTGACAGGCTGATGGCATCCGAGAGGCGCTTGAGTCTTTGAGAGAATCTGCTGGGCGTGCCGGTGCCGACATGGCCCTTACTGTAATCATGTCATGTTATGAAGACATCTCTCTTGACATTCTGAGGAATTTGTGCACTGGCTCCCGCTGGGTTGAAGATCCCACCTTTGTTGCTCTTCGGCAAGCTCGGGCTTTCCAGCTCGTCGTGTACGCCGACGTGCACACTTGGAATGAAGGGCCGAGTTTTCTCCCAGATCCGGATCAGGAGGTCGCGGCTGAGGGTGCTTCGGGTGATGATTCAGCTGAGCATGGGGAAGGTGAAGATGATTCGGCCACATCCGATAGCTCCAGCTCAAGCTCGGATAGCAACGGTGATGCGCGGTCCTCCTCCAAAGGCACCGGGCATTCTACCGCACGTACTGACGCTCCTGAACAACCCCGGGCTACCGCCGAAGTTGCACCTGGGTCGGCGGAGGGCGAGGCGACCTCAGTCGAAGTTCCTCCTACTTCGGAGTGCCCCGCACCTGAGCAAGTAGCTGCCCCTCCAACGAACAACGCCTAGGTTATTTGCGATCCCTGGTATGCCGGGCGTATAATGTAGACGAAAAATTTGTCAACTCGTTGTATGATTTGAATTTCTTTTGCTATGTATTGTTGAGATTCTTGGTTAAGTGGATGCTCGTCCGAATTCTTGCCTTGCTGGCTCGTAATTTCTTGATCTTTTAGGGCTTAACTTTGCCGTTATTTTGATGATCTTATCCAGGCATTAGCGCTGAATATCTACGCTATTGACCTGTTTTGAACATAAGTTAACTATCCTGCTAGGAAGCAAGCAACAATCGCTGGATCGTTGTTCTTATCGTCCAAACTCCCTTATATAAATCAAGTTTCGGAGGTAGTATAAACTGATATGATTATGCTCAAAGATAAGTTTGAGGTATCATACGGTAGTCCCCGAGTCGCTGCTTTAGATGCCGAAGTTTAAGTGTCAATACGAAATTGACATATCATATGATAGTCCCCGAGTCATTGCTCTGGGCACCGAGGTTCATATTAGTAACATGAAAGGAATACAACATACGACAGTCTCCGAGTCACTGCTCTGGTCGCCAATGTTCAAGTATGTAACGCGAAAGAAATAAATATACCATATGGCAGTCCCCGAGTCATTGCTCTGGGTGCTGAGGTTCAAACATATAATACGAAATAATCATTACATATGGCAGTCCCCGAGTAACTGCTCTGGGTGCCGAGGTTCAAACATCTAACATGAAATAACATAACATATGGCAGTCCCCGAGTAACTGCTCTGGGTGCCGAGGTTTTAATACATGATATGAAATAAATATATCCTACGGCAGTCCCCGACTCACTGCTCTGGGTGCCGAGATTCAAATACATCATTGGATTTTGACCTTGAGATATAACGCTACGAGTAAAATGGCCGAAGTAAAGCCACATTCCAGGGTCGCTTCGTTTCTTCACCAGCTTTGTCTGCCTTGTTCTCTCCAGGGGACTGAGCATCGATCAGATAATATGCATCGTTGTGCAATGCTTTGCTCACGATTAATGGTCCTTCCCATGGGGGTGATAATTTGTGCATGCCGGCCGTGCGTTGCACCAACCGGAGGACCAAATCTCCTTCTTTGAATACTCTTGGATTCACTTTCTTGTTGTGATACCGCCGTAAGTTCTGTTGATAAATGGCCGACCGTGATAATGTCAACTCTCTGGCTTCTTCCAACAGGTCTACGGCATCTTGCCGAGCTATTTCATTTGTCTCTGAGGTTGTGTACTGAGAAACTCTTGGCGAGTCATATATTATGTCGGCTGGGAGTACGGCCTCTGCCCCGTATACTAGAAAGAATGGAGTGTAACCTGTTGATCTATTCGGAATAGTCCGAAGGCTCCATAACACGGCTGGGATTTCTTCGATCCAACATCCTGCCGACCGTTGCAAAGGTTCAACAAGTCGTGGTTTTATTCCTGATAACACCAGTCCATTAGACCTTTCAACTTGTCCATTGGATGCTGGGTGGGCCACCGAGGCAATATCTAGTCTTATGTGCTTCTCTTGGCAAAATCTAGCGAAGGCTCCTTCTGCAAAGTTTGTGCCATTATCCGTAATAATGCTATGTGGGTACCCGTATCTCAAGATGATATCCTTGAGAAATTTCACCTTTGGTGCCCATCACACTTTTTGATTGGTTTTACTTCAATCCACTTGGTGAACTTGTCTACCATAACCAACATGTGGGTCATTCCTCCTCGCCGCTTGAATGGTCCCACCATGTCTAAACCCCATACGTAAAATGGCCAAGTGATGGGTATTGTTTTTAACTCGGCCGACGGCATATGTATTCTGGTTGCGTATCTCTGACACCCATTGCACTTCTTAACTAATTCTTCTGCCTCTTTTAACGCCGTTGGCCAGTAAAATCCATGCCTAAATGCCTTGGCTACTAAAGCGCGAGATGAGGCATGGTGCCCACATTCTCCTTGGTGTATGTCTAGAAGGATTTCCTGACCTTCTGTGGAACTCACGCACTTCTGCAATATGTTTGTTACGCTTCTCTTATATAACTCATTGTTTATGATTGTATAGGCTTTTGCTCTTCTTATGGTTTGTCTAGATAATAACTCATTACTTGGCAACATCGCATCTTTTAGGTAAGAAAATATGGGTTGCGCCCATATCGGTGTTACTCTTTCTGTAGTGATCTCACTGTCTATCTCCATGTTTTATGCCGACGTACATACCTCGGATCTCTCCATGATTGTTATTACCTCGGCTGTCCCCCTCTTTAGGGGTTCCGAATCTTTCTGCGGATCTACCTCCATTGGCGTGTGATTTTCTGCAGAACTTGCTGGGATAAAGATTGATTCGGATTCGGGTGATGGGTTTATTGATGGTTTCCTGAGGTGCTCCAGGGCAATACCTGGCGGAATTGACTGCCGGGTTGATCCTAATTTTGACAATGTGTCGCCAGTCATTTTCTCGCTCGTGGTATGTGGTGGAATTCACATCCTTCAAAGTATCCACCGATCTTTTGCACATGGAATCAGATAAAGCCATATTAGCATCTAATGCGTCAACCGCTCGATACTTGTCATTACTAGATCTGAGTCACCGTAGCATAGGATTCAGCGTATACCAATTTCTTTTGCCACTTTTAATCCATGGACTAGTGCTTCATATTCAGCTACATTGTTGGACGTAGCAAAATGTATTTGCAGTACATATTTCAATTGATATTTTTTAGGCGAGGTTAGCACTATTCCTGCTCCCAAACCGTTCCTTAGTTTGGAACCATCAAAATGCATTGTCCAGTAATTTGGATCTGGCAATGGTGGCTCATATTGCACCTCGCCCGATTTACGAGAAAGTCGGCGACAGCCTGAGATTTGATTGCATCTCTTCTATCAAATTGTGGAGCATACGGTGATAACTCGATCGCCCATTTTGCTATTCGGCCACTTGCATCTTTGTTGTTCAATATGTCGGCTATGGGTGCCTCACAGATTACTTTGATGGGGTGCTCTTCAAAGTAATGCTTAAGCTTTTTTGCCGACATATATACTCCATAAGCCATCTTCTGATAGTGCGGATAATTCTGCTTTGAAGTGGATAATACTTCACTTAGATAATATACTGGCCTCTGAACTGACTTACCATCTTCAAGTCGTTCCACTACAACCACAAGATTAACTACTCGATTGGTAGCCGCTACATAGAGTAGCATAGGTTCTTTCGATAATGGAGAAGCTAAAATGGGTGCCGTAATTAGCATCTTTTTCAACTCATGAAATGCAAGGTCACTGGGAGTCCAATGAATTTGTCCGACTTTCTCATCACCGATAAAGTGGCGGTTTTTCTCCTAGCCGACATACAAATCGACTAAGCGAGGCCAGGCAGCCCGTGAATTTTTGTACATCGTTCAAACATCTCGGCAATTCCATTCTTTCTATTGCTCTTATCTTCGTTGGATTAGCCTCAATACCTCGGCTGGACACAAGGAAACCGAGTAGTTTTCCGCCGCACGCCAAATGTGCATTTCTCTGGTTAAGTTTCATTCGAACCTTCTCGTGTTCGCGAAAGTTTGTCAGATATCTTCTAGCAAGGTTTTGCTCTTAGTTTTGATGACTACGTCATCCACATACACTTGTACATTTTTTCCTATCTGATCATGTAGGCATTTTTGCATGCATCTTTGATATGTTGCTCCTGCATTTCGCAGGCCGAATGGCATTGTGCGATAACAATAAGCCCCGTACGGGGTAATAAATGCAGTCTTTATTTGATCGGCCGGATTTAACGGTATCTGGTGGAAACCAGAATACGCGTCTACAAATGATAACAGCTCACAGCCAGCGGTCGAGTCAATGACTTGGTCTATTCTAGGTAATGGAAAAGGATCTTTCGGACACGCCTTGTTCAGGTTAGTGTAGTCGATACACATTCGCCACACAATGGCTACATTGGGGTCATCTTTTTTCTTTTCTACTAGCACCGGATTTGATAACCAATCCGGATATAGCACCTCCATGATGAACCCGCAGCGAGCCGAGCTATTTCATCCCCTATTACTTTTCTCCTGTCTTCGGCGGCGCGGAGAGGTTGCTTCACCGCCTTGCTCGGCCCGACGTTTAAAGAGTGCTTAGCCAACTCCTCGAACACCTTGCGATCTTGAGTTGACCATGCAAATATGTCCCGATTCTCACGGAGGAAGTTGGTGAGCCTTCCTATTTAGCGCCAAGGCCTGCACCAATAGTAACAAGGCGCTCGGGAATTGCTCATCAATCTGAAATTTCTTTGTCTCTTTGGTTGGCTGAAAAGAAACACCGCCATGAGGGTTGGCGGTGCGGCATGCTCAATCAGGCCGACCGAGCGAGGGCTGCTACCTCTGAATCCTTTCTTTTCTCTTGCTATAACCAATGACTCGCCAATTTGACCCGGCCAAGCACTCCATTGACTTCTTGTAGTCCTCGAATCTATCACCCCTTGTGGTCCGGGTAACTTCATCTTTAGATAACTTATATGACAGCTGCTCATAAATTTGGCCAGTGCGGGCCGTCCGAGTAGAGCATGATAACAACTTTCCAGATCCACCACTTCAAATTCTAAGTTTTCTGCTCTGCAGTTATCTCTTGTACCGAATAATACGTCCACTCGGACTTTACCGATGGGCTCACATGAAAGCCCTGGCACTATCCCATGGAAAGTTGTCCTCGTGGACTGCAGCATATTCTGCGATATTCCGAGTTTATGCATGGTATCTTTGTACATGATGTTGATACTGCTCCCATTGTCGATGAGTACCTTTGAAAATTTTACATTGATGCTTGGTCCAACAAACGTCGGATCCAACACAAGTGCATATGATCCTGGACTCGGCATTATTCTGGGGTGGTCTTTCATGCTCCAGGTCACCTCCTGATCAGACCATGGCTGGTATCTTGGCACTGCCGGCACAACTGCATTCACTTCCATATGCCGGCGCTGCACACTTTGCTTGTCCTGCTGTTCTGTTGTGAACACACAATAAGACTGGTGATGTTCCCTGTAATGATTACGTCCAATATTTGCCGGATTCATCCTTCCGTCCTGGCCCTGGTGCATTACCTGGTGCACTGCATCCCTCCGATCCGAGTTATCGTACCTAGGGGGAGGGGGCGGTAGCATCAGTTGCTGAGTATTTGCTCCAGTTAATTGCGGCTGATGCTGCTGTTGCACCTGATGGGGAGCCTGAACTCCCGCTGGGTTCCCCATCGCATTTTTCATCCAGGCGCATTGCCGGGTTGTATGATTGGCTGGTCTGGATGGGTTAGATGTGTGAAATTTGCACGGCTGATCTAACATGGATTCGAACGTATACTTCGGCTTCTCTTGCCATTGCTTCTTTTGCTCTGGGGTCCATTGCCTTTTTCCCTCATTTCTTGATGTCCACTGTTGAGGTCCATTTTTCTGTCGTTGAGTTGCTCCGTGACTGGCCGATCTTGTGCTACAACGCCACCTGGGCCGAATTATATCTATAATCCGACCTCTCCTCTCTTCTTCTTCCCCTGAAATCACGCCTGGATGACCCGGCCAATTCTCTCGCGTACTGGTCCTGTTGCTCACGATGATCTGCCGACATTAACTCCGGTTGGGTTGGGTCACCCAATGCATAGGAGTCTGCTATTCTGATAGTTTCTGCCAGTGTGGTTGGCATATCTCTTTGCAGGCGTTGCCACAACACGCTGGCATAACGGCAGCCTTGCGCGAACCAAGCGATTGCTTGCGATTCGATAACTCCTCACATGAGTTTCTCGGTTACACCATCGTGTTAAAACTCTCTATCCGTTTCATTCGCCTCTGCTGCACATGGCTAGCTGTTGTGGTCTATTTGGTCTTTTGTATGTGCTGGTAAAGTTGCTAACGAACATTTCTTCGAAATCTAACCAGCAGTTGATACTGCCAGCTGGTTGATTATTCAACCATACCCTGGCTGGTCCTTCCAACATCTGTGGGACATACCACGCCCATCTTAGGTTGCCACCCGCTATCTTCACAGCGGTGGCATAATCAATCAACCAGTCTTGTGGCTTGGTACTTCCATTGTACGTTTTTGTGCCTCTTGCCAACTGAAAATTCGGCACTGGTGGTTCGCCCATGATCCGTGGTCCAAAACATGTCGGACCCGGTGGACCTTGCTCTTCCAACAGCTCGGACCGGTATAGCCGATCCAACTTTACTCTTGCATCATTTGCTGGCAAATCTCTGTACAGGATTCTATCCTGCATCCCATAGTGATTGTTTCCACCCTGGTTTGCGTATTCTACCTCGGAATATCCATCATTATACCTTTCATTCATCTGATTGTGGCGAGCTGGCCTCACTTCTCTTTCCTGCCGAGGCTCATGTCTTGGTTGCGGGTTGGGCGGCACTTCTCTCCTTACTTCGACGGGTTTGGTTTTCATGATTGTCTCTTGCGGTTCTCTCTGCGAGCCCCCCATTACCTCGGCCGCCCTTTTCCATACGGCCGTGGTTTCTCTCCCCACTATTACCTCGGCTTGCATTGCCTCTGTTCTCATTTGCCTTTCCAGCTATTGCCGGGTCATATGGAACAATTTGCTTGTTCCTCTTCCCTGAGGTTACTTTCTCTTTTCTAGCGTTGTTTCGGTGAAGATGTCATTGCAGATAAAGTGTGCCCTGCCGAATGAACCATCCGTGAAGCCCCTGGTCTTGCCGGGTTAGCTCTGAGCATTTCCTCATTTTGCTGGTTCGCGATGCGCACCAGCTCATTCACTCTTTCTTGTTGTTTCTGCCGAGCTTCCCCTGTTAACCCCTCTAATTCCAATGTTGCGGCATTTGCCGCTCTCAGGTTTTTCGCCGGGGTACTGTACCTCGGCAAACCCAAATCACCTGATTCGGCTCTGTGAGCCTCATGCTCTTTGTTAATGTCATTCATGAGGTTCTTCCCTCTTAATCTTAGTTCGTCCACCCGTTCGGGTGCGATATCAAGCTTATTAGCTTTTGCATATTCTCTCAGGGTCCTGTTCAAGGATTTCCTTGGTGACACTTTTTTGGCCTCTACCAGCACCTTTTGCCTGGTTTCCTCTAACTCTGCCTGAGCATTTGCCGGATCAAGTATCGGCGCTACAGGTGTGGTTAAGTTTTCTATAGTTGCCTGAAGAATGTTCTCTGGTCTCTCCAGAGGTGGCCCTCTCACTCTTGGTGCCTTTGGGGTGGTGTCATGCAGCTCGGCCGGGTTTGTCACTGGCGGAATTACCTCGGCTATTTGCAGTGTGATCTGCTTGGGCGGACCCTGTGCGCCTGCGGCGGGTTCTCTGCTTGACCCGGCTAATGCTGCTCCCGCTTGAGCTCCTGCTGCGACCATCACCTCGACGCTGCCTGCAAGATGCTCTCCTGATGGACAGCTCGCCGCGCTTCGAGGTGGTTCTCCTGCAACAACAACCTGGTGAGGATAAATGTCGGTGATGTCGACGCCGACGTAGACCCTGTGCTCGCCCAGGCCGATGAAGATCCCGTTGCACGGGGGAGTTTTCCGGCTCCTGCATTGTCTCTGACATAGTCACAGAGACCAAATCTCTGGACCAAGACAGAAACAACGCGCTCGCCGGTGTTGATGAAGTTTCCCGTCCGGATCACAACTCCAGCTAGCACCGCTGCTGGCCCCACGGTGGGCGCCAACTGTCGTGGTGGTGGCACGGCAGATGCCATGGGTAGGCTAAAGTTCGGGGCCAATGGATGCTAGTGGGATCTGGGGAGGGAAGATGCAACTGTTTCTACACTCAAGCTGCCAAAGTGATGAACTTTATTTCTCTCTTAGTGGATTACAAATGCTCCTTGAGCTGTATACAGCAGACAAGAAGAATCTCCCAGCCTAACGGTGCTCAAAGAGTCGATCCTCCCTTAGGGTCCAAACCTCTCCTTATAAAGGGGTCCCTTGGGTGCCCTTAGGTCGACGAGGCAAGCATATTCGTGGAATATGCTTGTCCCAATATAGTAGTTCGCGGCCTCCTTTCCTGTCGCCTCCTAATGACGGCAAGGTTCTAGTGGCCCCTCCTCATGCCTCGGGCTCCGTGACTGTCACCTCCGTGACCTCCTTCTCCTCGCCTCAGTGCATCCTTGTCTCTTGTGCTTGGCCTTGTTCGATTCCTCTAGCCTGCAGCTATAGTTTGACCTTGGGCTTCTCCTTCTCGCAAGCTTCAGATAACTCGGCCCTACTTTGTGTTACTCGCCTGCCTCACCTGCCTGAAGATCATCTGGGTAACCCGGCCGATTCTCTCATTAACTCGGCCGGGTAACCACTTGATACATATACGTGGGCTTCTTGCCTCCGTTCATCGGCCGACATATCCATGATTCGGCCGACCTAGGCCGTAGCTCGGAAACCATACGGGGACAGTACCTCTGTCTTTCCCCGTCTCTGACCTACCCGAGGTTAACCCCCCGACATGAATAATGCAGACATGATCGAGACCCCTCTCGGATCAATAATCAGAAGCGGGATCTGGAGACCCATACTGACTCCCACACATTCAACGATGACTTTCTTGTGATCGTCGGAACCTTTTACGCTAGTATCTTAATCCCTTTGTTTCACGATATATTACATGTCCGAGATTCGATCATCGGTATCTCCATACCTAGTTTGATCTCGTATCGACATGCACTCTTTTCTCGTCTGTGATATAACATTCTAGTGATCAAATCACTTGCTTGCAAGCTAATCAATGTGATATCACCGAGGGCCCAGTATCTCCGTCGTCATCGGGATGAACAAATTCCACTCTCGATCCATGAGCCTCAACATAACACTTTATTAGTTCTGAATCCATCTTTATAATCACCCTGTTACGGTGTGACGTTTGATGTTATCAAGAAACTCTTCCAGTGTTAGTGATTGACATGATCTCATGGTCTAAGGATTAGGATCACTTCGTAAGTTTTTATAGCAATATAAACTCAATGACTTTGATCGTAATGCTATACTTCGGATGAATGCTCATCACACCATTACACTAATGTTGTGATCCCGTTATTAACAACATCCAATGTCCATGATCAAGAAACCTTGATCATCTTGTTAATCAACGAGCTAGTTTATGAGAGAGGCATAACTAGGAACTTTTTGTTTGTTTATTAAACACACATGTATTAACGTTTCCGTATTAATACAATTATAGCATGCAAAATAAACATCTATCATATACTTGGAATACACATAATAAACACTTTATTATTGCCTCTCAGGGCATATTCCCTTCACTCCCAGCCGACGCCGAGCAACCCCGCCGCCATGCCGAACCACCGCTGCTGAGGAGCACCGCCGCCGGCCGACCCTCCCGAGCCGAGCCCCGTGCGCGCGGGAAGAAGAGTGCTGCCCGCCCGCACATGGGCAACGCCTGGCGACCGCCAATGGAGAGGAGAGGTTGGAGGCGCTAGGAGGGGTCTGGGAGAGCCGCTCGGGTTGCCCGCGCGGGGAGCGACGCGGAGAGGGACTGTTTTCCTCTGTGTCCGCCTCCCTTCCTAGTACTGGCTTGTCTCGTGTGGTAGAGGATTAATAATAATATCAATTATGTACATCGTTCTTGGATTGTTTGGTGCATATGCACGAAAAGTATTGATAGTCGCCTTCATGGATATATCTCTAAGAACAACATTGTGGTTGCAAGCAGAGTAATGGTTGCCACAACTCTAAGAACATAAGTCATACATGTGTTGAAAACATTTGATGGTTGACTAGGACAAGGTTTTACGCATGTGGTGAAAACATTTGATGAGAACTTCACTATAGTGCCAACTGACAAACGCCAAATGACTACACTAAACACGGAGAAGTGTCTACCAACTTGCAAACAAACGGGGCATAAGATCTTCGGAAATCCACTCATCAAGCTTTGCCCCAATCTCCATCTGCACCTAGTATTGAACCTACTTTCAGAACATCCATGACTGCAACCATCAGATACACGAAAGCAACACTTTCATGGAGACTGAACTTTCTTTTTTCCAAATACAATGTTATTTCTGCATAGCCAAATAATAGACTAAAATTTTGCACAAAAGGGCAATTTGCCTCATTTTATTTAGAAATTCCAGAGAGAATAATTGACCAGTTCATTACGGGGAACCGGACGAAAACTGTTACAAATGCACAAATGTCGTCATGGAACACGATCACATTGGGCACAACCACCATCGGCCGACCTGGCCACCCACATAGAGCATACACACCACAAAAAAGAAAGTCTACCGTCGAGGTTGCCACCAAGCGTCATCGTCATCACTCCTCCGCGAGCCAGCAGCTATGACTTCACCTTCGACGACCCAAATAAATCCTCTCTTCAAGCGATGCCTGAACCCATGTCGGCCCATGCCAACAGTCGGACACACACACCAACAACAGATAACTCCGACTTTGACGAAGAGCCTCCAGAGAGAAATATCTTGTGCTGACCGAGCCCTCTACAAATACCACCGGCCACTAGTGGAAACAGGGCCTCTAGTCCCGGGCCGTCAGGGCCTCTAGACTCGGTTTTAAAACTGGGACTAACCAAGCAGGACTAGAGGCCCAACCACTAGTCCCGGCCCACTCACCAGCCGGGACAAATGGTTGTCCACGTGGCCGCCGCGGCGCGCTCCGGGTGCACCCCCACTAGTCCCGGTTGATGTTAAGGACCGGGACTAGTGGTTCTCTGCCGCGGCAGCATTTTGTGCCCTTTCTCTGCCGCGGCGGCAGAGCATTCATTTTGTATTGTTTTATTTATTTCTTTTTTATTTTAATATATTTTTTAAATATTTCTACGCCACCACATATCGTACAAGTTCGTTCATATATAAAATAACTTGTATTACGATATCGAGCATACAAATATATGCAATTTTGATAGTTAGATGGAGATCACAATTACCGGGACTAGAGCCCTTCTGTTCGATTACATGGAGATCAGTAGCGCCTATTCACACTAAATTATTCAGCATCTTCTACGATCTCTTTGAAAATAAATCCCGCCATCTCCTCCGCAATTCCCACGCGTTGCTTTGGTAGGAGTTGATCCCGCATTGTCTCAAACTATATAAGAAAAGGAGATCAATACGAATATCAATCATGATAACAAAAAGTGACGGTAATAAAATGATGGTGTGAATGTATTGCTTACATCGACTCTATAATCGTTGTGTTCGGTGGTAAACGTGCGAATGAACTCGCAGACATAGAATCCACATAGATTCGACCCACGTGGCTGCCTCGTGCACTTTACGAGAATAGAATTCAATCAAAATAATAATCTAGCATCATTATTGTATTAAAACTAGAAGTAAAGAGATGCGTGGACATATCACGTGCTAATTACCGAGACCGCCTTAAACGTCAGCTTCTGACTAAATGCACCCGTAACCTCGCGCTTCAACGGATCCAAACCCTGCCCGACGAAGAAAATGAATGAATGAGTTATTCATTACCTGATATCTCAGGAAATCAATGAAAGAGACCGATATAGGGCAAAACTTACTTCTGAGGCATGTCCTGCATGTTGCGGAAATCATTCAGGTTTCTCTTTGATGGGTCCATGACTTCAACTCTTCCCTTATCAAGTTGAATGTCTAGCAGAATCCAGTGGAAGCTTCAAACATTTATATATACATCAGTAACTCATCATTTACACTTAGCATAGAGTAATCAAAAGTGAATGTGTATAACAGAGTAAGAACCTCACTTGAAATTGTAAGGAAGCAATATGTTGTCACAGAAATTTTGCTCCGTTAGAAACCTTAAGTTGTTCTGTTTCCTCGGGGTTTGACGTTAGCGTGTTTATATGTACTTTATCTGGGTCAATGAACCCAACATTATAGATTCTTCTTATTTTACATTTCTGGATCTTCATTCTGTATAATAATAGAGTCCAAAGGATATAGTGAGGATAATTACATGTAATGAACTGAACAACTGAAAAACTGAACATGTATACAATGAATTCAACAACTTACAGACAATAGCAGCTGAGAATGGATTTGTCCAGGGCGTCGAGATGGTATAACTGGAACAGTTCTGGAAACTCAATATGGAGCTCTTTGGGTCTTAAGTAGTACTCACGTGGGACTTTGGCTATGAGCATTACTCTCCCCTGCTTTATGACCGTCGAGTACCATTGATGGAGATTCCGCATTTGTGTTGTCAGTTCTTTCAGCCTCTCTTTTCTGACCAAATCCTCACCTTCGATATATCTATGGACTACAAAAACCTTGGGTAGAAGGTTGTCTTGGGAGCCTAATAATTCAGCAATACTAACTTTCATACTGGCCGCCAACTCCGCAGTTGCTTCCATATCTAGTGGCTGGGGAACATTTTCGGAAAACACCTTGAGGGGTGCGATCGATTGTTTGGCCTATTGTCCGAGAAGGGAAAGGTCTCATCTTTTACTGCTTATTGTTTTGCTCCCACTTGCACCTGTACTTGCTGATTTTTTCCTGCTTGCACTTATACTTGATTTTCTCTTCGTCACTTCTTTCTGAAGTGTGCGTAGATAGTCATCTGGCTTATGGTGCAACTCATATTGCGATTTTGTGTTCAGAAAATCAAGTGCATACGATTTTTGCTTCTCGATGTATACCAGAGCGGGATCGGGTTTCTTCTTTTCAAAATGCGCAGCAACTTCGACCTTTGTGATCACTGCATTTTCCGCGTCAGTAGGATCGTAAGGTCTGATGGGAATATTCTAATGAGGCACTGTTAGGAGGGACGACATTTTCCGTTTTGGGCTGCTGCGTTGTTTAGTACTCATTGACGGAGGACGCTTCCGCTTATTGTCCTTAGCGGGCGGCGAAGACTGCTGACCCCGCGGCGGAGATTGAGATGGACTCGTGATGTGGTGGTCGTAGTCATCATGGGGTGGGCTTCTTAGAGGTGATGGAGGTGAAGGTGACCTGCGACGACTCGGAGGCGGTGTTGGCCTTGGGCCGATCCTGGAAACTTGATGTTGTTCTTGTCCCATAGAATGATACCACCTAGTACATCTCCTAGTGTCCTCTCACCTTCAGGTCTAGAGATGTCAAGCTCCACTGACTCCCACTCCATTACGATTTTATCCACCCCGACTTTAGCATAGCTAGGTAGAATATCACGGCCATGCCAACGTGCGTCAGGTGGACAAGGTAAATCACATCCGACCGCCACCTTCATGGATATGTTCTTCAACTTCTGATGGATCTCACAAGATATCTGCTCCTTGATTCCATCCACGGGGTAGCCGGGACCGCCATCTATCATCCTTGCATCGTCAGATGGGACCTCCGACTCAGCCACGATGCTTCTCCGCTGAGATGGGTTGGCGGTAATATCGAGTGGAGGATCTTGCAGGCACGCTACTCCTATAAGTTTGTCGATCTGCTGCTGCTTCTCAACTCTTGCTAGCAGCTGGTTGAACTTGTCTCCCTCCTCCTCCTCCCGTCGCTTCTTTGCTCTTGCTCGGCTTTTATAAGTACCTTGGTCCTTAGGAAACCCATTCTCCCACGTGAAACTAGAGTCAAGGCCTCAGACTCGTCCTCCGTGTTTGTCATTCCCGAGGACCAAGGTCAACAAGTATTTCCCTCTATAGGGATGGAACTTTTGTTATCCCCTCTTTAATATCTTTCACCACTTTCATCCATGTATTCCTGGGTACCCTAATCCCGTCACTGCAAACAAGGTCCCCTGTAAGTTCTTCATACTCACTCCCATGCCCAAGAAACCAATTCCTTGCCCTCAAATCTCATTCTTCGCGAATTGGTTCTGGTATGATCTCTTTAGCAAACAACTCTTTCTCTTTTGCATCTCTTTGGCATGGCAGTAGCGTAGCCCCCTGGCCCCATGTTATGGTGATATTTATTTTTTGCAGCATTTAGCTTGTTTTTTTCTGACTTTTCCTCTGCAATTCCTGACTTCCTATACTCCACAAATGCATCTCAGTAATGATGCTTCTTCGCTAGATAGCCTTCAAATTTTGGAGTTTTCTTGTCCTTCTTATACTTTAGCCATAATGCTTTCTTCCAGTTCTTGAATAGTTCGGCCATCTTCTTAAGAGCAAATTGCTTGACTTTCTTCCTCATTTCAGCCGTCTCGGTATCAGTCTCACATTCTGGTAGCTTGAAATGTGCCATGAGGTCATTAAAAAGACCCTCTTTGTACCTTTTGTCGATATAAAGATCACTCCTCGCTTCCGCCTCTTTGGGATTATGCCACTCTGATACGTCCAAAACATATCTACTTTCTCGAGCACTTTTGCTATTGTTTCTCCTCTAAACTTGTGTGATTTGGATACAACTAACACGTACTAACGCTGTTTTCAGCAAAATTACCTTGGTGTCTTGTTTTTGTGCAGAAAATCAACTAGCAGGAAAAATCCTGAAAAATATGCCAAAAATTATATTTCACCAGAAGACTCACGGAGCCAGAAGATGAGACAAAGAAGGGGCCTGGGGGGCCCACACCCCTGCCAAGCGCGGGTGGGCCATGCCCCGCGCCTAGGGGGGTGCAGCCACCCCAGGCACCCCCTCAGCCTCCCTCTATGCCTATAAGTTGCCTTTCGACCAAAAAATGAGGGGGGTTTGATAGTTTTCCATAAAGAGTTCCGCTCCGCCGCCGCCACCAGAAACCAAGATTCGGATCTAGAAACTCCGTTCTGGCACCCTGCCGGGATGGGGAATTTGGAGAGGATCATCGCCATCGTCATCACCAACGCATCTCCATCAACCAACGATGTTTCCCTCATGCATGAGTGACTAATCCCCGTTGTAGGCTTGGGGATGGTAGGGATTGGATGAGTTCTATCATGTAATCGAATAAGATCTGTTAGGGCATAATGCCTAGTATCTCTATTAGTGCTATTTGACTTTGCTGCAACTTGTTGTGCTTAATTCTTGTCACTAGGGCCCGAGTGCCATGATCTCATATCTGAACTTATTATTGAATCATTATGATAGTATTGTATGTGATCTTATCTTCAAGTTGTGTACACATATCATTGTCCGGATCCAAAGGCCCCAAAGTGACAATAATTGGGACAACCGGAGGGGATGGTTGTGCTGTTAGGATCACATGTGTTCATGGAGTGTTAATGCTTTGCTCCAGTGCTCTATTAAAAGGAGCACTATAATTGCCAGTAGTTCCCTAGAGGCCCCACTGCCACGGGCTGGCTGGACAGAAGAGGTTGTGCAAATTCTCACTGCGAGCACGTATGACTATATTTAGAGCACATGCCTAGGATTGTTTAGTACTTGGATGCTTGTTATTATTTATCTACAATGCCCTAGATCTTGAAGTTACATGTTTAGACTCGTCCATGCAACGCCCGTCCATCCATCCCTATGCCTACCGCACTTTCCGAATCACATCAAGTTACTTATTATTGCCCATATTTTCATTGCTGTTACTCTTGATAAACTTCTATGAGCAAGAACTATTTCCAGGTGCATCTGAACTAACAACTCAGCTGTTAAGGCTTGAAAGTATTCTTTGGCTCCCCTTGTGTCGAATCAATAAATTGGGTAATACTACCCACGAAGACTGTTGCGATCCCCTACACTTGTGGGTCATCAAGACTATTTTCTGGCGCCGTTGCCAGGGAGCATAGCTTTATTTGTAAGTTCACTTGGATATATTATTGCTCACTTCTACTCCGTTCATCATGGGTAAGTCTTGTGATGGAAAGTTCCCTATTTTACCATCCACTACAAGAAGAGGTACAGTCCTAAACACCTCTGTTGCTCTTGATTCACCATCTGTTATAAGTAAGCTTGTCACACCACCATCACATACTCATGCTACACACACTGCTACTACTGCTGAATCTGAAACTTCTTTTGATGCTCATGATGTTACTTCTGCCGTGCTTGATGCGAGTGGTTCATTAGGTCCTTTTCTAGATGCTACTATGGCTAGTCTAGGAAATACCAAAACTCCTAGTGAATACACTATTACACCTGTTAGCTCACCTGAGTCTGGAGAAAGTTATGATATTAATGAGTTCACTGATGAATTTGTTGAAGAGTGCCAAAAACACATGGTACTAGTGCTATTAAGAGTCTCCTTGCTAGACGTACTATTATGCCTAAACTTTCCTCTGATCCTAAGTTTGCTACCTCTCCAATAGATATTAAAGATGAAGATTATGATTTCTCTCTTGATTTATCCTATTTGGACATTGTTGAGAAAGAACTTTTTGTGGGACTGAAAATGAGAGTGTTGTGGCTCATATGAATGAGCTTTCTACTATGAGTGCTTTATTCTCTGATGATTTTAAAATGCGCTAGTACTTTGTTACTAAGATCTTCCCTTTTTCACTAAAAGGAGAAGCTAGGTCTTGGTTTAATAGATTACCTCCTGGTTCCATTGATAACCCTGATTTCTTGATTGCTTCTTTCTTCTAGAAATATTTTCCTCCCGATGCTAGACATGCTGCTTTGTAGACTTTTTGATTTTAAATAGGGAGAAGAAGATAAGTTGCATGAGTCATGGACAAGGTTCTGTGCCTTGATTCATGCACATCCTGGATGTCCATTACCTAAGAATGAACTTCTTGATATTTATTATAATGGGCTACCAGATGATTCTAGTACCTACCTAGATAGCTTTGCTGATTGTGTTTTCAGGAAAAGAACTCCTACAGATGCTGAAGAATTAATGGCTAAGACAAGCAAGAATTATGATGATTGGACTTCAACTGAGCTAAATACACCTAAGCCTATTACTCCTGAACCAGCTATGCCTGAACCATTTCCAACACCAACACCAAAGAAGAGGGGAGTTATTGCATTAAATGATGAAGTGATGAAGGAAGCTAAGAAATGTCTAAAGGAGAAAGGTATTAGAGATGAAGATGTGAAGAATCTACCTCCTATAGAAGAATTATGTAAGCCAATTCCCCACTCTTCTACTATTGAGGTACACTCTCTCCACTTTAATGAAGGCGATATTCCTTATGGTAAGCCTCCTGATCAATGCTTAGAGGAATTTGACACATTTATAGTTAAACAAGGTAATTTTAATAAACAAGTTCAGAATCATTTATTGGAAAACTCTAGAGCTATCCATGAGTTGAAAGATATTGTGGAAAGAACTTCTAATGATATTAAAATGCTTTGTAAACACTTTAAAATGGTTCAAACCCAACTTGATCAACTTGCTAAGGTACAAAAGGATATGCTATTTAATGCCTCAGGAAATAAACATGCTTATGGAATTAGAACTAGGAGTGGTATAGCTACTCAAGATCCTTTATATCCAGAAGGACACCCTAAAAGAATTGAGCAGGACTCTCAACAAGGTGAGAGTAGTGGTAGTCCTCGTAAGAGAAAGAAAAAGAAACGTAAGATAGTTGAGGAATCACTTGAACCTGCTGTAGATCCTAATAGTATATCTGTCTCTGATGCTAAAACTGAGAGTGGTAATAATACTGATGCTCCTGATAAGGAGGAAGTTGAGGAAGAACCTTAGAAGCACACTAAGAACACTAGATACACCAAGGAAGATTTTATTGCTAATAAACATGGTAAAGAGAGAGAACCTTGGGTGCAGAAACCTATGCCTTTTCCAGGTAAGAAACACAAGTCAAAGGAGGGAGAACACTACAACAAGTTTGTGAGTGGATCAAACCTTTATTTTTGTAAATTCCTTTGACGGATGGTATTAAATTGGCTCCTTATTCAAAGTATATGAAGGATATTGTCTCTAATAAAAGAATGATTCCTAATGAGGAGATTTCTACTTTGCTTGCTAATTACTCCTTCAATGGTAAGGTTCCAAAGAAACTTGGTGATCCAGGTATACCAACTATTCCTTTCTCTATTAAGAACAATTATGTTAGAACTGCTTTATGTGATTTGGGAGCTGGAGTTAGTGTTATGCCTTTTTCTCTCTACAAGAGACTCCTGCTAGAAAAGTTGATACCAACTGATATATATCTTTGCAAATGGCTGATAAGTCAACTACTATTCCTGTTGGTATATGTGAGGATGTTCCTATTCAAGTGGCTCATAATTTCTTGGTTTTGACTGATTTTGTTGTGCTTCAGATGCCCGAAGATGATAATATGTCTATTATTCTTGGGAGACCTTTTCTTAATACTGCAGGTGTTGTCATTAATTGTAATCAAGGAAAAGTAACATTCAATATTGATGACAAATATCATACTGTTTATTTCCCCAAGAAGGTTGTTAGAAGCTATTGCGTGAATTCCATTGAAAATATTGAGAGCATCAAGGTTGGAGAAATATATTGTCCCATTCCATAGGAAAATTTTGAAACTATTATGATTGGGACCATTGCTATCAAGTATGAGGTAACATAATCACCTTGTGGAATGCAAAGTTTTGTTTCATATAAGATTGTTTTGGTAACAAGACTTGATCAACCTTGTTAACAAAAGGATTTTTATGAACAAAATAATGTTTCCACTATGGTTATACTTGCTTTCTTTTACTTTTCTCATTCCTAGTCTTTGCCTTTCTTTTGCTAGCTTTGGTTTTGCTAGTTGTTTGCTTGTTAGTTTGCCTTAGAGATTCTGTAGTTTGGCTTTTGGTTTGCTTTTTCTTCTTCTGAAAAAATTGTTTCTGCGAGAAAATCAAATTTTCATACCCTGAAAATTGGCCAAAAATAAATTTTCCCGAAAAATCTCAAAAAATTCAAAATAAAATTTTCCTCGAAAAAAGGGGCAGAGGGACACCTGAAGTGACCCAGGGGCCACCCCAGGACACCACACCCATGGTAGGAATGGCCTACCAGTGGGCGGCGCCTTGGGAGGGGGGTCTGGCCCAAATGGGCCCCTCCAGGCTGCCTCCTCAAAGACATCTTCTTTCTCTCTCCTGAAAAACACTAGAAAACTTGCTCAAGTTTGAGTTCTTGATGTTCTTGCTCGTGATTTTCGATCTCCTTGCTCAGCCCATCTTTTCTGCTGATTTTTGGAGAGATTGTTCCTTGGTATGTGCCTCCTCCACTTGTCCAATTAGATTTGTGATTGGTAGATTGTATCTTGAGTATTTTGCTGCTATAGGTGACATGTTGTTTGAGCTTTCATGCTTGTTCTATGCTTAGAAACTTTATTTTGATGCATGTGTAGCCCTCTAGCAAGTTCCTATAGTAGTTACTCATCATTTATCAACTTAGAAATCACTTGGTTTGATGCTTGTCTAAAATTTCAGAAAACGGAAGTCATGGACCACCACACATTCGGTGAAATATTTGAGGGTGATGCACCTAGAAGGGCAAAGCTTCCAAGACCATCCACCAGTGTCAGGCCCTTATACAATGAGGATCTCATCACTCCGCGATTTGGTGACGAGGGAGATGAGGGGGATGCGCATCCCTCCGCCTTTCCTTGCCAAACTTTCTTGCAGGCTGCTGGGATTCTTAATGATTTTATGACCTTGGTTCGGAGGGCTGGTCTAACAAGTCTTATGCAGGATGAGAGAACGCAGTATGCTATGCTCACCAAAACATTTGTGGAGAGTTTCTCCTTTACTAATAGTGTGTTCCATCCAGATGTTTCTTTCAAAGTTTATGGCAGGTCTTATCATATGACATTGAAGAAATTTTGTGGGGCTCTTAGACTTGGTACAACTCGGTCAGCAAAGAAGATGCTAGCTCAACCCACTTATTTGTTGGATATTTATCGAGGAATAACCAATGATGATAGCCGTAGATCTCAACAGGGAAAGATAAGAAACATTCATCTTCCAGCCATCAGGTACTTCGCTTACTATCTTACCACTAGTGTTCTTGGTAGGGAGAACACTAGTAATATTTCCAGCTATCATTTGGCTTTCTTAGCTGTTGGGCTCAACAATGATACCAAGTACAATCTTGGTTCTCTCATTGCTCATCGCTTAACAACTAAGGGACCCATTTATGGTGGAGTTATTGCTATGTGGGTTGCTATTTCCTTGGACATTTTTGTTGATCCAAATGATACAATTTTGGCTCCTCAGAGGCTTGATCTTGCTGCCATCAAGGCGCACCACTTTGTCACTAATGGATCTACCCTTGAGAACTTGGTCTATAAAATGCTGTTTATTGACGGGGAAGAGAGAGAGATCCCTCTCCCACAAACCACTTTGTTCAGTATTTCTCAGGGACCTTTGTCATGCTCCAAGGAGGAGATGGATGAGTTGCTACGATCCCTTAAATTCCATGGGCACTATCAGGAGGAAGCACCCTCATATGACTCCGTTGTACACTACACGGGGGAGTCCTCGAGCTCGTACCAGGAAGAGAGAGCCTCCTCGTCATACTACGGAGGTGCACCTACTTGGGCACCATGGGATTGTGAAGGAAATATGCCCTAGAGGCAATCATAGAGATGATTATATTTCATATGTATCCATGAGTTATTGTAATGTTCCTTGAATATCCATATCAGGCAACTTGTATTGATTGGCAATTATGTGAATTGTTTGTGAAACTCTTTACTTGTATGGTTATTTAATAGTTGTCCCTAGTCGGAGTTCATGTGAGGACACACGTGAATATTAGACTAGCACATCGATTGGCTGATGACTATGTTTCGCAAGTCATAGACATGGAGATGTCAAACCAATGATGTGGACACATGTTATGAACATGGGGTTGGACTGACCCAACCTGAGACTGGAAATTAGTTGCAGCTCTCTCTCTCTACACATCGTGTACATTTTGTCCTTAGACCTGAGATTGTCGCATGTACTTGAGATGTGGATCGACGTACTTTGGGGCTATCAAACGCTGCACCGTAACAGGGTAGTTATAAAGTAGCTTTTGGGTTTGTCCTGAAGCATGCTGCAAGGCATGGTCAATCAAGATGGGATTTGCCCCTCTCTACTTGAGAGAGATATCTCTGGGCCCCTCGAGTGATCGGATCGAGAAATGCATGGCCGTGCTACATAAGGTTAAGAGTTAACCTAGTAAAGGGATTCCGAGTTACGGTATCGAGAAAGAGAGGTCAGCTTGGAGCTAGACCAAATATCGTGAGGAAAAAGGAAAGACATGTACTAAACCTTGTGATGGTTTGTCCGATATGATCTTTGTATGCGTCTAGGAGTTGGCACGTCTTGCTAGAGGCCGCTACCAACTATTGACAGAATAAGTGTATTTGTGTCATGTCTATACGCATATGAACCTATAGGGTCACACACTTAAGGGGCTGGAAGCCTAATGAGGATTGGATCCGAATTAGACCAGGCTTAGGCTACTAATGGGCTGCTAATGTAGAAGCCCATTAGGGACGCCTATATAAGAGAGGGTGGGGCGAGCTGGCCAGGGTCAGAACTGAGATCATTCCACCCAGCCGCCACTCCTCATGCCTGTGTCGCGCACGGGGACCTAGCAGTCCGGCGTCTTACGCTTCCACCCTGTACGTGTGGATACCTCAGAGGCGCTGCATCTATAGCGCTTGTACGAGCCACGCAAGGGGAGCTTCTCGTGGGACGAGGACAAGGAGGAGACGTGGAACGTCTGCACTTCCTCGACGCGCTTCATCAATTCCGCAACTGCGCGTCTAGTGGTAATCCCGTGATCTGTGACAACAGTAATCCTGGTATACGCGGTAGAATTTTTTTGATTTGCGCTAGTGTAGCCTACCCGTATCCCTACAGTGGTCTCTGAGTCGATGCTGTACAGTTATAGGTTCGGGATGTTTGCATATGGTGATATGCATATCGAAAATGAATGATGTGATCGTTTATATTGCGGTGGTTCAGGATTGATCTGTGATCTTGCTTTCCGTGATCGTGATTCTGAGGTTGTCGAACGACTTACCCCTATCGGTCGGTTTCCGCCATCGGGGTAGACAGTGACACATAAATCATGTTGAATCACGCGAAGATCAATATGATTGATCGAATTGGAACCTAGATCTAAAATCGATGTACTGTGATCAAAGGAGTTTGATTGAATCGGGACAGAAGTCGGTTTATGGTAAATTTGATTTGCCAATCAAAATCCTTAAAGAAAATTATGAAGATTCGATCTCTCATTTTTCACGGTTTTCAGACGCCCGGAGATACCGCGAGGGCCCCTGCCCCTTCAAACCCCACAGGGGGAGACCGCCTAGACCCCCTTAATCGTAGCCCCTTTTGTATCTCGTTAAGGTAACTAGGTGCTGCGATGTCACATGATCCGATAGAATGCGATTCTATGCATAACTTGTTTTTGCAGGATGTATGTGATCAGTATGGCCCTTATATGTATGTGATGCATGTATGAAATTTTACATGACCTGCGTGTCGTGAGTAGGGCAAAACGGCTAGAGCCATATGTGCTGTCATTTATTGTAATGGCCTACGTGCCAACTTGTGATGATCCCAATACTATGTAATTTTTATTACTAGCTGTTAGGAGTAATATATTGTATTAGTTCTTGGAGGACTCATCACTTGGAGGATGGCTCACATGGAACATGAAGATGGAGATCATCATGGTGGACAGGTTCTATGGCGATGGAGATCACCATGTGACATGGTTATACCCTACGGGTACGTGACTTCAGCATACCTGGTCCAGCCCAAGGAAGGCCCACGGTAGATATACGCTGGCCCATGGAGATTTTCGGGTGGCCAAGGCCCATGACGCCTTCGGATCCTTGGAGAGCAAGACTAGCATAGATAGGAAATTCAAAGGGGTAAAACCCTAGAACTTGTAACCGACTAGGACTATGCCCGGGACCTGCCTAAGTCTATATAAAGGCCAGGAGGGAACGTCCTAGATCTCTCGACTCATACTTTTCGCACACACCTCCATGCCAGATCGAATCTGCGCACCCTGTAACCTTAGGTTCCGCCGTAATCAAGAGCAGACAAGCAGGAGTAGGGTTTTCCCTCTGGGGGCCTGAACCTGGGTAAATCTCGTGTCCCCTGGTTGCTTGTCTGTTAACCGTTCCACGATCTCCAGCATCCCCATCTTCTCCAAAACCCAAGTCCATAACAATGGGCATTGACGAGTCGAAACCTCGTCAATTGGAGCCGTCTGTGGGAATCAGGGCTGCTGATTGTGCGATCGTGACGGTCCCGACCCGATCGGTTTACAATTCCGCAGCGACGGAGAATCACCTCCTCTTCGGCACTTTCGACTTCACCGCCCACTCGCCGGCCACCATGAAGGATTTCGAGCCCGTAGGCGACGGACTCGAAATTTTGTTCGGAAGCTTCTGCTTCCAGGTGGGACAAACTGGCACCCTCCGCCTTCCTGAGCGGGTTCCCGTGCCATCAATCAGGCCCGCCTCATGGGCTCCACATCCCGTGCTACGCACATCTCCATCGGCGGATGAGTTCTACGACAGCAGCAGCTGCAACTCCGATCTGTGCGATCCGCCTTCGGATGAAGGGACCTCGTTCGGATCCAAAGCTGCGGCGACATCGAACCGATCTCTGAAGCGCTACCAATGCGCGCGATCATCCAGAGCAGCAAACGCCTAACCCGCCCAACACGAACCCCAACCCACGGATGTGGCGAAGCGGCGGGAACAGAAGAATCCAGTCCCCCCCACCCGAAGGGGAAAACAACGGCCATGTCATCCAACTTAGCAAAGAAGGATGGGTCCAGGCATGCCGTGCCGTCGCAGGCGACATAGTCCTTCCTGTGGACTCCCCACGTGACATACTGATGGCATACCACTACCTCCTCATTGAGGAGCACAAGAAGCAAGTCAAGATGCAAGAGACGCTTGACAAACGCAAGCAAGCAGCCTCTGAGTCCGGTAGCGAGCTGCGCTCTCTGCCATGGCACCCGGCTCTAGCACAAACGGAGACCAGGGAAACAAGCACCGCTCGCGGGTGGAGAACATGGATCCCAAGGAACGCCGTGATGTGACCCGAACTCTCCACACATCGTTCATGGATATGGATGCCGACGACAACATCATCCCGAAGACACCGCAAGCTGCGATCATGGCAGCCACTGCGTATCTCGCGGCCCACCAACCTCTTGAAGGGGACCCGAAAAGAGCCATGCATAAGTCCGCACTCACCGGACTCGGACTCGTCGGAGCTGCGCTCCACGAAGACGCTCCTGCAGAGCTGAAGAAGAAAGCTCCGGTCAGGCGCGACCGGAGCACCACCCCTTCATCCGAAGAGGAGGAGGAGCACGACCTTCCTCGAAGGAAGAAGAGCTCGCATCGCCACAAACGCGACTACAACGCCAGAGACGCGCTTACACAGCGCAAAATCGACAAAGCTCGAGCCAAACGCGCATGCTCGTCCGAGTCCGAGATGGATGAAGACGAAGGAGAACTCTGCGGAGCTCGATGCTTTAGCAGATCTGTTCGGCGAACACAGATGCCACGCAATTTCAAGCTTCCTTCGGATACTCCGAAGTTCAACGGCACGCAAGATCCAAAATCTTGGCTCAGCGACCATCTGTCATCCGTCAAGCTGCACGGTGGTAACAAAGAAACCGCCATGCAATGCCTCCAATGCGGCGGTGACGGTGGCCAGTGCAGCTCGCGACCTATCATCAGGATCCATCCGAAGTTGGGAGGATCTAGCTTACAGCTTCATCCAAAATTTCAAAGTCACCAGCAAGAGACCCGCCTCAATCGAAGAGTTGCGAGCTTGCACTCCGAGAACGGGGGAGTCTATTCGCTCGTACATATTACGCTGGTCTACCACCAAGAACTCCGCAGCACATATCTCCGAGGAGAGGGCCATCGACGCCTTCAGAGACGGCGTCAAATGCCAAGATTTTAAGGAGGAACTTGGGCGCGTCAAGCCCAAGACACTCGACCACCTCATGGAAATTGCCAACAGTTGGGCGGACGGCGGAGATTGCATTCAGCGAGCGTAATCAGATGAAGAGGACGACTACGGCCGAAGGCGAGAACGTCGCAGCAAGAGGAGATCGCATGTCTACGAGGACCGCGACGGACCCGACATGGTCGCGGCTGGCTACGCCGACCGCCGCAACGACAACAGCCGCAATAGCGGAGGATACCGCGGAGGAAATTTCCGTGACGGACGACGGCCTGATCGTGGCAGCGTGACCGCGACAACGGACCCTCAGTATTCGACAAACTTTCGGGTCCATGCACCATCCACTTCTACATCGACAAACAAGATGGCAAAAAGAAAGCCAGTCACATGCTCAAGGACTGCCGCGAGTTCCAGAAACTCAGCGAAAGCATGGTGCAGATGAGGCAACAAGCCCCAACCCCTGCGTTCGGAAACGCACCCGCACCAGGAGAAATAGCACACGGAGCTCCTCCACCGCCACCTATTGGAGGCCCAAACCAACCAGTCGCACCAGCGCAAAACAACGCCGGGGTCGGGTACCCCCCACCAAAGGGAGCACTAAATATGATCCAGAAGGGACGCCCCACAAACAGGGTGCAGAAGAAAATCACCCGACAAATAAACTTGGCCGTGGCAACTCCGCCTGCAAATCCCTGAGTACCTCAGCGGATCGGAGTCCTGCATCACATTCACTCGCGCGGATCACCCTTGCCAAATCCCTCACCCAGGTCATGCTGCCCTGGTGCTGGAGGCGTAGATCGGAGGCTTCGAGATGAGTCACGTCTTCATGGACGGCGACAGCGACATCAATCTAATGTTCGCAAGCACTCTAGCAGCTATGCGGATCCCGCAATGCAGCCTGGAACAATCAAGCACAACGTTCCACGACATTGTCCCAGGAAAGGGCATATTCCCCCTGGGCAAAATAGGGCTCGACGTCATCTTCGGGAAGCCGGACAACTTTCGGCAGGAGCGACTCGAATTCGAAGTGGTGGAATGGCCGTCGCAATACCACGCCATCCTGGGGCGTGTAGCGTTCGCACGATTCCTGGCCGTCCCACACTATGCATACCTACTACTCAAGATGCCAGGACCAAGGGGCGTCATCACAGTCCACGGGAGCTTCACCCGATCGGACCAATGCGACTGGGATTTCAACAAAATCTCCCAGTATTTCGGCATGCAAGACGAGCTTGTAAGGCTCCGCGAGGTGACGGACAATGGGGTACCCCCAGTCACAAGGCAGAACGCACCTGACATGTCCTTCGACTCCACCGTCAACACCAAGAAAGTACAGGTCCATCCGACGGATGCCTCCAAGACGGCCTTGATCGCCAACGACCTCAGCACCGCATAGGAAGGCGCGCTCGTCGAATTCCTCCGTGAGCGCTGGGAAATCTTCGCCTGGTGTCCTGCGGACATGCCAGGAGTTCCCAGGGAATTCGCCGAGCATGCACTCAATGTCTTTCCAGACACCAAGCCAGTCAAGCAGTCCATCCGAAGACTGTCGGAGCCACGAGCCGAAGCTATCGGCAAGGAAATCAATAGACTACTCGCTGCAGACTTCATCAGGGAAATCAAAGAAAGCGAGTGGCTTGCAAACACGGTGATGGTCCCAAAGAAGGACACGGACATCCTGCGGATGTGCGTGGACTTCACGTCACTAAACAAGCATTGCCCAAAGGACCACTTCCCTCTTCCACGGATCGACCAGATCATCGATTCGACTGCAGGTTGCGAGAAACTCTCCTTCCTCGACGCCTATTCAGGCTATAACCAGATTCGACTCAAGGTCGAAGATCAGGAGAAAACGGCGTTTATCACACCGTTCGGAGTATTCTGTTACAACACAATGCCCTTCGGGCTAAAGAACGCAGGTGCCACGTACCAGCGATGCATGCAGGCCTGCCTTAAGGACCAGATAGGTCGCAATGTCCAAGTCTATGTCGGCGACATAGTAATAAAACTAAGGAGGCAAGGACACTTATCGACGATCTCCGCGAGACGTTCGACAACCTTGATCGCTACAGGATCAAGCTCAATCTCGAAAAGTGCCTTGGCGTCCCATCGTCACTGCTCGGTACTTCATCTCTCAACGAGGGATCGAGGCGAACCGAAGAAAATCATAGCCATCATGACGATGGAGAAGCGAAAAACCTCAAGGCGTCCCAGCTCGCAGGACGAGTAGCGGCGCTAAGCAGGTTCATCAGCCGCATGGGCGAGAAGGCCCTACCATTCTACCAGCTGCTGCGCAAGGCAGACAAGTTCGAGTGGACACCAGAAGCCAACGACGCATTCGAAAGCCTCAAGCGGCTCCTCTCCACCTCGCCCGTTTTGGTCACGCCAAAGGAGCGCGAGCCCCTGTTGCTGTACATAGCAGCCACACACCAGGTGGTCAGCACCGTACTCGTTGTCGAACGACCCGAAGAAGGCAAGACCCACGGGGTCCAGCGCCCAATTTACTACCTCAGCGAGGTACTGACACCAACAAAGCAGAGGTACCCTCACTACCAGAAGCTAGCCTACGGCGTGTTCATGACGGCTCGACGGCTGAGCCATTACTTCCAGGAGCACCAAGTGATGGTCGTCAACGAGGCACCCCTGAACAGCATCCTGAATAATCCAGAGGCCACAGGACGGGTGGCCCTGTGGGGCATCGAACTGTCACCCTTGGACATCGTCTACGAGAAGCGACACACAATCAAATCTCAAGTCCTTCCAGACTTCCTGGTACATTGGATGGAGCTGCAGCTGCCAGACACCCCAGACATGTCGCAGTCATGGACAATGCACTTCGATGGCTCCAAGCGTGAAGCCGGCGGGGAAGGGTCATCGACCTCCCAGGGCGACAAGATGAAGTACGTTCTTCGGATGAAATTCAGAGCCTCCAACAACGAGGCCGAATACGAAGCCCTCATCCATGGCATGAGGATGGCAAAGATATGTGGCGCAACACGCCTGGTCATCTACGGTGACTCCAACCTCGTCATTCAGCAGACGATGAATGAGTGCGACGCACACGCCGAAAACATGATCGCGTACCGCGCGCTCTACAACGCGCTCGAAGGTGAATTCGACGGCTGCGAACTTCGGCATGTTGGAAGAGAGAGCAACGAGGACGCTGATAGACTCGCCAACATCGGCTCCACTTGCGCAAAGGAGCCACCATGAGTGTTCCTCGAACAGATCTGCGTGCCATCCATCAAGCGAAAGTTCCCCAAGGGATCACCCGAAGAAGCAGAACACTCGGGAGCTACGCTACCCGAAGGACACGAAGGACCCGAAAAGCCGGACACAGAGGTAGCCATGGTCAACCTAATGCAAGTCATGGCAGTCGAAGAAACTTGGACGCGACCATACCTCCAGTTCTTGAAAAACGGAGAATTGCCTGACAGCCTAACAGACGCCCGGCGCATATCTCGCCGGTCAAAAGCCTTCACCATCATCACGGCGAGCTGTACAAGCACAACATCACGGGTGTACTACAACGGTGCGTCACCATCGACGACGGCAAGGCCATACTCCAAGACATCCATGAAGGCATCTGCGGTCACCACGCAGGCAGCCGCTCCCTTGTCGCCAAAGCTCTATGAGCAGGATTCTACTGGCCAACGGCCATGAGCGACGCAAAGGACATCGTACGAAGATGCAACGGATGAAGGGAATATGCCCTGAGAGGCAATAATAAAGTGTTTATTATGTGTATTCCAAGTATATGATAGATGTTTATTTTGCATGCTATAATTGTATTAATACGGAAATGTTAATACATGTGTGTTTAATAAACAAACAGAAAGTTCCTAGTTATGCCTCTCTCATAAACTAGCTCGTTGATTAACAAGATGATCAAGGTTTCCTGATCATGGACATTGGATGTTGTTAATAACGGGATCACAACATTAGTGTAATGGTGTGATGAACATTCATCCGAAGTATAGCATTACGATCAAAGTCATTGAGTTTATATTGCTATAACAACTTACAGTGATCCTAATCCTTAGACCATGAGATCATGTCAATCACTAACACCGGAAGAGTTTCTTGATAACATCAAACGTCACACCGTAACGTGGTGATTATAAAGATGGATTCGAACTAATAAAGTGTTATGTTGAGGCTCGGGGATCGAGTGGAATTTGTTCATCCCGATGACGGATAGATATACTCTGGGCCCTCTCGGTGATATCATATTGATTAGCTTGCAAGCAAGTGATTTGATCACTAGAATGTTATATCACGAGAACGAGAAAGAGTGCATGTCGAATGAGATCAAACAAGGTATGGAGATACCGATGATAGAATCTCGGACATGTAATATATCGTGAAACAAAGGGATTAAGATACTAGCGTAAAAGGTTCCGACAATCACAAGAAAGTCATCGTTGAATGTGTGGGAGTCAATATGGGTCTCCAGATCCCGCTTCTGATTATTGATCCGAGAGGGGTCTCGATCATGTCCGCATTATTCACGAACCGTAGGGTGACACACTTAAGAGACACCGACATCCAATTGGAGAAAATGTTTCATGCCGAAAGAATGAACAAGCGCAGGAATTTATTTCACTAGATACCGAAACAGGTTTTCGGGTGAAATTGCATAAAGTGGTTATGCATGTGAAATAGAATTCTAGCAAGGGGTTATTTGTGAATGTTTGTCATTAAAGTAATTGAAAAAATTCTGAATAAAATAAAAGAGTTTTATTTAATGAGAGTTTGCACTAAATTTGGTGGAAATTTAATGGGAATTTGAGTGGACTTTTGAGTGGAGGGAATTTAAAGGAGATTTGTGAGTGGAGTGTCCACCCACATGAAGAGGGGAGGGCAAGGGGGCAGCCCCATGCGCCGGACACCCCCTTGGGGTTCCCCCCTCCTCCTATAAAAGGACCCCCCTCCTCACTTGTCTCTTACACCTCCTCGTGAAGGATCTCTCTCCCCCTCTAGAATTTATCCCCCATGGTCTCGTACTAGCGAGATACATGTTCCCGGTGGCAATTCGGCAAGAAAGAGTTGTGCTTCCACTGCATCACTGGAGTGAGGAGGCGGAGGTTGCTCAGTGCCTCGAACGTGTGTGCGAGCACGGATGCGCTGCTGATTTGCGGCGCTAGGACTTCCTCTCGATCTTGAGATCGGCAAGAGATCGTCTACATCAACCACGAGTTGAACTCGTTAAGCTTTGTCGGTCTTCAAGGGTATGTTCTCTACGGATATACATCTGCCCGTTGTTTGTATCTAGTAGATAGATCTTGGTATATAGTTCACATCGTAGGAAAATTTTTGTTTTCTATGCTGCGAACCCTACAGTGGTATCAGAGCCGGATCTATGCGTAGATACTTTACACGGGTAGTACACATATGAGTATGTGGGCGATGATGATCATGTTGTTGCTCCTTTGTTGTAATTTTGGATATTGGTGGCATAGTGGGATGAAGCAGCCTGGACAAACTTTACATGTCCTCGCACATGAGACCCGTTCCACGCTTGACATGCAACTAGTTTGCATAAGTGGCTAGCGGGTGTCTGTCTCTCCTACTATAGTCAATATCTATTTTGAAAGCGAGTTGTCAACAATTTGATTATCCTCGTTGTGGTTCATGTTCGTAGGTAAGAACGGTTCTATCTCGAAAGCCCTAAGCCACGTAAAACTTGCAATGGATAAATTAGAGGCGTCTAGTTTAGATTGTTGCTGGGCTAGTGTTATGATATGGTAGTGTTGTAAGTAGAAGTATGAGATGATACTCTTACAACACATAGCGTAAAATCCATAGACCTTGGATTTACACATATAGGTATGATAGTGATCATACCACGATGCACATGATAGAGATCATCTACGGAACCATATAATTTCACTAATAAACATATGATGTTTGATAGCATCTTATATTGCTTGTTTAGCTTTATTAGCATAATAAGATGATCCTCATTTAAATATCAAGATAAGAATGCGTTCTTCCTTTAGTATGCACCGATTATGTTTTCGTCGCTCCAAGACATCACGTGATGATCGGGTGTTCTTGGATCCACGACCATATTTCGGGTGTAAAACAGTTACACACGCGAATACTAAGGTTCTAACTTGGCGAGCCTAGCATGTACAGACATGGCCTCGGAACACGGACCGAAAGGTTAAGCATGAGTCATATAGTTGATATGATGCCCATTTGATGCTCGCCTTTGAAGCTATACCGACTCACGTGATGATCGGACTTGGTGTAGTGGATTTGGTTCATGTAATCACCAAAAAGGCACGAGGGATGTCATTTTTGAGTGGGAGTTCATTCGATTAGTTGAACTCAATCTATCATACAGTTAGTCTAAACTTTACAAATTCTGTTGTAGATGGCACCACCTGCTTTTAATTTCAATGTGTTCATGGAGAAAGAGAAACTAGCAACGAACGGTAGCAACTTTACCGAATGGGCCATGAATTTGAGGATTCTCCTCTCTGCTGCACAAAAGCAATATGTGCTAGAAGCGCCGTTAGGCCCCCCACCTTTAGATGATGCCCCTGACGAGGAGAAGAATGTCTATCAGACTCGTCAGGAGGGACCACAACTTAGTTCATTACGGCATATTGTATGGGCTAGAGCCGGAACTTCGAAAGCGTTTCGAAAACGGCAATGCATTTGATACAATGGGTGAGTTGAAAATGATTTTCGACACATGTCTTCAGAGAGAGCTACAACGCTTCAGAAAAGTTCTTTAGCTGCATGATGGAAGAGCATAGCTCCGTTAGTGAGCATGTACTCAAGATGTCGGGTTACGCCGATAATCTTGTGTCCTTGGGAATATCGATTCCCATTGACTTAGGCATCCATCGTGTTCTCAGCGATACGCCACCTAGCTATAAGATCTTCGTGATGAACTATAATATGCAAGGCATGAAGAAGTCTCCCCGAGCTTCATCAATGCTTAAACTGCAAGTGGAGATCAAAAAGGAACATCAAGTGTTGATGATCAATAGGAACACTGGTTTCAAGAAATACAAGAAGGGAAAACGGAAGGAAGTAAGGGCGGCAAGCACATTGCGCTGAAAAGAAACCCCGAGTTGGACCTAAGTCGATTCCGAGTGCTACTATTGTAAGGGGATCGCCATCGAAGCGAATCGCCCCAAGTATCTGGCGCACAAGAAGGCCGCAAGGCAAACAAAGGTATATATGATATACATGTTATTGATGTGTACTTGACTAGTGCTCGCAGAGCACCGGGTATTTGATACCGGTTGATTGCTAATATTTGTAACTCGAATCGTGGGTCATGGAACAAGCGACCGCTAGCAAGGGGTGAGGTCAAGATGCGTGTCGGCAATGGATCAAGCGTTGATGTGATCGCCGTCGGAACGCTGCCTCTCCACTTACCGTCGGGATTAGTTATAAACTTGAATAAATGTTATCTGGTGCCCGCACTGAGCATGAACATTGTATCTGGATCGTGTTTGATGCGAAGTGGTTATTCATTTAAATCCGAGAACAATGGTTGTTCTATTTATATGAATGAAATCTTTTATGGTCATGCACCGATGATGAATGGTTTATTTCTATTAGATCTCGATGATAATGTTACACATATTCATAATGTTGATGCTAAAAGGATTAAACTTAATGATGATATATCCGCATATATGTGGCAATCGCCGTCTAGGTCATATTGGCGTTAAACGCATGAAGAAGCTCCATTCGGATGGACTTTTGGAATCACTTGATTTTGAATCATTTGATACATGTGAGCCATGCCTTATGGGCAAGATGACTAGAACGCCGTTTTCCGGTTCAATGGAACGGGCGACAGATTTATTGGAAATCATACATTCTGATGTATGTGGTCCAATGACTGTGTCGGCGCGAGGTGGATATCGTTATTTTGTTACTTTCACGGATGATTTGAGTAGATACGGTTATATCTACTTGATGAAACACAATTCTGAAACCTTTGAAAAGTTCAAGGAATTTCAGAATGAAGTGGAAAATCATCGTAATAGAAAGATCAAATTTCTACGGTCTGACCGTGGAGGTGAGTATCTAAGTTACGAGTTTAGCACTCACATGAAAGAGTGTGGAATTGTTTCACAAATCACACTTTCTGGAACACCACAGCGAAATGGTGTGTCGGAACATCGTAATCGTACTTTATTAGATATGGTTCGATCTATGATGTCTCTGACGGACTTGCCGTTGTCATTTTGGGATTATGCACTAGAAACTACTGCATTCACTTTAAATCGGGCACCATCTAAATCCGTTGAAAATACACCGTATGAATTGTGGTTTGGAAACAAACCTAAGCTGTCATTTCTTAAAGTTTGGGGATGCGATGTTTATGTGAAGAAACTTCAACCGGATAAACTCGAACCCAAAGCGGAAAAATGCGTCTTCATAGGATACCCTAAAGAAACTATTGGGTATTCCTTCTATCATAGATCCGAGGGCAAAGTTTTTTGTTGCCAAGAATGGATCCTTTCTAGAGAAAGAGTTTCTCGCGAAAGGTGTGAGTAGTCGGAAGGTAGAACTCGAAGAGGTTGTGGAACCTTCTCTTCAAAGTATGGCGAGTAGCGCAGCGCCGGAAGTTGTTCCGGAGTTGGCTCCACCTGTTGAAGAGGGAACTAATGATAATGATCATGAAACTTCGAAAGAGAGTACTACCGAACCTCGCAGGTCAAATAGGACGCGTGCAGCTCCCGAGCTGTACGGAAATCCTGTCATGAATTTCATGGTTGATGAAAATGATGACCCTGCGACGTATGAAGAAGCGATGATGAGCCCGGATTCCAACAAATGGTTAGAAGCCATGAAATCCGAGATGGAATCCATGTATGAAAATCAAGTTTGGAACTTGGTGGAATTACCTCACGATCGAAAGGCCGTGGAGAACAAATGGATTTTCAAAAGGAAAACTGATGCTGATGGTAATGTGACCGTTTATAAAGCTCGACTTGTCGCAAAGGGGTTTCGACAAATTCAAGGAGTTGACTACGATGAGACTTTCTCTCCCGTAGCGATGCTAAAGTCAGTTAGGATTATGTTAGCAATTGCTGCATATTTCGATTATGAGATATGGCAGATGGATGTCAAAACCGCGTTTCTCAATGGTAATATTGAATAAGAGTTGTATATGATACAACCAAAGGGTTTTGTCGATCCTAAGGATGCTAACAAGGTGTGCAAGCTTCAGCGATCCATCTATGGATTGAAGCAAGCATCACGAAGTTGGAATCTGCGCTTTGATGAGGTGATCAAAGAGTTTGGATTTGTCCAAACTTATGGAGAAGCTTGTATTTACAAGAAAGTGAGTGGAGCAATGTGGCATTTCTGATATTATATGTGGATGACATATTATTGATCGGAAATGATATAGATCTTTTAAACAGTGTTAAAAGTTATCTAAACAACAAATTTTCAATGAAGGACCTAGGTGAAGCGTCATACATATTAGGCATAAAGATCTATAGAGATAGATCTAGGCGCCTAATAGGGCTATCGCAAAGTACATACCTTGATAAGATTTTAAAGAAGTTTAAAATGGACGGAAGTAAGAAGGGGTTCTTACCTATGTTGCAAGGCAAGACATTGAGTAAGACTCAAAGTCCGGCTTCGGCGGAAGAAAGAGAGATAATGGACAAAGTCCCCTATGCTTCAGCCATAGGCTCTATAATGTACGCCATGCTATGTACAAGACCAGATGTGGCACATGCTATTAGTTTGACTAGTAGGTACCAATCGGATCCAGGTTCGGAACACTGGATAGCGGTCAAGAATATTCTTAAGTACTTACGAAGAACTAAGGATATGTTTCTTGTATACGGAGGTGAAGAAGAGCTCGTTGCTAAGTGTTATGTTGACGCTTAGTTGACACCGATCCGGATGACTCTAAGTCTCAATCCGGATCGTATTTCTCATGAATGGCGGAGCGGTTAGTTGGAGGAGCTCCAAACAACCTGTGGTAGCGGGATCAACAACGGAGGCGAATATGTTGCTTTGCTTGAGCGGCTCAGAAGCGATTTGATGAAGGAGTTCATATCTGAACTAGGAGTGGTGGCAAATGCGTTGGACCCAATGGTGATCTATTGTGACAACAATGGTGCCATTGCCAATGCCAAAGAGCCAAGGTCTCACAAGCATTCCAAGAATATAGAGCGCCGGTTTCACTCCATCCGCGAGCATGTCAAGGATGGAGATATAAAGATTTGTAAAGTACATACGGATCTCAATATAGCAGATCCGTTGACTAAAACTCTCCCTAGAGCAAAACATGATCAACACCAGAACTCAATGGGTGTTAGATTTATCACTATGTAACTAGATTATTGTCTCTAGTGCAAGTGGGAGATCAAGGAATATGCCCCGAGAGGCAATAATAAAGTGTTTATTATGTGTATTCCAAGTATATGATAGATGTTTATTTTGCATGCTATAATTGTATTAATACGGAAACGTTAATACATGTGTGTTTAATAAACAAATGAAAGTTCCTAGTTATGCCTCTCTCATAAACTAGCTCGTTGATTAACAAGATGATCAAGGTTTCGATCATGGACATTGGATGTTGTTAATAACGGGATCACAACATTAGTGTAATGGTGTGATGAACATTCATCCAAGTATAGCATTACGATCAAAGTCATTGAGTTTATATTTCTATAACAACTTACGAAGTGATCCTAATCCTTAGACCATGAGATCATGTCAATCACTAACACCGAAGAGTTTCTTGATAACATCAAACGTCACACCGTAATGTGGTGATTATAAAGATGGATTCAGAACTAATAAAGTGTTATGTTGAGGCTCATGGATCGAGAGTGGAATTTGTTCATCCCGATGACGGATAGATATACTCTGGGCCCTCTCGGTGATATCATATTGATTAGCTTGCAAGCAAGTGATTTGATCACTAGAATGTTATATCACAGGAACGAGAAAAGAGTGCATGTCGGTAACGAGATCAAACTAGGTATGGAGATACCGATGATCGAATCTCGGACATGTAATATATCGTGAAACAAAGGGATTAAGATACTAGCGTAAAAGGTTCCGACGATCACAAGAAAGTCATCGTTGAATGTGTGGGAGTCAGTATGGGTCTCCAGATCCCGCTTCTGATTATTGATCCGAGAGGGGTCTCGATCATGTCCGCATTATTCACGAACCGTAGGGTGACACACTTAAGAGACACCGACATCCAATTGGCGCAAATTTTTCATGCCGAAAGAATGAACAAGCGCAGGAATTTATTTCACTAGATACCAAAACAGGTTTTCGGGTGAAATTGCATAAAGTGGTTATGCATGTGAACTAGAATTCTAGAAAGGGGTTATTTTTGAATGTTTGTCATTAAAGTAATTGACAAAATTCTGAATAAAATAAAAGAGTTTTATTTAATGAGTGTTTGCACTAAATTTGGTGGAAATTTAATGGGAATTTGAGTGGACTTTTGAGTGGAGGGAATTTAAAGGAGATTTGTGAGTGGAGTGTCCACCCACATGAAGAGGAGAGGGAAAGGGGGCAGCCCCATGCGCCGGCCACCCCCTTGGGGTCCCCCTCCTCCTATAAAAGGAGCCCCCTCCTCACTTGTCTCTTACACCTCCTCGTGAAGGATCTCTCTCCCCCTCTAGAATTTATCCCCCATGGTCTCGGACTAGCGAGATACATGTTCCCGGTGGCTATTCGGCAAGAAAGAGTTGTGCTTCCGCTGCATCGCTGGAGCGAGGAGGCGGAGGTTGCTTGGTGCCTCGAACGTGTGTGCGAGCACGGATGCGCTGCTGATTTGCGGCGCTAGGACTTCCTCTTGATCTTGAGATCGGCAAGAGATCGTCTACATCAACCACGAGTTGAACTCGTTAAGCTTTGTCGGTCTTCAAGGTTATGTTCTCTACGGATATACATCCGCCCGTTGTTTGTATCTAGTAGATAGATCTTGGTATATAGTTCACATCGTAGGAAAATTTTTGTTTTCTATGCTGCGAACCCTACAATGGATGCCAACGGTCGCCGACAAACCGCACGCACCTGGGTCCGAGCTCAGACCCATACCTATAGCTTGGCCTTTCGCTCAATGGGGCCTCGACATGATCGACAAACTGCCAAAATCCTCGAAAGGGGGACACGTCTTCCTCCTGGTTGCAGTTGACAAATTCACCAAGTGGATCGAGGCCATGCCGGTCACCAACCAGAAAGGCAAAATTGCCGTCAAGTTCTTCGAGTCCATTGTCTACAGGTTCGGCGTACCACACAACATCATCACTGACAACGGCTCGAACTTCATCTCCGAAGAATTCCAAGACTTCTGCGAAGGCCTTGGGATCAACATCACGTACGCCTCAGTGGCACACCCGCAAACGAACGAGCAAGTGGAAAAGTCCAACGGCCTAATCGGCGCCGGCATCAAGAAGCGCCTCATCAGCTCACTCGAACAAAAAGCTGGAAACTGGATGAAAGAGCTACCATCCGTCCTGTGGAGCTTACGAACTACGCCAAACAGCTCCACCGGCTACACACCATTCTTCATGGTACACAGAGCCGAGGCCGTGCTACCAACCGAAGTACGCCACCAGGCCCCGCGGGTCGTCGCTTACAGCAAAGCCGAATCCACGATTGCACTTGAAGACGCTGTCGACACACTCGATCAGCGGTGTACCAGCAGAGTCTCCGCAACTACCAAAGCCGCCGGCTGCGCCCAAGGTCCTTCATCGAAGGAGACCTCGTCTTGCGACTCAAGCAAAAGCGACCGAATAAATTCGAGTCACCATGGGAAGGACCCTACGTCATCACCGAAGTCATCCCAGGTGGCTCCTATCGCCTCAAGCTCGTGGAGTCTGGATTCGCATACTCCAACCCATGGAATATCTCGCACCTGCGATGATTCTATCCGTAGCAACCTACCCCCTTTTACTTTCAATAAGGCTTTCAGCCAAGGCTATTCAGCCGAACAATGTACCTCCTCCATTACGATATAAATAAAGCTAAGTGTCTCGCCCCAAAACTTCAGTTCGCTCTTTCGCAACTTTACTACATGCTACAAACGCACTCGGGGGATCCCCCCACCTCACGATTTCATCGACTGAGGACCAAACGTGTACACCTGAGTAGCTGACAACGTCAGGCAAATGAAAAGGACACGTACTCAATCAAAGCACTGCGTGCTCACAAACAAACAAACCTTTACCACAAAGGGCACAACACGCCCAGCCGAAATATACAAATTTTACATCTCTCTCTTTTTACAGCTACTACCTATGTTGAAGAATAACCTGGACACGCTGCTCAAACAAATCTACGACCTGTTCGGCATACTGCCTTACAACTGCGTAATGCGGACGCATGTCCCACTCACTGCCATCAGGGCGAAGAGGTGGCCCAGCGGCCATAGCAGCCAAATCCACGTCAGGCCGGTGCAACCTCACAAGAGACAATGCAGCCTTCACTCCTGCGACGAGATGTTGCCGCACCAACTCCTTGACATTACTCACGTTCCGAAACTTCGACAGAAGATCCGCAAGGGTCGTCGGTACGGCATCCAAAGGAAACATGACGTGCAACACCGAGGAAAGCGGTGTCTGCACTTGATGGAGCACCCGCGAAACTTGATGAACACGATCCTGCACCGTCGCCAAAGCCATGGCGCGATCGCGATCCATCCAGAAGAAGCCGCCGGCCTCCATGTCCTGTTGAGTCAAGCAATTAACCCGAACAGCGACACGCTCTTTTTCTTCCCTCAGAGCAAGATTCGCACCTACGACAATCGCACAAAACAAGAGTAAGGCCAGCAGGCTCATCTGAAGAACTGAGCTACAGCTCGAACCAAAGAACAACTTACATTGCAGCCGCTCGGACAGCCGAACCAGCTCCGCCATCAAGTACTCCTCTCTGGCTGCACCACGATCCGCCTTGGACTTCCAAACGTCGGCATGACCGCGTAACCCGAGCAACTCCCTCTCCAGACTACGCACACGATCCCGAAGGAAAGTGAGCTGCGAGGAATCATCCAAGGATGGTCGCAACGACATTGCGGATGGGGCGTCAACAGGATCAGCACCCGAAGGAACCTAGAGCAGCAGCAAAAGAAAGGAACACAGACATTCAGCCAAGGATAGAGCACAACTCAGAGGAATTCATTAAATATATAAGGCCACCACATGGCACAAGGATGGTGTTCTTCAAGATATTTACAACAAAAGTAGACTACAAACTACCCTACATCTACTACGCCTAAGATGCGGGACCCTGAGTCGCCTCGGAGCCAGACTGCCTAGCTTTGGCCCTGCCCTGCTGCCGCACTACATACTCAGACAGCAAATCAATGAGCTTGGGCCCATATCGCTTGCAGCGAGCAGAATAGGCAGCAATGGTTACCTCGGATCCATCCGCAGTCGTCGGCATCCGAGAGGTGATCTGGGGCAGATCCAGCTCCGCTCCAGCCGCCAAGGCCATCTCCAGCCCGACGGACGCGCCGATGCCCTTCTGCTTGCGCTTGTACGCCGCAGGCGCTTCGGCTGACAGAGCCTCCGCTAGAGCATCCACGTCATCAAGGGCTGCGCCCTTTGGGACAAGCTCCTTGTAGAAGCGACCAAGGACCTCTTTCGCCTTGGCAAGGGAGCTGGCGACGGTGCTGCAGCGGTCTTCGACCGCCACAGTGGCATCATCTAGAGCACTCCCGTTCTCCAGAGCACCGCGGTCGAACTTGATGCCTGCGGCATCTGAGACAAAAAATAAGAAGAAAGCATGAAGAAAAGCAGCACAGAAGAAGACCCGAAGAAAAAGAAACAAGTACAAAACTAGCACTCACCCGAAATAGCCTTGGCAGCAGCCATGAGCTTCGCCGCCACCTCTCTTTCACGAGCAGCCGCAACGGTGGCCAGCTTCTCCTCACGATCCGCGGCCTCCTGCTGCAGACGCTCCTTCGCTTCGGCTGCCTTAGTCAGCTCTAGCTCGACGCGTTCTTTCACGCCAACGGCGGCTTCGGCCTTTTGCTCCGATTGACCAAGGCTCTTTTTGAGAGCGTCGACCTCACAGAGGGAATTGTTATGCTCCTCTGCATTCAAGAAAAGCAAGTGTCAAAGAACAGGACCAGGATAAATAAGAGAGGCATTAAAAGACAGATAGATACCTTGAAGCTGCCGAAGGTTCGCCTCCAGCGCCAGGCGCTCCTGCACCAGCCGCTTGGCCTCCTACACAAAAGGCTGAAGAAAAAGAAATAGCAGTAAGAAAAGGGCTTGGGGGCTACGCCCAACACAAAGGAGTAAACGCAAAATTCGCACACGAAGACACTCGGGGGCTCCCCCCGTGACATGAAGCAGAAAAACTTACATGCTCTGATGGTGACTCCGAAGGACCGCCTGCGAAATTCTGAGGCGCAACCACCTGCACCTCCTGCAACGGAGGATCCGGAGCCGCGCCACCCGAAGTCGCCACCGTCTGAGGAGGAGGAGACGCAATTTTCGACTCCCCCATCATCTCCCGCGAACCACCACTGGAGGAATCGTGGGAGGAATGCCTACATACAAACCAATCAGCACAAGCACAACAATAATAAAAGAAAAAGGACAATAGTACAGCAAGAAACTTACGAGCCCAGTGAGCTCAGGTCAAAGACAGGAGGAGTCCTTCGGGCTCTCTTCTCCTCCTTCTTTTCTTCCTTCTTCTCCTCCTTTTTCTCTTCCTTCTTCCGCTTCGCTGGGGGGTGCGGCGCTACAGCCCGCACAGGAATGGCAGGAATGGGAGAAGAAGAACCTCCATGACCGCCACTATGACGCTCAAGGACCAGAGGGTTTCTAGGAGTCGGAGGAGTCGAGGCATCCGAAGACTCGCTGGAGCTCCGTGATCGTTTTCGCGTATGGTCCTCACTCAACTCGTCGGCATCCTCCGCCGGAGATCGCGCCGACGGTAGCTCGGACACGGAATCAACCACTTCATTATCCGGGGCATTCGGATACCTTTCGGGCAACGACGGTGCCATGCCCGGCACTTTGAAGCTTTGCAAAATCAGAAGGAACTTTGTTAGCAAACAAAGGAAACAAAAACACAGCCGACCAAAACCACTACGTGCACAAATCTACACCTGCGGTACGGCCAACGTCGAAGAAAATGGAGGAGTTAGCGACTTCCCCGGGATTTCTTCTCCGGCTTTGAACTTTAGCAGCGCGCGAAGGGCCCTGTCAAGATCCCCCTCGGACATTTTCTCAGCCGAAACCCTCGTCGGATCACGGCGCCCAAAATAAAGAAACATCGGGTGCGCCCTCGCTTGGAGAGGCTGCACCCGACGCTCAAGAAAAGTCCAGATGATGTCCACGCCGTTCACCTCCTTCTCCTAATCAGCCGGAGTTCCTCCACCCGACGGTAAAGGGCCTCTATCTCCGCCACCTCACCGTCCAAGATTTGGTTTTTCCAAGACCTTTTTCGCTCAATCATTTGGGAGGGGTCAAAGGGAACAAGACCAAAATCTTGCCCGGGCACTACGGAGTCGCGGATATAAAACCATCGCCTCCGCCAGTACTGGACAGATTCGGACATGGAAAAGGAAAAGAAGAGCAGATTGGGACTAAGGGAGATGATGAAACCCCCAATGGGATATACACCATCCGAACCAGATTGCCTCTTCATGGAATAGAGCTTCCGGAAGAGACCAAAGTGCGGCTCAATGCCAAGCCAGCACTCGCAAAAAGTGATAAAACATGCAATGTGGAGAAGAGAATTGGGAGACAGATGACGAAGTTGAATCCCATAGAAGAAGAGCAGTCCACGGAGGAAGTCGTGGACTGGAAAAGAAAACCCACGCAAAACGAAGGCGAGAAACATAACCTGATACCTAGATGGGGGACGGGGGATTACCTCATTGCCGGGGAGTTTGACGGCCTCCCTATCTTGCGGGATCAGGCCCCACGCTCTCCCGCGTCTCAGACCGCCGCCAGCCACCATCGGTGACACGAGTAGAGGTGGTGCCCTTCTTTGCTCCGGCGGCGCTGGTCCCAACCGCAGATGACGATTTCTTTGGCTTCCCCATGGTGCTACGTCGGCGCCGGCGATGAAAACGTAGAAACAACGACGGAAATGTGGAAGGAAACCCCAGTGCGCAAAGAGAATCGCTAAAACACAAGCAGGCAGTGAATCAAGAACTGATGCGGTGAAAACAAATCGAGGCTTCCCCCAATGATTATAACAGCGAAGACGACGCACGGCAGCCGTCCATCCAGAAGACCTAACGCCAACGGCAGATCTGGCCGTACACGTGTCAACATCACAACGAACCATTGTTACCACGCCGTCCACTACGTGCGGAAATCGAGGAGACGCCATAATTATCTCCACGACCCGCGTGACCGGTCAAATCAAGGTCAGCAAGTGGGACCCACGTTCGTCCAGTCAAGTCATCTCTGGCGTAGCAGACGCTTGAGGTCATTGATCGTCAGCACTGATGTCATCAAAAGCTATACTAGCACCAACTACAACTCTTCGGCTCCACAGCTAAGAGTACTCACTCGAATATTCGATTCGACTAAATACTCGGGGGCTACTCCTATCAGGAGCGCTGGCCACGCACTCGGAATATGAATAACGACAAAGTATTTCTTCGAGTCCCACGTCGAGTCTACGACTCCACTACGAACTCGGGGGCTACTCCCATAGGGAGGATGGATTTAAGAATACGAAATTTTTTGAGTCCTACGGACTTAACAACTGAACAATGCTTGAAATAAAGTCTCTGCTCGAGTCTACGACTCAAACAGACACTCGGGGGCTACTCCCATAGGGAGCGCTAGTCGCGCACCCTATGAATTCTTCGACTGTGATCTTTCGGATCAGTACGCAAAACCTTTTTGGCATCTCTGCCCCAACAAACGCTGAGTGAGCGACAATCTCCTTGGCCACCCGAAACACCTCCGCAGTGACAAATGTTCGGATGCTGCGTCCGCGACGCAAAGATAAGACCTGCAGATATCATCTGACGGCCTGGCAACATACATGACTGCGCTCTTCTAGTACAAATCCATGTCAACAGGCGCGATGAAAAATCCCGACGGACGCGTTGGGTACATTAATTAAAATCACTGGAATTCCACTCCTGTAAGTCCTCCGCGGCCTGAGTCGAATTACGCCTGCATATGTTCCAGGTCCGAGTTGAGGGACTCGAACTTGAAGAAGATCATGTTGTTTCGTCCTAAGACAGTTAACTGGCCCTGATCCGTCGGGTGAGTCAGGCACATGCGTCAACAATCCCTACACACATATACTATTAATACATAGTTGCACCCGAAAGATAGAAGAGTCCTCAGCCGAATCTACGATTCGACTGATCACTCGGGGGCTACTGACATGGTTATACCCTACGGGTACGTGACTTCAGCATACCTGGTCCAGCCCAAGGAAGGCCCACGGCAGATATACGCTGGCCCATGGAGATTTTCGGGTGGCCAAGGCCCATGACGCCTTCGGATCCTTGGAGAGCAAGACTAGCATAGATAGGAAATTCAAAGGGGTAAAACCCTAGAACTTGTAACCGACTAGGACTATGCCCGGGACCTGACTAAGTCTATATAAAGGCCAGGAGGGCACATCCTAGATCTCTCGACTCATACTTTTCGCACACACCTCCACGCCAGATCGAATCTGCGCACCCTGTAACCTTCGGTTCCGCCGTAATCAAGAGCGCAAGCGGTGAGTAGGGTTTTCTCCGGCTGAACCTGGGTAAATCTCGTGTCCCCTGGTTGCTTGTCTGTTAACCGTTCCACGATCTCCAGCATCCCCATCTTCTCCAAAACCCAAGTCCATAACAATGGGCATTGACGAGTCGAAACCTCGTCACCATGAGAACACGGGCCATACTGTGTCACATCTATGTGAATGTTATTCTTATGCATTTTACTACTATGCATGCTTAGATGATAGAAGTAGAATGATCCCTCACAAATTTTAAGTTAAACCATGCCCTCCCAACCAAACCTTGCACCATCCTATGCCCTGTACAATCGTTGGTGGGCCTATGAAATTAGGGTGTCGCGGTTTTCCTTGGCTGGATGGTTTGTATCGGATACCTACACGAATAAGGGTTGGTGGGCTTGACAAGGTCATCCTAACAGTTAAGGACCTTGGGGCATAAAGGTTGGGCGCCTAGTTTTGACATAGAGATGTCACCCAACAACAAGAGTCATATGTGATATGATTAGCAAGTGTTGCTTACTGATTTACCTTGTCTTCTAGCAGTGATGCTAAAGCTCACTAGTAGACTTGTTAATTGTGGATCTTGAATCACTTAGTATCAATAGAGGGATATTGATTTAAGTGGGAGTATATGCTATTAAATTGTTTAATATGTTTTACTCTTTCATGGTTACATGGCTTAGTATTTTGCATGTTTTCTGTTGTAGATCAATGGCACCGAACACTACATCACCTTTCTCTTTGCGTTCGATTCTTGACAAAGATAAACTAAATGGAACAAACTATTCGGACTGGGTCCGTAACCTGAGAATTATTCTCAGGTCTGATAAAAAGGAAACGGTTCTGGATACCCCAATCCCCGATGAACCTGCTGATAATGCATCTGCTGCCCTCAAGAATGCCTACAAGAGAGCATGTGATGATTCTCTAGAGGTTAGTTGTCTTATGCTTGCATGCATGGAACCTGAACTCCAAAAGAAGTTTGAGGATCAGGAAGCGTACGATATGATCGTCGCGCTTAAGGACATGTTCCAAGATCAGGCAAGGACTAAGAGGTACAATGTTGCCAAGTACTTTGTCCAATGCAAGCTAGCAGAGGGAGCAGCTATAGGCCCCCATGTGATCAAAATGGTTGGTTACAGTCAGACTTTGGAAAAGCTTGGTTTTCCACTAGGCCAAGAGTTGGCCACTGACTTCATTTTGGCGTCTCTTCCATCCAACTATGGGAAGTTCATTTAGAACTACCATATGCATGGGGTGGAGAAGGGCCTTAATGAATTATGCGGGATGCTAAAAACAACAGAAAGTGACGTGAAGAAGTGTGCAGGGCATAGCCATGTGATGGCTGTGCAGAACAAGCCTAGCTTCCAGAAAAAGGGTACTTCTTGGAAGAAGAAGGGAAATGCTAAGGATACGATCCCTAAGCCTGCACCCAAGCAAAAGGCTGGACCTATAGAAGACACTGAGTGCTTCTTTTATCATGAACATGGCTACTGGAAGAGAAACTGCAGCAAGTACCAGGCTTCTTTGAAGAAGAGTGGAAGTAAGAGTACTTCCCATTCAGGTACGCTTGTTGTAAATGCTGTGGACATTCTTCTTGCTGATTCCTATGTTAACTCTTGGGTATTTGATACCGGATCGGTTGCTCATATTTGCAATTCGATGCAGGGGCTAATAAGGACTAGAGAAGTGCAGAAAGGCGAAGTGGATTTTCGCGTCGAAAATAAAGCAAGGGTTGCTGCATTGTTCGTCGGCATCATGCAACTTCACCTTCCGTCAGGATTTATTATGGAGTTGAATAATTGCTATTCATTCCTAGTATGGGTCGAAACATTTTATCACCTTCATGTTTGATGAGGGTGGGTTATTCATTCGCGAGTGCAAACAATGGTTGTGTAATCTCTAAGAATGATATGTTTATGGCTAATGCTCCCATTATGAATGTGTTATTTATTTTAAATCTTGATGATGCATCTGTTTACAATGTTAGTGCTAAAAGTCTTTGGCCTAATGATTTGAGTCCTACCTATTTATGGCATTGTCGTTTGGGGCATATAAGTGAAAAGCGCATGAAGAAGCTCCATGGTGATGGTATTCTAAATTCGTTTGATTTTGAATCATACGAGACATGTCAGGCTTGTTTACTTGGAAAGATGACCAAGTCACCTTTTTCGGGTTTACCCGAGAGAGCGACAGACTTGTTGGAACTCATACATACTGATGTATGTGGGCCGATGAGCACGACAGCTAGAGGAGGATATCACTACTTCATTACTTTCACTGATGATTTCAGTAGATATGGTTATGTCTACTTGATGAGGCATAAGTCTGAAACTTTTGAAAAGTTCAAGGAGTTTCAGAGTGAAGTAGAGAATCAACGTGGCAAGAAAATAAAGGCCTTGTGATCTGATCTTGGAGGTGAATATTTGAGTCACAAATTTAGCGATCATCTTAAGAGTTGCGGAATTGTTCCACAACTTACGCCGCCCGGAACGCCTCAAAGAAACGAGGTCTCCGGACGGAGTAATCGAACTTTGTTGGACATGGTTCGATCTATGATGAGCCAGTCGGATTTACCATTATCATTTTGGGGTTACACTCTAGAAACGGCAGCTTTCACACTTAATAGGGTACCATCTAAATCCGTAGTTAAGACACCATATGAGATGTGGATTGGAAAGAATCCCAGTTTGTCTTTTCTAAATATTTGGGGTTGTGATGCATTTGTCAAGCGACTTCAGTCGGACAAGCTAACACCCAAATCGGATAAATGCATTTTCGTGGGATATCCGAGGGAAACCTTAGGGTATTACTTCTACAACCGAGAGGAGGGAAAAGTGTTTGTCGCTCGTAGCGGTGTTTTCCTAGAGAAAGAGTTTCTCACAAAGGGAACAAGTGTAAGGTCGGTGCGACTTGAAGAAGTTCAAGATGAGCCAGTTGGGGATGCTTCTATGAGTGATGCTATTGTAGCAGAACAAGTTGAGGAACCCGTGGAAACAGAAGCACCACAACCACGAAGGTCGGCGAGGCTGCGCGAAGCGCGAGAATTATTATTGTTAGACAATGATGAGCCTGTGACCTATGCGGAAGCGATGGTGGACCCAGACTCTGAGAAATGGCTGATCTCCATGAGATCCGAGATAGAGTCCATGTGAGACAATCAAGTTTGGAACTTGGTTGACCTGCCTGATGGTTTTAAAGCCATCGAGTGCAAATGGATCTATAAGAAGAAGATTGATATGGATGGAAATGTTCACATCCATAAAGCTCGACTGTCACATCCCAAAATTTTCCAAATTTTGTAATGTGAAAAATAAATAAACAAAATAAATAATTGTTAAAAATTAGGGTGAAAAGAAACTTTTTGTTCCTAATTAGAAACCTAAAATCCCATCTTGAACAAACTTGGGTTAATGTTTGAATCCAAACTAAATTCAAATCAAGTGAAATGCATTCTTCATAAATGCATATGGAAACTTAAACACTTGAGAAATAAACCAAAACTCTAAAACCCTAATGGAAGAAAATCATTTTCAAGTTATCTCTAAGACTATGGATTTGATCCATATAAAATTGGTCAAACAAACATTTCAAAATGACCAAGAATGACAAAGGGAAATATTATAAAACCATATAAATTGATTGCATTCAATTTGGAACCATAGATAAAATCTTATGAATTTAATAAGATAAGGAAATTGAATTTCCAAAGATAATAAAGCAACCATCTAGAAATCCATACCAAATGGTGAGCAAATAATCCTAAAGGAATTTAAAAAGATAAACAAATAATAAATAAAGTTTTAATAGTTGGAATCACTATTTTTGGATCTTTAAAATAAAAAGATATGGTTTTGATAAGCATAGGTAGAAATATAAATAAGGATTATTTTAAAGAGCCAAATTAAATCTTGGCTAAGCAAATGAAATAAAATATTTCTATTTATTAAAAAGAATAAAGGTTTATTTAAATAAAATAATAAGGATTTATTAATATCCAATTTTATTTAAGTAAAGGCTTTTCCCTTTCAAATAAACATTAAAATTTATTAAACTTTTTAAAATAAGAATTCCAAGTGTTTTAGTTTTTCAAATGAAACCTACTGAAAATATTTTGATATTATTTAGATTTCAAAAAGAGTTTTAAAATAAATTAAAACCTATTTGAATTAAAGACTAAGGTCTATTTATTTAATTATTAATAGATCCTAAAATAATAAAAGAATTATTTTATTTTGGACCTTAGAGTATGTTGATAAACATAATCTAAATCAAGAAAAATTTTGGTGGTGGTTTGATTTGAATTGGAGTTTGAATTATTTGATTGAAAATCAAAACAGGAATTCAATTCAAAAAAAGAAAAAGGTTTGTATAAAAAAAATAGAAACAAACCCAACCCACTAAACCTACCCAGCCCAGCAAAGCACCTGGCCCAGCAAGAGCCCACACGGGAACCCCTCTGCCTCTGTTCTTTTTCACCCACGCGCTGACCCACAGCGTTGTTGACGAGTTGGACCCACCCCACCTCTCTCTCTCTTTCGCAGACAACTAGGACCCACTTACTGTTCGTCATCTCCAACCACGCGAAGACCACGCCCCTGCCGTTGCTGCCGATGGATTGTCGGCGTAATACGCAGTAAACGCCGCGATTAAACAACCCCTGATCACGCGTACATAAGCGCCTACCCTCTCTCTCTTTCCCCCACTCACCGCACCTCCTCCGCCCAAGGGCTGCCTGAATTTCTCTCGGCAACACCACTGCTCCGTCGAGCTTCTCCAGCAAATTCCGGCGCCGACTAGCCAACCCTCGCCTCCCACTGCACGCAAGCCTGGTCCCCATCGTCAGGCGCATCTACCAGTACCACTAGCTTGCGCGCGCGCGCTCCAAATCGTCGGCAAGGATCACCATCTGAGCACCGCCGTGTCTGCCATTCGCTCCGGCAAGCATCCCGGTGAGTACAGACCGCCCAAACCTTCTAGTTGATGCTCCCAGGATTCCCATCCCCGTACGCAACTAACCGCGTGCTCCGTTTGTCTTAGCGCGCTCGCAAACTCCACCTCCGACGGTAACCAGAGACACCCGACGCCGCCACTAACTTCAGCGACCTCACCTCGAGCTTCACCTCGACCACTCGAACACGGTGAGCCACTCTTCCCTCTCCCTCACTTCCTGAATCGTCGGCAAGCTCACCGCCAGAGCAAGCGCCGCCGCCAGCGCCGCCGGTCCTTGGTCAAACACACTGTGTCTGTTGGATCTCGATCCGTTGGCTAGGATAGAATCTTTAAACGAAGGGGTACGTGTGATCTGTGCCGTGCGATTAAGTGAGATCATGCGGTCAGAACAGCTCAATCCAAACGAAATAGTACCGACCAATAGGAATGAGCCACGTGGCTAGACTCAGGTTTTAAAATAGAAATTTGATCTATTAAGAATTGCAAACTTGCAAAATTCATAACTTTAGTTCTACACGTCCAAAATTTTCAAATTTTATATCAATGGAATTAGAAGAACAAGTACTTTGCAACCATGCACTTTGTTTAATGTTTTGATTCTGGAAAATTGGTTGAAATTTCAGAAACTTGTGTAGGCTTATTTTGAATATAAAAATTGTTCTAGATATATTTTTGAGATGAAATCTTTGCAAAATGGTTTGTTTTGAACCTACTGACCATAGAAACCAACTCATGAATTTGAAAATGTATTTGGTAAATCTAAAGAGTAAATCTTTGATTTAAAGCATTTCTAGTCAAATAAAAATATAGTTTATTTGTTGAAAACACTTTTTGGAGAAAAAAAACCTTAGGGAAATGTTTTGATTTAAACTCTCTGACCCCAAGCACCAAGTTTTATGATTTAAAAATTTATTTGGGGAACCCTATAAAGATTGTTACTTTGATAAAGGCATTTTCAACCACATAAAATATTGATTTGGTATTAAAATGGTTTATAAGTAAAATCTTTTGCAAATGGTTTTGTCATTTTTATATAATGACCAATAGGCGTTTTAGAATGTTTATAACCTATTATAAAACACTTCTGTAAATAAAACAAAGTTTGGCATGCTTGCATGCATTGTTTTGTTTCTATTATTTTATGTGATGTTGCTTGAATGGTAGATTAAAATATTGCTTGCTTGATTGAATTGTAGTGATTTGAAGAGTGTGAATGTTGCAAGATCAAGGAGTGAACTTATATTCTCTACCAAAAAGGCAAGTGATGCTTCATACTTTTGTCCCATTATTTTCACTATGCATTAGTGATATTTCTAAGTAGGACTTGCATGGAATTTTGCTAAGTGTAAACTATGCCATGGGAAATCCTAGTAGATGAAACCTTAGTAGAAATTTCCTAAGTTAAGATTCCTACTACTGTCATGCTTAGCTTAGCTAGTAGAAAACAAGGGTGGATTATATTTCATGCTATGGAATATTTCTAAGTCAAGGACTTGTGTTTTGTTTAATAAAACAACTAAGTGAATGAATCACCTGGGTGGAATGGAAGGAATGGTTTGTGTTGAGTGGTTCACAAGGCCCATTTCTATGGTTTACCTTGTGTATCTCACTTGTGGATGGCCACCCAGGAACAAAAAGATTTGAGATGTCAAATGTTGAGAAGCTTCAAGTGCAACCACTTGGCATTATGGGCTCTGCCTGGATCATATAGGTTGCAATAACTTAGCCAAATGGACAGTTGGTGGTAGGGGATGATAGGTTGGAACGCGTCCATTATGGTCTAAGGGAAGGCTTCTGAAAGATCTTGTCTTGGTGAAACCAAGTCTTGTGGGGAAAGTGCACCACCTCTGCAGAGTGTAAAATCTAAGTACTTAGCCATGTCCCTGGTATTGGACAACTTGAGCATCAAGACATGGAAGCTATCAAGCATCTCCTCATCCCAATTTCTAAGTAAAAACTTGTGGTTGAAAAAGGGTGAAGGTTCCCCAATGTCTATTGGTGGTTCCTTGGGAAATATTTTGACAAAGAAAAACTTAGTGTTTTCAACTAATAGGTAAACCTATTTTGAGCAAAGCAAGCCTAAGCTACACTTAGCCAAAATTCATATAGTATTTAGTCTACCAATATTCTACTAAGGTATCACTTGCCAATACTATTCCAATGTATTGACCCACTATGGCTGTAACTTGTGATGTTGCAGGTTACTCTGATGATGATTAGGGGTTATGAGTCTACACTCAACATGCTTGCCTGTGGCACATGAAGACGAATACTTATTTATCTTATTACATATTTGAACTCTTTTACTAGGACTATGGCCATGGAGTTTGTAAAAGACTATGTTTTTCTCTGGAATGACTTGTAATAATGACCTTTGTTTCTGTGTACTTCATCTTAAACTGTGGATGCTAGCATTGATCCAGGGACTAGCATTGCAATCACAGGGATCCTTTTCCTTTATAAAGGAGGGATCTTACATCGACTTGTTGCAAAAGGTTTTTGACAAGTTCAAGGAGTTGACTACGACGAGACTTTCTCGCCCGTAGCGATGCTTAAATCTATACGAATAATTCTAGCCATTGCTGCACATTTCAACTATGAAATATGGCAGATGGATGTCAAGACGGATTTCCTAAATGGAATCCTAACTAAGGACGTGTATATGATGCAGCCCGAAGGTTTTGTCGATCCAAACAATGATGGAAAGGTATGCAAACTTCTGAAGTCCATTTATGGGCTGAAGCAAGCATCTCGGAGTTGGAAAATTCGATTTGATGAAGTTGTAAAGGAGTTTGGCTTCATCGAAAACGAACAAGAACCTTGTGTTTACAAGAAGGCAAGTGGGAGAGCGCTGGTATTTCTAATCTTATATGTCGATGACATATTGCTGATTGGAAATGACATTCCTATGCTCGAGTCTGTTAAGACCTCATTGAAAAATAGTTTTTCGATGAAGGATTTAGGAGAAGCCGCATATATTCTGGGAATCAAGATCTATAGAGATAGATCAAGGAGGCTAATTGGATTAAGCCAGAGTACATACATTGGAAAAGTGTTGAAACGGTTTAGCATGGAAGAGGCTAAGAAGGGGTTCTTGCCCATGTATCACGGCATTAAACTCATCAAGACTCAGTGTCCTTCGACTACTGATGAGCGTGAGCGCATGAGCAGAGTTCCATATGCTTCGGCTATTGGATCCATCATGTATGCAATTATATGTACTCGCCCAGATGTTTCCTATGCTCTAAGTGTTACGAGCAGATACCAGGCTGATCCAGGTGAAGGTCACTAGACAACAGTAAAGAACATCCTAAAGTACTTGAAAAGGACTAAGGATGTGTTCCTAGTTTATGGAGGTGAGGATAAACTCAGTGTAAAGGGTTACATAGATGCGAGTTAGCTTAACGACTCAGATGATTCGAAGTCGCAATCAGGTTATGTGTTTGTCTTGAATGGTGGTGCTGTGAGCTGGAAAAGTTCCAAGCAAGATACGGTGACCTCCTCTTCAACAGAAGCTGAATATATTGCTGCCTCGGAGGTAGTAAAGGAAGCTGTTTGGATTAGGAATTTCCTGATCGCTCTCGGTGTGGTTCAGGGCGCGTCCAATCCCTTGGACGTTTATTGTGACAACAATGGTGCTATTGCACAAGCCAAGGAACCTAGACAACACCAGAAGAACAAACATATCCGCATGCGTTACCATCAGATTAGTGAGTTTGTTGAGGGTGGTAGTGTCATGATATGCAAAATACATACGGACTCAAATGTTGCTGATCCCTTGACTAAGCCTCTCCCGCAGCCCGCGCATGAAGCTCACACAAGAGGAATTGGTATTAGATACATTTTAGATTGACTCTAGTGCAAGTGGGAGACTGAAGGAAATATGCCCTAGAGGCAATTATAGAGATGATTATATTTCATATGTATCCATGAGTTATTGTAATGTTCCTTGAATATCCATATCAGGCAACTTGTATTGATTGGCAATTATGTGAATTGTTTGTGAAACTCTTTACTTGTATGGTTATTTAATAGTTGTCCCTAGTCGGAGTTCATGTGAGGACACACGTGAATATTAGACTAGCACATCGATTGGTTGATGACTATGTTTCGCAAGTCATAGAAATGGAGATGTCAAACCATTGATGTGGACACATGTTATGAACATGGGGTTGGACTGGCCCAACCTGAGACTGGCAATTAGTTGCATCTCTCTCTCTACACATCATGTACATTTTGTCCTTAGACCTGAGATTGTCGCATGTACTTGAGATGTGGATCGACCTACTTTGGGGCTATCAAACGCTGCACCGTAACAGGCTAGTTATAAAGGTAGCTTTCGGGTTTGTCCTGAAGCATGCTGCAAGACATGGTAAATCAAGATGGGATTTGCCCCACTCTACTTGAGAGAGATATCTCTGGGCCCCTCGAGTGATCGTATCCAGAAATGCATGGCCGTGCTACATAAGGTTAAGAGTTAACCTAGTAAAGGGATTCTGAGTTATGGTATCGAGAAAGAGAGGTCAGCTTGGAGCTAGACCAAATATCGTGAGGCAAAAGGAAAGACATGTACTAAACCTTGTGATGGTTTGTCCGATATGATCTTTGTATGCGTTTAGGAGTTGGCACGTCTTGCTAGAGGCCGCTACCAACTATTGACGGAATAAGTGTATTCGTGTCATGTCTATACGCATATGAACCTATAGGATCACACACTTAAGGGGATGGAAGCCTAATGAGGATTGGATCCGAATTAGACCAGGCTTAGGCTACTAATGGGCTGCTAATGTAGAAGCCCACTAGGGACGCCTATATAAGATAGGGTGGGGCGAGCTGGCCAGGGTCAGACCTGAGATCATTCCACCCAGCCGCCACTCCTCACGCCTGTGTCACGCGCGCGGACCTAGCAGTCCGGCGTCTGACGCTTCCACCCTGTACGTGTGGATACCTCGGAGGCGCTGCATCTGTAGCGCTTGGACGAGCCGCACAAGGGGAGCTTCTCGTGGGACGAGGACAAGGAGGAGACATGGAACGTCTGCGCTGCCTCGATGCGCTTCATCAATTCCGCAACTGCGCGTCTAGTGGTAATCCCGTGATCTGTGACAACATTAATCCTGGTATACGCGGTAGAATTTTTTTGATTTGCACTAGTGTACCTACCCGTATCCCTACAGATTGAGCCCCACCGATGCCTCCAGAGAACTTGACATGGAGCACTGCATTGGAAACCCCAAGAGCAAGTCTTTCCTCAGTAGAGACCGAGGTTATCGAACCAGAAGGAGGAAGGAAACTTCACACAGGTGTTGCAAGTAACGCGGAGATCTGCACAACACAAATTCAAGACTTTGCCCCTACGAATCAATGAGGTTGTCAAGATCACCGGTTTGCTGTAACAAAGGATTAAACATATGGTGTGGAAGGTAATGGTTTGCAGCAAGTAAACAAGTAATAGTGCAAGATGTATCAATGGTTTGGACCGGGGTCCATATTTCACTAGAGGTTCTCTCCTTAGATAAAAAACATGGCATGAAGGGTAAACAAATTACAGCAGGGCAATTGACAGGAACTGAGCAAGGCATAAAAATGCAATTACTAGTCAAAAAGATCCTATGTGATTCGTTTGGGCAATATAACAAGATACATAGACCGCCATCCAACTGCATCTATGACTAGAAGTCCACCTTCAGGTTATCATCCGAACCCCCTCCAGTATTAAGTTGCAAGCAACAGACAACTGCTTTAAGCAAAGTGTGTAAGGTAAACAGTCCACATGTTCCATGAACAGGAGACCGTTGTTTTCTTCCTAGTAGCAACATCACATCTACAAAGGAAGAGATTATTGTCACTTCCCTTAGAAACTAGAGGCATGAACCCACTATCGAGCATAAATACCCCTTCTTGGAGTCACTAGCAACTACTTGGCCAAGATAGATACTAACAACGGAGAGCATGCAAGATCACAAACAACACATACATGATAGAATCATAAAGAAAAAACCATTAATCAAACCAACATAAATAATCTCAATATCCATCGGATCCCCGCAAACACAACATGCATGATTACAAATAGATTAGATCTTGATCATGAACGGATCTCATCATATCTATACATGAAAGCACAAAGGAGGAGATACAACCATCTAGCTACTACATGGACCCATAGTCCAAGGTGGAACTACTCACACATCATACCGGAGAGAAGGCCTCTGGGATGATCTCCCCTCTGGCAGGGTGCCGGGAAGAACTTCAGATCTCCCCGATCTAGGGACGATGGTGGCGGTGGCTATAGACGATTTCGTGGAGATTTGATCGGGTGCTTAGGGTTTCTACATCGGGGGCTTCTTATAGGCGAAGGGGGAGGCCGAGGCGGCGGCCTAGGGGCGCCAAACCCTAGCCAGGCGTGGGGTGGGGCCCACTCGCTCCTGGGGTGGGTCTGGCCTCCCTGGACGGCCCCTCCGGCTCCCCTCTGGACTTCTTGTTCCCCACGGAAAGTTATTGACTTTGACGTTTGTCCTGTCCAATTCCGAGAATATTTCTTTACTAACTTTTCTGAAACCAAAAACAGCAGAAAACAGGCATCTGGCACTGTTGCAACTTGTTAATAGGTTAGTACCATAAAACATGTAAAAAGCACCTCAAAGTGTAGACAAGTAAAGGAATGTAGATACTAAACAAGCATGGAGCATCAAAAATTATAGATACGTTTCCAACGTATCACCCACTTAGGCCAAAAGCCTAAGCTTGGGGGGAGGTATACCGACATCAAACTCATCTATATATCATGTTTGGTTGGTTCTTTGTATATCCATTGTTTCGCTTTTTTTGGGTTCTTTTTCGCTTCTTTCTCAAAAACACAAAAATACCAAAAATATTTTCATTGTTTCTCTTGGTTTGTTTCTTTGTTTCTTTGCTTTGGTTTGCCTTAAAAGAAAAATCCAAAAAGATTTTTCTTAGCTTGGTTTGTTTTTGCTTTGCTTGTTTTTGCTTTGTTTGCTTTCTTAAAAAAAATTGAAAACACTAAAAATATTTGTTGTTCCTCTTTGGTTTTGTGAGTTCTTTGCAGGGTTCAGGCGTCCTCAGTGGAATTTGATTTTCATGTTATTATGCAAGTCACACAAGTGAAGGGAAATAATGAAGATTAAGACAACTTGAGGCATGGTAAGAGGATGGTAACAAACTCTATTTGTTTCATTTTTGTACATATACTCATCATTGTGAGCATGCTTAGTCTGTTCATGGTAAGGGGTGTGTTACTAATGGATGCTTAGTAGTTCTTGCTTGTCTATGATTAGCTCCAGCTTGCTAATAGTTTGTAGCATGTCATATGAATGTTTGCTTGCATTGTTTTATTCATATTTTCGTATGATATTGTGGTATCCTCCTCTGGAAGTTTCATGTGAATCGACTTGGAACATGGTCACGCATGCATATGACTAATCAATAGTCAATAAGCCTCGATGATTTATTTTGCCTCGGAGTTCTTGTATCACTTTCATGCCATAATTAGTCCTGTTTTGTTGCAAGCATGATTATGACAATTATTGCTCTCTCGTTTGTCGTCCCTCTCTTTTGCTAGCCTTCACTTGCACTGAGCATGAGCTCTACCTGTGTTTCCCACTCCCCAAAACCAATATTGCCATCTGTGTCCACCATACCTACCTATTAGAATTGTTTGCTATTTCAGTGCATATTCAATATGCCTTGTTTTCTTCCAAATAAAATGTTTGTCTATTTTGAGAAAATTAGTTAGTAAAGCTCTCACGAACTTGATGGCACACTTTATTCCTTGCGCTTTATAATCCTGAACCATTGTGACTTGTCCATGAAAGTTATATGCTGGGAGTCAGCAGACCGTGCTTTCATGGGGAACGCTTTCAACACTTTTTGGATATCCTATCCAGTTGATACTTTGCTCTTTTGTTTACGGATGTCGACGATGTGAAATAAAAGGGGAGCTTGTGAGTTCATGGAGTCTATACATTGTGTTAGAGAAACGCCTGGGCCGCTAGCCTAAGCCATGCCTAATCATGGTGGAAACTTGCAGCATCACCGTAATGAGAATCTATGAAGCATCCTCAATAAAAAGCTATGCGTATGGTAAATAAAAAGATGGCTGAGATGCTCATTGTCTGCTTGCCTTGTCATTTTGGTTATGGGAAAGCTCATGTACCATGTGCAAGGGGTACCCCGTTAGCGGTTCTCTATGATACGCATGTATTTACAATGATAAGAACTTATAGGTAACCAAAGTTGAGTAGCATGCGGAGCGGCCCTCGTACTCAAGGGACTTGGGATTTTCAGCCTATGGTCTGTCAAGCATATGATTTAGAGTGGACCTCACTTTCACCTTAACCACATGAAGATGCATATGATAGGGGCAATGAGAGCTCAAAGCTAATGAGTACCTTCCTTTCAGCATTAGGAAGCCTTTCAAACTTTCCAAAACCATTTTCACAACTTTGTTGAGTCACCACTTATTCTATGAGCACCTTCTTGAGAGCATACTTGTCATTTTTGTGTTTGTTCCAAAACTTGGTTAATTATGTCATGACTTTGATGCTTGTATCTTTGATATCTTTACTTTTAGTCTTCACTTGAACTTCAGAGGTGCCTCGGCATTTATATTGTGCTCTACAAACAAAGGCAAGCGAGATACCACTCTATCATACCTTACTATGAGCATTGCAATGTTGCTTATGTTTATGTTCCATGCTACTTATTATTATTGAGTTGGTTTCTCTTCATAGCTTGCAATGACTATTGATTAGACTTAGTTGCATACTTCTTATTATGAATGGTTTAAGCATCTATTCCTGTGATGAGAATATATATATCATTTGAAGCAAATGTGTTCGTGAAAGTTCTTTTATCGCACTCAGTTTTCAACTGAATTGCTTGAGGACAAGCAATAAGCTAAGCTTGGGGCGAGTTGATACATCCAAAACATATCTACTTTCTCGAACACTTTTGCTATTGTTTCTCCTCTAAACTTGTGTGATTTGGATACAACTAACACAGACTGATGCTGTTTTCAACAGAATTACCTTAGTGTCTTGTTTTTGTGCAGAAAATCAACTATTAGGAAAAATCTTGGAAAATATGCCAAAATTTATATTTCGCCAAAAGACCCACGGAGCCAGAAGATGAGACGGAGAAGGGGCCTAGGGGGCCCACACCCCTGCCAGGCGTGGGTGGGCCCTGCCCCGTGCCTAGGGGGGTGCAGCCACCCCAGGCACCCCCTCGGCCTCCCTCTGCGCCTATAAGTTGCCTTTTGACCTAAAAACCGAGGGGGGGTTCAATAGTTTTCCAGAAAGAGTTCCGCTCCGCCACCGCCACCAGAAACCAAGATTCGGATCCAGAAACTCCGTTCTGGCACCCTACCGGGACAGGTAATTTGGAGAGGATCATCACCATCGTCATCACCAACGCATCTCCATCAACCACCGATGTTTCCCTCATCCATGAGTGAGTAATCCCCCTGTCAACACCCGGATTTTTAATCCCAGATGCCTGTTATGGCATACATCGCAATCCCAGGATTACAATTTTTGAGAGACATAACAGATTTGGATATCACAGTACATCATCCATTACAAACCATACATAAGGTCTTACACAAATAAGGATCTCATGATCCAGTTGTTAATACAACTCAAGCAGCGGAATAACGTAATAGTAATGATAGCGTAGGCAAAGCTCCATCTTCGGGGTCACATGCAATGCTGACGATGGGAGATGATCCTAGTTGTCATAACCTTCCTGTGGTCCATCATCCTGATACTCCTCTTCATAGTATAGCCACGGGAATAGCCAGGGACAAATCCATGAGTACTCTTTAAGTACTCGCAAACTAATACTAACAAGTTAAGGGGTTTTTTTGTAGTTAGGACACTAGGCTCTAGGGTTGTTTTGCAAAAAGCCAGATTTACCTCTACTAAGTTCAGAAGCAAAAAAAGCTAGTTGAAAATTTTATAACACCTAAGTGGGAATTGGAATTTCATATCACAACTCTGTTGTGTCAAGTCAAAGTCTCAATTCATTTCATAAGTCATTTTGAAACCATCTGACGGGGGAACAGTATGGACACTCCAACTGTCCATAACCGCGGACGCGGCTATTCGAATAGTTTGACACTCTGCAGAGGTTATACACTTTCACCACAACATTTGATACATCCGTCAGGAATAATCCTGAATTCACCATACTCAGTATGCGGATAATCAATCATAACCTTTCAATTAAACACCCTAGTATATGCACCTCTCCTGTGAGTTTGGCCTCCCAACCATGACCAACTGTCATCTTGGGTACTGCACAGGTGGACAATCTTCACAAGGTAGCCTCATCTCAGACCTTGGCCGTGAGGGAACCCATACTAAGGTATATAAATTTCCAGTCAAGCCCTACCCAATTTTCGGGTATTGTGGTTGTATGGTAAAATTGGAATGGTATCACATCCAAACAACCATCAGTTTTATCAAGGGCTAAGGCTCATGCCTCAACATTTTCATCATCAAAATCATCTGGTGTTCGGAAACACATGTCAAAACATTTCAGTAGAATGACTCATCATTCTAAGGTTTTCATAACCATTTTCACCAAGTATTCCCATCTAAAGTTGACCAAGTTTTATGCTTAGCACTAGCATCTACAAGTGGTGGTAACTACTAATGAGGGGTGGTAAACAAGTGGGGATTTTCTAAGTTCAATCTCATGCCTTGGGATGACATCAAGATTATCTAACTTAGGCCAAATTTTATGCTCTTTATGCTACCTTCAATTATCTTTCTAGAATCTACAAGTTACTAAGTAAAATCTAAGAGAAAGCTTTGATAAAGAAATAAGGTAATCATCTTGTAAGTAAAACTAGGATGGGGTATCAAGTAGTGTAAGCTTGCAAGTAAAACTTGCATGGCTTGGCTTGCTAAGATAGTAGTACAAACTTGCTAGGTTGCAAGTGTTAGCTTGCCTTGTGCAGAGCAGTGGTTGAAGTTCTCCTCGGCTTCTTCCTCGTAGTATCCTCCTTCCTCCTCGTATCCTTGGTTGGTACTAGCGTCTATAAATAAATACGAGGTATAAAATCACTAAACAATACTTAACTATTTTCAATAATCACACAAAGGTGCACTATAGATGATCTAGCATCATCACTTAACATTACAAGATTAAAGCATTTGTCTTATTTATTTTAATTTGAGAAAAGTAATTTCTACTCATTCAAAAACTACTTAAGATTTAATATTCTCCAGCTCAAACATGGGATCATGTTGACACATGTCATCACCATATATTTCAGTACATGGGAATGTGATTTAAAGTGGTGTCACAATTTAATAAGGTTTAACCTTTTTATTTTAAATAAATAAAGTGGCTAGAAATGCCTATGTGGCCTTCTTTTATTACTTGAACATTATTTCTGTAAGTAAACCCATATGTTTTTATATATTCTGAAAGGTATGATCAAATGTGATTTTTGAGAGTTGGAATCAACTCAAAAGCTCTTATGGTTGAATTTTGAAAAATGTTTGAATGCAGAAAAGCTTCTGCCTTGTTATTTTTACCAAGGTTGATCTATAGATCCAAATGATTTGAATCCAATGGTCTTGGATTAAGCATTTCAATACCCTGCTAACAAAATTGGTTTCATGCAATTTGGTTCATAGAATCGACCTGGGTTGATTTTTGAATCTATGTACAGAACTGTGTTTGAAATTAAATGGAAAAATCTAAATTTAAACTGCTTTGTCGCGCGGGAGACGCTAATGGGCCGGCCTAGTGTCACTCCCACCTTGGGTTTCAGGCGTGAGGAGGATCGATGGTGACTCACTCATAATGGGCGGCCAGGCACGGTGGGTCGTTGGTGGGTTAGGGAGGGGGAGATCAGTGATTGTGGATGCGTAAATCGGAACACGACTAGATGAGATGAACTCTGAGCTTAGCTCTTAGGGGGTGCAGGGCTCGAGCAATGACGGCGAGGTGGGCAAACAGACTGGTGGTCGACGGCGAGCTCAGGGACGGTCGAGGCAACTCTTCTCCAGAGGCGGCCTGCTCCGATACAATTGCAGCGAGCTGCTGCTCCCCGTGCTCTGTCTAGAGGTGTGGGGCGATCAGTGAGGTGAGAGGAGTGGAGTGGTGTGCTACAAACGGCTGGGGGTGCCCTCCTCTTATAGGCTCGATGGCGATGAAGAGAGGGATGGGCAGGTGACGGTGGCGACATGGCTACGGGATGCTAGCGGCATGGCTGAGGGTGGCGATCGATGCACGGTCTCCTGGCAGTGCTCTAGGACTTCAATGCGAGCTTACGGGCGGTGGTAAGCGGTCGGGCGGGGCTAGCGCTCTGAGCGGCAGAGGCGGCGGCTTCGACGGCGAGCGGTGGCTGTGAGGCGTTGGACGGCGAATGGGGGTGTCTGGCGTGCTCCCTGGGTCGTGGCGACGCGGTGGGCACGGGCTACGATCGAGTGGTGGCGTGTGCATGCGTGCCGGGTGCGACGCTCTGGCACGTGCTCGGCATGGCGCGGTGGCACTGGGCGCGGGGTTTTCTCGGCGGTCCATGGCTGGGCCTGGCTCGGGGAGGGGACAGTGGGCGGCGGTGAGGTGCTGGCTATCGCCCAGACATGGCGAGAGAGGGGAGGCGGTCTGCTGCGGCGGCGACCAAGTTGGCCGGCGAGGTGGGCTCGGCTTGGCATGGCCATGCGGCTAGGAGGTAGGGGATGGGGTAGTTAGGCCCTGGTTTGATCCAGAGGGGACAAGGTGATCAAATGAATGTCAAATGGGAGACAAGTTTGGCCAGAACACTATTTAAAATAGTGAAATTGATTTGGTTTAAATTCTGCCTGCCAAGTGTTTGATGAAATGGCCGCAAGAAACTTGTTTTTGAATTTTGAAAAGATTTTTGGTGGGTGTGCTAGGCATGAGCTTGAGACTCTGTGGTTGCTTGGGTTTTGAAAATTGAGCTTGTTTGAGTGGTTTTTGAAATAGTGGGATCTTCCCATATGAAATAGATTCAATTTTAAACTGTCATTTAAACTTAGCATTTGAATGTTTTTGGCAGATCACAAAGTGGGCGTTGATACCTCATTATGTGTACTAACAAGGGGTGCAAAGATCCACAATAGTTTATGTTAAGTTTTGAGTGCTAGGAATAGCCCAAGTAGGCATGATAGTTAATTTGGCACAAATGACCATTCACTTCATTTATTTATTTTGAGTTGTTTTTCTTTGGGAAAAGTTTGGGAATGATTTAGATGATGTTTATTTCACCTAAGAATCCTTTTACAAGCAATGAATCACAGAACCATGGCAATTCAAATGAACTCCTAATTTAAATACACATACACATGGGTGCTTTCATATTTTGAGGTGGAAAAGTTTTTGTTAACCCTAATTTTGATAATTAGAGTTTGATGATCCATGCTTAATATTTTTATGATGTTACACCCTGCTATAGGCTTGGGGATGATAGGGATTGGATGAGTTATATCATGTAATCGAATAAGATCTGTTAGGGCATAGTGCCTAGTATCTCTATTAGTGCTATTTGACTTTGTTGCAACTTGTTGTGCTTAATGCTTGTCACTAGGGCCCGAGTGCCATGATCTCACATCTGAACTTATTATTGAATCATTATGATAGTATTGTTTGTGATCTTATCTGCAAGTTGTGTACACATATCATTGTCCAAATCCAAAGGCCCCAAAGTGACAATAATTGGGACAACCGGAGGAGATGGCTGTGGTGTGAGGATCACATGTGTTCATGGAGTGTTAATGCTTTGCTCCGGTGCTCTATGAAAAGGAGCACCTTAATTGCCAGTAGTTCCTAGAGGCCCCGCTGCCACGGGCTGGCTGGACAGAAGATGTTGTGCAAGTTCTCATTGTGAGCACGTATGACTATATTTGGAGCACATGCCTAGGATTGTTTAGTACTTGGATGCTTGTTATTATTTATCTGCAATGCCCTATATCTTGAAGTTACATGTTTAGACTCGTCCATGCAACGCCCGTCCATCCATCCCTATGCCTACCGCACTCGAATCCCACTGTTTACCGTAACTGTTACTACTGCTCATGTTTTACTGCTGCTATTGCTTTGCTGTTGCTACTACAAACTGTTGCTACTGATAAACTTCTGTGAGCAAGAACTATTTCCAGGTGCAGCTGAACTGACTACTCAGTTGTTAAGGCTTGCAAGTATTCTTTGGCTCCCCTTGTGTCGAATCAATAAATTGCGATCCCCTACACTTGTGGGTCATCACACTCTCGAACGGTGACCGGGACACGATCTCTAACAACAAATCCGCATTGTTGTATAAATACACTTGCATCATTTTTTGGTTCCAATGGTTCGCCCTGTGCTGAGACCGCCGTAATTTCATAATTAGTGCGGGCATCCAACTTTTTGGCTGGGCCGCGCTTGGATTATTTGCTCGATGTGGAGGCCTAAGAGAAGAAACATTCATCAATATAATATATATACAACTCGGTACATACAGCTACTCCTAGACATTTAGTGATCATCGGACATCATATATATACCTCGCCGATCTTTGTTGTGCATCCATGGGCTTATCCTTCATTGGAGTTGTCGGCTTCTTCCTCTCTTTGGTTTATCTCCTCTCCCTTACTGGATGAGTACATATACCTCGAGGGAGATACCTCACCGGATGGATCAACATCGTGAATCATATCCTCGAGAATTTGTTCTGAAGCTAGGTCTCTGCGGATTGGACTAGGTGGATCCATAGTTTCTGCAAAATGCGAGATGCACACAATATTATTGCAAAATGCACACATTATTTGAACATAACAAAAAATATTATCATACAAACTATTTCTATACACAGATATTCCTATACACTATTATTTCTATACAAATATTTGGCGCAGGTAGTGGTGGTGGCCGGTGGCGCGCGGTGGCGGGGCGCCGCGGAGAGGCGTGCGGCGGCGGTGCGCCGCGGGAGAGGTGCGGGGAGGCGGGCGACTCCGGCTTCCCGCGAGAACCACCACCCTAACCCTAAATTCGATCACCCGCGAGGACCACCACCCTAACCTATCTCCGGTTACAATATAATTTATTACACCTCATACCCTAAAAACTTACAATATTATATTACAATAAAAATATATACACTAAAAATCCTGTACTAATCATCATATACTAATAATCATATACTTAAAATAATCCTATACTAATTAATCATCATATACTAAAAATAATCCACTAAACTTTCAAAATGAAAAGTGCTTAAATTTGAATAACTAATCCAAATCCATTTTCTGTTTTATAAAATAATTATTTTAACTAGACAAACTAATAACCATTTTGCCATTATCAATTTAAAATGCATTAACTATTATATTTTGCATATTTTTGAATCTCACTAAACTTTCAAAATGAGAAGTGCTTAAATTTGAATAAGTAATCGAAATCCATTTTCTATTTTATAAAATAATTATTTTAAATAGTCAAATATTAACCATTTTGCCATTATCAATTTAAAAATGCATTAACTATTGTATTTTGCATATTTTTGAATCTTACTAAATTTTCAAAATGAAAAGTGCTTGAATTTGAATAAGGAATCCAAAACCATATTCTATTTTATAAAAATAATTATACTAACTTGTCAAATAATTATACTAACCGAGACTGGAGATATTTCCTACCATTTCCCACCGCTTCCTACCAAGTTTTCCAACCCTATCCATCTGATCGAAGCTTTAGTCCTGGACGTAGCCACTAACATGGACTAAAGATATTTCCCGTCATTTCCCACCACTTTCCGCCAAGTTTTCCCGCCCTTTCCATCTATATATAGGCCGACCGCGCCATGGCTATGCACACATCCACACCTTACTCTCTCACAACAAAGGACAATGCCTACTGGGCCATTCTGACCTTCGAGGAGACCGTGGCGCTGTGCGCCTCCATCTACCCTTGCCCGCCGGGCTACCGGCCGCCTACCGGCTGGATGCAGAGCATTGAAGGGTTTCCTGTACCTCATGTCCCTCAAGGTTCCACACGCCAGGCGGCCATCACGAACCACTCCTACCACAAGCTCACGCCGGAGCAGCGGTTGGATCCCAAGTGGGATCCCGATAATTATGACACCTGGAATGCCTTCTTTGCTAACCGGCGGGAAAGGGAGCTTGCCAAGTACGAGGGTGACAGCCCTCTCCCGGTGAACCACAGCGAAGCCGGCCACCGCCTGTGGTGGGCGAACCGGACTATTATCAATGTGATGCGCTACATTGCCGGGGGATACCATCCTCGCATGTGGTACCCGCAGCTGCCACAGAGTCATAAGAAGGGTGGCGGTGGTGAAGGTCGTGGGTGTAGCGACGTCGTCATCCGGGAGCCTCCTCCCCCATGCGTAGTGAATCCGAGGCCGGAGTGGCAGGTGCCCCCATAATATGCCATGGCTGGGCTGAGGATCCAGCCGCGTGCGCCTAGCAAAGACGACGATGACGACGATGAGGAAGATGAAGACGGCCCTAAAGCTTTGTACTATAGGGCTAGATATGAGCATGACTAAAGGGGGGCCTTTAGTCCCGATTCCGTAGTCTCGGTTTTTTAATATTAATAAAAGTATTGAGTGTTAGTCCCGGTTTGTGGCTGGACCGGGACTAAAGGGGCCTTTAGTCCCGATTCTGTAGTCCTAGTTAGGAAACCGGGACTGCATAGTGTTGTCAGTAAACCATCTTGAGTGTTAGTCCCGTTTTGTGGCTGGACCAGAACTAAAGGGGGTCCTTTAGTCCCGATTCATAGAACGACTTTCCTAAACTATGAAGTTGTTGTCCCGATTCATACTTACCATGAAGATCTGATCTCGAAACGTGCACGGTCACATATTAGGGAGTGCCTCTATGACCAACTTAAGGGACATGCCAGAGGACTGGGATCCGGCGGCATATCACTAAAGCTGGTCGTAGTGGTGTCCCTTCTCTCGCACACCATCTTGCAGCTTGTAACTTCTCTAACTAGATCAATATGCCTAGGAGCTAACTAATTTCACATATTAGGGAGTGCCTTTATGACCAGTTTGTTGGAGATGCCAGAGGACTAGGCTCCTCCAGCATCTCCCTCAAACTGGCCGTAGTGGTGTCCCTGCTCTTTCAAACCATCTTGGAGATGCATGAGGACTCACAAGGATGTCTATTTATAGTACAAGCAGCACGACATAGTGTCGACACTCACGACTTAATGTCGACACTGACCCCTATTATTAGTGTTGACTCATGTTTTGTCCCGGTTGGTGTCTCCAACCGGGACTAAAGTTTCATCTTTAATCCCGGTTGGCGACACTATCCGGGACAAGGTACAATCCGCACGACATAATATCGACACTCACCCTTATCATTAGTGCCGCCTGCCCCAGCATACCGCAATCCCTTCAGTCGCGGTTGGTTTCTCCAACCGGGACTAAAGATGAACCCTTTCCCTCTATTTATTGGCCTTTCCCTCTATTTATAGGTTGCTCGCCCCAGCCTGCCCACCCTTTCCCTCTATTTATAGGCCAACCGTCATGTCCACCCACACATACACACATTCCTCGCCGCCTACTTTAGTATGCCCATCCCGCATCCTCGTAGTCGACTCGGCGGCAACGATGGAGTACTGGGCTCCACCGGGAATGTCCAGGACTAGGCTCTGCTGAGATGGCACTGGATGGTTCTAGCTTCCGGGATGCGTAGCTTGGTGAGGAATCCGGGTGTCGTCGTCAACCCGGGGTTTCTTTGGTAGAGGTTGCCTGGTCCAGGAAGGGTGCTGTAACATCCCAGGATTAGCAGATAGAAATATACAGGACACATGTGGGTGCATTGCATTCATGTATCAGAAAATCCGGGGAATTTTAGCGCAAAACAAAAGGAACTATAGAGGAATCGAGGTCTCTCTTGTTCTGATGGGAACATCAGGACATGTGCGATGGATTTCGACATGACCTCTACTGTACTATTGTGTTTGAGGGAAAGACAATTCAAATTTGAATATTTAATTGATAAATTTGTATACAAAAAGGATTTGAAATAAAATAGTAAGTGGAAATGGAATTGTAATTGGAAATAAGAGATGAACTCTTATTTATGAATAAGATACAATAATTATAGTTATTCAAATAGAAAAGATAATTGGGATTTAAAAACAAAAGGTAAAAGAACTATAACAATGAATAAGAATTGAATTAATAACAAGATATAAATATTTCTAAGTTCCAATTTACAATAGTGGAGGAAACATTTACTTTATTATTATATAACTAATATTACAATATCTTTACAATTTCTAGTAATAAACATAAAATAATAATTTTAAAACAATAATACAAACATTATTGTTCTTCACAAATGTTAAAAGGGAAAAGGTAAGTTACAAGTGTATGAATATAAAAATTACATAAGAACAAATGAAATCCTATACTAAACTTTAAGGAGATATCTTCATCTTACTGATCTTTTTTCCTTTATTGGATTCCTGCAAATGAGACAAGCAAACAAGAAAAGCCAGTAGAAAATAAAAGCCAAAGGAAAGAATGTTGGGGAAATGAACTCTTAGTTTAGGCAGAGAAGTGCTACGGCCAATATCATCATAGAGTAATTCAAAAGGGGCAAAGTAGTAATCTGTTCTTATCATAAGAATGGACCTCAGAGCACCATCATTGGCCAGGGGAAAGTTTCACCAGAAAGAAGGGTAGAATAGTAACAGTAAATCTATAGGAATCCTTTGATCTGATCCATTTGAGTGAGGCATGCACAGGAGAAGCTCACTCATCTGCATGCACCAGTGTGTTGTCACCACCAAAGAGATTAGTACAACAGTACAAAAGTAGCAGTAGGGGGCTTCCAGGAACCTTTCTCACATATCCAATCATTCCAGCCAAAACCACACATCCCTCCCTCAGTAGTAAAAGTGTATCAAGAACACTTCTTCTAGGATATCAAGAACTCCCTGATCTATCTACACAAATTATCTGCTCTGGTTGCTTAGACCAGCCATCCAAGAGCATAATAAGTAAGAACCAGTTAATAGTACTAGGAGGAAGAGGTGCCATCAAGAACTGAACTAGATCAGCAACAAGCCAAGCAAGGATGAGCAAGATCCAACCAAGCAACCTCAATTCTTACACAGCAATAGGCTGTCACCACAAGATCCAACAGCAGTACATCAAGATAAACTATAGCTTATCCACAATCTCATCAAGTCAAGCTGATATACTCTGCATATCAGGTTGCCAACTTATAACAGTAATAGCACATGCTCTTTTTACTTATTTTTAGAGCATAAATTTTAGTGGGAAAAATTAAAGGCTCTCAGACTGGGTAGAAGTGCTACACCAGTATCATCCTTGAGCTAGGAAACCATTTGAGTATTCATTCTTATATCCAAAAATAAATGAGGCCTCATCCTTTGCATCATAGGATGGAACATATTGCTCACTGTAATCATCAAGGGCTAGAGATCCTTGACCATGTAGATTAACCAATATAGCAGCAGATCCTACTCACTATGAATATATTATTGTGCACCCTTCAATGGGTTTCCACAGTATTAATCTCACAGCAGAGGAAGCCTAAATCCCCACATCCTCAAAGATATAGATGTTAAGATCATATACAATCCAATAGGATTGATATATAAATCATCTTCCTAGTCAGATAGCCTAGGAATCATTAGAAGTTCATCTTAAACCAGCACATGCTTCTAAACCTCAGCTCTACATCATTGGTGCAGATTAGATGACAAGCACAATATATGTGTTTATCACAGTGTTACTCAACATTGGATCTGTCTTAGAGATAACATTCCCACTTTGTACTCAATACCCATGCTTGTATATCATCTATAATCAAACAAGCTAAACCCTTGCATCATCTTCCTAACAAAATTGTTAGGAATCAATTAAAATTCTACTGTCATGTTGACAGCATATGCATATGGCAACCTCATCCCAAATGTGACTGATACCCAAGTAATACCAATTCCTTTCCTAGTAAATATCTAGGAATCATTCCAGTATGTTTACATGACCACATAAGAGAAAATCTTGGTTGTGGTACAATCCCAGTTCAGCTAGTCCCAGAATTCTAGGATTTCAATATAATAGTGTTTGCAACATTGCCAAGCCAACACTCTAGCAGTCATTTATAATTCCATTGTCATAACATCAGTATATAGGACAAGGAGTTCATGATATCATATATATCACCATGCTAACTGATACATCACAATAGCATTTACTAAGATAACAGAGACTGTTATTTAAACTAGGCATAGCCAACATCAGGGGTGCAGGTCTAGGAAAGCACCTGCCAGCAAATTTCATAGTGCCAACATCACACCTGAATAAAAACATTCAATTGTAGATTGTCATATTGGCAACCTGTGTCACATACAATCCAATATCAATCTCAAATTATATCAAGTTAATCCATTCCATTTTTATTTTTTTCTCTCTCTATAAGTACAAGACAAATAGCAATCAGGGCCAACACCATCTCACAATCATATTTGACAGTCACAAACATTCAGTTAACAACATTTTAAAGAAAACTGGTAGTAGTCTGTATTGACTCCTAGGCCAAACAAAGGATTAGGCAGGAGAGGAAGGAATAGAGGATGAGAAGTTACTTACCCGGAGGTCCTCGCCCAGCAAGACGAGGAAGCAGAGAGGTCGATGACGGCTGATACGGCACGACGACACAAGGATCGCGGTGGCACTCGACCTGCACCAAGCCGCAACCAGTAGTCCACCAGGGTCGAGGAGCACGTTGCTAAGCTCCGGAAAGCCACGAATTTGGCAATAAAGCCCACCGCAATCACACAACCAAAATCCAGCACCAAACCACCATAGCATGGAGAGGCAGGGCCCACGCTACTGCAGTGGCATGCGCAAGGGGATGGTTTCACCATTACCACTCCACATCGGCACTAGGAACCTTGAAATAGGGAGGTTATCAGCATCGGAAAACAATAGTGAACCAGAGCTCAAACCCTAACCCTAGTGAAGGAAGTAGAGCGGACACGGAAGGAAGCAACAAATCAATCCAAGGAAGGTGGGTAAGAAAGCCACAACGGCAGAGCCTCGGCGACCAACAACAACAACCACGGCATCGTGCACCGTCAGAATCGGGTGAGCAGCGGCGGCGTCGAGCAGAACCAAGAGGGGAACGAGAATGCAAGTGTGGGTGAGGCGTGTGTGGGATGAGGGAATGAGCCGGGGCCAAGATGACCCCGAGCCAGGTCCAAATGGGCCAGCTCGACCCATGTGTCCAACCAAATGGCCCAGGCTAAGTAGAATAAGAAATAAAATAAAACAAATGAATTACCAAAATGCCCTTTTGTAATTTAAAACTCTAGTATAATACAAAAAAAATCCTAAAAATACACATTATATATCAAAATGTTCACAATAATAATACCTACCTAAGAAACATATATAACCACTTGATTGAGTTAAACAAAATACCACTAAATATTAAATCCACAAAAATTATCGATAAATTATAACAATATAAGAAAATGTCCTAAAAATTACTAAAAATCATTTTTATTTATAAAAATAAAACTACTATTTTATAAAAATACTAACTTACTTATTTTATAAATAAAATTCTAAGTAAGTATTCAAAGACATTCAATTCTTAATGGAATTTTATAAACATAAGAATAATACTTAAAAATAAATAAAAAATAATTTTTAAGGTCTTGAATAAATATATTACAATATAAAAATACTAAATATATTATTAGAAGAGTTTTTAATATTTTAAAATAATAAATCCTTATCTATATCCTATTTTAAAAATTCTTTAAAAACATTCTTTTAAGTAAAAATAATAATTATATTTTTTTGACGTATTAAAACTTTAAACACTAATTACCAAAATTCTAAACCATCACTAAGATTTATAATAAAACTTAAATGTAAATCATTAACTTAATAATACTCTTTTTAAAACTTAAAATTCAAAACCATAACTTTAAAGATAATTTTATACATCACTCACTGATATTAAGGGAAATGATCTTAATATCTAAATAATAGTTAACATGACTTTAAAGATAACCAATTATAATATTACTTTTATGAATAGTTTCCTATTATTTTAATAATAGCAAAACAAATTTAATCTAAGCATTCACTTAAATATAAAGTGAGTAATTCCACACCTTAGTCATACTTACTAAAAATCTAAAACTTGGGAATAATTAAAACATATTACACCTTAAGTTTACTTACCCTTTTAAAGTTAAATTTAGTCTCAAAGCTTATAAACATCATATCAAATAAAACTACTTATGTTCTTATAGTTAACCTAGGTGTATTAACTATTGTATTTTGCATATTTTTGAATCTCACTAAACTTTCAAAATGAGAAGTGCTTAAATTTGAATAAGTAATCAAAATCCATTTTCTATTTTATAAAATAATTATTTTAAATAGTCAAATATTAACCATTTTGCCATTATCAATTTAAAAATGCATTAACTATTGTATTTTGCATATTTTTGAATCTTACTAAACTTTCAAAATGAAAAGTGCTTGAATTTGAATAAGGAATCCAAAACCATATTCTATTTTATAAAAATAATTATACTAACTTGTCAAATAATTATACTAACCGAGACTGGAGATATTTCCTACCATTTCCCACCGCTTCCTACCAAGTTTTCCCACCCTATCCGTCTGACCGAAGCTTTAATCCCGGTTGTATCCACTAACATGGACTAAAGATATTTCCCGTCATTTCCCACCACTTTCCGCCAAGTTTTCCCGCCCTTTCCATCTATATATAGGCCGACCGCGCCATGGCTATGCACACATCCACACCTTACTCTCTCACAACAATGGACAGTGCCTACTGGGCCATTCTGACCTTCGAGGAGACCGTGGCGCTGTGCGCCTCCATCTACCCTTGCCCGCCGGGCTACCGGCCGCCTGCCGGCTGGATGCTGAGCGTTGAAGGGTTTCCTGTACCTCATGTCCCTCAAGGTTCCACACGCCAGGCGGCCATCACGAACCACTTCTACCACAAGCTCACGCCGGAGCAGCGGTTGGATCCCAAGTGGGATCCCGACAACTATGACACCTGGAATGCCTTCTTTGCTAACCGGCGGGAAAGGGAGCTTGCCAAGTACGAGGGTGACAGCCCTCTCCCGGTGAACCACAGCGAAGCCGGCCACCGCCTGTGGTGGGCGAACCGGACTATTATCAATGTGATGCGCTACATTGCCGGGGGATACCATCCTCGCATGTGGTACCCGCAGCTGCCACAGAGTCATAAGAAGGGTGGCGGTGGTGAAGGTCGTGGGTGTAGCGACGTCGTCATCCGGGAGCCTCCTCCCCCATGCGTAGTGAATCCGAGGCCGGAGTGGCAGGTGCCCCCATAATATGCCATGGCTGGGCTGAGGATCCAGCCGCGTGCGCCTAGCAAAGACGACGATGACGACGACGATGAGGAAGATGAAGACGGCCCTAAAGCTTTGTACTATAGGGCTAGATATGAGCATGACTAAAGGGGGGCCTTTAGTCCCGATTCCGTAGTCTCGGTTTTTTAATATTAATAAAAGTATTGAGTGTTAGTCCCGGTTTGTGGCTGGACCGGGACTAAAGGGGCCTTTAGTCCCGATTCTGTAGTCCTAGTTAGGAAACCGGGACTGCATAGTGTTGTCAGTAAACCATCTTGAGTGTTAGTCCCGTTTTGTGGCTGGACCAGAACTAAAGGGGGTCCTTTAGTCCCGATTCATAGAACGACTTTCCTAAACTATGAAGTTGTTGTCCCGATTCATACTTACCATGAAGATCTGATCTCAAAGCGTGCGGTCACATATTAGGAGTGCCTCTATGACCAACTTAAGGGACATGCCAGAGGACTGGGATCCGGCGGCATATCACTAAAGCTGGTCGTAGTGGTGTCCCTTCTCTCGCACACCATCTTGCAGCTTGTAACTTCTCTAACTAGATCAATATGCCTAGGAGCTAACTAATTTCACATATTAGGGAGTGCCTTTATGACCAGTTTGTTGGAGATGCCAGAGGACTAGGCTCCTCCAGCATCTCCCTCAAACTGGCCGTAGTGGTGTCCCTGCTCTTTCAAACCATCTTGGAGATGCATGAGGACTCACAAGGATGTCTATTTATAGTACAAGCAGCACGACATAGTGTCGACACTCACGACTTAATGTCGACACTGACCCCTATTATTAGTGTTGACTCATGTTTTGTCCCGGTTGGTGTCTCCAACCGGGACTAAAGTTTCATCTTTAATCCCGGTTGGCGACACTATCCGGGACACGGTACAATCCGCACGACATAATATCGACACTCACCCTTATCATTAGTGCCACCTGCCCCAGCATACCGCAATCCCTTCAGTCGCGGTTGGTTTCTCCAACCGGGACTAAAGATGAACCCTTTCCCTCTATTTATTGGCCTTTCCCTCTATTTATAGGTTGCTCGCCCCAGCCTGTCCAGCCTTTCCCTCTATTTATAGGCCAACCGTCATGTCCACCCACACATACACACATTCCTCGCCGCCTACTTTAGTATGCCCATCCCGCATCCTCGTAGTCGACTCGGTGGCAACGATGGAGTACTGGGCTCCACCGTGAATGTCCGAGACTAGGCTCTGCTGAGCTGGCACTGGATGGTTCTAGCTTCCGGGATACGTAGCTTCGTGAGGAATCTGGGTGTCGTCGTTGACCCGGGGCTTCTTTGGTGGAGGTCGCCTGGTCCAGGAAGGGTGCTGTAACATCCCAGGATTAGCAGATAGAAATATACAGGACACATGTGGGTGCATTGCATTCATGTATCAGAAAATTCGGGGAATTTTAGCGCAAAACAAAAGGAACTATAGAGGAATCGAGGTCTCTCTTGTTCTGATGGGAACATCAGGACAGGTGCGATGGATTTCGACATGACCTCTACTGTACTATTGTGTTTGAGGGAAGGACAATTCAAATTTGAATATTTAATTGATAAATTAGAATACAAAAAGGATTTGAAATAAAATAGTAAGTGGAAATGGAATTGTAATTGGAAATAAGAGATGAACTCTTATTTATGAATAAGATACAATAATTATAGTTATTCAAATAGAAAAGATAATTGGGATTTAAAAACAAAAGGTAAAAGAACTATAACAATGAATAAGAATTGAATTAGTAACAAGATATAAATATTTCTAAGTTCCAATTTACAATAGTGGAGGAAACATTTACTTTATTATTATATAACTAATATTACAATATCTTTACAATTTCTAGTAATAAACATAAAATAATAATTTTAAAACAATAATATAAACATTATTGTTCTTTACAAATGTTAAAAGGGAAAAGGTAAGTTACAAGTGTATGAATATAAAAATTACATAAGAACAAATGAAATCCTATACTAAACTTTAAGGAGATATCTTCATCTTCCTGATCTTTTTTCCTTTATTGGATTCCTGCAAATGAGACAAGCAAACAAGAAAAGCCAGTAGAAAATAAAAGCCAAAGGAAAGAATGTTGGGGAAATGAACTCTTAGTTTAGGCAGAGAAGTGCTACGGCCAATATCATCATAGAGTAATTCAAAAGGGGCAAAGTAGTAATCTGTTCTTATCATAAGAATGGACCTCAGAGCACCATCATTGGCCAGGGGAAAGTTTCACCAGAAAGAAGGGTAGAATAGTAACAGTAAATCTATAGGAATCCTTTGATCTGATCCATTTGAGTGAGGCATGCACAGGAGAAGCTCACTCATCTGCATGCACCAGTGTGTTGTCACCACCAGAGAGATTAGTACAACAGTACAAAAGTAGCGAGAGGGGCTTCCGTGAACCTTTCTCACATATCCAATCATTCCAGCCAAAACCACACATCCCTCCTCGTAGTAAAAGTGTATCAAGAACACTTCTTCTAGGATATAAAGAACTCCACGATCTATCTACAAATTATCCGCCTGGTTTCTTAGACCAGCCATCCAAGAGCATAATAAGTAAGAACCAGTTAATAGTACTAGGAGGAAGAGGTGCCATCAAGAACTGAACTAGATCAAGAACAAGCCAAGCAAGGATGAGCAAGATCCAACCAAGCAACCTCAATTCTTACACAGCAATAGGTGTCACCACAAGATCCAACAAAGACATCAAGATAAACTATAGCTTATCCACAATCTCATCAAGTCAAGCGATATACTCGCATATCAAAGTTGCCAACTTATAACAGTAATAGCACATGCTCTTTTTACTTATTTTTAGAGCATAAATTTTAGTGGGAAAAACTAAAGGCTCTCAGACTGGGTAGAAGTGCTACACCGGTATCATCCTTGAGCTAGGAAACCATTTGAGTATTCATTCTTATATACAAAAATAAATGAGGCCTCATCCTTTGCATCATAGGATGGAACATATTGCTCACTGTAATCATCAAGGGCTAGAGATCCTTGACCATGTAGATTAACCAATATAGCAGCAGATCCTACTCACTATGAATATATTATTGTGCACACTTCAATGGGTTTCCACAGTATTAATCTCACAGCAGAGGAAGCCTAAATCCCCACATCCTCAAAGAGATAGATGTTAAGATCATATACAATCAAATAGGATTGATATATAAATCATCTTCCTAGTCAGATAGCCTAGGAATCATTAGAAGTTCATCTTAAACCAGCACATGCTTCTAAACCTCAGCTCTGCATCATTTGTGAAGATTAGATGACAAGCCCAATATATGTGTTGATCACAGTGTTACTCAACATTGGATCTGTCTTAGAGATAACATTCCCACTTTGTACTCAATACCCATGCTTGTATATCATCTATAATCAAACAAGCTAAACCCTTGCATCATCTTCCTAACAAAATTGTTAGGAATAAATTAAAATTCTACTGTCATGTTGACAGCATATGCATATGGAAACCTCATCCCAAATGGGACTGATACCCAGGTAATACCAATTCCTTCCCTAGTAAATATCTAGGAATCATTCCAGTATGTTTCCATGACCACATAAGAGAAAATCTTGGTTGTGGTACAATCCCAGTTCAGCTAGTCCGAGAATTCTAGGATTTCAATGTAACAGTGTTTGTCAACATTGCCAAGCCAACACTCTAGCAGTCATTTATAATTCCATTGTCATAACATCAGTATATAGGACAAGGAATTCATGATATCATATATATCACCATGCTAACTGATACATCACAATAGCATTTACTAAGATAACAGAGACTTTTATTTAAACTAGGCATAGCCAACATCAGGGGTGCAGGTCTAGGAAAGCACCTGCCAGCAAATTTCATAGTGCCAACATCACACCTGAATAAAAACATTCAATCGTAGATTGTCATATTGGCAACCTGTGTCACATACAATCCAATATCAATCACAAATTGTATCAAGTTAATCCATTCCATTTTTATTTTTTTCTCTCTCTATAAGTACAAGAAAAATAGCAATCAGGGCCAAAACCATATCACAATCATATTTGACAGTCACAGACATTCAGTTAACAAAATTTTAAAGAAAACTGGTAGTAGCCTGTATTGACTCCTAGGCCAAACAAAGGATTAGGCAGGAGAGGAAGGAATAGAGTATGAGAAGTTACTTACCCGGAGGTCCTCGCCCAGCAAGACGAGGAAGCAGAGAGGTCGACGACGGCTGATACGGCACGACGACACAAGGATCGCGGTGGCACTCGACCTGCACCAAGCCGCAACCAGTAGTCCACCAGGGTCGAGGAGCATGTTGCTAAGCTCCGGAAAGCCACAAATTTGGCGATAAAGCCCACCGCAATCACACAACCAAAATCCAGCACCAAACCACCATAGCATGGCGAGGCAGGGCCCACGCTACTGCAGTGGCACGCACAAGGGGATGGTTTCACCATTACCACTCCACATCGGCACTAGGAACCTTGAAATAGGGAGGTTATCAGCATCGGAAAACAATAGTGAACCAGAGCTCAAAACCTAACCCTAGTGAAGGAAGTAGAGCGAACACGGAAGGAAGCAACAAATCAATCCAAGGAAGGTGGGTAAGAAAGCCACAGCGGCAGAGCCTCGGCGACCAACATCAACAACCACGGCATCGTGCACCGTTAGAATCGGGTGAGCAGCGGCGGCGTCGAGCAGAACCAAGAGGGGAACAAGAATGCAAGTGTGGGTGAGGCGTGTGTGGGATGAGGGAATGAGCCGGGGCCAAGATGACCCCGAGCCATGTCCAAATCGGCCAGGTCGACCCATGTGTCCAACCAAATGGCCCAGGTTAAGTAGAATAAGAAATAAAATAAAACAAATGAATTACCAAAATGCCCTTTGGTAATTTAAAGCTCTAGTAAAATACAAAAAAATCCTAAAAATACATATTATATATCAAAATGTTCACAATAATAATACCTACCTAAGAAAAATATATAACCACTTGATTGAGTTAAACAAAATACCACTAAATATTAAATCCACAAAAATTATCGATAAATTATAACAATATAAGAAAATGTCCTAAAAATTAATAAAAATCATTTTTATTTATAAAAATAAAACTACTATTTTATAAAAATACTAACTTACTTATTTTATAAATAAAATTCTAAGTAAGTATTCAAAGACATTCAATTGTTAATGGAATTTTATAAACGTAAGAATAATACTTAAAAATAAATAAAAAATCATTTTTAAGGTCTTGAATAAATATATTACAATATAAAAATACTAAATATATTATTAGAAGAGTTTTTAATATTTTAAAATAATAAATCCTTATCTATATCCTATTTTAGAAATTCTTTAAAAACATTCTTTTAAGTAAAAATAATAATTATATTTTTTGATGTATTAAAACTTTAAACTCTAATTACCAAAATTCTAAACCATCACTAAGATTTATAATAAAACTTAAATGTAAATCATTAACTTAATAATACTCTTTTTAAAACTTTAAATTCAAAACCATAACTTTAAAGATAATTTTATACATCACTCGCTGATATTAAGGGGAATGATCTTAATATCTGAATAATAGTTAACATGACTTTAAAGATAACCAATTAATAATATTACTTTTATGAATAGTTTCCTATTATTTTAATAATAGAAAAATAAATTTAATCTAAGCATTCACTTAAATATAAAGTGAGTAATTCCACACCTTAGTCATACTTACTAAAAATATAAAACTTGGGAATAATTAAAACATATTACACCTTAAGTTTACTTACCCTTTTAAAGTTAAATTTAGTCTCAAAGCTTATAAACATCATATCAAATAAAACTACTTATGTTCTTATAGTTAACCTTGGTGTATTTCAATTAAGACATAAAACATCTCAAGTCCAAACTAATCAATCAAACACCAAAAGACATTGATCACGTTCTATTAACAATAAAGATTGTTTAAACCCGAGAAATGAAATCTTTTCTTCAAATGTTATTCTTTTTGCCACTTCAAACAATAATCTCATAATAAGTTCTTCAACTCTTAACAACTCAATCCCAAGGATGTTTACCAATAGTCACCAGATGACAATTAACCATAATCACATTATTTTATACTTTACTTGTATATTTTGAATTGTTAACACTTAAGTTCCTTATAAAGGTCATTACTGATAAAGTAAAATTTGAAGATAAACCAACTCTTAAAAGAATCACTTGAATTCACTTCACTCAAAGTATTGGGGATTCAATTTGGGAGTTTTACAAAATGCATATCATTACTTATGCATAACTGCATATTGCTTCTTTAAACATTAGTCCTTACCGGACCAATGATGTTGTTTTCAGATATTGGATCTTATATTGTCTCGAAGACCGTGAGTGCATAATCTTGCAATCACAAAAGACAAGTTCACACTTTCTCATGTCCTTTGATTATTTTCGGTAAAGTATTTTGCAAATCTAGTGTTGGTATCACCTGCATTTCAAAAAGGTCAGAAAACACTATTTTCATAATAATATGATTATAGGTTATTTACCATGAGGTAATAACCTACTATGAAAGTTCCGGTGGTAAAGGAACATATTATCTAGGACTTAACAACCAATGTCGCCAGTGATTCTTGCGCCGTATATCACGCGTTAACCATGAGATTTGGAATGGGACGGAGAAGTCAGTTGTATCTTGTTCCTCTCGCATGTAGCTGGATGTGCAGGTCGTGGCTGTTATCACTCGTAGCATGCATATTAATTGGTAATTCATAGAGGATATGAAGCATATGGATGGGAACCCTCATCGTCCCACGATAGTTCTGGCATCTAACGATCTGTACAAACCATTGTCGTAATTCAATGGGTGGGCATGGTGTACACCTAGGAGGCATGCGAGGTCGCGAAGGGGGCAGTGATTGGCTTGGATCATCTACTGGGCCCCACACCATAGGAAGTGTGGACGGGAAAGATCGGCCGGTTGTGCAACAAGGATTTGATCTCTCATGGGTAAAGTAACGCACCTCTGCAGAGTGTAAGAACTGTAACTTGTTACTCTCTGTTCCGGGAAGGAGCTACGAACGTGGCGGGAAAGGAACTCCATGAAAGTTCTGGTGAACCCGTGAAGGCTGACGGACATAGCTTTTCAGAATAAAAGCAATCTTTGAAGAAATGTTTATGAAAACTTGCTTTGCCTACGACCTATGGTCTGTGATTGTAGTTATAGTGCATCAAACACTCCTTTTTAGTGAACATGATGAGTACGCTCGTACTCAACGTATCTTCTTAACCCTTGCTAGATTTTCAAGCCAATACAAACGACATATACATCAACTTCTACTCGAAGAAGTCCTCATCAATAGCTCAAGTCTTCAATGAAGTCAAGAAAGTCAACATACATCAACTCAAGTAAAGACGAAGTTACGGATTAGCTAGGAATATAATCTCTAGTCATAGAACCTATTTCTGTAGAGTATTGCAATAGCAGCAATGCCAAACCAATAGTTTAGATATTAGTCTTATTAGTATGATAGTTTTTGAGTTGTTTAGTTCTGATTCTTCTTTGTAAGAAGTTTCTTTCTCTCTCTTTAACCTAGAGTGTTCTCTGGATCTTGTGTAAAGAGTTGATTTGTAACCTATAGTCATGTCTTGGACCTGCTGTGTTTCTATTGTACCACATTGAGGGATGTAATACTAGTGAACGGTGTTTCATTGGTGTTATGTCAACAACTATAGTGTACTACATCATGTAGTGGTATGCTGGGTCACCGCAGGTGCAGAGGGAGCCAGCCACCGAGGAGGTGGTACAGCGTTGTGTTAGGGAGGAGGACGAGCACGTTCGTCGCTATATGGCTCCGTTGGACACCAGGGTCGACGATACCTGGTAGATTCTTCAGGGATATCACCCGAGCTATGATCATGTGATGGTTCCGTCTCTTTGGGTTTTCACCTCCCGTGGCTCAGGCACCGGGAGTCATCGTCTAGTTTGTCGAGCAAGATGTATTAGTTTTCATGGATTTCGGTCAAAATGACCAATGTTGCATGCATGTGGATCTGGGTAAAATGTTTGACTCACAATATGATATTACATAAAAGGTTTAATATATTACATAGATCACCAACATCCCTATCTAGTGTTGTGGTTTTCTTCTGCGCCGTAGCCATGGAGACTCTTCATAATTTAGCAGGAGGCCTGGGCCAGTTTTCACTTTGAAGGGCGGGATTTCATGAAACTTATTATAATCTTCTCACATATCTTTCTTGTCATCCACTACCACGATGTTTATTTCCCTGAAAGAACTATGTGGCGCTTTGGATCATCAGACGATGTATTCTTTTGCTGATTTCTTTTTCTCGGTTTCGTAGACATGTCCTTCACATAGAAAACCTGAGCCACATCGTTGGCTAGGACGAATGGTTCGTCCATGTATGCAAGATTGTTCAGATCCACAGTTGTCATGCCATACTTTTCGTCTACATGTACCCCGCCTCCTGTCATCTTGACCCATTTGCACGAAACAAAGGGACCTTAAAAGTAGGTCCATACTCAAGTTCCCATATCTCCTTTATGTACCCATAATATGTGTAACATCCCAAAAATACTAAGCTTGGATCATCAAATTCTAATCATCAAAATTAGGGTTAACAAAAAAACTTTTCTAAATGAAATCATGAATGCATGCATATGTGTATGCATGGATTTTGAAATCCTTTAAAACCACCTTGTTTGTTTGTTTCATTGCTTGTAAAATGTTTCTTAGGTGAAATAAACATCATCTAAAACATTTCCCACACCTTTCCTAAAGACAAGTAAATCAAAACACATATATGAAATGAATGGTCATTTTGGCCAATTTAACTCCCATGCCTACTTTGGCTGTCTCAAACTTTCAGAACCTAACAGAAACTTTTCTGGATCTTTGCACCCCTTGAATGTACTCATAACAAGGTATCAAGGCCCACTTTGTGATCATCCAGAAACTTTCAAATGCATAATTTAAAAGACAATTCAAAATTGAATATTTATCATATGGGAAGATCCCACTTTTTCAAAAACCACTCAAACAAACTCAACTTTCAAAACCCAAGCATCTGCAGACTCACCAGCACCAATCTAGCAAACCCACCAAAAATCTTTTCAAAATTCAAAACTTGATTCCATGCGGCCATTTCATCTAACAGGTTGCAGACACAAATCAAACAAACATCAAACACTATTGTGAGTAGTGATTCTGGCCTAACTTGTTACCTAGTTAGCTCACACACAGCTCAGTAGATCATCTAGGAAGTTCAACTAAGGACTAGCACCCCTGTGAGATTGTCATTGCCATCAATGGTGAACAGCCGAGCACCCCCTTGTCACCCCAGTGTGGACAGCAGCTAGAGGAAGAACTAGCCTTGCCAACCTTGTCTGGGAGGCAGCCCACCGTCCACCGCCACTACCTTTCCCAGCCGCGAGCGTTGCCAAGCACTGGACCACGCGCACAAGCCGCGCCCAGACCGCCAGAGACCATGCCGAGCATGCGCCAGAGCACGACCCTCGACCAGCGCCCACAGACCGCGCGCCGCCCTCTCCGCGTGCATACACAATCCCCACCGACCCAGGAGACCGCCAGAAATCCCCGTTTGTCGCCTCGTGCCGCACAGCCACCGCCCGCCGTCGAAGATGCCACCTCTTCCGCGCAGAGCACCGCCCGTTCCAGACCAAACCACACCTCCCCATGCCTCGAGACCATGTCGTTGAGCATCGCCAGGAGACACCGCACCGTCCCCTACCCTTGCACATGCCATTAGACGCCTGTAACATCGCCCCCGACAAGCTCACCGTGCTCCCCGACGGTCCCCTCGCTCGACTATAAATAGAGGCACCCCGCACGATTTCTTCACACCATCTCACTCCCCTCTCCTCACTGATCGTGCCACACCATTCTCAGAGCAAGGCAAGCACCACCTTGCCAGAATTTCACCGGAGACCGCCGCCTCTGGAGAAGAAGGGAGCCAGCGATTAGAGCCGCCCCAGGAGAAGCCACCGGTACCAGGAGATTCGCCGTCGTCGACTTCGTCGTTCGCCCGCCTCGCCGACCCTCGCCAGTACCCCGGTGAGCCCCCAGCCACCCTCACTGGCCGCGCTAGGTTTCATTCTCGCCGGAGTTGTCTCGCGTCGACGATGACTCCCAGCCGTTAGATTAGAACTAGATCGAACGATCCACGTCTCCCCATACTGCTTTGCCCATCCCCGTGTCACTAACGAGTGGGGACACCCACTTAAGCAGCCCGCGGGAGCACTACGCTTAGCAGGCCGGCCCAGTAACTTTTCCCGCGCAGCCCAGTTATTCAAATTAAACTTTTTCTATTTCAATCCAAACACACTTCTGTATCCAACTTCAAAAATCAACCCAGATCGATTCGGTACACCAAATTGAATGAAACCAATTTTGTTGGAAAGGTCTGTGAATTCTGAATCCAAGCCCGTTGGATTCAAGTCATTTGGATCTATAGATCACCCATGGTAAAAATAACAAGGCAGAAGTTTTTCTGCATTCAAACATTTTTCAAATTTAAACCATAATAGCTTTTGAGTTGATTCCAACTGTCAAAAATCACATTTAACCATACCTTTCATAATATATAAAAATATATAGGTTTACTTGCAGAAATAATGTTCAAGTAATAAAAGAATGCTACATCAGCATTTCTATCCACTTTAATTAATTAAAATAAAATGGTAAAACCTTATTAAATTGTGACACCACTTTAAATCACATTCCCATGGACTACAATATGTGGTGATGACATGTGTCAACATGATCCCATGTTGGGTTTGGAGAATATTAAATCTTAGGTAGTTTTTCAATGAGTAGAAATTACTTTTCTAAAAATAAAAGGAATTAAATCAAGCCTTAACCTTGTAATGTTAGAGATGATGCTAGATCATCCATAGGACCCTTGTGTGTGATGATTGCAAGTAGTTAAGTATTGTTTGGTGATTGTGTACCTCGTATTTATTCATAGACGCTAGTACCAACCAAGGATACGAGGGGGAAGGAGGATACTACGAAGAAGCAGCCGAGGAGAACTTCAATCACTGCTCTGCACAAGGCAAGCTAGTAACTATGCAAGCCTAATACTACTAGTGAATGTGCAAGCTTATACTGATATTCATGCAAGCTGATACTATACCTATGCAAGCTAACCCTTGCAAGATACCCTACTGATGCAACGAACCCATACATGTTCTATGACTACTATAAGCCTTAAGCATATGTGATCATACCCACTTGATAAACCAATCCTAGTTTTATGTGCAAGCTTCTTACTCTTTTTCTTTATCAAAGCTTACTTAGAGTTTACTTAAGTGACTGGTAGATATTGGAAAGATGCCGAATGTTGCATAAAGAGCATAAAATTTGGCCTAAGTTAGAAACCTTGACATCAGCCTGAGACATGAGGTTGTACTTAGTTGAAACTCCACTAGTTACCACCCCTCATTAGTACTACCCCCACCTGTAGATGCTAGTGCTAAGCATAAAACTTGATCAACTTTCAGATGGGATTATTTGGTGGAAAAATGGTTATGAAAACCTTGGAATGATGGATCATTCTATTGAAATGTTTTGGTCGAATATTGGGTAGGGCTTGACTGGAAACTTATATTCCTTAGTATTAGTTCCCTCCCGGCCAAGGTCTGAGCTGAGGCTACCTTGTGAAGATTGTCCACCTGTGCAGTACCCAAGATGACAGTTGGTCATGGTTGGGAGGCCAAACTCACAGGAGAGGTGCTTATACTAGGGCGTGTAATTGAAAGGTTAGGATTGATTATCCGCATACTGAGTATGGTGAAATCAGGATTTGTTCCTGACGGATGTATCGAATGTTGTGGTGAAAGTGTACAATCTCTACAGAGTGTCAAACTATTCGAATAGCCGCGTCCGCGGTTATGGACAGTTGGAGTGGCCATAATGTTCCCCCGTCAGACTTTTCAAAATGACCTGTGAAATGAACTAAGACTTTTACTTGACCACAACAGAGTTGTGATATGAAATACAAGTTCCCAGTTAGGAGTTATAAAATTGTGACTAGCTTTAGAACTTAGTAGAGATAAATCTGGCTTTTGCAAAACAACCCTAGAGCCTAGTGTCCTATTATCCAAATCCCCCTTTACCTATTAGTATTAGTTTGCGAGTACTTAAAGAGTACTCATGGCTTTGTCCCTGGCTATTCCCATGGCCAGACTATGAAGAGGAGTACCTGGAAGATGGACCCCAGGAAGGTTACGACAACTAGGATCATATCCCATCGTCAGCATTGGCTGTGACCCCGAAGATGGAGCTTCGCCTACGCTACCGTTATTATTACGTATTCCGCTGCTTGATGTTGTATTAAGAACTGGATCATGAGATCCCTATTTGTGTAAGAACTTATGTATCGTTGTAATGGATGATGTACTATGGTATCCAATTCTGTTATGTCTCGCAAAAATGGTAATCCTGGGATTGCGATGTATGGCATAATAGGCATCTAGGATTGAAAAATCCGGGTGTTGACAATATGTGTCCTTCTGCCCATTGTCATATGTTGCATCAAAGCGGACACCACTGTTTTGGTTGGTGCTCTTTTTATCTTGGGCGATCGTGTAAAATGTATTACCATTTATCTCGTACCCTTGGAAAGTACATATAGTCGAAGATGGTAACCTCGCCAATAAGTATAGCTGATCTCCAACCGTGGTGTTATTCATGAGACGTGTCTGCAACCAACTGCCGAAAGTAGCGTCGTGTTCCACTTTAATCCAGGAGTCAGGCTTCCTCGGGTTTTCGGAGCGTAGAATAATCTTGTGTTTATCGATATACGGAGACACCAAGGTGGAATTGTGTAGAGCTGTGTAATGTGTTTTACTGAAAGAATCTCCGTCTCTACATACCGTTTCTTTCCTTCCTAGTGTGTCTTTTCCAGTCAGCCTTCCCTCATTCCGAGATTTAAGAATACCAATCGGCTTAAGATCAGCAAGAAAGTCAACACAAAACTCAATGACCTCCTCTGTTCCATAGCCCTTGGAGATGCTTTCTTCTGTCCTAGCACGGTTATGAATATATTTCTTTAAGACTCCCATGAACCTCTCGAAGGGGAACACATTGTGTAGAAACACAGGACCGAGAATTCTAATCTCTTTGACTAGGTGAACTAGGAGGTGCGTCATAATATGAAGAAGGATGGAGGGTACAACAAATCGAAGCTGACCATACATTGGACCACATCAATCTGTAACCCTGATAGACTTTCTGGATCGATTACCTTCTGAGAAATTGCATTGAGGAATGCACATACCTTTACAATGGCCAGTCGAACATTTTCCGATAGAATTCACCTCAATGCAACTGGAAGCAATTGTGTCATAAGCATATGGAAGTCATGATACTTCAGGTTTTGGAATTTTTTCTCTTTCATATTTACTATTTACTTTATGTTAGACGAGAAGCCAGACGGGACCTTAATACGAAAAGGACTTCCAAAAAGATTTCCTTCTCTTCCTTGGTAAGAGCATAGCTGGCAGGCCCTTGAAACTACCCTGGATGCTTGTTGTCTCGTCCTTTATGACGTTGCTAGTCCTCCCATGCTTCCGATGTATCTTTTGACTTCCCATACAAGCCCAGGAAACCTAGAATATTCACGCAAAGATTCTTCGTCAGGTGCATCACGTCGATTGCAGAGCGGACCTCATGGACTTTAAATCATATTCCCATGGACTAAAATATGTGGTGATGACATGTGTCAACATGATCCCATGTTTGGTTTGAATAATATTAAATCTTAAGTAGTTTTTCAATGAGTAGAAATTACTTTTCTAAAAATAAAAGGAATTAAACCAAGCCTTAATCTTGTAATGATTAGAGATGATGTTATATCATTTATAGTACCCTTGTGTGTGATGAATGCAAGTAGTTAAGTATTGATTGGAGATTGTGTACATCGTATTTATTTATAGACGCTAGTACCGACCAAGGATACGAGGAGGAAGGAGGATACTACAAAGAAGAAGCCGAGGAGAACTTCAACCACTGCTCTGCACAAGGCAAGCCTAATACTACTAGTGAATGTGCAAGCTAACCCTTGCAAGATACTCTACTGATGCAACAAACCACTATTTGTTACCATGCCAACTATATGCCTTAAGCATATGTGATTATACTCACTTGATAAACCAATCCTAGTTTTACTTGCAAGCTTCTTACTTTATTTCTTTATCAAAGCTCTTACCTAGATTACCTAAGTGAATGGTAGATACTATAAAGATATGTGAAGGTTGCATAAAGAGCATAAAATTTGGCCTAAGCTAGATAATCTTGATGTCATCCTAAGGCATGAGATTGAACTTAGTTAGAACTCCACTAGTTTACTACCCGTCATTATTTCTTACCCCCACTTGTAGATGCTAGTGCTAAGCAAAAAACTTGATCAACTTTAGATGGGAATACTTGGTGGAAAAATGGTTATGAAAACCTTGGAATGATGGATCATTCTATTGAAATGTTTTGGACATATGTTTCCGAACACCTGATGATTTTGGTGATGAAAATGTTGAGGCATGAGCCCTAGCCCTTTATAAAACTGATGGTTGTCTGGATGCGATACCATTCCAATTTTATCGTACAACCACAATACCCGAAGATTGGGTAGGGCTTGACTGGAAAACTTATATACCTTAGTATTAGTTCTCTCATGGCCAAGGTCTGAGCTGAGGCTACCTTGTGAAGATTGTCCACATGCAAGTACCCAAGATGAGCTTGGTCATGGTTGGGAGGCCAAACTCACAGGAGAGGTGCTTATACTAGGGCGTGTAATTGAAAGGTTAGGATTGATTATCCGCATACTGAGTATGGTGAATTCAGGATTTGTTCCTGACGGGTGTATCGAATGTTGTGGTGAAAGTGTACAATCTCTGCAGAGTGTAAAACTATTCGAATAGCCGCGTCCGCGGTTATGGACAGTTGGAGTGGCCATACTGTTCCCCCGTCAGACTTTTCAAAATGACTTGTGAACTGAATTGAGACTTGACTTGACCACAACAGGGTTGTGATCTGAATTACAAGTTCCCATTTAGGTGTTATAAAACTTCAACTATCATTCGTTGCTCCTAAACTTAGTAGAGATAAATCTGGTTTGCAAAATAACCCTAGAGCCTAGTGTCCTATTATCCAAAAAACCCTTTACTTGTTAGTATTAGTTTGCGAGTACTTAAAGAGTACTCATGGGTTTGTCCCTAGCTATTCCCGTGGCCAGACTATGAAGAGGAGTACCTGGAGGATGGACCCCAGGAAGTTTACGACAACTAGGATCATCTCCCATCGTCAGCATTGCCTGTGACCCCGAAGATGGAGCTTCGCCTACGCTACCGTTATTATTACGTATTCCGCTGCGTGATGTTGTATTAAGAACTGGATCATGAGATCCCTATTTGTGTAAGAACTTATGTATCGTTGTAATGGATGATGTACTATGGTATCCAATTCTGTTATGTCTCGCAAAAATGGTAATCCTGGGATTGCGATGTATGGTATAATAGGCATCTAGGATTGAAAAATCCGGGTGTTGACAAGTTGGTATCAGAGCCATCCTGACCATAGGAGACCCTAGTTAGACTGGACGTTTGAACCAAAAACTTAGTTTCAAAACCAAAGAAAACAAATATTTAAAAAAACTTATTCCCATTCTTATCTCTTTGATTCTTTCATAAAAATTCATGTTCCTCAAAAACTCTTGCAAAATACATAAAATTTTGACACACTTGGTCACTCTGCTAATCTACTCATCCTCTATTTTTATAGATGGACATGAAGTACAACAAGTTTTACCTACTTGGGAATGGAGGAGACCTTATCTTTGAGAGGGATCTGGATCAGCTTTCAGAACTTCTGGAGCGTCCGCACCCCGAGTTCTTTGGAGCTCAGCTCAATGATCAAGGAGGAGAAGATCTGCAGTGGCTAATTGTTGCAATTCTCCGAGGAAAGATTGAACCTCCCACTGTGGAGGGAATTCAGTTTACCTTGAGGGAACAACTGGCTCGATGGACTGGCCAGAGAAATGCGGGAAGCTCTTTCTCGTCTGTGTGGGCAGAGCATCAATCAGATCAAGGGTACTCGCTTTGAGTTTTGCCCAAGGCGTGATGCAAATGGACAACCACAGGAAGCCCCATACTACCCCGAGCTGAAGACTCAATTGGACCACCTTAGCTTCATGATGTATGATCGTCAGCAGGAGTTGGACAACTGCCATGACTATTGCAACTACAAGTCTGCCATCATCAAGACGAAGGATCAGACCATAGCCATGCTAGCAAAGGATCGCAAGTCTCACCGCCGTCAGCTCGACAAGAAGGAGCGCATTATTGCCCGTCTTCGCCACCGCATCTCATCTCTGGAGGAGACCATCCACGAGAGAGACATGCAGTTGGAGGAAAGGGAGAATGCCGGAGAGGATCTTCGTGGAGACCCTTACTCCTATCTCAGCGATGACGATGATTTTCTGGAGGATCAGGCCATGGACTTCTTCACCGATGAGGACGATTTCGCATTCATCGATGATGATGAAGATGATGAAGCCACAGACTCCGAGGAGTAGTAGCACTGAGCACTGGCGTAGTGAGTAGTAGTCGGTCCCACTGTATCGTAGATTCTAGGATGGTTCTTAAAACCATCTGTTTTTCTTTGTTGTGGTGTGTGTTGTATCGTGTGCTATGAATGAATGAATGAAAAAGCAAGTTGCTAGAAAAACCTGAGTCATACTCTAAAAAATTTTCAAAGACCCAAAACCTTAGAAATTTCCCTCTTTTCTCATGATCTATATCAATCTTCAGATGCCACGTGGAGGAAGTGGTTCAGCCCCGGACCCGATGTCGCAGATTCTGCAAATGTTAACTTCTTACCGCGAAGATGAAAGAGCGGAACGTCAAGCCAACCTAGCCACTCTACAACAGATAGCCCAGCTAGCCCACAACAACCAAGGCCACGGAAATCAGGACAACCATGGATCTAAGCTCAAGAATTTCCAGAATACCAACCCACCCGTTTTCACCAAGTCAGAAGAACCCTTAGATGCCGATGATTGGCTGCAAACCATGGAAAACAACCTAGAAGTCGCCGGAGTGGAAGCCAACGAGGAAGTCCTGTTCGCCACCCATTATGTAGCCGGAGATGCCAGGGCATGGTGGAATAGTGTTCGCGCAATGACCGGAGGCCAGATGATGACCTGGGAGGAATTCAAGGTCAAGTTTAGCAGAACCCATGTGCCACCAGGTTTGATCAAGAGAATGAGAGACGAGTTCAGAGAGATGAAGCAAGGAAGGATGACTGTAGTGGAATACCGTGACAAATTTTTGTCATTAGCTAGGTATGCCCCAGACGAGATAGACACCGAAGCCAAGAAGAAGGAAAGATTCCTGAATGGTCTGCATGACGAGATACAGACGATGTTAGTCAATATCCCCTTTGCTGATATTGAAGCCCTTGTCGACTCTGCTATCCGGATGGAAGGAAAGATCAACCAAGCCAATGAGAACTGCAAGCATCGCATGATGCATCAACCAGGAACCCATCAGACCCCAAAGTATCGCCCCAACCCATCTCTAGGATTTGCCCCAAGAACCAACAGACCCCCTATGACCCGTCCGACCTACCCCAACCGTGGAAACCCTAGACCCGGAGGAAATCACAACAACCCCGGCAACTCTAGCAATTTCACCCGTGCCCCACCCAAGTTCAACACCAACAATGCTACCGCCAACACCAACACTGCCCCAAGGACTGGAAGCAATGCTACTGTCATGACCAAGGAAAAGTCACAAGTGACCTGTTATGACTGTGGAAATAAAGGCCACTATTCCAACGAGTGCCCCAACAAGAAGAATGCTACATCCCCTAATGCCAATGCCCCAGCTCAGCAGCAGCGCCGTGTCCAGCCAGGGAGAAGATTTTCCCCAGGGAATTCACTCAACCACAATGGCCGTCTTTTTCTCATGCATGCTGAAGAAGTTCAGGAAGCGCCAGACGTCGTGCTGGGTATGTTTTCGGTTAATTCAGTACTTGCAAGAGTGTTGTTTGACTCTGGTGCCTCGCATTCATTTGTCACCAAAGAATTTTCCTGCACTAGTAAAATTCAACCAACCAAACTGAAGCATGTTATGATTGTGCAAATTCCCGGATCAACCACCAAGGCTAGGCAAATTTGCAAAGCCGTCCCTATCCGAACCCATGGCATAGATTTTTATGCTAATCTAATAGTACTCGGAACTAAAGGTTTGGAACTATTACTAGGAATGGATTGGATGTCCAAACATAAGGGATTGATTGACTGTGCTAAGAAAGCCATCACCATGACCAGTACCACCGGAATATCAGTCGAGCATATGTCCGAAACCTTACCTCACCAATTCAAGTGTAACAAGAGTCTAGCCCAACCTACCATTGACAAAGTCCGGATAGTCTGTCAATACCCCGATGTATTTCCAGATGTTTTGCCCGGTATGCCCCCAGATAGGGATATCGAGTTTATCATCGAACTAATCCCCGGAACAGGACCCATAGCCCAGAGACCCTATAGTATGAACCCGTCAGAACTAGCAGAACTGAAGAAGTAACTAGATTCCATGCTAGAAATTGGATTGATTCAACCAAGTGCGTCACCATGGAGATCACCTGTCTTATTTGTGGACAAGAAAGATGGAGGTAACCGTTTGTGTACGGATTATAGAAAGTTAAATGATGTCACCATCAAGAACAAGTACCCCTTTCCCAAGATAGAAGATTTGTTTGATCAGTTGACCGGTGCCCAGTTGTTTTCTAAGATTGATCTTAGAACTGGCTATCATCAACTCAAAATTCGTGCGGAGGATATTCCAAAGACTGCCTTTACCACCAGATATGGATTGTAAGAGTATACTATCATGTCTTTTGGATTAACCAATGCCCCCGCTTATTTCATGAACCTCATGAATAAGATTTTTATGGACTTCCTGGATAAGTTTGTCGTTGTTTTCATCGATGACATTCTGATTTATTCCAAATCAGAAGAAGAACATGAGCTACACCTAAGGACCATTCTTGGAACCCTTAGAGAGCATCAGTTGTATGCCAAGTTTAGCAAATGTGACTTCTGGTTACAGGAGGTAGGATTCCTCTGTCACATTGTATCAGCCGGAGGAATAGCCGTTGACCCTGCCAAAGTGAAAGATGTAGAAGATTGGCAAGCCCCAACCACTCAAACCCAAGTTCGTGCTTTTCTCGGATTGGCGGGATATTGCCGCAAATTCGTAGAAGGATTCTCGAGTATCGCCCGACCCATGACCCAATTGCTGAAGAAGGACAAGAAGTTTGAATGGACCAAAAAATGTGAAGCGAGTTTTCAAGAACTCAAGAGGAGATTGATTTCAGCCCCAATCTTGATCATGCCGGATATCACGAAACCCTTCGATGTGTATTGTGACGCATCCAATATTGGTCTCGGATGTGTGCTAATGCAAGAAGGCAAAGTTATATCTTATCTATCTCGACAATTGAAGCAACATGAGCAAAACTACCCAACCCATGACCTCGAACTCGCAGCAGTAGTTCTAGCCCGGAAGACATGGAGGCATTACCTATTGGGAAACCATTGTGAGATTTATTCGGATCATAAGAGCCTAAAGTATATATTCACTCAGAAGGAGTTGAATATGAGGCAAAGAAGATGGATTGAGCTAATCAAGGATTACGACCTGGACATTCACTATCACCCTGGTAAAGCTAACGTGGTAGCCGATGCCCTTAGCAGATTGTCGTGCCGCTTGAACTCCATGATTTTGAAGGAGCAACCAAGTTTGCACAAGGAGATGGAAGATTTTCGAATGGAATTAGTAAGTGAGGGATTTTTGGCTAGCATAGAACTTCAGCCCACTTTGATCAGTCAGATTAAAGAGGCGCAGAAGGGAAATGCCAGTATCGACGGAATCAAGCGTCGTATCGGTACAGGCAAAGTACCCGGATTCACCGAGGACGAAGAAGGAGTTCTATGGTACAAAGGACGCCTTTGTGTACCAGCAGATTCGGAGTTGAAAGAAGTTATCTTGAAGGAGGCTCACGATACTCTTTATTCTATCCATCCCGGAGGAACTAAGATGTATCAATATTTGAAAGAGCAATTTTGGTGGCATAAGATGAAAAGAGAAATCGGAAGCTATATCGCCAAGTGTGATATATGTCAGCGAGTCAAGGCAGGACATCAAAGACCCGCTGGATTGTTGCAACCTTTGCAAATTCCGGAATGGAAATGGGATTCTGTAGGAATGGACTTTATCACTGGACTACCTACTTCTAGTAGGGGAAATGACTCTATTTGGGTCATAGTGGACAGATTGTCCAAAGTCGCCCATTTCTTGCCCGTCAAAACCACCTATCAGAGTTCGAAGCTAGAGGAGTTGTACATCGCTAGAATCGTCAGTTTGCACGGAGTCCCCAAGAACATAGTATCGGATCGAGGAACTCAGTTTACCTCGAGATTCTGGAAGAAAGTCCAAGAAGGTTTAGGAACCCGCCTAGATTTCAGTACCGCGTATCACCCTCAGACCGATGGACAAACGGAGTGAGTAAATCAAATACTCGAAGATATGCTTAGAGCCTGTGTGCTAGAATATGGATCCAAGTGGGAAGACTGTCTGCCGTTTGCAGAATTTTCCTACAACAATAGTTACCAAGACAGTTTGAAAATGGCCCCCTTTGAATTCATGTACGGAAGAAAGTGTCGCACCCCTTTGAACTGGTCGGAAGTAGGAGAGAGTCAGATTTTCGGACCGACATCCTCCGAGAAGCAGAAGAGAAGGTTCACAAGATTCGTGAGCCCCTCAAGACCGCCCAATCCCGACAGAAGATTTATGCCGACAAGAGACGTCGAGACCTCGCCTTCAATATAGGAGATTTTGTTTATCTGAAAGTGTCGCCATTGAAGGGAATGCAGCGTTTCCAACTCAAAGGAAAGTTAGCCCCCAGATATATCAGACCTTTCAAAATTCTGAACCATCGAGGAGAAGTATCATATCAATTGGAACTACCTGAAGAGATGTCAGCGGTGCACAATGTGTTCCATATCTCGATACTTCGCAAATGTCTCGAAGTCCCCGAGAAGACCGAAGTATTCAAGAATATCGATCACCGGACCATAGAGATCAACGATGACCTGACCTATCCCGAAGTACCCATCCGCATTTTGGAAGAATCTTTTCAAACTACCCGAACCCGAAGCATCAAGTTTCTCAAGATTCAGTGGAGTAACCACACAGAAGAGGAAGCTACCTGGGAGCGCGAAGATCACATCAGGACGGAATTTCCCGATCTCTTCAACTCCTAGGTAATCTTTTCGTCCTTTTTCAAATCTCGGGACGAGATTTTGTTTAAGGGGGGAAGGTTTGTAACATCCCAAAAATACTAAGCTTGGATCATCAAATTCTAATCATCAAAATTAGGGTTAACAAAAAAACTTTTCTAAATGAAATCATGAATGCATGCATATGTGTATGCATGGATTTTGAAATCCTTTAAAACCACCTTGTTTCTTTGTTTCATTGCTTGTAAAATGTTTCTTAGGTGAAATAAACATCATCTAAAACATTTCCCACACCTTTCCTAAAGACAAGTAAATCAAAACACATATATGAAATGAATGGTCATTTTGGCCAATTTAACTCCCATGCCTACTTTGGCTGTCTCAAACTTTCAGAACCTTACAGAAACTTTTCTGGATCTTTGCACCCCTTGAATGTACTCATAACAAGGTATCAAGGACCACTTTGCGATCATCCAGAAACTTTCAAATGCATAGTTTAAATGACAATTCAAAATTGAAACTTTATCATATGGGAAGATCCCACTTTTTCAAAAACCACTCAAACAAACTCAACTTTCAAAACCCAAGCATCTGCAGACTCACCAGCACCAATCTAGCAAACCCACCAAAAATCTTTTCAAAATTCAAAACTTGATTTCATGCGGCCATTTCATCAAACAGGTTGCAGACACAAATCAAACAAACATCAAACACTATTGTGAGCAGTGATTCTGGCCTAACTTGTTCCCTAGTTAGCTCACACATAGCTCAACAGATCATCTAGGAAGTTTAACTAAGGACTAGCACCCCTGTGAGCTTGCCATTGCCATTAATGGTGAACAGCCGAGCACCCCCTTGTCACCCTAGTGTGGACAACAGGCTAGAGGAAGAATTAGCCTTGCCAACCTTGTCTGGGAGGCAGCCCACCGTCCACCGCCACTACCTGGCCCAGCCGCGAGCGTTGCCAAGCACTGGACCACGCGCACAAGCCGCGCCCAGACGCCAGAGACCATGCCGAGCATGCGCCAGAGCACGACCCTCGACCAGCGCCCACAGACCGCGCGCCGCCCTCGCCGCGTGCATACACAATCCCCACCGACCCAGGAGACCGCCAGACATCCCCGTTTGCCGCCCCGTGCCGCACAGCCACCGCCCGCCGTCGAAGACGCCGCCTGTGCCGCGTAGAGCATCGCCCGTTCCAGACCAAACAACACCGCCCCATGCCTCGAGACCATGTCGTTGAGCATCGCCAGGAGACACCGCACCGTCCCCTACCCTTGCCCATGCCATTAGCCGCCTGTAACATCGCCCCCGACGAGCTCACCGTGCGTCCCGACGGTCCCCTCGCTCGACTATAAATAGAGGCCACCCCCACACGATTTCTTCACACCATCTCACTCCCCTCTCCTGACTGATCGTGCCACACCGTTCTCAGAGCAAGGCAAGCACCACCTCGCCAGAATTTCACCGGAGCCTGCCGCCTCTGGAGAAGAAGGGAGCCAGCGATTGGAGCCGCCCCAGGAGAAGCCACCGGTACCAGGAGATTCGCCGTCGTCGACTTCGTTCGCGCCTCGCCACGACCTCGCCAAGACCCGGTGAGCCCCCAGCCACCCTCACTGGTCGCGCTAGGTTTCGTTCTCGCCGGAGTTGTCTCGTGTCGACGATGACTCCCAGCCGTTAGATTAGAACTAGATCGAACGATCCACGTCGCCCCATACCGCTTCGCCCAGCCCCGTGTCACTGATGAGTGGGGACACCCACTTAAGCAGCCCGCGAACCTGCGCTTAGGCGGCCGATAACTTTTCCCAAGAGCCCAGTTATTCAAATTAAACTTTTTCTATTTCAATTCAAACACACTTCTGTACCCACTTCAAAAATGTAGCATCCCAGTTGTCTAACACCTGTAATGCTAATTGTTCTAGTAATAAAAGGACCACTTCCTACATATATTTGTTGCATCATCATCATATCATGCTCACGTCATCATGCCACCTTGCATCTGAACATCATATAAAACCCCTTCTTGTTTGGTTCTTATCTCATGTGCATTATTAATTGTAGTTGCCTCTTGATATTGTATTTGGTTCTTGATATATTGTTAAATTCCCAAGTTGATTGGGGGCATATCTCTTATTAACTCCACCACCTTTTCTTTTCACCACCTTATAATTCCACCATCCAACTAAATATGAGCTTGGCATTTATGGGTTTTACTTCTAGCTCATGTGGGTTGGGATGGATCCAATTCTTTTCCACATGTTCTCATCTTGGCATCATTTTGTTTTCACATTATTGATACATGAGAGCCACATGGCCACCTTTGCATGCCTTGTGAGTGGGACCCCTTTTCCCTAGCTTCCATAAGTGTTGTTTTGAGGTTATCATCATGTTGGGATATTTTGTGAGCTTAATTAATATCTAGTGGCATATACACACTAGCAAGTCCCAAATATAATCCAATGTGATCATATCCTCATACTCCACTTGGAATTCTTTCTAATTTCTTTTGCTTGGGCCTTATTCCACACTTTGGAATGCATAGGAAAATGCCATGTAATTAATCTTGTTTTCACAAAGATAAATATGGTATCAATTAATTATGCATGGCCCATGCAAGTAGACCTTTAGCTTGGCATTTGTTTTATTTTGGATTTTAATATGGATCACCTTCCTCTACCCCTTAGGCTTGGTCTTGTTTGATCATGCCTAAACCATCATCACCTTTTCCCCCTTGCTCTAGTCTTGTTCTTGTTGGGGTTGTTTGGTGCATGGTTGGATCTTGTCAAAAGAACACTAGCATCTAACATTCCCACTTTCTCTCTAATCCTCTATCCTAGTTCTCTCTAACACCTACCCCATACCCCATACCCCATCCTAGCTAAACCTAAACCACACCTATTCTAATCAAAACCCAAAGTACCCCCCCCCTCTTCCTCTCCTCTCTAGCCGAGCCACCCCTCTAAACCTAACCTAGCATGGCCCACATGTTCATCATGCCCCATAACCAACCTAGCTAACACCCTAAGCTACACCTAGTCCAAACAAAACCCTAATCCACCCTCTCTCCTTAAATCCCCAAAAACTAAACCCTAGCTAACATGTCCCTCCCTCTCCCACCTAAACTTACCACACCCTAAGTGCCCCCTCTCTTCCTCGGCCTCTACCCTCTCTTCCATGCAGGCCCCACCCCAGCAACCTCCTACCATCTAACCCATGCCACACCGAGCCCCCCCCAAACCTGAACCCTAGTCCCACACTACCAACCGAGCCGGCCCCTTTTCCTCTCTTCTCTCCCTGCCCTAGGGGCCCCCTCTAGACATGCCTGCCCACGAGCTCCTCACCCCAGACCCACCTGGCAGCCTGCCAGCCCCCCCCCATGTGCCTGCCTGATCGATCACGAGGAGGAGGAGCGGTGGCGCCGTGGCCACCTTTTTCCCTCTGCCCCTCCCCCACGCAAGCCCCCACCTGCCCCCTCTCGTTCTTATCCTCTCCCTCGCCCTCTAGCCGTCCCCAGATCCGCCCAGGGCGACGCCCTCATCTCCCCTTCCTACCCTCTCTTCTACCTAGCCTCGCCGTCCACCGCCAGTCTACCCCTGCCCCCCATCTTCCTAGCCGGTGGCGTGACAACTGCGGGTGCCGAGGAAGCTCCGGAGGTCGTCTGCGTTGCCCCGTACTCAGCAGCGAGGAAGGAGAAGCCCAGCACCGCCAGAACCAGCGCGCGCCGGCGCAAACCCTAGCTCCGGCAGTGCGTCAACCTCGCCGTCGTTCACGACCGTCCCTGCCCGATCCGAGCCCACCATCGAGCTCGCGGTAAGCGTCCTGTCCTTCCAGACAACCTCGCCTGCACCGCCGCTTCCTGGCGTCGCCGATCCATTCATCGAGCGCCCTCGGTGCGCCGCCGCTCGCTGCTCTCAGCCACGCGACGCGCCTTGCAGAAGCTTATCTAGCCGCCTACGCTTCCACAACGGCCACGCAGCCACGCGATGGTTCCGCCCCATCATGGCGCGCCGCGCTGGTTCGATCTCGCCACGCCGCGCGCCGCGCACGTCAGAGGCACGCGCGAGAAGATCCACAGTGGCGCGGGCGCTGTTTTGCACTTGGCCCCCTAACGTTTGTTGCGTCCAACCCGCGGTCCCTCGGAACCCCACCTGTCTGTGTCACTGCCGTTTTGCAAAAAGGCTCCCGAAGAACCTGTTATTCAACCCGCGGTCCCCCTCCCTCTCAGCCGCTGGCGTGTGGGTCAGTGTGTGCCTGGCCCCACATGTCTGTGACTAGGGCTAGGTTGTCCTGAGTGCAAAAACGTTTTCAGATTCTGTTTAATTCAAACCTATTTAAATTCTATTCAAATTCAAATATAAATCTGATTTTAAATAACTTTTCAATTATAAATTCAAATAATGCAAATGTTATATGATTTGAATCAGAAAAATGTAAGGATTTCAAATATGCTATTCAAATTACCTTTTGCACATTTAAAATTCCAAGTTGAATTAAATTACAACAAATGCCACTAGAACTTAAATAATTAATAACTTTTGAAATATAACTCCGAATTTAACAAATGATATGTCTAAAATGATCAGCTCGACGAGACCTTTCTGTTTATGCTATCCATGACTTAAATTGCAGCATGCATCATATAAAAATATAGTGTACAACAACTAATATGACAACAAATGTGACCCAGAATCCCATTAAAATGTTATTTCTTGTCTTCCACACCTCACCTATGCCATGCTACTTTATTGCCATGCAACTTGTGCATCATTCATCATGGCATGATTGTTTGCTTGATGCATTTTATCCATATGATTGCGCACTTTATTTATGTTGGCCTTGTTTGTTTGGTTTTTCTCGGATAGACACTGAGCAGGGGATATATCAAGAGAACCAGGAGCACTACCCAGATCCGTCTCTCGCTTCAACTGAGTTGCCAGGCAAGCACTTCCACATGCTTGCATACATACAGTACCTATTTCCTCTATCTTATCCTTGCATCATTGAGTCGCGATTGCATTAAATTGAACCCCAAGTATTGCATAGCCTTTACTTTAAACCCCACCGAGCTTGTTCCTCCATCCCATGAGCCATTACTACAGGAGTTGTTTGAGCCATGCGAGTCGTAGAACAGCATGTGTAGGGTATGTGAGAGTCTGATGGATAACGAGGTACCTAAACAACTTAACCTGAGTAGTAATGGGATAACTAATGAAAGTGGCACCGGTGAGCAACATCTGCTATTTGGTTTTTCCTGCTCACTTGTGTCCGTAAGACCCCGAGTACTTGATTCCTGTTCCAAGATTATTCGCTATCCACATCCGGGAGGCTTATGGGACCCCCCACAGGCGAGCTTGATTCATCTTATTTCTTGGGGCCACAAACTAGTTTGAGGTTTTATTTACTATCCTGTACTTATGCCATGCTACTTTTATTTACGATTGTCGAGGAGCACACTGTCTTTTAGGAATTGTGACCCGTTCGCGGTATCGGCAAGCCCAGTTTTGGGTTCCCGATTCATGTACCGCCCCACAAACCTCGGGTCCGTCTCGAAGCTAGCTTACGTTGCTATGGTAAGACTCAAGGGTGGCCCCTGAAATATTTCTGAATCCTGTGATTGCTTTGTCGTGAAGGCCTCGTTGGGTTTTGATTTGGTTTTTCCGAGGTTGATCGAGTGTGTGTTGCTATTTGTGCACCCCGGCCGGGTTAAAAATTTCTGAAAGCCGTGTCCGCGGTTATGGACGACTTGGAGCATAGTTTCTCGACCATAGACAAGCATAACTAAAGTACCGCTTTAATCTGACTAAGTAATTTGACTAGTAAATAGTGCAACACTCATGGAATGGTTAATAAAATTGCCAATGGATGGGGGTTGTTCGTCCGCTTCCTCGTTGGTAAGCGAGGAGGAGGATGGATCTGATGAAATTACTGTTATAACTGTTGTCATTAATTCATGGACATCCGACTATCATTGGTTAGGCGGATGGTTAGCGAGTATCTATAGAACTGCTAGGGTTTATCTTTCGCTGCAATTGCGTCACCCCAGGTTGTGTCCCCTTTAGAGGCATTAAGACTTGCTGAGTACCCTTAGGGTCTCACACGATAAATTATTGGTTCAGATGAACAGGTACCCTCGCAGGACGGATACTGGGTGGAAGAGGCTGATGATGTGGGCAACGATCGTTCGGTGTAGAGATTCCGGGAACGGGGATCCGTGAGATCTGTGGGCGGGATGTGCTTACTTCTATGGCATCTTATGCCGATTTGCTTCTTGTTCGTACCCGGACTTTGTTTTGCCGCTTCCGCTTGATACTCTGATGTGTGTTGTATGAGGAATTATCCTAAAATATTATACCTATCTAGGTCATTTGAATCTTGCCGTATGGCGTTGCTATATTTCCTTTCTTTCTAGATGGTATGGCTCTGATGTACTCTTGTATGGTGGCTTGCATACATACCCACTTGTATGTAGTTGATCCCTTCGCTGCCGATTCGCCCGCCCGTCTGGTCCCGTTGGGTTGGAAGTGGTTGGGGCGAAAGGTCTACCGTGAGTGGCTTTTGGGGCCCCACCGTACTATTTCAACCACTACCGCTCATCCAGGCTTGTATCTAGGAGCGTAATTCACCGAGGTAGTTACAATTGGTATCAGAGCCATCCCGACCTTCAGGGTCTCAGCCAAACGGTCGTTGTCAGTCTAGCAAATATTTTGGTAGTTATGTATACTAGGGAAAAACAAAACGCGAGAGTAGGACTGCTTCCATTTTTCTTCTTAACCACCCACCCACCCTTTTCTGGTACGGAAGTGCAACGTTTTCAATCCTCTTCTTAAATTCAAACTAGGATTCACGTGTTCTGGGTTTCCGTAGTACCATAGGTTGTGTGTGTGTAATCCCTTGTCTATCTGTTGCATCCAAGTTGTTATCTAATCAGCCTTTGGTTATCAACTGTTGGTACATTCCATACCGACAGGCTTTTGCAAACCGACGCAATCTATCTTACTCTTTGTATCCGACGTTATCTTGTTTGGGGTGTTCGTTTCCGTAGTTGCCAATCTTTAGGTTCAACGTGAGAAGAAGGGGTTGGGATATGTGTTCCACTTGTTCATGTGCGGAGTAATGATTTGAGTGCGGGATGGAGTCGCGACCATACCACTACTCTTATCATTCGCTTTTGTATATTGAATCGGTAGAGTCACTAATCTTGATTCGTTAAGTAATTTTGCGCATCTATTGGTATTTTAATGCCGAAATTTGTGGAAAAATTTTCTTTGATATATCTGTGTACCACACTCCTTTTCATGCGTGTGCGATATGCTTAATATCTTTTAGGTGCTTTGAACTTTGTTGATATTTTAATATCATCTCAGTAAATTGTATCCTTTAATCTTGGTTAATTCCATCTTGGTACTATTTTGGATTATTATCATCTTCCATTATAGTACTGACTTGAGTTTTATATCAATGACAGATGGCTCCACCACGCCGTCGATGAGGACATACCTCGGGCCTGGGCTCCTATGTCAAACATCGCTAATGCTTTGGCAGCAATGCGGTAACCAGCGCTTTGAGGAAAGTGTCAGGAGGAACGAGTTTGCTCCACTACCTCCACCTCCCAAGCGAGGAGACATCAAGAGCTTCCTAAAATTCAACCCTCGTCAGTTTGATGTTTCTGACCGACCTATGGATGCGGATGATTGGCTGCGTGAGATGTCAAGGTTGCTCGAGACTGCTGATGTTCCGGAGCAGGAGTGGGTCAAGTGTGCTACTCACCTTATGAAGGGAGATGCAGCTCTCTGGTGGGAGAACTACTTGAAGGCAAGTTGCACTGGTTTCCAGCCAACTTGGGAGAGGTTCACTGGAGCGTTCAAGGAGCAGTTAATGTTAGAGATTGTAATGGAAAGGATGAAGGAGGCTTTTCTCAACCTGAAGCAAGGAAATGATAACGTCAACACCTATATCAGGAACTTCATGAATCTCTCTCGTTATGGTGGTGATGAGGTATCTGATGACAAGAAGAAGCAGAAGAGGTTCAGGCAAGGGCTCAATGCGTCGATCAAGTATGCAATCACACATGCAAGGCCGACAACTTTCCTGGAATTACAGCACACAGCCCTGCAAGAGGAAGCAAGCAGGCAAGTGTTTGAGGAGTCCAAGAAACACAACAGGGATGCATCAAGCTCTGCAGTTATGGCAGCTCCTTCTAAGCGGCGTGTCTGGGTTCCTAACACCCCACCGTCGCTCCCGGCTCCACCAAGACCTGCAAGTTACGCGCCAAGGCCACCAAACTTCACCACTGCGGCTCCCAGGGGCTACAACCACCACTACCCTGGAGCGCCTGGCGGAGTCCCTGGCTATGTTGCTCCACGTCCACCTGGTGTCTGCTTCACGTGTGGAGATCCTGGACATCTCAACTGGAACTGTCCGTTGAAGAACAAAGCTCTTCCTCCACCCCCGCCAAGATCTGCAGCAAGCTCTCCTATGGTTCGTGCACCACCACCTCGGGCTCTCAACATCAACACTAAGCCCGGGTCTGCGGTTATTCGTGCCAACTGTGTCAACGCCGCTCAAGCTGAGCATGCACCTGGAGTTGTGATGGGTATGCTTCCCGTTAACTCAGTCCCTGCACGAGTTTTGTTTGATTCTGGTGCATCGCATTCTTTTGTCTCGCATAAGTTTGCACAAGAGCATGACTTGGATAGGGTTCCTTTATCACGTCGTCTGGTGGTGCTATCTCCTGGTTCAAACATGAGGGCTGCTCATATCAGCCATGGCAATCAAGTTGAGATTGGTGGCTCTTCGTTCTCGGCTTCTTTAATTCTTCTGGGCAATTCTGACATTGATGTCATCTTGGGCATGGATTGGTTGACAGCAAATGCAGCTGTGATTGATTGTGCTGAACGCTCAGTTTCTCTGAAGATTCCTGAAGGCCATATAGTCTTTTCTCCAAGTCTGACTCCTGCTGTCCAGCTCTTCTCTTTAGCGGCTCTGAATGATGATGCTATGGAAGCTATTCAGAGTGTACCGGTGGTCTGTGAGTTCCCAGATGTCTTTCCTGAAGAGTTGCCGGGTATGCCTCCGGATCGTGAGGTTGAGTTTGTGATTGAGCTTGAACCTGGAACGGCTCCTATCTCCAAGCGGCCTTACAAAATGGGTCCTTCTGAGCTGGCTGAACTCAAACGACAACTTGATGAACAAGAGAAGTTGGGTTTCATTCAACACAGTACTTCGTCTTGGGGTAGCCCAACAATCTTTGTGAAGAAGCGTGACAGAACCGATAGACTCTGTGTTGACTACCGGGCTCTCAATGCTAAAACCATCAAGAACAAATATCCCCTCCCGCGGATTAATGATCTTTTCGATCAGCTAGCTGGAGCTGTGGTGTTCTCTAAGCTGGACTTGAGAAGTGGTTATCACCAAATCAAGATTCGCAAGGAAGATGTGCCCAAAACAGCTTTCACCACCCGCTATGGCCTGTATGAGTACACGGTCATGTCTTTTGGTCTCACCAACGCACCTGCTACCTTCTCGAGGGTGATGAACTCCGTTTTCATGGAGTACCTTGATAAGTTCGTTGTGGTCTATCTGGATGACATTCTGGTCTATTCTAATTCCAAGGAAGAGCATGAAGAACACCTGCGGTGTGTCCTAAACAAGCTTCGTGAGAACCGCTTGTATGCAAAGTTCTCAAAGTGTGAGTTTTGGCTGCCTGAAGTAACATACCTTGGTCATGTCATCTCTGCCAAGGGCATTGCAGTAAACCCGGAAACTGTGAAGACAATAGTTGAATGGCTTCCTCCTGCTAATGTCAGAGAAGTGCGGAGTTTCCTTGGTTTGGCGAGTTATTGCCGTCGCTTCGTTCAGAACTTCTCGAAGATAGCGAAGCCTCTTACCGATCTCCTCAAGAAAGTCAAGAAGTACCTGTGGAATCCTGCATGTCAAGCATGTTTTGAGACACTCAAAGAGAAGCTCACTTCCACACCAGTCTTAGTTCCTCCGGATACATCTAAGCCTTTCCAGATTTTCTGCGACGCCTCTTTGCAAGGATTGGGTGCGGTCCTTATGCAAGAGAAACAGGTGGTTGCTTATGCCTCTCGTCAGTTGAAGACGCATGAGATCAACTATCCCACACATGACCTCGAGCTAGCAGCAGTTGTCTTTGCTTTGAAGCTATGGAGGCACTACTTGCTTGGTAACCGTTGTGAGATCTTTTCTGACCACAAGAGTTTGAAGTATATCTTCACTCAGCCTGATCTCAACCTTCGGCAGAGGAGATGGATTGAAGCAATCAATGACTTTGATTTGACCATCAACTACACTCCGGGCAAAGCAAATGTCATGGCAGATGCGCTTAGCCGTAAAGCTTATGTCAACAACCTCATGGTGGAAGAGCAACAGCCTCTCTTGTGCGAGGAATTCTGTCAGCTCAACCTGGAAATTGTGGAACAAGGGCATCTCCTGAACCTTCTGGCTACTCCTCTCTTGGAAGAAAAGATTCGCTCTCGTCAGCTGGGTGATCCGCACACCAAAAAGATCATCTCTAAACTTGAGCTTCCGAAGTATGAGTCCTTCCACGTGGATGATCAAGGCAAGCTTTTCTTTGAACACCGGATGTTTGTTCCAAACTACCCGGGTCTGAGAGAGCAAGTTCTCAAGGAGGCGCATGATTCGGTTCTTTCTATCCATCCTGGCAGCACAAAGATGTACATGGACTTGAAAACACAATATTGGTGGCCTGGTTTGAAACGGTATTGTGCCAAGTATGTCTCAGAATGTGATGTCTGCCGCAGAGTGAAGGCTGTCCATCAGAAACCATTCGGTCTTCTACAGCCATTGAAACCGCTGGAATGGAAATGGGAGAAAGTAGAGATGGACTTCATCACTGGTTTTCCAAGGTCATGAAGGCAACAATGCAATTTTGTTGTCATCGACGTGCTTTCTAAAGTGGCTCATTTCTTCCCGTCAAGGAAACAATTTCTGGAATTCAGATTTGAGCTCTATATCAACAATTGTCTCTGTATGGGGTTCCGCTTGAGATCAGTTCAGACCGTGGAAGCATCTTCACTTCAAAGTTCTGGGAAAGTTTCCAAAATGCTCTGGGAACAAAATTGAACTTCAGCACTGCTTACCACCCTCAGTCGCAAGGACAAGTCGAAAGGATCAATCAGATTCTGGAGGATATGCTTCGTGCTTGCGTCATCTCTTTTGGCATGAAGTGGGAGGAATGTCTTCCTTATGCTGAATTATCCTACAACAACAGCTTCCAAAAGAGTCTGAAGATGGCACCATTTGAGGCTCTCTACGGTCGCAAGTGCAGAACTCCGATTGGCTGGTCAGGTGCAGGAGAAAGAATCTGGTTTGGCCCTGACATTGTAACTCAGGCAGAGGAGAAGGTGCATATCATTCTAGAGAACCTGAAGATTGCTCAAAGTCGTCAGAAGAGCAACTATGACAGGAAGCACACGAACATGGTGTATGCCCCTGGTGATCTCGTGTACCTTCATGTCACTCCCATGAGAGGCACACACCGCTTCGGTATCAAAGGAAAGTTGGCTCCTAGATACATCGGTCCATTCAAGATTCGTGGTAGAAGAGGAGAAGTTGCTTATGCCCTGGAGCTCCCGGAAAAACTCAAGGTTCATGATGTTTTCCACATCTCTCAGCTCAAGAAGTGCTTGAAAGATCCCGGCAGGACCGTGGATCATGAGCTAATCGATCTCCAAGAAGACCTGTCTTATCAAGAACACCCCACAAAAATCCTTGAGACCGCAGAAAGAAGGACTCGCAACAAGTCCATCAAGTTCTGCAAGGTGCAGTGGTCACACCATTCTGTTGATGAAGCCACTTGGGAGCGTGAAGATGAACTCCGTGCCAACCATCCTACCCTCTTTGTGTCTTCTTCTTCCTAGAATCTCGGGGCGAGATTCCTGTTTAGTGGGGGAGAGTTGTAGCATCCCAGTTGTCTAACACCTATAATGCTACTTGTTCTAGTAATAAAAGGACCACTTCCTACATATATTTGTTGCATCATCATCATATCATGCTCACGTCATCATGCCACCTTGCATCTGAACATCATATAAAACCCCTTCTTGTTTGGTTCTTATCTCATGTGCATTATTAATTGTAGTTGCCTCTTGATATTGTATTTGGTTCTTGATATATTGCTAAATGCCCAAGTTGATTGGGGGCATATCTCTTATTAACTCCACCACCTTTTCTTTTCACCACCTTATAATTCCACCATCCAACTAAATATGAGCTTGGCATTTAAGGGTTTTACTTCTAGCTCATGTGGGTTGGGATGGATCCAATTCTTTTCCACATGTTCTCATCTTGGCATCAGTTTGTTTTCACATTATTGATACATGAGAGCCACATGGCCACCTTTGCATGCCTTGTGAGTGGGACCCCTTTTCCCTAGCTTCCATAAGTGTTGTTTTGGGGTTATCATCATGTTGGGATATTTTGTGAGCTTAATTAATATCTAGTGGCATATACACACTAGCAAGTCCCAAATATAATCCAATGTGATCATATCCTCATACTCCACTTGGAATTCTTTCTAATTTCTTTTGCTTGGGCCTTATTCCACACTTTGGAATGCATAGGAAAATGCCATGTAATTAATCTTGTTTTCACAAAGATAAATATGGTATAAATTAATTATGCATGGCACATGCAAGTAGCCCTTTAGCTTGGCATTTGTTTTATTTTGGATTTTAATGGATCACCTTCCTCTACCCCTTAGGCTTGGTCTTGTTTGATCATGCCTAAACCATCATCACCTTTTCCCCCTTGCTCTAGTCTTGTTCTTGTTGGGGTTGTTTGGTGCATGGTTGGGTCTTGTCAAAAGAACACTAGCATCTAACATTCCCCCTCTCTCTCTAATCCTCTATCCTAGTTCTCTCTAACACCTACCCCATACCCCCATACCCCATCCTAGCTAAACCTAAACCACACCTATTCTAATCAAAACCCAAAGTACCCCCCCTCTTCCTCTCCTCTCTAGCCGAGCCACCCCTCTAAACCTAACCTAGCATGGCCCACATGTTCATCATGCCCCATAACCAACCTAGCTAAAACCCTAAGCTACACCTAGTCCAAACAAAACCCTAATCCACCCTCTCTCCTTAAATCCCCAAAAACTAAACCCTAGCTAACATGTCCCTCCCTCTCCCACCTAAACTTACCACACCCTAAGTGCCCCCTCTCTTCCTCGGCCTCTCCCCTCTCTTCCATGCAGGCCCCACCCCAGCAACCTCCTACCATCTAACCCATGCCACACCGAGCCGCCCCCAAACCTAAACCCTAGTCCCACACTACCAACCGAGCCGGCCCCTTTTCCTCTCTTCTCTCCCTGCCCTAGGGGCCCCCTCTAGACCTGCCTGCCCACGAGCTCCTCACCCCAGACCCACCTGGCAGCCTGCCAGCCCCCCATGTGCCTGCCTGATCGATCACGAGGAGGAGGAGCGGTGGCGCCGTCGCCACCTTTTTCCCTCTGCCCCTCCCCCACGCAAGCCCCCACCTGCCCCCTCTCGTTCTTATCCTCTCCTCGCCTCTAGCCGTCCCTCAGATCCGCCAGATGACGCCTCATCTCCCTTCCTACCTCTCTACCTAGCCTCGCCGTCCACCGCCAGTCTTCCCCTGCCCCCATCTGCCTAGCCGGTGGCGTGACGACTGCGGGTGCCGAGGAAGCTCCGGAGGTCGTCTGCGTCGCCCCCGTACTCAGCAGCGAGGAAGGAGAAGCCCAGCACCGCCAGAACCAGCGCGCGCCGGCGCAAACCCTAGCTCCGGCAGTGCGTCAGCCTCGCCGTCGTTCACGACTGTCCCTGCCCGATCCGAGCCCACCATCGAGCTCGCGGTAAGCGTCCTGTCCTTCCAGACAACCTCGCCTGCATCGTCGCTTCCTGGCGTCGCCGATCCATTCGTCGAGCGCCCTCGGTGCGCCGCCGCTCGCTGCTCTCAACCACGCGACGCGCCTTGCAGAAGCTTATCTAGCCGCCTATGCTTCCCTGTCAGCAACCACGCAGCCACCGCAGTGGTTCCGCCCACATGCACGCCGCCGCGCGGGTTCGAATCCTGCTCGCCACGCCAAGCGCCGAGGCACGGCGAAGATCCACAGTGGCGCGGGCGCTGTTTTGCACTTGGCCCCCTAACGTTTGTTGCGTCCAACCCGCGGTCCCTCGGAACCCCACTTGTCTGTGTCACTGCCGTTTTGCAAAAAGGCTCCCGAAGAACCTGTTATTCAACCCGCGGTCCCCCTCCCTCTCAGCCGCTGGTGTGTGGGTCAGTGTGTGCCTGGCCCCACATGTCTGTGACTAGGGCTAGGTTGGCCTGAGTGCACAAACGTTTTCAGATTCTGTTTAATTTAAACCTATTTAAATTCTATTCAAATTCAAATATAAATCTGATTTTAAATAACTTTTCAATTATAAATTCAAATAATGCAAATGTTATATGTTTTTGAATCAGAAAAATGTAAGGATTTCAAATATGCTATTCAAATTACCTTTTGCACATTTAAAATTCCAAGTTGAATTAAATTACAACAAATGCCACTAGAACTTAAATAATTAATAACTTTTGAAATATAACTCCGAATTTAACAAATGATATGTCTAAAATGATCAGCTCGACGAGACCTTTCTGTTTATGCTATCCATGACTTCAATTGCAGCATGCATCATATAAAAATATAGTGTACAGAAACTAATATGACAACAAATGTGACCCAGAATCCCATTAAAATGTTATTTCTTGTCTTCCACACCTCACCTATGCCATGCTACTTTATTGCCATGCAACTTGTGCATCATTCATCATGGCATGATTGTTTGCTTGATGCATTTTATCCATATGATTGCGCACTTTATTTATGTTGGCCTTGTTTGTTTGGTTTTTCTCGGATAGACACCGAAAGGTGGGATATATCAAGAGAACCAGAGCACTACCTGCATCCGCCTCTCGCTTCAATCGAGTTGCTGCAAGCACTTCCACATGCTTGCATACATACAGACCTATTTCCTCTATCTTATCCTTGCATCATTGAGTCGCGATTGCATTAAATTGAACCCCAAGTATTGCATAGCCTTTACTTTAAACCCCACCGAGCTTGTTCCTCCATCCCATGAGCCATTACTACAGGAGTTGTTTGAGCCATGCGAGTCGTAGAACAGCATGTGTAGGGTATGTGAGAGTCTGATGGATAACGAGGTACCTAAACAACTTAACCTGAGTAGTAATTGGATAACTAATGAAAGTGGCACCGGTGAGCAACATCTGCTATTTGGTTTTTCCTGCTCACTTGTGTCCCGTAAGACCCCGAGTACTTGATTCCTGTTCCAAGATTTATTCGCGCTATCCACATCCGGGAGGCTTATGGGACCCCCCTGAGCCAGAGCTTGATTCAGTCTTATTTCTTGGGGCCACAAACTAGTTTGAGGTTTTATTTACTATCATGTACTTATGCCATGCTACTTTTATATTTACGATTGTGCGAGGAGCACACTGTACTGTTTAGGAATTGTGACCCGTTTACGCGGTATTGGCAAGCCCAGTTTTGGGTTCCCAGTCGCCTACAGCCGGCCCCACAAACCTCGGGTCCGTCTCGAAGCTAGCTTACTGCTATGGTAAGACTCAAGGGTGGCCCCTGAAATATTTCTCAATCGTGATTGCTTTGTCGTGAAGGCCTCGTTGGGTTTTGATTTGGTTTTTCCGAGGTTGATCGAGTGTGTGTTGCTATTTGTGCACCGCCGGTTAAAACTTTCGAAAGCCGTGTCCGCGGTTATGGACGACTTGGAGCACAGTTTCTCGACCATAGACAAGCATAACTAAAGTACCGCTTTAATCTGACTAAGTAATTTGACTAGTAAATAGTGCAACACTCATGGAATGGTTAATAAAATTGCCAACGGATGGGGGGTGTTCGTCCGCTTCCTCGTTGTTTAGGAGGAGGATGGATCTGATGAAATTACTGTTATAACTGTTGTCATTAATTCACGGACATCCGACTATCATTGGTTAGGCGGATGGTTAGCGAGTATCTATAGAACTGCTAGGGTTTATCTTTCGCTGCAATTGCGTCACCCCAGGTTGTGTCCCTTTAGAGGCATTAAGACTTTGAAAACCCTTAGGGTCTCACACGATAAATTATTGGTTCAGATGAACAAGTACTCGCAGACGGATCTTTGGGTGGAAGAGGCGATGATGTGGGCAACGATCGCTCGGTGTAGAGATTCCGGAACGGGATCCGTGAGATCTGTGGGCGGATGTGCTTACTTCTATGGCATCTTATGCCGATTTGCTTCTTGTCCGCATTCGACTTTGTTTTGCCGCTTCGCTTGATACTACGATGTGTGTTGTATGAGGAATTATCCTAAAATATTATACCTATCTAGGTCATTTGAATCTTGCCGTATGGCGTTGCTATATTTCCTTTCTTTCTAGATGGTATGGCTCTGATGTACTCTTGTATGGTGGCTTGCATACATACCCACTTGTGTATGTAGTTGATCCTTCACCGACACGCCTCGCATGATCCCGTTGGGTTGGAAGTGGTTGGGACGGCCGAAAGGTCTACCCGTGAGTGGCTTTTGGGGCCCCACCGTACTATTTCAACCACTACTGCTCATCCAGGCTTGTATCTAGGAGCGTAATTCACCGAGGTAGTTACAAAAAATTAACCCAGATCGATTCCGTACACCAAATTGAATGAAACCAATTTTGTTGGAAAGGTCTGTGAATGCTGAATCCAAGACCGTTGGATTCAAGTCATTTGGATCTATAGATCACCCATGGTAAAAATAACAAGGCAGAAGCTTTTCTACATTCAAACATTTTTCAAATTTAAACCATAATAGCTTTTGAGTTGATTCCAACTCTCAAAAATTACATTTAACCATACCTTTCATAATATATAAAAATATATAGGTTTACTTGCAGAAATAATGTTCAAGTAATAAAAGAATGCTACATAAGCATTTCTATCCACTTTAATTAATTAAAATAAAAGGGTAAAACCTTATTAAATTGTGACACCACTTTAAATCACATTCCCATGGACTACAATATGTGGTGATGACATGTGTCAACATGATCCCATGTTGGGTTTGGAGAATAGTAAATCTTAGGTAGTTTCTCAATGAGTAGAAATTACTTTTCTAAAAATAAAAGGAATTAAATCAAGCCTTAACCTTGTAATGTTAGAGATGATGCTAGATCATCCATAGGACACTTGTGTGTGATGATTGCAAGTAGTTAAGTATTGTTTGGTGATTGTGTACCTCGTATTTATTCATAGACGCTAGTACCGACCAAGGATACGAGGAGGAAGGAGGATACTAGGAAGAAGAAGCCGAGGAGAACTTCAACCACTGCTCTGCACAAGGCAATCTAGTAACTATGCAAGCCTAATACTAGTAGTGAATGTGCAAGCTTATACTGATATTGATGCAAGCTAATACTATACCTATGCAAGCTAACCCTTGCAAGATACCCTACTGATGCAACAAACCCATACATGTTCTATGACTACTATATGCCTTAAGCATATGTGATCATACCCACTTGATAAACCAAACCTAGTTTTATGTGCAAGCTTCTTACTCTTTTTCTTTATCAAATCTTACTTAGAGTTTACTTAAGTGACTGGTAGATATTGGAAAAATGCCGAAGGTTGCATAAAGAGCATAAAATTTGGCCTAAGTTAGAAACCTTGACATCAGCCTGAGACATGAGGTTGTACTTAGTTGAAACTCCACTAGTTACCACCCCTCATTAGTACTACCCCCACCTGTAGATGATAGTGCTAATCATAAAACTTGATCAATTTTTAGATGGGATTACTTGGTGGAAAAATGTTTATGAAAACCTTGGAATGATGGATCATTCTATTGAAATGTTTTGGACATGTGTTTCCAAACACTTGAGAATTTTGGTGATAAAAATGTTGAGGCATGAGCCTTAGCCCTTTATAAAACTGATGGTTGTCTGGATGCGATACCATTCCAACTTTATCGTACAACCACAATACCTGAATATTGGGTAGGGCTTGACTGGAAACTTATACTCCTTAGTATTAGTTCCCTCCCGGCCAAGGTCTGAGCTGAGGCTACCTTGTGAAGATTGTCCACCTGTGCAGTACCCAAGATGACAGTTGGTCATGGTTGGGAGGCCAAACTCACAGGAGAGGTGCTTATACTAGGGCGTGTAATTGAAAGGTTAGGATTGATTATCCGCATACTGAGTATGGTGAAATCAGGATTTGTTCCTGACGGATGTATCGAATGTTGTGGTGAAAGTGTACAATCTCTGCAGAGTGTCGAACTATTCGAATAGACGCGTCCCCGGTTATGGACAGTTGGAGTGGCCATACTGTTCCCCCGTCAGACTTTTCAAAATGACCTGTGAAATGAACTAAGACTTTGACTTGACCACAACAGAGTTGTGATATGAAATACAAGTTCCCAGTTAGGAGTTATAAAATTGTGACTAGCTTTAGAAGTTAGTAGAGATAAATCTGGCTTTTGCAAAACAACCCTAGAGCCTAGTGTCCTATTATCCAAAACCCCCTTTACCTATTAGTATTAGTTTGCGAGTACTTAAAGAGTACTCATGGCTTTATCCCTGGCTATTCCCATGGCCAGACTATGAAGAGGAGTACCTGGAAGATGGACCCCAGGAAGGTTACGACAACTAGGATCATCTCCCATCGTCGATTGCTGTGACCTCAAGATGGAGCTTCACGCCACGCTATTATTACGTATTCCGCTGCTTGATGTTGTATTAAGAACTGGATCATGAGATCCTTATTTGTGTAAGAACTTATGTATCGTTGTAATTGTTGATGTACTATGGTATCCAATTCTGTTATGTCTCGCAAAAATGGTAATCCTGGGATTACGATGTATGGCATAACAGGCATCTAGGATTGAAAAATCCGGGTGTTGACAATATGTGTCCTTCTGCCCATTGTCATATGTTGCATCAAAGCGGACACCACTGTTTTGGTTGGTGCTCTTTTTATCTTTGGAGATCGTGTAAAATGTATTACCATTTATCTCGTACCCTTGGAAAGTACATATAGTCGAAGATGGTAACCTCGCCAATAAGTACAGCTGATCTCCAACTGTGGTGTTATTCATGAGACGTGTCTACAACCAACTGCCGAAAGTAGCCTCGTGTTCCACTTTAATCCAGGAGTCAGGCTTCCTCGGGTTTTCGGAGCGTAGAATAATCTTGTGTTTATCGATATACGGAGACACCAAGGTGGAATTGTGTAGAACTGTGTAGTGTGTTTTACTGAAAGAATCTCCGTCTCTACACACTGTTGCTTTCCTTCCTAGTGTGTCTTTTCCAGTCAGCCTTCCCTCATTCCGAGATTTAAGAATACCAATCGGCTTAAGATCAGCAAGAAAGTCAACACAAAACTCAATGACCTCCTCTGTTCCATACCCCTTGGAGATGCTTTCTTCTGTCCTAGCACGGTTATGAATATATTTCTTTAAGACTCCCATGAACCTCTCGAAGGGGAACACTTTGTGTAGAAACACAGGACCGAGAATTCTAATCTCTTTGACTAGGTGAACTAGGAGGTGCGTCATAATATGAAGAAGGATGGAGGGTACAACAAATCAAAGCTGACCATACATTGGACCACATCAATCTGTAACCCTGATAGACTTTCTGGATCGATTACCTTCTGAGAAATTGCATTGAGGAATGCACATACCTTTACAATGGCTAGTCGAACATTTTCCGATAGAATTCCCCTCAATGCAACTGGAAGCAATTGTGTCATAAGCATATGGAAGTCATGATACTTCAGGTTTTGGAATTTTTTCTCTTTCATATTTACTATTTCCTTTATGTTAGACGAGAAGCCAGACGGGACCTTAATACGAAAAGGACTTCAAAAAATATTTCCTTCTCTTCCTTGGTAAGAGCGTAGCTGGCAGGCCCTTGAAACTACCCTGGATGCTTGTTGTATCGTCCTTTATGACGTTGCTGGTCCTCCCATGCTGCCGATGTATCTTTTGACTTCCCATACAAGCCCAGGAAAGCTAGAATATTCACGCAAAGATTCTTCATCAGGTGCATTACGTCGATTGCAGAGCGGACCTCATGGACTTCCCAATAGGGTAGCTCCTAAAATATAGATTTCTTCTTCCACATGGGCGCGTGTTCGTCGGTGTCTTTCGGAATAGGTTGTCCTCCAGGACCCTTTCCAAATATTATATTTAAATTCTTGACCATACCAAATACATCAGCACCAGTACGGGGGTTAGGATTCTTCCGGTGATCTGCCTCGCCATCGAAATGCTTGCCTTTTTTCCTTAAGGGATGTCTGGGCAGAAGAAAATAACGATTGTATGGGTATACATTCTTCCTACATTTATCCAGATATATACTTTCAGTCTCATCTAAATAGTGTGTGCATGCATTGTATCCCTTGTTCGTCTGTCCTGAGACGTTACTAAGAGCAGGACAATCATTGATGGTACGAACAACAATGCTCGTAGGTCAAATCGCTGCTATTTGTGCTCATCCCACACACACGTAAACCTGGTTTGGCCCACAATTGTAAAAGTTCATCAACTAATGGCCTTAGGTACACATCAATGTAGTTGCCGGGTTGCTTTGGGCCTTGGATGAGCACTGGCATCATAATGAACTTCCGCTTCATGCACAACCAAGGAGGAAGGTTATAGATACATAGAGTCACGGGCCAGGTGCTGTGACTGCAGCTCTCCTCCCCAAAAGGATTCATGCCATCTGTACTTAGACCAAACCATAAGTTCCTTGGGTCACCAACAAAGTCTGGGAAGTCTCTCTTGATTTTTCTCCACTGCCGACCATCAGCGGGGTGCCTCAAGATCCCGTCTTTCTTACGGTTTTCCATGTGCCATCACAACAACTTGGCATGCTCTTTGTTTCTGAACAAATGTTTCAACCGTGTCATTATAGGAGCATACCACATCACCTTGGCAGGAACCCTCTTTCTGGGTGGCTCGCCCTCAACATCACCAGGGTCATCTTTTATGATCATATATCGCAATGTAGTGCAAACCAGACATTTATCTATATTCTCGTACTTCTCACCGCGGTAGAGGATGCGGTCATTAGGGCACGCATGTATCTTCTGCACATCTAATCCTAGAGGGTAGACGAGCTTCTTTGCTTCGTACGTACTGGCGGGCAATTTTTTATTTCTTGGAAGCAATTTCTTCATTAGTACCAGCAACTATTCGAATCCCGAGTTAGTCACACCGTTCTCTGCCTTCCACTTCAGCATTTAACAAGTTGGGTACAACAATTTGTTGTGGTCCTATAACATCTGCTTGAACTGCAACCTCTCCTTTTCTGTGTCGCAGTCTCGCTTTGCATCAGAAATGACCCGACCAAGATCATCAACGGGCTCATCTGGTTCCCATTATTCACCTCCTTCTTCTTCATTGTCTTCCATTGTGGTATCAGCGTATTCAGGAAACATAGATCGGTAGTTTTCATCATCGTTCTCTTCTTCATCGCCGTCTTCCATCGCAACCCCTCTTTCTCCGTGTTTGGTCCAAACATTATAGCTGGACATAAAACCAGACCGAAGCAGGTGGCTGTGAATGACTTTTGCGAAAGTGTGAGCCTTCTCATTCCTATAGTCAACACATAGACAACACATAGAACAATCCTGCCGCTTGTTCGCCTCGGTGACAAGACGAAAAGAACGCACACCTTCTCTGAAATCGGCAGAGCGTCGGTCACCGTACACCATGGATGGCTCATATGTATCATACAAATATATATCAAACGCAATCACGATGCTAAAATTAGTATCGCGCGGTCTAAACGAGAAAATAGTTGCTAACCTTTTAGCACACTTGGAAACAAAGATGAGAAAACTTAAGTGTGGCTCGGGCACCTCATATCATCTTTGTCTTGTGTGACCTAAAGTTTCATCGCTCTAATGTGTATTTCACCGAACACCTCTAGTGCATATGAACAAGAAAAATAACTAGCACAAATCCACCACCACCCACCAAGAAAAAAACAGTTGAGAGGGGAGGGGTTGTGCCATATATATAGGTTTGGACCACTAGTCCTGGTTTGAGACACAAACCGGGACTAAAGGGGGTGCCCGCAACGAGCGGCAGGTCCCGGGCCCTTTAGTCACGGTCTGTGTCTCAAACCGGGACTAGTTGTTTGGGGGTTCAGGCCCGTCTGGTGCAGGCCATTATTCCTGGCCCTAGCCCCAGCCGGGACTAATGGCCCGAACGAAAGGACCGATTTCTACTAGTGGTCCGTCGGTCATCATCACCGCCCTGACACACTCCATTGCAGCTCCGACTCGACAACAATACATCGAGCACAAAGAACCCATCGGACACGCCGGAGCACTGAAATTTATCTTTTTTACACAGCTCCGACTTTGAATAGACATGTTGAAGCACTAGAATTTATATTTTTTACATGAGATATCTAAAATGTTCTTTTCACCCGCAAACTTGTGTACGGATATACATGCAAAAAAATCTAATTTTTTGACATTTTAAAATATGTTTTCACACAATAGGTTCATTTACTCCCGTGAGCTAAATTGGATTTCTGTTTATGGGTCTCGTTTGTAGGGACAACCTAACCGCCCCAGCCGCCGACCTCCCTCCCCGACCTCTCCTTCGCCCCACCACCGCCGGAGGAGGTCGTCAGACGATCTGCATCCGAGGTTGCCGGCTCGACCTAGCTCGGTTGATTCGCTGTCCGCTATGCCTAGGGGAAGGTGGTACAGGAAATTGGCGTCTGCCCATTGAGACATACCAAGTTCGTGGGCACCGAATTTGCGCCAGGAGAGATCATCCTCATCACAACATTGGGTGGTATAGTAAATGGCAAGAATCTTTGTGGGGTTGGCATGGCTCAGCTCCTAGACAAGATCTCCGCATCGGTAGGCCAGCCGTGGATCTACCATTAGGGCCCCATTATTGTCGGCACCTTCAAGGTATGCCAAGGCATCTTTAACTGCGATTACCATGGTGCGGACAATCAGTAAGAATATCAATATGGTTGTGACGGATGACCATTAGGCCTTTCATAATGGATCGTTTCTTAGCGCGTTATCATAGGCATTGACATAGTCTAAGAAACGGTGACTACAATGGGATGTTTTTAAGGCTGGTCATAGTGGGGAGTAACTTAGAGTAGTAACATGCACATTTTAGTAGTCTAAGTTACTACCTTCATAGTGGGAAATAACTTAGGTGTGATAACATGCAATGCCACATTAATTAGGCTATAGACACACTTTGCCTTGGTATGTGTGATGTTACAGTAACATAGCTAGTTACTCAATCCATCTCTCTCTTCATTAAATCATTGCCACATAAGCAAAAATGTTGACTTGGAGTCTTAGTTACTAGTGAAGTTACTTCCACTATGACCAGCCTAAGGGTGTATCTGAAGTGGTCATGCATTTAATGATTTGGGGCTCATGCATGTATAGGATTGGGCTAGCCAATTTTTCTGCCTATGGTTGTGTGCAAGAGGTGTAGCTTAGCTAAGATACAACACCACTCTCTTTCATCATTAACTATGGTGCCACATAAGAAAATTGCCTAGAATATAGAGCTAAGATACACCCATTGTGAAAGGCCTTAGATTTTGATGGCTTAGGCCTTTCACAATGGGTTGTATCTTAGCACGTTTTCATAGGAGCAATTAAAACATAAGAAACAACTAGTACAATGCATTTTTTTCTTAAGTGGAGTCTCTATATTTAATGATTTAGAGGACATGCATGCATTTGATTGGCCTAACCATACTTTTTGCCTATGATTTCATGCAAGAGGTGTTTCTTAGCTAAGATACAACCCCACTCTCTTTCCTCATTAACTATAGTGACACATAGGCAATGTGCCTAGGATACACCGCTAAGAAACACCCATTGTGAAAGGCCTTAGTTCAGTTCAAGATTTAAAGTCATGATGGCGGAGATGAGTTTGGTTGTGGTGAATTCCGTGAGCTGGGTGATGGGTGTTTGGTAGCAATCTCGGTAAGTGAGGCGGAAACAAAGGGTGACTTCATTCTTGGTGGTGTTCTCGGACACCAAGTGTAACATCCCAAAAATATTAAACTAGAATCATCAAACTCTAATCTTCAAAATTAGGGTTAACAAAAACTTTTCTAAATAAAAATATGAAAGCATGCATGTGTGTATGCATCCCATTTTGAATTCTTTTGAATTTCCTTGTTTGTGTGTTTCTTTGCTTGTAAAAGGATTCTTAGGTGAAATAAACATCATCTAGACAATCCCCACACTTTTCCCAAAGACAAATAAATCAAAACAAACAAAATGAGTGAATGGTCACTTTGGCCAAATTAACTCCCATGCCTACTTTGGCTGTCTCTAACTTTTAGAACTTAACAGAAACTTGTTTGGATCTTTGCACCCCTTGATAGTACTCATAACAAAGTATCAAGTCCCACTTTGTGATCATCCATAAACATTCAAATGCATAGTTTAAAGGACAATTTAAAATTGAATCTATATCATATGGGAAGGTCCAACTTTTTCAAAAACCACTCAAACAAGCTCAATTTTCAAAACCCAAGCATCTGCAGACTCACTAGCACCAACCTAGCACACCCACCAATAATCTTTTCAAAATCCAAAACTTGAATTCATGCGGCCATTTCATCAAACACCTTGTAGATGCAAATCAGATAAAATCCAAACACTATTTGGAGTAGTGATTTGAGCCTAACTTGTTCCCTCTCTGGTTGCAACTAGGCTTTAGTAGATCATCTAGCTCATTTGTAAACGTCTAGCACCACTGTAAGATTGGCAATGTCATCAATGGTGAACAGTTAAAGCCACCCATGCCACCCCAGTGTAGACAACAAGCTAGGAGAGGAACTAGTCGTGCCAACCTTGTCTGGGAGATCACCCATGCCTCACCGCCCCCTCTCGACCAGCCCTGCCTCAAAGACATCGACCAGAGCACCTAGGAACGCCGCACCCGTGCCTCTGTCAACCATGCCGACCGTGCGCCAGAGTGCCACCCTCTACACACTCCCACAGACCGCGCGCCGCCCTCGCCGCGTGCATACGCAATCACCACCATCCCAGGAGACCGCCAGACATCCCCGTTCGCCGCCCCATGCCTCACAGCCACCGCTCGTTGTCGAAGACGCCGCCTCTGCCGCGCAGAGAATCACATGTTCCAGACCATTTGCCACCGCCCCTACACGCGCATTAAAGCCATAGAGCATCGCCAGGAGACCACCGATCAATCGCCACCGCCGGCCATGCCTCTAGCAGCCCGTAGCCATGTCGCCATCGTCGCCTGCCCATTTCGTTCGGTCTCGTCGTCGAGACTATAAATAGAGACCTCCCCCGCTCAAACTCTTCACACCATCTCACTCCCCTCTCCTCACTGATTGTTCCACCCCGTTCCCGGAGCAAGGCGAGCAGCGCATCGCCGGAATTTGGCCAGAGCAGGCCGCCTCTCGAGAAGAAGGGCGCAATCGATTTTGCCCACCCCAGGAGAAGCTGCCGGTACCAGGAGGTTCGCCGTCGTCGACTTCATCGGGTTATGTTGCGATTCCTTGCTGCCCGGTGATCTTCGATGACGCGAATTACCCTGATTTCGCTGCCTTTATGCGCGTTCACATGCGCGATCTCCGTCTTTGGGGTGTGCTCTCCGGCGAGGTCTCCTATCCGTCGTGCCCCCTGCTCCTATGGCTCCTCTTCTGCCGACGCCGATTGTTCTCGATGCTAATGCTTCTCAGCAGGCCAAGGATGCTGCTCAGAGTGCTGATGATAGTGTTGTTGCTGCTTATGACCTGAAGTTCAAGCAGTACTCTTCTGATCTCGAGGCCTATCGACACGCTCTGACTGCTTACACTCAGTGGGTTGATGAGGATGCTCGCGTTGCTGATGTTCTCACCTCCAGTGTTCTGCCCCAGTATGCTGCTGAGTTCATGAGTCTTCCTACTGTTTCCGCTCAGTGGGCCCATCTTTGTCAGCGCTATCAGCCGTCTGGGGATGCTCTTTACTTGTCTGTGGTTTGCCAGGAGCATGCTCTCCAGCAGGGTGATTCTACTATTGATGAGTTCTATACTCAGAGCGATGCTATCTGGCGTCACCTTGATTATCTTTGTACTGCTGTTTGTGGCACATGCTCGTGTTGCTAGATTGTGTGCTCGGATTTGGAGTTTCACCGCATCTATGAGTTTCTGTCTCGGCTCCGCCAGGAGTTTGAGCCCCGGCGTGCTCAGCTGAATGCTCATGGTCGTGTTCCGCTCTCTGAGGTGTTGTCTGAGCTTCGGGCTGAGGAGACTCGTCTCCGTGGTGCTGGTCTTCTTGCGGTTTCATCTATGCTTGCTACCCGTCGTCCTCATATGCCGTCTGTTCCCTTGACTCAGCCACGGTCCTCTGTGCCGCCGCTGATACTACCCACTCCACCAGTCGGAAAGAGTCAAGACCATAGCTTTAGGGTCGAGTCAAGACCAGCGGTTGGGGCGAGTCGGCACCAAAGGCTCGTGGTCAGGGTCGCCGTGGTTCTCTTCGTCACTGCTCTTACCGTAACAAGGATGGCCACACTTGGGCCACCTGTTATACACGGGATCCCAGTTTACGTCAGCAACACCAGGCTCGTGGGCAATCGGCTCCTTCTGTATCTTCAGCAGTTGCTCTCTCCGGTCAGGACATTATCAGGAGTCTTCGCGGTCTGATTGCTGCTACAAGCTCTTCTTCGACAGGCACTACTGGTTCTGTGACTGATTCTTCAGGCCCTATGCGACCACCACCTTCTACACAGTCAGGTACGTCCCCATTGTATCTGGATTCTGGAGCTTCTTTTCATATGACCTCTGAGTCTTCTTTTATGTCCGCTCTTCGTTCTCTCCCTTCTCATGGCCGTGTTTTCACAGCTGATGGTACCTCTCTCCCTGTTTCTAGTTCGGGCACCCTCTCTACTTCTTCCTTTTTTGTTCCTGATATTTCTCATGTCCCTCTTCTTAAGATGAATCTGTTCTCTGCTAGCCAACTTACTGACTCTGGTTGTCGCGTCATTCCTGATGCTGATTCTTGTGTTGTCCAGGACCGTCGCACGCAGGCCCTGGTTGGAGCTGGCCCTCGCAGCCGTGACTCTTCAGGACTTTGGGAGTTAGACTGGTTTCGTGTTCCTTCCGCTGCCACTTCATCTGCCAGTTCTTCTCCGGTCGCCGCCTCTGCTACCATCTCCTTTCAGCAGTGGCATCGTCGTCTTGGTCACCTTTGTGACTCTCGCCTGTCTTCATTAGTTCATCATGGTCTTCTGGGGTCTGTCTCAGGAGATGGGTCTTTACATTGTCAGGGCTATAGGTTGGGTAAACAGATTCAGCTTCCCTATCCTACTAGCGTCATATCTCAATGACCTTTTGATTTAGTTCATTCAGATGTTTGGGGTCCGGCTCCTTTCGCTTCTAAAGGGGGCCATCGCTACTATATTTTATTCATCGATGATTTTTATCGGTACACTTGGTTGTATTTTATGCTCTCTCGTAGTGAGGTGCTATCCATATATCAGCGTTTTTCAGCCATGGTCCGTACTCAATATTCTACCCCCATTCGTGTGTTTCATGTAGATTCTGCTGGTGAGTATATCTCCCAGATGTTGCGAGGTGTTCTTGCTGAGCAGGGCACTCTTGCTCAATTCTCCTGTCCTGGCGCCCAAGCCCAGAATGGCGTTGCTGAGCGTAAGCATCGTCATCTTCTTGAGACCACTCGTGCCATGATGATTGCTTCTTCTCTTCGGCCGCATTTCTGGGCTGAGGCTGTTGCTACGTCCGCTTACCTCATCAATATTCAGCCTTCTCCTGCTCTATAGGGTGGTATCCCTCTTGAGCGCCTATCTGGACAGTCTCCAGACTACTCCATGCTTCGCTTGTTTGGTTGTGTTTTCTATGTTCTTCTTGCTCCTCGCGAACGCACCAAACTGACTGCTCATTCTGTTGAGTGTGTTTTTCTTGGATATATTAATGAGCATAAGGGCTATCATTGTTGGGACCCCGTTGGTCGTCGGATGCGTATCTCTCGTGATGTTACTTTTGATGAGACGCGCCCTTTCTATCCTCATCCCACCGTTGGTACCTACCCGGTGGAAGATATCTCTTTTCTTCTCTTTCCTGACACACCTCCTTCTAGTCCTATTTTGTCTTGTTCGGGATCTCCTCCCCCTGATGTATCTTCTTCTACACCGTCCTCCTCTGCTCCGTCTAGTTCTCCTAGTTCTCCTCGTTCTCTGGAGTCTTCCTCTGCTATTCCTTATTCATCGTCATCTCATGAGTCGTCTTCCTCTGATGAGCTTCCCTCTACTCATCATGTTCGTCAACGTCGTGCCCCCAACCGTTACTCTCCTATTCAGTATGGTATTTCTGTTGCCTCTGAGCCGACTTCTTATCGGGATGTTGAGCATCATCCTGAATGGCAGCTGGCCATGGCTGAGGAGATTGCTGTGCTTGAGCGCACTGGCACCTGGGATCTTGTTTCTCCCCCTCCCGGTGTTCGTCCTATCACGTGTAAGTGGGTCTATAAGATTAAGACCCGCTCTGATGGATCTCTTGATCGCTATAAAGCACGTCTTGTGGCTCGTGGTTTTCAGCGGGAGCATGGTCGTGACTATGATGAGACCTTTTCTCATGTGGCTCATATGACCACTGTGGGTACTCTTCTCTCTGTTGCTTACATTGCGTCAGCAGTGTCCCGGCTTGATGTTGTAACGCCTTTCTCAATGGTCGATTGAGTGAGGAGGTTTATGCAGCCTCCTCCTGGGTATTCATTCGGTAGGGATGGTTTGTCGTCTTCGACGTTCTCTTTATGGCCTCAAATAGGACCCTCGTGCCTGGTTTGAGCGCTTTGCTTCTGTAGTGACTGCTGCTGGTTTCTCCCCTAGTGCTCATGATCCAGCGCTGTTTGTTCTAACTTCTCCTCGTGGATGCACTCTTCTTCTTCTCTATGTTGATGATATGATCATTACTGGTGATGATCCTAAGTATATCGCCTTTGTTAAGGCTCGTCTTCGTGATCAGTTTCTTACGACTGATCTTGGTCCTCTTCAATACTTTCTTGGGATTGAGGTTTCCTCCACTTCTGATGGCTTTTACATCTCTCAGGAAAAGTATATTCAGGATCTTCTTGCTCGTGCTGCTCTTAGGGATGAGCACACTGTTGAGACCCCTATGGAGCTTAATGTTAAGCTTCAACCTACTGATGGTGATCCTCTTTCTGATCCAACGCGTTATCGTCATCTTGTTGGAAGTCTTGTTTATCTTGTTGTCACTCGTCCTGACATCTCTTATCCTGTTCATATTCTGAGTCAGTTTGTTTCTGCTCCTACCACTGTTCACTATAGTCATATCCGTGTTTTCGTTATCTTCGTGGTACGATCACTCGTCACCTTTTCTTTCCTCATTCCAGCTCCCTCTAGCTCCAGTGCTATTTGGACGCTACATGGGCGAGTGCTCCTTCAGATCGTCGTTCACTTTCTGCTTACTGTGTGTTTCTTGGTGGTTCGTTCATTGCTTGGAAGACGAAGAAACAGACAGCGGTTTCCCGTTCGAGTGTTGAGGCTGAGTTGCGTGCTATGGCCTTGTTGACTACTGAGGTGACCTGTTTACGGTGGTTACTTGCGAATTTTGGGGTCTCTATTACCACACCCACTCTGGTTTTGTCTGACAGTACAGGTGATATTAGTGTTGCATGTGATCCGGTCAAGCATGAGCTTACCAAGCATATTGGTGCTGATGCTTTTTATACACGTGCTCAGGTGCAGGCTCAGGTTGTTGCGCTTCAGTATGTGCCTTCAGATTTATAGTTGGCGGATTTCTTCGAAGGCACAGACCAGAGCGCAGCATGATTTCTTACTCTCCAAACTCAGTGTTGTGAATCCACCATGAGTTTGAGGGGGGGTGTTAGATGTATATATTTGTATTGTAGTTTTCCCCATATGTTAGGGGGCTTCCTGCATATTCACACATGTATCTGTATTATATATTGTGGCCTTTGGCCCCCAGAGGAATACAAGTTGCATATTCCTGACAAATACAACGACATTGGCCCCTCAAATTTGGTTCTTTCGGAAGCAACTAATTTATGTGAAGATCTGATTACGGACAAGAAGGATGAAATGGTTTTAGATGATATATTGGATCATCTAATTCCGGACGCTCATCCTAAACAAACTCGGCAAAGAAAGGTTTATGATGTCTCAAATATAAGGAGTACTAGGAACAAACCAAAAAAACTTTTATACAATGCAGAATTTGAAAGGTATGACTTGGAACAGCGAGGGTTTTAAAGACCCAGCAAAACATCTGATTATGAAAGAGTCCATTAGGAAACATCGATTAGACTCTAATGCCTTGTTGGAGACAGGAAGGTCCACTAGTAGGAAAATGCCTATAACAGTCATTTTTCCAATGACGTGTCCTAAAAATAACACGCCGTTGCTAATATCCAATATAGTAGTGGCGTCTCGAATATAGGGAATGCCACTACTAGAGCTTAACGGTGGCGTTCAATGTTCTCCGGACGTCACTACTAAAGCGGACCCACAGGTGAAACCGGGCCAAATTAAGGGGTGGCATTCGGAATTTGCAAACACCACCAACTCGTACACCACTTTCCCGGCCTGCGCCGCCCCAAACCGCATCTCCCCCATCACTCCATCTCACTCTTCCCCAACCTCCCTTCCCTCTCCCAACCGCGTCGGCCGCCGCCGCACCACGCGTGCACTGTATCGGCCACCGCTGCCCCCGCATCGGCAGCCACCGCATCCGCCTCATCCCGTCGCCGCATCATCCCCGTCGCCCCTTTGCCGCCTTGTCCCTCTACCCGCGGCCTCCCACGTCCACCGCCCCTCACAAACACCTCGAGCCAAAGCCGGTGAGCCCCTCTCTCCCCCTTTTTTATTTGTTTTAGTGTAGATGATTGTAGATGATTTTATATGATTTAGTATATAGTAGAAAATGTAAATGATTTTAGGGGTAGAAAATTTAGATAATTTTATGGATAGATGTAGCAAATGTAAATATATATTCATATTTTATATGTTGACTAACAGTTGTATGAAATGTTGCTATTTAAATACTTAATTAGTATCATGTCGAAGCCGGAGCCGAGGTTTCGTGATGTTCGCCGAAAACCTAGAAGGACCCCGACTTGGGCATCTCATATCAGAGTGGATAACAAGAAGACCCAGCAAGGTACTTTTAGGTGCTCGTGGCAGGCGGCCCGCGCCTACGACTGCACCGTGGTCCAACACTTTAGGGAAAGAGCGGTCCTCAACTTCGAAGGTGAGCGTCGCATGGCGCATATGTTAGCGCTAGATGGCATGAGGATTGCCATGAGGACCGAGGAGAGGGAGCACCAGCAGGAAGAGAGTCAGCTGGCGTGACATCGTCGCGAGGAGGATGACCCTTGGTCAGGAATCTCCTACTTGATCCCCAGGAGATGGAGGTCCAGTACGAGGTCCTTAGCGAGAGCCGGCAGAAGAGCGGACAGGTCGAGGCTGGCCCCTCCGGCACGCAGCAGCAGGGTCTGCCCGACCCCTCCGACATGCAGCAGGAAGACTCTTCCAGCCTGTCGTCCTCTTTCTAGGATCACTCAGATGATGACAATGTCACTAACATTGGGTCTACTCGAGTTTAAGATGTTCTCATGTGACTATCGTATGCTACCTATCCGACTACTTATATAGACTTATCATGATACTATTGTATTACTTATATATGATGCTAGCTAATCTTGTGTTATGTTGATATATTGTGCTCTTATGATGCTAATTAAGTCAAAATGGTCTATATAATTAAGTTTGTATAATCACATATAGATATAATGAATGGTGATCAGTGTGAGCATTGTGGTTACTAATGGTGCAAAAACAAGAATGTTGTCATAGTGCTCCCTTATGACTACGAAATTAGTATGGTATGTCCATTCACAAGCAATCAAACTATATATACCTTACAACTGGATTACGTGCTAATTGTTGCTTCTTATGATTATGTATGTAGAACATATCCTACAAGTTTAGACTTGATTTACTAGACCATTTGATTGGACATTGTTGCAGCAGGGATAGTTTCAGGTCGATCTAAAGTCTCTAAAGAAACCTGGACCGACCTACATGGTCTAAGTTACGAACGAGACAAACTGCACCTTTTTTGGTGGTCTGAGGTGGACTGAGATGGTCGATGTCTATGAGATGAATGCCTAGGAGAAGTTGGTCTTCTATATCTTTCAAAATCACATGACCTACTTTGACTAATGAGGCCCTGGAGCATCGACAGACTCTGACATTTTTTCAGATGACGAGATTCTTGTTGCTGCTATTAGGTATGGCACGAACACTGTCGATAATCCTGTTGAAGACTAGTATTTAGTGTTATGTATCTATCTAGCTCAACTATATATAGTTGACGGTAATGATGTACTACTATTTCTATGATATATTTTGTTGTGCTGTGAATATTCAATTGGATACACCAGATTTTTTATAATTTTCGAAAAATCACTTGTGGCGCTTAAAGTAAAATGAACGCCACAAATAGATATTTAATGATGGCGCTTACAGGAAATAACATTATTAGGATATGTAATGGTGGCGCTTACAGTAAATGTCACCACTAGAAATACTACTGGTGGTGTTCGGTGTAGACGCCACCATTAGGACCTACCCGTGGCACGAGGTTAGTGGCGTGTTGTTTAAATGCCATGGACCGCCTTCTCCGAACACCATCACTAGGTTTTTCCTACTAGTGGTCTAATTTCACGGTCTTTTTTAAAACAACTTGCAACCGGGTTAGATTTTTCTTGGTTTTGTTTACCATCTCATGGAAGATCTGGTGGTATTTTGGTTGGCATTAACAGGGATACCCTACAAATTCTCAAAGTGGGTACGGGGGATTATTGCATTAAGTTGCATATTAAATGTAAGAGATATGGTTTTTAGTGGCTTTTGTTTCCATATATGGTGCTGATCAGGAGACATATAAAGCAGATTTTCTCGCATAAATGGTTTGTATGTGTGAGTTCGAACCTTTACTAATGTTGGTTGGTGTAGAATTTAACATTATAAGTTCTAGAGAGGAAAATAATAATGACAATTTTAACGCACATTGGACTTTTTTCTTTAATGCGATTATTGAAAATCTAGACCTTATTGAAATTGTGCTCTCAGGTAGATAGTTTACTTGAGCCAATTGCAGAGACACACCCACTTATGAAAAACTAGACCACATTTTAGCAAGTGTTGAGTGGGTACAGAAATTTCCACGTGTCATGGTTCGTTCTCTTACTCGTGCTGGGTCAGACCACACACCGCTTAATATTGACTCTGGAGTGAAAGCACACTTATGGAATAATCCATGGTTTTCTTTAGAGTTGTATTGGTTACGACAAGAAGGCTTTTATGTGATGATAGCTAAAGAATGGGAAGTTGTGAATGGTGGAAGTGATCCTATGGAAAAATGGCTCAATAAAATTCGACATCTCAAGTGTTTTCTTAAAAATTGGGCGAAAAACTTAAGTGGAAAATACAAAGAGGAAAAAGAAAAATTACTTTCAATAATTGACAATCTTAATGTGAAGGCGGAACAAGGACCTTTGACGGTTAGAGAGTGTGATAATTTAAAGGATGCTAGTGAGCACATCAACAATCTTAGGATAAATGAATAGACAAATGGGCTCAACGAGTGAAAGTTAAACATGTTCAGAAAGGTGGAAACAATACAAACTATTTCCATTTCATTAGGAATGGTAAACATAGAAAGAAAAGGATATTTCAGTTGGAACAGAATGAGGGAACCATTGTGGGAGAAGATAACCTAAAATTTTATATTACTGAATATTACAAAAAGGTGCTTGGAGAGCCATCACACACAAATATTTCATTGAGGGAGGACTTAACTCAGGATATACCACAGTTATCAGATTTGGAGAACAAGATACTGATAGATCCTTTTGCTAAAAAGGAAGTGTTTGAAGCTATCTCTCAAATAGAACATAATAAAGCACCTGGTCTGGATGGGTTTCCGGCTGCGTTTTTTCAAAAGTTTTGGGATGTGATTAAAAGTGATCTTCTGGCATTATTTACTTACCTTTATTCTAGTAAATTGTCCATGTTTAAACTGCACTTTGTGAAGGGAATATGCCCTGAGAGGCAATAATAAAGTGTTTATTATGTGTATTCCAAGTATATGATAGATGTTTATTTTGCATGCTATAATTGTATTAATACGGAAACGTTAATACATGTGTGTTTAATAAACAAACAGAAAGTTCCTAGTTATGCCTCTCTCATAAACTAGCTCGTTGATTAACAAGATGATCAAGGTTTCCTGATCATGGACATTGGATGTTGTTAATAACGGGATCACAACATTAGTGTAATGGTGTGATGAACATTCATCCGAAGTATAGCATTACGATCAAAGTCATTGATTTTATATTGCTATAACAACTTACGAAGTGATCCTAATCCTTAGACCATGAGATCATGTTAATCACCAACACTGGAAGAGTTTCTTGATAACATCAAACGTCACACCGTAATAGGGTGATTATAAAGATGGATTCAGAACTAATAAAGTGTTATGTTGAGGCTCATGGATCAAGAGTGGAATTTGTTCATCCCGATGACGGATAGATATACTCTGGGCCCTCTCGGTGATATCACATTGATTAGCTTGCAAGCAAGTGATTTGATCACTAGAATGTTATATCACAGGAACGAGAAAAGAGTGCATGTCGGTAACGAGATCAAACTAGGTATGGAGATACCAATGATCGAATCTCGGACATGTAATATATTGTGAAACAAAGGGATTAAGATACTAGCGTAAAAGGTTCCGACGATCACAAGAAAGTCATCGTTGAATGTGTGGGAGTCAGTATGGGTCTCCAGATCCCGCTTCTGATTATTGATCCGAGAGGGGTCTCGATCATGTCCGCATTATTCACGAACCGTAGGGTTACACACTTAAGAGACACCAACATCCAATTGGAGCAAATGTTTCATGCCGAAAGAATGAACAAGCGCAGGAATTTATTTCACTAGATACCGAAACAGGTTTTCGGGTGAAATTGCATAAAGTGGTTATGAATGTGAAATAGAATTCTAGCAAGGGGTTATATTTGAATGTTTGTCATGAAAGTAATTGACAAAATTATGAATAAAATAAAAGAGTTTTATTTAATGAGAGTTTGCATTAAATTTGGTGGAAATTTAATGGGAATTTGAGTGGACTTTTGAGTGGAGGGAATTTAAAGGAGATTTGTGAGTGGAGTGTCCACCCACATGAAGAGGGGAGGGCAAGGGGGAAGCCCCATGCGCCGGCCACCCCCTTGGGGTTCCCCCCTCCTCCTATAAAAGGAGCCCCCCTCCTCACTTGTCTCTCACACCTCCTCGTGAAGGATCTCTCTCCCCCTCTAGAATTTATTCCCCATGGTCTCGGACTAGCGAGATACATGTTCCCGGTGGCTATTCGGCAAGAAAGAGTTGTGCTTCCGCTGCATCGCTGGAGCGAGGAGGCGGAGGTTGCTCGGTGCCTCGAACGTGTGTGCGAGCACGGATGCGCTGCTGATTTGCGGCGCTAGGACTTCCTCTCGATCTTGAGATCGGCAAGAGATCGTCTACATCAACCACGAGTTTAACTCATTAAGCTTTGTCGGTCTTCAAGGGTATGTTCTCTACGGATATACATCCGCCCGTTGTTTGTATCTAGTAGATAGATCTTGGTATATAGTTCACATCGTAGGAAAAAATTTGTTTTCTATGCTGCGAACCCTACAGTGGTATCAGAGCCGGATCTATGCGTAGATACTTTACACGGGTAGTACACATATGAGTATGTGGGCGATGATGATCATGTTGTTGCTCCTTTGTTGTAATTTTGGATATTGGTGGCATAGTGGGATCAAGCGGCCCGGACAAACTTTACATGTCCTCGCACATGAGACATGTTCCACGCTTGACATGCAACTAGTTTGCATAAGTAGCTAGCGGGTGTATGTCTCTCCTACTATAGTCAATATCTATTTTGCAAGCGAGTTGTCAACAATTTGATTATCCTCGTTGTGGTTCATGTTCGTAGGTAAGAACGGTTCTATCTCGAAAGCCCTAAGCCACGTAAAAACTTGCAATGGATAAATTAGAGGCGTCTAGTTTAGATTGTTGCTGGGCTAGTGTTATGATATGGTAGTGTTGTAAGTAGAAGTATGAGATGATACTCTTACAACACACATAGCGTGTAAAATCCATAGACCTTGGAATTACACATATAGGTATGATAGTGATCATACCATGCACATGATAGAGATCATGCGGAACCATATAATTTCACTAATAAACATATGATGTTTGATAGCATCTTATATTGCTTGTTTAGCGCTTTGTTAGCATAATAAGATGATCCCTCATTTAAATATCAAGATAAGAATGTGTTCTTCCTTTAGTATGCACCGATTATGTTTTCGTCGCTCCAAGACATCACGTGATGATCGGGTGTTCTAGGATCCACGACCATATTTCGGGTGTAAAACAGTTACACACGCGAATACTAAGGTTCTAACTTGGCGAGCCTAGCATGTACAGACATGGCCTCGGAACACGGACCAAAAGGTTAAGAATGAGTCATATAGTTGATATGATGCCCATTTGATGCTCGCCTTTGAAGCTATACCGACTCACGTGATGATCGGACTTGGTGTAGTGGATTTGGTTCATGTAATCACCAAAAAGGCACGAGGGATGTCGTTTTTTGAGTGGGAGTTCATTCGTAATATAGATTAGATGAACTCAATCTTGTTGGAATTATGCCCTAGAGGCAATAATAAAGATGTTATTATTATAATTCTTGTTCATGATAAAGTTTATATTCCATGCTAGAATTGTATTAAGCGGAAACTTTAATACTTGTGTGGTTTGTGAACAACACCGTGTCCCTAGTACGCCTCTATGGACTAGCTCATTGATCAATGATGGTTAAGATTTCCTAACCATAGACATGAGTTGTCAATTTATAATGAGATCATATCATTGGAGAA